>OY998170.1:3652500-4922500 GCA_963921995.1 Oxystoma pomonae | reverse complement strand
ACCTGATACGAATTCGTCCTGGCGTGTTAATATTTCCAGTAGGATTATGCTCCTAAGGCAATTAAAACAAAGAAGAAGACCAGTGAAACTACTGATGAGCCCACGCTGGTTACCCAGGCCGAAACATCGTTTAATCATTTCTCTTTCGCTTTGATCTTTTGTGTGTTCCTTGTGGGATGCTCATCCATTTTGAATTTTCGTTATTTCCAACCAAGATCTTTTGATCTTTTGTTTTTTATTTTCTTTTCGGTTGAAGTAACTGATTTGGAGGTTTTTTAACTTCTTCTATGAAGCTATTGTTTGAAACTGTGTAATATAAGAAATATAATTGGAAAATTTGTGCAGATTTAAAGGGAGGAGCTGTTTTTACTTGATCACTATAAAATAAGAAACTGGGAACAAAGACAATATTTTGTGGAGTGAAAAATATTACGAACAATCCTTTAGTTCCTTCAAATAAAATATTACTTCCGCCGTTACATAAAAAACTTCGTTAAAGCTATCCTGCCCTCAATCACATAAAACAAAAACTTCCCGGAATAAGTGTGAATAAGCCTTTAGAATAGTGGTGATCAAATTCTTGGTAAATAAAAGAGCAGAAACAAACTTCTACAATCATATGAAAATGTTGGATGCAATATGTCCTTAAAAATACACTTTAGTTCCTTCAAATAAAATATTAATTCCGCCGTTACATTTCGTTAAAGCTATGAATAGCTGCTGCCTTCAATCACATAAAACAAAAAGTTCCCAGAATAAGAGAAGCTAAGATTAAAGAGGTAATTTTTGTGTGACCCCAAATAAGAAAGTTTCTTGTGTATTCGGAATTTGGAATGCACTACTTGAGGAAAAAAAAGAGGCATTGGAAGCCTTTATAATGGTGGTGACCAAATTCTTAGGGAATAAAAGAGCAGAAAATTATCGAGAGATTGTGAACAAACTTCTACAATTAATGCAAATATGTCCATAAAAATACACTTTCTACACTCTCAATTAGACTATTTCCCCGAAAACTGTCGAGATGTGAGTGACGAACATGGAGAACGATTCCATTAAGAAATTGCAAATATGGAAAAAATATACCAAGGGAAGTGAAATGTTTCAATGTTAGCGTGTTACTGTTGCACGTTTTGTCTAGAGGAACCAGAAGCTGTGTATAAGAGAAACTTAAAAAGACATAAAAAAGTGATTAATCAGCTATAAGTTAATTAGATTTAATATTAGACTAATCATCAAGTATACTAGTTCTTAGAATATGTAGAGATATGGTTGTTTATGAAAACCCGAATTATTAGTTAAAAACCTTTTAAAAAATTTAAAATTTGTTGCCCAGTGTAATTATTATATACGATAAAAAGTATTGATAAAGATATGTTATAACGATATCCGCTGAATTTATAATATGGTGCGAACAGTATTTTTAATCGGTTCATCGTTTTTAAAAACAACGTCTAGTTTTGCATTTTTATAATCCTGTAATAATAAAATAGATCAGCAGATTACTGAACTACATGGCACAGCTATTAAAAAATTAATTAATACAAACCCTGCCGTCGGGTATCGAGGCACTTTGAACATGGAATAAGTTTTTTTTAATTTAAAATCATGTGTTATAAGAAAATTTACCACGAATAGCATTTTATTGAAGGTGTCGCATTAACTAACAATTTCAATCGAACTTATGGTTCATAATAAAAGAAATTTTTAGCAGCCTATATAAATTTACATAAAAATGATTTGTGGCGTAACGGCCGAGTAGGTAAATAAATCGGATTTGAACCCGGGACCTCTAGAATACTAGTCCAACGCTTGACCAGCTGTTAACGTGCAAGAATTCTATCCACCCTACGATATCGTTGATAGACATACATTTCGCTGTCACTAAATAAAACAGAGAGCTATATTGGCCGCAACGCAAAGTGTATAGAACGCCTATTATCCGCCAATTTTAGGTATTAAATCATTCTCAATAATTGGTCGGATCGTCCGGCGTTTATGGGTGTCTTGCTGCTCGTTTGTTTTAAGTCCGAGGGTGTGGGGACTACTATGTAATATATCGACCAGAATGCATTAATTCGTTTGGTTATACAGAATGTTCTACTCTACTCTCAAACTTTGTTACACTGCCTAAACACAGCAAAAAAATGGAGTGATTACCGCCTAATCAGAATAATGAGTCATATGGTAAAAATATTTCGAAACGTCATTCATAAAGGAACTTATGGAAAATGCTTGTCACTTATGGACAATAAAACGTTTCAATTTCCTGGAGGATTCAAGACAAAAAATGCGTTTTTTGATTTTCAAGTCTTAGTACAATAAATTAAGCCTCAAGAAAAATACTTCGAGATACAAGGAAAAAAACCTTATAGACCTAATAGAGGCAGAAATAGTATGGAGAGACCTCAAAATTGCCATAATCAATGCAATTATTAAAGAAACAAAAAACAAGATAAAGTCAGCAAAATAAGATTCGTTAACACAACAATATCAAGAAATAGAAGATCTGGATGCTAAACATGATGCTTTTAATATACAAAACACAGAAAGAAAGCGGACGGATTATTTAATAAAGACAAGTGGCAATCTTTGTTAACTATCAAGGCAAAATCATCCCCGATACCAAAGAAAAGTTAAAGAATGATCGATTTAAAAATTCAAAGGAATTCTTAGACCAAGGTATAGATATAACACCGGAGGAAGTACAACATGTGATATCTTCTAAAATAAAAAAGTGGGACGGCAAGATGAAGTATATAAGAAAGTTTTTAATGCTTATAATAAAAAGACTCGCTTAATATTCTAGTGAAATCTTTTCACTTGATTCATTGCAGCGTTAAAATCGCAGCTGATTTGATAATATCAACGTTTGTTACTCTGCCCAAAAAAATTGTGGTGATTGCCCCCTAATTAGCCTGACGAGTCATACATAAATATTTCTAAAGATTACAAAGTTATCCTTTATTGGCTTCACACAATAGAATTTCGTGGAGAGTTTAGGACAATAGAAGCCTTATTTGGTAATCAAGTTTTAGTACAACGGTGTAGGGATATGTTCAGTATATGCTTGTTTCATAGATTATAAGAAAGCTTTTGATCGAGTCGAACACGAAAAGCTGATAGAATATCTTAAAGACGTTGTACTAGATAATCGATATCTAAAAATACTTGCCAACCTATACTGGAACTACACAGTTCAAATAAATGTTGATGATCAACTGTCCGGAGAGGGCTGAATAAGAAGAGGTGTTCGCTGCATATTGTCTCCGCTTTGATATGATAACGACACTCTTACAATTGCAGATACGCTGGAAGATCTGCAAGAGTTGTTCAATTAAATTGCGGTGAAAATCTCGCTTAACCTGAGTATTAAAAATACAAAGTGGATGGTTAGCAGCTCAATGAGAACTGGGACAGAACCGTCCATTTGGTTTTTCCAACATTCAAGTTAGATCCAAATGCAAGATTTTAACTGCAAATTTTGTCATCAACTTTTTCAGCCCCTCCAGTGTATCTGCAATGATGTTAGTCAGACTTTCTTTGCAGTTGTGAGGTGCATTCTCTATCATTTCATTATTCATTTTTGCATAACCCTATATGCTATTTATTGAGGCATTCTGGCCTAACAAGCATCTAAGTCCAACATGCCAGGCCACAGCCATTATTTACTGAAGTGGTGTTTCCACGGGTCTTTTGATCATAGTGTGAGTATCTTGCATAACACTGGTATTTTAGTAGTTTGATGTGTCAGATTTGAGTTATGTTTTTTGGAGATTTGTTGATTGATGTAACCGATATTAAACACGGCATGGCAAAGTGCTTTTTTTAAAAATTAAAATTTCTAGAAGAAACTTGACTCGAGCTTTTTTTTTTGAGCGCAAGATAAATTAAAAAAAAGATTGAAAGCCTCTAGGATTTTTTTTCTACAGCAAAGACTTTGTTAAAGATAACCAAATATCTACCTCCAGTCTTCTTTCAAAGGACTATATTACAATTTAGGACTTACCAAAGGAAAAAATATAGAAAGATGCATATGAAAAATTTGTCTCCCAGTCGAGGGAATTAATTAAACGACATTGTTTATTAGGTTCATGAGACAACCATTTATAAAATTTTGATAGCAGTGCCACAAAACTAAGCAGATCTGTTTGTTCTATTTTACAACCTCGCATTCTTTCTAAAACCAAAGTTTGTGTTGTAGCAATTGTGGCAGTTTCTTTAAGTTTTTTTCTATACATTACTATATCACGTAAGTCTTATTGATTCCAAAATTTTACTTTTTCTATTGCTATTAATCCTCCAGGTTTGTTTAATTTTTTTAAATTCAAAATTGCACAATGTAATTTTTTGTCGGGACCTTACGGAGACTTTGGTTATGTCAGTGGCGCACCCAGAAATTTGAAGTAAAAATGTGACCATAACCAGGCTTCTCGGGGGAGGAGGGGAAGTTTAAACCCAAAACCACCCCCCCCTCGCCTCGGTGCGCCGTTGGTTTTAATGTAAAGTTTTAAATTATTATTTTTACTGCTGAATCGATGGCTACAGATCTTTTATTGTAAGGATGATAAACATTATCTGGTATTTTATGTAAAAAGGTGTCTAAAAATAATTTCTAAACACTTGATTAGATGCTTGAATCAAAATATCCAATGAAATGTAAACAAATTAAAGAACTTAGGAAGCAATAAAAAAATACGTATTTTTCAAAGAAAAAAAATAAAGGCAAATTTTCCAAATTTGTAGTAATCAAATCTAAGGAAATACGTCGGACTGTTCATGGTAACATTGCAGACCCGCGTTCTGATTGGTTCTCCAGGAATGTTTAAAATATGACGGTTTGATAAAAATATATTACAAATCCGTGAAAAGATAATTTCGGCGACTTTTGACCATTTTTTTTACATAACACACACGTCTTGGGTATTTTTATAAATCTTAAGACAGAAATATAAAAGTTAAAATAAAACATTAAAACATAAACTGAACTTTTTCGATACTGCAAATTTATGGTACTTATTGCAATATTACAGAATTAAAGGAAATAAGAGCGGCGTGCGGTGATATTTCAAGTAAAGGAAGCAATTTTTAAAAAATTACCCTATTTTTAATGTTATTCGATTCTTCGATCACTTTTTGCAAATTCATCAATTACGTGATCATAAAAACGTGAATACTCTAACATGCTTTGGAGAAGTTTATTTTCAATGGGCAAAAGCGATTATTCCACATTCCGGATTTCAACTGCTCTAAGACTTGGTTTGCCTGTGTCTGTGGAGCACCCTTACATTTGCAGCGAAATAGCAGACAAATATGGCTCTCATGAGCTAAGCTGCAAAAAAAGTGCAGGGCCTGCTTCCAGACACAGTCAGATCTATGATGTTCTTAAATGGGCTCTAATATCTGCGGAATATCCTGCATTACTGAAGCCCAATGGCATTTATAGAAATGATGGAAAAAGGGTAGACGGAATGACATTAAATCCATGGAAGCGTGGAAAACAGCTGATTTGGGACGCAACATGTTGCCACACACTGCTGGATCGGCTGCTTTCATTGCTGAAAACATGCACATTGCAAGTATAAGGAGCTTGAGGATCGCTATATCTTCATTCCCTTTGCTGTCGAGACATTAGGTTCTTGGAGTGAGGAGGCTAAGAGTCTGGATTCAGAGATTGCATCAAAAATCTCATCTGACCAGTCTGGGAGCTTCATCACTTAAAAAATAAGCTTGGCGGTTTAAAGAGGTAATGCGGCCTCGTTGATGGGCACTATTGAGGAAAATCTTGGATCTAGTTTTTTTTTATTTTATGCTTATGTTCATTAATTTTTATTTTTAGTTTCTTTTTTTTCAAAAACAAAAACAAAATTATGATTGTTTTCCACAAACCAAAACTACACTTTTTTGCACTCGACGCGCGTTTCGCTAACAACGTTAGCATCATCAGGAGACGATAAACAATGAACTAAATTAATCTACGCTCTATCTTATATACAATCCTTTAGTGGGCGGAGATAAGACTAATAATTTGTGATTGATCACGATTTTTAATCTTCTCTCTCCCCTCAACCAAAGGATGGGTCCTCTATCTTTATTTAAACTATTTTTGGATTTAATGATTTCCATTTTTTCATATGCATTCAAAAGTCTTTTGTTTGGTACACTTTTTAGAAGTTTTAGGTTATCTAATGTGAATCTATGATTGTTTTTAAAATCATGCTCGGCCACACTTGACTTTTCTGTTCTTCCGTATTTTAAGTGTGCTAAGTGTTCTTTAAAACGTGTTTGAATAGAGCGTCTTGTTTGGCCAACATATTTTTTGTCACAATCCATGCAACTAATTTCGTAAATTCCACTTTTTTCTAGAAATATAGTTTTATCCTTGGGATTTCCTAGTAAGCTTCTTATTGTGTTACCGGACTGATATATTAATTTAAGACCGGTGTTATTAAATACTTTTTGTAATACTTTCGTATAATTAGGATTATAAGGAATTGATACAAATTTTGAGTCGCAGGTATCTTTTTGTCTGAAAAAAGTAGAATTCCGAAAGGTCTATTGCAAAGAATGTCTATTTATCAGCTTATTTATTAAGCCTTCGTCGTAACCGTTTTCGCCAGCTATATTCCTAATACTATTCTTTTCTGATTCAAATCTTTCTTTGTTTAAGGGGAAATTTACTAATCCATGTGTTAAAAAGTGCAAACTTGCAATCTTATGTTGTAAGCAATGAAAAGAGTCATTTGGAATATACCTGTTGGTAGCCGTTCCTTTTCTGTATAGGTCAAAGTCCAATTTATTTTTATTTCTCATAACTAATGTCTAGAAATGGCAGTGTACCGTTGTTCTCTGTTTCATAAGTAAATTTAATAGTGGGAAATTTGTTATTTATTTTTTCCATAAAATTTTCAACACTAGTTACTTTAAAAAGTGTAGTTTTGCTTTGTGGAAAACAATCATAATTTTGTTTTAGTGCAAACAAAGGTTCCAAATTCCCAACATAGTTTTCTTTTTTTTTATTTAATTTTATAATAATTTTAATTATATATAACTTTTTAGGACTTTTAAGCTGAGTACCTGAAACCACCACAAGCTTTTCTGGGGCTCCATCACTCTGCACCACGGTGTCAAAATATGTTGCCTGGATTCACAAAAACGCCATTGGCGCCAAGTACACATCTTATTCATTGTGTACGTATGGTAATGATAAAGGTATAGACAAGAGTGTACCGATTAGATTTTTTAATTTAAATACTAGCAAGATTAGATAAATTAAGGAATTTTAAATACATTTTTAAAACGTAAAAATTTATGTTTAGTTTTTGACGCGTTTCGACTGCAGGCCTTAAAAAAGTTCGGTTTCATAGTTTTTTAACAAAAAAAAAACTTTGAAAATAGTAGAAAATTCAGTTTTTATTAAAAAAAATGTGTGTACTTTAAATACGTGAGATTATCAACAATAGCAGCAGTGGTGTAGTGATAGTAATCTCAGTTTCTCTCGCTATTTTCTCATAGGTTTGGGTTGGGTTTATTTTTGAGTTTTGTCGGGTCGGGAAAAATTCAATGTTATGCAATAATTTTAAATAATAATAATAATTTTAAAGAAAAACTCGAGGGAATTTTTCCACTTGGTAATACCAAGAAAGACCCTTGAGTTTTTCTCGTCAATTTTACGACCTTCACTGTACTTTGGCTTTGTTGTTTATACAACTTGGTTGATTTTGGTTTTTAATAATAATAAAGTTAAAAATAAAATTAAATCGAGAACATTTAAGTTGCACGACGCAGGTCAACTTATTCATGTTAACAACCATTGGTTAAATAAATCCTGAGTTAAACATGTTATTGTTCAGGTTAACTCAAGAAAGTGAAATTTTTGAGTTATCACATAGTTAAACAACAGCGTTTCAATTAAAAAGCCTCCTACCTCTTCAGTGCCATTTAGCCTACGCTGCAGCCATTTTTATAACCAAATTGACAGGTAATACATGGATTTTTATGTCAGTTTGGTATCAAAATGGCCGCGATAGTAGGCTACTAACAGTGGCGTAGCTGGGGGGGTTTTATCATTTAATAAAAATCAACTATGGCTAATTTTTAAAAATCAGGTATGTGCCTATCGCTTGAGCTCTTGAACTGAAGGGAGGGGAGAGGGGCAGTTTAATAGGTGTTGAGTTAGTGTATACGAAACAAAAACACTTATTTTTAAAAGCAAGTCTCATCTAGCCTTATTTGAAGATTTGTTTTAAAATTAATCCTTAACTGCGCCGCAGGCAAAAATTTGGAAAACATTACACTAAACTGTTATTTTTTACGCGTTTAAAATATTGCTGACAAAAAAATTGCTTAAAATTAAACAAAATTGTAACAATATTTAATATTGGTACAGAGCGCTGCAGGCAAAAATTTTGACAAAAAAAGAGAAAATTCTTTAAAAATTTTGATCTCTTAGGTTTTTTCTACAATATTTTTGGAAAAGCAGATTATGTTAGATGCCAAGAAGGGGTGGGTTGCGGTGGTATACAGGGTGTTTCAAATTCGATGCTCACAATGGGGATCTCCTAAACGATAGGAGATACGAAAAGGTTTAAATTAGGGCAAAGTTGCGCAATTTGACGCTTTACTCAAAACCAAAAACGTTTTACAAATTCCTGGTAGTTTCGGCGACAAAGACCGAAATCTTTGTTTTTAGTTTTTATTTTTCTGCGCCCTTATTTTTAAAGCTGTCAAAAAAAGCTTAAAACTTTCTACAGGCACCTTTTTAAGATCTACCTAATGAATGGTCAGTTTTCGAGATTTGACATTTCAGTGTGACAGGAGCACTGTCAAGTTAATTTTTTCTCCTTCCGTTTGGTTCACGAAGGATGACAGATATTTTACAACCTCATTTTGATAAGTACCTGACGTTTTGAATTAATGGACCATCATCAGCCCAAATTCAAAAAAAAAAATGTATTTTCAAAATATTAGGTAAAGTTATTTTGTTATAACAAAATGTCAAAAAAAAACTGTCATTTAAAAAAAAAAAGTACTACAATCGGGTTGCCAAAATATCTTGAGTAAGTTAAAAGCAAAGCACAAATTTAAATTTGAGCTGATGATGAACGTCAGGTGACATGTCAAAATAAAGTTGCAAAATGCTATATGTCATCCTTTATGAACCACTGTCACACTGAATGTCAAGTCTCGAAAACGGGCCTCTCAGTAGGTAGATCTTAAAAAAGTGCCTGTAGAAAGTTTTAAATGTTTTTTGACAGCTTGAAGAATAAGGGCGCAGAAAAATAAAAACTAATAATGAAGATTTCGGTTTTTTCCGCCTATCTGCGGAACTATCGGGAATTTGTAAACTTTTTTTTTGAGCAAAGCATGAAATTGCGCAACTTTGCCCTAATTTAAACCTTTTCGTATCTCCTACCGTTTAGGAGATCCCCACGGTGAGCATCGAATTTGAAACACACACACATTTATTACATGTTTTGAATGCTGGCGAGAAAAATTCCGTAGAATTAAACTAAAATTGTTGTTAAAATTAATAACGTCATAGCACCGCCGGTAAAATTTTTAGATAGTACACCAAACACACGTCACAAACTGGAGTAAAGGTTCAAAAAAGTGGGGGAGCTATAGCTCTCTCTGGGGCCTTGATCATGATTAATTTATTGTAGATTGGGTTGAACCTTCTTGGGGGGGGGGTTTAACACCCAAAACCTCCTTCTGGCTACGCCACTGCTACTAAACCGATAATGACTTAACTGACTTTTTACTTGAGACGGCATTGGGTTAAATTAACCACTGCCGAGGGCTTAGGTTTTTTGCCCTTTTTAAACCAGGATTTACTTGAACTACGGTAAAAATTGATAACCCGACCCCCAGATATCAGTTTTGGTCGGTTTTCTAGGAGCAGAATTTTATGAAAAATACCAAATAAACAAGTTTATCAGGAATCGATTCATCGCTAAAATGACGGCCAACAATATAAGTCAAGTCTCAAAAACTGACCTCTCACTAGGTAGATCTTAAAAAAGTGCCTGTAGAAAGTTTTAAATGTTTTTTGACAGCTTGAAGAATAAGGGCGCAGAAAAATAAAAACTAATAATGAAGATTTCGGTTTTTTCCGCCTATCTCCGGAACTATCGGGAATTTGTAAACTTTTTTTTTGTTTTGAGCAAAGCATGAAATTGCGCAACTTTGCCCTAATTTAAACCTTTTCGTATCTCCTACCGTTTAGGAGATCCCCACGGTGAGCATCGAATTTGAAACACACACACATTTATTACATGTTTTGAATGCTGGCGAGAAAAATTCCGTAGAATTAAACTAAAAT
This sequence comes from Oxystoma pomonae, assembly GCA_963921995.1. Lineage (NCBI taxonomy): Eukaryota > Metazoa > Arthropoda > Insecta > Coleoptera > Brentidae > Oxystoma > Oxystoma pomonae. The sequence goes on along the minus strand of OY998170.1, from coordinate 4,912,179 downwards.
TGTGGTTAAAATTAATAACGTCATAGCACCGCCGGTAAAATTTTAAGATAGTACACCAAACACACGTCACAAGCTGGAGTGAAGGTTCAAAAAAGTGGGAGATCTATAGCTCTCTCTGGACCTTGATCATGATAAATTTATTGTAGATTGGGTTGAACCTTCTTGGGGGGGGGAGGGGTTTAACACCCAAAACCTCCTTCTGGCTACGCCACTGCTACTAAACCGATAATAACTTAACTGACTTTTTACTTGTGACGGCATTGGTTTAAATTAACCACTGCCGAGGGCTTAGGTTTTTTGCCCTTTTTAAATCAGGATTTACTTGAACCACAGTAAAAATTGATAACCCGACCCCCAGATATCAGTTTTGGTCGGTTTCCTACGAGCAGAATTTTATGAAAAAGCACCAAATTGTTTTATAAGCATGACAAGTAGGCCAAAAACAAGTTTATCAGGAATCGATTCATCGCTAAAATGGCGGCTAATAATATATTGAAAGTTTTTACTATGGTTATTAGGTCATAATTATAGTCGATTTTATATATTTCGGGTACAAGAAATTCAAAAAAAAATGTGCAAGTCGCTATGACCTTCAGTGACCTTAAAAAATGCAATGCAGGGTAAAACAACCGTGACTTTTCACCTGGACCGGTATTCTCGTAATACGTAACGTTTTGAAGTCGCTAAGCGAAACGAATAGCGAACAGCGCGCTCAGCGGCACGCTGACCGACGACTTTTCGTATTCTCTCTGCCGAACGCGCTGCCCTGCGAGCAGACAGAATCAAATTCTTTGCATTTTTATTTCTTGTTAGCCTTGTCGCTCCTTTTCTTTTTCTATGTGTAAGAAAGAGGCCATTGTGTGATCGATTTCGAGCCGTATTTCAGAAAGGGTAAATCAAATGTGACTTGTACAAGTGTTGATCCTTTAAAAAATTACTTGATGGTTTGGTTTAGCTCAGTTAAACCCGCCCTTTGACCCTGTAATATAAACTCGTAGCACGTTCCCGCCCAGTGTGCGGGAAAAAGTTTACCCCGAGACTTAACCGCACACTTACAAAAAAATTCCGCACTCAGTGCGGAAAAGTTTAAATTTATTCCGGCACTCAGTCAGGGAAAGTGGTGTTTCCGGCACGGTCGTATATTGATATTGATACTTTATTATATAGCATTTATTGTTAAAATGGTTTCACAATAGTTACTTATATATCTAGTAAGTTATACCTTATAATTAAGGTATTTGTTACCCAAAAAATAACCTAACCAATTCAACAACAAACACAGAATTCATACATCCACAAGAGAAACCTCGCGCGTGGAAAAATTTATATTTTCATGGAAGTGTTGAATTACAAAAAGAAAATAATAATTTTTAGTACATTTATGAATAAATAAAATGACAAAAGATAAAAAACATAAAAATGGTAATTAATGTGAAAAATGTGATAAAAGTAAAGAAAATACAGACGAAAACACAGAAATAAAGCTATTTATTTCATGTTTGCTAATTTCATATTTCATGAAAGCTTTTAGTTTATTTTTGAAAGAAAACAATTAATGTGAGCAGGAGCCTAACAAAACCAGATATTTTTTGGTACACATCCGATGAAAGATACAAAAAGCACCGCTGACCAATGGCTTTTTTTACCCTTGGTTTTACAGAATTTTGATTGCTTCTATTTCTAGTATTATACGGATGCTCAATTATTTCGATGTCGATTTTGATAAGAAAAGTTTTTGTTACAATTTTTTGGAAAAAAAAGTTGTCTTACATCGAGCATCAAATAGTAAGGTTGATGTGTACGTGTTTGTCATCCGTCCCCAAGCTACTAATAAGAGATTTTTATTTTTCTAATTATTAATAAAAACGCAAACTGAAAAAACTACTATATTTTCTGCAGCACTCTACAAAGTATTGTAGGGTAGGAAAATCGTACGCGCGGAAGGCAAAACAGCTGGCAAATCGTAGGTGTTTCTCAAACGGTCGCCACGCGCTGAGCGCACTTCGTCGACGCCTTGCGTTCAATGCGAATATTACTTTATCATACGGTCAGCGAGTACGAAACGCCGAGCGTATTTAGTTACGAGAATACCGGTCCTGGGCAATTTTTTGTGAATAATGGGACTAGGTTGTGATTTTAGTCGATTTTTTATATTTCGGGGACGAGGATTTAAAAAAAATTAAGTCGTTGTGACCTTCGATGATCTTTTTCATTTTTGTTATAAATTCATACATTTCTTTATAATAGCAATTATGTCCTGATTTTACCCTATTTTATATATGTATAGTTACTGAGTAGGACTAAGAATAATATATTCAATGTGACCTTAAAATAATGGGTTTAAATGAAATAAAACATCATTTTCGATATATAGAAAATGAATAAAATTTTTGTAGTACCTATATCTTTCTATAATCGTGATTATATAGATTTTATATATTTTGGGGACAAGGATTTAAACAAAAAAGTCATTATGCTATGACTGTTAAAAAATGCAATTAAAGGTAGGAAAACCTCATTTTTGCACAATGGATATCAGGGCAATCACAGTTTTTTGGGATTGAAATTTGGGCTTATAGAGCATTCTATTCTAGACAAAAAAAGTCACATAAGCATTTTTGTAGTACTAACCTTTTTTTATAAACGTAATTTAAATATTTAAAAAATGGAAAAATTGTCACATTCTGAATTGTTGTTAGTTAAAAAAATATATTTTCCGAAAAAGCGACGGGGAACCTGAGAGAGAACATATTTTCGATAAAAAAAACGTTACAACTTTTTTTTGCATCACTTATCAGTCTAAAAAAAACAATTATTTGCTAAATTGTTACTCTTATCACCTATCAAACGACAGTAAAAAAGTATCGACTAGATTTGAAAAGGTAACCTCTGGCGGAATTAAATAAGAGGAGATCTCTAAAAGGCATCTTTTTATATACAATAAAATAACAACAAATATTGACTACATAAGGTACTTCCCTTATTCCTGCTTCTATCTTGCCTCCTTAATCCCGGTGAGTTCGAAGGGTCTTATAGAACATTTAAAAAAAATATCATAGCACAAAGCATCATGTATATTAGTCAGTATTACGGTCATTCAAAAAATTATTTTTCTTATGTTGCAGAAATTAGGTTATATCTTATTTTTACTTAATAAACATAAGAAAGTCAAAACTTTTTTACTGTCGTTTGATAGATAATAAGACTACCTACATAGCACATAATTGTATTTTTTTTAGAAGTTTAGGTTTATAGAAAAATCTTGGTGCAAAGACATTCAATACAATCGACATCATTTTAGCATTTTCTTCAACTAATTTTATTTTTATATAGAAACTATAAGTTATATAGAAACTATAAGTGATGTAAAAAACATTGTAACCTTTTTTAGCGAAAATATATTCTCTTTCAGGTTTCACATCGCTTTTTCAGAAAATATATATTTTTTAATTACCAGCATTAAAATTCAAAACGTGACAATTATTTCCATTTTTCAAACATGTAAATGACGTTTATAAAAAAACGGTTAGTACTACAAAAATGCTTGTTTGACTTTTTTGTCTAAAATGAAATGCTCTATAGGCCCTAATTTTTTTTTCTAAATATTTTTTTTACATTCTGGGAAAAAATGACATATTTGTGACAGGTTTTGACAGTAGGACGTATATAGAAGATTTTAATTTTTATCAGAATAACTTTTTAAGGATGGCAGCTACACAAAAATATAACTTTCGAAAAGAGTATATTTCTTTTCTTAAAATCAATCAAAAAGTGAACTGTGGAATATTATAGTCCTGCCTGAAACAAATTTTTTTGGTCTACTCGAGTCATGCTTGGGGCTTTTGTTCAGTAGAGAATGGACTATTTGTACATTTTAGAAAATTAGTGCAAATGTACGATAATTGTTTTTTTATTCATTATTGATTTCGATCAAGGTATTTGTTCAGAGTCCCACAGCACTTAACCTTATTACCTTTGCAATTTATTAAAAAAAAAACAACAAATAATTTAGCGATTGGAAAATTATCCAGACGGATAGCGTCACTCTTCAAATTAGAGGCGCCCGCCAGCTGCAAGTGCATATTTAAAAAAAGAAAAAAATTTAAATGACGCAAACCCGAGATATCGTTCATCTCTTTTGAAGTTTTTGCACGAATTTTGCGAATGTTTTAAAATTAAACGATAGGATAACAGATTGTACGATCACAATCAAAAAGATTTAGTCATAATTTTTAATGCGTTTGTCTGAAGTTATATGAGTTTGCGCATTTTTATTACTAACTGTTATTTATTGGGTAGTTGGTTTTAATAACTCTCTTTCATGTCGAAAATATGGTCAGGCGTCATTATTACGTGGTGACGGAGTTACTGACAATATTTGTTATTTTCGTTAATGGGGACTGTTGTTTTGGTAAGTAATTTTATATTATTTATTTATTTATATTTTACTCACTCAATAGAAATATCCACTTACAGAGTGAGAACAAAAGTAATCTTAAATATGATTAGGATTGATTGATTGATTTACTTAATACATCAATTCCCTGACACGGCAGCTAATTGTATCCATTGCTGTATCCTTTCAACTAAAAGAGATTTGATTACCTTGCTAGGTTCAGAAACCTCTTTACAAGTGTCTTCTGGGACTCTGGGACTCTCTGCAGGGCACTCAAATTTCCCTTCCGTATCCGCAAGCATCACAGTCATTTTGAGACCCGTGACAGCTTGTTTAAAGGTTTTGTTCCCAGTTGAGGTATTGAGTTTGTCCTTCGACTCACACCTGCTCTTTTTGGCTTATTTTGCCTGTGATGATGACGGGGAGCTGATTTCGGAGCACGTCTGTTTGTTAGAAGATTTTTCAGCCTTCTTTGCCAGGTTTTGGTTACCTGATGGTTTTTCAGCCATCGAACTGCTATGGCCTGCTTTCGGCGTTGTGCATCTGGCATGTGCTTTTTCTTCAGACCCAATTTAAGTAGGAAGTCACTTCTTGTATGTTTTACCGTCAGGGATTGCCTTAAAGTGTGTGGCTTGGGGTTTTCACTTGCAGGATTGTTGCCTGCTGGTGCGGCTCCAGTTTCTGCAACACAATCAGAGGGTGTGGTTTGTTGGGCCACGACCTCCATTGTTTTGGGTTCTCTAGCAGAGGATAAGGTTTGTTAGGCCTCAGTCTCCACTAGCAATAAGGTTTACAGGTCCGCCCAGTGATCTGGGTAAGGCTAATTATACTGGGAGGTTGCCTGGTATCCTAGAGGTTTCGTTTGAAACACCTGTTTGGGACACAGGTCACATGATACCTGGATTAAGCCTTATGTCCTGTACTCTGGACAGAGGCCCTTACAAGGTTCTCTCATCCGGTCCAGACGAGTCTGCTTATTTTAGCAAGGTGTGACTCCGGGCTTGGGACAGGCCGGAAGCACCAAATTTATCAAAAATAGGTTTTAAAAAATAGATGAACAACGAAGAAAAACTCAAAAAAAATTCTTGCTTTTAAAGACAAAACCAAAACAAGCCAAAAATCATTCTGGTCTCTCCTGATATTTATGGTGGAAACACATACATTTTTTGTCTTTCATTTCTTTCTATTTAGGGGCTCCTCTGGTCAACCACACTGCTCCCGGGAGACCGAGTTTGTTCGTGGTGGGTGGTGAAGTTGCCTATCCAGATCAGTTTCCATACACAGTGTCCTTACAGCAGCTAAAACGGGTTAGTATCTGATTGTAATAAGACAGTTTCATGTTATCTGTGATAAAAAAAATTACTAGTCCTTTTTCTACAAACTTGATTTTAAATTTTCTCCATCATGTATTTATGTCATCTGACGTGTTTTGTAAAAAAATTGTAAGCATTTTTTCTTTTTCCTTTCCAAACATCAAAAATTTGTAAAAATCGGTTAATGAAAAAAAAGGATATATCAGAACATCAAAAAGTACAAGATTTTCTCGCTCTTTTGTGTAATTTATTAGCAACTTTTTTTCAAGCGACGTTTTTCGTTATGGCACCATTTTTGTGGAGGAACCATCATAGCGCCGAGATACGTATTGACAGCAGCTCACTGTTTTGCCGACAAACACCTGGAGCGTCGATTTCTGTCAACTTATAGGTGAGGAAGCCAAGCAATTACACCCGGTTCCCACCTACTAATTTTTCGTGATTGCCCTGTGTGACTCACGCATCACATGATGTCAGTATTAAATGTTGTGACACTCATGTGACGCGTGCTCGGTCACGCACGAAAAATTTATAGGTGGGAACCAGGTGTTACATTTTGCAGTTATATAATCAAAGTAAAAACGTAATAAAAAAAATGCAACATATTTTTTAAATAAATTCAATTTATGACTATTTTTGTTTTTAGAATAGTTGCTGGTTCAGTTGACCTTTCAGAGGATTATGATATTCAGCAAGTAAAATATTTGGAAGGAGTTTATTTAGCTACGAAAGATATGCCCAGGTTTGTCATATTATTTTTTTTATTTATTTATTTGCCTGCATTTATTTATTCGTCTACATTTGGAAACTTTTAAAAAATACTTATTTCTGTAACTTTTTGCAACTGTATCCCTTATTATTTAGCGAAAGTCTTTAGGAAAAACAATTTGTCTGTCCTGTGGTATTTTAATTTGAATCATATCAGAGGTAGCAGTTTTTAGTGCCTTGTAAGTTAATTATTGGTTCTGATTTTGTTAGTTATTATATTAATGTATGCCAAATTATTTTTGTTAATTAATTATCATTTACAACAACGTTGATGACCCACCAGCATGCTCATGTAGCAATATTTTTAGCAACAACCTTCACCTCCTAGCCCCCAAAGATATTGCTCTTATCCGTCTAACAACGCCATATACGTGGACCAAACATGTCCAGGCTATGGATATACCAAGATCCGAGGATCTTCCCGAACCTGAGGTAACTATTTAAATTATGCTCCAAAGTTTTGATAGAATAATGACAGTGACGGTCACTGCACATTGAGGAAGCACCTGCACACAATGAGAATTTTCCAGGAAGAATCCATTTGTAGGCATCTTCTCAGGAGGTAGGCTCTCAGAGGACACTTGTAAAGAGGATGCCGAACCTAGCGAAGGCATCGAACATCTTTTAGGTGAAAGACTACAGCAAGAGATACAATAGGCAATCAGTTGCACTGTCCGGGAATCCCTAAACCTTACGTTGCAGTATATAGTAAATCAATTAATCAATCAAATCTTTGTTTGTAGTTAATTGACAAAACTAAACAAGCATAAATTAGGATACAAAATTTTAGCAAGTGTGTGAACTAAGCTGTAAAGGACTACCAAGGAATGAAAGTTCAGACGACTTTTTACGAAAGGGCCACCTCAAATACTTATAGCACGTTGCAAGCTCAACGACCATATACATCTACAGAGCGGACCTACCCTGCACATAATGATGGCTTCTTGTCTTGTTGTAGAGAGAGCAAGTTGCAGACAGCATGCAGACAGCATGCGTACACCACTTTTATTGATGTCCATGGATATCCATACTTATTATAGGTTGTACAACATTAAAACGCTTGATTTTCTAGCTAGGACGTCAAAAGATTACATATCGTCATTTTTTAAGGATCCACCAAACATTCCAGATTTTCCACCACCAGACAAACCGCCCAGACCCAGACATCCACCTTATGCACCTCCACACATAGAGCCATTTGCACAATCTGATGAACTACCTGAAGACACTACCGATGTAGTTCCACCAAAAAGATCAAGGAGAAGAACCGCTATTATGTCAGGATTTGGAGCTGTTAAAGACATAAAAATTGTTGGTTCTATAAAATCTAGTTTGCTAACATATATAGACATACCTCTAATTAGTTTTGAAGGTAAGGAGGAATAAGGAAATTCGAGATGGTTACTCATCCAAGTTTTAATAGTGCTTCCTGTCCATTTGACGCAAAGTTGTTATGGTTTATTAATGTTAAAAAAATTCTAATTTTTAGATTGCGTCAACCGTCTCAGCAACCAAACCTCTAACTACAACAATAGTTTCGATTCAAATGACAACTTTTGCACCGGAACCTTTAGGGGTACCCAAGAGGCGTGTATTGAAGACTCAGGTTCGTATCTTGTTATTCAATCCTGTTATATTCGATATATTGAAGACCTGACATAAGCCACCATATGAAAAACAACTACCCCCATTTAACTCTACTTATTTGTAACAGATTAATGTTGATGGATAGTTTATTATATTTATTTGTACCCAAGTATATAAAAAGCAATAAATTGGTATTTTCAGGAGGGCCTCTAATTACGATGACTGACGACGGTCCTGTTATAATAGGCGTGGTCTCTTTTGGCATGAGACCTTGCGGATATTTCAAGAATGCTCCCACAGTGTACACTAAAGTGTCTAGATTCGTGCCTTGGATCAAGTAAGTTAAATAAATTTTTTATAAATGGGTAATCTAGCAGTCATAATAACGTAACTGATCGAGTCTCAGGACCTTAAAATGATCCTGAATACAGAGGCTTGGATCTGTCAGCCAGATAACAGATCATTGATTAATCATGTGAACCTAGAACGAATCCCGGTTATAAGAGTTGAAACTAATGATATAAGACGGTACCAGCACAAAAAAATCTGTAAAAATTTGCTTTTTTTAGGAATAAAATGTGGTTTGACGAGGTTTTTGGATGGACTATATGATTGTGGTTACTAAATCCTTAAAATCACTTGTAACATGGATACGATACTATTTCCAGTCTGTACGAAAAGGATCTTGTCGTACCCAGTGAATTAAAAGACTTGATTTTTTATTTTATAACTATTTCCCTTTTATTTATTTTACATTTAAGATTATGACGTAGAGTTATGTATTGTATCTAAGTATTTCTAAATTAATTATTTTTATTTTATTTGTTGGTACTATTAAATCTTCTTAAATTACCAATAACTAAAAAATTTTCACTCTTACTAGTTTGGGCTTTATCTATAACAACATTAACCAAAAAAGTAATTGGTTTAAAAGTTATAATATTTTACTCACATAAATCAAATATGTGAAAAAAATTAATTACGATCTAGACTTTTCTAATTTTAATACAAAAATTTGCTCTCTGATAAACGACCTTTATACATAAACTTTGGTGCTTTTTTCCTGTCGAAAATTTTATGAACACTTGCTCGAATGGCCCCATCAACGGGGCACTTTTTATTTAAAGCGTTTTTAATGTTATTTTGTTGCACCAACCATACTAAAAAGCTTAATATAGATCCTAAAAACTCTTGTTTCCCCACTCCTATTTGGGTTGTTTACAATTTAATGACCATCCCATAAATCAGGGAATATTATAGCGAGCATATAATCCTTGAACATTTTAATGCAAAAAGTTTTTGTATATCGTCGAGAGTTGGAACAGATTTTTTTAGAATAAAAAAGGACACAGTTAAGGGGATCATAACCCCCAAATCTTGCCTTCTTTTAGGAAACTTTTGTTCGTCGCAGGTTTGTTCAAGAGCAGGTTCGAATTTACTACATATTTTCACGATTTATTTAGTATCAATTCAGTTCATTTGATATTGGTTCATGCTTAGTTTTATTAAAATTTTTACAGTAAATATTTGTGGCGCAGAGGGCAAAGGGTGAGGGAGTAAATCGGAAAAAAGTTTTTCTCTACAATACCAGTCTAATGCTCCACCAACTGAGCTATCGAGGATCGTATCATTGGTTGATAGATAAATAGAAATTTCGTACAACTAATAACGAGTGAATCGGATTTTCGAATAGCCAGTTAAAATTCCATGTCCTCGATAGCTCAATTGGTAGAGCATTAGAGGTCCCAGGTTCAAATCCTGGTCGAGGAAAAACTTTTTTCCGATTTATTTTCTCATCGATTAAAAATCTTGTTTACGACCATTTTGGCATGATGGCAGGATTATTAACGACTTCTGATTGGTGTTCTATTTTACTGGTTGAATTAATATTGTTATTATAAACAAATGAAACTATTACATTTTCCTTAAATATTAAAATGTTTGGATAGGTATCTGACGAGTGATTCGCTCCAGAGACTAAACGCTCCTTTAGTTTGACCCACTCCCACACATGCACTTTGTCGTCAGTCGTTAGAAGATAGAAGTACTCAAAGTAATGTCAAAATTGATCGTTTTTTAACTCCCTGGTGATAAAGAAACTAATATATATTCTGGAGGTCTTTTTTTCTATGTTTTTGACTAGTTTTTTGTTGTTTTTTCTAAATTAAGTTTTAGTACCTATTACTCGTTGGTTTTCATTAAAGCTTCAACTGGCTTAAGTTGAAGAGAAATTATCAAGCCTAAATCAACTTTTGTAATCTGCAGGATTTTTTAGTTTCCTGGGTCGTATGTGTTTAAATTGCTATCTTTAAAATCTCAGTAGATAGACTTTTCTAATTTTGGTTGCAGTGCATGGTTCAGCCTTCGGTAGATAGGTAAGCACCAGTTTTGAATATTCCAAAAATGTGTGTGTAATATACTAAAGGAAGGCTGATATCAAAGAGGGGATATACAGCCAATCAATTAACTCTGTACAGGGTGTATGAAAAGTTCGAGTCTTCCCGACTATCTACAAAATGAAAAGAAGCACAAGATTTTTATTTTCTCACTAACCAAAAAAGGCTGAAATGGCAAATTTTAAAGAAGTCATTTTAGGGAAAAAATATTTCTTTTTTTAAATATAAAACATATATTACCAACAAACTACCTGATATGTTCCTTTTAAATAAGAAAAATAAGTTACAAAAATGAACACCGAATATGTTTTTTATTGTTTATTAGTCTTATGGAGATAATGTTACCATTTTATTTAAAAACCATAACATATTAGGTAAACAGGGTTGTCTAGGGTGGCGAAATAGCGTGTGTTGAAAAAGAAGCGCAATGGCTAGTAAATGAGAGCGAAAAAGACAATAAACTTGAGAAACCGATAAGCTGTTACCGATGTCACCCACAATTAACTAAGAGATTCCCAAGTAAGATCCCGTCCACCCACATAACATTGGAGGAATGTTCCAGACCTATTTTTTCTTGAATATTTTTTAAGAGTTTGTGATAGTTATATTTCTTTGGTAATAAGATAATAATATTCCCATGATAATGACATTATCAAGTTATTTTTATGAATATTCCCAAAAAGAAAAATTCCCAAAAGTTGTTCGTTGAAAATATTACTAACTTGTGAAAAGAACTCGATTTACATGATTTATAAATGTAATTTACTTTAATGTCATCTATTGTAGGTAGATGGCACTGGAATCAATATGTTCTCTATGTAGCAGGTAATATTATTAAACATATAAGAGAGCAAAAAGTTACTTAGGTGATCTTTTGATAACTAATCTCAAGTAGTACATTTACATAATGGTGATACATTCATATAGGCTACTCCGTAATTGCACTTTATTTTTTGTGGATATTCATGTGGATGACGTGGATATATATCCACTGCATATCTTAGGATATCCATCTCGTGGCCATCTGAACATGTTTTGATTCACAAATTCAGTCCCAGGTATATTACTATTTTTTTAAAAAAAAGTTCTGGTCGTGTCTGTCACATTTATATCACCAGTATGAGCTAGAACGTAACTTATTGCCGGCATGTGTTAGTAATATTCACAATGGTAAAATGTAACATTCCTATCACATTGTTCGTTCTATAAGTATATGACTATTACATTATAGAAATGTTTAATTGTTATGTGGGAAATTTAAAATGTTGCCTTCAAAGGGCGTAAAACAGTGATTATGAGTATTTTCTTATTTTAGTTTGAAATTAGAATCCGCTAAATTAATTAAAATGCCCATTTATCCATAAAATTTTACTACCGATTGACCTTGCTCTTTCAATAAAGCTGCGAAAACTCTGAAACTGACCTCCCGTAACCACTTACGCTAAAGTCCCGACTCTACGAGACAATTTATTGTAGCAGTCTCGTCTTCTCACGAAACATCTTGTTGAAATAAATTTAAAACAAAATTATACTTTTTTAAAAGAATAATAAAAATGAAACCAACGTAGTGCAGTCTTTCAATCTGCAACCCTCTACTCTTTCTACTTAGAACACTTTTTGTAACCGTGTTCACGTCTTTAAAATGAATTTAAAGCTGTTATTAAATTTAATAACGCAGGGGTGTTATTAAATTTATTTTTTAAATTCTGATTCTTGTACCTAGACTCCTTTATTTTACAAAAATTGCCAAGAAAACGGAAATTCTTCCCCCCCCCCTCAGATGTACAGTCGCGAAGGGAGCCTGCTCTTCAAGTCTTACATAAAAAATATTTTGTGGTATTTTAGTTGCATCATTTTAGGGACGCCCACGGTATTTCAGAATGTGCAAAATCAAACCCGTTAAATAAAAGAAAGTTCAACTATAACAGCAATTCGTTAAACCAATTTTTTATCCGAACCTTATTTCTTCAAATTCATTCAATAACAAATTCGAAATTTATAAAACCCGTTTTTAATCAAACCATTGTTTATCAAACTCATTCAATATCAAACCCGGAATTCGTAAAACCCGAAATTTATCAGAAAATTTTTGCTAAATTAATTGCGCATTCGCCAATACCACATGAACCGGAGGCGTACGCGCAGGTGGCGCAGCGGCGCGGCGTTTTGATGCATTTGTCGCTGTTACGCCCGCATATTTACAGGTTGCGTTCAATAGTGTTTATATAGATGTCACTTGCATTCACCCGTGTTACATTCATGTGTTATTGGCGAATGCGCAATCAATTTAGCAAAAATCTGATAAATTACGGGTTTTACGAATTCAGGGTTTGATATTGAATGAGTTTGATGAACTTTGGTTCGAATAAAAACGGGTCTGTTAAATTTCGAATTTGTTATTGAATGGGTTTGACGAAATAAGTTTCGGATAAAAAAATTGGTTTGACAAATTGCAGTTTCTATTTTTTTTAAAAAGCAATATTGCCGCCTTACCTCCGCTGCATTAATAAGTGGCGACGTGGCCAGCACTTAAAAATATGCTTTTTTACTATCATCTAAGTATGTGAAATTTCACTTTTTTTTGGGGGGGGGGAACTCGAACTTTTGGAACACCCAATATAAATTACTAGCCAAGACGTAGATATTCAGGATCGTCTTCAAAAAATCATTTACCCATCGTCATTCTGCTCTGAAGCGAAATTCCTTTCGTTTCTACCCCGATAACTTATTCTATGCATTTTGCACCTACCTCCATTAAGTTTATTAGGGCGCTATATTGCAGATTTTAGCGAATTTACATGTAGTTCGGAAAGTTTTTAATACCGCGCGTCCAACTTTTTAATATCGCTTTTGCCCCGGGCCGTGTTAACCTGGGACCATATTAATAAGCCATTTTTGAATATTCAGCGATTTTTCCAAAGGCGTACTGGCTTCGTTCTTTTTTTCCCTTTAACTGGATTTAACTGGAAATATTGTAGGTAACTATTCGAAAACGAAAATTTGTAATCACAAATTGCAACGAAATGTAAACATTTGCACGAATAAACCTAACCTTGTCAAATTTATAAGAATTCATTAAATTATATGTAGCTCGGCCTTTATCATGGCGCACAACCCAACCCAAACCCTTCCCACGAGAAGCCTGGTTATGGTCACATTTTTACTTCAAGTTAAGTTAAGTTAATCCCCCCCCTCTTCACCCGAAGTCAATTCCTGCCTTTATTATTATGGGTGCCGATATAAAAAGGAGGTATGTCCGGGAATTACGGAAAATCCTCGTTCCCCAGTAAACACCGTTATGTAGAAATTCCGTAAAATTTACATAGCATACGTAAATTGAAGGCCACTCAGAGGTCACAATAAGGTAAAATTTAAGTCAAATTATGTGGGAAAACTCTGCATAATGACATGCGCAAATTGTTACATAAATGTGATGTAAAAATACGTAAATTTTACATAACAGGTTTACATTGTTATGTAAATTTAAGGTCACATAGAGGTCACAATTATTTATTAATAAGGTAAAAATTTGGGTCACATTAATGTGCGAAAACACTGCATAATGCCATGCTCAGAGCCCACCTAATTTTTCCATAAATGTGATGTAAATAAAATGACATACCTCTTACATAAATATTACATCCATGTTACGTGAGAATTAAGTACAAACTACGTATATTATACATAACAGGTCTACTTTGGTATGTAAATTTAGGGTAGAATTTAAGTCACATTAATCTGCATGACATGCGCAAAGCGCCAACTATCTAAGTCCGACATGAGCATGCAGCTTGAGGCGGGCCAACGTCGGTGATTTACGAAGGTGCGTCGGTGGTTGCTTGACACGGTCCGACATTGGCAAACTACAAAGTTAACCAGGCGGGCGGGTTTAAGTGGCGTTTAAGTGGGCTGGTTTAAGTGGAGGAGAGATTATCTTATCAATACCTCAAAGTCCGCATCCTAATTTTAAAATATCTTTGCTCTTTATATATATAATATTATCAGGGAAATAATTTCTTTCATTTCATACCTCATTTAGACGATATAAATATTAGATAAAATATTTTATGTAATAGTTATGTAACATTTGAAATGTAAACTTACGGTTCAATTGACTATATAATAATTATGTAAAATTTAGAAATCTAATTTGACGTTAATCATTTTACAGGGAATTTACATAACTTGAATGACATAGTTCATACACAAAAAATTTTATATTATAATAAAGTTCACACTGTTTCATAACATTTATGTAAATTTCAAAATTTTAATGTGACGTAAATCATGTTATAGAGCGTTTACGTAATTTAGATAAGATAAATATTACATAAAATATTTTGTATAATAATTATGTAACATTTAACGTAATGTCTAAATTGTTACATAATAGTTATTTAAATTTCATTACTTTACATTAGTAAATTATTTTATGTAACGTTTACGTAAATTAGATTACTTAAATATTACATATAATTTTTTATATAATAGGTATGTCATATTTTTATGTAAAATTAAGGTTTCACTATTTACTTAATGTTTACGTAAAATTAACATTGCTTGTAATGAATTAAATTGGCTGTCAAAGTTTTGACATAATGTTTACATAATTTTGTTTATAAAAATATTTTTATGTGAGATTTACGTAAATAAGATGTATATATATGAAACTTAGATTTATATAACTATTAGGTTAAAGTCACAAGTGTGTCTACTGGGTCTTTTCTTTCCATCTCTTTTTTAATCATGCTATTGATAAAGGAAAAAGCATTTCCCGATCAGAACTTTAAATTCGTGTAATGGAGGAAATAACTTTTTATGACCACTTTTAAGTTGCAATCCTTTTAAAGTAACATTTTTTACTATCAGGGGATCATGCTTAATCGATCATATATTTTCGAGGGATAAAACATCCGCCTTATTTTATTTTCGCTTTTTGAGCCCAAATATTGAAGAAATAAATTGTTTATACCCAAATTATATTATGTTCAACCAATGTCTATAGCCAAAACACTTTAAGAGACCCAGCTGCTGGTTGTGAAAACATAAACTTAAAAACCACAACTTAAAAATTGCATTAGCTACTACTTTTTTTTAATAACAATATCATATATTTCACATAAAAATTTTTGCCGCATTTGAATTTTGACTCTCTATTTGTAACACTTCGCATAACCAAACCAACCAATTTAGCGACTACTTACCATACGTCCATACGTCGCGGTATACGTCGTGACAACTTCAAATGTTAGTTGGGATCACGACCAACTTAGACTGCCCAATATCGTCACAGAAACCCAAATAAAACCAAAAGAAAGTTTGAAACACAAAAAAAATACTCGTGTGTATATAGTACTATGCTTACTCTATCCTTCATTGAACCAGTGTCTCAATTTCCTCTGATAAAAATGATATCATTTCTGCAAAGACAGCGGTTTGGAGCTCCCTAACACTGATAAAACTCGGCAAAGGGATTTCGCCCCAAAGCCCTTTTTCTGATCGGTTATACACGCGAAAATTGAGGGATAGCACAAGCTATATTTTCTGCTTCGCTGACGCTTAATAATGTAGCTTCTTCAGGATTTTGTTTGGTTTTTGCGTCCCGACGATTTTTGATACGGATTTTTCATTTCAGACTTGCGCAGAAAAAAACTACTTAATTTAAAAAAATATAAGTTGCGTTTTTTTCCGCAAATTTTGACGCCATTCCAGCAAACGTTGCAAATATGGTGAAAAGGTCTGAAAATACGCTTATACATGCAGTTTCAGCAAGTTGTAAATAGATTCAAATTTTTATCTAAAAACACAATGGTCGAAGTACTTCATTTACTTCCCTTGCTAAAGAGAAGTAATGTAATCATCGCACTTCGAGATTTTCATGATCCTCCACGAATTTTGAGGTTTCGAATAGTGATAAGCACGAATCCAGACGCCGTCGCTCTGTCTGTCTGTCGGTCTGTCTGTCGCCTACTTTGTAGCCACTCTAACTTAAAAACTCCTTCACTAATCATAAAAAAAAATAAATAACAAATTTCCCACTATTAAATTTACTTATGAAACAGAGAACAACGGTACACTGCCATTTCTAGACACTTTAGTTATAAGAAATAAAAATAAATTGGACTTTGACCTATACAGAAAAGGCACGGCCACCAACAGGTATATTCCAAATGACTCTTTTCATTGCTTACAACATAAACTTGCAAGTTTGCACTTTTTAACATATAGATTAGTAAATTTCCCCTTAAACAAAGAAAGATTTGAAGCAGAAAAGAATAGGATTAGGAATATAGCTGGCGAAAACGGTTACGACGAAGGCTTAATAAATAAGCTGATAAATAGACATTCTTTTCAAAAGACCTTTCGGAATTCTACCTTTTTCAGACAAAAAGATACCTGCAACTCAAAATTTGTATCAATTCCGTATAATCCTAATTATACGAAAGGATTACAGAAAGTATTTATTAACACCGGTCTTAAAATAGTATATCAATCCGGTAACACAATAAGAAGCTTACTAGGAAACCCCAAGGATAAAACTACAGTTCTAGAAAAAAGTGGAATTTACGAAATTAGTTGCATGGATTGTGATAAAAAATATGTTGGCCAAACGAGACGCTCTATTCAAACACGTTTTAAAGAACACTTAGCACACTTAAAATACGGAAGAACAGAAAAGTCAAGTGTGGCCGAGCATGCTTTTGAAAACAATCATAGATTCACATTAGATAACCTAAAACTTCTAAAAAGTGTACCAAACAAAAGACTTTTGAATGCATATGAAAGTATGGAAATCATTAAATCCAGAAATAGTTTAAATAAAGATAGAGGACCTATCCCGTTTAGTACACTTTATTCTTTGGTTGAGGGGAGGTAGGATTAAAAATCGTGATCAATCACAATTTATTAGTCTTATCTCCGCCCACTAAAGGATTGTATATAAGATAGAGCGTAGATTAATTTAGTTCATTGTTTATCGTCTCCTGATGATGCTAACGTTGTTAGCGAAACGCGCGTCGAGTGCAAAAAAGTGTAGTTTTGGTTTGTGGAAAACAATCATAATTTTGTTTTAGTGCAACCAAAGGTTCCAAATTCCCAACATAGTTCACTAATCATAACAAAATTTTTCATAGTGATTACTTTTGTTGACGCGCAGACCCCTATTGTTTTTGAGCATTCTCCTAAAAAACTTCATCCCTAAAAAAAAATATTTGTTTTTTCCTCCCGTGTGATACCTCTTTGAAAAGCTTATAAAAATTGTAGTTGAATGGCGCCAAAATTTTTGACCAAATATATATATATATATATATATCACATAAAAAATGCAAAAAACAATTGAAAAATTAAATTTTCTGTGCCATATATCTCGAGTTATGAAACGAAATGTTAAATAAAAAGTAGCTTGGGATAAGTTCCAGGTCACACCCTATTGTCTTATTAAATTTCATACTAATCGGTTTAGCCGTTATTGCGTGATTAATGGACAAAAATCTTATGTATACAAGGATATATACATATACATATATAGCACATGTAAAACGAAATGTTTTTAGAAACATTAAAGTCTGAATCTATATATATATATATATACATATATATAGCAATAATAATAAAATGTATTGGAAAAGTCCGTGCACCCTAGAAAAGTCTGGATACACCCTGGAGAAGTCTGGAAAGACTCTGGAGAAGTCTGGAAAGACTACACTTTGGAAAGTCTGAAAAGACCCTTGAAAAGTCTGGACAGACCCTGGAAAAGTCTGGATATACTCTAGAAAAGTCTGGATATACTCTGGAAAGGTCTGGAAAGACCCTGGAAAAGTCTGGATACACTCTGGAAAATTCTGAAAAGACCCTGGAAAAGTCTGAATATGATCTGGAAAAATCTTGGAAAAGTCTGGATACACCCTAAAAAAGTCTGGAAAGATCCTGGAAAAGTCTGGATACAATCTGGAAAAGTCTGTAAAGACCTTTGAAAAGTCTAGATACACTCTGAAAAAGTCTGGAAACACCCTGGAAAAGTCTGGATACACCCCGAAAAAGTCTGGAGAAGTCTGGAAAGACTCTGAAAAAGTATGAAAACACCGTGGAAAGTCCCTGGAAAAGTGTGGGTACACCCTGGAAAGTCTGAAAGGACCCTATAAAAGTCTGGAAAAGTCTGAAAAGACCTTGGAAAAGTCTGGATACAGTCTGGAAAAGTCTGGAAAGACCCTGGAAAAGTCTTATACACTCTATAAAGTCTGGAAAAACCCTGGAAAAGGCTGGAAAAACTCTGGAAAAGTCTGGAAAGATCCTGGAAAAGTCTGGAAAGACCCTGAAAAAGTCTGGATACACTCTGGAAAAGTCTGGAAAGACCCTGGAAAAGTCTGTATACACTCTAGAAAGTCAGGAAAAACCCTGGAGAAGGCTGGAAAAACTCTGGAAAAGTCTGGAAAGACCCTGGAAAAGTCTGGATACACTCTGGAAAAGTCTGGAAAGACCCTGGAAATATCTGAATACGCTCTGGAAAGCCTGTAAAGACCCTGAAAAAGTCTGGAAACACTCTGGAAAGGTCTGGAAAGACCCGGGAAAAGTCTGGATAAAATCTGGAAAAGTCTGTCAAAATCTGGAACGACTTTGGAAAAGTCTGGCAAGACCCCGGAAAAGTCTGGATACACTCTGGGAAGTCTGAAGAGACCCTGTAAAAGTCTGAAAACACTCTGGAAAGACTCTGGAAAAGTCTGGATATATTCTGAAAAAGTCTGGAAAGACATTGGAAAAGCCTGGAAACACTCTGGAAAAGTCTGGAAAGACCCTGCAAAAGTCTGGATACACTCTGGAAAAATCTTGGAAAAGTCTGGATACACTCTGGAAAAACCTGGATGCATTGTGAAAATGTCCGAGTACACTATGGAAAAGTCTGAATACACCCCTGAACAGTGTAGATACACCCAAGAAAAGTCTAGATATACTCTGGAAAAGTCTGACCAACCCAATCTAACCCATGTATATATGAGTAGCGGTTTTTTTAATAATATATGTTCTTCAGAGCGAGGGAAGCTTGACCAGCGTATTTAGCGTATCTTCGTTTTTTCTTAGCTTTAAAACCTCAGTGTATATTTCGTCTGGCCCTACCTTTCTGTTGTTAGCTGAAGATATTGCGTTTTTTACTTCCTCTGGTGTTATATCTATGCCTTGGTTCGAGAATTCTTCTGGCTGTTCGGATCGGTTATCGGTAAAGAGATGTTCTATGTAGCTACACCATTCTTTTAGTTTTTCTTTGGTATCCGGTATGATTTTACCCTGATTGTCCACAAGGATTCCAACTTGTCTTTTATTAAATAATCCGGCCGCTTCCTTTATGCGTTTGTGTAAATTGAAAGTGTCATATTTAGCATCTAGATCTTCTATTTCTTGACATTGCTGTGTTATCCAGTCTTGTTTGGCTAACCTTATCTTGTTTTTTATTGCTCTATTGATTTCATGATACTGCTGCCTTTTTTACTGCGTCTTTTATCCATCAACTCCAGGATTTCATTGGTCATCCAAACTTTCTTTTTATTTCTTGTTTCATCCTTGCCTAAGAGTGTTGTGCTTTCGACTATGGCACTTATAACCTTTGTCCAGACGATTTCTGGCTAGGCATAGACGTGCTATTTGACGTTTCTGTCTTTTACGTTTTATTACCAGTATTGTTATCTTGATTCGCCCCTTGAATTATCAATCTATCAATTTCTTCTTAACACGGAGGCGACGTTAAACAGCGCGTTAGTTAACGTCCGGTCTAAACGTAATACATACCGGAAACGTCCTTACTGAAAAACCTTAACGCAAAGATATCCGTATTCAACACAAACCGCTCCCAGGGTTGTAATAACGTTAAATAAGGAAACAAGCAGCATCATTAGCGAACGTACGGAACAAAACGCACTACACCGGCCTCTTGAAGTTTGAGTCTTGCTTTGTGGTAATTTTGTTTGTTAAAAATGAGGGGGAGCAACTTGCCTGCCAGCTATCTGTTTTTATTTTCGTTTTACATTGCGTTATGGTTTATTGTATACATTACCGTGGAAAACTCATGCAGCACATAATTATAACGAGGCTTCAAAAAAAGTATTAGCAGAGAATCTTAAAATGGAGAAGAAAAAACAAGAAACACCACTTTTCAAGCAAGATTTATGTTTGTGCAAGACTAGGGGGGGTTATTGGTATTACTATCAGTCTTCAAGGGTAAACCTATTACCGTAGCAATTTAACTCTGTAGGTTAGGTTAGGTTTGTTATGAGTGGTGCAATGCTGCACCCTCCACTGCAACCTAAAAGGTCTATTATGGCTGATACCTGTTTTGCAAGTCAGTCACCCCAACTTCCCTGATAAAGGAAATCAGTCTATTTGGTGAGACTTCCTCGAAATCTTCGGGCACTTTCAACCCACGGTCAAATATTTTCGCCCTTGTTCTCATTAGTCCTACGCAGTGGACGTACGAGCGTTTCCCCCTCTCCTCTACAGAATCTACAAATCGGTGTATTGCTGACTCCAACTTAGAAAAAAAAGAATTAGAAAGGCTTTGGCGTGCTGTTGTTCCGGGGTTGAGCACCAGTGATGACCCCTTTTCTGTATGGACATTTCTTCAATAGGGCAGTGTAAAAAATAATATGGCCGATGTAGGGTAAGCAAACCATTTTTTCATAAGACGCAATGCTAACTTAAATCAAAAGTTTGGCAAAGGGGAAAAAGACGCAGATTTAGCAAAGTGATTTTTTATAGAGCAATCCTTAATGAATCGGGGATAAACAATTCGCAATTAAACGTGGAAATGTCCCTCTACCTATCTCTGTCGCACCCGTGTAATTACCGATAACGTCATCTCTCTCAAATCAAATAGAGCAACTGTCTCTATCCAAGCCGATCTGACCCAATCTTCAGGCTAAACTTTTTTCCACTTCCCAAAATTTTCATTTTTGTTAGTATTAAATCCTATAGAAAATCGCTTTGTTTACCCTACACCGACCACTTTTAAAGGGCCATCACGTGATTAATGGCTGACTTTGACAATTTGTTAGACAACCCTATAAACGTCATGCATACAGGGTCTCTAACCTAGACTAGATGTGTACTGTAAAGATCTGAATCGGCCACTCACAATTTATGAAATCCATTTACGTGTCGACAAAAATTCCAACAAGCGACGAAATAATATAAATTTCGGGTTAACTTATAACCGGAACTTTATGGACCATCGACTTATGACCGAGGCGGTAAATACAAGGAACGGCATATAGCTATCGGCTTTTGTCGTGTGTGCCATTAGACTGTTTCCGCTACCCTTTAGTATAGTCTGCTATAGCTTTGAGCAAAGAGAAATAAACATTTGGAGAAAGATACTTACAAAGCTACTAAAATGACGAACTTCAAATACAAACTTTCATACCCTATTTAACCCTCTTGGGAGACAAATTTTCAAAAAAAAATTGTAGTTCTTACAAATAAGTTTAAATTGTTTGCTTAACACTTGGATTAAAAAAAGAAAAGATATCTGGCCACAGTAAAACTCCTTAGCAAATAATAAGCACTATTTATTTACAGAATTTGCCAACACCCGACAAAAACAAAACAATGAGTTGGAATAAATTCCATATCGTTCTAAACGTTAGAAAAGGAAAGCGACGGAGATATGCATGGTGTCACGCAGTCGCGAAAACAAGCCTAAATGAACAGATGTATAGCAGAGCTAGAATCGGTTTTACCGCATTCTTGAACTGTGGGCCTGCGTTTGATCTGCTTTATAATAATAATATAACCAATGTCTTCGTAAACATCTGGTAGTTCATGTAAGATCTAACATTTAAAAAATATACATCAAGGTGATTCATACATGAATATTCAAACATTTGAATCGATGGCCTCAGAAAGAAATTTTGGCTTATTCGGTAACAAATAAAAAAGGGCTCCGAGCCATGTCTTTGTTTTTACAAAATGTGCCTACCATTCAAGTCCAACCTCCAAAAAGTATGGATATTACATGGCCCGTTTTGGACGTTACTTTGACATTTCCTGACTTAAGTTATCTTTAGCACAAAAACACAAATCAGCACCCCATACGCACTCACGTGTATGCAGGGAATAAAAGCAAGACTTCCGAAAAGTCGGCATTTTAAACCCGGAAGTAGCCATTTGCCCCCGAACCACATAGTGTCGCCCCCTTTTTCTGACTCAATTTTTACGCTATAAATCAAGAATTTATTGTGGGCATTAAATTTTTCTCTTTTATTATTGGCCTCATCAGCTCGAATTGTTTTTTGCAGTTTTTCTATTTCCTTTCTCTTTTGGTTTTTGGTGAGATTTATTACTAGTTCATTATCTATTATAGGCTAAGCCACATAGGAAAGATAGAGGAGAAAAATAGAACCCAATTTTTTTTTATTAACAAGCTTAAGAAAAACAAAAACGCTTTGTCCGAAAAGCCACGAATGTTACTTTTAGTTCTTTTATTATCTAATCATATCCAACTTTAACCTTTCTTATTGCCTCAACATTCAAATTCATTGCCATCCATATATCTATATCCCGGTATTTATTTTCCCATTTATAACCGGGATAAAATTGCTCAGTTCACCATTTAATTGGATTGCTTTTTTGCCAAACGTAAACTAACCCTCAGAATTAACCGCCCCATGTCTCCATATATCACGTCATTACGCGCTACGATGATTTTTAGAGGCGACTCTCTATTTACTTTCCCACCCTCTATTGGATTAGAGCTACAGTTTGAGGGAGCAGATGAGCCATTAAGTTAAATAATGTCGAGCGGATACTGTTTTTCGAATGACATTGGTTTTTAATTCATTTCTTTTTCGGCCAACCAGGTAGCCACTTTCTGCACAGTTATTCTTACGGAAAGTGTACTTTTACAGAACAGGTTGGTTCTGAATATTTCTATTTTCTAAACAGATTTTTTTTACTCTTCTCCTCTTTCTATCCACTTTTTTGGTTAAGTTGGTCGTGACTTGTGTGGTAGGCTTTCAAATTTTATTAATATTGACATTCTTAACGATATTAAAAGTCCCATCACCGCCACACTGCCAATACGAAACTAACCACTACTAATGTACTAATGGTTCTAAGTGACCTAAATATTTTTCTGAAAAACAAGTAATTCCGGAAGTTCTGCAGATTATTTTAGCTCTTCTTTAACATAGAGAAAATAGAAAATTTTATATTACCCGTGCCAATTCCGACATCTAATAAAATATTTTCCACACAAAGAAACTTGAATTAACTAACCTCTTGATATCCGTACCAATTATATTCTCGACGTGAGAACAGCTTTACATCAAACATGACAAAAACACACGGTGTTTAAAGTCAAATACCAATTGGTAGAATATAGCACCAATTCTGCAGATTATTTTAGCTCTTGTTTAACATAGAGAACAAAGTAATTAATCTTAAAATTTTGTATTACCCATACCAATTCCGACATCTAATAACATATTTTCCACCCAAAGAAACTTAAATTAAATAACCTTTCGACATCCGTGCCAATTATATTCTCGATGTGAGAACAGCTTTACATCAAACATAACAAAAACACACGGTGTTTGAAGTAAAATACCCATTGACCCAATCATAAGAGAAGCGATTTCATCAAAAGAAGTTATTATTCCTTGTATTTGCAAACGTTGTACGCTATGAGTTTAACAATACTAAAGATGGAATCGCTACAAAACCTATAAAACAAACCACCACTACAAGTGATGCAGTAAGAATATTTTATTAAACACATGTACCTACCTATTTCTGCAGACAATTTTAGATCTTCCTTTAATCCAGAAAACAAATTCAATTAGTAGAATATAGCACAAATTCTGCAGATTATTTTAGCTCTTCTTTAACATAGGAAACAAAGAATTAATCTTAAAATTTATCATTACCCATGCCAATACCGACATCTAATAACATATTTCCCACCCAAGGAAACTTGAATTAATTAACCTCTTGACATCCGTGCCAATTACATTCTCGATGTGAGAACAGCTTTACATCAAACATGACAAAAACACACGGTGTTTAAAGTCAAATACCGATTGACACAATCATAAAAGAAGCGATTTCATTATTTCTTGTATTGTCCGCTTTGAGTTTAACAATACTAAAGATGGAATCGATACAAAACATGTAAAACAAACCACCACTACCAGTGATGCAGTAAGAATATTTTATTAAACACATGTACCTACCTATTTCTGCATACAATTTTAGATCTTCCTTTAATCCAGAAAATAAATTCAATTGGTAGAATATAACACAAATTCTGCAGATTATTTTAGCTCTTCTTTAACAGAGAAAACAAAGAATTAATCTTACCCATCAAGCATTACCCATCCCAATTCTGACATCTAATAAAATATTTTCCACCCAAAGAAACTTAAATTAAATAACCTTTCGACATCCGTGCCAATTATATTCTCGATGTGAGAACAGCTTTACATCAAACATGACAAAAACACACGGTGTTTGAAGTCAAACACCCATTGACCCAATCATAAAAGAAGCGATTTCATCAAAAGAAGTTATTATTCCTTGCATTGCCCAACGTTGTACGTCGGTTGACTTTTTACAAAGGAGCCGACAGATGTACTTCGCGATGTCATATCGTTCCACTTTTCTTGATTGACATATTTTCCCATAGGGCGATATGACAAGCCCCTGCGGAGGTTAATAGAAGGGCCACCCTGATCTTACGCCCTGGTGTCAATCAGTTTTCGGGTTTAGCGCAATCTGGCGTTGTTGAGGTGCGGTGATGCAAAAAGGATTTTGCCACTTCTGTTACGAGACGCATAATATGTGTTCATTCAATTTTTGGCATGTTAAGAGTGTTATACAAGGATAAATTGTTTTTCGCACAGAAAACATATTTTTTGAGAAATTTCGTTCTCTCTGAAAAGACAAAACTTAAAATAAGAAAATACAGGAAGAGGACTAGCAAACTAAATTGAATTTTAATTTTGAATTAAATGGGTCTAAGTAGGGACTCCGATTACAGACTCCGTGTGTAGAGAACGACGAGACGACCGGTAACTGCACGTCAGCGTCAACTTGTATTTGACGAGTCATAGATCGACGCAGTAGACCTTAATGATGCTTTCCCAAAACAAGTTCCAAGACTCGTTTAGGGAGTAAAGAACAATTCTAAAAGTCAGCCACAATTGACCCATTGGTTGTAACCTTGAAGAGTAGCAGATATGCCCTCTGAAATTATAAAATTTTGTAGTTTTTTAGTATGAGAGGTCAACATAGAAAAATTAAATAAAAAATAATTTATCCTACAGTTGCTGCTTTCTGTTCTTTTTTTTTAAGGGATTTTGGGATAATCCATATAACTATGAGATACTATAAAGGCCCTGCTCGTGTATTTCTCTATTATAAAAAGCGTATGGATTAATGACGAGCTCCAATGCACATGCGTCAGCTTGAAATGCGCTGAACGAGAAATGAAGTGATTCGATATTACTAACTCGCGCAGGCGATATTCTATTGCCGCTACGATTTTCTCGCATCCTGGGCCTTTATATACCTAATAGTTATATGGGATAATACTATGTATCTGGGAATAGATCTAGGGACACACTATCGCCTGTTACATTTGGTGAAGCCTCTCGGTACACAGACACAGATATTAACTAAAATAAAGGAGTGGAACAAGCATACTTTAGCTCATTTTAGAGAATTTATTTGAGACAGCAATAATATAGAGAATGATCATAATACAAGTCTTAGAAGCATAACATATTAAAGTTCAAAATGTCTCTATTATTCTTATTAATCATTTATTTAATACCTAAAACATTGGTATTAAAAACAGACACAGTAACAAACGATATCATAAAAAACAATGCATGGTATATCGTCAACAACAACATCGAATATCCATCCTTTTTCTGAAAAATATCTGTGGGCCCCAAGGGGCCATCATCGGGCCTCCCCTTCGGTAAGTTAAAAGATTTTCGAGCCGTTTTGCAACCGTCAATGGGCACATGTGTTTTGCGTGGCTTTAGACAAAAGGTCGACGTGGGGATTGATAACTGAATCACTAGAATTAAAAGAGTTGTTTTTTATCAATTTTTTATTTTTCTTTCTCTGGGGAGTCAGCTACAGCAATAGTTGTTTCACATTTATCTCAGCTAATTAAAGCCCTCTTAGCTACTTTTGCTCAATATATTCGTGAAGCTGTAAACAAAAAATCACACGTTTCCGAATTTTTAATAAATTTAATGCCACATATGGTAAATAATAAAAATAAAAGACTAGCACCTCTGGAGTCCCTCAAGGATCTAACTTGGCGCCTTTGCTATTTTTGATAACATTTGATGGTGTTTTGTCCAAAGTTCAAAATGTCGGATCATTAGCTTTTGCTGATGATTTTAAACTTTTCTTTAAAGTTTTTTTAGTTGAACACTGTATTGTTTTTCAAAAGGAAATTAATGACATAGCAGGCTCTTTTACGCTGAATGAAAACTCAATATCATTTGATTACACTATCTGAGCAAAAAGATTTGGAAGGAATTGGCAAATGCTAGATTTATTACATGTAATTTATTACCAGCTGGAGAGTCAGCTACTGCAATTTATCTCAATTAACTCGATAATCAATCGGTATTCCAGAAGATTTTTAAGCCATCCCATTCGTCTGTGACCAGGACCTCTTCAGAACGAGCAAAAAATACGAAGTCGTAGAGTGATTTTTAAACCCAAATTGTGAACTTTGGACTGCAATTTGCTTGCAATGGCAGTGACCTCCTTCTTAAAATGTTCTATTTGACACAGTCTTTTCTTTAATTAAGACTATAGAAACTTATTTTGCTTGAAACTTTGAGACAATGATGTGTTTGAAATTAACTCTGTGTTTCGGACTTACATTTTCTATATTTTATTTACACACGACGTTTCGATCAGTACAATCTCTGATCGTCTTCAGGTGCAAACCAAAATCTATTAATAAGGCTACGTACTTATATAACGTAGGAAATTACTCAAACGTGAAGTTTAAGAAGTTGGCTCCGCCCAAGAAGGGGCTTCCAAATATTTGGAATTTCAATACTTGGTTTACTGAAAATACCCTGATTCCGCCCAATAAAAGCAGCCTTCAGAAATTTTCGTTTCTTCCAGTGTGACTCCTTGTGCAAAACCTTTGCTTCTGTCTACTTCATTCAGTATTGTTTTGACCATGCATGTTCGGCAACTCCTGATTTCGTTGTTTCACCTCTTTGGGTATTCGTCTGATGTAAGCCTAACAGATAGTGGCCTTTTTGTTTCGACTATGTATGATTCACCACACTCACAAGGAACTTGGTAAATGCATTCCGTATTTTGTTTGTTCTCCGGTTTTGTTTTACTAAGAAGGCTTCGAATTGTATTATTAGATTTAAAAGCTGTTTTAATATTAAAGTTGTTCGCTACTCTTCGAATTTCCCTTACTCCTTTAATGTATGGAATTGCACGTAGCCTTAGGAATAGATTGTAGTTTGCACCTGAAGACGATCAGAGATTGTACTGATCGAAACGTCGTGTATAGATAAAATATAGTCCGAAACACAGAGTTAACAAACTTATTTGTTTTATTCTAGCAAGTATTTTATTTTCATCACTCCCGTTCATTTTCTTAGTCACAATACTCTCCTCCCCTCTTTTCTAAATCATAACTTCACTTTTAATTAACAAGCCTATAATATCAAGTTTAAAAACAGAGTGAAAAGCATCAGTGGCAGATGTGATCGCCAAGCGGCATTCGAAAACTCTACGCCTCACATCGAATGTGCTACCTGTCCTTGTTGTTCTCACAACTTTAAAAAATGATAAATCGCAATTGGGTTTGTCAAGTTGCCGGGTTAAGATTAGGCCAACGAGCTCGAGCTTAGGGGCTCAAGCCCGAATCTTAACACTTATCCAATTATGATAAAGAGGATATTAAAAGACAAATTCATTATGTTAGGCATGGGGGTGCGTTGATATATTTTCGTCAAGATATTAAAATGTTTTGTTTGTAGATATCTTAGTTTCTAATTCATGCTCCACGTAGTTCGTTAAAAATAAAAAAAGTATAACTCTATAACAAACTGAGGTTTTCAGTTTAGTTAGAAAAAAATCTCATCTAAGGAAGTGGAAGCCAACTTGAGTTGAGCAACGTGCATTTTAATGTGAGAGAAATGTTACTCGGGTATTTGAGGGGGGGTTTTGAAATATACCATACTCCTGAGAAGCCTGGCTATGGTCAATTCCTTGCTCATAGGTCGCGCGGGTGAGGCCGAATCAATTTAAATTATTAAAAATTTAAGACAAACAGTTATTTGTGCTAAAATAAATTTAATAAATATATTTTAAACAATGTCGGAAAAAGATGAATAGTACTGGAATCAGGTATATTTCAATCATTAACAATGGGATTTACTAAGATCTAAAATAGTACCCCCCACAGGTCTAAATATTTACACCTGTGGGGGTACTAAATTTTAAAACCAATTTTCACGGAAAACTTACCCATACAGAAAAGACAAAAAGTTATTGATTATTTTCTGTTGTTATTGCAAAATGCCACTGAAAAACTGCTTTTTATCTCAAAATATTTAGCA
The DNA here is from genome assembly GCA_963921995.1 of Oxystoma pomonae. Taxonomy (NCBI): domain Eukaryota; kingdom Metazoa; phylum Arthropoda; class Insecta; order Coleoptera; family Brentidae; genus Oxystoma; species Oxystoma pomonae. The sequence continues at coordinate 4,883,114 of OY998170.1, read as the reverse complement.
CATAATAGCTTCATTATCTGTGTTTGAGGTTATAAAGTTGGTGAATTTTTAGGCCACCTCTGGGGGGTGGTTTAAATTTATAGCTTCCAGAAATGATTGTTTTGCGGCAATTGGTAATAAGTTCGTTTATAATTTCATCCTGTTGTTCCAAGTTGTTCATTAACCAATAAAACACCTCCAATTTTGTCCAGAAAAACGTCATATTTTGAACGTGTTCAGCGCAAAAAATATATTTATGAGGGCACTACGAGGCAAAACAAACATAAGTGAAGGTCACTGATTATGCACGAAAAATATATCAAACAAAAAAACCCAAAACAACTATATTAATTTATTTACAAACTGAAACTAAAACATTGAGGTTATCTAAAAGCTCAGTCAAGAAAACTTTTCTTACCCCCCAAAGCCCACTCATTTCAAAGTTATAACTTTTATCTTTAGAGGTTGGAGCAAGCCAAGGTACAAGCAGAGGTAAGAGATCCGAACTCGCTGTTTGTGATTCCAACGTAGCTAATATTTTGAAACTGACATTTCGACAGTGTTTTTTAATACATTTCATACATAAAACACCTTTTAAATAAATACAGAATTAACCTACTCCTTATTTTATTATTTCCCATCTAAATCCTTGTGTGACATCAAGTATTAATTGGAAAAATTAATTAACAAGGTTAAGTTTTAATTGGAGTGACATATAACCCCAATTTTAATTTGTTCTATAAAGTGTTTACTATTTAAACCCCGCGTGGGTTTATATTTTTTTTATTTTCTTTTCTTCTAAATTAAAACGTTCTTCTTAAATCCAACAAAAGATTGTTTTAAGATGATTATTCAATGAACAAATTTATTAAAATTCTTCTTATAAATCAAACTTAGTCCATAACTCAAAGAAGGTTGGTTTAAAATGCTTAAAACCAAAAATTTCACTTAAATTTAGGACCGTTCTAAATTAAACTAAACCCTTTTAGTAAATCCCACCGTAAAAGTTTATCCATAGAATAAGAATTCCTGAATATAATTACTGAATTGTTTTATCGTTTCTAAATTAATTTTGATTCTATTTGATAAAAGTCTATTCTTATATAATAAGATATTTTTTAAGAATATCTTTATGCTTAAATTTAGTGGAGCATTTTTTCCGTGTCCACATTTTTTCAGATACTCAGTGTAAGTGTACAGAAACTAGTTCTGGCATCTACAAATAATTCTCGAATTATCCCACTGTTTCTCTTTAATATAAAAAAGCGAATGAAAAATTTTTAATATGTCAATTTGTATAAATCCAACTTACAAAGGAAACACCATGTATCCCACCAAATAAACAGGTGCTTCTGAATTTGTTTGGAGGACAAAAGAATTCTTTAACTCCTAAAAAAACTATCTTTCTTTTGATAATACACTTACAAAAGCTTCTTATACACTCAGTAACCCTTGTCTAGGTTTAAAGTTTTAAAAGTTGGACACATTTTTTTGTTATTTAACGTTCTGGTGCATAAAGGGCTTGACATTTCTAACGGGTGGCTAAGTAAGTAGGACAAAGGATGTTTTTTAAATGGACAAAGATTAGAGGAATAAATATTTAGAATGTCTAGTAGGCTATAATTTACATAAACTTAAGTTATTTGAATATCAAAATTTTTTTTTGGATATTTTCATTTTATTTTGTTTTTATTTACTCACGCAAAATCTTTTTTTGAGTTTAAAACATTCCTTGATTTTTAAACTTTTTGCTTCAACTTTATCAATATATATTTCGTGGTGAGACCCAGTAAAAACATTTATATCTTGCTTTAATTTTTCAAATAATATGAACTTTTCGAACGAGCATTTTGATTTAAAATATTTTTCCACTTTTAATTATTCATAATTTTTGAATATAAAATGACCTTTATTAACAGTTAAAAATAACAATATTTCAACAAAGTGCATTTTATATTTTGATACCGCATTGTATGAATGTTTCCTATGGGGTGTATTTTCAAAATAATGTTGTATTTATGCAGAAATATACGGTAGGCAAAAAAATATATAAAATATTATAGAATTGTGTATGCGATATTTTTATGTGAACATTTAAATTTGGGCGTTTAAATATTATGAATAAAAACATTTACAAGTAGTACGGGAGGCAGTAGCAAAAGCCTTTTTTTAAAAAACAACACGTCATTCACAAATCTTTTTGCGGTTAAAAACGTGAAAAATTTTACAAGGTACAGGTTGAGGCAGGTGTTTTCTAAAAATGTTTTTGTAATTTTTTTAACTTATGTACCTAATAAGTACGGAAAGTGATTGTGAGGTCCGGGCTTGTCACCAAAGGTGGAAAAGGGATTATTTTATCCAAAAATATTTCGTTGTCACCTTCTGGTATATATTAGACAAAGTTGTTTTAATTTTTTAGCGCGATCTCCTTTTGTAGAAATATTTCAAACAAAAAAGCAGACTTAAGGGTAACAGGGAGCGGGGGTAACCACGCACTTATCCAAGCACTGCAACCGAAAATTCTTGTAAAACTGACAAAAAAAAGACATTTTGGGTGTTTCGATAAATTGTCCTGAGTGTTCCCTGATTTGTAATATTTTCAACGAAAACAAATTTTTCCGTACATCCCTAACAATGCACAAAATTCCGATGATAAAAAGAACAAATAAAAGTAAAATCTGTATGCAAACAAGCAGAAAAATGTTTCAAAGAATGCGTACCAAGTATAAGAAGAATTTCAAACAGTTATTCGCGTAAATCTTGGATTTTTTGGTGCCAACAACATGGCATGGCATCGAATGTATAGCCGATAATGCACGTTGCTGATACATCTTCTTTTATTGACACATTTGTTACATATACTGGATGATTTCGTTAAGGCTCATTAACAATAAAATATCGTAAAATAAACTTGTTTAAAATGTGTCTGTGTGGGTGTTAAAAGCAAATCGTATCATTTTTGGGATTTTTTGCGTTCTCAGCAGGATAGTCGATTATGTAGACCTTTATAATTTTTTAAAGAATCTCGCTTCCTACGGGGTCAGGGAAAAAGCAAACCATTGGACATTCAGCTCAGGAAAGAGTTTCTCAACACACATCATGAAGCTGGAGCTTATTCTTTTATTTTGTTGGAATATGCCGTTTGTTTTTTTGTTATGTGTCTTTTAGCTACAAGCCACTCTCTTTCAGATGTTACTTAAAGTTCTTCTAGCAATTTTATAGTTGTCTTAACATTGAGCACCTAACCTCGTCTACAACTGACGCTTTTTGATTTCCCAATACGCTTTGGATATTTTGAAACCATCCATGGTTTGCGAGGATCTGTTAGCTAGCACATTAGGTTCCTTTCCAACCATCTGCTTAAGTTTCGAATAATTCTTTTGCCAATGCTGGCTTTTTTGTATTTGCTTCCCATCTTCTTCTCCATTCTTCTCTTGTTTTAGGTTTTGCTCTTTCTTAGAAGCCGGTCCATTTTTTTGGTATTTGTCTCCCAGTTCCTTAATACTCGTGTTTATTGGTGGTATTCCTGTGATTACGTTTAAGAGAAAAGTTTCCTTTTTTCTGTCAGTGACCTTAGCTCAGGAAATGTCGAAGTGACGTTTAAAACGGGTCATGTGATATCAGTACTTTTTGGAGTCAAATAAACATCAACAACACTTAAATATTTTGAATTGGCATGCTCCGAGCCGTGTCTCAGTTTCTACAAAATAAACCTTCCATTCAAAGCTCTGCCAATCCTGATGTTTATTTGACTCCAAAAAGTATTGATGTCAGACTCTTCGACATTTTCTGAGCCAAGGTCACTGACAGAAAAAAAAGAATCTCTACTATTAACGCTTCATTTATCAAAACAAAAGTCTACTTTCGGGGCGAGAGAACCAAATGAGGAAAATTTTACATTAACAATCCAAACCTACCGATGCTTCTGTGCATTTTTCCAAGACAATGGCTTTTCTGTATTTGCTTTCCAACTTATTTTCCATTCTCCTCTTGTTCTTTCTTAGGACCCGCTCCATTTTCTTGGTGTCGGTCTCCAAGTTCCTCAATGATCGCGTTTATTGGTAGTATTCCTGTGATTACGTTTAAGAAGAGTTTTTTTTGTCAGTGATTTTACCTTAGGATATGATGAAGTGGCGTTCAAAACGGGTCATGTGATATCAGTACTTCTTGGAGTCAAATAAACATCAACATTTGAATATTTTGAATTGGTGACCTTAGAAAGAAATTTTAGCTAATTCGGCAAAAAATCAAAAAAGTGGTCCGAGCCGTGTCTTAGTTTTTACAAAATGTGCATTCCACTCAAAGTTCTGCCAATTCTGATGTTTATTGGACTCCGAAAAGTATTGATATCACATGACCCTTCGACATTTTTTGAAAAAAAAAATATCTAAATTCTACACCAAAAATCCAAGCCTCTGTGCAGTTTTCCAACACTTGAAAATCATTTGAAATAAATCTATGCCTTCCCAGCTGAACAATATGCCACCTGATGAAGCCATGCGACATACGACTAGTACTGCTTCCAAATCTACCCAAACGATCTGTCCTGCGACAAAAGAACATACCGTTTCTATCGCCGAAAGAAAATGCAACCTATGGGACGCCATCTCTGATTTACGTCTTGCAGATAACGCATCTGCAACACACCAGCAATGTAAATTGTAAATTACAATAGGTAGGCCGTTGTAAATAGGCTGTCTTGTTGTTGTAAGGACGCGAATATTTCGGCTTCCTTACGTTGTTGTTCGCTTAGGAACTCGCTGTGTGATCGATAAAATCGATAAGGTTTCGATCGGTGAGGTGTTGGAATAAATTATCGGGAAGGCGATGGAATCACTGAAAAAACGCCCTAAGCAGAAAGTAAACTTGACAAAATTTGTCTTATTTCAAATACAGATCATTAAAAATATATAATCTGATTAAATGGAAATTTAAGGAATATGAATAAAGTAGGAAGGGATTGCTACCAAGGCAGTACTTCTGAAAGCGCGTAGCTTTTTCTACTCTCTTCACTATTATACTTTAATGCTAGATCGTTTCTTGAGATTATGTTTATATGTAAAAAAAACGGTCGAAAAGAAAAAAGAAGTTAAGTGGATTTATTTTAGTCGAATTAGAATTATAGAATAAATGACCCTGCTTAATTAATTCATAATTAATAGAGATAAAAATGTTTTACACATCTTTTATTTTTGTAATTGAGTTAATCTTTTATTTTTCTCTGGTAGCGATATTAGGGAAACTTTGGAACACCTAAAATTTTGTTAGTGTTTAACACATTAAAAACTGTCACTTGTAAAAAAAAATTTGAGACAAGAAAAAATAAAAAATTTTGCTTAATTTTACAAAAAACGTGTTTTATATGTTGGAACCTGGTAATATTTTATTATTTTCAAAATTAATTGCGCCAAAATTCTCTAAAATTAACCAGAAAAATAACCACAACCACAACGAAATGGATTCGTAGCTTACGGCAGTGGTAGTGGTTAATTACCAGAACGGAATGATCTTTAACTATTGCGCAGACGCAGTAATTACCACAACTACTACGAAGTGTCAAATAAACTTTCCAAAATATCCCTATTTTGTGTTACCTGTCGGGTTGTATATTGGTTGGAGTTTATGATGCGTATAGTGTCAGGATACTTTTGTATATATCGTAATACTTTACTTGCATATAACTGTCTTAGTAGTACTGGAAAGTCTTGTAAAGTATTGATTGAAAGATTGCATGATATATCGTTTTAAGGTTTGAGATATTTAGGATGTTATGAAGTTTTTTGAAAATAAAATTTATTTTTCTGAGCTTTGAAGCTAGGTTGTGAGCGTGCTCTTTAAAATTGAGTAGAATATCCAATGTTAAGCCCAAATACTTAAAGATGTCAACTACCTCAATATTTTCAGATCAATTACAATCTTGTTCGTTATTACACTCGTGTATAATTAGGCTTTTAAAATTAGGGTCTGTTCTTAAGTTGATAACTATCGTTACGAACTATCCTCAGACGTCAGGGGTATGTTCAGTTCTAACGCCGCCGTCAACTGAAATAATTTGCCTACCACTAGAGATGGATAAGAAACACTCGACTTGGGAATTGCAGTTACCCTTTCAAGGTAAGTTTGCAAAACTTTGACCTTATTTTCCTTATATTAATCCTTGATTATGAATTCCGCTTACTTTCCCCAATAATATTTTTTTAAGTTAACATAAACAACAAAATGAGTCTAGAAACATTTCAGATTGCGATTCTTTCCTTTTAGAGAACCAAGAACTATTTCATAAATTAATACGGTGTCTACCACCTATGGCGAAACATATCCAATTTTTCCGCATCAATAGATCTTTTAAAAGAAAAATTTTCTTAAAATTTGCCACTTTTTGTTCGGCAAATAAACAGGCATGGCCACATGTAAGCTGCAAATAAAAAAAATTAAAGTTCAGTAGACCTAAGTGACTCAGAAAATTTAAAAAGTCTTTCGACAAAGAAAGTGAACTCTGGCCATTTGCAATAGAAACAGCAAGCAAATTAAAGCAAATTAAATATTACATCTTAAAGAAAGACTTTAGACTGAGATTGAGAGGTAACTAATCTTTTTTGAAACCCATAGAATCTACTTCCTTTAATGGTAGGGATGATTTGCAGGTCCTCTTTAACTAGGTGTGCAACTGGTGGCTCATCCTAAGGTATGCCTTACATTTCCCAATGAGGTGCCGGGGCCTTTCGAAGGGCCTGAAAGATAGAGATATTGGAGTCCTATCGAAATTTTTGATCGCATGAAAGCAAAAAAGTGTCTAGTTGATGTTTTCTGCGACCTCAGCAGACTATTTGACTACGTATCATTTTAGAGGACCTTGCTTTTTACGAGGTAAAGCATACAATTGGGCAGCATCTTATCACGATCATAGAAAAACAAAATTATGATTGTTTTCCACAAAACCAAAACTACACTTTTTTGCACTCGACGCGCGTTTCGCTAACAACGTTAGCATCATCAGGAGACGATAAACAATGAACTAAATTAATCTACGCTCTATCTTATATACAATCCTTTAGTGGGCGGAGATAAGACTAATAATTTGTGATTGATCACGATTTTTAATCCTATCTCCCCTCAACCAAAGAATAAAGTGTACTAAACGGGATGGGTCCTCTATCTTTATTTAAACTATTTCTGGATTTAATGATTTCCATACTTTCATATGCATTCAAAAGTCTTTTGTTTGGTACACTTTTTAGAAGTTTTAGGTTATCTAATGTGAATCTTTGATTGTTTTCAAAAGCATGCTCGACACACTTGACTTTTCTGTTCTTCCGTATTTTAAGTGTGCTAAGTGTTCTTTAAAACGTGTTTGAATAGAGCGTCTCGTTTGGCCAACATATTTTTTGTCACAATCCATGCAACTAATTTCGTAAATTCCACTTTTTTCTAGAACTGTAGTTTTATCCTTGGGATTTCCTAGTAAGCTTCTTATTGTGTTACCGGATTGATATACTAATTTAAGACCGGTGTTATTAAATACTTTGTGTAATCCTTTCGTATAATTAGGATTATAAGGAATTGATACAAATTTTGAGTCGCAGGTATCTTTTTGTCTGAAAAAGGTAGAATTCCGAAAGGTCTTTTGAAAAGAATGTCTATTTATCAGCTTATTTATTAAGCCTTCGTCGTAACCGTTTTCGCCAGCTATATTCCTAATCCTATTCTTTTCTGCTTCAAATCTTTCTTTGTTTAAGGGGAAATTTACTAATCTATATGTTAAAAAGTGCAAACTTGCAAGCTTATGTTGTAAGCAATGAAAAGAGTCATTTGGAATATACCTGTTAGTGGCCGTGCCTTTTCTGTATAGGTCAAAGTCCAATTTATTTTTATTTCTTATAACTAAAGTGTCTAGAAATGGCAATGTACCGTTGTTCTCTGTTTCATAAGTAAATTTAATAGCGGGAAATTTGTTATTTATTTTTTCCATAAAATTTTCAACACTAGTTACTTTAGTGTTGAATACTGCAAACACATCGTCTACATACCTGAACCATACTCTGGGGAAATACTCAAATTCTTTACTTATATCTGATTCAAATTTGCTCATAAATAGGTTTGCGATAAAAGGTGATAAACTATTACCCATTGTGGTTCCTTCTAATTGCTGGTAGTAGTTATTTTTATATTGAAAGTAATTTTGATTCATGCAGAGTTTTGTTAAATATAGGTATTCTAAAGTCTGTTTGTCTTCTAGATTGTTTTCTCTTAGTAGTTCCTCCAGGTATTGTAAGGCATTGGGAATCGGCACACTAGGGAATAACGAACTAACATCAAACGAGGTTAAAATTTCTTTGTTGATAAATTCAAGGGAATTTTGAACAGAAAAACCTTTTTCCTTTATCGGTAAATTTTCAAACTCGTTTGCTAGCCATTTCGAAATGTTGTAAGTAGGTGATCCTACAGCAGAAACTATAGGTCTAACCGATTTTCCAGGCTTGTGGATTTTCGGAAGACAATACAGTTTCGGCATAGTGGGATCGCTTACTTGTAATTTATATTTAATATTGTCAGTAATAATATTGTTACATTTTTTAATTGTGTTTTTTACTTCGTTAATCATTTTTAGTAAGGGGTTCTTTGGGACTTGTTTGTAGGGTCCATTTTTTATTAGGTTATCTACCCTTTCGAAATAATCTGTTTTATCTAATATAACAACTTTATTACCCTTGTCAGCCTTTAGATAGAAAACATCTTTCCCAACATAGACGATCATAGAAAACAATATACTGAAATGAGAAAACTCTATTCTCCAATAAAACAAAGTAATCGCACGTAGGGGGACCACAAAAAAGATAATGCATAAGTACTGAACGTTAGAGGTATACCGTTAATTATTTTTGGACATGGGCAAGAATAATAAGGACAAGACAAACTCATGTCTGCCGTTTTTTTACGTGGCTCGGATGGACAGAATACCTTCTTGTAGGGATTCGATTCGTATTGAATTACGAAGGTAGAGTGGGTACTATGTTTTTGAAGTTCCACACATCGTTGTTAAATTTCGGCAGGTTACTGTAGTTTTAAATTGCTCGGATATTCTTGAGGCAACATTCTGTAAATAATAATTGTTTAGTTTTGTTTTTAAATTTTGATTGAGAATTTTTAATCGTTCTGAAGGATTTACTGTAGCAAAAGCATTATTCATTTTCCGTGTTAGTGTTTTTCATATATTTCTTTATTGCTTTTTATTATTTTATCCGTTTATCTACTTTTTATCCTGTATTTTTCATGTGTATATTTAAATAATATGTTAATGTGAAACTTGTTAGTACTATTTTATTTAACAATTAAATTGTATTCTTCTTTTAATAAGCTCGGTTAAGCAAACAGCTCAGCTGACCTTCGCCGAGCTTAAAATCAAGGCGTTTTTATTTATTTTGTTTATTTGTTCGTGAAAAATGTACCGCAATGAGCAATAGCAAAAATTTTTTCACATATCAAATACTTCGTATTCGCAATGTTTAAACACGGATACGACAAGAGCTCTGGCTGTGTTAAGAGCTGTTCGAGGGGGTTGGTGGGGTAGGTGACACGTGTAGAGGTGCCGATTCTAGCGACACGGTGACATGAAAAGTACATTAAGGAGGCCTCTGGCGCCCCCTAAGGGGAGGCTGTGTCTCCCTGCATTTTGTGCACAGGATAGAAAAGATTTTCTCAAGAATCTGAGTTGTACGAGGTAAAGTGTAAGATAGCGAGTATTGGTTTTAGCCTTTCGAGCTTATATTTAAAATTTCGTTTAACTGACTTAACTATATCATTTCTTACTATAAAATACCCGTTGAAATGTCAGGAAACACCCTTAACCAAGCAAGATTATAATGATTTTGCTAATATGAACATCAAAAAAGATGTTTATATTGTACTGTAGTACCATTGATCTAGCAAATTCATGAATGAAATGAAAAGTGCTTTATTGTCCAATTAAATAAATCTTATTGACAAAGCTTTAAATCAATGAAAAATAGGATAGTTAAACTTAATAATTATTGCATAGGGATTTCAAGGAGTAATAATACAAAATATATCAGAGAGGGTTTAGTTTTGTTACTAAAGTGTTGTTAATTTTAATATTAATTATATTTAACACACATGAAAATGTAACACCTACAACATTTTTGAAAAACAAACAGAACATGGCTGTGGCACTGTAACTGACTTAACTATATCATTTTTTTACTATAAAATACCCGTTGAATTGTCAGGAAACAGCCTTAACCAAGAAAGATTATAATGATTTTGCTAAAATGAACATCAAAAAAGATGTTTATATTGTACTGTAGTACCATTGATCTAGCAAATTCATGAATGAAAGAAGTGCTTTATTGTCCAAGAAGAATCACAATAAATAAATCTTATTGACAAAGCTTTATATCAATAAAAAATAGGATACTTAAACTGAATGATTATTGCATAGGGATTTCAAAGAGTAATAATACAAAATATATCAGAGAGGGTTTAGTTTTGTTACTGAAGTGTTATTAATTTTAATATTAATTGTATTTAACACACATGAAAATTTAACACCTACAACATTTTTGAAAAACAAACAGAACATGGCTGTGGCACTGTAAGTCTAAAGAAAAAACAAAAGTTTTTTGTACTTCAGTGCAATATGAACTTCTTGAATTTCGATTGCTCACACAGAGGTTGGAACGTAGGACAAGACAAGAAATGAAATAATGGATATAACAATAAACAATTTGTTACACACTATAATTTAAGATCAATCAAAAACAATAATCTAAAGAAAATCAATATTATAATCTCTACGTCAATACTATGGAATGCTCGTGACAGTAGTCTGGCTTTTAATTTCTTGCGAAACAGTTTAAGACTTTGGATTTTTCTTATTTTCAAGCTCAGGTGGTTATAGATCTTTATGCCACTATTTTTGAGGCAACATTCTCAGAGTATGAGGCTCAGACGAAGGATTGGTAAAGGTATGTTGTCTATCTGCCTTGCGAAATGAATCATCTGCTGGTGATCTAAAAAATGAATTTTCTTTTTATGGATAAGCCATGCAGTTTCCAAGATAACTAAGCACGTGCTTGCAGTAAGCTCTAGGATGGGCATGGCATCCTCACTGCTCTTTTCTGAAGAGTGAATTTGGAATTGGATGGAATGGAATTCGACATTTGCAAAACCAATAATACGAGCGAAACATGCTCCCAATTCCTGAGATGTGATCCTGACTGAGTAGCATTCAGAGGCCAATTTTCTATTTAGTTTTTAGATGTCCTTTAAAATTAACCCAAGAAATCTCGTCCACCAAAGTAATAGAGCTATTACCTATCTCGATGTTGATTACCGTACAGTTAAACCCAATCATGTGAGTTTTCGATATATTTAGAAAGAGACGATTTGAATCACACCATTCTTTAATTTTAGAAAGGTCAGACGACATATCTGCTAAGAGTTGGTTTTCGTCCTGATTGCCCTATGATACAGATGCATGATCTACGAAAGCCGAGATAGAGCCAAGTTGAAGAAGGTCATTGATGTAAATTAGAAACAAAGTTGGACCTAAGACTGAGGAACCCCACATTACTATCCATTGCCGAAAAGCATTTATTGAGTGATAAAAGTGCGCAGGGACATATTCATGGCTGCCACAATAAAAAAATATTTGTATGTTAAGTATGCGGTACAATGTCATATAATTCACGTATTTATAAATCCGTACCTGAAACTCTCAGATTTTTAGAACCTTCTTTATACCCCAAACACTAGCAGTGGAATTTACTAAGATCTAAATATTTACACCTGTGGGGGGTACTAAATTTTAAAACCAAATTTAAAAAAACACTTATTTATACAGAAAAGACAAAAAGTTATTCATTATTTTGTATTATTATTGCAAAATACCATTGAAAACCAGCTTTTTTTTCTAAAAATATACCATATTTTAGGAGAAAAGGCCCTAAAAGTATTTTTTTTTGACAGGCTTCAAAATGGCATATAGTGAATACGCCAAAAATTTGGCACATAATAGCTTCATCATCTCTGTTTGAGGTTACAAAGTTGGTGATTTTTTAGACCATCTCTGGGGGGTGCTTTAAATTTATAGCCCCCAGGAAGGATTGTTTTGCGGAAATTGGTAATAAGTTCGTTTAAAATTTCTTTAAGTAACTGTTTTTAAAAGGATTAGTATACCTTATTTAATAGCCCTAGTTGTTTATCAATCAATAAAATACCTCCAATTTTTTCCAGAAATATTGCGTTTTTCTGCACAAAAAATATATTTATTAGGGCACTACGAGGCAAAACAAACATAAGTGAAGGTCACTGATTATGCACGAAAAATATACCAAACAAAAAAACCCAAAACAACTATATTAATTTATTTACAAACTGAAAGTAAAACATTGAGGTTATCTAAAAGCTCAGTCAAAATAACTTTCCTTACTCAAAGTCCACTCATTTTAAACCTATAGCTTTCATCAGTAGAGGTTGGTGCAAGCCAAGGTGCAAGCCGAGGTAAAAGATCCGAACATTTCATTCTCCTTATTTTATTATCACCCATCTAAATCATCTAAATCATTGTGTGACATCAAGTATTAATTGGAAAAATCAATTATCAAGGGTAAGTTTTAATCAGAGTGACATATAACCCCAATTTTAATTTGTTCTACTCGCGTGGGTTTCAATTTTTAAATTTTCTTTTCTTCTAAATTGAAACTTTCTTCCTAAATCCAACAAAAGATTGTGTTAAGATGATTATTCAATAAACAAATTTATTAAAATACTTCTTATAATTCAAACTGTGTCCAAAACTCAAGGAGGGTTGGTTTAAAATGCTTAAAACCAAAAATTTCACTTAAACTTAGGACCGTTCTAAAATAGACTAAACCCTTTTAGTAAATCCCACCGTATATGAGGGTAAACAATAGAAAAATCTAAAAGGAGAATATTAAAATGTGGATATATCCAAAAGAGAACATATACTTACTGTCAGATTACAGTCAGCAGAAAGTACCTTTATTGCAAAAGAAAATTTAGGCATCTCTATGAGAGTCAGAGTCAGAGTGGAAACAGATATCATTTTCTTACCAAATATCCGAAGATGACATTATGTTCAATAAAAGGAATCATTTTAAATATCAAATTTTGGCATTATTAAAATAATGTACTTCACATTTCGAAAAGAAAAACTCAAGATCTCTTATTTGCTTCAGAATTAAGAGTAGACTGTCTCGTCAGTTCGAATGTTAAAACTAGAATCTTCTTACTCGTTTCGTGACTCAAACTAGAATATTATCCATCTCTTGACCTAATCTACAGAATATATTTACTATCAAGAAAGAAAAGCATCAGTGGCTCGATCAGTGGTATAATGATGGCAAAATCCTATCTTACATAATTTAACAACTCTAGTTTCGCATTTTTACCTAAAATGTGTTCCAAAGACAGGAAGAAATAGTCTTTGAACCTTCCCCAACGTGAATTGTGTTATCTTTTTTTTAACATAAGGTAGACCACTCATAAAAAAATGATAACTCGCATTCATGATGGATTCCCAGGTTGATTGAAAAGATTACCATAGTGGAATATTGTCCAAGTAAAACAGGAAAATGCCAGGCGGAACAAAGAACGTGATCATTTGGTTTTTTCAAACGATTTTCCCAATTAACAACCCTGCAAATTGAACAAAGACAAGCGTATTAATGTACGACAGTGAGAAAGAGACAACGAATTAAATTAATTAGACCGGAGTGGCGAAAATGTATAAAAATTTAACAAGGTAAAAATGTCTTATCGCAATGTAGGAACATGGCGCGGCTCCGCCCCTACAGGAAGTCAAGTTGCGTGACATATTTTTGTTACACGAAGCTTTGTGTATTGTTTAATGGGTTGTTTTTATTTTTTTGGTTTACGAGAGACCTTGTACGCAACCCTTTTTACTTACATGGGTATAAGGAAATGGGTGATTTCTGAGAATTTGGTATATTAATGGTGACAAGGGTAAAACATACTAAATATTTAGTGTAAACTCTCCTACATGCATCAAGTCAAGTCAAGTCTAGTCAAGCACTCCATTTACTGATAATATTTCTTGTTTTTTTTTTAAATTATTATTTAAAAATTTATAGTATATGATTGTTCCTTGTGTACAATTTTTTTTAATAGAGCTTGTCTGAAGCAAATTGAAAGTAATACATTTTGTCAATCCTTAGTGTCCAGCCTCTGATATTTTATGTTCCAGGGGATCGATATACCCCACAGGGGATAATAATCTCCATTTTTATACACTCTTAAGATAACAATAAATCAAAAGTTTGTTTAATTCCCACCAAAGCAGCGAAGATAAAGAAACTTTTAAGTTACTTCGAATCTGAATTTTCATAATAAGTATTAGTATTTACAGGAGCTTGCAAGGGGCGCGAGAGAAAACTCATTTTCCAACACTGCAGCACTTGGAATTTTCAATTTGTTTTTGTTCAAAGTTGGCGCGTATTATGACAAAGTTTTCGCAGTGGAAACCACAGTTAATCCCTGCTAAACCGAGAAAGGAATCGAGCTTTTCTCTCGTTTTTGATCCCTTTGGAAAATCGGAAGCACTCAAAAAAGCTCACAAAGAGGCATGCTAGATGGAAATAGAAATATAGAAATATAAATATTTTTTATTGTCTTATAAAACTATTACAATAACAGAGACAACGTCAGTTGCTAAAAATAAGAGAATATATATATTTTTTAATCCATACTTCTTACGCCCAAAAGTTACCTAATAAAAATATATACATACAATTTGGACAAATAACATAAATAGAAAATTAAAATGGACAAAAGAAATATAAGTGTTATTAAGATATAATAAGAACAAGTAACATAAAAATGTATAAATAAAATTCTCATGAACATAAAAAACGAAAATGTAGAGTTACAAAATAAAAACATAACAAAAAAAGTACAAAAAAACAAAAGATCAAAAGATCTTGGGTGGAAATAACGAAAATTCAAACTTGGATGAGCATCCCACAAGGAACACACAAAAGATCAAAGCGAAAAGAGAAATGATTAAACGATGTTTCGTCCTGGGTAACCAGCGTGGGCTCATCAGTAGTTTCACTGGCCACCCTCCACTATACATCATTAAACAACATCATACACTTTGATTTCCAACCTTGAACCACTCACAAATAGGCATCGTTCCGCACTGGCACTTACTTATCCAAGTTACCTGTTACGAATTCGTCCTGGCGTGTTAATATTTCCAGTAGGATTATGCTCCAAAGGCAATTAAAACAAAGAAGAACTTAAGAAATCTACAAATCAGTTACTTCAACCGAAAAGAAACTAAAAACACAAGATCAAAAGATCTTGGGTGGAAATAACGAAAATTCAAACTTGCATGAGCATCCCACAAGGAACACACAAAAGATCAAAGCGAAAAGAAAAATGATTAAACGATGTTTCGCCCTGGGTAACCAGCGTGGGCTCATCAGTAGTTTCACTGGTCACCTTCCACTATACATCATTAAACACCATCATACACTTTAATTTTCAACCTTGAACCACTCGCAAATAGGCATCGTTCCGCACTGGTACTTACTTAGTCAAGTTACCTGATACAAATTCGTCCTGGCGTGTTAATATTTCCAGTAGGATTATGCTCCTAAGGCAATTAAAACAAAGAAAAAGTTAAAAAACCTCCAAATCAGTTACCTCAACCGAAAAGAAACTAAAAAACAAAAGATCAAAAGATCTTGGGTAGAAATAACGAAAATTCAAACTTGGATGAGCATCCCGCATGAAAAAAAAAGCGTAATAATTTGTAGTTAAAAGAAAAAAGAATGTATATAAATATATGTAAAAATGTAAAAAAAACTCAAATACAAATAAATAAAATTGTTGTGTACAAAAAAAAAGAAAAAAGGTTATTAGGGTGAGGTAATATAAGTATATATACAGACCGCTTCAAGCTACTGCGAACATAGGGGAAATTAAGCCCAATTTACTCTTCGTGCCGTACGACCGAGGTGGATTCGAAGCACGCTGCAGTGTTATCTTTTGGAAATTCATTTTGTTTTTATTATTTTGTTTTATTTCTGCCTTGCTCGAGAAACAGATGGGTAAGTTCTTAATTGAAATAATACATTTTTAAAACTAAAAATGGATGTCTACGAAGTTGCCGAAAAAGTGCAGATGGTCAAATGGTCAAATCGTCATAACCCAACACACGTTCGATATTGGTTAAGGGAAAATTTGCATTTGTATTTTGACGTAAGAACACAGTATCCCCAAAAACTAAATGTTTGGGGGGGGGTATTGTAGGGGAACACGTAATTGGGCCATTTTTTATTAACGGCAATTGCAATTTGAATGGTCCTAGATACTTGGATCTACTGCAGCAGCACATTATTCCAACTGCTAGGCAGTTGTTAGGTGTAAGATTTGGTGAAACATGGTTTCAACAAGATGGTTGTTCCGCTCACAATGTTGGCCTTGTTAGGGAATATCTTGATAATGTATTTCCTAATCGGGTTATAAGTACACGGGGAACTATTTTATGGCCAGCTCGATCTCCCGATCTTGCCCCTAATGACTTCTATCTGTTTTTGAAGAAGCTTTTCAAATTATCACCCCTAACATGCTTGGAAACGTTGGAAGGGGTTTTTATAGTAAGCTCGGATATTGTCTAGCCGAGCAAGGAGGACTTTTCGAACATTTGCTTTAATTTTTTTTTGACTGGGAGAATCTTTTTGGTTTTTAGAATGTATTATTTTATTTTGAGAACTTGCTTTTATTTTGTTTCTCCTTATTATTTTCATTGTTGACAGTTGACAATAAAACGTTCTTATTTATCAGTGACAAAAAATAAGAAAATTACGTTATAAAAATTTGCGTATTTATTGACCAAATTCCGGTTTCATTGACTACGCTCCACACAGCACCGTGGTTAGAGGCGTACTAAATACAAGGCGAACGGCGCCGAACGGCAGCGAATGGCGATCGGAAGCCTGAGTGTTGGTTGCTTCACTGATAGGCGTGCGGTGTCTCTGCATGTACGTACACTGGCAAATTAGACTTCTTTCGCCCTATGTTCGCAGTAGCTTGAAGCGGTCTGTATAATATTGATAAAATTAACATAAACAACTACTGACTAGAGTTTAAAACCGAATATCCGAGTTGATTGCGGCCCCACCAGGGAAAGCTACCTCGATGGCTGAAAAACAATCAGGTAACCAAGACGAGTCATCACACACAATGGAAATTTTTCAGGAAAACCCCATTTGTAGGCTGTGTGATGAGGACTACGAATCAGCATCTTTGAGTGCCCGGCACTTAACTACTGAAGAACTCGGTACCTTATAGAAGAGGCAAGAGGGAGGCTCTCAGAGGACACTTGTAGAGAGGGTGTAATTTTAAAATTGGGGTAAATTTTTTTACATAATATTTATATCTCTCACAAGTAACATCAATGTAAACTTGACGTCACGTAAATAACGTACTCTTTATGTAACTACTATATAAATTTATAACATAAATGTTATATAAATATTGGAATGTAACATTAATGCAAAATTAAAGTCATATTGTGTATATAATATTTATAATACTTCTAATGTCACAACACAGTAAAGGGTAACTTCCATGTTCTGCATAATGCCATTCACAAAGTTCCCTTCTTATTAAGTAAATATAATGTAATTAAAGAAACATAAGTTATATTATGTAAATATTACATAAATTTTATGAAAACTTTTTTATGTAAATTTTTTGGCTTTATATTTACGTAAATACTATGTTAATGTAACAGATGTGTCTGCTGGGTTTTATATTCCTACTATTATTATTTTTTATAAAAAATTCACTTTGTCTACTTCGTATTCTTTCCCAATTTGAAAAAATTTTGATTATATTCCTTTTTATTAATTATATATATATATATATATAATGTAATTAAAGAAACATAAGTTATATTATGTAAATATTACATAAATTTTATGAAAACTTTTTATATGTAAATTTTTTGGCTTTACATTTACGTAAATACTATGTTAATGTAACAGATGTGTCTGCTGGGTTTTATATTACTACTATTATTATTTTTTATAACAAATTCACTTTGTCTACTTCATATTCTTCCCCAATTTGCAAAAATTTTGATTATTTCCCGTCTTATTAAGTAAATATAATGTAATTTAAGAAACATAAGTTATGTTATGTAAATATTACATAAATTTTAAGAAAACTTTTTTATGTAAATTTTTTGAGTTTAGATTTACGTAAATACTATGTTAATGTAACAGATGTGTCTACTGGGTTTTATATTCCTACTATTATTATTTTTATAAAAAATTCGCTTTGTCTACTTCGTATTCTTTCCCAATTTGAAAAAATTTTGATTATATTCCTTTTTATTAAGTATATATATATAATGTAATTAAAGAAACATTAGTTATATTATATAAATGTTACATAAATTTTATGAAAACTTTTTTTATGTAAATTTTTTGACTTTATATTTACGTAAATACTATGTTAATGTTTCACATGTGTCTGTTGGGTTTTATATTACTACTATTATTATTTTTTATAAAAAATTCACTTTGTCTACTTCGTATTCTTCCCCAATTTGCAAAAATTTGGATTATATCCCTTCTTATTAAGTAAATATAATGTCATTTAAGGAACAGAAGTTATGTTATGTAAATATTACATACATTTTAAGAAAACATTTTTTATGTAATTTTTTTTTCTTTAGATTTACGTAAATACTAGGTTAATGTAACAGATGTCTTTGCTGGATTTTTTATTACTACTATTTTTATTTTTTATAATAAATTTCACTTTGTTTACTTCGTATTCTTTCTCAATTTGCAAAAATTTTGATTATCTCGTTTAAACATGCAGGGAAAAAAAACCTCCAAACAAAAAAACTTTTCTGAATGACCTCTTCAGCTTGCTCCTTTTGCACACAAAACTTTTTAACCCTTTCGCGTTTCCAGCTAACGGTTTGCAAACCTCAGCCGGGCTGTTTAACGTAAAAAACTCAAATCCTTTTAAACGAAAATGCCTGTCCAAATTAGAAAGAAAAAAAGCTTCAGTTAAGGGCCGATTAAACGATTATAAATTATTAGACCCTTAAAGTTCGCAAGCTATTTTTGATTCCTTGTTGTTAGGCGCAATTTTACAACTCATAGTTAAACGTCAAACTTCAGTTTAAACCACAGATGTCAACTTTTTTACGTTTTATAGGTGCAGTTTACCAACAAACTTCTTAACCGTTACCGGCGGCCTGGGCTATGTTGGGAATTTGGAACCTTTGGTTGCACTAAAACAAAATTATGATTGTTTTCCACAAACCAAAACTACACTTTTTTGCACTCGACGCGCGTTTCACTAACAATGTTAGCATCATCAGGAGACGATAAACAATGATTGTTTGTGTAAACATTGTTTATCGTCTCCTGATGATGCTAACATTGTTAGTGAAACGCGCGTCGAGTGCAAAAAAGTGTAGTTTTGGTTTGTGGAAAACAATCATAATTTTGTTTTTGGCCTGGGTGCTTGTTAAACTTCAGTTTAGTAGTTACCAAAAGATTCTAGCCTCAAAACAGTTATTAAAAATTTATTTAAAATTTGTTTTTGGTAAAAAACTGTAAGTATTTAATCAAATCGCTATGATCGATGACTTAGAATTTATTTTTGATCAACTGGATGAATTTGATAAAGAAGACCAAAAATTATTTGTCCTAGAACAAATCCCTTGAAGGAGTACGACGATGTAGATTTTAAAAAGAGGTTTTAGATTATCTAAAGAGACATGCGAAATTGTGCACGAGGAAATTCGACAAGAGTTGAAACATCCCACAGACCAGTATAAGTTTATTCTCACACCCAGCTCATTGCACACGTATACATATACTGTATATCTTTGCATTTCTGACAATTCTGAATATGTTTTGTTGTGGCGTCTGGCTGTATGTCTGTCTGTAACCAACGCTGATATCTCAAAAACGACTGGATTGATTTTTACCAAATTCTATGCCGGTTTTGGCTCTAATTGATGCCATTTTAAAGATATGTTTAAAATAATCAATCCTATAAATATGCCAAAAAAAATGTAGTATTTTTAAAGTAGAAAAAAACTTGTTGTCCTCCTAGTACTACAGCTAATTCAACCGCTCTTCTTTTCTTCCTGATCGTGGTTTAAATGCGATTTATAAAATTGAACAACTTGTTTACCAGTGGTTTAATCCAAAGATTAAACTGAAGTTTAAACTATGGTTTAATCTGGAGTTTTAACTTTGGTTGTAAAATTAGCCCTTAGCGTATCTTTGATGCGTTTGTGAACGCGTCCTTAAAAAGAAAGAATTAAACTTGTGCTTACAACGTACGACGCGACGTAACCAAACCAATTATTGTTCAGTGCTTGATGAACAGTTTTACTTCATGCTGCTCACTTCTATTTGCTTCCTTGTCGAAAAAAGTGAGAGGGAATAGAATGGAATATAGATGGAGTGAAACTGTGGATCAGGCATTTATGAAAACCCACAGATAACAAAATGGTTAGGATACGGTAGCTGCATATGAATACCGCAAGGGTGGTCGTAGAGGTAGGTGAGACGTAGTCGCTGTTGTACGACGTGTCCGTTCTGAGCATGCGCACTGAGATACGATTACGATTAAGTAATCTCTATTTGTGCAACTTTAACAGTGAGATTTACTAAGACCTAAAATAGTACCCCCCAAAAGTTTAAATATCTACACCTGTGGGGGGTACTAAATTTTAAAACCAATTTTCAAAAAACACTTACCGATACATAAAAGACAAAAAGTGATTGATTATTTTGTATTGCTGTTGCAAAATACCACTGAAAAACTGTTTTTTTTTCTCAAAATACACCATATTTTAGAAAAAAAAGCACTAAAACTAATTTTATTTGACAGGTTTCAAAATGGAAAATGGTGAATAAGCCAAAAATTTAGCACATAATAGCTTCATTATTTGTGTAAAGTTAGTGATTTTTTAACCGTTTTTACAAGGATTAATTTACCTTACAGAAAAGATTTGTGGCGTAGAGGGCAAAGGGTAAGGGAATAAATCGAAAAAAGTTTTTCCTCGACCAGGATTTGAACTCGGGACCTCTAGAATACCGGTCTAATGCTCTACAAACTGAGTTACCGAGGAACTGGGGTTTTAACTGGTTATTCGGAAATTTTTTCGTCCGATTCATTTGTTAGTAGTAGGGAGATCTTTGAAACCTACACATGTTATAAAGACAGCTCAGTTGGTAGAGCATTAGACTGGTATTCTAGAGGTCCCGGGTTCAAATCCTGATCGAGATTTAGATTTGCCCTCTACGCCACAAATATTTTCTGTAAATTTATTAGGGCGCTAAATCTTCCCTTCATTAATTTGCCTTATTTAATATCCCAAGTTGTTCATTACCCAATAAAACACCTTCTATTTTGTCCAGAAAAACCCCATATTTTGAACCCGTTTTCAGCACAAAAAATATATTTATGAGGGCACTACGAGACAAAACAAACATAAGTGAAGGTCACTGATTATGCACGAAAAATATACCAAACAAAAAAACCTAAAACAACTATATTAATTTATTTACAAACTAAAATTAAAACATTGAGGATATCCAAAAGCTCGGTCAAAAAAACTTTCCTTACTCAAAGCCCACTCATTTCAAAGCTGCAGTTTTCATCAGTAGAGGTGAGTGTGAGCCAAGGTGCAAGCAGAGGTAAAAGATCCGAACTCGCTGTGTGTGATTGAACGCAGCGCTAATATTTTTAAAATGACATTTCGACAGTGACAGAAATGTAAAAAAAAACTTGCATTTAAGTTTTTTAATACATTTCATAAACAAAACCACCTTTTAAATAAATAAAAAATTAATCTACTCCTTATTTTATTATTACCAATCTAAATCGTTATGTGACATCAAGTATTAATTGGCAAAATTAATTAACAAAGATAAATTTTAATTAGAGTGACATATAGCCCCAATACTAATTTACTCTACCGAGTGTTTACTATTTAAACCCCTCGTGGGTTTAAATTTTTTAATTTTCTTTTCTTCTAAATTGAAAATTTCCTCTTAAATCCCACAAAAGATTGTGTTAAGATGATTATTCAATAAACAAATTTATTAAAATTCTTCTTATAAATCAAACTATATCCAAAACTCAAGTTGGTTCAAAATGCTTAAAACCAAAAATTTCACTTAAACTGAGGACCGTTCTAAAATAGACTAAACCTTTTTGGTAAATCCCACCGTAACTGTCTATTTTCGTAATTCGTAGAGCAAAATGTCTGGTTCTAGGTTTCTTAACAAAGCTGGATTCAAATGTTATGCTCTTTGCCTTAAAGTTGGCTGTCATTACAGCATCACATCAAAGTCAAGTTGCAGTCCTCTACACTCTAGCTTTGTTTAGAGAGAAGAGGCGCAGCTTCTGGTCCTTGTTTATTCAGTAACGTCGGAAAGTAATCAATTTTATGTCTTTTTGACAAAGGAGGTTTTTTAATTGTCCTCCCTGAAAAGGACCTTAAAGTGTTCTTGCCGAAGGCGTCCTTCAATTTCGTTTTATATGCCAGAAGGCGACTTTGCGTGACTTTACCGTTTTCGCTAGTGCCATTCTCAAGTGTTAGTACTAACGCCGTTGGACCTATTTCATAAGAGTTTCAAGATCGTTACCTAAACCAATAGCGCACCGAGACGGGGGGGGGAGAATCCTGATTATAGCCACATCTTTACTTCAAATTGAGTTTTTCTTATTATTTATATTGACCCCCCCCTTGTTAAATGTAATTTTCGAAATAGGAAACAATTACTTTATATTGTATTAAAAATGCTAAAAATTATTTGAAATATTAAGCCCATAACAAAAGCGGCCTTGACTCAAACCGAGTCACAGCAGAAAATCTGCCCGCGTGTCTTGTGCGCGCGGCTTTCCACTACTCTAGAAAAATCCAATAGAAGCTATCACCGCTGATAGGTTCCCTGTAGCTACAATACGCCGGCAGCAGCAGTATGCCTGCTTTCGCGTGCTTCGAGAGGACATTGAACCTGCTGAATGCATCGAACATCGAGTCGCGGCGGAGTAGGTTATTTGCAGGTTTAAACGGCTATCGGTGTGTACAGTGTACGTGAGTCGTGCGATATGGAAGACAATACAGAATTGAACATGCAAATACCGTCAACTTCAGCTGACGGGAATAAGGGAAAAAAAGTTGGACAATTATGTAAGAAAATTTTTGTGGATGTGTGTCTTAATAGTTAAATTTCGTAAGATAACAACGAATCACATGAATTCGAAGAGTGGTATAAGGATCGCGACTACACAAAACTGATAAGACTTAAGCGAGAGGTTACTTGGTCCCGGTGCAACTCGCCCTTTGCGCTCTTAAAAAACTTTCTAATTAAATGCCTGCGAAACCCTTCGGGCGCTTGCCTGATGCTGGAAAAACTCCCGAAATTAAAACATCGATAGTAATTCCATTAACATCAATTCTTATCGGGGACAGTGATCTGCCGGATCAACTGATTAAAAAAGTTGTCTTTTGAGAACTGTGTTGCCAAGCTTACTTCGTTTAAGAGTAAATTGGCAAAACAAACAATCGGGTTTTTTTATTATATTTTAGTTTTCTCACAAAATTTTTTTTCTGCTTCTTCATCCTATAATTTAGCTTCAAACTTGAGACATTTGAAAAAACCTCCGTAAGCCGTTGTGACGTCACTGGTGTAAACGTTGCAAACTTCAGAGTAAATACGACCAGTTCTTTTCGCTAGCCGCCCGAGATTACGGCCAACCAACCAATTGATAGTCTCTCACTTCTAACGCAAACTTTTGTTCAAGTATTTTTCATTTTGCGCCCTCTTTGTAAACCACCGACAACCGGCAGCCGTGGTTGGTACTCGACAGATGTTCTTTCCGCTCTACCGAATTTTTTTGCACCTAAGAGTGAGCGAATGGTCTGTCGTTGTGGTACACCTAGCTGATGAGTCCCTAATAAGGACGAAACGACGTCGTCCTAGGTTCCACCATCTGTGTGAAAAGTCGAAGAACATTTTGCAACAGTACCCATTCCTTTTTTAGTCCGTGAAATTTTTACTTTTCTTAATTTTATCAAAAATGGGTTACTAAGGTTCCAAAACACCTGAATCAAAGAAAAAAGAAGTTGTCTGTCGGTCTGTTATCTGTCTGTATACACGATAACTCAAGAACGCCTAATTCGATTTTCACGAAATTTGACACAAAAATTCTCTATCGACTGACCATGAACTGATTAACTTTTGGGTAAGGTGGTGGGGGGTTGAAGAGGTGAAAAGGGGGATAAAACATTTTAAAAAATTGTAACTTTGGAACAAAAGCAAGAAGCGATATACGGTTTTCATATTTAAGTTTCCATGAATATGAACTACAAATTTTGTTATAAAGTCCAAATTCGTAAGAGCTTTAAGTTTCCGAGTTATTTAAAAAAACGTTAAAATATACAAAAAAAATAAGGTTCAAATCTTTCAAAGCTACAATTTTCGAGACATTTTCATTTTCTTTCAACATAAAGTAATTTATTGTATGATGGACTATCCGTGCTTTCTAGCACCAATTTTTACTATTTATACTTCGCACTGACTTTAAAATCCGACAACTCTCTTTCCAGAAGCCTTTTTTTCCGCTTCCAAGGCAATTGAATTAAGAACTTCCAACAGTTTTAGAAACATTGCTGGACTTTTATCAACGTCTTTATGTTTATTAACTGTAAGAGTCGCGATAAAACTGATTGCTTTCGTTTCAGATGCTTGCCGTTTAGCATTTTTATCTGTTTCTGGGACTCCTCCAAAAGTCCTTAAGAGATTAATTGCGTCCTCGATAAGTCGACTTTGCAGTTTCAATAGAAGTCTTAACGGGATTAAACAAGCTTTCGCAACTCTTTGTTTACGATATCTCAACCACATTTCTCTGGTCAGCCTCCTTTCAGCTGACGTATGCGCATTAGAGCAATTTTTTTCATAATTGAGTTTCGGCTAACTTGATATTTCACAGAGTTGGCGAGACGCTTTTTAATATATCTTAGGGCTAAAATAAAAAAAAAACATAAAAACGCACATAGACGATACATTTTGGGAATTGAAGACTATAAATGTTGATGTAAACAATTTTTGGAAATATATTAAAAATACTAAAAAAAAATCAGATAATTCTTCAGATTGTATGATTTATGAAAAAAGAGAAATACGAGGTAATGCTAAAATAGCGCAAAACTTTTCCTGATTATTTTCAAAGCGTATACTCTAAGCAACCTGCCGATTACGTTCTTAAACAAAATAATATGAAATATACAAATACTGTTCTTGATTTGGAAAGGATTGAAAAGAGTGATATTTTTAATGCTATTTTGAAGCTAAAACCTAAAAGATCATGCGGCCCAGACAATATTCCACCCTATATCTTTAAGGGATGTAAAGAGTTTCTGGCGAGACCTCTGGAAATTATTTTCAATTTGATACTGCATTCGCAAACTTACCCAGATCTGTGGAAAATATCAAAAATTTGCCCAATACCAAAAAGCGCAAACCATGAAGATTTAAAAGAATACCGACCAGTTGTTTTAATTTGTGCACCTAGCAACATTTTTGAAATTATGGCAAAATATTTAACCACGTTAAATCAGCGATTGCGGACGACCAACACGGCTTCACAACAAAACGATCTACGGTCACAAATTTAGCTTGTTTTACCCATTACATTAGTTCAGCTTTAGACAACAATACTCAGGTAGATGTTCTGTATACCGATTTTGCTAAAGCTTTTGATCGGGTTAACCATGATGTTCTTTTGCAAAAGCTGTCATGGTTTGAGCATACATGAGCTTTCGAAAACAGTATGTAATTTATAGAGGAACCGCTTCAGAACTCTTTACGGCGTATTCTGGAGTTCCTCAGGGTTCGAACCTCGGTTTTTTGATATTCTTATCAATGACATACCTGGATCGCTGCACAATTCACTTGGCTTACTTTTTGCAGATGATTTTAAATGCTTTAGGAAAATTCAGTCTCAACAAGACTGTGAATTGTTGCAAAAAGATATCAACGAAATCATAAAATGGTCAGAAACTAATTTTCTCAACTTTAATGTTAAAAAAAGTTATAGGTACAAAATGAATGGAAATGTTTTAGAAAAGAAATATGTAACACGAGATCTTGGCGTGAATTTTTGAGATATTTATATTTCAAAAAATTGTTGACTTGACCAGAGGCGTAAAATCCCTATCCCTATCTTCTTAGTCATTTGAAATTTAGCGTACCCACCTATCTTACACGTTGAGCTGCCTAGAGCTAGTACAAATTTAGGTCAAAACAGTCTAATTTATAGAATGACCAGTTTAGTAAAACCAGAATTAAGAGATATTGATCTATTCTAAATAAATTTTCAAAGCTTTTGCACAAAAATTTCAAATAAAATTTAATTCATTCAGTTTTGTATTTGTAGTTTAGCGTTAGATACCTAGTACAATAAAAAGTGTTTATCTTTTTTTTTTAATTAATGTAGGACTTTGTAAATTATAAGCATCTAATATCGGTAATTTATTATATAATTGTAATCTGTTATTGGGCGCAAGCCTGTTGATTACTTAATAAATAAAATAAATAAAATTGACACTTAAAGTTGCACAAATAGAGAATAGAGAGTCGTAATCGTCTCTCAGTGCGCATGCTCAGAACGGATACGTCGTGCAACAGCGACTATCTCTACGACCACACTTGCAGTATTCGCATGCAACTAGCGGATCCTAATCATTTTGTTATGTGTAGGTTTTCATAAGGGCCTGATCCACAGTTTCACTCGTTCTATTTTCCATTCTATTTCCCTCTCACTTTTTTCGTCAAGGAAGGAAATAGAAGTGAGCGGCCTCAAGCAAAACTGTGAATCATGCACTGAACAAGAATTGGTTCGGTTACGTCGTACGTTGTAAGCACAACTTTAACTCTTTTTTTAAAGACGCTTTCACAAACGCATCAAAGATACGCTAACAACAAGCAATCAGAAATGGCTTGCCTACTTTATTCTCAAGATTCTTAAGAATTCTTAAGATGTAACAATCAACAAAAATCTGAAAAAGTCAGATCGAGGAACTGACATCAGGCTGACGCTGGGGTGACAGAACTGTAGGGCTGACACATGCAAATGACACAGCCGTCATCCTTCGACAATGTTGCATAATTAACCGACCTGGAGGACCCGGGTTCGATCCCTAGGGGCCGTCGGAAGCCTACTTGTATTTTTTCTTGCAAAATTACGTAATTTTGTGAGATTAAGGAAAACGCCGTATTAGTGTAGGGGCATATGTCGATAATTTCTATCCCGTGGGATTTTTTATGAAGGAGTTTTGTGACTATGTGGGATTGATAGCTCTTTAGACACACAATCAAGTGTTACCGGGTGTTTTGTTCGCATTCGTGTAGAAGGGGTTGACATGACGACATCTTTCAAGATGGCGGTCAAAAATTATAGAAAATACAACTTTCGCAACCGAGGAATGATTATACTCAATTCCATATAACTCAAGAACGAGGATTTCAAAAAATTTACTTTCAAGGTCATCCGAACTTAAATGACCATGAAAATCACAAAAAACAAGATTTTTGCCATTTTCTCTTCAAAAAATCTTAATAATTAGACGTTTTATTAAACCAACTTCAAATGTACCTCAAACTATTAGGCATGTATGTCAAATTGGGTTCTTGGAGTTTGATGCAGTTTGATGCCCTTGAAAAATAACCCAGTAAAATAACATACTAAAGGGCGCTATTCATCAAATATTAAAGCCAAGAGAACCAAATTGGGTAACAAAGATAAGAAGGTCAAGTCCAACAATTCTGTCAAAAAAAAAAATTGTTCAGCTTTGAAGCATTTCAATATGGCTGCTGATATCTCAAAATAGAGACCTATAACCACATTTTATTTGATCCAATTACGTAAAAAAGTAAAAATAACAAGATGGCCATCAACTCTTATTGACTTTTCTCTGCTTAATATGAAAAAAAAATAGTTGATGCATGACCTTGATTGACCTTAAAAATACCATGTAAAATTGAAAAATCAGCTTTTTGTAGTGTTTTTTTTACAATTTACAACTACGCAAAAATTTTAAGTGCAGGAGATGAAATAAACACTTAATTTTAAACCTACTTACCATTTTTTTTTTGATCTGGCGTCCCAGATGTTTATGGTATACCTCGGTAAAAATGAATTATAAGCCTGTTGTTTTTAGTTCCGGAACTGTGAATTTTATGTTCTACTCAGTTGCCTAGCCAACAAGGTCATTTAAATTACCTATAGAAGAGTTAGCAGAAGTTAGATATATATTACCATATTCTGGATCAGGTGTTTTAGATGCCATTTTCCAAAATGGCAGTCGAAAAATTAAATTTTTGAAAAGCGGTGCGTGATTATACTCTATTTCATATAACTCGAGGACGAGAATTTCAAAAAAATTACTTTCGAGGTCATCCGACCTCAAATGACTTTTAAAGTCGCAAAAAACACGATTTTTGCCATTTTATTTAAAAAAAAAATCTCCATAATTTAACGCTTTGTTACACCAACATCTGGAACGCCAGATCAAAAAAAATGATAGGGGGATTTAAAATGAAGTGTTTTTTATGGCTAAGATGTTAATTTCATCTCAGGCACTTAAAGTTTTTGCCTAGTGGTAAATTGGAAAAAACACCACAAAAAGCGGGTTTTTCAAGTTTACATGGTATTTTCAAGGTCAATCGGGGTTATGCATCAACTAAAATTTTTTTTTTCATAGTAAGCGGAGACAAGTCAACAAGAATTGATGGCCACCTTGTCATCTTTACTTTTTTACGAAATTGGATAAAATAAAATGTGGTTATAGGTCGCCATTTTGATATATCAGCCGCCTTATTGAAACACGTCATAGATGAAAAAAAAATTTTTTAACAAAATTATTGGACTTGACCTTCTTATCTTTGTTGACAAATTTGGTTCTCTTCGCTTGAGCAGTTGATGAATAGCGCCCTTTAGTATGTTATTTTTGCAATTTGTTAATTTTACTGGGGTATTTTTCAAGGTCGTGAAGCTTCAAACTGCATCAAATTCTAAAGATTGAATTTTTGAAACATTCCTAATAGTTTGAGGTACATTTGAAGTTGGTCTGACAAAACTTCGAATTATTAAGATTTTTTGAAGAGAAACTAGCAAGAATGTTGGTTTTTGCGATTTTCAAGGTCATTTAATGTCGGATGACCTTAAAAGTAAATTTTTTGGAATCCTCGTCTTCGACTTATATGGAATCGGGTATAATCGTGGCCTGGTTGCAAAAGTTGTGTTTTTTATTATTTTTGGACTCCATCTTGAAAGATGACGTCATATCAACCCCTTCTACACGGATGCGAACAAAACACCCGGTAACACTTGAATGTGTGACTAAACAGCTATCATTCCCACATAGTCACAAAACTTCTTCATTAAAAATCCCACGGACTTACACATGCCCCTTCACTATATGGAAATGAGTGGGGCGTGTTAGCTATAAGGCGATAAAAGGACGGTACCAGGTGATCCATATATTGATGGACAAAGGGGTTCAGGTCTAAATCCCTCTAGAAACAGAAAATTGCCTTCCTAGGGGGTGCTCATCACACCGGTCTGACGAGCGGCGTAGGGGGGCTTCATATATTTCGGGACTCAGGTGACTTAGAGTCAGACAATCCTGGTTTCTACCACCTGAGCTGGCAGATTATCTCACAAAGAGATAGTGCCAATAAAAAAAAAGAAGAGATGGGGAGAGAAGAAGAGCAATTTTGCAATTTAAAATAGAAGCGGGCCTGTAATTGAAGGAGGCAGTGATTAAACTGATTTGTTGACGTCTAAAACGGCAAAAGAAAACGCGACCAACGATCAAAAGTTTTTAAACGTTTCCTATTAACAAGCGGTAAAAAATTAACCACTAATTAAAAGAGCATACCAATAATCACTAATAAGAAAAAGAGGGTTTTTATAAACGTACGTGCTTGGCCTACGCTGACGACGAAAAATGGATTGTTGTAATGCGGTAATTGGATGAAGACCATTGACATATAATTTAAAGATGGGCAACATTTGACTTTTGACTTGAATTGCACGAAAACTCTTTAGGAAGGACGTTTAAAAAAATAAAATATACCAACAATTAGAAGGAACCACAATGGGTAATAGTTTATCACCTTTTATTGCAAACCTCTTTATGAGCAAATTTGAATCAGATATAAGTAAAGAATTTGAGTATTTCCCCAGAGTATGGTTCAGGTATGTAGACAATGTGTTTGCAGTATTCAACCCTAAAGTAACTAGTGTTGAAAATTTTGTGTAAAAATAAATAACAAGTTTCCCACAATTAAATTTCCTTATGCAACAGAGAACAACGGTACACTGCCATTTCTAGAGACTTTAGTTATAAGAAATAAAAATAAATTAGAATTTGACCTATACAGAAAAGGAACGGCAACCAACCAGGTATATTACAAATGACTCTTCTCATTGCTTACAACATAAGCTTGCAAGTTTGCACTTTTTAACATATAAATTAGTAAATTTCCCCTTAAACAAAGAAAGATTTGAAGCAGAAAAGAATTGGATTAGGAATATAGCTGGCGAAAACGGTTACGAGGAAGGCTTAATAAATAGACATTCTTTTCAAAAGACCTTTCGGAATTCCACATCGGACAAAAAGATACCTCCGACTCTACATTTGTATCAATTCCTTATAATCCTAATTATACGAAAGGATTACAAAAAGTATTTAATAACACCGGTCTTAAATTAGTACATCAATCCTGAAACACAATAAGAAGTTTACTAGGAAATCCCAAGGATAAAACTACAGTTCTAGAAAAAAGTGGAATTTACAGACAGAAAAAGAACACTGAGCACAATTAAAATACGGAAGAACAGAAAAGTGAAGTGTGGCCGAGCATGCTTTTGAAAATAATCATAGATTCACATTAGATAACCTAAAACTTCTAAAAAGTGTACCAAACAAAAGACTATTGAATGCATATGAAAGTTTGGAAATCATTAAATCCAGAAATAGTTTACATAAAGATAGAGGCCCAATTCCGTTTAGTACACTTTATTCTTCAGTTGAGGGGAGATAGGATTATAAAGCGTGCCCAATCACAAATTATTAGTCTTATCTCCGCCCACTAAAAGGTATATAAAGTGTAGGTTAATTTAGTTTATTGTTTATCGTCTCCTGGTTCCAAATTCCCAACATACTTATTTTAAGTGTTCCAAAATGTCCCTATACTTACACATTTTGCGATCCTTGGGCCATTATAGTA
Source organism: Oxystoma pomonae (assembly GCA_963921995.1). Classification (NCBI taxonomy): domain Eukaryota; kingdom Metazoa; phylum Arthropoda; class Insecta; order Coleoptera; family Brentidae; genus Oxystoma; species Oxystoma pomonae. The sequence goes on along the minus strand of OY998170.1, from coordinate 4,851,777 downwards.
TCTCATAGTTATATGGATAAACTCAAATTTATGATTTTTTTATCTGATGCGGGTGTAGATATCTCTGAACATTTTATGAGAATATATTTCTTTTAAGAGTCATTACATCAAAACATGTGTTACCAGACATAATTAGAATTATAAAAATGCTTTCTCCAGCAAAATGCGGTTTTATATTTTACTCGTTTTTATATTTGCAGTGAAGCTTAAAAATAGCAATTTATAAAACAAGCAACTTCAGTGATTTGTAGAAACGCTAAGCGCAAACAAAGCTGTCCAATCACGGATCACCCTGTTCGGTACGTGAAATAATTGTCTAAAATGCCTGTATTTGAGCTTGATTTCAGCAATGTAATACAGAAATTGACGTCAAATATATTCGCCAATTTGTTCATGGATTTTGATCAACTTGGAATCCATATTTTCATGGAACATCAAAACCATCAATCAAAAGTTTAACTCTGAACTCTGTTTTTTTTTTCGGGTTAAACAGAACTGTTATAAAATGGCCTTAAATACCTTCAGAAATTAATTCAGGAAAAAATCTATGCATTAATTGCTAATGCAAAACAGGCTTAATATAATAGCAGTTTACATAACAAGCATGGTAAATGCTAAGATGAAGTTTGAGACGCGAGCCGCAGGCAAGTGTCTTAATTTATCTGAGCGGGTAATGACCATAACATGCGAGTTAGCGTACTATACTTTACCTACCATAAATATCAGAAATTATTAAAAATATCAAACGCGAACACTCTTTAAATCAACAACCTTCATAACCTAAAGTTCCAATGACGTCCTATCTAAAATGTCAAAGCAAATAAGGTTAGTAGAATATTTTTCATATATCTTTTTAAAAAAAAAGGTTTTTTTTCTTAAAAATGCGTAAAATGTCAATTTAAAGGTACTTATTTTTGGTTCGGTACAAAAAATATAGAAAAATAATTCACATTTTTGCGTCACTTAGTACTCTTATAAAATAAAGTTTCATCGCTTGTCACGCCATCTTGTGGTTTACGTCTAAGCTTAATTATTATCTTAGGACCGTAAATAAGCCATTAGAATTGTGTTGAGCTGATCGTAAAATTAGTATTATTCCTGGGTCCTAGGTAAAATACAAAAACCGCCATTGTCAGATTTGGCTTAACTATTATTTACATACTGAAGAAGAAAAATACACCCACTCGATATTTTCAGGAGGTAGTTTTTTTAACTAGCTGCTAAAACTTTTTTTTTTACTAGCGCCTTGGTTTTAATAACGACAGTGGCGAAGGTCAGAACAATTGTTTTAAGAATTGCTAGTGTAAGGTTAATTACAGGCCCTGTATACAATTTTTGACAGTTATTGTTTTACCAGAGCTAAGCAACTCGATTTGGCAGTTGTTAGGGAAATGTTGGAAACTGGAAATAAATAATTTTGTCAGGGTCACATTTTTGATTAATAATCATTTATGAAATTTTAATTTTATTTATTTATGGTGAAGCCATGATGAACCTTAAAATAATTAAATTTCATTTTAGATGTGCTAAAATAAACTTTAAGTAGGACACGTTTTTTGGTAAATTTAAAAACTGCAAAGAACTTTGATTGACAGAAATTAATACCACCTTATATCTTACACACTTTACGCTTTGAACAATTACAATTTTTTCTGTTTTTTTGGATAAAAAAATGAAGTCATTTCCGCCGGTGATCACCAAGTATTTACGAAAAAATCACCTAAAAAGATCGTCAAAATTTCAAACTGTCAAAGATTAAAATGTCGCAACAATGAACGTCACCGAGTAAAAAGGCACATCGCTATGGAAACCGCATTGTTATTTCCTTTACCAGACGCCTTGATTTATGGTGTAAAGATGGTGTTTTTCTTGAATTTTCTGATAAAGGTATTAAAAAAATAGTGTTAACAACTCGCGGCTAAACTGTGCTTTTTTTTATTCGCGTTTTTAAATACCTCGCTGCGCTCGTTATTTAAACCAACGCTTGTAAAAAAAAGCACTATTTTAGCCACTAGTTGTGAAAACTACTATTATATTTTACCTCTTTTTTTTTGTGACATGTTTGACTTATATTACATATATATTACTAACCAAAAAAGGCATCTTCATTCAAAAACTGTCTGGGGAAATTATAAAAAGAGACAACAACATGTAAAACCGATTTATGAAATAGACTGAATTTAATAAAATCGTCTGAATTTCATAAAATTGGTTTTACATGTTGTTGTCTCTTTTTATAATTTCCCCAGACAGTTTTTGAATGAAGATGCCTTTTTTGGTTAGTAATATATATGTAATATATGTCAAACATGTCACAAAAAAAGATGAGGTAAAATATAATAGTAGTTTTCACAACTAGTGGCTTAAATAACGAGCGCAGCGAGGTATTTAAAAACGCGAATAAAAAAAAATAGACTGAATTTCATAAAATCGGTTTTACATGCAAATATGAAAAAAACTAGAAAGAGAGGCAAATATGAGTTGCTCATTTCTCGTTTGACAAATGTGTAGAGACACTGTAAAATTTATTTATCAAAGATCTTTTGTAAAAGATGTTTGATGAAACATTTACAGTGTAAATGCTTTGCTTTTACAAAAGATCTTTGACAAATAAATTTTACAGTGTAATACCGGCCTAAGGTTAACATGTGAGAAATTTTAAAACAAGAAGTAAAGTTATCGTTAACTCAAAAATAAATTCTTGGATAATCTTTTTAAAGTCGCCTTAAAGTATAATCGGCTCATCAAACAAAAGTTGCGCTGCTGCGGGAAAAAACTGGAGAAAACTCCTTCGCCGGCAAGCAGATTATAAGCATTATAAAATCTTAATTAGAGCCCTGGAAGACAAAATCTAAATTTTAGATCTCGTCGTTTTTTGTCTTAAGTCTGGATGGCCGGATTTTGTTTCGGGCTAATGCGCCATAGGCCGGTAAAATGTGAAAAATAAATGAATGTATTTTGTAGTAAAACGCAAAACATTACAATCGTATATTTTAGCACCGGCGTACGCAGGAGGGGGGGTTTAGAAGACCTCCCCCAGAGTCACTTAAAATTGGCTCGTAAAGGTAAAATTTTTCCAAAAAATCAACAATAAAGTGGCAATTTGAGACTATTTTGTTACTCAAGACCCCCAAGGAAACTAAGCCAGCCCCCCCCCAGAAGTCACTGTTTTTAGGAAATTGCGAACACCCAAATTAGCAGAGGTGGGTTTATACAACAGTCCCTAGAATAGATAGGGTCTAGTAATTTTGTCCCACTCTTCTACCTGATAACGACACAAAGATAGCAGCTGATTTTTGTCCGTCATTTTTTTAAAAGTAATAAGTATTTATTCCCATCCAACTTGAGTAGTTCATTACAAGGAATAAAAACAAACATTATAAACAATTGGGTACAATATGCATTAAGTAAATATGATAATAAACAAATTAATAAATAGTCATTAAAAAAAAATTATATAATAAAAAAGTACTAATAATAATAATAATAATAATAATAATAATACTATTGAAAACCGATAATAAAATAATTACATAATTTTAAAAGATGTTTTTTTTTAAGTCTTTTTTAAATTTAATTTTTATATCCTTATTTCTTCTGGAATTCTATTGTATATATTAATTCCATCACAAATAATTGATGTTTTACCAAAATTACTTATTGATGCGTTGCAAATAAGTTTTCTGTTATTTCTTGTTTCATATGAGTGGTTAATATTACTTGTAATTAACTTAATGTTAGATTTTTTACTTCCACAGTAAATTGAATGAATTAAAATGCCTAATTTTAAAATATGTAGATTTTTAATATCAAGGTAGCCCTTTGGTTTATAAATGTTTTTAGTTTGTTCTAAGAAGGGAAATTTATGAATGCATTTGATTGTTTTATTTTGTAGTTTTTTTAATGGTTTTATTGTGGTTTAATTTGCAAATCCCCAACTAGATATCATGTATTGTAATTTGGAGTAAACTAAAGCATAATAAATGTTTTTTAGATGTTCTAACGATATGTAATGTCTTATTTTTAAAGAACACCGACTAAAGGATAAATAAAGTTTCTGATATGTTCAATATGTTTTATCCCAGCTTAATCTTTCTTCGATATGTAATCCCAAAAATTTTATATAAATGCATTGTTATTAAATTTGATTGGTTCTATTTTTTAATTAAGTTTCTTTTTATTCAAGAGTAGAACCAACTGAAAATCACTATAAATTTGGGAATAATTATTTGCAAAATAAACTATTGTTGTGTCCTCAGCAAATAATTTTATTTTTCCTTTTAGACTTATATTTGTGATTGAATTGATATATATTAAAAACAGAATTGGACCTAGGGATAAACCTTGTGGAACTCCGCAAATAATTTTTCCTTTAAAACTTTTATGATATATGAAGGCTTGACAAATTAAATTAACTTTTCGGATTTTTCTTTTTTTTTTGTTTAAATATTGATGAAAGACCTATTTTTTGCTTGTATCTTTTATTATAACTTTTTGTGTATAAGTATATATAATTTATTTATGGCCTGCATACGTTGATCTTTCACCAAATAGAAATTAAGATCATTGGTAATCGATTTCATCAAGAAACTAATTGGATGAGTTAGAGTTAGTTCGTTAGTTGTTACTTTTCCTATTTTGGAACCTATTTTATTTTGTACTTGATTTTTGCTAGGCACTTTTGGGACAGTGATTATTTTTTTATTTAGAAGGAAAGACTTGTTGTATATACTATATGCAATAATAAATCTGATTGCAAATTTAAAACTATAAGTTGCCTTGTTTTTTTTCATTATTTAATGATGAGGCTTTTCACTAAAAAAACGCATAAATGCAGCTACCTATGACAAAAATAATGTTAGTAAGATCACAGTGTATAGCGTACGGCCAGAAGAAAATAAATAATGAACAAATAAAATTTTCATTAAAAAAATTTATGCAAAAGTAATATACCCCCAAAAGTCACCCATCAAAAAAATCAATAAAGAAAGCAGGCTAATATCTTTGTGTCGTCATCAGGTGGCCGGAGGAAAAAAATTACTAGACCGTGTTTATTCTAGAGACCGTGGGTTTATACATGTGGAATTTATTTTTTTTAAATTATATTTAAACAGTCAGTAAAACATATTAAAATAGATTATTTGACGGCACTGTTTAGACACTAATGACAGTTACGTAAGCGCAGTATACCGACGGTTGCCGGTCTGTATAAAAGTGATTTCAATTCTGTTTAAAATTCGGAACCATATACCTATTCGCTTAGTTGTAGGAAAAATGTCCCTCTACTTTCTCTGTTATTTATCTCTTTTTTTTCTCTCTATTATTTCTTTTGGCTTATTAACAAAGGCAGCCGATCGTTGTTGATTGACAGAAGGAATAAAATCGAAGTCATGTATTTTTTTACTTTTCTGCAAAATCCTGGATTTTTGTATTTCTTTCGAAGAAAAAAATATAAATAAGTTGAGAAAGTAACATAATCCTGTTGAGGATTAACTACCGCTTTCCAAAACAAAAAAGCTACCAACCTCTAGACCTTTTCCACTCGACACCTCCGATGGCATCCCTCCTCTTTCATTGTCTGATGTTCTCCGCAGCATTACTTTTTTCTAATTTTTAAGAGTGGAAAATATGCGCAGCACAAACGAAAACACGGAATCTAAACAAATAAACAACAAAAATGGCATCGCGAAGCCGTGCGAAACTGACTGAAACACCTCGCATTTTTTCGAGCATGTACAAAAAGTCAATGTCTTTTGTTTTGGGATTTCCAAGGCTGGCTAGATTAATAGATGTTTAAGTTTAACTTCAATCAACACCACCTATACGGAAAGCCAATTATCGAAAAGAAGATGGCCGCCCATCAAGCCGATACGTTTGACGGGTGTATGGCGGGATGTTTGTTATTTTAAGAGATTGAAATTATTTTTTAACAGTTTCCAGATCTGTTATAAAAGAAAACAGAATTAAATGTTAACGATTTTTGTATTTCAACAATATTTCAAGTTAAAGTAAACGCATACGTACCAACATTTTTTAAGAGTTCACAAAAATGATTTAAATCAATTTCAAATTAAATGTTAAATGTAGTCCTGCTATAAAACTAATTAATTTAAATAAAAAATATTTCTTTTTTTTTAATCCCGACGGTTTAGTTCTTTTGAGTTGGGGCATAATGAGGTTTTTTAAAGTAATTGTGTCGTTTTTTTCTTCTTAATTCTTAAGTAGCAAATTTGCAAATTTAAACAAAATTCTTTTAATAATAAAAATGGTTTCATGTATTTTGCAATTGTGACCTAGAAATGAAGTCATGTCTGCCCCATTTATATTTCCCAAAGTAATTGTTGTTTAATTTTCCCGGATTTCTTCTTTGGCAAGAATTTTTTCCACAGTTCAATAAACAAATGCAACACAAAATACAACATCATTTTTGGTCACTAGCGGATATTAGATTTGTAGGAAAATTATTGTGAACTGATAAACTTCAAGGGCGGGTTAGCAAAAAAGTTTTGGGAGAGGGTGAAATTTTTTTTAAGGGGGGGTCTAAAAATTTTCCAAAAAATTTGTTGAGTAGTGTCAAATTTTTTTTGTAAGGGTTAAAAAAATTTATTCGAGGAGGGGGGAGGCAAAAAATAGGGGGGACATTATCGCGGACCAAAATAGATAATACTAAACGTGTAAGCTTCGGTGTCCATGCATTGGCAGAGTATTTTAATGCTATAAGCGAGGCTATTGGTAGCTGCTAAAAATTGTGTAAAATTTAACTAAAATTGTGAAAAATAATAATTTAATAGCACAAAATTTTATAATGTTTAAACCATTTTAAGACTTACGTCGAGACGAATAAAGAAAAGTACTTATTCTGCATTTTTACTGCACATTTTAAAATGGTATATTATATTCTCTTATATAAAAATTTAAAAAAATGTTAAAAAAATGCAAAATAATCTACAGGGTTCGTCAAGAGCTTAGCTTGTTCTATTTTTCTCCAATTAATTAAGTAGAAAGGCAGCACATTTAGATAGGCATAGTTTTTTTCTATGAAAATAATATCTCTAAATGTAGACATATAAAATATATTTGTTTTTTTATATGGTGGTGGATAGATATAGAAATAATCAGGTAAAGTTTTATTAAAATTTACCGAGGTAAAAAGTAAAGCATTAAAAAAAAATTCAAATCAAAGGCTATACAACAATTTTTTGGTAGTTAAACGATTTGATGCGAATTATTTTAACCCAATATAACTAAAAGAATCCCTATTGTTATTCACAAAATGGTTTATTACAGGTACAATCAAATGTTGTCAATTTTATTTGGCTGAAAAATTGACCTATAAAAGAAGAGTCATTATCTAAGAAAGAAGAAGCTACTAAAAAAAACAAACTTATTTTTGTCTTTAGAAATGGGTTAAAACTATTAAATTCGGTTGTAGTAGAAGTATAACAAATAGCAGTTTTTGACTAGCACCTGTATATTACCTAATGAACTGTCATAAATGACATCATCATGGGGTTTGTTTACAAGCTTCTACCATTTTAATTTTATGGTAACTTATTTTTTTTTAGATAAGTGTTTTTATTGCTAAAACAGCCTTTTTTCGCACTTTGATCGTTAATATCTCAAGAACTACACACAGAAAAACTTTTATAATTTCACTTTTTTTTAGTTATATGACCCTCTACAACATATCATAATTATAGCGAATTCCACCGAAAAAAAAACTTTCCATATAATCCTATATAACCGGGTGCGAGTTCCTTTACGCCATGTTTTTTAAAAAATTGGCAAAAATTTTATTTAAAAAAGCTTTGACCGGGCTACATGGAGAATTTGTAAAAAGTTGGAGACAGTAGCGAAAACGCTGCGAGACCGATGTAAAATATCCATTAAAATTCGTAAAATTCACCCGCGAATTAACCAGATCCAATTAAAAATTGAGTGCTTTTTCATTTCCGCGACTCTTTCCCGCGAAATAAATTCGCGAAAAGAGCGATATTACTAATTAAACTAGTTTTCAATGCTAGAGTGCACACTCTGGACCAAAAATAATTGAGTATTTGTTGCTGGTTTTTTTACTGTTCAAATAGTTTTTTTTTTTGGGAAAACATTCATGCTCGTATCCACCAAAGCCAAAATCCCCCGATTAGGCTTTAATTATGATTAGATACTAATCGGTGTTTAGAATGCGGAGCTTTATATCGAAACTGTCTTTGCCAAGACTCATCCCAAACTCCGATTAGTCTTAATCATGATTAAAGCTTAATCGGATAATTTTTACGTTGGTGGATATGGACATCAGTACTTTTTTGTCAACGCAATCTTTTTAGTGCCTGACTTTCTTATTAGGGAATTATTGTTGGCCGCACTGGGTAGTGCCTACCTATCGCCGACCTTAGCACAGGTGCAAATTATAGAATTATTGTAGCGAAACATGACGACATGACTTTCTTGCTAACCTACAAATATATGCTGCCTGTTTTCGAAATTCTGTATTGTTTTTTTTAACATTTTTTTATTTAAAAGTATTTTTGAGTGATTAAAAACATGGAAGATGTGTTGGAAGTAGTCGCCTTGGTGGAGGGTGGAGATGAGCACCTGTAATTTGTGATTTTAAATAATATTGTAAGAAACGAAAACCCATACATTTGAGATTTTGTTGAACTACATCTCTTGGCAAACAAATTTTATCTTAATCAGCAAAACGAAGTCTTTGTCTTGCTTTTTTCGTTTTCTTCCGCCATGCCAGCCGATTTCATAAAAAAAATAACTATTTTGTGCCAAATTTTTGCTTTTTTAGCCGTCACAAAAAAACATTCCCGAAAGTAGGGTTAAGGCACGGTCAAGTGTAATTACTTCACAAATAAGGGCAGGCCCTAACCTTATTATTTTCAGCTCTAAATGTGGTCGTTCTTGCGCACGGGTATCTGTCAACAGTGTCAAAATATTGCCTTATTAGTGCCCGGCCCTAACTGCGTTTCGATTATTCCCTATAATTTCTATTTTATTTAAAAATGTATGAATATTAGAAGAGTTGAAATTAAATCGGTGTTTCGGACTTCCATTGTCTATATTTTATTTATACACGACGTTTCGATCAGTACAATCTCTGATCGTCTTCAGGTGCAAACTACAATCCATTCCTATGGCTACCTACTTATATACTATGGGAAATCAGTGAACCGTGAGTGATTTCCTAAGGAGGGGCTTCCAAATATTTGGAATTTCAACACTTGGATTACTGAAATTCTGATTCTGCCCAATAAAGGCAGCTTCAAGGAATTTTCGTTTCTTCCAGTTCCAGACTCCTTGTTCCAGACTCCTTGTGCAAAACCTTTGCTTCATGTTCGGCGATTCCTGATTTCGCTGTTTCACCTCTTTGGGTATTGGTGTGACGTTCCTTAAGCCTAACAGACAGCGGTCTTTTTGTTTCGCCTATTCACCACACTCATAAAGAACTCCGGTTTTGTTTTACTAAGAATGCTTCGAATTGTATTATTAGAATTAAAAGCTGTTTTTATATTAAAGTTGTTCGCTACTCTTCGAATTTTCTCTGATACTACTTTAATATATGGAGTTGTAAGAAATGCTTTTGTCTGGTTTTTGTCTGGTCTCTTTAGAAATCGTGTCTGTTATAAGTTTAAGGCACAAATTGTTACAAATTTGAACGGCTCTGTTATTCAAAGTTCTTACTATGCCTCGTTTGGTTGTAGCAGAACGATTTGAACCTTGATTTAAATATTATCTTCAACTGGTAGCTAGCAGTGCAGGCCATATCTCGGAAACTACAAGAGCACAAAATTTGGTTACTTGGCATTTAATTAGCACCTAAATAGCACTAATTTATTCCAATATCAAAAACACCACCAACCTCTTCTTTCATGAAAACTCAAATATGTGTATTACCTAAAAAGAAAAGTAAAAAATACAATTTTTTATTGAAAAGGCAGCATTTAATTACCATTTAATTTTCTGGACCATTTAGACCACTCGATCACTTTTAGGGACCATTCTAGCATGGTGCACTGCTACTAACGGATTGCTAGCAGTGTAGGTCAACGTCATTGTTTGCCCATTGATTAAGATCACTTTGAACCTTGTCATTCCCAGAAGAGGTTCCGGCACTCTAATGGCTTGCCAAAGTTTGTTAGTGCTTCAGTTCAAACAGTTTTCCGGGGTTTTTCATTTTTAAAATTCATCAGAGTTTGATTTGCATTTTACCAAAGTTTCTCCGCGGGATTTTTTGACGATTCGGTTAAAAGTGATTTTTGGCCGAAGCGCGGTATGAATATTAATGTCCTATGTGTCCCGGTATTGTGAAAACTTTATAATATGAGTTGGAACCTCGGTTAAAATGAAAATTATCGAGTTGATTGAGTTTTAAATTTCCCAACTTTTAAATTTTTTAAAAAAGCTGGACAGAATTTTGCCAGTTATATGACAAAATTGAATTAAATAAAATCTATGTCGAAACTACTTTTTTGAGTTTTTAGCTACTAAGTTAAGGAAATTTTTCAAAGCCAAAGTCAGTCAGTTCAGTTGTGCAACAGACAGATATTTTTAAAAAATAATCGAGAAAAATTTTGAAAAAATAATTCCTTTGATAACGCCAGTAGAGTTCTGCCGAAATGTTAGACAAGTACTTAGATTCTAGTTAGGATTTGCGTGTGTGTAGGCAAATTTTTTATCTTATTTAAACTGACAAACGAATAAATGGTTTTTCTTTAGGAATTTGAAAAAAAAAATCCTTAACTTAGTGGCGAAAAACCCAAAAAAAGAAGTTTCGACAAAATTGAGTTAAAAAGCAAATTTTAATAGAAGATCAATTTAGATGATTTAGTGACAATGTTTACCCTGAAATTTAGAACAGGGACGAAATGTAGACAAAAGGGTTGAAAAGTAAAAAAGGGATAAAAGGGGGAAAAATAACACACATTTGATTTCTCTAGATCATTTCATCATAATTTTGAAAGCTTTTCCTCACAGACCAGCCTTTATAAATGCTCAACAGTTTTCCAGGGCGTTTTGCCTAAATTTTTCTGCTATGTTGGGAATTTGGAACCTTTTGTTGAACTAAAACAAAATTATGATTGTTTTCCACAAACCAAAACTACACTTTTTTGCACTCAACGCGCGTTTCGCTAACAACGTTAGCAACATCAGGAGACGATAAACAATGAACTAAATTAATCTACGCTCTATCTTATATACAATCCTTTAGTGGGCGGAGATAAGACTAATAATTTGTGATTGATCACGATTTTTAATCCTATCTCCCCTCAACCAAAGAATAAAGTGTACTAAACGGGATGGGTCCTCTATCTTTACTTAAACTATTTCTAAATTTAATGATTTCCATACTTTCATATGCATTCAAAAGTCTTTTGTTTGGTACACTTTTTAGAAGTTTTAGGTTATCTAATGTGAATCTATGATTGTTTTCAAAAGCATGCTCGGCCACACTTGACTTTTCTATTCTTCCGTATTTTAAGTGTGCTAAGTGTTCTTTAAAACGTGTTTGAATAGAGCGTCTCGTTTGGCCAACATATTTTTTGTCACAATCCATGCAACTAATTTCGTAAATTCCACTTTTTTATAGAACTGTAGTTTTATCCTTGAGATTTCCTAGTAAGCTTCTTATTGTGTTACCGGATTGATATACTAATTTAAGACCGGTGTTATTAAATACTTTGTGTAATCCTTTCGTATAATTAGGATTATAAGGAACTGATACAAATTTTGAGTCGCAGGTATCTTTTTGTCTTAAAAAGGTACAATTCCGAAAGGTCTTTTGAAAAGAATGTCTATTTATCAGCTTATTTATCAAGCCTTCGTCGTAACCGTTTTCGGCGGCTTGGTTCAAGTCTTTCCCCCTCCCAAAGTCCCTAAATATCGACTTCTAAAGGTTAAATTTTCCCCAAAAACGAAGCAAAGTATGTAGAGAAAGGAATTGCTAGATTCTCGTTCATTAGACGGTCCTTTATTAAAACTGCTATTAATTTTAGTTCGTCAATGCCAAGTATTTTTCTTGTTTTGAAAATAAAACAAAATTAATTTTCAAGCAATGACAACTTCAGTACATCACTCCCTCGGGCATCTGGCAAATGGGAACACCGCGTGTCGAAAAACAAACTCTCCACCCTTGTGCTTAAACGTTTAATTTACATCGACTGCCTTTCTAGTTACTATAATACGAACGCGCAGTTCAACTTTGCTGGAAACCTGTACTTACGATCCCACTTCTGAGCTTGTGGGGTCGTTGTTCGCACACGAGTGGGCGTAGCATGTATATAACCTAAGTAGGACGCTCATCTTTAGTATTCTTCATGCCTTTTTCAGCCCTTTGGCCAGTCTCAGACGCGTTATTCATTACAGTCACGTGCCTTCCACGTTTTTTGACATTTCGCCACGGCGTTATTGTTTTGTTTTTGTTTTGTCCCTACAACGTGGCCAAGTATGATTACAGTTTTCGTATATTAAGGGACCACGGCCCTCTTAATCTCGTGCACTTGTTGGGAATTTTGCGTTTTTTTTTTCGACGGTGTCGCCACGTGACTAGAATTGAGTTGCACGAAGATGTAGCTGTTTTTGTGGGGTAGTTTCGGGTAAGTGTAACGTTGCACGATGACAAAATGTTTGACGAATTGTGGAGGGACCTTGAGACAAAATTGTATTTTGTTGCTTTTTCAGCCAGGGCCCTCACACAGAAAAACGATTTAATTGAGCCAAATAAATATTTGGTTCAAACACATATTTATTTGAACTAAACAAATATTTATTTAGGTCAATATAAATTTCTTTAAGTCAAATATATCTTGCTTGGATGGGAAAAAAATATTTATTTGGCTCAATTAAACCTTTTTTCTGTGTATTCCTGGTTTGATAAAAAATTCGAGAGAAAGGAATACTTTCTCGCAGATTTTCTGCATTCGCCGACTCACCACTCGTTTGAAACACCGCTACTAGTACAAAGCAGTGGAGTTTGTCCCGATAGAACGTTCTTTAGGTGGCGTTTGATTGGCTTTTGGGCCTATTAGCTTAAATATACACCCCAAGCAACATTTACGGTGGGATTTACTAAAAGAGTTTAGTCTATTTTAGAACGGTCCTAAGGTTAAGTAAAATTTTTGATTTTACGCATTTTAAACCAACCCTCCTTGAGTTTTAGACATAGTTTAATTTATAAGAAGAACTTGAATAAATTTTTTTATTAAATAATCATCTTAACACAATCTTTTGTTTCAATTTAAAAAGAAAGTTTCAATTTAGAAGAAAAGAAAGTTAAAAAATTTAAACCCACGCGGGGTTAAAATAGTAAAAACTCTACAGAACAAATTTAAATTGGGGTTATATGTCACTCTAATTAAAACTTACACACAACGATTTAGATGGGTAATAATAAAATAAGAAGTGGATTAATTTTGTATTTATTTAAAAGATGTTTTTATTTATGAAATGTATTAAAAAACTTAAATGCAAGTTTTGTTTATATTTCTGTCACTGTCGAAATGTCAGTTCCAAAATATTAACTGCGTTCAAATCACAAACAGTGAGTTCGGACTTCTTACCTCTGCTTGTACCTTGGCTTGCACCAACCTCTACTTATGAAAGCTGCAGCTTTGAAATGAGTGGGCTTTGAGTAAGGAAAGATTTCTTGACTGAGCTTTTAGATAACCTCAATGTTTTAATTTCAGTTTGTAAATAAATTAATATAGTTGTTTTCGTTTTTTGGTATCATTTTCGTGCATGATCAGTGATCTTCACTGATACTTGTTTTGCCTCGTAGTGCCCTCATAAATATATTTTTTGTGCTGAAAACGGTTCCAAAATATGGCGTAACCCCCACCATTTTCACACACCACTCTAAAAATGCCCACTTTGAGGGTGGTGTGCCGAACCCTTATCCATGAATGAGGTCTGGCACACCAGGTAATTTTTGGTTTGGTGGTACTACTACATCATATTTCGTATGCACAATTTTGAAGAACAGGATTGTCCATTTCGTATTCAGGACGGGAAAATTCACATCTTATCAAAAAATGGCGAGAGTTACCTATCCATCATAATTTTTACTGCGAACGCTTGTATACTACATTGTTGTTAGCTTATATTTTATAATTATAATATATACAAAGAAAACCAACAAACAAATACTACAAGATTTTTACATTTATAAATTGGATATTGGGTTTATAACTCAACGAAAGGAACTTGTCTTCAACTTTGTTCAAATCTACATCTTTTGCTTTTTGGTTCTCTACTGAGATTATTGCCAAAGAGCTAAGGCGATTAGACCTTAGAAAGCTCTTTATTCGCATCAGCTTTGAAAATGTTCTTTTTGGTTCTGCTGATGGAACAGAAAGCACCAAAATCAAGTAAAATTACATGAGTTTGGTTCTCGTGTATTCAAAATGTATGCAATTGTAAACGAGCCGAAAGATATTTGTGTGCGTAATTTGATTTTATATATTATATTCTTTTTTTTTGGCTTTTTTAAGGCAAGGCGGCTAAGAGGCCCCCAATATGACGTGGACCACCCGCTTTGGGGGGGCAACAGGGGCGTTTGACACGCCCCTGTAAATAAGGCAAATTAATCCTTGAAAAAACGGTTACTTAGAGAAATTATAAACGAATTTATTACCAATGGCCACAAAACAATCCTTTCTGGAGGCTATAAATTTAAACCACCCCCCAGAGGTGGTCTAAAAAATCACCAACTTTATAACCTCAAACACAGATAATGAAGCTATTATGTGCCAAATTTTTGGCGTAATCACCATTTGCCATTTTGAAACCTGTCAAAAAGAATTAGTTTTAGGGCATTTTCTCCTAAAATATGGTATATTTTGAGAAAAAAAAACAGCTTTTCAGTGGTATTTTGCAATAACAATACAAAATAATCAATAACTTTGTGTCTTTTCTGTATGGGTAAGTGTTTTTTGAAAATTGGTGTTAAAAGTTAGTACCCCCCACCCTGTAAATATTTAGACCTGTGGAGGGTACTATTTTAGATCTTAGTAAATCTCACTGTTTAAGTTTATAGCGTTTCTTCCTCAGTGGCTCAGGATATATAATAACAGCTTTTATATAACAAGAGCACTTATATACGAATGTATAATAAGAGGACACAGTTTTTTTGGACTTGTCTTAATCTTAAGTGTTAATTTATTAAAATATATACATATCACATTTTGCTGGTCGATTTATTCACAAATATATATACCTTCATTTTAAAAAGCAGGCGTTAATGCCAAAAAATTGCACCTGCCTTTTAAAAAGGTTTTGTAGATAAAAGTTTGACGCGTATGTTGTCAAAATTGAAACAAAGCCAACTGCCTCGACACACAAGTGGGTTCCGAGATATTAGGGATATTTTGGAACGCTTAAAATTTTGACAACTTTGACAGCCGCTGTGATAGTGTTTAACAACCACTACCACGCATCGATTTTACCAGAGTTTTTGGAACACATTAGAAACTGTCACTCGTAAGAAAATTTAGAGATGAGAAAAAACACAAAATTGGGCTTTATTTTACAAAGTAAGTGATGCAAACGCAGTAATTACCACAACCACTGCGAAGTGTCAAATAAGCGTTCCAAAATATCCCTATTCTCAAGAGCGAGTTAGTGTTAACTCGAGCAACATAACCTTGAAAAATCTTTAAAAAGCGGGTTAAAATTAACACCAGAGCTTCTAGGCGACGGGTAAGTCGCCTTACCTCAGGGATAACCTAACAAAAATATTGGCTTAAAACAGGAAAGAACTGGGATTTATAGCCCGAGTTTATTTAACTCTCACTAGTAGCCCGCTATTGAGAAACCAACTTAAAGTAGCAACACCTTTTTCCGTAATTTTTTAATTTATCTTTGCCAAGGTACCCAATAAAAACTATCCCTCTGTCCTCCACTGCTGTTACATTAAACAGAAAGTAATTTTTGTCATACTTTTAAAGTCTCTGGTAAAAACTAAAGGCCCTGTATACAATTTTTGACAGTTATTGTTTTACCAGAGGTAAGCAACTCGATGTGGCAGTGTTGTTAGTGAAATGTTGATAATTTTTTTGTGTATTGTAGTGCGGTATAAAGCCGGGTCCGGACTATGTAACAAAACATGTTATGACGCAGGAAAAATCAAATGATCTTTTCTCTTTACGCTTTGGTCTTTTATGTGTTCATTGTGGGATACTCATCCACGTTAAGTTTTCGTTTTTTCCACCCAAGATCTTTTGATCTTTTGCTTTTTCGGTTGAAGTAACGGATTCGGAGGTTTTTTAACTTTTTTAGTTGTTGTAATACTAAGCCACAAAACGTCGATGCAAGGGAAATATTTAAATAACATATCTTATCAAGTGTAGACAAGTCAGGCATATTTTACAAAAAAAAATTCTTTCTTTGATATTTACCGACTTCTAATGGCTAACATAAAACATTTGTTATATAACGTGTTTTGTTAAATAGTCTGGACCGGACTTAAGAAAGTAATCAATGTCAAAACACCAAAAATTAAATCTATAATTTTGTGTTTTGTTAGATAGTCTGAACGCGGCTTAAAAAAATCGAATTCGAATATTCGCGCCTACGACCTTGTACTGTTTCATTGTTCAATTGAAGAAGAAACGCAAGAAAAATGAAAAATTTGCGAGGTAAGTAAGATAAGTTAAATTTAAATAATATTATATGTTATTATTTTAAGAAAAAGAGTAATAAAAAGATAGATCAATAATATTTTTACCTACTATTAACATTTTTAAATCTCCGGTAAACATAACTTTTTTTTTGTCAAAGCTTGACATATATAACTAACTCGATTGTTTTCATCGGTGAGGTCACCGGTGAATTTACAAACTCGCCCAAAGTTAAGCCAGCAATGTCTAAAACTTTATCTCAATTTTTCACTTGCGTGCCGCGCTAGAGCCGTCCTAATCCGTTTTTCAAACTTAATCGCTTGACAAAACGTACTCTGACATCCACTCCAGCTAGTGTAGTACAGAATCAGCCAAGTGTAGCTTTCAAGCCTTTTTAACTTAATAACGAAAAAGGGATTCGCTACTAATCCTTTCATTATGCTTTTTGGGCATACGTACAGAACTCGAATTAAGATTAAGTGAAAAGAAATAGTATAGTTGCCTTTTTGTCCGATGCTCGAATGTTTGGTAATTATGCAGTATACGGTTTTCTGCCATTTTTAATTTTTTATGAAAAATTCTTTATGTGGGCACCTACTAGAGTCCCTAGGACCCCAAATCCGCCTGCACCCGCTTTTTTTTAAAGAGAAAAAAGGGTGTCCGGGGGAGAGGGTTGTAATGTGTTTTTTTGATTTTTAAAAAACCAACGGGCGCAGGCGGATTTGGGGTCCTAAGGACCCTAGTAGGTGCCCCCATAAAGAATTTTTCATAAAAAATCAAAAAACGGCAGAAAACCGTATACTGCATAATTACCGAATGTTTTTTTTTTGGTGAAGTTAAGATGTGTTAATACGCCAGTAAAAGACGTATTTTTAACTATGTGTAACTGTTTTGTGACTATGTGGGATTGATAGCTAATCAATAAAATTTTTCCTGAGTCTGCAATTTTTTCTCAAATGTTTGTGGCATGTAGACATGGAGAGGTCTTCACCCAGCTACAAAACGGGTTGTTACTAAAAAAATATATGCATTTAAAATTTTTAAACTCGTATCTATAGGTATATCACTACTGGAATTTTGTGTGTGTTGACATTAATTAAACCTTCAAGGAAATAACCATATTTGAGAATATTTGTATATTTTGACTCCCAGTGCTTTTTGTCCTGGCACATTGCTTGACTGTAAATAAATAAATAATTGGTTTATTGCAAAGGACAATCATTACATTTTACTAGGTAACAGCATAATGTTAACGGTTACAAAAAGTGTCAAAAACAGCTTGTACTGATCAAAGTTTAATTTCTAGAAAGTACAGGAGGTATTGTTTACAAATTTGTGAATCTGTTTCCTTGTTGTTAACATAAGGCAGGCGGGTTGGTTGGTAACCAATAAAGTTGGCAACCAAACAAATCAAATTAGTTAGTGTTTAACACACACATTTGTATCCATTTACACTCTATTATTGTATGCCAAATGCTCCTCCACTTCTCCTAATAACCCTTCCGCAGTTGGTTTCGTTAGTCGAAATCTTCTAAAGAACGCCAAATTAGGCATTGTCTCAAAATGATCAGGCCTCTCCATATTCTTCAATTTTTTAAAATAAAAACAAATATGCCAAAAAGTGAGGTTACTTGCAAAATCTCGCATTATGCGCATGCGTCGCGCGTCTATTCTATTGAAATCCCTTGCATCTACTGCTTTTGACCAAGAGAAGCGATTCTCTCAAGTTTTAGTAGCAATGCACGTGATGTGATCCTCTCAGGAATATTTCTATTGACTCAAGAATCGGCACCCTTGGTTACGCTCTCTTAGTGAGCGTCCGCATCGTTTCAGGTCTTGGGTACATGGATAACTGTAAAGAAGCCTTCATCAGCAACAGGATTCTGACTGTGCCTAGCCAGTTTATACTACAAAACCTTATGTGAGGGACAATTTCTTTTTTCATTACAAAAATAATAGTGATATTCACAGCCATAATACCAGAAATAAAAACAACTTAACACCAAATTTTAATCGACTACAAAGGTGTCAGAATTGCCCGGGATACCATGCCGTAAAACTGTTCAATAAGATTCCAGAACAGGTATTAAACCTTAATAAATCTCTTTTCAAAAAAAAAGATGTATGAATATCTGATAAAAAAAGCTTTTTATTCACTTGAGGAATTCCACAATTCACCACTTATTTGATCAAATAATAATGAAATCGAATAGATTTCTTGCTAAATTTTATTACTTCTTGTATATATGTGATTATTTTCTATTTTCTTATTAAACTTTGAGATAAATTTTAGTCTATAAAAATGACCTGTGTGAACACTATGTGTATCCAGCACCAATAAACGATTTGATTTGATATATCTTCAAACAAACAAACTACAACTGGTACAACTCGTCCCAAATAATTCCATATGACAAAGATAGCTATACAAAATAAACAACAAGTCAAACAAAGATAGCCATATCTTTATATCTGAGATCACAACCTCCCCTTTCTGACTACGCCACTGATTTGAATTCAATTTTAGTAAAATATCATAAACATGAACTACACATAAGAAGGTCCCATCAGCAAAATCCAACCAAGTCATTTTGCGTGATATCGGTCCTTTTGGGCGATTTTTAATACTTTCCCAGGCAGAATTAAAGGTAAAAAAACCAAGGTACAAGAAAACAAACAAGAAAATATTTATCTAAAACCGGTGGCTGTTCTTCTGAATATATTACTTCCATCTAAAATTAACGAATTATTTAAATCAGTCTGGCTAATTGGCCCTATTGGCCTCGGCAGTTTTTACCTTTTATCGCTAATTTATTGACATTATATTAAGTATATATATATATACAGGGTGTAAAAGTAACTGTGCAATTTAGATAGAAGTAGTAAGCCTAAATACGAAAAAGTTGTCGGGTCGAATTTGCCTTGTACATACCGGGTGTTTCAGGGGGGTGGTTAACCCCCTTTTTTCCCACAAATATAAATATAGAAAATTGAAACTGTTGAATAACATATTATGTCAAATTTGACGTTTTCTGGCAGGTCACGTGACTTCCGGTCGCTTTCGATTTTTACCGGAAATCACCCTAACTTTTGATTGTTTAATATAACACACTGTATATTTTTACATTTTTGGATTCCTGGGAACATTCTGCGTTCATATTTATAATAACAAATTTTATTATTATGCCAGTGTTGTCGGCATATCGTAGGTTGTTGATTTTTATGCCGTTTATGGTCAAACCCTCTTCGCAGTTATGAAGTGCATTCTCTATTATTTTGTTACTATAGATATTAAGCAACAGCGGAGACAATATATACAACTTTGGAGCACACCTATTCGGACAGTTGCCCATCAACCTTTATTTGAGCAGTCTGATTCCAGTATAGATTAGCGATTATCTTTAGATCTCGGTCATCTAGACCAACTTCTTTTAGCGATTCTAGGAGATTTTCGTGTTGGACTCGATCAAATGCTTTCTCAGAATCTATGAAATAGGCATATACTGGCGCCGACACATCCCTAAATCGCTGAACTAAGACTTAAAAGCCAAACAGGGCCTCTTTTGTCCCAAACCCACCACGAAATCCAAACTGCGTGTCGCCCATAGAGGATTCGCATTTTCCATAAATTCTTTTATAGATAATCTTTAGAAATATTTTTAACATATGGCTCATTAGGCTGATTAGACGGTAATCACTACACTTCTTTGCTGAATGCTTTTTGTAACAAAGGTTGATTTTAGCCAGTCATTAGGGATTTTACCGGTGCGATAAACCATGTTAAAAAGTTTGACCAGCGTATTCACCGAATCTTCGTTTTTTATTAACTTTAAAACCTCAGTATATAGTTCGTCTTGCCCTACCGCTTTTCTGTTTTTAGCTGAAGATATTGCGTACTGTACTTTCTCTGATGTTATATCTATGCCTTGCTTTAAGAATTCTTCTGGCTGTTCGGATCGGTTATCGGTAAAGAGATGTTTTATGTAGCTACACCATTCTTTTAGTTTTTCTTTGGTATCCGGTATGATTTTGCCCTGATTGTTCACCAGAAATCAAGCTTTTTTTTTATTAAATGATCCTGCTGCTTGCTTTATGCGTTTATGTAAATTGAAAGTGTCATGTTTAGCATCTAGATCTTCTATTTCTTGACATCGCTGTGTTATCCAGTCTTGTTTTGCTGCCCTTATCTTGGTTTTTAATTCTCTGTTGATTTCATCGTACTGATCGCTGCCCTTTTTACTGCGTCTATTATCCATCAACTCAAGGATTTTATCGGTCATCGAAACTTTCTTTTATTTCTTGTTTCATCCACAACACCAACTGGATAGGCAATGTCTCCGCAAGATCCAATCCCACCGCTTCTCTATAAGAAAAACTTGACTTTATTCTAGGGAATTATTGAAATACGGCAGCACTGGATAGTGCCTACTTAGCGCCGACCTTAACAAAAGCAGTGCCTGACCGTCAAAGGTGGAAATTGTAGAATTATTGAACGCGCCTCTAGCGAAACGGTAAGTCGGTGACAATACGACTTTATTTCTAACCTAAAAATATATGCTACCTGTTTTCGAAATTTTGTTTTATTTTTTTTTAACATTTTTTTTTTTAAATGTGTTGGAAGCAGTGGTCTAGGTGGAGGGTGGAGATGAGGACCTAAAATTTGTGATTTTAAATAATATTATGAGAAACAAAAAACCCATGTAGTTGGGATTCTAAAGGGATTTTGTTAAACTACTTCTCGTAGCACACAAATGTTGTCTTCATCGGTAAAAGGAAGTTTTTAAGCTTTTCGTGCTTCCTTCATGTCATGCTTATTTGGCCGCCACAACACAAAACATGACCGAAAGTAGGATTAAGGTAAAAGAAATGGCGAATAGTTGTGAAAAACGTCAAATACGACCAGAGACAGCCAAGATACGGCCCAGTATAATTCCTCCACAATTAAGGGCAGGCCCTAACCTTATTAGTATTGTTATCTTCTTTTGCCAGACCTACGGTGGCTATCCCTCGACCGCTACTTCTACTTAGGTCGAATTGACAACTGCCCTCTGGTCAAGCCTCAAGATCTCATACCGAAGTTTGTGTCAAACTAATTGGGTGGTAGCCGATGTTCTTGCAGTGCCGTTTTTTTCGTTCGATTCTCGTTTATTTGTACGCGTTTCAAAATATACGCAAAAACGGGTTAGTGATGAAATGACACACAGATACAAGATTTTGAATTATGTATTTTTCCTTAGTCGTATATCAATACAATGCCGATCTTTTACATTAGGGAACAGCAGTCACTGAGTTACGTTAACTTTAAGCTGCAATTTTAAACTCTACTGACTAACGTTCCGTTTGCAGTTCACGCCGTTCATGTTGCTTTCATTTTGCAGTCGGTCGACTTTAGCAATAATATGAACTTAGTTTGCAGATAGCGATTGTTTGGCCAACAGCTTCCCTATATAAAGGTGTGACATTCCTTTAGTTGAAATACAATAAAACTTTGTCGATCTCTCGAAAGCCTTTGATACGGTTGACCACAGCATTCTTTTAGAGACACTCAATACATATCGCTTTAGAGGTGTGGTTAATGATCTGCTACGAAGTTATCTCTCCAACAGAAAACAACACATAATAATAAATGACAGCTAATATCAGACATTGGCGTGCCACAGAGCACTGTACTTGGCCCAATACGCTACCGGCTTACCAAACATGGACGCTCTTAATATTGATAATAATACCTCTATTCAGGAAGATCATTCCATAAAATACGTTGGCATAACGTTGGGTCAGCATTTAAAGTGGAATCTCCATAGCAATCAACTTGCAGGAAAAGTCTGAAGCTTAATATCCAAGTTCAAACGCCTTAAAAATTTCCTTGATATAAAATCATTAAAAACACTTTATTTTTCGTTGGTTCAATCACAGCTTACATATGGACTTATTGGTTGGGGTGGAATAAGGAAATGTCATATTAGGTCAGTATAAATTATTAAAAAATGGCTACTAAAAATAATGTTTGAAAAAAGCAGATCATTTCATAGTATTCAGAGCATGTGACTCTAGAGAAGGCATTGCAAATAGGCCTGACTCGTCGTATTTGGGTAAACTTAAAAACTCAAAAGTTTGGAGATGAAGTTGATAGTGCGCTGTCTGTCAGTTTGTCAAAAAGTGCTCCGATTCTTTAAGGAATCAACTGAATGTGTATGTTCGAAAACTCTCTACTGTTCCAATGATTTTTCTTACTTAGGCATTACGGTTATACCGCAGACCCAGTATCGTCCTAAAAAAGCAACTTTAATTTAAAGTTTTCGATTTATAAGCGCGATAAGTGCACGTCGCATGTCGAATTTTCCTTCCATATTCGATTTTAACAAGCTTTTATCTGATGCTTATTCTTCGGTTGGTCTTGTTGTGCAAATATGAGTAGGTTAAAAAGTAAAAAGTAATGAAAAAAAAGTTCATATTTTATTTTTAATCACTACAATTGGTAGCAAAATAATCATCCCAGCAAACATCGACCAAAGTAACACACATTGTACACATTAGCATCAATCATTTATTTGTATAAAAATCTATTTTTACTTTTTTTGCCATTTTTTTTTTGGGTTTTGTAAGAAATGTTTTTTTTAAAAGTAAGTTAACTGAAAAAGCTATATCGGTTGCAAAAAGTGCTGCAATGATCATTGCAGGGACCAAAAAATAATTGCCAAATTGGGCTAGGCGACGTTTTGTCAACACTTTCAAGACCTTGTGGCAGACAACAGCAAAAACACAATAGTAGAGGAGGTTTGCTCTCGCAACGTTTTTGCAAGCTTTTCAGCACCTTGTGTTACTTGGGGATCTACTGGTACTTTGCTAATATTTTACTTTAACCTCTGGCACCGGCAATGATGTGCATTGTTTTATTATTTTTGTATGGTACGGTTTGTATACAGACCGCTTCAAGCTACTGCGAACATAGGGGGAATCAAGTCCAATTTACTCTCCGTGCCGTACGACCGAGGTGGATTCGAAGCACGCTGCAGTGTTATCTTTTGGATATTCATTTTGTTTTTATTATTTTGTTTTATTTCTGCCTTGCTCGAGAAACAGATGGGTAAGTTCTTAATTGAAATAATACATTTTTAAAACCAAAAATGGATCTTTACGAAGTTGCCGAAAAAGTGCAGATGGTCAAATGGTCAAATCGTCATAACCCAACACACGTTCGATATTGGTCGAGGGAAAATTTGCATTTGTATTTTGACGTAAGAACACAGTATCCCCAAAAACTAAATGTTTGGGGGGGGGGGGTATTATAGGGGAACACGTAATCGGGCCATATTTATTAACGACAATTGCAATTTGAATGGTCCTAGATACTTGGATCTACTGCAGCAGCACATTATTCCAACTGCTAGGCAGTTGTTAGGTGTAAGATTTGGTGAAACATGGTTTCAACAAGATGGTTGTTCCGCTCACAATGTTGGCCTTGTTAGGGAATATCTTGATAATGTATTTCCTAATCGGGTTATAAGTACACGGGGAACTATTTTATGGCCAGCTCGATCTCCCGATCTTGCTCCTAATGACTTCTATCTGTTTTTGAAGAAGCTTTTCAAATTATCACCCCTAACATGCTTGGAAACGTTGGAAGGGGTTTTTATAGTAGGCTCGGATATTGTCTAGCCGAGCAAGGAGGACTTTTCGAACATTTGCTTTAATTTTTTTTTGACTGGGAGAATCTTTTTGGTTTTTAGAATGTATTATTTTATTTTGAGAACTTGCTTTTATTTTGTTTCTCTTTATTATTTTCATTGTAACACGTCGTCACGGATAAATCTGAGCAGTTGACAATAAAACGCTCTTATTTATCAGTGACAAAAAATAAGAAAATTACGTTATAAAAATTTGCGTATTTATTGACCAAATTCCGGTTTCATTGACTACGCTCCAAACAGCACCGTGGTTAGAGGCGTACTAAATACTAAAGGAAAGTCATGCAAGTGGTGATCGCAAGCCTGAGTATTGGTTGCTTCACTGATAGGCGTGCGGTGTCTCTGCAGGTACGTACACTGGCAAATTAGACTTCTTCCGCCTTATGTTCGCAGTAGCTTGAAGCGGTCTGTATATCAAAACAGTGCCAAAAAAGCAACATTTTAGTACTTTGTTTTCATTAAAGCAAGAAATTGCAAGAAACAATGGTGAAAGTTACTTTCCCATCATATTTTATTCCCCGAACGCGTGTACTATATTCCGTTAAATTTTCATTTAGACAAACCTAACCTCAACGACCCACTGAACAAAATCAGGTTTAAAAGTTGACAGAAATCGAAACGCCCTATATTGTTGTTGTTCTCACATTTAAAGTTTTTAGGTTAGGTTCTTTCTGACAGAAATTTTGGGCGGAAAGGATATTTGTTTACATTTTGGCCATGGAAGACTCGTGAAAATAAAGTTATTTAAAAATACCTTACAATTGCGCCACCAGTAAACCTATTTTTGGACAGGCAATCGTTTTGTTTTTTCTTGTTTGCACTTTTTTACACTGACATGTTATTTTTGGCTAGACAAGGCTAGACATCTGGACAAACATTTTGAATTGATGCGTTCATGAAAGTTATGCTTTTATCCCTAAATTTATAGATTAAAAATTGTGCAAAAATATTAGTTTTTACTAGTGGCTAAAATATTGTTTTTTTTTAACAAGCGTTGATTTAAATAACGAGCGCAGTGAAGTATTTAAATACGCGAGTAAAGAAAAACACAGTTTAGCCGCGAGTGGGAACACTATTTTTTTAATACCTTTATTAAAAAATTCAAGAAAACCAGGAAAATACTTTTTTTTTATACCTTCATCAAAAACATGATTTTAGTAACTGTCTGCAGATAAAGCATGGCTTTTTTGGTTACCGATGCAAAACAACTTTTTTTTGATCACGGATGTAAAAAAAGATTTCTGTCCGTTTTTTACCAAAAATTCAAGAGAAATAGCGGAAATTAGTAATATTGAAACAATCTAATTACTCTTGCCTAAAAATTAATGCCATTTTTTTTTTGGGGAGAATAAAATTACTACAGATCGAAAATTCTCGTTGACAGTTGACGTCAATTAAATCTGTATGCAGTGGCGCACCCAGGAATAAATAATAAAAAAACTTAATTTGAAGTAAAAATGTGACCATAATAATTGATACAAGGAAACAAGTTAAAATTTTTATTTACCCAAAATTTAATGTCAAAAATCATGGTTCAATGCGCCGCAGGGAAAATTTTTTGAGGAAAATAACACTTAAAATGCAATTTTAATTAATTGATTGAGTTTTGGGAATTTGAGTTGTGTATTTACCCGTAATTTGTTTGTAAAAACGCTAAAATGCGCCACGGGCGAAAATTTTTGCGAAAATGACACTTAAAATGCGATTTTTGACACCAAATCGCACGCAAAATGTTTTGATAAAATTGCATTAAAATAGTAGTTTTCACAACTAGTGGCTAAAATTGTGCTTTTTTTAAAAGCGTTGGTTTAAATAACGAGAATCTAAGAAAAACAGGAAAATACTTTTATTTACGACCATCGAATAATACTAATTATACGACCCTCTCAGCACGATTTTAATAAATCATTTACGGTCCTAGGATAATGATAAAGCTTAGATGTAAACCACAAGATGGCGTTTTTATATATTTTATATACTTCACGCAACACGTTCTTTGCACTATAAATCAAGGCGGCTGGTAAATGAAATAACAATGGTTTCCATAGCGATGTGCCTTTTTACTAGGTGATGTTCATTGTTGTGACATTTTAATCTTTGACAGTTTGATATTTTGTCGATGTTTTTAAATGATTTTTTCGTAAATACTGAGTGAAAACTGGCGGAAATGGCTTAATTTTTAGGCAAAAATAATAAGATTTTTTTAATATTACTATTTTCCGCTATTTCTCTTTAATTTTGAATAAAAAACTGACAGAAATCTTTTTTTGCACCCGTGATCAAAAAAAGTTCTTTGCATCGGTAACCAAAAAAGCCATGCTTTAGTTATCTGCAGACAGTTACTAAAATCATGTTTTTGTTGGAGGTAACGAACGAAATCGTAAAAATGAAAGGTGTTATAGTGCCGCAGGCGAAAATTTTTGCAATTTATGGTTGTTTAAAGTTTTTTATTAAAAACTAAAGTCCAGGCTCTTGTATTTTATTCCCTACATATTTTATTTCTGCTGTTATTTGATTGTGCCAATTGTATTATAACTAGGCTTCTCGGGAGGGTGTTAACTCCAAAAACCCCTCTCTCGGTGCGCCACTGCTGTATAAACTTCGGATGGAAATACTAGATTTTCATATCACTACGCTAAAATCGACTTTACAAAAATTTACGATGCACGTCGCTTAAAAGCATTAGTATGCTTTAGTTTCGGCTCACGCGGCCAAATTGTAAACGCCTAAATTATGGCGTAAAGAGTGTGACGTAACGAAGACACGTGACCACTTTGTATGGAGGCGCTCGGCCCCGATGAAAAAGGGCAATAATACTTAATTTTCGACCCCCTCTTATGTGAGTGTGTTTGAGTAATGTCTGAGACGTATTATATGGGCATAAGTAGTGTGAGAAGCATAAGGGATTCGTGTAAAGTGCAAAAAAAATAATCAGAATTATAGAGGGTGTCACAAAAGTGTTGGAGCATAAAGGGGCAAAAAAATGCCACACAATCATCGCAATTATTCAGGTTGTCACAAAAGTGTCGGAACTTTTGTATAATTCAGCATTAATAGTTCTGAGAATTTATTAATTTTAAACTTTTAGTTTTGCTGTGAACGACCCTGTCTCAAATTTACATGAATAAAAAAATTGCACGCATCAAAAATACCCATTTTAAAAAAAAATTTTCGCCATCTTGGACGTTTACAAATTTATTAAAATCGGATAAAAATGTTTTAAGTAATAGACAAACAAAAAAGTCTCGTTTTTCAGTGGCGGTCTTAGGGGGGGGTGATCGCCCCCCCTCCTTTGCTCCAGAAAAAAGTAGACAACAAAGATCCTGTTGGTAAGCCTGAAGTTTTTGGAGGAAAAACGAGAAATTGCAGAATGTTCCTTTAAAGACGTTCTAGAATCCCTCCACAGTATTTTGGGACAGTTTGAAACAGACGAAAACCACGATTTTAGAAATACGGAACAGTATTATAGAGTTTCAATGTATAAACAAGTTTTAGACAAAATCATTTCGGACATAAAATCAAAGTTCAATAACGAGACTCTCGAACATATTCATACCAAGTTTTTTTACAATGTGAAGTCAAAATCTCCGGGGAAAATTAACTAATGTCATTTCCAAATACTATAAACTGTTTGATTACTAGAAAACACAAATTCTAGAACTTATATTGGGAGAAGTCAGTATTTGGAAACAATATTGGTCAGAAGTAGGCAAAAGCTTAAATCAAAACATATATGATAACTTTTTCGAGGTAATGGACAAGTGTGGCGATATTTTGCCGTTGATAAAAATATTCTTGGATGTTTGTCAGTAAGTAATGCTTCGTCAGAAGGAAGCTTCTCCTGCCTCAGAAAATTGAAAATATAAGTACTTAAAAACACTATGACAGAAAATTGTCCGGTTTGCCCAAAAAACTGGAAACGAACTTTTTTTTTAGATAGGCATCTTATATTTGAGATATGTGACAGATAATTTTTTTTTAGACCTCAAAAAAAAGCATTTAGATATTAGGCTTTGTTTGTAGTTTGTTTGTTATCTATGTTTTTTATAACTGAAAAAATTATAAGTAGTTACTCAAGCGCGGATTTCAGGGGGGTGTAGGTGAAAATATTTAGAAAATCAAAAGTAGGGCATAAATTGCGGCGCTATAACACCTTTGATATTTACGGTATTAGTTTAATTTTGTGTTAACAATGGCATTTGTAGTGTCACTTTCTTAAAAATTTTCGCTTGCTGCGTTTTGAAACCATTGATATATTTACAATTTTATTTTAATTTTAAATAAAAAAATGCAATTCTCAGTGCATTTTTCAGTGCAATGCGTTGATATTTACGATTTTAGTTTAATTTGACTCAAAAACTGCATTTTTAATGTAATATTCCCAAATTTCCGGCGCATTGAAACATTTTTTAAATAAAAAATGCATAAAATAAACAACTTAAAATCTGATCGCTGGATTTGAGGCCAAATTCGCGCTTGTTTTGTTTGCATACATTGTTTTTTTTTTCGTATCGAAACCGCCCCCCTCCCTTTTCAAATGGCTGGAAGCGCCGTTGCGTTTTCAATCAAATTTAGAAAAACTAAAAATTGGCTTTTCAAACTGGTCAAATTTATTAAAATCGGATTAAAACGTTTTAAGTAATGGACAAACAAAAGTCTTAATTCCCGCACGCGGTTGTAGATAAAAATATTAAAACGACAAAAGGGATAACTTGTCCCCGGCGTCTTTTGTCTTTTGCCGGACCAATTTAGCTTGTTCTTGTCGTCCCATATTTATTTAGAGACCAGCAAAAATGTGCCAAAAAACTTGCTGCCGATGCTATCAGCGTCCGAAAGGTGGCCACTACGGACACCACATAAAATACGAACCGAAGACGTTGCGCTGTGTAAACGAGCTATGTGGCATTTTTACGAAATAGGTAAAGTTTCTGTTATACTTTTGGACTAGAGCGCTCAGGAAAGTTCCATAGTTAATACCATATATACAGGGTTCCTAAGCAAATCCTTATGGGGCCAAGCAGCCGTGTATAAGACGCAGACAAACGGAAAAGCACATTAGGCAGAAAAGCATGGGCATGGGGCGATGTTGTCACATCTTACACGTAGCAAATCCATTCCAGGTTGTTGTTTTCTAATGTTTTCCATTTTCATACCTTTAGGACTGGAATAAAAATTGTTTTTGCTCGACTTTAATACCAAACTGATGAAAGATATCGTAAAAAAAATATTTTTCGGCTTTTCATTTTGTAACCATTGTCCTTACGCACTGTTTACAGGCTGGGGACTGAGGTACATGCAAATGCCTAACCTAAAGCGTTCATACACGGCCGGAGAAATCGACTGAGATATTTCCGTAGAAACTTTATCAAGCAAATAGGACGGGTTGACGCCTTCGAACGTCCAACCCGGGTTTTGCACTTTGATTCGAAATCAAAAAGGAGGAACAGTTCGATGTGGGGCCGTGCACAAATTACGTAACGGTGATTTTACCAATTTTTGACCCCCTCCCTATGTAATGTTTTGTAACGGTTTGGCACGCCACTCCCCTAATATTACGTAACGATTTCAAGACCACTACCCCCCCTCAAAAAAAAAAAACTTTTCACTTATTTTTATTCGAAATTTTGTTAGTTTCACACAAATGCAAACGCTGTCGAAAACCCCCCTCCCCCCTACGTAACGTTTTGTAACCCCCCTCCCCCCTAGGACCATTACGTAATTTGTGCACGGCCCCTGTAGTCCCAGTAGAGGAGGGCGAGAAAATTGATATTTTTTTCTTAAAAATTATACTCTTTAGACCTATTTCTTTGCGTTCCAAAAATTACGTAATTTTTGAAAAAAAAATTGTAAGCGGCGTCATTTTTATTTTGTGCTTTTTTTTCTAACATTTTTGCGTTCGGCTAATTTAATTGAAAAATTTTTGCCTGCGGCGCCCTTTATCTTCTCACTCGAAACCAAGATCCCCCGTTTTAGGAAAACTGATCCCGTCTCTGTTTCTAAATTTTTACGAATAAAAGTAGAGTATGACCATGGGGGAAATAATTTTTTTCTACGATATGACGAAAATTTCGAGAAAGTTGAAGAAAAAAATAAAAAAAGTGACAGAGCTCAAGTTTTTCGTAAAAAAAACGTTTTTTGTAAAGAAACAGAGCAAAATAAATCTTTTCACCCCTTTTTGGGTGTTACAAATATTGGCAGCCCCTTATTTTTCGCTTTTACCCTCCCGCTAGTTTTGAAGAATTGGTTCGCTACATGTCTCGAGAACATGTCATAAAAAACCCTTGAAAATATCAAATGTAGTGGAGGGCCAGCTTTATTTAAAATCAATAATATCGCAAACAAAAAGCTCTGCAGGAAAAACAGCTTCGTTTATTGATTTCTTTGGCTGCTGGTGCTAGCTGCATGGTTTGGCCGTTTCCGGATAGATATCACTAGTAGAACAGAATGGAAAGAAATTTAATTAAAAGCGAAGATATTTCTTTCTAATGTTAACAACCTCACGAGTTTATCGCTCAGTATCGTAAATAATGGACCCTGCCGCCTCCTTTAAGCAAGAAAAAGCTGTGGTTTGGAGCTGAAAATATCTAATTTTTAATTAGTTTTTCCTCGATCATCTCATGGTGTGGCCGCCATCTAGCGGAATTTGCAGACATCTTGTCAACGGTTATTATTGCAACTATGATTTGTGCTCACAATGAAAGAGTGGAGATAATAACATACTGGCACCATTGCTCAATATACCTCTTTCTTTTGTGCGCGCAGAACTTTCTATGCCATTTCTGTTTGATTTGTTGAAATCCTATCGCGAAAATTGGGGTTCTGATTTTTTCGAACCAAATCCCTGAAGAAAATATTGTGATGATTTATATAGAGTTAAGCAAGAAGATAATAGGTTAAAATACAACCAAAAAATAAAGAGATATAGGTTATTATATATTATATTTATAAAATCGATAAGACCTTTACACTGGGATTTTTTCCCAATTAATAAAAGAAAATAACATAGTAAAATGTTGTTACCTTTAATATTTGATAATAACCCCCTCCTCCTATTTTTGAAGGGTCCAAAAAACTTTTTGCAAGCTAAAGAAAGTTTTTTTGCTGCATGGAACAGTACAAAGTTGGTTAAGGTTTGTATAGAGCTAAAACCTTTCGCGAATACATTGCTTTTTTAACACTAAAAAGTATGGAAAAACTGCGCCTGTTAAGTTTTTTCATATCTTTTTTTATTAAATAAGTAAGTGTCTGTGAAAAATTATCAAAGGAATATATGTATTTTATTATGCGTCTGGCTGTACAAGTAGTTCCTTCCTGTAGCCACTGGCTGCGCTCGTGTCGCTGACAAACTAGGTTCTCCAAGTATAACACAGTATCGGTCAGTCTCGCGTAGCTATTACTTTCTCTATGACAGTAACTTTCAAAGTCAAAAATGGCGAAAATTACAAAATTTACGAAAGCACAAATTATCACTCGAGTTATAGAAGACGGCTGGTCTGTAAGGAGAGCGGCCACTCATTTTCACAAAATATGTACCTTTTGTGCTCATTTTGGGTTTGATAAAATGACGATAGTACGATGGAAAAAGCGCTGGATACAGAATAATTTGATGAATAGAAAACATGGATCGGGACGAAAGCCTGTAAGTTCTGAGATACAAGATGAAAGGCTTATCCACCACCTCAGACAAAATCCTTTTGCCACGTTCGTTATTTTTACTTAAATAATGTTCTTCTGGAAGAGGGTGGTCTTCACAGATGAAAAGATATTTCAGTCATCTTCGAGCAGCAGAATAATTTTAGTGTATCGTCCACCAAATTCTAGGTTGGATCCAAAATAAACCAACCAAATTAAAAAAGCTGGACATTTTTCAGTGAATATGTAGGGCTGGTTTAGCGCTAGAGGTTTGGGTATATATTGGCAAATCAAAGGAAGATTCAACAGTCAAAGATATGTTGAGATTCTTGAGGATGCTTTGTTGCCATCTGTGCAGATGTTTTACGAAAACAACGACTTCGTTTACCAGCAGGATAACTGTCCCGTGCACACGGCTATTGTTGTTCGCCAATGGTTTAAAAACAATAATATTAAAACTCTTCTTTGGCCATCCAACAGCCCTGATGTCAACCCAATAGAAAATATATGGGGCCGACTTGTCAAAATTATCTATCAGAGAAACTGGAGGTGCTCCCAGAAAATCAATGCCCAGGCGTTTGCAGAGTGTTATTGAAAAGAATGATGCATCCACTAAATACTAATTTTTATTGTTGTTTTAAAATAAGTGGTCGCTTCCCTTATAGACCAGCCGTCTTCTGTATCTCGAGTGATAATTACTCTTTTGCAATTAATAAAGATTGTTTTTCAATATATTTATTCAATATATTTATATGCTGTGTAAAAGGCAATTTTTGGTATCATTAAGTAAACCCTCCTTTGAGTTGCGTAGTCGGGTAATAGACACTTAAAGTAAATATTTCAACGCATCCGTATCGGTATACGTAACGCGTTCGAAACGAAGTATAAATACGCTACATTTTTGACTTGTTTATGCAATGTTTCGAACGATGCCCGCATTTTTGAAGGGTGCGATGACAGGACTGCTGTTATGTAGCGTATTTTGACTTTGTTTCGAACGCGTTACGTATACCGATAAGGATGCATTGAAATATTTACTTTAAGTGTCTAATAAGAGTATTTACTTTACTGTCAGACATAACAAGCTGGTGGTTTGTTTGAGTATACACTAATAAAAAGTCAAAGTTTGAGACTGTTTTTTGAAAACAAGAGTACATAGGAAAATTATAAAAAATATAAAAAATTAGAACCCAATTTTTTTTTAATTAAAAAGCTTAGGAAGGTCCACCGAACATACTAAAAGTCCTTATTCGTACAACCTTGGGAACTTCATTTTTAACCTCCAAAAAAAAGTTATTCTTGGATAACTCCTAAACGATGACAGACTGTTAAAAGTGACAAATAGAAAAAATGTTGCAAATTTAACTCTCTATCAATAAGTATATATAGTGATAGTGTAGCTCAAACCATTCCTTCTACCAGAAAAATTGAAAAGACCCGAAGCAAGCAAAAATGATGCCAATTTGAACAATTTCTTGCCTAGTCTTTTTTAGCATTTTCATCAAGATTTCTCAACCTACGAGTACCAAACATGGCAGGGTTGATCTAAGAGCAATGACCTAAATTATATCAGAAAATTAAATTTTTCCAGTGGCGTAGTCTATATTAGCATTTTCTTAACTAGTAAATTTCAAAATGTGTCAAAACTCTTTAATACGCCACTGTATGTTATACTCGACTGCTTCTAGTAATAAAATAGGAATTTTTAAAGTCATAATTTTTGATATCATATTTTCCGCCCCTATATTGTTCATTTTGGTAACTAACTGACTGTCACTATGCACACTAGCCAACACAAAAAAAAAGGTTCGCAATAAAAACAACTCAGTCTTATAGATTTTCACCTGCTCGACGCAAATCCTAAGCGATGGATGAAATATTTTCCGAGGTCTGGTTTACACATATATGTATGAGCTTAAATATACGCCCTTGCAATGCTTTCGGCGTGCACAACTTTGTAAGCAGGATGTCCTATATACATGCCTATACCTTTCTCTTTTACTCTTTTATGACTCTTATTGTCTCTTTCTGGCGTCAAAGCTTAGCGGTTCTGCACATGCGCGGCTATCGTCATCGGTTAACCAATCAAAATCCAGAAAGACAGCTACGCAGTTGTCAAAATTTTTCTATTAGTTTACGTTTTTAGAAAATCAGTCTTTTCTATTTTTAAAAAAATAAATGTATGAATAGAAATAATTTTTAGGTATTTTCACTTTTTTTCCTTCAAATTTTAAGAAAAAATAGCTACCAACCTGTGGAACTTCTCTTTTGTTGTTTGGCGGCATCCACAAACACAGCACGTCTTTTTATGCGGCGACATCTAAAGGCGCATTTACACAGACAAACTTTCCTTTGATGTTGAAATGCCGACAAACATTTACACGAGCCTCTTGAGCAAAATGTTCAAAAAAAAGTTCGAGCAAAATCTCGTCCAAAAGAGTCACGGAAATTTTGGAGAGAATGTTAAGCAAAATTTGTTTGAAGAAATGTTGGTATAGAAATTTCTTACAAATTTAAATTTTATGGTTTTATGGGAATTCAATGAACTTAACTGAAAATAGAAAGACTAAGTTTTAAAACAAGGTATTTTTAATTAAGTGCTTTCCGACGGAAAAACGATTTGATGTCGAAATTCACATTTTACCTCATAAGCAACTTCGATTGACCTGATTTTTATATGGGATATGCCAGTATACTTGTAACTTTTTTGGGGTTGTAAAAAACGAGAATAAAAAAATAATAATTGGCACTTATTTATTGCTGTTGCCTGTAAAATGTAATGATAAAAATTTACGTTTAAAAGAATATCCCTTTATTTTACTTCCTACTTTAAAACACAATACAATAATAATTAAGTCAAATTAAAAAACCTATATACATTTTATTAAATCTCAAATATATGAACAAAATGACGTTCGGTCTAAATAATACCCGTTTATTACCCACTTTTACAACCCTACAATCCTGACCCTTGTCTAAAAAAATATAATTTAGTAGTAAAAGACTAGACTTCTGAATCGGAATTTTGCTCCTTTGCATATTGTTTGTTCGGTGTCAGTAATCGACCTTAATTATTACATTAAATTGACAGTAAATATCTATCTTCAGCATTTTCATGAACCTTTTGCTTTTTTAAGCAACCGTTGGTGCCTTAAACTAACTAGGTAAATCTGGTGTGAGGAATTAAAAAAAACAATCAAAGCTAAGGGTAAAGTAAAGTTGCAAAACTATGTTTAAAAAAAAATCCCCTCCCCACCACTCCTCATAAACGTGACGCGCGTATTACCTATTAAAAGTGCAATTTTTGAGTTTTCCAAAAAAACCCCAAAAAAATCCGGGAAAAACCCTAAGAAAAAAAATTTATAAGTAACCCTAATCAATGTGACAAAACTGATAGCCAAGAATAATGTTTCGCTTGCCGTCAGCTTTTTTTCACAAAAATTTTAAATGAAAGTTGGCGTTCCATTTTTGCTGCCTTTAGGCGCAATTACACAGACGAACATGCTCAAACAAAAGCTCGTGCAAAAGATCTAAAATTTTTTGCGTGAACATTTTTGTGAGCTTTTCTTTGAACATTTTGTTCAGGTAAATTTTTGAGCAAATTATTGCTATCTGTTTTGGAAACATATTTTTAAAGATAAGAATAAATAAAATTTCACATCAGTGATCAGTGATCTCAATTCTTTAAAAAAATGGAACACCAACTTTTATTTTAAATTTTTGTGAAAAAAAGCCGACGGCAAGCGAAACATTATTCTTGGCTATCAGTTTTGTCACATGGATTAGGGTTACTTATAATATTTTTTTTCTTAGGGTTTTTCCCGGATTTTTTGGCCCGGGGGTTTTTTGGGGATTTTCTTGCGAGTTTTTTTTTTATTTCCAAGGGTTTTTTCCTAAATTCAAAAGACAACCCAGAAAATTTTTTTTTCCAAAAAAATTTTGAGTTTTTCAAATATCGGCAAAAAACTCAAAAATTACACTTTTAAGCGGTAATCCGCGCCTCACGTTTATCACGGAGTGGTGGGGAGGGAATTTTTTTTTAAACATATTTTTGTAACTTTACTTTACCCTTAGCTTTGATTGTTTAAGTTAGTTTAAGGCCCCAACGGTTGCTTAAAAAAGCAAAAGGTTCATGAAAATGCTGAACTGTCAATTTAATGTAATAATCAAGGTCGATTACTGACACTGAACAAACAATATGCAAAGGAGCAAAATTCCGATTCAGAAGTCTAGTCTATTACTGCTAAATTATATTTTTTTTTAGGCAAGGGTCGGGATCGTAGGGTTGTAAAAGTGGGTAATAAACGGGTATTATTTAGACCGAACGTGCTTTTGTTCATATATTTGAGATTTAATAAAATGTATATAGGTTTTTTAATTTGACTTTATTATTATTGTATTGTGTTTTAAACTAAGAAGTAAAATAAAGAGATATTCTTTTAAACGTAAATTTTTATCATTAGATTTTACAGGCAACAGCAATAAATAAGTGCCAATTATTATTTTTTTATTATCGTTTTTTTACAACCCCAAAAAAGTTACAAGTATACTGGCATATCCCCCATAAAAATCAGGTCAATCGAAGTTGCTTATGAGGTAAAATGTGAATTTCGACATCAAATCATTTTTCCGTCGGAAAGCACTTAATTAAAAATACCTTGTTTTAAAACTTAGTCTTTCTATTTTCAGTTAAGTTCAATGAATTCCCATAAAACTATAAAATTTAAATTTGTAAGAAATTTCTACACCAACATTTCTTCAAACAAATTTGGCTTAACATTCTCTCCAAAATTTCCGTGAGTCTTTTTGTACGAGATTTTGCTCGAACTTTTTTTGAACATTTTGCTCAAGAGGCTCGTGTAAATGTTTGTCGGCATTTCAACATCAAAGGAAAGTTTGTCTGTGTAAATGCGCCTTTAGGCTCCAAGATATAAATAGTTTTTATTATAACTCCTAAAAACTTTCGCGTAACCAAAAATTAAAAATATCACAGTAAAAAAATTTGCATAAACGAAAAAGCGGAAAACGAATATGTGTGATCAAAACAAATCAACAAAAATGGCGTCTCGACGAAGGTCGCGAAACCGGCCGCCTCGTAAAATTTTCGCGCATGTGCATAGCGCGGAGCTAAGACGGCTCCATGGCCTGCTAGATTTTAGATCTTGCTTACAAGTTGCCCTGGGAAAGGCCTATATTTAACCTCATACATATCATGGGTTTACATGATACGGGCAGTGTGTAGTTCCTTCAAATACATTACTTCCGACGTTACATATTATACTTCGCTTATTTAAAAACTTCGTTAAAGCTATGAATAGAGATCTTCCTGCCTTCAATCACATAAAACAAAAATTTCCCAGAATAAGTGAAGCCAAGATTAAACTGGGAATTTTTGTGGGACCCCAAATAAGAAAGCTTCTCTTAGATTTTGGATTTGACGCTATGCTTAAGGGAAAAGAAAAAGAGACATGGGAAGCCTTTAGGATGGGGGTGACCAAACTCTTAGGAAATAAAAGAGCAGAAAACTATCCAGAGATTGTAAACAAACTTCTACAAGCATATCAAAATATGGGATACACTTTCTACACTCTCACTCAGACTACTTGGACCAACTCCATCAAGAAATCGCAAATATGAAAAAAGATACCAAGGGAAGTGAAATGTTTCAATGTTAGAAGATTACTGTTAGACGCTTTGTCGAGAGGAACCAGAGGCTGTATGTAAGAGAAACTTAAAAAGACATAAGAAAAGTTATTAGTCTAATTTGTCATTTTTTTAATTAGCTATAAATTAATTAGATTTAATTGCACTAATCATTGAACATAGTAGTTCTTATAATATGTAGAGATAAAAAAAAATCTCAAATGGCGTGTCTATGCAATAAATGGCACAAAAATATCGTGATCCTATTTTTTATTTAGGACCTTAAAAAAATTCTGAAAAATCATTTTGGCTCTATTTCAGTCATAAACAATCGAAAATAGTTATTATTACCTAACAAGTGCGGAAAGTGGTACTTTTCCGCACGCAACGGCAGTTGAATGAACGACGCGGAGCAGAGTTCGGGCAAGCCGTCAAGGGTGGAAAAGGCATTTTCCGCAAGAGTAAGGTACAATGTTTTTGTCCATCTTATTTATCAAAAAAAATGTTTTTTTTTACGCAAAGATTTTATAATACTGCTACAAAATGACACATAAGGTAGAATAGTTACATAAATCATTTAATTAGTCCTAAATATCTTAATTTTCCGCACGATTTTACTTTTCCACACGATTTTTTTAGTACGCACTGTGCCTGCATAGTACCCATAGATAGTAATTTGATTTAAAGTATATCTTTAATTAAAATATTTTTACCCCCACCGTTTAAATAAATTAAAATGTTTTCCTAGTGTTATTTATCTTCGCATATTATTATATTCCACGCTCGAAAGTAGATAAATTCAAAAAAGGATTTAGAGATGGTTTTTGTTAATATCTACTTATTTTTTAAGATAATGTGACATAGGCCCTTTATATATATATAACGTCTTGAAGTCAAACTTCGTTCTTTTGTTCCTTCATGATGCCGCCGCAAATATTTTTTTTCGCCAAATGCCACACATAAAGGTGCTTTTATTAATGAGACTTCTAACGCTTTTTTGGGCCGGTTCGCACAGGGTCTGGTATCTACCATATGTAGGGTTTTTTTGCCCACCCCATAGAAATCAAAGGCGAATAGAACGATTTTAGACGAGCGCGCATCAAATAAGTGCCGCCATTTTGATGGTAGCTTCCCCTGAAATTCTCCTGCGATCGCTATTAGGGCCGGTTTATCAATAGACCCCATGAGTTAGGGATAACCCTCGGTCAAAGTTGTGAGAAGTGTTTATCCACCCAGAGTCAACTGCTAACTCGAAAGTTAAGTTAACCCGCACTCTCACGGCAAGTTAGCGTATTTGACCCAATAATGTAAAGGCTAGGCTAACGAATAAATTTATAGTGCCTTATTTTATATCTCTTGTTTTCTTTCTACATAAATTTATCGATCATGCATTGCATTACAAACAGCCACTTCCACAACTAACCACTACCTCTCTATGCCTTTTATTTGTATTGTTCATTATTCATGGCACTTTTTCTCCCTAGGGAGTATTGGTTACTTTGCCTCCTGCCAGGAGTTTTGTTCACTTTTCCTCCCTCTATCCTGCAGATCTAATGATTTAAGTAAGTAAGTTCATACTGTTTATCATTTTTCGTTATTATGTCATATTCGTTTTGTTAAAATATATATTTTTACTGGAAAACAAAAAAATGCAACACCAGAAAGGAAAAATATTTTTAAAGTAATTTATTTATATATTAATACATTAATTATTAATTGATTACATTATTTTGGGCATTGACAAAATAAGATGATCTATATTATATTGAGGAACACTCATCTAAATCCTCATCTAAGTTTCCAAGGGGACGTGGTAATCGACTAAGATTGCGCCCAATCACATCCCATACGTGTTAGATGGGCAACAAGTCAGGCGATCTTGCTGGCCATTCCAAAGTCTCTAAGCCAAGTTCATGTAAGAAGTCCATTGTTTCACGAGCAATATACGCACTGGCATTGTCTTGTTGAAAGATAGAATAGAAGAGTAGGGATGTAAACCTAGCTGTACCAGTTCATCAATATATCGCCGAGCAGTCAGATTGCCGTTGATGAGGACTAGGGGTGATCTGCTTCCTAAACATATAGCACCCCATACCATGATACTTTGCTGTCTTGCTGTATCACGTTCAACAGCAAAGTCTACATTTCGTCCCACACCTCGAAATCTCCTAACCCTCATGCGTCTATCATAGCCGCCTAAACAAAACCTGGATTCTTCGATGAAGCTTATGGTATTCCATTCGTTTCTCCGAGTTCTGCACCACTCCAAGCGGCGAGCCTTATATCGTAAGCCCTCAGCCTCGTACCAAGCAATCTTCGATTAACTGTCGTCGAGAGCAAGATGTCTGAGATACCGTAAATCACGACTTTGTAATAATCTAAGGCATCCAGAACCCGCACGGCGTCTATAAGTCTCATCATTGGACCACCTTCTCCAAACTCTTAACACTGTTGATGGATTGGCATTAACCCTTCTTGCAATTTCCCGTAAACAAAAACCAGCCTTTATCATGCCCACGATGCGTCTTTTCTCGAAGTCGTTTAAATCTTGGCATTTTTATTTTTTAAGTAAACTGTAAGCAATCGAAAAAGACCAAAAACTACGACTATGTTGGAAATTTGGAACCTTTGGTTGCACTAAAACAAAGTTATGATTGTTTTCCACAAACCAAAACTACACTTTTT
The DNA here is from genome assembly GCA_963921995.1 of Oxystoma pomonae. NCBI lineage: Eukaryota > Metazoa > Arthropoda > Insecta > Coleoptera > Brentidae > Oxystoma > Oxystoma pomonae. The sequence continues at coordinate 4,811,507 of OY998170.1, read as the reverse complement.
TGCACTCGACGCGCGTTTCGCTAACAACGTTAGCATCATCAGGAGACGATAAACAATGAACTAAATTAATCTACGCTCTATCTTATACAATATAATGTAGTTTATCACCTTTTATCGCAAACCTCTTTATGAGCAAATTTGAATCAGATATAAGTAAAGAATTTGAGTATTTCCCCAGAGTATGGTTTAGGTATGTAGACGATGTGTTTGCAGTATTCAACAGTAAAGTAACTAGTGTTGAAAATTTTATGGAAAAAATAAATAACAAATTTCCCACAATTAAATTTACTTATGAAACAGAGAACAACGGTACACTGCCATTTCTAGACACTTTAGTTATAAGAAATAAAAATAAATTGGACTTTGACCCATACAGAAAAGGAATGGCCACCAACAGGTATATTCCAAATGACTCTTTTCATTGCTTACAACATAAGCTTGCAAGTTTGCACTTTTTAACATATAGATTAGTAAATTTCCCCTTAAACAAAGAAAGATTTGAAGCAGAATAGAATAGGATTAGGAATATAGCTGGCGAAAACAGTTACGACGAAGGCTTAGTAAATAAGCTGATAAATAGACATTCTTTTCAAAAGACCTTTCGAAATTCCACTTTTTTCAGACAAAAAGATACCTGCGACTCAAAATTTGTATCAATTCCTTATAATCCTAATTATACGAAAAGATTACAAAAAGTATTTAATAGCACCAGTCTTAAATTAGTATATCAATCCGGTAACACAATAAGAAGCTTACTAGGAAATCCCAAGGATAAAACTACAGTTCTAGAAAAAAGTGGAATTTACGAAATTAGTTGCATGGATTGTGACAAAAAATATGTTGGCCAAACGAGACGCTCTATTCAAACACGTTTTAAAGAACACTTAGCACACTTAAAATACGGAAGAACAGAAAAGTCAAGTGTGGCCGAGCATGCTTTTGAAAACAATCATAGATTCACATTAGATAACCTAAAACTTCTAAAAAGTGTACCAAACAAAAGACTTTTGAATGCATATGAAAGTATGGAAATCATTAAATCCAGAAATAGTTTAAATAAAGATAGAGGACCCATCCCGTTTAGTACACTTTATTCTTTGGTTGAGGGGAGATAGGATTAAAAATCTTGATCAATCACAAATTATTAGTCTTATCTCCGCCCACTAAAGGATTGTATATAAGATAGAGCGTAGATTAATTTAGTTCATTGTTTATCGTCTCCTAATGATGCTAACGTTGTTAGCGAAACGCGCGTCCAGTGCAAAAAAGTGTAGTTTTGGTTTGTGGAAAACAATCATAACTTTGTTTCAAAAACTACGAGAAAAATGATTTAAAATTTTTAAAAAAGGTCTTTAATGGGTTGGTTGTTTTTGAAAATGAATAGAAAACATCTGTGAAAAAAAGGAAATATTAGAAGAAAAAACATTTCATTTATCAAATATTTCTTTTGAGATAAGGTATACACACAAATAATTTTCATTGAAATAATTATCCATGTACATGGTGTTGCATTTTTTTTTGTTCTCCAGTATATTTAAAGTTTTTTTTTAAAACCTTAACATTGTTTTGCCGAAAATGTTGTAAAAAAATCCAATACATTCCGATACGTTTTCTGCAGTATAAAATTTTTTGTACTTATTGCAAATTTGAATTAAAATTTGGATGTCTTTTTCGGTAAAATTTTGACCCCTTTTTTCAGACATTTTTACTCTTGTTTGCGAAGTCTCCCGCAAAATAACTAAAGATTTTTTAACGTAATGAGAAGAAAAAGTAAAAAAATCGACAAAAGTGAGCTCGTAACATCAGCAGCAGCAGCCCTGAGTTAAAAAAGCTTGGATAAACACTTTTCGACTTAACTCGGGAGTTAACCCAGAGTTAGAGTTGATCCAGGGTCAGCAAACTCTGCGAGTTAACCCTTGATTGATAAACCGGTCCTTAGTTTTTCATTATAAATGTTATAAATGATGTTTCTCTGTTATTATTCATTTTACAAAAAATAGTCTTAAACAAAAGTTGAATAACTTTAAGTAAACTATATAATTATGCATGTCAAAATGGTCCAGTGTCAATCAACTTTCTTCTTTTAAATTGAACACGCTTTATATTTTTCAAAACTCCGATATATCTTTTCTTTCTGAAATAAAAAATAATTTGCCAAGGAAAAATAGTTTTCTTAGGTAACGTTTCTCTAAATTTATATAAGACAAACATGTTTTCTTATTAGAACTTTAAATAATGTCGACTTTCATAATGTAACCAACATGGTGGCCAAAAATAGTACCAAATTTATTAAAATCAGGCAATGCCGACTTTATCTTTTACATCTGTGATCTGCACTCTACCTTGCAAGGTTTTTTGTCTACTTTTGAACCCATATACAATCGGCCAATTTTTGCCCAGCTTCCTACAGACACTTTACCGAAAATCTATCTGTCCCTTTCTAACACAGGTTTAAGAAGAAAGACAGAAAAATATTCTCTATCCAAAAGAGAAAGTTGTAATGGTGAGTGAATATGAAAAAAAGCACGCGCGGTATTGAAGAAGCTCATAATTATTATTATATATTCCATATAATAATAAATGAAATAAATTCAAAATTGGTTTTAAATTGGCTCAATGTCAACAAATTATAATTAAATGTGTCAAAAACTAAATGCATGGTACTTAATTCAAGAATTGATCTTATAGACGTAAATATTTTAATTGACAATGAAAAATTAAAAATTGTAAATTTATTCAGATATTTTAAGTATTATTTCAGATTCTAAATTAAAGTTAAACACCATAAAAAATATACAAAAGGAAAAGATGATCATTTATTTTTAGTATTTTTGACAGAAAGTTAAATCGAAAATTACTCTTTAATTTATCTAGTTTTCAATTACACTTTTATTTTTTTTGTGAATCACCCGGTACATGCAGGATGTCCATAAAATCTTTTTTCAATACAACAACCATTTATAATTTTTAAAATTTAGAACCTTTGTCTTAGACGGTCATGGAATTTAATGAAAAAAATTTAAGTCAAAATTGTCTTGCTCTTATGTAAGGCACTAAAAAGTAGAAAATAATTTTATAGCTCTCTTATAAAGGCGCATTTACACAGACCAACTTTCCTTTGATGTTGAAATGCCGACGAACATTAACACGAGCCTCTTGAGCAAAATGTTCAAAAAAAAGTTCGAGCAAAATCTCGTACAAAAAGACTCACGGAAATTTTGGAGAGAATGTTAAGCAAAATTTGTTTGAAGAAATGTTGGTATAGAAATTTCTTACAAATTTAAATTTTATAGTTTTATGGGAATTCATTGAACTTAACTGAAAATAGAAAGACTAAGTTTTTAAACAAACAAGCTCATAAGCAACTTCGATTGACCTGATTTTTATAGAGGATATGCCAGTATACTTGTAACTTTTTTGGGGTTGTAAAAAAACGAGAAGAAAAAAATAATAATTGGCACTTATTTATTGCTGTTGCCTGTAAAATGTAATGACAAAAATTTACGTTTAAAAGAATATCTCTTTATTTTACTTCCTAGTTTAAAACACAATACAATAATAATTAAGTCAAATTAAAAAACCTATATACATTTTATTAAATCTCAAATATATGAACAAAAGCACGTTCGGTCTAAATAATACCCGTTTATTACCCACTTTTACAACCCTACGATCCCGACCCAGTAATAGACTAGACTACTAGAATAGGGTAAAGTGAAGTTACAAGAATATGTTTAAAAAAAAATCCCCTCCCCACCACTCCTCATAAACGTGAGGCGCGGATTACCGCTTAAAAGTGCAATTTTTGAGTTTTTTGCCGATATTTGAAAAACTCAAAATTTTTTTGGAAAAGAAAAATTTTCCTGGGTTGTTTTTTGAATTTAGGAAAAAACCCTTGGAAATAAAAAAAAATCGCAAGAAAATCCCAAAAAAACCCCCGGGCAAAAAAATCCGGGAAAAACCCTAAGAAAAATAAATATTATAAGTAACCCTAATCCATGTGACAAAACCAAGAATAATGTTTCGCTTGCCGTCGGCTTTTTTCACAAAAATAATTGGCTCAAAAATTTACCCGAACAAAATGTTCAAAGAAAAGCTCACAAAAATGTTCACGCAAAAAATTTTAGATCTTTTGCACGAGCTTTTGTTTGAGCATGTTCGTCTGTGTAATTGCGCCTTAACAAATTACAAGCGATTAAAAGCGATTCAAATTTGGGTACCTTTTGTGTTTAGTAGGTAAGTATAGTAGATGGAACAAATAAATGTACTCCTATAATACCTCGTTATAAATCATTTTAAATAGTAATAAAACCGCCGTTAGGCAATATAAACAGATAAAGATGGCTAGCTCAAGCTGGACATAGAACAGCAGAAAGCTTATGGTATATGATGAATAGATTTTGGCACTTTTCTTTTGCGTGTAGTTTCATAAAACATCGAAAAAATATTATTAAACGTACAATATAAGAAAATATACTTAGCTGCCTGTAAAATAAAAATCTGGTACTTTCATACGATGTAAAAAATTTTAGAAGGTTTATACCATCGAGTTTATACATATTTCAGAAAAATAAATCTTTTGAATTTAATTACTTTCTACTTACCTCACTAGAAATATGACTTTTGACTTCCTTTTTTTATATTTTGATAAAAAACCAACAAATTATGTAGTTAACATACTGCTAATCTACAAAATTTTCTACTAGACCAATTTTATAACTTTAACCAAATCGGGCTTAATGATGCGTGAAACTGCAAATAAATTGAGCTTTTGTTAAAATGATTAAGTTAAGTAGTAGTCTTTCAAAATAAGGCTTTTTCGAAATGTCCTTACTCTCTGTCTTTACTTTACGCCCTCCTCCTTCACCTCCCCATTGGACAGGAGGATAGACTGTCAAATTCATAATATCGCCCCCTCCAAATCTCCTGTGATAAGAACTAAAAAAGTTAAGGGGGCGGTGTGTTTATAAATGATCAGCATGTACACTTCTGTCCACATATACGATTTTTTATATTTTCCTATGTGCAACACTGACTTTTTGACTTTGTCATTTTAGGTTATATTTTTGGCATATATAAACATTTTATAAGGAGACGGATTGTTTATTTTTTACCTATTCAAAATATTAGGTCACTAAAAATAAAAACCACATTTCAAAAAAGCAAGAATGTTTTATTAACTAAACAAAAGCTACACAGTAATTGGTCTATTCGACTAGCTGATTATGAAAGAAGCAAATCTACAATAGTTACCATAATAAATCGATTTGGTGCTGCCAAAATTATTCGTCCCTCAGAGAATAATTCAACGCAAAAATTAATCGAGACTGCTTCTTTTCCTCACTTAGTTTAATTTTTTTGCCGCAATGCGACACCTTGGCCTCGAACGTTTGATCTTCCAGAAAATTGATTGCTTCTTGGTCTTCTTCTGGGCTACTAACTTTCGTCAAACCGTCGCCTTCCTTCCGATGGATAGAAATCGGTTTTTTATGTTTACTTTTGTAGACTTGCTTCTCCCATAATGAACAGCTACTTGCCGAATAGACCAGTCACCGTCTAGATTTGCTAAGATTAGAGCTTTATCAAATTCGGAAAGATGCGGCGGCATTTTTTGTAAATTTGGATGACACTGACATGTAAAACATTATGTTGTCAGGAGTCTGTGAAATTGTCACTTATAGGAAGCCAATGCCGTACTATAAAAGTTTTAAAAATTAAACAGGCTGCTAACTTCTGCTGTACCAGTTTTATGTGGAGAGAAGTGTACCTAGCCTAGCTATATATATATATATATATATATGTATATATATATATATATATATATATATATTAAGCCCTGTTCTCACTATGCAACTTTTTCATGCTTCTCAGAAAGATGCATGCATCTTGTGTGTTCACACTATGAAATTCGTCGAAAAAAGACGCATGCTGCAAGATGCGCTAAAATAGAACATGCTCTATTTTTTATCAGAAAGTTGCATGCATGCTGGGGAATTTCTAGTTACCTTTTGATTACCAACCGTTTTTTTTATGTTGTTAAGTTGCTGATCAGCTGTGAATTTTAGGTTATGAGTTTTATTTTCAATATTTTTTAATCACCTTAAAACTTTCTAAAATTCTTGTTTTCCAATGCTCACAATCTGCAAGTTCTAATTCCCACTCCAAGCCTGTCACTCCTATTTATTTAATATTTCTGATCCTAGAACAATCCAGAATTTTCGACTTTTTCTTTTTTCGAAGAATTCTTTATTTCTGGAATAATTCTGTATTTCTAGAATTCTTCAAGAACACCAAATATTCAGTCGTGAAAATATTGCTTGTTGCATACTTAAACTTTTAGCGAATGCGCTAGAAAAGGGTATAGGAAAAAAGTAAACAAAGCAGTTAAAAATCTAGGGCTTTTTTGATTTTTTTAATTAGTGATTTTGTTATGTTGGCTAAAAATTGCATTCCCTCTAAAAAAAAGATGCATAGTGTGAACACCCCCCACAGCTCCATGCTTCAAGAAAAAGATGCATGTAAAAAGTTGCATGTGTTTGATGCATAGTGAGAACAGGGCTTTATAATAATAGTTATCACAACTAAAATAGTGCTTTTTTACAAGCATTGGTTTAAATAACGAGCGCAGCGAGGTATTTAAAAACTCGAGTAAAAAAAAACACAGTTTAGCCACGAGTTGTGAAAACTATTTTTTTAATACCTTTATCAAAAAATCCAAGAAAAACAGGAAAATACTTTTAAAATCTCGAACGAAGAGCACTTCTCGCAAAACAGACCATCTTTATACTATAAGTCAAGGCGGCTGGTAAATTAAATAACAATGGTTGTCATAGCGATGTATCTTTTTACTCGGTGATGTTCATTGCTGCGACATTTTAACATTTGACAGTTTAATATTTTTACGATGTTTTTAAATGATTTTTTCGTAAATTATACTTGGTGAAAACTGGCGGAAATGGCTTAATTTTTAGACAAGAATAATTAGATTTTTTTCAATATTACTATTTTCCGCTATTTCTCTTTAATTTTGGTTAAAAAACGGACAGAAATCTTTTTTTGCACCCCTGATAAAAAAAAAGTTTTTTTGCATCGGTAACCAAAAAAGCCATGCTTTTTTAAAGTTATTGTTCCTTTTTATTATTAAATAAGTAAGTGTCTGTTATAATAAGTAATCAATTACAGATATAAAAATATAGACTAAATTTATAAAAATTCAAAAAATTAAATAAAAATAAACATATATAAAAGCTATAAATAAAACACTTCTTCTAAACCTGAGGCTAGTAAAGTCCCTAGCACTGAAGCCGCATTTTCCCTTTGGATGGCCACATTAATCCGTTGGGTGATGAAGCATTTGGCGTCTTTGTTGTTTATTATTTTTTATATTTCTGTAATCAAAGATTTAAAATTTAAAATGCTTTTTTAGTTATGTGCAGACAGTTACTAATATCATGTTTTTGATGAAGGAATAAAAAAAAAATTGTTTTGCCGGCAGTTTTGTCTCAAGAATAATGTCCAAAAATGCTTTTTAATACCTTCATCAAAAACATGATTTTAGTAACTGTCTGCAGATAACTAAAGCATGGCTTTTTTGGTTACCGATGCAAAAAAACTTTTTTTTTTGATCACGGATTCAAAAAAAGATTTCGGTCCGGTTTTTACCCAAAGTTAAAGAGAAATAGTGGAAATTAGTAATATTGAAAAAATCTAATTATCCTTGGCTAAAAATTAACTCATTTCCGCCAGTTTTCACCAAGTATTTACGAAAAAATCATTTAAAAACATCGTCAAAATATCAAATTGTCAAAGATTAAAATGGCGCAACAATGAACGTCACCGAGTAAAAAGACACATCGCTATGGAAAAGATTGTTATTTCATTTACCAGCCGCCTTGATCTATAGTGTAAAGATGGTGTGTTGCGAGAAGTGCTCTTCGTTCGAGATTTTTAAAGGTATTTTCCTGTTTTTCTTGGATTTTCTGATAAAGTTATTAATAAAAATAGTATTCACAACTCGCGGCTAAACTGTGCTTTTTTTTACTCGCGTTTTTAAATACCTCGCTGCGCTCGTTATTTAAACCAAAGTAAAAAAAAGCACTATTTTAGCCACTAGTTGTGAAAACTACTAATTTAGATTTTTTTTTTCTTTATAAATAAACCAATACATATTCCGCCATCTGCCGATTCCCGGTCAAACTGTCTACCCTCCCACGGTTATCGATTCTTTTGTGAGCCCTCGAATTTTCTGTCATAAACAGCAACATTTGAGAATCGATTTTTGTACGTCGTGGATTCGTGGTTTAAAGTTTAACAAATAGAGGGGCTTTTAAGAATTGCCAATAATCTCAGGAGGGAATTTAAATGGCAAAAATCAATATAGTAGTTTTCACAACTAGTGGCTAAAATAGTGCTTTTTTTACAAGCGTTGGTTTAAATAACGAGCGCAGCGAGGTATATAAAAACGCGAGTAAAAAAAAGCACAGTTTAGCCGCGAGTTATGAACAATATTTTTTTTAATACCTTTTATCAAAAAATCCAATATGGATGATTCTCGGTCATGTTTTGCTAACCAATTTTAACTGACTTATCCACATCCAATTGTGTTCAAATTTGGTATGTGTTTATAGTTCCGGCGACAATACAATAATATGGTATTATTAGGTACACACTGCCCTCTAACGTGGGGGGATGGAAGGGGGGAAAAGATTTAGTTTGTTCAATTTAATTAAAATTAGCATACAGCGGTTTCTCGGGAAGGGGATATGAATTTTTGATTAGATTTGAAAATTTCAATATGGCGGATTCAAAATGGACGATTTAGGCTACAAATCTAAAAATTAAAAAATTAATTTTTATTCAAAAAATTTTTTAAAGAACAAGCTCTTATTAAATGCCCTCTTATACCATAATAAAAGCGATGGGCGCAAATTAAAAATTTTAACTTTACGGTGACAAAGAGAGAACTACAAAAGAAGAACTAAATTCATCATTTTTTCTAAAGAAGCTAAGAACGTGTGAGATTGCCGTGCTTCCCAAGCCTTTGAAAATGTCCTTAGGCTATAGAGTAATACAACTGTTTCTTAGGTGAATCGTCAATGTGACCGATATACGATACCTAAAGGTAAAATTTTTAATTTGCGCCCATCGCTTTTATTATGGTATAAGAAATATAAAAAATTATTTTCTACTCTTTAAAAGTTTTTTTTAATAAAAATTTATTTGAATAGGTAACTTACTTATTGTTATTTGTTCGCTTTTTAAATATGATTATATTGAAAAATGTGCAAGTACCCCAATACGTAGCCAAAAGTTCAGTTTCGTCATGTTTATTTTGATTGCCAAGTAGAATAGTTCTGACAATGCAAAAAGTTGCTGCAATTTATTTTCTTTCCTCCTTTTTGAAATTCAGAAGAAAACGAAAGCCTATAAAATGGATTAAATCCATTTTAGGCCAGTTTACAACACCTTCCAAGAACTCACACTCTTCTTCTTGTTACTAATGCTTGGTTTTCCCCTCAACTAAGCGCAAATTCGGCATTAAAATTTTATAATATGTCTGTCCTTCTTTTTCCTTATTAAAATATAAAGACTCATGTACATGCTTTTCGACAGTCTGATGGACAATCCCAAAATTCACAAACCTATTGTTAGGTATTTCCAAACTCATTTTTAATTGCTTCCAATTTAAACCAACTCAAATTTGAAATGTCTCAAAGTTTATATAACGATCGGATTTCTGTAGTAGCCAGGCAGTCTAGAAAAGTTTATTCATTTTAACGTCTTCAGTTGCGCTAAGTGTTTCTTCGTTATCGGAATTGATAAAAATTGTTGTTTCGGTTGATAAATTGGATTTAGGAAATTTTAAAAATGATTGACATTTAGGTGTAGGTAAGTGATTTTATTATGTATTTATTCGGTATCTCAAAAGTCAAATCGCCAAAGGGCGATTCCATGATTATTAACGGGACAAACAGAAACAAAAATAGAACGTTTTTTAAAAATATTTATATCTTATGTCGTTAATATAATATTCGTTAAAGAAAGTTTGCTAATGTATTATTTTTCCTGTTCCGTTAGACCAAAAATAAACTACAAGGTGATTCAAAATTCCCTAGAAACACTTTAACTGTTGGTAGAATTTGTTGTTCTGAACAAGAATTAGTAAAATATATTTGTGTAAAGTCTTTCGTTTCAGAGATATTTGCATTTAAAAATTGTTAATATTTTCTGAGAAGCAGAGGTACTGTTTGACTACGTGGTAGAAACATCAATTTTTGAAAACAAAACTTTGACAACTTCAACATGTTTGTCGAAAACTCTAAAACATATATTGTCAGTACACATAGACTTGCTTGGTAAATTATTTTAAAGGCGAATCCCAAAAAAATACGAAAATTTTACTCCTAAATTCAGAGAAAAAATAATGTTAAATTTAAACAAAATAATCAAGTAACTTTTCTTAGATTAATGATATCTAACCACTGTCCAAATATTTCGAGGGAATTTTGAATCACCCTGTATAAAATCTAACTTTTTTGAAGACGGCATCCACATATATACCTACGATGGTTAATGAATAACCGAAACGTTACATATTTAGAAAAAAAAGCCTTTGTTATTATTTAATAAATGACCGACACCCAGGAACCTATAAATACAAAATAGTAGTTTTAACAACTAGTGGCTAAAATAATGCTTTTTCTTACAAGCGTTGGTTTAAATAACGAGCGCAGCGAGGTATTTCAAAACGCGAGTAAAAAAAAAACACAGTTTAGCCGCGAGTTGTTAACACTATTTTGCTACTACATTTATCAAAAAATCCAAGAAAAACAGGAAAATACTTTTAAAAATCTCGAACGAAGAGCCCTTCTTGCAACACACCATCTTCACACTATAAATCAAGGCGGCTGGTAAATGAAATAACTATGGTTTCCATAGCGATTTGCCTTTTTACTCGGTGACGTTCATTCTTGTGACATTTTAATCTTTGAGAGTGTGATATTTTGACGATGTTTCTAAATGATTTTTTCGTAAAAACTTGGTGAAAACTGGTAGAGATAAATCATTTTTTTAATATTACTATATTTCGCTATATCTATCTATATTTTGGGTAAAAAATGGACAGAAATCTTCTTTTGCACCCGTGATCAAAAAAGAAAGTTTTTTTTACATCGGTAACCAAAAAAGCCATGCTTTAGTTATCTGCAGACAGTTACTAAAATCATGTTTTTGATGAAGGTATGAAAAAAAATATTTTTTACGCAAAAATAAGTTAGTGAAGAATGTGCAAAATATGGAAAAAATGGAAGTATGGTCGAATAATGCGAGGTATGTTAAAAAAACGATTTAGTTTTACATGTTCCGAATACGGCGATAGATTTCAGAGAAATAAGACGTTGGGGAGAATGCGTTTGGTTTGCTGCGCTTCCAGTTTTATTTTACCGTGGTGTTACGACAGACAGAACAGCTAAATGCAGTTAAAAATGTCGGTGCCTTTTTTGATAGAAAGATTTTTTTGTCACAAACGCATGTTTTTTGCATATGCGGCTATATGATTATTTCTTTGACACAAAATAACATTTTTTCCACAACTGGTATCAATTTATCATACATTTTTTCCAAGGAGAATTTATGTTAAATTAGGGTTGCTATATTTTTATTTTTAAAAAACGGGAGTTTTGAAAATTTATATCTTACTTAATTATGATTGTCGGAAGAACCAATAGCGCAAGTTGCTTTTTTTTACCCTTGTATACTTCGTGTTTTGCAGTTTTAACCCACAATAAAAAAAGTGAGCCCGGATCAAACGCAAAGTGTTAAAAACATTCTTCTTCACTATTTAAAAAAAATAAAATGTGAGATCTCGTTAAAATAGCTTGCTTGCTAGCTTATTTAAGGCCACAAAAACGGCATAGATTTGACAACACTGCTTTACTGTTTTTGGGCCAATCTTTACCGAGCAGAATATCGGAAACGAGAAAACGGAATCTGTTTAAATTTGGCAGAAATGTTTATTTTTGAATTCCTCACAACCGTATCCAGACAGTTTTTTGCTGGACTCTCTCATTTTCCAAATAAAATAAACACGGCTAACAATAGTCAAAAATCTTACCTGACTTTTTCTTTAGCTTCGTCGATAATACAAAAATCTGTAACAGCAATTTTTGGATTTTTTATTTTTTGAAAAAAATACACCATATTTTGAAAAATTCTTCGGATACGGTTGTAGATTTTTATAAATCCTATTACCTGATAACAAAAAAGTTATGGTTTTTTTCTTTGTAAGCAATATTCTGCCGGAATTCTGAAACGCCAAGGTCACGTAATTCAGTAGGCTCAAGGAAACTGAAGTGAGTTCGATTGGAGTATTGGAATTCAGCTTCCGCATAGTCACCGGCCACTTGTCTAATGGAACATTCGGCCAATAAATTGATACATGTCAAGTGATAAAAATAAAACGGAAATTTTATTTTTTTGATGTTGAATAATGATTTTTCTATTTATTCTTTTTAATTTCGAGACATTGCAATCCATGAAGCATGAATCCGAGCACCAAAATCTTTTAAAGAAGCATTAGTAAATGGTTACGTTCCTAATAAATTATAGATTTTCTCATATGGTGTTCGCATCGTGTTCTGAACACTGCACGAAATGATATTAGTGACAGTGACGTAGCCAGGGGGGTTTTGGGGGTTAACCCCCCCCCCCAGGAGGTCTAAACCAATTTACAATAAATTAATCATGATCAAGGGCCTCAGGGAGAGCTATAGCATGGCATTCTTGATATGTATAATTTTTCTTAAAATTTTAATCTGCGGCGTATTTATGATTTGGCAACAAATCTATATATAGCAGCGCAACCCACCCCTTCTTGGCGTCTAACTTAATCTACTTTTTCAAAAATATTTTACAACAAACCTAAAATTTTTAAGGAATTTTTTGTTTTTTTTGGCAAAGTTTTCGGCTGCGGCGCTATACCAATATTAAATATTGTTACAATTTTGTTTAGTTTTAAGCAATTTTTTGTCAACATTTTAAACACGTCAAAAATAGCAGTTTAGTGTAATTTCTTCAAATTTTTTGCCTGCGGCGCATTTAAAGGTTAATTTTAAAATAAATCTGCAAATGAGACTAGATGAGACTTGCTTTTAAAAATAAGTATTTTTGTTTCGTACACACTAACTCAACACCTATTAAATTGCCCCTCTTCCTTCCCTTCAATTCTAGAGCTCAAGCAATAGGCAGCTACCTAATTTTTAAAAATTTGCCATAGTTGATTTTTATTAAATGATGAAACCCCCCCAGAGTCGATTTCTCTACGCCACTGTTAGTGATGCCACCTATTGTTGATCTTTAAAAAAAAAATAGCAAAGCAGTGTTGTCAAATCTATGCCGTTTTTGTGGCCTTAAGGTAAAAATCTGAAAACGACTCAGAGATCAAAGACGTCCCAAACTTATAATGCAAGAAGAGGGTGTGTCTGGTTATTAAGAAGAATGTTCAAGAATGCTGGGGAATATTGAAAAATGGAATAACATTACGCATAATTTAAAAATCGGGAGGTTTTAAAAATTTAAAAAAAAAAATTTAAAAAAACGGGAAACTTCCGCCTAAATCTGGAGGGCTGGCAACCCTATGCTAAATAAATGGCAATTTGGGGCAATAAAACATAAACAAAGACATTTTTCTTAAGCCATATTCAAAAAAGCTACTGTTTGTGATACACGTCTCTGTTTCAGTCTATAGTCCAGTTTTTTGATGAGCGTACTGACGTAATTTTTTTGGATCTATATTTGATACATTGTTTTAGACAGCGACAACAAATATGTAAAGAAAGTCATGTCGCTGATTGTTTCAACTTTTACTTCGAAAAATCTCTCACATTATTGTCAATATTTTGAGTCGTCACTTTTCGCAATTTAAATTGACGTAAAAATGGGAGCGGAGAGACTAAGTGACCAGTCAATTAATAATATTAAATTTACAGGCGTTTTTCGAGTTTGAAAAAAGACAAATAACTGCGAAAATCCCGCTGGATGTTGGAAATGTGGTAGAAAGAGTTTCTTCTGCAACAGAGGCAAAAATGATGTCAGTCCGCTCATTAAAAAATTCTCCTATATACAGAGTTCGACAGTTCTTGTCTAGGGTGCCGAAATAGCGTGTATTGAGTGTAATGAGAGCGAAAGAGATAATAAACTTGAGAAATCGATACGCCGTTGCCAATGTCACCCACAATTAACTAAAAGATTTCCAAGTAAAATGCCGTCAAGTTTAACGATAAATGTTGTCTTTAAAGGGTGCAAAACAGTGCGTATAGGTATTTTCTTATTTTAGTTTGAAATTAAAATCCGCTAAATTAATTAAAATGTTCATTTATCCACAAACTTTTACTACCGATTGACGTTACTCTTTCAATAAAGCTGCCAAAACTCCCATAACCAGTTACGCCAAAGTCCAGACTCAACAAGACAATTTATCGTAACAGTTTCGCGTTCTCACGAAACCTCTTATTAAAATAAATTTAAATTCTTTTTTAAAAGAATTACAAAAATTAAAACAACATAGCGCAATCTTTCAATCTGCAACTCTTTACTTTTTTTACTGAGAGCACTCTTTGTAACCGTGTTCATGTCTTGTTTAACTTTAAAACGAATTTAAAGCTGTTATCAAATTTAATAACAGAGGAAGTATTTGGGGGTGAAAATGTGGCAGTTGCGCCGAGTGGTCGGTTGAACCTGGGGCATTAGCCCGAGGATCTTACACTGGATATACACGGCCATCATAAGACCAAAGATCCAATACGAATCAGTGGTCTCGTGGCCCGCTGTAGAGAAGCTGACCATATCCAAAAAGCTTACGAGCCTGCAAGGGCTCTTCTGCAGAAGGATGACCGGCGCAATGAGGACGACCCCCATTCACGCCCTGGAAACAATCTTGGGTCTCCCCTCGCTTCCAACTTGGATCAAGAAGGAGGCAATGGCGACGCACCTGCGATTAAGGGACCAGGGACTGTGAAAGGGCAAGGAGGAAAGAGAGGGTCGAGAGGCTGGCGACGAAAGAGTTGCCCCTCCTAAGACTGCCAGTGAAAGCACCGCTTAAACCATGGAGGTTTGATAAAAAGTACAAGGTCACAATACCAGAAGGGAAGAATTCCGAACGGAATTAAGCAGAGAGGCGACGGTCTGCTACACGGATGGCTCTAAACTGTCAGCTAGGCAGACAACAGGCGCAGGAGTGTACGGGGAAAACCTAGAAGTTCAGAAGAGTTATCCACTTGGAGAACACGTTACGGTGTTTCAGGCGGAGGTGACTGCCATTATCATGGCAGCAACCCTACCCGAGGTCAGAAATGGCAGGAGGGACATATACATATGCTCTGACAGCCAGGCTTCCGTCAAGGCTCTAAGTGCACCCAAAATAGTCAGTAGTCTGGTGGAGGAGTGCGTTTAAGCACTGCAAACACTGGTCATGAGGGAATACCTGGGAACGAGAAAGCGGACGAACTTGCCAGACTAGGGGCCGAAACCCAATACATTGGACCGGAACCTCTTCTGGGAATAACAGGTACAGAGTGAGTTCAACAAATGGGCAAACAATGAACTAAAGACGTCCTGGAGGCAAGAGTCAAAGTGCAGACAGTCCAAGCTATTCGTGGATGGACCTTGGACTGCTGACAGGGATGCTGACTGGGCACAATCGGCTGAACAAACATCTAACGCAAATAAAAGTAGCGGGAGATCCCGTGTGTCCCGCTTGCGGGCTGGAAGAGGAATCGGCGCAGCACTTGATAGCAGAGTGTGATGCATATACCAGATCAAGGCAGCTGAAGTGGGGATTTCCCACGATAAAGGAAGAAGAGCTGCACTTGCTCAAATGGGCCGCCATACTGAACTTCGTAAAGAAGACAGGGAGGCCCGAAGAGAGTTGCAGCGAAAGTAGGGCCATAGGGGTAAGGAACGGGGTATGGCAGAAAGGGCCAATGAAGAGGCCTAATTGCCAGACCCACGGGCCGCCCCTATACTACTACTACTACTACTAACTACATAACAGAGGGGTGTCTTTTTTAAAAAAAGTCTGATTCTTGTAGACTTCTTTATTTCCCAAAAATTGCCGGGGAAACGAGGCTTTTCTCCCCTCCTCAGATTTACAGAGTCGCGAAGGGACGTTAGGTCTTGCATAAAAGATATTCTATGGTATTTTTTTAGTATCAAATAAATATAATAATCTTAAGATCTTATGAGTGATTAACTGAGAAAAATTACGTCTACTATCTTCTTCACGTCCGCGTCTTCGAATAAAACAGACTGAAGCGCTGAAAGTTTTCCTAAACTGTTTGCTTGACAACGTTGCCTAGCCGGCATCTCTCTTCAGTGCATCTGAATTGAATAGCGTTTTTTACTCAGGCACATGCATCCCAGCAACCTAGACGAAAACTGTGGAGCCCTATATGTTAGAAACATTGTGTATTCTACCCCAGCTTTGACATATCTACATACGTCAACGATTTTAAGAAAATCCGGCCCTGTCTAGTTGTAGATAAAACGGCTAATTGTCATTAATTCTAATTAGCTGTGCCGCAGATAAAAAAAAGGTCAGGATGTAATAATAAGCCTTGTTCATTAACATGGTTAGGACTTATCTTTGCTTTAAAACGTGGAACACTGCTTAGAAAAATTAATTGGCACCCTAGACTTATGAAAAATAAACTGACTCGACTTTAATTGGCACCCCCCGCCCCCCATTTGACCGATTCGAAAAAAAAAACATTTTCGGATTTACGTGCTCTTTATGTGCAAATTATGTGCCATAATAGTATATTACATAACGAGAGAAGAAAGTGACCTATACTTTTTATAATGTTGTAAACGAGGCGCTAGCCGAGTGAAACAACACGCGAGTGTAACAATGTTACTTTCTAGCCAGTTGTGTACGCTATTTTTCCTACGACCACTTTAGGATTTAACTCGTATTTTTTATTATTATTAAATTTTTTTAATTTTCATCTCAACAGAAGAAAGTATCTTTTTTTCTAGGGACGAAAATGGTTTCGGTCTATTTCCGAAGCTTCTACAAATCATAGCCTATTAGATACCCAGTAAACATGCTTGCTACGGGAAAGTCTGGTCCAGTGAAGGACACTCTGAGGGATGGTTGGGCCACACTTTGCTAGTAAAAGCTTTTTGGTTGATACCCGGTGATACCTCGGCTCATTTTTTAAGCAAAAGCCCTATAATGATCCGCAGTCACTCCCCCGAAGTTTGTAGAAAGTCTATTGTTGGCCCACTGAGTAAGATTTGAATATTTTTTTGACCGGTTGTAGATAAAAGGCCTGTAACCATTTTCTGACAGATATTTATATAATAACTTAAAGACCAAGGGCATATGCTGGCCCGCCCTTAGTTTCCCAGCCGTTATTATTTTTTATTTAAAATTGCTGTTGGACAATCAAAAACTTTATAACACAACTCAAAATTATAGGTAACAACCGTTGAGCTCTTAAAAGAGGTAAAATCGAAGTTTTTTTGTTGCCGCTAGAAAGCAGGATTTTCTTCATTTTATATTATCTGTTTTTAAAAGGAATAGGTACCATTTTGCTTCTTTACCCTTTCCACTTTTTTAGTTTTTATGTTCCATAAAAGAACTAAAACGTTCAGGTTTGCTGTCACACTTAAGCCGGACATACACACGCATGCTTGTCGCACGATTTACTTGTGTAGTGTTAAGTCATCATGCAAGATGGAGTGTGTGTGGCATCAAATCGCCCATCTTAGTACTGAGTACCATCAATTATTTGGCATGAATGGACGGTCTCACGGTTTGGCATATTGATGGTCTATGTCAGGCATGCCGGCAGGAAATGCCGGGTTCCCGGACCGGCATCTTTATTAGCCCGAGGGGACATTTCCGTACTTTTACCATAAACATATTGTTAAAAGGCCATTACTATGACTGTCCGTAATTCCGCAACAGGTCAACAGTGAGCCGTAGTAAATTGTTTACTGGATAACGACATTGTTTGGATGCTTTGCTCTCATTCATTTTCGTCACTAGAGAAGAAAACATTTTCGTCATAAGGCCATTTCTAGCCTAATGCTGCGCTTGCATTAGGCTGTCACTTTTTTCATAACGATGGCCTATTGTAGTTGCATTGAGGGTCTCACAGATTGAGATATTGATGATCTATGTCAGGCATGCCGGAAGAAAATACCGGGGTCCCGGACCGGCATTTTTATTGGCCCGAGGGGACATTTCCGTACTTTTATCACAAACATATTGTTAAAAGGCCATTACTATGACTGTCCGTAATTCCGCAACAGGCCAACAGTGAGCCGTAGTAAATTGTTTACTGGATACCTACATTGTTTGGATGCTTTGCTCTCATTCATTTTCGTCACTCGAGAAGAAAACATTTTCGTCATAAGGCCATTTCTAGCCTAATGCTGGGCTTGCATTAGGCTGTCATTTTTTTCATGACAATGGCCTATTGTAGTTGCATTGACGGTCTCACAGATTGAGATATAGGCAGAAAATACCGGGGTCCCGAACCGGCATTTTTATTGGCCCGAGGGGACATTTCCGTACTTTTTTTTGACCGGGATCCCATAAACATATTGTTAAAAGGCCATTACTATGACTGTCCGTAATTGCGCAACAGGCCAACAGTAAGCCGTAGTAAATTGTTTGCTGGATACCTATATTGTTTGGATGCTTTGGTCTCATTCATTTTCGTCACTAGAGAAGAAAACATTTTCATCACTAGAGAAGAAAACATTTTCGTCTCTAGAGACGAAAATCAAATTGATATGCGTGTGAAATATAAAAACTCTCTGAGGCATTATAGAGTGCAGATTTGGTTACTTTCGTGTGTGGTCGTAGGAAAAGTAACTTTTCTGCATGCTCGTAGAAAAAAGTTGTATTGCAATTTGCATAGTTTGGTTCAAGCAGTGTGGAGATATTTTTAGTTTATTACAAGCAGTGGACAGTTTCTAGAGCCTTTTAAAGCGCTTGTATATAAGGGCGGTTTAAAAATGTTGTCGTATAAACACCACTAAAACTGTTTTAAACAAGAAAGTGGTTAATTGCTTTAAAACCGATTTTAGGGTCGATATAAACATTTTACAAACCCTTGAGCACATTGCTTCCGACCTAAAGAAATACTTTTTGAAAAATCTGTTGTTAACTTAGTTCTTTTATTTTGGTTTTGTTTTAAACTGATATTTAATGACAGACGTATAAACTCTCCGAGAAAGCGATTTTATTTAAAACTGCCCTTAGATAAAACCGGTTTTGGGCGCGTATAAACGTAGTAAATGTGAAAGAATAAATGTCCAAGCCTGTAAACAACAATAAAGAGATAAAGTCAATTCTGGACAGTAACATCTGGAAAAGGCGGCCTGTTTTATCAATTAGAAGCAAAATATTCTATACAGGGTGACACTCTGAAAACTTATTCCGACTCTCAATATTTCTGAGACCAAATTTTTTTAGGAAAAACGCAAAAACATGAGGCGGACATATTTTGACGTTACTTACTACAAAATCTCATCTCTTTTGAAAGGGTTGTTAATGCTCTAAATAATCGGTTCATTCCTTCTCGAGATATTGATTAAAAACTCTAGTTTGTTATTAAACTTGAGAATTTTAAAAACTCACATACTATTTGACCTAAAGAATTAAGTTTTTGATAAAATTTCAGGAGGAATATGCAAAATATGGTTTAACCCCCTAGATTAGATGTGACCGTTAGAGATGGTTTCTCAATAGCGAGTTAACGTTAACTAGAGCAACATAACCTTATAAAAAATCTTTAAAAAGCGTGAGGGTAACTTACCTTATCTCAGGGTTAACCTAAAAAAAATATTGACTTAAAACAGCAAAAAAAAACTGGGTTTTATAGCCCGAGTTAATTTAACTCTCTGGTAACCTGCTATTGAGAAACCGGCCCTTCGTGTTTTAAATGAGAAGGGGGGTCAAGTGGCACGTTATTTTTAAGGGCGCTCAATTTCCTTTTCATCCCAGAAGTAATTGGAGCTTGTGGGCACTGAGATGTATGGTTTTGTTATTATTTCAATAAAAAATATTGCATTTTTGCTTTTTATAAAAGATTTTTGTTCAAAATGTTGTCCATTTTTCTGTAAACAGTAATAAAGTCTGTTTTGGAACTGCTCTCTAGCATTTCGAAAAATATCACCGGGAATTAACCGGCCTGCTTCTGTAATTCGCCAATATCATCGATATCAGCAGGTTGTGTTTTATAATCAATGGATTTGAGACATCCCCAAAGAAAAAAGTCTTCCAGTGATCTCTCCGAGAACCTCTCGTTTAACCATTGTCGGAAAATACGAAAGTGATGAGGTGGAGCACCATCCTGCTGGAATGATAACAGGTCCTCCTGCAAAACAGACCTACCTTCTGCATTCTCTTTTGCCAATTCATCTATCCGGGAACCTCTCGTTTAACCATTGTCGGAAAAGACGAAAGTGATGAGGTGGAGCACCATCCTGTTGGAATGATAACAGGTCCTCTTACAAAATAGACCTACCTTCTGCATCAATTTGCGTTTCTAGCTCGTGAGTTATAAGCGGATCGATAGTCTCTTCAAGCATATTGAGGTACAAATTGGCTGTCAAATATCCCTCAATAAATAAAAGACCAATAATGGCATTTTCAAGTATACCAGCCCAAACATTAACCTTCTGGAGATGCTGTGTATGCCCCATAAAGGTATAACTTGAATGTCTTTGGTTCAGCTACTGTTCGTAAAGAGGAGGCGGACTCTGCTACGAATGTTCCCAAAACTTCAATTTTAGTACTCGTCGTATTATTCACATTACTTAGATCACGATTTCGTTCACACTTTTCAACTACTTCATAAAATAATTTCAATTCTTTCTTGAACAGAGTATTTATTTCACACTTTTATTTATTTGTTAAGGTTAAACAAAAATAATTTCAATTATTTCTTAAAGGGAGTGTACCGTTTTTAGACTTTTAAATTTACTTGTTAAAAGATAAACAGTTTACGGCCATTTGCACTAACCGATTTCATCATGATCATAGGCAATCACTCGACACCGAGTATGATTTTCCACTTTTTTGTATCGGCGCTATCTGTTGTGCGTTTTTTGATGTCTATGTAAGCCAATTCTCGAGCCGCACACCCTTCCACAGTCCTGGCACACCCAGTCTCCGGCAGCAGCCGGGTGTTGTTGGTCACCCATTCTTTCATTTTGTCGCTCCTTTCTACGTTCTCTCTTTTCCGTTTCTAGTCTACGTCGTTGCTCTTCAAAAGTTTGTGCTCCCTCATGGACTGTTCGGCGCGCCATGTAGCCCTATCGTTTGCCGTAGTCTCGAAGTTGTTTATATCGATGTGACCCTTCATCATATTGCCTTTGAGAACGTCCTTGTACCTTTTTTGTTGACCACCTTGATTTCTCTTTCCCTCCTTCAGTTGTCCATAAAATATCTGCTTTGGGAGACGTGTTTCAGGCATGCGGATAATGTGACCAGTCCAACGAAGCCTGTGCTTGAAGATAAGGGCTTCTATACTAGTTGTTCTGGCTTCTTCTAAACCACTTGTGTTTGTTCGTCGGTCTTGCCATTTGATTCTCAGTATTCGTCTTAAACAACTTTGGTGATATTTTTCTAGTCGTTTGATATGCCTTCTGTAGGTAGTCCACGTTTCGCATCCGTATGTTAGAGTTGGTATTATAACTGTGTTGTAGACACGAAGCCTGGTCTCCGCATCGTGATTGTTGAAGACTCTCTCCAAAAGCCATCCGAACGCTGCGCTAGCGATGCTGTGTTTCTGCGTCAATAGTTCCATTTGATGATAGGTGGCTCCCAAGGTATGGGTAATGTTCCTCGTTCTGCAGAGGATGGCTATTTATGGAAATGTTTGGAGCTTGGGGATTCGTACCTGGTTCTGGTTGGTGAAGAATTTGTGTTTTGGCAAGATTGACCTCTAGGCCAATGCTTTTGTGGGCTTGGTTAAATGCGTTGATTACCAGTTGTAGACCTTCCTCTATATCGGCCATTACGACGTTGTCATGGGCGTACTGCAGTTCGATTACCGAGGTTGTCGAGACCTTAGTTTTTGCTCGCAGTCTGCCTAGGTTAAGTAGGCCACCGTCGAAACCGATTTTGGAGTAGCCCTAGTACTAGAGAGCCCATAAATTTAGGTAGGAGTCAATTTACGTTTGGTTGCGTGGTTAATCGACCCCTAAACACTCTAGGTGATCCCTAAATCTAGGAAGTCGATATCAGCCCCCTAACCTCTCCCTACACCAAAGCTAATCTAAAAAAAAATAATTTTGGGGGCATTTTAGTATTTTTTTAAGTGACGGATTTCATGGACAAATCCATGCTCTAAGCAGGAATAAATTATTTATATTGTCGCCAGTCGGTGTCGTCTGTGCTTGCCGTTCGAGATAATTTTTTAAATCTTTTTCGTAGGTCAGCTATTTCAATTTTTAATGTGCCCTAGATATTTAAAATGGCTTTTGATTGCTTAAGAAATAGATAGTCGTACTGCTTTTACTGTCCTGCATACCTACGGAATTCTAAATCCACCATAAACCCTTCACCGGGTGCTTTATGCCAATGTTTTTGAAACTGCTTGTTGTGGTACAAATACGCATGGATTCTCGAACAACGGTGGGGGCACAGACGCCACACGGTCAGTATAAATCGACCTTCTACTACTGGAAATTCTTCTACAACAACTTTATTTCGACAATATCACATGAAAAATTTTGAGAATATTTTGACGTTTGGCCATAACTAAAAAGAAAGGTTAGTTGTATTTGCCGGGATTTGCCACTCGCTAGCCACAAAAATGCGACGATGCCAAATGTATATCATACCTAACTAGCAACCATCAAACCATTTCGAATTAGGGGGCAACTTATATAGGGTCTACCTAAGATTAGAGCTCGGTTGGTGCATATCACGGTCTCTAGAATAAACACGGTCTAGTAATTTTTTTGCTCCGCCGACCTGATGACGAGACAAAGATATCAGCTGCTTTCTTTATTGATTTTTTTGATGGGTGACTTTTAGGGTTATATTATTTTTGCATAAATTTTTGTAATAAAAATTGTATTTCTTCATCCTTTCTTTTCTTCTGGCCCTAATTAAATACCCTGTGATATTACTTACCTTATTTTCGTCATAGGTAGCTGTATTCATGCGTTTTTTTAGTGAAAAGGCTCATCATTAAATAATTAAAAAACCAAAAAAACAAGGTACCTTATAGTTTTAAATTTGCATTGCATATAGTATGCACAACAACTGTTTCCTTCTAAATAACAAAATAACCACTCTTCCAAAAATGCCTGGCAAAAATCAAGTACAAAATAAAATAGCTTCCAAAACAGGAAAAATAACAAATACATAACCTAACTTCTGAACTACGAACTGGAACTAACTCCAACTGATCCGATGAGTTTCTTGACGGACATGCAGGCCAAAAATAAATTAAATTTACTTACACATAAAAAGTTATAATAAAAGATACAAGCAAAAAAGGGCCATTCCACGATCACGTACAGGACATTTTTTCGGCATTTTTTTCTACTTTTTATGTATTTTAAAATACTTGTGCAGAAAAATAGTATATAAAATATTTTTTATGTAGTTTCATGTCTGGGAAACAACTAAAATAATAATTTAGTAACAGCATCTAAAAGGCGCGTCACGTACAGGACATTCTCATTTTCCAAAAGTGTCCTGTACGTTTTTATTTTTTTCCCAACACATGAAACTACATGTATTTTAAAAAACACAAAAAGTAGGAAAAAAATTCCGAGAAATGTCTTGTACGTGACCGTGAAATGGCCCAAAATAGGTCTTGCATCAATCATTTAAACAAAAAAAAGAAAAATCCGAAAAGTTAATTTAATTTTTCCAGCCTTCATACAATTTTTAAATGGCTGACAAAAATCAGCTGGTATCTTTGTGTCGTCATCGGGTGAAGAGTGGGCAATATAACTAGAAAAATTTTTGCTTAAAAAAACAAAACTCTAAAAATTTTTGTAAAAAAGGAATATCAGAAAAAGAAGGCTATCTGTGAAATTCTAGCGATAACTATGAAAAGTAATAAACACAAATTAAGTACGATCTCTTTCTATTACATTACTTTTTGATCTGAATTTTTTGGAGGCAATGTACTTCTTCTCTCTTCTCTAAGATACTCAATGCAACAATTTTTGCTGAAATAACCTGAAAACGATAGATTTCAGTGCACACAAGACCTGAGAATAAAGCGCCCTTTAAAATAATGTGCCACTGAATCCCCTTATCTAAGGGTGACATCTACCTTTTCTAGAGGTTTGAAACACATTTTAAATTTTGCTCCTGAAATTTTATTATTTTACAAAAAGTTAATTTTATGGGTTAAATAGTGTGTCAGTTTAATTTTACAAAATAGGGTTTTTAATCAATATCTCGAGAACGAATAAACCGATTTCAATTTTCTTACACGGATATTTAGAGCATTAACAACCCTTTCAAAAGAGGTGTCACTTGAAGTGGGGGGGCGTCGCGCCGAAGAAGATCTCCCCATGATCACGACTAGACGTAATAACAGAATCATCTTTAGAACCACAGATTTGAAGGAAATAACTACAATTGTAAATAATAATTGATGTTATTCAATTAGATCTCATCTTCTCAATGCCAGCGCAAGAGTGATAAGATTTTCTTTCAATAAAACGATCAATGTTTAATAAACAAAGTGATTGGAACAAAATAAAAGATCTAGGTTAGTTGCAATCATAAGGAAAATAACAAGCAGGTTATTAATTAATATCATTATTAATATTCAATTGAATGCGGGAAATTTCAGCAACCTTTTTGATAACCCAATGTTTATAAATTTTCAGAATGAAGAAAATCGATGGCCTCTATATTAAATATAAAATATATCCAAATGACCCCCAAAACAAAAAAAAAACAATACAATTTTTTAAATTTTTATTTCACTGATGAAATTTCTTTTTCGGAACTTTCATTGACCTCTGGGGTCAAAGTTATATAAAAATTATATAATATTGTTTTCACCCAACTTAAGAAACATTCTGCTTGAAAGTGATAGCGACATACTTAGAAATAAAGGAATCATCAACAATATTGATTAATTTTTGCGATAACACCATTTCACTAGATTAAGCTGTCCTTGTCTTTTAAATTAATACGGCGTATTTCAAAAGCATTCTCTCGGAAAGTTTTAAAACTTTGGTTAAATCCGACAATCATTTTTAATCATCTCTAAAGAGTAATTTATTCCAGTTGGGTCTAACTAATGCTTAATGTGTAAAATAGGAGATTTGGATGATCATCCCTCAAGGTGTTTCCTGAGAGCAGTGGCGTAGTAAAAAGAACTTTCGGGGGGGTATAAAAGTATTATAAAAATGACAGCTCCAAAGTCTACACTTTCGCAAAAGTTAGTAATAAGTTTTGGGAGGGGGGATTGTCCCCAAACCTCCCTCTTTCATTACTACGCCACTGCCTGAGAGGAATTAGCAGTATTTAGACTATTTTTATTTGCCCTCAGTAAGGACAGAATCCTCATCATTCTTATTAGGGGGAAAGTACTTCAAAATATAGCACACCCAAAACGTTAAGCGCCCGTTCTCTGGTCGCCTACATCCTGGACCATAGGACAAGTTGCTTCAAATGGGCACAATAAGGAGAGAACTGATACGATAAACCTTTCAGGCTGACGCGAGGGGTAGCCCTAATTCATAAATGGGGAGTATTTTATAAGCTCTTTAGTTTTACTTGAGAAAATATTGAGAAACTTCAACACCTATAATCTTTGTTGAAAAATACGAAAAACCCCCTTTTATGTTAGTTTTTGTTCAGCTAATACCTTACACTGTATTATATACATTTAAAATTGTTTCTTTTAGAATATGATCGCGTCCATAGGGAGGTCTGTTAATAATTCTGCAAATTTCTACAATCAATTCTAATTTCTACGTATTGAACATTATTATTTATCAAAATAATGAAACTTATCTCCGCTCTTTACTCGGCTAAAATCGTTTTTGACATTTTCAGTTGCCTGTGATACCGACAAGATGTCTAGCAGAAGCATCCGCTGCAGCATTTTGTTATTGTTTACTATCAGTTGTTTCGATAATATAAACCTGGCAGCGGAAGGAAGTCCATTAACTGCTAATAACGTCTCAACAATCCTTTCGGAGAAAGTTGTTGATATAACAAGTGCCAAAACTCATCGTTTGACTCTAGCGAAAGAAGTTATTAAAGAAAATAGTAGTGTTAAAATTCACCACTCAATTGCTAATTCGGGAAGTGGTAGAAACAATGTGACTATAAAACAAACAAAAACAGTGTCCAAACCCCATATTTCAATAGTGATTGGAAACCAAAAAACTGCAGACTTTAAAAATGTAGATAAAAACCGATCAAAGAGTGAAAGTTTTTCTAAAACTAATGACCAAGTGCCTCTAACCCCAACAAATTCAACTCCACACACTCCAACCCTAATTACCATAGTTTCCACTCAAATACCACGTCATGGTTCAACAGTCAAATCAATGGTTTTGAGTTACCACCCGAGTGCATCAAAGTATACTGTTGACGAGTTGCTGACAACGACTTTTCCCAAGAAAATAAGCAATGATACTGGATTGAACCCATGTAAAGCTGGTAAGTAAAGTTGATTAATAGTAAATTTCGTAACTATTAGATAATATTCCTTATCCTACTTGAAAACCAACTTCACCCACCCCATCACAAAGTCGAACAACGTCTGCCGATTTTATATTGAGGCGCAATTACACAGACGAACATGCTCAAATAAAAGCTCGTGCAAAAGATCTGAAATTTTTTGCGCGAACATTTCTGTGAGCTTTTCTTTGAACATTTTGTTCGGGTAAATTTTTGAGCAAGTTATTGCTATCTATTTTGGAAAAATATTTTTAAAGATGAGAATAAATATAATTTTACATCATTGATCAGTGATCTCAATTCTTTAAAAAAATGGAACACCAACTTTTATTTTAAACTTTTGTGAAAAAAAGGCGACGGCAAGCGAAACATTATTATTGGCTATCAGTTTTGTCATATGCAATGTTAAAATAGTTAATGATGGAGGTAATAACATTTAATTCTTTTCTTTAACTTTTTTGGTTTTCTTTCATTATAAAAAGAAAACGGAAATGTCTTCGAATTAATTACTTTTTAAAATGCAGGTGGATATTTTTAGAGAACTGTTCTGGAGAGTAGTTAGTTGTTCCCTTGGGGGGGATAGGGAGGTTTAGACAGTCGGAACGCAGCGCTGTCAAACACTGCTGTAATGCCAAATGCCAAAAATTTCAATATTTAAAAAATCGGAAACTCAAGTTCTACGCGTCAATAAAATAAAACGAATTTGTTTGTTTTGCGTCGGAGAGCCCTTCCTTTAAGGAAAGATTTGTTCTAAAACTTTCATAAAAAAACTGCGTTGACCCTTGTTTGTTGTCATGTAATTTTGTGTGTCAATGTTCATTTGACCAAAACCCCCTCTCACTAGTCTACGGTTTTTACCTTCTCCTAACCCAGCATCAGCAACAAATAAGTGCCAATTATGGTATACTGGCATATCCCTTATAAAAATCAAATCAATCGAAGTTGCTTATGAGGTAAAACGTGAATTTCGACATCATATCGTTTTTCCGTCGGAAAGCACTTAATTAAAACACCTTGTTTTAAAACTTAGTCTTTCTATTTTCAGTTAAGTTCAATGAATTCCCATAAAACTATAAAATTTAAATTTGTAAAGAAATTTTTATACCCCCAATTCTTCAAATAAATTTTGCTCAACATTCTCTCCAAAATTTACGTGTGTTTTTTTGTACGAGATTTTGCTCGAACATTTCTTTGAACATTTTACTCAAGAGGCTCGTGTAAATGTTTGTCGGCATTTCAACATCAAAGGAAAGTTTGTCTGTGTAAATGCGCCTTTATACTTACCCTTTGGAATATAGATGGCATGCAGGCAGACAATTATTAAGACCAGAATTTCTAAAAGTATTTGAATTGGCGCTTTTGTCCTTTAAATTTC
Organism: Oxystoma pomonae; assembly: GCA_963921995.1. Classification (NCBI taxonomy): domain Eukaryota; kingdom Metazoa; phylum Arthropoda; class Insecta; order Coleoptera; family Brentidae; genus Oxystoma; species Oxystoma pomonae. Next base: position 4,783,437 of record OY998170.1, on the reverse strand, counting down.
GTATGCGTCTGCTAGTTTTTTTCTAAATATTCATTCCCCGAAAAAATATCATCAGGCAGCTTTTTGAAAATCGTGTGTTTGGACATTTTAGTCATTCAAATTTATTAAGCTACATTCACGAATGAATTCGCCCTGTGCCGACTTTCCACTTCGCCACCGAATTCATTCATTCACTATAATTCAATTTTTATTCTTCAGGCAGACCAAAGTTGATTTAGTATAATTTTCAATTCATTTTTAGCGGAAATTGAAAATCAGCTGGTTAAAAAGATAAAAACAACTAATTATCGGCAACTTCTATAAATTAATTTTTGTAATTATTAAATGATGTATTTATACATTAATTACCCAATTATGCAATATTGCAAATAGCATGCAAAAATTTTGAAAAAATAAACCATTGAACAATTTTTTTATTAAATTTTAAAACAATTTTTCACAACCAAAAATAAGTGAATGAAATTAAATAATAGACACCTAAAGTAAATACATATATATATATATATATATATATACCTAAAGCATTCAAAACAAAGCCAAGACACTACATTTTTCCCTTGTCTATGCTATGTTTCCAACGAGACCCGCTTTTATGGTGGATGGGATGCCTGAACAGCTGAGTGCAATCTTTTAGCAATTTTTTGTGTGCTTACTATAGTTACTATTATTCTCTTCTTTTAATGGCATCGGTCTGAGAGAGATCAGGCTTATGATGATCCCCCTGCACCCCTCTACCCATGAAAATGTAACTATCTCCTTGATATAGTTATCGTTTGACAGGTATACGGGGTCGAAGGGTGTACAGGCGGGTCTGACAGGCCATTTTCTGGTATGCTGGATCTCTCTCAGCCGAATGTATTTAAAAAAGAGAACAGTAGTAACTATAGTAAACTCACAAAAAAATGTCCGTAACGTTAAGTATATCCCTCGGTACAGAACTAAATCAGCTGTAAAAGCAGGCCTTGTTCGAAACATGACGTAAACAAGTGAAAAATTTAGCGCTTTTTGGCTTTGTTTTGAACGCGTTAGATACACCGATACCGATGCGTTAAAATATTTAAGTGTGTAAAATTTGTGGCCACACAGCCATTTCAAATTTTTATGTCTGTCGCTGATAACCCGTCACGATTAAAAAACTAAATATCTATGACATAACGCTTTAATAACAAAATCTTATTTTTCAGACATATTTTTGGACGATATCGCCGTATCATTGCCAGAACATTATCAATATTTTAAAAACAAAAGAAAATTTTACCGAATAGAAAATTTTCTAGAAACTACCGAAAATATAAAAAAGGAAGATTTGATGTTGTATCAAGGACTGAAGAGAATTGAAAAACTAAAACGGTTCGTACATAAACGGTATATTACATGAAAATGCATGAAATATTTATAATAAAAAATTCCTTTATATAATTTTAGGGCCCATTTATATGGTTCTCAAGATCAAGTCCCCAGGAAACCACCAGATACGGCCAAAAAAATCATTTACGAAAAAGATCTTCTGGAAAAAGAAGAGGAAGAAGAAATACTGGACACTTTGAGTTTGGAAAATAAAATTTTGGATTCAAATGCACCTGATCTCGACTTAGTTACTATTACAAAATCTGAGAAGCCAAAAAAGAAAAGTCCAATAAAAGTGACAAAATTTAGGGAAGAAAAACCAAATTTTTTTAAAGACTTTCAATTTCCAAAAAAAAACATAGATCCAGATAAAAGCAACATAATAAATAGCGAAAAACTAAAAGGTAAATTCAATAGTAAAAAAATAGAAAACATCATAGAAGCACTCAATGAAGAAAAAAGGACCAATTTAGAAAAAAGGAAAAACCCAAATATTGCTGAACAACCTGTAAAATCAAAAGAAACAATTAGTGGTAAAGAACCAAACCAACAAGCATATACTGATCTTCTATGTATTGAAAAAAATTTAGCAGATTTGGACGCAATAGCTAACGAAATATCAATCGAACCTACAAATCGGCCAAAAAGAGCTGCAGCTACAACTTTAAAGGAAAGACTGTGGGAACACGGAGTTATACCATACGAAATTGACGACAGTTTTAGTAGTTACAGAAAAACGTTAGCCAAAAAGGCCATGCAACACTGGGAAAACTATACATGCTTGAAGTTTGTACCCAGAAATAGGGAAGAGCACCCGGACTATGTATTTTTTACAGAACGACCTTGCGGGTAAGGATTTTCTGTTTTTTTTAACTAATTTTTTTAATTATTATTTTATTAAATTTTGGAAAGATGCTAAACGTTACATTGTACTAGAAAGTTGTAATATTAATCTAGAGTCTCAAATAGTACCAATTAAATTTTAGATGTTGTTCGTTCGTCGGCAAAAGAAGAATAGGGGCGCAGGCGTTAAGCATTGGCGAAGACTGTGCAAAATTTGGTATAATTGTCCACGAAATTGGTCATGCTATTGGTTACTACCACGAACACACCAGGCCTGATAGAGACACTTACGTCCATATTTTAAAAGATAACATTATAGGAGGTAAGTCTTTTTTTTAATAGGACGGCACAGGTCCTATCTTTCATTAAGAAGCAACATAATAAGTTAAATTTCAATTACAACTACGAAAGTCTTCTTTCAAGGTCAGGAATTCAACTTCAACAAAATGTCAACCGCCCAAGTAACTTCCCTGGGCCTCAAGTATGACTACGGTTCCATCATGCATTACGCCAGAAACACTTACTCCAAAAATGTTTATTTGGATACCATTGAGCCCATTGGGGACGGCGATGGGCAGAACGAACCGGACATGGGACAGAGGATAAGGTTGAGTGAGGGGGATATTGAACAGACGAATATTATTTATCAGTGCCCAAGTGAGTATACCTATGTCTTTTATATAAAGGACATGTTAACAAATAGAAAGACTTCTCGCTAATGCCAAAAATTTATTTACAGAGTGTGGAAAAACGTTCCAAACCAAATTAGGCAGTTTTTCCTCACCAAACTACAACTCCAATACAGCCGAATCCCCCATTTCCTGCGAATGGCGTATCTCAGCAACTCCAGGAGAAAAAATAATTTTAAACATAACCTCCATGGATATTTTTAAATCTTCAACAGACTGTAACACAGACTATGTTGAGATAAGAGATGGGTACTGGTACAAGTCGCCCCTTTTAGGAAGATATTGCGGAAAAATGGACAATTTGGAGATTAAATCGAATGGAAACAGGCTGTTGGTGACTTACGTTGCGAAGAACGTAAAAGATCACAGAGGATTTAATGCTGATTTTGAAGTTGTTTGTGGTGGCGTCCTTCAGGTGGATAAAGAAGGGTAGGTAAAAAATCGTAAATAATGTACATGTTGGTTGACTGATTGTATAGAGCGACATAAGGTTTAGGATTTTTCTAACCCTAGTCATTTAGCCTACATTTTTGATTAGGAACTTAATAAGAGTTGAAGTAGAGATTTTGTTATCGTCAATTCAGGTTCGTCCTTACAAAAACCAGTACAGGAGTAAGAGAGAGCTAAAAGAACAGGACTGTGCTGAACTTCACATTTTCGGTATATTATTATAATTCTAGCGAAATGCTTATTTTTGTCAGTTTTAGAAAAAATTACTCTATAACATACTAACTTTCCTAAATCTGTATTCTTTCTTTGTTTACCATACATCCATCTTTTTATTTTTAGCTATTTAGAATCGCCCAATTACCCGGAGCACTACACCTCGAACAAGGAATGCGTGTGGAAAGTGACAGTCCCGGAAAACTTCCAAATAGCTCTCAAGTTCCTCTCGTTCGACGTCGAGCATCAAGTGAATTGCAACTATGACAACGTAGAAATCAAGGATGGATTTCATCACAATTCGACGTTGCTGAACAAGTTTTGTGGAAAACTGTTGCCGCAAGACGTTTTGTCCAGTTCGAATGAAATGTATATTAAGTTTGTGAGCGATGATGATGTAGAATTAGGTAAATAAGGTGTTCACTAATAAATTCTGCTCACATTTATAAAGTAAAGGAATCGGAAGCTTTTGTAAGCCTACGAGCAAGTAAATTTACTGCTTATTTAGGTAATTACTTTGTATCTTTAGTCACCTTTACATCAAGTTCCTATCTTAAGGGTCAAAAGTTAACAAGGACATATTTTTTGTAGGTGGATTTTCTGCCAAAGTGGTAGCCGAGTACGACGAATGCACAAGAACAGAGCACGGATGCGAGCACACCTGCGTTAACACACTGGGAAGTTTTCACTGTGCGTGTAATCCCGGATATGAGTTACATTCGGACAAAAAAAGTTGTGTGGGTACGTGAAAATTTCAACTTTATCTACTTGATACATTAAATAATAATAAATAAGATGTTTATTTGTTCAAATCCAAAAAATACAAAATCAATAGAAAGATAAAAAAAAAACAAATAAACATACAAAATCACCATTTAAGTATAATATACTTGTAGGTGCTTTCCTTAATAACATCAATTTTACTAGTCTCACTTATGTGGTTATGTCAATATTGGGAATTTAGACACATTCGGGAATTTAGTCACATTCGGGAATTTAGTCACATATGAGCATTTTTCAATTTTCACTGTTTTAAATACATACTTATAGTCCTACATTAACATTTTTTATTGTATATTTTTTTGAGTAACAAGTTTATGAATTACACTTCTCTCAGTTTTTAACAAAAATTCTTTGATTGCTTTTTTAAAGTGTTTAATGATATTCAAATTTCGGATGTTTTCAGGAAAGATATTTAAAACTTTAGGAATCCAAAAATTTATACATTTTTTTCCAATACTTAGTGTTGTTTTTTTTGTTGTATAGTTTTCCCGAGTTCGAGTAAAGTAATTGTGCTCTTGTTTTTTAAAATCACCCTTTTCTTTAAATGCCTTAATGGCTAGCTTTTGGAAAAATAATTGCCTTACATCCAGAATCTGTAATTCAGTATATAATAATTGGCTGGGATATCGATATGGTTTTTTAAATAAAATTTTTAAGATATATTTTTGTAAAATGTGGAGGGGTTCTAAATGAGTGTCGCAAACTATACCCCAGCCAATTACTCCGTAGGCCATATGATACTGAACCAGAGAAAAGTATAATGTTTTTAGGGCGTTTATATTTAGATAATCTCTGAGATACTTAAATCTAGATAACAAACATCGAAGCCTTTTCACCAGACAATTTACGTGCAAGTTCCATCTCAAATTATGATCAACCACTATACCTAAATACTGTGACGACCTCACTATTTCAGTATTATTTGGAAGTTTTAGTGCAACAAAATTGGGGAGTCTGTCCTCGTACACCACAAATGCAACAAACAGTACTATTATTATAAATTATCATTGATTCGATTTGATGCCATTCAGTTGTGATTGTACAATGTACATGTGTGACCGACCATCTCAAAATCTTCCATACAAAGTCTGTATTCGGTGTCCTTAAAGTAAGAGTCATTCTGTGTGGTACTTTCGGTGTGCAATGCCCAGTACATAGACCAATCATTATCATTACAGTCATAATTAACGAGATTCTAAATCCTGACTTCTATTTTATCGAAATTTGTTAAATTTTATTAAACCAAAAACTTTGAGTGTATGTGCTAACTCAGCTATAAAAAATTAAATTATCTTTGGATATGTATACAATTTTCAAAAAATTGTACAGTTTTTTTTTCAACAACCACATTTTGTTTCTTGTAAAAATATGTTATTACGGGAGACGCTTTTTTAGTCAATATACTTTGTTATGTTGATCTTTACGTAGGTCATTTAATCTTTTTAACAATACTCTATACTACTCATTCTTATCATCTTTATCATCATCTTCTTTATTACGTATTTTCCAGTAAATTTAGTAATAAAAATACTATGATACTACTATAATTACTGGAACAGTGCTTAAAATAAGATTAGTTTTATTTACAGAATAAATAAGTTTTATAACTTCTTCTAGATTATCTACTTTTGATTCATTGAATCTAGTTATCATCTTTTAATGACGAATTGATTTTGCAATGTTTCTTGGTGTGTTCTTCTTGCACATTGCTTTTTTTTCGTTTTAGACGCATGTGGAGGTTTTTTCGATGCGCCCAACGGAACCGTGACGTCACCTTCCTTTCCGGAGTTTTACCCTCCAAATAAAACCTGCACGTGGGAAATCAAGGCCCCTCCTCAACACAAGATCTTCCTCAATTTTACCCATTTTGACATAGAAGGTAAAAATTCATGTTTATAATAAGTTTAGCCTTCAGCTAAGTGGAGCTAAAGGCGCCTTAAATACTGTGGTGCAACCGGCCTTGAGCAGCAACGATTTTTTTTTAGGTAACAATTACGAACATCAAAACTGTGAATACGACCAAGTTACTGTGTCAAGTATACTGTCCAGTGGCAAGGTAAAAACCCAAGGGCAATTTTGTGGAAAAAAGAAACCCGACGTCATCGTGTCCGAAAGTGCTCATCTAAAAGTCGAGTTTTTTTCGGACGACAACGTTCAACAAACTGGATTTGCGGCTGTCTACTTCACAGGTATAAATTTTATTAAACAATTTATTATCAATAACACTGGAGAACAGCAAAAATGTGGTAAAATTTTGCTTATTTTACTATACTAATTAGTAGTTATCTCCGGTTTTATGGATCCATGCCAATAGGGTAGTAGGTAACAAAAATAATATGGCCGATTCAATATGGCCGGTGTAGGTTAAGCAAACCGTTTTTCTATAAGACGTAATGCTAACTTAAATTAAAAGTGGAAATTTTCAGTAAACCTAGTATTGAAATTCCAAATATTTGGAAGCCCTTCCTTGGGCGAAGCCAACTTCACTGAGTGAGTTTCCATAGTATATAAATACGTAGCATTAGAAATAGATTGTAGTTGCACCTGAAGAAAGACGATCAGAGATTGTACTGATTGAAACGTCGTGTATAAATAAAATATAGAGAATGGAAGTCCGAAACACAGAGCTAATTTTAAAAATATATGGGTATATATATTTTTTATATTCATTGTATGTCTATAAATTTTGTAACAAATAGTACATTTTTTTTGCGAGCCAACTTCAATCTTTAATTATTATTTTTTCGTTAATTGGATGTAGTTAAACCCAAAAAAAATGGTTTTTGTTCAGGAAACAAAAAAAGTGGAAATTTGTTCCCTAGTGTAATCAGAAAATTAGCAACATAAACAAACAAGGAATTTTTAAACAGTAAATTCACAATTTGAAGATAATAAGGTGGTCCCCAAGGATCCTTATTTGGACCAACACAACACATTTAATTCGCGTAAAATTATGTCGTACTTTTTCAGTTATCCCTGTATCTACTGACTATATAAATAGTATGTTTTCATATCGTATTCAATGGGTATCAAAAACCAAGCATCTTGTTCTTTCATATATCACCCTCTTTGTCGGAACAGGGAACATGCTCTATGAAAGAAGAAAAAGAAAAACTTTTTAGTACCTATTGAATACGATGTAAAAACATACCAATAATATAAATTTCATAAAAGCCTGGATGACACACGGTCTGTTTATCGATCGGTTGAAAAATCGCCTCCACTTTTCTAACTGTAACCAAAAGCAAGACAAAACTAATCCGGGTGAGATTATGGCAAATAACGAACGCGCCTAGTCAATATATTTGATAAAGTTGTTTCGAGTAGATGGCGCCACTAAACAATTTAATAATTTTTCTTTCTAACTGTAACCAAAAGCGAGACAGAACTAGTCCGGGTCAGTTTATGGCAAATAACGAACGCGTTTTGTCAATAGATTTGATGAAGTTGTTTCGAGTAGATGGCGACACTAAACAATTTTATAATTTTTCTTTCTAACTGTACCCACAAGCGAGACAGAACTAATCCGGGTGAGGTTATGGCAATTAACGAACGCGTTTAGTCAATAGATTTGATGAAGCTGTTTCGAGTAGATGGCGCCACTAAATAATTTTATAATTTTCTTGAGTAATTTTATAACATTTCTCTCTTACGTTTCCTAGAGTTCAGGATAAAGCGTAAACGACGGGAAATAATCGTCACTCTGGTCTTCCGTCAGAGCGAATAAATCTTTCGCCTTTTACTAAAGATTTCCGTGGCGGAGGACAATATAAATGAGTCTATAAATAATTTCTGGAGCTCAATCCCAACGGATTGGGCCTTTTACCCAAATTAAAATTAATTGTTCTTTATTACAACTTATGGTTTATGCATTGGATAAGCAGAAGCTCGTGTACTGTGAGTTCAAGGCACAATTGAAAATACAAGCGACTAAATACAAATTACGATTTCTAACCTCACTGTTTTGCACCACTTTCGTTAATAAACTGGTATTTTGTATCTGTCACTAATAGCCGGCATTTAGCATTTTTATTTTAACTAAAAGCATTGATTAACCAGCTTTCAAAGCAGTCTGTCACTAGTATCTACCTAGTAGTTTGTATTTTTAATTGTATCTTCAGCCTAACATTTGATATTTTTTGAAAACGGTATTTGCCCTCTACGCCACAAACCTTTTCTGTAAATTTATTAGGGCGCTATATTTTCCCTTCGTTTTAATAATATCAATTCTCTTCGCTTTGAAGTATCGATATGTTTAAGAATTGATACGTTACATAAGGAACAATCATAAACTCATGAATAACCTTCGTCAATGATAAAGAATCTACACCGGCGATCGGAAGACATTTGATTGGGGGTGGAGGGATAAAGGTCATTTTCCCAACGAATATTAAAAGCGATTCGCAAGTTAACTGAAACTTTAAGATTTTTTTTATTGTTGTTTCAAGAAATTAGAAATATAAAATGTTTTGTAAAATATACTTAAATTTATAGATATCAATATTAAGTGTCGGGTATAATGCAAGGGCATATATAAGGCGCAAAATTTTTGGGATTTTTGGTTAATGATTCTTATGGTTTTTTTTTAAAGATCCTGACGAATGTGCCATCAAAAATGGTGGATGCGAGCATGACTGCACCAACACTCTGGGTTCCTATTTTTGTTCCTGCAGGACTGGATTCACTTTGCATGAGAATGGCAAAAGTTGCATCGAAGGTATTTTTGTAATTTGCAGTTTCTATCTCATTGTGTTTCTACCATTTGTAATCAGCTGGTTTATGTTCATTTTAATATTTTTAATCTTCGTATATAAATATTTCCAAAAAAAGTTGCATATTTTATGTTCTTTTCTTGTCAATCAGCATACATTATTAAGACGCTAGTATATTTTCATAAAGACCCCTTTTTGCATTTTAGGTGATTGCGTTCACGAGATATTCACGCCACCATTCGGCACCATCAATAGCCCGAACTATCCCAAGTACTACCCGGCTAACAAGGACTGTGCATGGCACATTTCGACCGTCCCTGGTCATAGAATACGACTTGGGTTTTTGTATTTTCGTCTTGAACATCAGCCTGAATGTTTCTACGACTCAGTTCAGGTATGAAAAATTTTCATGGTAACCCCAACAAAAGATATTTTTCTAGTTTTTTTTATTATTTTGTTTAAAAAGTAGTCAGTTGGCTATGCGACCATATTCTGTAACATTTTCAACTCACTATTTTTGCAGACCATTGCTAAATAATGGTTACAATATGTTGGAGTTGGAGTAACATGTGAAAGTATTCAAAAAAAGTTGTTTTCCGAATAAATCCAGAAGAATTTTTATTTTGAAACAATCGCTTTAAAAAAAAAGACGCCATTTAAAAAAGAGGAAGAAATGGCTAACGATTTAAAATATTTATACAACACCTCAGTAAGAATTGTGCAAAAATTGTCATTGCTTTATTCCATTTTATTGAAAATAGCAGTTTTGCTGAAATATCAAGATGGTTTTTGAAAGAAGTAACAGAACCATCATTACAATATGTACATACAAAATAAAATATTTGTTGCAGTTTTCCTAAATTTTAACAAGGCATTAAATATTGACACTATTGAATTCAAGAAAGCTGAAAAATTATGGAAAAAGAGGAAAAATTTTATTTATTTTGACAAGAGAATGCAAGACAGTAAAAATGTCAAGAACATATATTTAAAAGAATTTGTTGACACAGTCCCACAGGGTAGTAAATTAGGTCCTTCGCTTTTAATTTTATTTAGTTGTTTCCACTTCAGTAAATGCATCTAAATATTTGATAGTTTGCATTGACCTAAAATTAACTCTAATTTATTTTTTTAACTTTTTTAATTCCTAGGTATATGATGGAGACTCCTCTAAAGCTGCCCTCCTAGACACATTCTGTGGCGCTATTAATCCATATTTGATAACATCGTCTGAAAATGAACTTTATTTGACGTTTCGGTCAGACAAAAATGTTCAAAGGAAGGGATTTTGGGCAACATATTCCACAGTAAGTACCTTATTAACCAACAGTTCAGGGTATTAATTATGACGGATAGGTAACTCCATATGAGATACTAGACACTTTAAGTTGGTCAGGACACGTACGAGGTGCCCATCGGTATACGTGAAATTTTCCGGCTCGGATGTTTCTGTCTTTTACATTTGATTACCATGTATTTCTATCTTGCTTTCTTTGGTTCGGCCGCTCGTCTATTGATTTCTGGATCCCGTCGGCAAAGCTCGCTGCGTATTTGATGACATCTTATGCCGCAGACGTAGTTTAGCGTCATCTGAACGTTATACATGCCAAAGACGTGACCTTGATGAAAAAGCTCAACGATAAACCGCAGAGATTGGACTTTGATATCTGTATTCGAGCGGAAGTATTTGCTTTTGTACAGATAAAAGGAAGACAGAATATTCCATATCCAACTTAAAGTCTCTAATATAATGGCCCAAGTGTAGCAAAATGTGTAACAATAATAATTATGAAAAACAACGAAAATAATACAAGTAAACTAGAGTTTTGAAGTTCCATTGTCCTTATTTGGTACTTTTTTTTAGAGAATATGCAAGGTCAGGGCCGTTATGGTATCTCATCTTTATACGGGTAACTCACTATTTTTGCTAAAATGTGCATTTCATCCTTCCTCAATTCGAAATGGACAGTCTTGCACTTAACTCCTAACTTTAGTAAGCCTTAGCTAATGCTTATGCAAGACCAAAAGTTTCTAAAAAATGTGTAAGTTTTGGCGGTGAATACGTTTGTGTAACCTAAAAGTCAAAATCATAGAAGGTGTAGACATTGCGAAAGTGCAATAAAGACAGAGATAAGTTTTTATAAATTTTCTTAAAATACGGAAGAACGGAAAAGTCAAGTGTGGCCGAGCATGCTTTTGAAAACAATCATAGATTCACATAAGATAACCTAAAACTTTTAAGAAGTGTACCAAACAAAAGACTTTTGAATGCATATGAAAGTGTGGAAATCATTAAATCCAGAAATAGTTTAAATAAAGATAGAGCACCCATCCCGTTTAGTACACTTTATTCTTTAGTTGAAGGGAGATAGGATTATAAAATCGTGATCAATCACAAATTATTAGTCTTATCTCCGCCCACTTAAATCTCGTATATAAGATAGAGCGTAGGTTAATTTAGTTTATTGTTTATCATCTCCTGATGATGCTAACGTTGTTAGCAAAATGCGCGTCGAGTGCAAAAAAGTGTAGTTTTGGTTTGTGGAAAACAATCATAGCTTTGTAATAAAAGTTTTACAAAATATAAATATTAAAATTAACCCTATATAAACAACAAAATCATAACACTCTCTATAAACTAAAATTAAAAAAAAAAACACAATGATCGCAAAGATTATCTCTACGAAAATTTTTATAAAATAAAAAAAAACAACAATAGTAGAATACACAATTAATGCATGCAAAGCAACAAAAGAATTAACATCAAAAAACGAAAAAAAGTTTTTCAAGATTTATTTTATATAAACAAAAGTTTATTGTTCATAACATCTAATAAAAAAAATAAGTTCTTTTTTAATCTAACATAATTTTGTTTGTTTTGTATGTTTTTTATTTGTATGTAAAAAATTCTATTCACTGGTTTTTAAACTGTCACCTTTCTGTATTTTAATTTTTAATATTTATATTTTGTAAAACTTTTATTAAAAAATATGATTTTTTTATTTTAGATAGATGTAGTCTGATGATGGTTGTAATAAACCGAAACGTTACAATTTACATAAAATAAATCAATTATTATTTAAGACCGCAACCCAGGAAAAATTTTTTTCAAAAATTTGTTTTACGTAATTATCAAAAAATCTCAATTTTTTCCTTTAGGTGTGTGGAGGGGTGCTACAGGCTTCATCGGAAAAACGAAAGATTTACTCCCACACTCACTTCGAATCGAACGAGAATTATGAAAATATGGCTAATTGTGACTGGTATATAATTGGTAAGGGGCATTGTTTAATATGTAGGGAAGTTACACAAAACCTTATGGACAAAAAAAATATAAGGTTGTATTAGACAATCGTAGAAGAAAATTTAAAAATAAAGTATCGTTTTAATAAAAAAAAAACCTTATATCAAATTTATTGAAAATGTGAACAGCGAGAGTTTGTAACATTATCACTGCATTTTAAGCGTAGTTTTACATAATTTTAAGTTTTTTACGTAGTTCTAATCATTTTAAAACCCCAAATTAAACCAAAAACAATAACAAAATTGAGAAAATATGCGAATGGTTGCTAAAAGAAACTAAAACATAAAATTTGCATAGTTTCGGATGATTGGTATAATTTATTGTAATTTTTAATTCGACAGGCGGTTCTGGATACAACGTCCACATCACCTTCAACAAATTCGACTTAGAAGAAGAAGAGGATTGTGATTACGACTATGTGGAAATTTTCGATGGCATTGACAGCCGTAGAACGTCTTTAGGGAAATATTGCGGATCCAAGGTAGAAAACGATACCTATATTAAAAAACGACATTGACTTTTTGCAATAAGTCTCTAGGTACTTTATTTTGTTTTAAACCACAACTACTGCGCCTAAACAACGTATTTTCTTGATTATTAGCAAAAATTGTTACATTTTCATCTGACAATAGCCTAAAGTGTATAAATAAACAGAAAAGATTTGTGGCATAGAGGGCAAAGGGTGAGGGAATAAACCGAAAAAGTTTTTCCTCGACCAGGATTTGAACCCGAGACCTCTACGCCACAAATCTTTTCTGTAAATTTATTAGGGCGCTAAATTTTCCCTTCATTTGGTATAAATAAAACTTATTTTTGATTTCCAGATACCCCCAGATATCACGTCAACCCACGAGGGAGTGAGAGAAGGCCTAACAATAAGTTTTAGATCGGATGATAGATTTAACGGGAAAGGATTTAGTTTTGAATATGAAGCCATCGAAAGTATGTACAGCAGTGAAGAATATGCATAGTTAATACCAAATTAAGTGTCTTCACTAAAATCTTTAAAGAAAAGAAAGAAACAAGCTGTTAATTAAAAGTAATTAGACCATAATTATTTTTCTGCACTTGGGTCGGTATTAAACAGAATAAGTTTACCTAGATTACCATTAAAGTTACCTATAACAAGAGTTGAGGTACCTAGATCAATTTTTGTACTCTGAGAGTACTCCCATCCTCCACTACCTATAGATATTGTATAAGTAGGACACGCCTCAAGTTCACAGTTGGAAAAAAAAATTCATAGGCCCTGAACCACATATTTTTATTATAAATTATACAAGCACATGTTCCTATAGCGTTAGCGCAATAAAAAAATTGGAATTTTTCAACAATAAGGCCTAAAGTCATATTAAGTATTTTTACTTGTATATGCTAACGGTTTTAGGCTGTAATAAAATAAAATGATTTAATTTTCACTTGGAAAATTTAGCCAATTAAACCAAAATTTTTTACTGTACGCAAGGGATGGTTCATAACTGGAATCTTGGCCAATTTACCTCAAGCAGTAGTTAATTAAGTTTCAAAAAATGTTGTAAAACACGAAATTTTTACATAATTTTTACAAAATTTACGCCTGCGGCGCATTTGTGACATGATTTTGACAACAAATCTAGAATTGAGACCAGATTCCATCCCAACCCAGCCTCCCTTGGCAGCTAACCCAACCCAGTTTTTTTTAAATTTCTAAAATACGCTAAAAGAATTAACATTTTTAAAGAATGTTCTACTTAAACCGCAAACGAGTCGTTACAATGATTATCACAATTTTAGTTTAATTTGAAAAGTGTAAAAAATGGCAGTTTTACAATAATTTTCTCAAAATTTTTGTCGTGAGGCGCATTTAAGACATGGAGGATTTTTATTGTTAGTTAAAAGGTGAGAGAGTGTGTTTTATTTTGTGATATAATTAGTCTTAGTTAAAATAATAATTGTAGTTAGAGAATTGCATTTTTTTTACTCTTTTCCTTCCTTTCCAATTTTTCGCCACATCAATTTTTCTGAAATATTTGATCGAAAATTTTATACCAGTTGTTTTAAGTCAGTCAGATGCCTTGTTTTTGACAGGTGGCTATGGCAACAGCCCGAATTTTTTGGAAATTTTTTCGGTCACGTGACCTAGTTGAAAAATTAATAAGTGATAATTTCGCTAGCTTGACAGCTGTCACGTGCAGATTTCAAAATAACAACAGAGGCGTAGTACAAAACAAAAAGATATTGGTGAAACATCATTCCAACAATGCGCTGCAGAGGTCACATTTTATGGTTCCTACCTTAATACTTACCGCGTTAAATTTTCATCGACTTTGCAAGAGAATAATTAATTTTCCCTTCTCTCTATTAGTATAAGATTATTAGAGTATGAATAGCGTTTTTTTTTTACTAGGGCAAAGGGTAAGTGAAAAAAAAAACAAATTCAAACTATTTGAAATACACACCACTAGCGTCCAATATAACACATGTGCCTATACACCTATTTTTCCCTATCCTCTAGTACTATAATATTGTGTGATTTAAATAGAATATAATCAACTTGATACAAAGATGCAAACCTTATTTTACTAGAGTACCAGGGAATTATAAAAATAATAGATGAATAAGTGTATAGCCACAATATAGGTAACACAGACATTCAAAGTGTCAAAAAAGTGTTTTTAAAAAATGATTTTTGATATAAAATTTTCGTACTGAATCTCCCGCAAGCTTAAATTAATCTCCGTAAATTTTTTTATACGAAACTCGCACCTCGAAAAAATTTTCGGAAATAGTTCCAGCTCTAGGGAGATTATCAGTGAAAATTCCACATCAGTACTTCTCAACCGAGTTTTTAGTACCAAATCCTGAAATTTTTTCTCGCTCAAGTATATTTTCGTCTTCGACTCGGCGTAAATTTCAAAATATTCATAAGCTCAAAAAAATTTCCGGAAATAATTTAGCCTCTTGCGTGCAGTGAGAAATATACAACTTTGCTGGCGCCTATTTAGCCAAAACATTTTGCTGGAACAGGTTCTTAGCTGGGAAGGCAAAGTTCTTTGCTAGAATGTTAGGTTACTAAATTTGTTTGCTGGCTTAACTATTTTTTTGCTAGGGCTACTAAAACTATTTTCCTATCAGAGTTTTATCAAGAAACTTTGCTGTTCCAGCAAGGCAATATTTTTGCTGTTCTTACGAAGAGATCGAGTAGAGCGAGATAGCAAAAAAAGAGTCGCATTCTCCTCTATTATTATTAACTCGTGCAGTTATTTGAAACCAAAGACACCTAAAAACACCTATTTAGACAAAATTTTTTGCTGCAACAGCAAAGTTTTTCGCTAAAATGTCGACGTTACTAATTTTTTTTGCTGGTGTTACTAATTTTTTTCCTAGAACTACCAAACACCTTTGTTATATTGGAGTTTCAGCGAAAAAATATTTGTTTTTGTCAATATCAAAATTTTTTAAAGTTGATTTAATAATATCCAACAAAACTTTGAGAACACCCCCTGTATGTAAGTTTACAACAGCGCTCCCTATTGCCAGAAAACAGAAGTTATCTGCAGTAGCAGCCACAACAGCAGTTATATCGACCTGTACTACAGTTTAGTAAAGAAGGTAGAGCAGCAGGAGAAAGGTAAAATCGAGGGTCAAATAAAACAAGTTTAGTTGCCCGACAGTAGATGTCCAAAATTTATTTAAACGGCGAACCAAGAATAATAATGGAATAGAAATATTAAAACTATATAATATATAATGTATAATATCAAATATAAAATATATAATATATAATATAAAATATATATAATATATAATATATAATATATAATATATAATATATAATATATAATATATAATATATAATATATAATATATAATATATAATATATAATATATAATATATAATATATAATATATAATATATAATATATAATACACAATATATAATATATAATATAATATACAATTATTAAATTATTAGAAGTTTAAAAAACTTACTTGTTAACCGGGCGTCTAAAAGTTTAAAAACTTAATAAACTTTTAACTAAAAATAAATAATAAGAAGGTGTTATGTTCTAAACCTCAAATATATAAAGTATTGTATTAACTATTTGCATAGAAAAGTTTTTATTCTATAAGAAGAAAGTATTCTGCTATTGTAGTAAACTACTTTATAGTCAGAAGAAAAAAATATATATACAATATAAACTGAAAATATGGTCGGTATCCTATGTTTAAGAATAGCCCTCACTTAAAGAAATATATAATAAAATAGAATTTATTTACGGAATGTACCATTTTAGTTAATACACATCTTATCACCTTTAGAACTCTGAGTACACTAAACTTTCAATCACAAACATAACCTCACATTTTAAAGGAACAAAAAAATTAAAATCTGAGGAATTTGCCAACGCACAATCGAAATATTTTGTTGATTTTCACCTTAAGCGATAAATAGATTTTTAATTGACATGATACTGAGATAAGAAAGTTTAGTTATTAAAATTTAAATGACTATGAACGTGTCAGTGTTTTGGATGTAAATTAAAAAGACCTTAAAAAGTGTTTTTTTTTATAATTAAAATCAAGCGGGGATGCCTTTATTGTTATAACCTGTCGTTTTTTGACAGTTTTATTTAGCTAAAATATCGACGAAAAATTGTTTTCATATATTAGTAAAGAAATTTAAAATATTCGAACATAATGTCGCCAAATAGTGATAAAAGTGACGTTCCTATCAGTGTGTTACCGGAAACTAAAAGAGCAGTCGAGGTTGGTGAATCTTTTTCTAAAGTTTTTGGCGGGAAACCAGAGTTTTATGTCAAAGTACCCGGAAGGTAAGTTTATTTGGTAGAAAAGAAACCTGTAAACAATTCGTAACTATTTTCATGAGATATCGATTTATTGACTACTAAATTTAAAATTAAGCTATTTTAACCACAATTTTAAGAAATAGGAAATTTGCTAAAGAAATAAAAGGTTCCGTCAAGGACCAACAGTTAGCGTTGAGGACGATCGAGTTTAAAAGTGGTTTCCTCGTTTTTTTAGTTTTCAGCTTTTTGTATATTTTTTATAAAAAATGTATTTTTTTATATTTTTTATTATTTAGATAATTTGCCGCTTGTTTTTTTTTATTAATTCGTCACATAGTTGAACCATATACTTTGACGATTGAATAGCCCAAAACAATAAGCAATAAGCAAAATAGTCACCAGGGAATGGGGAGCACTTATTTGTAGGTATCTGTCATTTTTGATAACTGAAAATGTTTACAACTTTTAAAAGTTATTTATTTATCCTATTGTCCCTAAACCTAATATTTCTAGCCATTGCCTATTTTCTGTCAAAAGCAGAAATTGAATTGTTGGAACTCTTGGAACCGTTATTATTCTTTTAATTAAAATAAAACATTTTTTAGAGTTAACCTCATTGGAGAGCATATAGACTACTGCGGTTATGGAGTGTGTCCAATGGCCTTAGAGCAGGACATTTTTATTGCGGCGTCTGTGGACGATCAGAGTCAGTCTTTGTCTTTAAACAATGTTGAGGCAAAATTTGAGGATTTTCAATGCCAAATGGATAAGAATATTGAGTAAGTTTGAGACAATGATGAGTTTGAAATTAACTCTGTGTTTTGTTATTTATACACGACGTTTCGATCAGTAAAATCTCTGATCGTCTTCAAGTGCAAACTAAAATCTGTTCCTAAGGCTACAATTCCACACATTAAAGGATTATCAGAGAAAATTCGAAGAGTAGCGAACAACTTTAATATAAAAACAGCTTTTAAATGTCCTAATATAATTCGAGGCCTTCTTAGTAAAACAAAACCAGAGAACAAACAAAATAAGGAATGCATTTACCAATTTCCTTGTGAGTGTGGTGAATCATACAAAGGCGAAACAAAAAGGCCACTATCGCCGAACATGCATAGTCAAAACAACACCAAATGAAGTGGACAGAAGCAAAGGTTTTGCACAAAAGGAGTCACACTAAAGAAACTAAAATTCCTTGAAGCTGCTGCTTCAAGTGTTGAAATTCCAAATATTTGGAAGCTCCTTCTTGGGCGAAGCCAACTTCTTAAACCTCTCGGTTTGCACCTGAAGACAATCAGAGATTGTACTGATCGAAACGCCGTGTATAAATAAAATATAGAGAATGGAACTCCGAAACACAGAGTTAATTTCAATATTGAGTAAGTTCTCGATATTCAAAATTTTTGATTTTGGTATTTCCATGGCCGGCTCTAGATTATATATATATGGCCTAGGTAGGGCGTACATTTAAGCTAGTGGGTATATATGGATGTACCTAACTTTATAAACTAATTTTTAGAATAAACCTAAACGGCCAAGCCCCAAAATGGTACCAATACTTCCTTTGCGGCGTCAAAGGAGTCTTGGAAACAATGTCAGGGACTGACGTCAAAGGACTTAAGGTTGTGGTCAGCGGTAGTGTGCCACAAGGGGCAGGTCTGTCAAGCAGCAGTGCGCTAGTTAGTGCCGCGGCCCTTACCACTGCCTACGCGTTTAAGGTAAGTCAAAATAAAATCCCTGCAAAGAATGCTACTACCTTTCCTATAACTTTATGAAAAATATGAATTTTTTAACTACTAGCAGTTTTATTCGAATTACATTTAAAATTTCCCTCATATGTGAAACTGTTCATAAGAGGCGTGCAATTATCGGGGGCGGATAAAAGATCGAAAAACAAAAGGTCGAAAGACAAAAAGGTCGAAAATACAGAAGATCGAAATTACAAAAGATCGAAATTAAAAAAAGTCAAATATAAAAAGGTCGAAAGGACAAAAGGTCGAAATTATAAAAGGTCGAAAGTACAGAAGATCGAAAAAATAACACGAAATATTAATAACCAAAATAACCAACACAACTCAACATAACCAACTCAACCTAACATAACCAACCCAACCTAACATAACCCAACCCAAAATAACCAACCATACCCAAAATACACACAAAAACCTGTAAAAGACATACCCGGATGGTCTCAGAAAGAGTCGAACTACATATACTAAGCAAGAAAATCGTTCTATTATAAGAAATAAGAAGGGGGATATCAGAACCTCGCCCTTTTTTATTTTCGACCTATTGAGATTCGACATTTTGTTATTTCGACCTTTTGTAGTTTCGACCTTCTGTAATGTCGACCTTTTTGCATTCGATCTTTTGTAATTTCGATCTTTTGTATTTTCGACCTTATGTAATTTCGAACTTTGGTATTTTCTACCTTTCGACCTTTTGGCCTTTCGTCCTTTTTGTGTTTCGATCTTTTGTTTTTCGATCTTTTGTCCGCCGCCCGGAATTATCGCTGAATTAATAAGTGATAATTCCTTAGTAAAACTGGTACAGCAGAATGTAGCTGCAAATACGATTTTTTATATTTTCCTATGTGCAACACTGACTTTTTAACTTTGTCATTTTAGGTTATATTTTTTGCATATATAAACTTTTTATAAGGAGACGGCTTGTTTATTTTTTCGTAATTCAAAACATAAGGTCACTAAATATAAAAACCACATTTCAAAAACGCAAAAATGTTTTATTATCTAAACAAAAGCTACACAGTAATTGGTGTATTCGACTAGCTGATGAACGATGGTAACCTCGAAAGGAAGGCACCGGTTTGACGAAAGCTACTAGCCCAAAAAAATTAAAAGGCCAGATCAAGTTAATAAATAAAATTTTTAAAAAAATAACAAAATTAAATACATATACAAAAAATTCTTATTTTTTATAGCGCGTCATTGCACCGTTGGCTGCAATGATGTTTTGAAGTCTTCTGGGCATTGAATTGGCTAAATTTTTCACTAAGTTTGGATTTTCAGCAATAACTTCCCTGTACGCCCCTACGATGAGTTCCATTAAGGCGCAATTACACAGACGAACATGCTCAAATAAAAGCTCGTGCAAAAGATCTAAAATTTTTTGCGTGAACATTTTTTTGAGCTTTTCTTTGAACATTTTGTTCGGGTAAATTTTTGAGCAAATTATTGCTATCTATTTTGGAAACATATTTTTAAAGATGGCAATAAATAATATTTCACATCAGTGATCTCAATTCTTTAAAAAAAATGGAACACCAACTTTTATTAAAAATTTTTGTGAAAAAAAGCTGACGGCAAGCGAAACATTATTATTGGCTCTACTATCAGTTTTGTCACATGGATTAGGGTTACTTATAATATTTTTTTCTTAGGGTTTTTCCCAGATTTGTTTGCCCGGGCTTTTTTTTGGGATTTTCTTTTGAGTTTTTTTTATTTCCTAGGGTTTTTTTCCTAAAGTCAAAAAAAACCCGGGAAAATTTTTCTTTTTCAAAAAAATTTTGAGTTTTTCAAATATCGGCAAAAAACTCAAAAATTGCACTTTTAAGCGGTAATCCGCGTCTCACGACTATGAGGAGTGGTGGGGAGGGGATTTTTTTTTAAACATATTTTTGTGACTTTACTTTACCCTTAGCTTTGATTGTTTTTTTTTAATTCCTCACACCAGATTTAACTAGTTAGTTTAAGGCCCCAACGGTTGCTTAAAAAAGCAAAAGGTTCATGAAAATGCTGAAGATATTTACTGTCAATTTAATGTAATAATCAAGGTCGATTACTGACACTGAACAAACAATATGCAAAGGAGCAACATTCCGATTCAGAAGTCCAGTCTATTACTGCTAAATTATATTTTTTTAGACAATGGTCGGGATGGTAGGATTGTAAAAGTGGGTAATAAACGGGTATTATTTAGACCGAACGTGCTTTTGTTCATATATTTGAGATTTAATAAAATGTAAATAGGTTTTTGAATTTGACTTAATTATTATTGTATTTTGTTTTAAACTAGGAAGTAAAATAAAGAGATATTCTTTTAAACGTAAATTTTTATCATTACATTTTACAGGCAACAGCAATAAATAATTGCCAAATAATATTTTTTTTATTGTCGTTTTTTTTACAACCCCAAAAAAGTTACAAGTATACTGGGATATCCCCTATAAAAATCAGATCAATCGAAGTTGCTCATGTGGTAAAACGTGAATTTCGACATCATATCGTTTTTCCATCGGAAAGCACTTAATTAAAATACCTTGTTTTAAAACTTAGTCTTTCTATTTTCAGTTAAGTTCAATGAATTCCCATAAAACTATAAAATTTAAATTTGTAAAGAAATTTTTATACCCCCAATTCTTCAAACAAATTTTGCTCAACATTCTCTCCAAAATTTACGTGTGTTTTTTTGTACGAGATTTTGCTCGAACATTTCTTTGAACATTTTGCTCAAGAGGCTTGTGTAAATGTTTGTCGGCATTTCAACATCAAAGGAAAGTTTGTCTGTGTAAATGCGCCTTTCGATGTTCTGAATTCCTGGGAATGATAGTAAAACTTCGATATTATTATTCTGGAACAATCGCTGCGCAATTCTGGCCGTATGAACTGGACAGTTATCTTGTTGGAATACAAAATGATCTGAATAAGGGACACCTCTCGACGCATTACATTTTCCAGCATATTAACGTCAACTTCGGCTGTAAATCGTCCAATAATTCTAAATAGAATGCCATGTCCTCTAGCCGATATCCAGCTCCAAACATTTACGATTGATTGCTTCTTGGTCTTCCTCTGGGCTAGTACTTTTCGTCAACCCGGTGCCTTTCTTTCGGTAACTCTCTTTGATTTCGAAGACAATGCCGTACTATAAAAACTTTAAAAATAAAACAGGCTGCTAACTTCTGCTGTACCAGTTTTATGTGGAGAGAAGTGTACCATAGGCCAATCAACTCCTACTGTTTTAGTGACCTTTTTTCGACCTTCGCCGCCATATTGACAAAAAACTAATGGATTTTTTGTCACTTTTGTTTCGACCTTCGCCGCCATATTGACAGGAAACTAATGGATTTTTGTCACTTTTGAGTGAAAATGGCGGCGAAGATCGATCAAAGGACACTAAATCGGTAGGAGTTGATCGGCCTGTATGGAGAGGGTACTGTGTGTACATATAACGCGATTGCTATGAAATAAACAGGACCGGTATTCTCGTAATACGTAACGTTTTTGAAGTCGCTAAGCGAAACGAATAGCGAACAGCGCGCTCAGCGGCACGCTGACCGACGACTTTTCGTATTCGCTCTGCCGAACGCGCTGTCCTACGAGCAGACAGAATCAAATTCGCTTACCACATCTTGGCATCACCGAATTTTGCATTTTTATTTCTTGTCAGTCTTGTCGCTCCTTTTCTTTTTCTATGTGTAAGAAAGAGGCCATTGCGTGATCGATTTCGATCCGTAGTTCAGAAAGGGTAAATCAAATGGTGACTCGCACAAGTGCATGTTGATCCTTTAAAAAATTACTTGATGGTTTGATTTAGCTCAGTTAAACCCGCCCTTTGACCCTGTGATATAAACTAGTAGCACGTTCCCGCACAGTGTGCGGGAAAATGTTTACCCCGAGACTTAACCGCACACCTACAAAAAAATTCCGGACTCAGTGCGGGAAAGTTTAAATTTATTCCGGCACTCAGTCAGGGAAAGTGGTGTTTCCGGCACGGTCGTATATTCATATTGATACTTTATTATGTAGCATTTATGGTTAAAATGGTTTCACAATAGTTACTTATATATCTAGTAAGTTATACATTTTAATTATAGTGAACATGCGTTTTCTACATTTTAAGAAACAGAAAATAAAACTCTAAGGTATTTTTTACCCAAAAAATAACCTAACCAATTCAACAACAAACACAGAATTCATACATCCACAAGAGAAACCTCGCGCGTAGAAAAATGTATGTTTTCATGGAACTGTTAAATTAAAAAAAGAAAATAGTAATTTTTAGTAGATTTATGAATAAATAAAATAACAAAAGATAAAAAACATAAAAATGGTAATTAATGTGAAAAATGTGATATTTCAGAAAAGTAAAGAAAATACAGGCGAAAACACAGAAATAAAGGTAGTTAACTATATTGTTTGCTAATTATTTTTTATATCAATTAAGCTATTTATTTCATGTTTGCTAATTTCATATTTCATGAAAGCTTTAAGTTTATTTTTGAAAGAAAACAATTAATGTCGGCAGGAGCCTAACAAAACCAGATATTTTTTGGTACACACAGCTGACCAATGGCTTTTTTTACCCTTGGCTTTACAGAATTTTGATTGCTTCTATTTCTAGTATTATACGTATGCTCAATTATTTCGATGTCGATTTTATTAAGAAAAATTTTTGTTGCTCTTTTTTGGAAAAAAAAGTTGTCTTACATCGAGAATCAAATAGTAAGGTTGATGTGTACGTGTTTGTCAACCGTCCCCAAGCTACTAATAAGAGATTTTTATTTTTCTAATTATTAATAAAAACGCAAACTGAAAAAACTACTATATTTTCTGCAGCACTCTACAAATTATTGTAGGGTAGGAAAATCGTACGCGCGGAGGACAAAACAGCTGGCAAATGGTAGGTGTTTCTCAAACGGTCGCCACGCGCTGAGCGCACTTCGTCGACGCCTTGCGTTCAATATACGTGAATACCATTTTTGTTACTTTGGTCACGTTTACGTTATCATACGGTCAGCGAGTACGAAACGCCGAGCGTATTTAGTTACGAGAATACCGGTCCAGAACGACTTACGGCCTTAGCAAAGCGTGGAGTAAACAAATTCGCCGACGCGCTGAGTTTCCGAGTTTGATACAAAATGAACCGTTTCGAGTCTTTATCCGAGGCCTAAATCGACTCGCACATACAAAAAACCATACCAGAGAACATCAGAAAATTTAAGAAGTTTGTCTGGAACCAATTTATGGAGTTCGGCAACGCCAGAAAATATGAATTGAAGCAGGAAACGCCGGTGAGCGATATTGCAAAAATTTTGAAGGATTGGGTACAAAATATGAAGAAAGGAAACGGTGGGGAGTATAAAGAAACTACCGTAAAAACAATTTAGAGCGTCAAGGCAAAAAGCTTGACCCATTTCAAGATATAATTTTCAAATCTGCAAGAGAAGCAAAAAACGCAAAACGACGGGATCTGCAGTCCCAAGAGAACAAGAGAAAACTAAGCTGAACTGCCTTGAAATTTGATGAAATGCAGAAATTACTGAGTTACGCTATAAACTATCCTGGAGAGGAGGAGAAGGCTGCAGGGGCAAGTTGCAGTTTTTTAAAGAAGAAGTGGACAATGCAGGTGAAAAGACTAACAGAATTGAGTAGTCCAATTTTTGGAAAAACCACTCAAGGTGGACCTAAGTCATGCGCTTCATCCAAATGGCTGATATTGAATAAAACTCACGCCAATTTCTGTCCGGTTCGAATTCTTCATGCACTGAAATCAAAGAGAGATAGCGTTGAAAATGATCGCCTGTTTCTAACGATCAATCCGTTCTGGAAATTGGAACGTCAATGGTTTAAGAACATTCCCGGTGGCAAGAACTATATTGCGAAGTCGACTAAGACGCAGGCTGCACAGGTGGGACTAGACGTGAAGAAAAAAAAAGATTTCAAATCACTCGCTGAGGGCAACTGCTGTGCCTCATCTCGCAATAAGCGGAGTTACTGATCGATCGATCGATCGGAGTTACTGATCGCGAGCTATCTGCAGATGGACCAAGAGCATCATCAGGCGATCGTCGATAAAATGCGAGGAAGTTAGAGCCGCACTAGTTCAGGGGAAATTTTGAAAAATGAAGATCTGAACAAATGCATGGCATGGCAGGACCATGCTGTGTAATTTCAGTTATGGAGAAAATAAAATACTTTTGTCTATATTACCTATAATAATTGGACAATTAATTAGAATAAATAGTCTAATTAAGTTAATTCTGAAAAAAACGTGTTTTTGTTGAAAACCGCACTCGGTTATTTTTTCCGTTGTATCAAAAAATTTCTGCTTTGACGCAGCGGGAAAAAATAAACTGGTGCAGTTTTTAAAAAACACGTTTTTATAGAATTATCGATAATTCTCAAAGTATTTATGGTATTTTTAGTTTTTTTTTACGTACCGTACCTAAAAAACAGTAGGTAATCCATCCTATCCAGCGAAATCAGAATTAAAAATAAAGACAATATATTACAATTCGTTTATTCTGACAGTAAGGTTACAAATTAACCTTTATTTCATACTGTATTGTAATGTTCCCTCTTACGGAATTAATTTGAGTCCGAGAAATGACCTATTACATCACTAGTCCGGTAAAATAACATTACCGGACTCCAACTAAATTTCTGAATTTTTATAAGCAAAATGGTATATTTTTGAACAAATCTTTATTATTATTGAAAAAAAAATATTTTATACAATAAACTACTAAAAGTTACTTATAAATATTCACATTAATTGTGCAATTGGAATTATTTTAAATTACATGAGCAGCAGCCGAGCAATCTTTTTCGGGGTTACCTTTTCGCGAGGAAGAGTAACTTTGGGTTTGGTGTTGTTGGTATGGTATTGGTATGTGAACAAAGTTTTCTCCTCCCTGGATCATTCTAGCTACTTTTGTTTTTGTCTCTAAAGACTCCTCGACATATTTTTTTCGGCCACAGAGGTGCTCTTCCAGCCGTCGTGACGTTTAAGCACATAAACATCTGCTCCCGCGTTTGCGAATAGCGTGGCAGACGTTCTGCGGAAGCAGTGTCCCGCGTACCTTTCGGGATTGGACAAATTCAAATATTCCACAATTTTTCGAGGCGCTCCCCCAATTGTATGGATGCCCACTCTTTGGCTAATACATTTTCCTTTTCTGTAGCCGACAAAAAACGCTTTTTCGAGAATGTTGGTGGGTCGCAGATGGCGATAACTACGGAATATGCTTAAAAATGATTCTTCAATGACTGTAAACACTCTTTTGATGTAAGTTTTTGTTTGGTTTATGCTTACAATCAACTGTGTCCCTGTAACTTGAATATCATCGTCATTTAGGTTGTAGAGCTCCTCCCTTCGACACCCTCCGGAAATACCTAGTAGCACCACAACCTGAAACAATACAAAAAATAATAATTTAAAAAAGGCAGAAAAGTATAAATACTAAATCCCCCTGTGTAAATTGCCTATTGCGTAAATTCAGTAAATATATGTTTATTTAATGGAAACCAAAAAACTTACCTTAATTAACAAAAATTTCTCGGTTGGAGCTGCTTTCATGAATGACTCCACTTCCTCTCTGGTCAAAATTTTTGATTGGGTCGGTTGGTGGCCTACAGATTCTTTCTTTAAAAATGCTATCAGTTTGGGAAATCTGGATATATCCACGTTCTCATTTACTACCCACATAGATTTCATCATCGAATATTTTGCCCATAGCGTTGAACTGCTGGATTTTTGTGACTGAAAAAGGAAGGAAATTAAAAATTACGAATATACGACGTATTTTTACAAAGTAGGTATTTAACACATTTTTTTTAAAACTAATTTAACACTTACCACATCTAAGAAGTAGGCCAACATAACATTTTCGTTGACGGTATTTTCCACATTAAAAGTCTTTCTCCAGTCGCAGAATCTTTCATATTCTTTTTTATATCTTACTGAACATTTGGCTGGAATCAGTTTTTCTGTTACGGCTGAACTTTTTTTCAAAATTGCGTCCATTTTCACTGCTCTACGTGACAGAAACAAATAAACTTTATTTTGTTTCTGTTAGCAACCAATTCAAAGATGACTGGACTTCAAAATTTTGATGGAAAATTGTAAAGTAATTGTTGAAACAAATATAGATGACATGACATTTTTTTGGTATATGGATTGTCGCTGTCTTCTCAAAAAAAAAATTTTTATTTTAAATTAAATAAAACAGTATGAAATAAAAAGTTGTACGATACACGGCCGTGAAATGACATTAAAGTACTCGTCTAGATATTCCGGACTCGGCTCCGCCTCGTCCGTAAACATAAATACTTACTTTTTGTGGAGTTTTTATGGAATCCTCGAAGCAGGACAACTCTAGAAGTACGGTTATACGTCAAGTCGGACCAGCGATCAAAATTACCCAGGGAATATATTCTATTTACCCTGATTATAACCGTGCGACCTATATAATTTTCGGAAAAACACTTAATTATTTACTGACTCAAGCAGGGTCAAAATTTGAACTTGCATAGCTGACTCTCTCGGTTAAATATTTGCCTTCGTAATTATAAAAGCTAATATGTGGGTTAGGAATATTTGCATGGCTCCCAGTAAACAAAGGGTACGTAAATGAACGCGGTTAAATTTATGTGTACCTTCACTTATTCTAATTTATTTTACTTATTGTGCCAAAAAATATATTTCAAAAAATTTAATTAATAGTTAAAAAATTTAAACATGAAAATATAAACTTAAAAGCTAATAATACCAAAAAAAATATACATTCATTTAAACTAACACATAATAAAAACAAAAGATTTTGGTTTGCAGATCAACCGGAACGCTACCAAAAAGAGTCTCTAATAAGGGTTGGGGGTTTTTTCAAACCTATAGTAACATTTCTAAAAATTTACAAAAAAAAAATCCTATTCGGTATTTATGAACCGAAGAAGGTCCTAGCTATTCGCCGATATCAAAAAAATGCAAATTCATGCCACGGAAAAATCACAAAAAAATCGGAAATTGACGCATGTTTAGAAAATTTACAAAATCAATTTTTCGACCCCGGCTGCTTAACTTCAAATTTTTTAATCGACATTCCCTTTACAGATCTGCCAAATATGTTTTTTAAAAGGCTATGTAACTCGCTAGAATATTAAATGTAACAAGACACGATGGGCCCCCCAAGTTTTAATAAAATTAAACAACGCACATAAAAAAAGCTTTTTGCTAAAAACTTCAAATATAAAAAAAAAATTATGTCACGCTTCATATTTTGTCGTGTGTTTTTTCAAGGGATTCTTGAAATTTTTACAGTTGCTTGTTACATTTAATATTTTAGCATGTTATATAGCCTTTTAAAAAAGGGAATGTGGATTAAAAAATTTGAAGTTAAGCAGCCGGGGTCAAAGAATTGGGATTTTATAAATTTTCTGAACATGCGTCAATTTCCAATTTTTTTGTGATTTTTCCGTGGCATGAATTTTCAGTTTTTTTTATATCGACGAATAGCTAGGACCTTCTTATAGTCACTTCAAAATGAATTTGCACAATCCCGTTCATAAATAGAGAATGGAATCTTTCTTCGTAAATCAAATTTTTTTTTTTTAAATTTCAAATTGATTATTTTTTTATGCAATCAACCAGAAGTCAAATATCATGTTTTGCATACCATAGTAAAGGCCGTGTCATAGCCTTTTAGGAGGTTTAACCAAAGTTTAAAATGTTGACACTTAACCGAGATACAGCTGTCAAAATGACCTGATGTCCTAAAAAAAGTTTAGGGCGTCGCGACGCCTAACGTACGCCATCGCCGAAAAAACTAATATTCATTTTGTGGTCACCGAAGTCATACCTAAGTGTGTACCGAGTTAAAACAAAATCACCAAAAATCTTCCTATACATTGGAAAAAAGATATAAAAAACCCCCGACTATAAGCTCCCCTCCCCATCACTCTACCACTGTTTAGGCTATCTTTATCTTATCTTTGGCTACTTCAAAATCGAGTAGAAATAACAATTTTATGTGAGCTTAGCGTAGTTCCTAGTATTGTTCTCTTCTTTTGATTGCGTTGGTCTGAGAGAGATGAAACTTATCAAGTATCTTTCTCAGACGAATGGATTTAGAAAAAGAGAACAATAGTAACTATAGTATGCTCACAAAAAATTGTTAAAAATTAAACACATAAACAGCTATCTGGAACCGACACTATTACGTAATTTTTCTTAGCGTCAAAATTAATTTGTGATACAAAATTAACTATCATCCGGTTGCAAAGTTTACTGTTTCGCCAAAGTTAACTAAATCCCCACTAGATGGGCCACTGTCGACTCAACCCTCCCTCATTAACCCCCGAAGAGAGGTGTCATAAGTGGAGAATACTGCTTGGAGAATATCCTTCTGGGAGTGTTCCTATGATAATATGCCAATTAGTTCCACAGCTTTGAAATATAATAACAACAACAACTATTTTACAATAGTATGGAACCAGTTACTAACTAGTGCTAATTATAATTATTTGAAAGAAAGAGAATATATAGCAAAGATATAAAAAAACCAAGGGTATACATTTACAAGAAAATAATTGACGTCATATTATAATTATATATATAAAAATATATTAAATATCTAACACTAGTCCAAAAGTTTAATTAAAAATTAATGACACTTAATAATTGTGTTTTGAAATATTAAATTAATGTTCTAGAACGAGTTGGTGATTAAAAACAATTTAATTTATTTTTAAAACCGTTTTTTGATTGGAGTTCTTGCACAGCTTTAGGTAAATGCATCAAGGCTTTTAGTCCCATAATTCAGTGGCGTAGCCAGGGGGGGTTTTCGGGATTAAAACCCCCCCAGGAGGTCCAACGACCCAACCCACAATAAATTAATCGTGATCAAGGGCCCCAGGGAGAGCTATTATATAGCTCAACACGTTTTTGATCCTTTACTCCGGCTGATGACGTGTATTTGGTGTTATGTCTTAAATTTTAAAAATTTTGCCTGCGGTGCTATGACGTCATTAATTGTTACAATTTTAGTGTACTTCTAAGGAAATTTTATCACCAGCATTCAAAAAATAATTTATGATATAAATTTATAATTTTACTTTTTCAAAAATATTTTACCAAAAATCTAAGAGATCAAAATTTTTAACGAATTTTTTGTTTTTTTTTGTCAAAATTTTCACCTGCGGCTTTATAATAATATTAAATATTGTTAAAATTTTGTTTAGTTTTAAGCAATTTTTTTTGGCAACAACCTTTGAAACACATAAAAAATAGCATTTTAGGGTATTTTTTTAAAAAAATTTTGCCTGCGGCGCTTTTAACTCATTAACTTATCCCCTATTAAACCACCCTCTCCTCGCCCTTCAGTTCAAGAGCTGAAGGAATACGCACCCAACTAACAAAGAAACCCCCCCCCCCCAGAGTCGATTTCTGGCTACGCCACTGCATAATTTATGGCAACTGAGCTCCACATTTAGCTTTATTATTTTTTGCCGCGTATTAATATCATGAATATCTTTACTGCACACAACATTTTCTTCTCTTGAGTATATGAAAGTAGTCAGCTCAAACAAATAAATACTACACAATGTAAATATATTCCATTTAATAAATCCTTTCCAACAATTTTGTGTAACAGGAATTTTTCAAACATGCCCTTATCACCCTGAGGATGCACCCAAAAAAATAACCCCATACCTCAAACAGGATCCTACTAATAAATAGAAAACTTTCTGTATATGTTTGTCCCTTAATCACGCCAAAACGGCTAGACCGATTTCGACGAAATTTGGTAAGAAGATAGGGTATGACCTAAGTTGAAACATAGTATACTTTTTATTTGAAAAAACTGAGCCCTGGGGCACACCGCAAGTAGCGCTAACTAAATCTGAAGCCACCTGGTTTTGACGTTTTGCAGAGTAGTCATTTAAACAAACATATTGATTTCTCGAGGTCAAAAAGGAATTAATGATATTTAGCGGATTGTTCACAATACCAAAACGTTCTAGTTTTTCTAGTAACAAAGCATGCTCTGATCGCAGAAGATTCCCACAGGACACCCCCCCTTCTTCCATATATACTATGTTTTCTAGGAAACTATTTATTGCGTCCGTTGTGGAAACCAAAATTGATTTAGAGAAATATATCTTGTAATGGTAAATTTTCTTATCCATGGCGCTACTAAGCTCGGGATCGAAAATTACTATAATTACAGATTTATTAGCCAATTAAGAAGAGCTCAACTGAAGTATGCTTTGGTTAGATTTTAATTAGTTCCGAAATTTAGGGTTTTCGGTTTTTGGTGCATTAAGGGAGCCCATTTGGGACTGGAATTTTTTTCTCTCAAGCTCCGTCCGAAAGTATTATTTAAATATATTTATTTTAAAAACACAAAAAGTTGTAGATTTATACCGGGTGTCCCAAGGTGAGTACCTTAGAGTAAACTTTCTATTCTAACATAAGTCCATGTAAACTATCTTCATGAAATACTCTCATATTTGCAGTGTTGTCATTTGCAGGAAAATTTGGCAACAACTTTCTTATTTTAAATTGAACACCCTGTATATTTTTGCATTTTTAAATTCTACAAAATATTTTAGTTACATTTTATGTATAATGTCCTCATCATCATCAGGCAATCATTCGATACCGAGTATGATTTTCCTCTATTCTGTATTGACGCTATCTGTTGTGCATTTTTTGATGGCTATGTAAGCCAATTCTCGAGCCGCACACCCTTCCACAGTCCTGGCACACCCAGTCTCCGGCAGCAGCCGGGTGTTGTTGGTCGTCCATTCTTCCATTTTGTCGCTCCTTTCTACGTTCTCTCTTTTCCGTGTCTAGTCTACGTCGTTGCTCTTCAAAAGTTTGTGCTCCCTCATGGACTGTTCGGCGCCATGTAGCCCTATCGTTTGCAGTAGTCTCGAAGTTGTTTATATCGATGTGACCCCTCATCATATTGCCTTTGAGAACGTCCTTGTATCTTTTTTTGTTGACCTCCTTGATTTCTCTTTCCCTCCTTCAGTTGTCTATAAAATATCTGCTTTGGGAGACGTATTTCGGGCATGCGGATAACGTGACCAGTCCAACGAAGCTGGGGCTTGAAGATAAGGGCTTCTATACTAGTTGTTCTGTCTTGCCATTTGATTCTCAGGATTCGTCTTAAACAACTTTGGTGATATTTTTTCTAGTCATTCGATATGCCTTCTGTAGGTGGTCCACGTTTCGCATCCGTATGTTAGAGTTGGTATTATAACTGTGTTGTAGACACGAAGCTTGGTCTCCGCATTGCCGTCGTGATTGTTGAAGACTCTCCGAAAGCCGTCCGAACGCTGCGCTAGCACCTTTTAGGCGATGCTGTATTTCTGCGTCAATAGTTGCATTTGATGATAGGTGGCTTCGAAGGTATGGGTAATGTTCCACGTTCTGCAGAGGATGGCCATTTATGGAAATGTTTGGAGCTTGGGGATTCGTAACTGATTCTGGTTGGTGAAGAATTTGCGTTTTGGGAAGATTGACCTCTAGGCCAATGCTTTTGTAGGCTTGGTTAAATGCGTTGATTACCAGCTGTAGACCTTCATCTGTATCGGCCATAACGACGTTGTCATCGGCGTACTGCAGTTCGATAACCGAGGTCGTCGAGACTTTAGTTTTTGCTCGCAGTCTGCCTAGGTTAAGTATGCCACCGTCGAATCTATATAGAATTTCCACTCCCGGCGGTAGATGTTCCTAGTGAAGCATGGCACCTAAAGATATAATAGAGAATAGGGTGGGCGCAATAACACACCCTTGTTTAACGCCTGTCGTAATCTGGAATGACTTTCCTGGTCCATCGTTGCTCAGGACTGTTGCATTCATATTGTCGTGTAGTAGTCTAAGAATTTGAATATATTTTTGAGGGCATCCAGCTTTTGTCAGTATTTGCCAAAGAGCTTCTCTGTTGACCGAGTCAAATGCTTTGACTAGGTCTATGAAGGCCATGAATATATAATATAATGTCCTACACCTATATTCAACTGTTTTTAAAATATTGACAGGTAAAAATTGACATTTTTTAAATTTGACAGCCCGTAACATCGAAACGGTTAAGGATAGAGCAAAACAGTTTTTACATTCCTATCTTGGTTTTTCACAGGCTATCGTTTTATACTATTTTTAACCCAGGGTTAAACTAACTTTGGCATATTTTAACCCTGGATTTAGATATAAAACGATAGCTTGTAAAAAACCAAGATAAGAATGTAAAGAGCGTTTGGCTCTATCCTTAACCGTTTCGATGTTACGGGCTATCAAAATAAAAAATGTCAATTTTCACCTGTCAATATTTTAAAAACAGTTGAACATAGGTATAGGACATTATACATAAAATGTACCTAAAATATTTTGTAGAATCCAAAAATGTAAAAATATACAGGGTGTTCAATTTAAAATAAGAAAGTTGTTGCCAAGTTTTCCTCAGAATGGCAACACTGCAAATATGAAAGTTTCCATTGTATAGTTTCCAAAATATTCTAATAGGTTACTCACCTTGGGACACCCGGTATACTAGAGTGCATTGCTGTGTTAAAGTAGTTAATAGAAATTAAAAAAATTAATCGATTCAACTCGAATTCAAATTCGCAAAGTATCTGTCGATGTAAACGTATTTTATAACTAATATATTCTCAAGTTATTCGGTTTTAACCGAGGTTTTAACACTTAATATCAAGACACTCACTAAAATTTTAATTAATGAAACTCGTTCAGTTATTATTATCTGAAGTTCTACAGTGCGGATGTAAAAAGGGGGAACCCTTTTAAATTTTAAGCATAAGGGGATATTGACTTGGATAAAAAGTTTTTTATTACGACGTCCTATTCTGTTACTCAAAGCTAAAATTATACTTAATCACTATGCACTTGAAAGATATTTACCTAGAATATATTCCTACTTTTTTCGACTGTTACACCAGACTTTGACAATAATAAAATTGACGTTTTTGTCAAAAAACAACTACTCCATTTTTTACAAGCTTCACAAATGATTGTATGGTTGTATGTTTTGCACAAATCTGGCAAGTCAATTTTCACTAACTTGTACAGGGTGGTCCAAATTCGAGGGGCCTCTATAGCTTTGGGTTTTTGCAGCATAGTTAGCCCAAAACTAATATACATGTTATGGGCTCGATTTTCAAGAGAAGTTTAAAACTAAAAACCGCATTGCGATTTGTCAAAGCGTTTCTGAACTACAGGGTGATTCTTAAAAATGTGCGATTTTAAAGGCCTTCTACAACTTTTTTATTTGTAAAGATGGAGATTTTCATTAAAAACATTTTTTGAAGATTTTTTAAAGACAAATCTACCTGTTTCACCGATTTTTTCTTAAAGCCGTTAGTTCCCGAGATATCACACAAAGTTATATTTCTTTAAATGGGATTTTTCTAAAAAAACAGTTTTCTAATAAAATTTCCTGTCGAACGATGTGCCATACACCTATTTTTATTAAATAGTTTAAAAGATATTTGCTGTGCGCGCCCTAAATGTGTAAATAAAATTTTATTGTTTTTTTTTGCATACAAAATCAAGTTGGCTATGACACGAGGGGATACAGCAACCTCGAACTTTAACTTCTAGTTTACTATAATTACCAACCCTAAAATAATAAACAAAAATAAAATTATTAAAAGTTTTTATTTAAAATTTTTATTAATTAAACTATGTAACACCTAAAATCTACATCAAACAATTTTCTTTAATTCTAAAACAAATGCTCAAATTGACGGCCGTTTTCTTGTAAACATATCCTACATCTTCTCTTGACGCTATTTTCTTCATTAAGAACTTTTACCGCACGAAGCTGCTTGAATGCAGTACGAAGTGCCTCTTCCAATTCCCTTTTAGTAGTTGGGCTATTTCGAAATACAAGGTTTTTGACTCTCCCCCACAAAAAGAAGTCACAAGGGGTCAGGTCTGGAGACCTGGGGGGCCAATATATAGGACATTTATTTGCGATCCAGTTTTCGGCAAACACAATATTTAGCAAATTAGTAATATCTCGTGCATTGTGAGGAGGTGCACCGTCATGTTGAAAGTATAGCTCATTATTTTGCTGAAGTGACAAATTGTCGATAAACGGAATCACCTGCTCCTAAAATTTGTTGGTATCTTTCGGCATTTAAATTTCCATCAAAAATCTCTGTAGATGCCTACCCATACCTTAAAACTGAACCTTCCCTGATTCGCTTGTTCCACCATAATATAGGGATTTTGCTGTTTCCAGTAATAGCAGTTATATCTGGTGAATATTCCATCACTAGAAAT
Organism: Oxystoma pomonae; assembly: GCA_963921995.1. Taxonomy (NCBI): domain Eukaryota; kingdom Metazoa; phylum Arthropoda; class Insecta; order Coleoptera; family Brentidae; genus Oxystoma; species Oxystoma pomonae. The sequence goes on along the minus strand of OY998170.1, from coordinate 4,748,249 downwards.
CGTTCCCTCATCCGTCCAAATTCTTCCAACTCTCTATCTCTGGCTAGGCTTCTATACATCCTAGGCCGCGGTTTTGTAAAGGATCCATATTTTTGTAGATGACGTTTTAACTTCAAAAATATTTTTGAGCTAGGTTGCCTTCTTTCCGGATATCTCTGGAAATATAGATTTAACGCCGTCTGTCGATTTTCTTTACTTTCAATATAACATTTTATCATGTCGTACTTTTCAAAGTTTTCAAACATTTTTATATCTTGACAAAGACGTCACTTTTGACACTTGGGCTCGTTTATCATGGCAATTGTTGTTATTTGTTCATAGCTGCCTAGATAGATACCATAAAACTGCATAGGTCAGAGTTAAACACAGCTTACTATGGTCTTTATTAAAAATTGCAGATATCTGTTTAACTACTTAATAAAAATAGGTGTATGGGACATCGTTTAACAGGAAATTTTATTAAAAAACTATGTTTTTTTAAAAAATTGGGGTATTCCATTTAAAAAAATGTAAATTTTTTGTTATATCTCGTGAACTAAAGGCTTTAAGACAAAATCGGTGAAACAGGTAGATTTGTCCTTAAAAAATCTTTTTGTTTTTAATGAAAATCTCTATCTTTACAAATAAAAAAGTTGTAGAGGGTTTTTAGAAACGCAGATCGCAATGCGGTTTTTAGTTTTCGACTTCTCTTGAAAATCGATTCTGTAACATGTATATTAGTTTCGGAATAACTATGCTGCAAAAGCCCAAAGCTATAGAGGCCCCTCGAATTTGGATCACCCTGTACCTATCCGATCAACTTCAGATTTTCTATGCGTTTAAGGTTCCGGTGACAATACAATATTATGAAAAAATTACGTTGGTGGGGGGCGCTAAGGAGGGTAAGATGAGCATAATATATTTAAAAATTAAGAAATTCATGAATTTTGAACATTTTGTAATTTTATAGGTAAAAACTACGTACGGACTCATTTTTTTGTGTTTAGTGTGTTAACACATAATATGTTTCAATGTGCGACAAAATACCCTTTTACCTTTTAAATTGGATGTAAATTTTATTTCAGGACCCCGAAAATTTTGTTTTCAGCATTGGCTGATTTCTAATTGGTTCAGTGTCTAGCGTCAACTACAAAGAGCACCTTAATTGAGTTTAAAGGGTTGGTCTAAGTATACCGTTTATGTGAGAGTTATAGCTTGCTGCGTTGGGAGGATCAGTGCGTTGGGGTATTGTTCAAGGTCATGAAACTTCAAACTGCATCAAACTCTAAGGATCGAATTTAGCATATATGCCTAATAGTTTGAGGTAAATTTGAAGTTTGACTAACAAAACCTCAAATCATTAAGATTTTTGAAGAGAAAATGGCAAAAATCTTGTTTTTTTTGAGATTTTCAAGGTCATTCAAGGTGAATTTTTTTGGAATGCCCTTTCTCAAATTATATGGAATCGAGTATAATCATGCCCCGCCTGCGAAAGTTGTATATTTTATGATTTTTGGCGGCCATCTTGAAAGATGACGTCATATCAACTTCTTCTACACGGATGGGAACAAAACACCCGGTAATACTTGATTGTGTGACTAAAGAGCTATCAATCCCACTTAGTCGCAAAATTCCTTCATTCAAAATCCCACGGAATAGAAATTATCGACATATGCCCCTACACTACAAGGGGAGTAAGGGATAGTGATGCGAATATAATGTAACCTTCATATTTGCTCGGAACAGTTGGAGACCATGCTCGCACTAAGCGTGGGACCAGAGGTTTTCGATCGGTATGATGCGACTAGCCTCTCATATCCAAATACCAACCTCACCATGGTGGGGTGGTACGCCAGCGTAGTTCAAACAGAACTGAATGGCATCCACATAGCAGCAAAAGAAATATCCACGAAAAATATTTTGGGAAAAAACTGCATTTACACAGATAGCAGACAAGCACTACTAGCTCTACAACGATCACGTATTACAATGGGCTCAGTACTCGAATGCCATGAAACCTTGGTCAAAGTATCAGAAAACAACAACATGGTCACACTAAAATGGATCAAAGGTCATGACAAATACACAGGAAACCACATTGTAGATACGCTGGCCAGGGAGGCAGCGGGACAAACACTCTTTGAACCTGCCCCTTCTGCCAGTATAACAGCATTAACAGTGCCGAACCAAATACAAGAACATTCCCAAAAAGACTTTGCCAGGGAATTACTACGTTACCCTGACCAGCAAAAAAATTCCTATCAATGACCAGACAGAACCTGCGCTTTGTCACGGGCATTCTGACCGGCCACTGGCAACTAAATAAACACCTCAATAGAATGATGTTATCTGAAACACCTCTATGTAGAGGTTGTAAACAAGATGAAACCATGGAACACATTCTCTGCGACTTTCCAGCGCTGTCATCTACCCGAAAGGCTATTTTCGACGAGTTTTGGCCAACACCAGCCAACATACGTGAGGCTCCCCTTGGCGACGTTATCAACTACGTTCGAAGCGTAGGAAGGCTGACGAACTAGGGGAAAGCCCTATAGGAGGATGCACAACGGGTCTAATGAGGTGCTGTGAGGTTAAATCCCCACCCTCCCAAATTATCAGATCAGAGATCACCATGGTGGTGCTCCCTGTCTAAAACAGACAAGGCTCTGGCGACCGAATATGGGCGGTATAGCCCTATGGGGAAGTTCAGCTACACCCAATAACCACTAGGAACTGCTCCATTAGCCCATCCAAAAAGTGGGGAATTTTGTGGCCCACCTTTTATATATTAATAAAAATGAGCTCTAAGAAGAGAAAGAGGAGCGATTCTCCATCGACATTGGAACAATTAGTAGTCTCTCTCGTGGAAAAACGATTAGAGGAAAAGTTAAAGAAGGTCCTTGGAGCTCAGGGGCGGCCGAAGGACAAAGTTGCTAAAAGGAGACAGGAAAGTCTGCGAGACTGCAGTCCGGGGGGCTTAACGCCTCAAATCTGATGCAAGCTTGGAAATTGAAAATTTTGCAAAGGAATATGAAAAATCCCCCAAGAGAAAGAGCTTAGACACAGAATTTTAGTTTAGCTTTTTTGTATCCTTCAATATCGATAACGAGAATTTTTTGACAAATACACAGATGCCTACTAAAAATATAAACGCGGTCTTGACTCTTTAAAGAACTACCTAGTTATCTAGAGAAGAAATTTTAAGATTAAACGAACTTGTGAAGATAACGCCCACCCTAGAAAATAAAATAAAATAACAAAAAATATTTTCCCGCCCAAAGACCGCGAATCTTTGAAATTATGAAGGGACCAAAGCATAGAGAAGTGTCATATAGTATTGGTTAGTAAGAAATTCTTCTTTTTTCTTGAGACTTTGTGTACATATATTAATTTATGATACCAAAAAGAGCCAAATAGGAATATTGGAAGTAATCCACTCCTTTTCCAACTACATCACATAAAAAAGCGCCTTAAAATTGGCACACTAGTCATTTTATCCCTTTTTAACCTTGTGTTAACAAAACAAAATCCTTACAGGTACCGCGGCATATGTAGGATCCACTTTCAAAATTTTCTTATCCTTAAAATTCCCACAAAAAGGCCGCCACAATCTCAATATAACTGCACACAAATTCAGCATAAATCCATCGGATACGGTTGTGTAGTTTGCAGGATTCAATTCCGGAGGAGCTTGAGAGTTCCACAATTTACCTCTATTTTTTTTCGGTACAATTGTTTTAGTAGTATCCTCTATCTACGGTATCTAAAAAAATATGTAAGCTTAAAAGTTTTTGTGTGTATAAGTTTTGAGATACGGACAGCCTAAAAAGCCATATTGGTGTATGTAGATATTAACTCTTGTTCAAAAAAAAATAAGTTACCACAGAAATGATTGGTGGAGAGTTTTCTTGACAGTTCGTTAAATAATAAACAGGGGGTTTCCAAAAATTCACTTTTTTATACTTGCACTTCTACCGAATCTAAACGAGCTCATTGTTTTTTGACAGAAAGTAATAGTCTCGGTAATAGTTTTAATCCATATTAGAAAATATAAAATTTTTGTTTTTTGGTAGCCCCCACTTTGTTAGAAAATAATTTTTGCACCTGTGTTATAACCATTTTGTGGATAATAGATTTCAAGAATTTTTGATAGAACTAGATCATAACAAATATTTTTATTTGAAACAAAGACCGATTACTATTCAGAGAAAAATAATTTTCTTACTTTTACACCTCGGTCAAGTTTGATTTAACTTTTACATTTTAGAGTACTCCAAGATTTACTGGAGATGACGAGATAGATAAAGGTATCCATTCTACTTACATTTTTTTACAGCACATACTAAAACAGTGAATTCTAGATTATATATTAATAGGTAGTTGATGACCCTAAACGTTGATTTGGCTGAGAAGGGGTCAATTAAAAAACAAGAAAAGCTTTTTCTAAATTTGCGAACGTTTCGATTTATTTAAAATCATCATCAGCGCATCTGAAAGATACGAAACAATCCAACTTTAGTTTCAAGGGTAAAAAACACTAAAAAAAAGAAGTTTTTACATAGAATGACAAAATATCATAGCTAAGAGCATTATTCTATAATTATTATGTGTACCTGTACAATCTCATACAGGGGGGCAAATCTAATGGAGTGGTTAAACTGGAATCAAAACTAGGAACTGCTTCATTAAGGACCTGTACAAACTCGTACAGGGGAAAGGCTGCAGTGCAGTGACTCTGGCCAGCCATTAGGCTGGTCGGAGCCTCAATCAGGGGGTTTTAGTCGGTAGGAATCCGACACTACCCGGGCTCTCCTGGTAGAGGAGAAATGACTGGCAGGAAAGTAGTTTGGGCGTCTTATGCAAGATTTCCCCTTGAAAAAAAATGATCTTAATAATAAAAATAATATAAACGAAAACAATCATTTTGATCAGTTTTTGTTTACATAACATTTATATCATTACTACTGCTGTCTATGAAGTATTTTTAAAGATCTTGAACTTATGTTCGTGGTGGTTTCTTTAAAAATCACCAAACACTGTGAGCACCAGTATCAACCCATGTTGCTTTGCCGAAATCTGGGACGTTTGGAAGATTTTGTCCGAGTAAAAAAGGGGTAGGTTTCAAAACGTGGACAATCTCCGGGCAAAAAAGAAGTAAATGCCATTACAATGCTTCATATCGAAAAACTTCCGGGTAAAAACGTCGTAACGTATTTTACAGTTTTTTTTGCAGTAAAACAGTGTTTTTCTTAGCATTGTAAGGGACTTTACAATTTCACCCAAAAGGCGTAAGTAACTTTACAATGTTTTTATACGGACATTTCAGAAAAACTTTGCACACGCTCGATTTGCAAAAAAAATCATTGTTTTAGGTAAAAAATTTAAATTTTTGTCACATAGGTCGCGATTCTTCATAACCCGTCAGAAAAAATCTGACGATTTTTAAATACAAGTTTACACTTAATGCTTTTTTGTCAGGACTATTTGCTAATATTACTTAAAATTTGGTTTCTTAATACTGTTGTAGTAAATAACCAATATATTAGTTTTAATTTTTGTAGTCTGTTTCTCTGAAAACCCTGTTTTTTATTTAAAACTGTATGTTATTAAGCTTATTTTTATGTGTAAACAAACCTTTAAAACTTTTAACATACAAAACCATAGATAGCCATGGAATATTTCGCTGTCACTGTTCAGAAAAGTCACACAAATTCTGTCTTTCTTTTTACATGGTGAGAATTGTCGACACTTTTTGACGTTTATTAGTATGCGTAGTAACAATTTAGCTCCGCCATAAACTAGTCCTGCAGAATATCTTTAAGATATTACATTTAAAAAATGTTATTAAAAAAATGACGCAGTTTCTCTTACAACGCTAGGATAAATATGAAGGACGCTGTGTTTTTATTTTAAATGATGCGATAAGTAAAAATCGCCAGTTTCCAGAATTCTGACGGGTGAGATTTTCTGTCATTTCTGAAGAATCGCGACCAGAATATCAAAATATAGATCAAAATGATTCCAAAAAACTTCTTTTTTGAACGGACGTATCGATATATCGCTTTTTTGGCTAGACAAAACCGGAAATATCAGGTAAAAAAATCATTCCAAACGTGGGGCAAAAGTTTTTTTTAAAAAATCGCAAATGTTGTCGGGTTTTAAAAAATTTGAATTTACTTGTTTTAGCGTTTGCTGTTAATAGCATTTAACGTATAATAATTTGGCTAAAAGACACTTATATACCCTCGATAAATTTCTAATAGTCTCGAGAGAGAGTTTTCGAATGAATTTCAAGAGGCCCTAATGGCATAAACTTTGACCTTATCAGCGTTGTTTTAGAGGAACAATGAATATTTTTGATGATTCGTTACCACCATAATTTATGTGAAGATGGTTTTATTCAAAAATAATTCAATCATTCTATCCTTATAGATGAACTAACTTTTCCATGTTTTTTTGTGTTTTGGGCTTCTTAACTTACAGGGATTAAAAATAACTTTAATCTCTGGGGGATCTAAAGTAACTTTTTCCAAATTAAACAATAATTTTATTGAAATTTTATTAATTAGTTAAAATATATGAATTGTCGAAATCCAACGTCTTGGACTTTTTGGCTTATATTGATCATAATGTCTCTTTAGAAATGCCGTGAGTTTACTATATTTGCTGATGTCGACGTTTGCTTCAGATATTATCGTGGCTTTGATCATGGAATATTTGCTATGTTTTCATGGATATTGAATTCGTTTACAATATGTTTTGAAAACTTTTTTTTCATAAGTTTTCATGACAGGTTTTCAAATCGATTTTGAATCGATTTTAAAACAACAACTGACTGACATTTGTTTTGTGCTATAGCAACACTTCCATGGCAAGTTGGGTTTGTTTACATGGTGGTAAGGCGCAGAATTGGGACGGACTACCAGCTAAAATGCCTAAAAACTTCAAAAGTACGACAGTTTGTCATATTGTTTAAAAAAGGTCTCTAAAACTGAAAATATTTTTTTACTTAAATTAAAGGCAACCTTATTTTTATATTAAATTTTGCATATTACTAAAAAAATCAGCAAAAATAATATTTTAGTAAAGTCTTTATTAAACAATATCAAATTATCACTCGAGTCACGGACGAAGGCTGTTCTATAAAAAGAGCGGTAACCCATTTTGGAGTTGATAAAATAACAATAATACGATGGAAACAGCGCTGGATTGAAAACAATTCGACGAATAGGAAACTTGGATTAGGACAAAAACGATGTTAAACCTAATACTAATTATTTTAACTTAAAAAAGAACTAAAATAAATAATTTAGTATTTAATAGAATTACAATTTTTCTCTATTATAAGCTGGAAACGTCTGATGGTCTTCTTCTCCAATTTCTTTGGTATATTATTTTAACGATTCGACCCCATATATTTTCCATTGAGTTAAGGTCAGGGCTGTTAGCTGGCCAAGGAAGTGTTTCTATATTATTATTCTGAAACCATTGGCGAACAACATTAGCCGTGTGTACTGGACAGTTGTCCTGCTGATAAACGAAGTCATTATTTTCATGTAAAGCCTGTACAGATGGCAGCATAACGTTTTCAAGGATTTCAATATATCGTTCACCATTGAATCTTCCTTCGATTCTCCAAAAAAAAAACAAACCTCTAGCACTAAACCAGCCTCACATGTTTACAGAAAAATGTCCAGCTTTTTTAATTTGGTTTGTATGTTATCTTTTTTATTTTATTTATTTCGTTAACCTGATCTGGCCTTTTAATTGTTTTGGGCTAGTAACTTTCGTCAAACCGGTGCCTTCCTTTTGAGGGACAGTTCCTTCTTCTTGAAATCGATTTATTATGGTTACTATCGTCGACTTGCTGCTATTATAATCAGCTAGTCGAATAGCCCAATTTAATTTAAGTAAAAAAATATTTATTTTTAGTGGCCTTATGTTTTGAATTACGAAAAAATACACGAGCAGTCTCCTTATAAAAAGTTTATATATGCCAAAAATATAACCTAAAATGAGAAAGTCAAAAAGTCAGTGTTGCACATAGGAAAATATAAAAAATCCTATTTGTAGCTACCTTCTGCTGTGCCAGTTTTATCTGGAGAGACTTTTGACTGCAGAAAAATGCCAGCGTAGAAAACGCTTCATATCAAAGCATAATATAGACTGTGTGCCAAAAGTCTGAAATAATCGATTTTTTTGGGGGAACTATGAGTTTAAAAAAAAACTTATATAGGATCATTTTAGGAAAAAAAAGCGGTTTCCAAAAATGTATACCCTTTTATGCAGGGTGTCATCTTATTTTCGGCATCCTTAAAAAAATAAGGATTCAGAAAATGAGAGAGAATATACAGGGCGTCCCATTTAAAAAAAAATAACCTTGTGTCATATTTAATTTTTGGGACACCCTGTTTATTTAGGCTATCTGGCATTTCCATTTTTTCCCAAAGTGACTTGGCTTTCGATTAAATACGATGCATGTACAATATTAATTCTAAAAATATAATAACAAAACAAAATAAATATATTACCTGCTATTATTTTCATTAAGCTGGCTAAAAAAATAAAACTCAAGGTGCAAAAGGAGTCCAGATAACGCCTTCTTACAAAACACAGGCGTTGTAATTTTTAATTTCCCTATGCCCTTCATCTTTGTGCAGAACTGTATTTTTTTTAATTTTCAGCAATCTCTGTCCCAAGAACACTTGGCCAACCTTTGTGCCCAATGTGAGAGATACATCGGCACTATTGGAGGCGGAATGGACCAAGCAATCGCTCTTTTGGCCACAGAAGGTAAAGATACCCATAAATAAAATGTTTCTTCTTTATTGCAAAAATTTTCGAATTTAAATTTGTAATGCATAAAATATTGTAGATGGTTTTTCTCTCTGTTCCAAAAAATTAAACAAAAACCGATAAAAATATACCGTTTTTAGCCTATTCGCTAATTATTATTATTTTTTGCAAATCCCAAAACTGATAGAAGAATGCGGTTTTTCGATTATTATCAAAAAACGTTAGCTGCCTTCAAAAAAAGTATCGCCTTTCGTCTAGCGTGTTTCTATAATTTTTTAAAAGCAAAATACCAATAAAAATATACCGTTTTTAGCCTACTCGCTAATTATTATTATTTTTTGCAAATCCCAAAACTGATAGAAGAATGTGGTTTTTAGATTATTATCAAAAAACGTTAGCTGCCTTCAAAAAAATTATCGCCTTTCGTCTAGCGTGTTTCTGTAATTTTTTCAAAGCAAACAACTGATAATAATTTACCGTTTTTAGCCTATTCGCTAATTATTATTATTTTTTACAAATCCCAAAACTGATAGAAGAATGTGGTTTTTCGATTATTATTAAAAAACGTTAGCTGCCTTCAAAAAAAGTATCGCCTTTTGTCTAGCGTGTTTCTATAATTTTTTAAAAGCAAAAAACCAATAAAAATATACCGTTTTTAGCCTATTCGCTAATTATTATTATTTCTTGCAAATCCCAAAACTGATAGAAGAATGTGGTTTTAAGATTATTGTCAAAAAACATTAGCTGCCTTCAAAAAAAGTATCGCCTTTTGTGTAGCGTGTTTCTGTAATTTATTAAATTCAAAAAACCGATAAAAATATACCGTTTTTAGCCTATTCTCTAATTATTATTATTTCTCGCAAATCACAAAAGTGATAAAAGAATGTGGTTTTAAGATTATTATCACAAAACGTTAGCTGCCTTCAAAAAAAGTATCGCCTTTTGTCTAGCGTGTTTCTATAATTTTTTAAAAACAAAAAAACTGATAATAAATTACCGTTTTTAGCCTATTCGCTAATTATTATTAATTTTTGCAAATCCCAAAACTGATAGAAGAATGTGGATTTCAGATTATTATCAAAAAATGTTAGCTGTCTTTAAAAAAAAGTATCGCCTTTTGTCTAGCGTGTTTCTATAATTTTTTAAAAGCAAAAAACCAATAAAAATATACCGTTTTTAGCCTATTCGCTAATTATTATTATTTCTCGCAAATCCCAAAACTGATAAAAGAATGTGGTTTTAAGATTATTATCACAAAACGTTAGTTGCCTTCAAAAAAAGTATCGCCTTTTGTCTAGCGTGTTTCTATCATTTTTTAAAAGCAAATAACCAATAAAAATATACCGCTTTTAGCCTAATCGCTAATTATTATTATTTTTTGCAAATCCCAAAACTGCTAGGAGAATGTGGTTTTTAGATTATTACCAAAAAACGTTAGCTGCCTTCAAAGCAAGTATCGCCTTTTGTCTAGCGTGTTTGTGTAATTTTTTGAAAGCAAAAAACCGATAAAAATATGTGGTTCTTAGCCTATTCGCTAATTATTATAACACTTCAGTGTGCTTCGACCCCACCTCGGTCGTACGGCACGACGCGAGTAAATTGGACTAGTTCCCCCTATGTTCGCAGTAGCCTGAAGAGCATTGTGTAGATTTTTTGCCAAATCATAAATGCGCCGCAGATGAAAATTTTAAGAAAACTATATACTATTATGCTGATAAAAATTCCTTAGAATTAAATCAAAATTGTATCAATGAATGACGCCATAGCCCCGTAGGCAAAATTTTTAAAATTTAAGACATCACACCAAACACACGTCACAAACCTGATTAATGAATCAAAAAAGTGGGGGAGCTCTAGCTCTCCCTGGGTCCCTTGATCATGATTAATTTAATTAATTAATTGGGTTGGACCTCCTGGGCGGGGGGTTTAACCCCCAAAAGCCCCCCTGGCTACGCCACTGATAATAAATAAAGTATGAATTGGTAAAAGTTATACGCTGTACTCAACGGGGAGTTGCCGCGTATATTGCACGTATAGAATTTGTAATTAAAATTGTGGTTTTTGCTCTTGACTCGCCGGCCGTTTGTGCAATTTAAAACTGAGGTGAGAATCAGACTCTTCAGAGAAATGCATAATATGCGTCGCATGTGTTGTGGGGTCCTTACAAAAACAAGTCAAAAATAAAAATTTCGCTCCGTTCGTGATGAAGTGATTTTTTTTACCTGGCGCTGGCGGAACTGAAATAAACTAGTACCACACCAAATTTCGTCGGGAACCGACAAAAAAGCCGAATTTACAAAAACCGAAACACAATTGAACAGAAAATAAAACGTCCGAAACGAAATATGAACGAAAGTAAAACAATCAGAAAGTAATGGATGCGAATATAATTTTATAGAATTTTAATTTACTCGATCCTTAAAAGACACGAACATAATTTAACAGATTATAATTTTCACGAACCTTAAAATATCAGAGTTAAAAGTATTGAAAATAATTTTCTAGAAACGAAAAACAGCCGAACCACAAATTATATGCCCGATTCTTAAATGAGCAGAACCACAATTATTATTACTAAATTATTTTTGTTAAAAATATTTTCTGACATTTTGTGTTTCTACAAAAATATGTTTCGTTTAAAGAATGCCGTGAAAATTAACCATATTTTGATATTTTACAGATATCGTACTCTAGGTGAAAAAAAATTAAATCCTATGAGGATCGTATGTCTGTGATAGGAGATATGAGCCGCATCCAGGATTATATTTTAGGAAAGCTTAATTGTCTGGGAGGGTTAATTTAAAAAGAAAAATATAAAAATTAAAAGTAAAAATTTATTTCAATCCCGTTTGGGGTAATGATTTTTTTCAAATCCGGTCTCGTTTAAAAGGTAATGAATTAGTCAACAGAGGCGTATTGGATTTTGTGTTGCCGTGCTTATGAGAGCCAAAACCGCACCAATTTGGTTTTTAAAAAAATGTAAATTCATAGTTACACTTTATTTTATCCTGTTTTCGCTGGTAGTTTTCCACAAGTTTGGCCTCATTTTAATGTTAATCAAATACGCTACAGGGTTGTATCCAAAATTCTATCTTAGCGAAGTCATAAATACATGAAGTTTAGGTAAGTTTAGGGCTTTGACTTTGCCTTGAAAAAAAATTACGAGTACGTCATAATGCTTTTTGGACATATCTCTGTAATTGTTTTTCATTTTAGAAAGCCACTGCAGATCGAGGAAGCAAAAAAATTTGATTTATTAAAAATAAATACGCATAGTATGATATTAAAGAAGTATCAGTTCATAAGTTCTGTTATTTTTAACATAAGTAATTACTATATATACGCTACTGTTTTTCTCTGATAAAGGATCTAAAATGATAAAATTAAAACAATCAACAAGAAAATATTTAAAGAAAACCGACTAAAACAATGTCTTAAATCTGATTTGAGGGGGCAAACAAACCCTAAATCCACCCCTGCATACCCACTGCCTATACCTTTAAAGAGTACTCGCCTTATTGATTAAATGAGAGAGAAAATATTAATTCAAATAAATAGAGTTGGTTTTTGTTTTTAACATTTTTCTTATTTATTGACTTTTTAAAGCCCATGCCAAATTATATTCTGCCTACACCCTTAAATTACCTTTCAAATACGACTAATCCTTAAGAAACACCACCTGAGAAAATTAAACACAAAAATGTTTTAGTCTCATTTACGTATTTTTTTTTTTTTTTTTAATTAACCTTGCCAAATACTAAAGCCCCAATCATGAAAGTCTGCAAAGTACTTTTCAAGTTACGAGAAAAATTTTCCGTAGGTGTTTAGTAGACATACGTTCTTTCACAGAGCATATCTCCTATCACAGACACACGATCCTCATAGAATTTAATTTTTTTCACCTAAACTACGATATCTGTAAAATATCAAAATATGGTTAACATTCACGGTAGGCCATAAGTCAATGTTATCCGTGCGGGATTCGACACATTTTTTTCGGACCATTTCGTTTAAATTCTGACAAATTATGTTTCTGCTACATTTGGTTTCGGGTTTTTTATAGGGACTCATTTTATCATAACACAGGTCCATGCAGCTAAACCCCGCATTCGAAAAATCAAAATTTTTTTAATGCAGAAATTACGGGCTAATTTTATCTACCGCAAAAAAAATTTTGGGCTCATGTCCTTATCTGATTTTTTCAAATTTTGAAAAGCGGGGTACAACTGCATCTGCAGTTTCATCCCGCAACCATTAATAATAGCGATTCTCAACAAAAAAAAATCAGAATTACGGGCTTACGCCCTTACCAATTTTTTTGTGTGTTGTTAGGGAATGCATCCAAACAATTATATCCGTAGGAGTTTTGATTTTTAAATAAGTAAATCCCCTCCTTACCCCCTTGGTCACCTTTCACCAATGTAGTTTTTTTTAGAAAATTGCATTATCTTCGGAACTCAACCACTGGCGTAACTAGCTTTCTGACCTGGGGAGGGCCTAGGGGAGGGCCTAGCTGACAATGCTTGATAGTGAGGAATAAAAGACAATGATGTTTTTCTCAAAACTGTTTAATATTATGCATTATTACCTTAACTCGTTGAACAACTTTGAACCGTAACTCTATATAACTCAACTCAGCAGTTTATTATAAAGTAACTTAAATTAACTGCAACTTCTTTGTCTTTTATATTTCCAATAGATGGTCTGCTGTAATCTCTTCTTTAATTAAATAATTATCGATGTTAATAATTGATACAGTGGAAAATCGGGTTTGTCCCATTCTAGTTCAGGTCCAATTTTGTATTTCACGGATTGCAGAAAAGCTTCGTTCACAACTAGCAGAACTAATAGGAAAGAAAATAGTAATCTGAATTAATTTGTAGAGGTTCGGACAAAAGTCTTGTCTAATATACTCTTTGATAAATTTAAATTTATTTCTAAATTTTTACAAGTAATCATATTTTTTACTATCAGAGTAATTTTCAATTAAATTTTGACTTTCTTTGATGTTTAACTTAAATAAAGCATATACTGATTTGGCCAATAGCAAGTTTAAAAACCTCTCCCTAAAATTAGCTGCTAAATTACTCATTATGTGCGATTATTTGGTAGTGGATGTTTATTTTCCGGTGTTCTAAGCACTTTACATCTGATAGCAATTCTATCGCGCTGTCATGTTCAAGAGTGCTTTACACTATATAATCCTTAGTTTGTGCAGCAATTCGTTGTTTCCGTTTTGATACTCTGAGAGGTTCTAAAGAAATATCAAATGTATAAGTCTTGGATTTCAGAATAAATATTTTCAAAGCTGTTTCCAGTTTAATAAACAGTGTACTTCCAGAATGCGCAGGCAAATGCAAAACTCGGCTTTTTGAATACATGCTAATAATAGTCCAATAGCTTCAACGGCATGTCTATCCTAGTTAACAGTTACTTGACTTTCTAGTGCCATTTTAATAGCCCCAAAGTTTAATAAAACTGCTTTACAAGTTTCAGATCGACATGCTCCGCGAGTAGCAGAAAGGTTAGATACTTCCAAAAATTTAATACCCAAGGTATCTGCAACCTTTTTAAGTTTTTCATGATTTCCTGGTTGCGAAAGAAAAATCCACATACACTATCGGCATCATAAAAGTGGTACGTGATAAGTGATATGGTATTTTTTAAATTGTATGGTTAAATACCGGATTATATATTGTGACAGACTGGTACTAAAATGTGAAAATATTGACATCAAAGATGGCTTTCAAAAATAATTTTTATATTACAATAATACGCTAACGCATAAAACAACTGTAACAAAAATTAAAAAACACAACTGTAACGAAAACTATAAAACAATAGAAACAAATTATTAGGTATATAAATTTTAATATCTAGTAATTGCGCCATTCACCTCAATTATACCGTTTAACCTTCTTGGTAGAGAATCAGCCAAAATTTCAGAAAAGGTTTTCATTTTCACCAATAACTTCTTCATAAGCATTGACTATTAACTGGACCAAGTGATGTTGATTTCCCGGCACAATATTAAAGCTTTCCAGCTTTTTTGAAATTAAACCTCAGATATTTTCCATAGGATTGGCGTCTGGGTTTTTTGCAGGCCAAGGAAGAACTTCAATATTTTGCTCCTGAAACCAAGTTTGGCAAATTCTGGCTGTATGAGCAGGGCAGTTGTCTTGTTGAAAAATAAACTGGTCTTGATAAAATTATGTGACACGGCTGGAAGCATGGTGTTCTCTAAAATGTCCATTGATTCGAAATAGAGACCTCTAGCAGAAATCCAACCCCACATATTTACCGAAAATCTTCCAGCGCAATCGTTGTTACCAGCAATAAATCTTTCCTCATAGCGCGTTCTTGGTGGACGATATACCCGAATTTGTTCTCTGTCACTACAGAACTGGAAAACTTTTTCATCGAAAAATATTACCTTTTGCCAAAACTCTGGTTCCTTTAGAGAGTAATTAAGGGCAAAAAGTAACCTGGCCTGTTTTTTTTTTCATTTGTAAGTTTAATTTTTTTAGCAGCCACACGACATCTTAAATTAAAGCCTACGCGATTTCGCGCCACTCTTACACATCTTGGAAATTGGGTTAATCTCTTTGCCTGGGCAACAGATGCAAAAGGGTTTTCTTCCATAAAAGCAATAAGGTCGTAATCTTGTTCATCAGTTGAAATTTTCAAGCCACGTCCCTAATTGACCATCCTAGTTGTAGTTTTGCCAGAAGTTGGGCTTTATCAAATAAAGAAATTTGTGGAGGCATTTTTTATTTATTTGTCAGACTGAAATACAGAATGACTTACTTTGACAGTTTAAGACAAATACAATAATGGGTGACCTTTTTTGTAAAAATAGACCAAGTACAACAAAAAGTATTGTGTTTGAAAGTTTGAGACAATGATGTTTTTGAAATTAACTCTGTGTTTCGGACTTCCATTGTCTATATTTTATTTATACACGACGTTTCTATCAGTACAATCTCTAATCGTCTTCAGGTGCAAACTACAATCAATTCCTAAGGCTACGTACTTATATACTGTGAGAAATCACTCAACCTTGAAGTTTAAGAAGTTCGCTCCGCCCAAGGAGGGGCTTCCAAATATTTGGGATTTCAACACTTGGTTTACTGTAAATACCCTGATTCTGCCCAATAAAGGCAGCTTCAAGGAATTTTCGTTCCTTCCAGTGTGACTCCTTGTGCAAAACCTTTGACTCTGCCCACTTCATTCGGTTTTGTTTTTTGGGTATTCGTCTGATGTTCCTTAAGCCTAACAGATAGTGGTCTTTTAGTTTCGCCTATGTATGATTCACCACACTCACAAGGAACTTGGTAAATGCATTCCTTATTTTGTTTGTTCTCCGGTTTTGTTTTACTAAGAAGGCTTCGAATCAGAGTCACACTGGACCTCTGTTATTAATGTTATAAAAAATCAGATAAGGAGATGAGCCCAAAATTTTTTTTGCTGTATAATTAGCCCTTAATTAGCCCGTAATTCCTATATTAAAAAAATTTTGATTTTTCGAATGCCGGGCGTAGCTGCATGGACCGTCATAACACTATTGAACAAAAAAGACTGTACTTATATCACAAATGTGATTTTTGTTCTACATTTCATTCCAATTTTAATGGGACCAGTTTTTTGACACTTACTACGTTTATACGCGCTTTTATATAAGGACGGTTTTAAATCAAATCGCTTTCTCGAACGATTTATACGTCCTTCATTAAATGTCAATAAAAAGGGTGAGTTTAAAGAAAAACAAATAAAAAAGCTTAAAGTCTGTTTATAAAGAAGAGAGAGTAATAAAAATGCAAATTTTGATAAATTTTGTACTGAGTGATTAATCACTTTTTCTTCGCTTTTAAAAATTTTCTAATATACGACCGGAGAATACAATAGAACCCAAAACCGAGAACAATAGAAGGTAAGCGATAACCTATTCTCATAGGCGCCGCAATTGGGGGAAACTTACATTTTAAGTACCGTGGTATATAGTGAAAATATGTGAAAAGTTCTATGAAATTTAATAAAACAAATTACTTTATTAGAAAAAATTTATAAATTAAATAATAAAAATACATTTTAGGAATAAAAATAATATTATAATATATATATACAAAAACGGATTGGCGTTTTAACTATAATTAATAAGCATACCTAAAAATAAAATTAAGGCTAAACAAATGGTTGGTAAATAAAAGAAATGTTACGGTTGTCAATTATTATAACTACAAAAATAATTAAAATGAAATTGAGGTAGATACGTTACTTTATAACCAGTCAAAAATAAAATAGGAATAAATTACTCAGATTCAGAAGAACAGTAAATGCTCTCATCATCACTCTTATTTTTTTCCAAAAAAATAATTACCGGTACCACAGTTTCTTCGATTAAACAATCAAGTTTCCACATTTTCTCTTCTATTTTTAAAACCTGTTGTACACATTTATGCCAATTATCTGGAGTTATTTTTTTAACTGATTCTTGAAAAAGCATCTCTTTCAATTAAGCCCATATTAATTCTATTGGATTAAGTTCACAATGGTAAGGCGGCAGTCTTAATACTGTTATGTTTCGTTTTTCAGCCATATCATCGACAAATTTCTTATTGAATTTTTCTTTGTGGCTATTTACCAATGATACTACTTCTTTTTTTACCATATCTGCCTCAAAATTTATATTTTTTTCTGTAAGCCACTTACAAATGTCAGCTTTTCTCCATGCTGTGGTTGATACTTTTTCGAGGTTTCTGGAATGATAACTGGCGGTTTCCATTACTATTACTGAACCAGGAGGTATTAGGTCTAACATGTGCTGCAAACTATCTCGTCACTTTCTATTAAAACCGCCTTTCTGTTGTTTTTGCCAAGAAAAATTAATTTCTCTTAAAGTTTTCCACAATTTCGTTCTTCCAATATTTGGAAACCGACCATCTTGTTTTATTGAAGCATAAACTTTATCAACAGTGGGAATGTCCTTTCTAAAATAAAAGGAATGGTTTTCTCCCAGACTTTGATAGCGGCGATTTTAATGATTCTAATTTTCTTTCATTCTATAAATAGTTGGTATTCCAAATTGGGTAAAATTAGAACACTTCGTGACCAACTTATCCACTGTCAATGTTTTATAGTCTTTTTGCAGATTAGAAAGTTAAAACTATAATAAAAAGCAAAGCAGATTTTCAGTGAACTTTAATATTTCAGAGAGAACTACTCTTAATTCCCAACATAGTTAACTTAATTACCTAATAAAAATAATATTTAGAACCAACTCATAAGTACCTAAAATACCAGGAAGAAACAAAAATTGCTTATAATCTAAAATTCTTAAAATCATAAAATTATATTATTACATTGCTATTTAACCCTCACTTAAACTTAATCTTCTAACTATGCACCTGATACAATTATGGCATTATCTGCATACCTACGTATTATAGTGCAAAGACAGAACACGCATAATAAACAACTTCTCTATCAGGTTAAAATATAATATATATTTTTAACTGCTGTCTTTTTTCTATTTTTTTTTAAATTTAAATGTTGTCAAAACACCTACGCCAATGGTAAGGTAAACTCACCTATTACCGCCCCACTTAAGAAGATTTTCACTTTGTAACCAATATTAAGCATATTTTTACTGTTTTTGTGTACACAAATATGATATTAAATAACTAAAGGTTTTTTTTATTAAAAAATATCAACAGTTTTATTAAAGAAATTAATTTAAAAAATAATTTTCTAATCCCGCCCTAAGGATCACCTATTACCGCCCCAATTTTTTAAAAAGATTTATTAAAGAAAATTTAATTTTTCTTACTCTTATCTTCAACAAAAAACTTAAAAATCGCTGTAAGAATACAAAAAAAGTTCTGTATTTTTTTAAATTTATTTAAACACTTGACAAATTAATAAAAAAATGTACAAGTTTTAAATTTTATCTTAAACTTTTTTATGATTTATGCTTTTTCATATTGAATATATATTCAAATATTTTTGTGAAAGATCCTAATAATTTGGCATGGAATTATTTTGCAGGATTATTGAACAGGTCGTACCTAGAAGTTTTGCGTACTTAGATACACCAAGGCAAAAAAACTACCGATCAATTTAAGTACCTTTATTTTACTTTTTTTAATCAACTTATCCAAGCAGCTTAATTACCAAAAAGTAGGTTTTATGGTCCTTAAAAATGATAAAAGATTTAAAAAACTTCATATTTTATACAATATTATTACTGACAATATTAAATATAAACTACAAGTAAGCAATCCCACTATGCCGAAACTGTATTGTCTACCGAAAATCCACAAGCCTGGAAAATCGGTTAGACCTATAGTTTCTGCTGTAGGATCACCTACTTACAACATTTCGAAATGGCTAGCAAACGAGTTTGAAAATTTACCGATAAAGCAAAAAGGTTTTGCTGTTCAAAATTCCCTTGAATTTATCAACAAAGTTAAAGATATTTCACTCCAAGAAGGTGAAATTTTAATCTCGTTTGATGTTAGTTCGTTGTTCCCTAGTGTGCCGATCCCCAATACCTTACAGTACCTGGAGGAACTACTAAGAAAAAACAATCTAGAAGACAAACAGACTTTAGGATACCTATCTTTAACAAAACTCTGCATGAATCAAAATTACTTTCAATATAAAAATAACTACTACCAACAATTAGAAGGAACCACAATGGGTAATAGTTTATCACCTTTTATCGCAAACCTATTTATGAGCAAATTTGAATCAGATATAAGTAAAGAATTTGAGTATTTCCCCAGAGTATGGTTCAGGTATGTAGACGATGTATTCAACACTAAAGTAACTAGTGTTGAAAATTTTATGGAAAAAATAAATAACAAATTTCCCACTATTAAATTTACTTATGAAACAGAGAACAACGGTACACTGCCATTTCTAGACACTTTAGTTATAAGAAATAAAAATAAATTGGACTTTGACCTATACAGAAAAGGCACGGCCACCAACAGGTATATTCCAAATGACTCTTTTCATTGCTTACAACATAAGCTTGCAAGTTTGCACTTTTTAACATATAGATTAGTAAATTTCCCCTTAAACAAAGAAAGATTTGAAGCAGAAAAGAATAGGATTAGGAATATAGCTGGCGAAAACGGTTACGACGAAGGCTTAATAAATAAGTTGATAAGTAGACATTCTTTTCAAAAGACCTTTCGGAATTCTACCTTTTTCAGACAAAAAGATACCTGCGACTCAAAATTTGTATCAATTCCTTATAATCCTAATTATACGAAAGGATTACACAAAGTATTTAATAACACCGGTCTTAAATTAGTATATCAATCCGGTAACACAATAAGAAGCTTACTAGGAAATCCCAAGGATAAAACTACAGTTCTAGAAAAAAGTGGAATTTACGAAATTAGTTGCATGGATTGTGACAAAAAATATGTTGGCCAAACGAGACGCTCTATTCAAACACGTTTTAAAGAACACTTAGCACACTTAAAATACAGAAGAACAGAAAAGTCAAGTGTGGCCGAGCATGCTTTTGAAAACAATCATAGATTCACATCAGATAACCTAAAACTTCTAAAAAGTGTACCAAACAAAAGACTTTTGAATGCATATGAAAGTATGGAAATCATTAAAACCAGAAATAGTTTAAATAAAGATAGAGGACCCATCCCGTTTAGTACACTTTATTCTTTGGTTGAGGGGAGATAGGATTAAAAATCGTGATCAATCACAATTTATTGGTCTTATCTCCGCCCACTAAAGTATTGTATATAAGATAGAGCGTAGATTAATTTAGTTCATTGTTTATCGTCTCCTGATGATGCTAACATTGTTAGCGAAACGCGCGTCGAGTGCAAAAAAGTGTAGTTTTGGTTTGTGGAAAACAATCATAATTTTGTTTCATATTTTATAGTTTTTTTCGAGTGATTCAGAGTAAGATGACTTCATATTAAAATATCTTGCACCGTGTACCGTCTTTAAATTTTATGTAGGGCGGTATTTGGAATTGGTGCAGCAAACTTTAGAGGTACTACCGGCCCCTTAAAATTTAAAAATGTTTGCAAATGTTTTATTTCATGTTAAGAAGAAAATGTCAAAAAATTATTTTTTCTAATAAAACTTAAATTTGTTTGAATAAATAAAATAAAAAAAAATAAAAAAAACACCTACATTTTGATTAAATGCGTTCCAAAAACTCTTATGTTAATTAATCAAATAAAATTAATTCTGAATAAAAAATCATAGGGTGAAATTCGGGCACAGTGTAGATAGAAATTTAGTTAAAAAATTAACATTGATTTAACATTTAAAATATATAAAAAAAACAGAAAAAAACCTATTTTTTAAAAAACAAAACAGTTTCCTAATTCCGCTCTAATAGGGCGGTCATGGGATTAAGTGCAAGATATATTTAACCTATTACCGCCCATTCTAAAAGTAAATAGTTTTTTGAAATTTTTGCATTATATTAAAATAGATGTGTTAAAAAAGTATTTTTATTAATAAAATTTAAGTTGATTTGTCTCAGTTTAATTAATTAATTATAGGTTATCCTGAAAATAAAATAGTAGGACGCAATAGGGTTACTGCGTAGATTAACTCATGGTTTCAAAATTATCATCAATAAAATATTCAGTTTACTAAAGAAAAAAATACAAAAAAAGCTATTTGAAAAAAACGATTTGAAAAAAAATTAATACCTATTACCGCCCTATTTCTAGTTCTTATTTTTTGCCATATTTCTTTTAAAATTAGCTAAAAAAAAATTGCTCTACACATATTGCTTTAAACCTATTTCATCAATTACTATAAATAGATATATCACTTAGACAGAAGTTAATAATTTTTTTGACAAAAACTCTTAACATAGTACGTGTAAATCCTTAACAAAATAATTGTATTCCGCTGTCACTGGAGCACAACCACTGACCCTTGACTAAATAAAGCTGAATCTTGCTTGCACCGTTCGGTTAGCACCCCCACCTGTATATTTTTCTGGTTGCCTAATCATTTCTCTCTTGCAGCAAAGAATATTTACGAATATTATTTGCATATATTTTAAATAAACGTCTTGTAAAGGCAGACATAGCTTTTTAGGGCGGTAACAGGTTACGATTTTACATAGGGCGATAATAGGTGGTTTTACCTTACGATCGAGAAAATGGATTTTAAATCGTTTTATTACTCTCTCTTATACTATGTTGGGAATTTGGAACCTTTGGTTGCACTAGAACAAAGTTATGATCGTTTTCCACAAACCAAAACTACACTTTTTTGCACTCGACGCGCGTTTCGCTAACAACGTTAGCATCATCAGGAGACGATAAACAATGAACCAAATTAATCTACGCTCTATCTTATATACAATCCTTTAGTGGGCGGAGATAAGACTAATAATTTGTGATCTCCCCTCAACCAAAGACTAAAGTGTACTAAACGGGATGGGTCCTCTATCTTTATTTAAACTATTTCTGGATTTAATGATACTATTCCCATACTTTTCATATGCATTCAAAAGTCTTTTGTTTGATACACTTTTTAGAAGTTTTAGGTTATCTAATGTGAATCTATGATTGCTTTCAAAAGCATGCTCGGCCACTCTGGACTTTTCTGTCTATGTTCTTTACAACGTGTTTGAATAGAGCGTCTCGTTTGGCCAACATATTTTTTGTCACAATCCATGCAACTAATTTCGTAAATTCCACTTTTTTCTAGAACCGTAGTTTTATCCTTGGGATTTCCTAGTAAGCTTCTTATTGTGTTACCGGATTAATATACTAATTTAAGACCGGTTTTATTAAATA
Organism: Oxystoma pomonae; assembly: GCA_963921995.1. Lineage (NCBI taxonomy): Eukaryota > Metazoa > Arthropoda > Insecta > Coleoptera > Brentidae > Oxystoma > Oxystoma pomonae. Next base: position 4,725,666 of record OY998170.1, on the reverse strand, counting down.
CTTTTTGTAATCCTTTCGTATAATTAGGATTATAAGGAATTAATACAAATTTTGAGTCGCAGGAATCTTTTTGTCTGAAAAGAGTGGAATTCCGTAAAAAACACAATTAAAAAATGTAACAATATTATTACTGACAATATTAAATATAAGCTACAAGTAAGCAATCCCACTATGCCGAAACTGTATTGCCTTCCAAAAATCCACAAGCCTGGAAAATCGGTTAGACCTATAGTTTCTGCTGTAGGATTACCTAATTACAACATTTCGAAATGGCTAGCAAACGAGTTTGAAAATTTACCTATAAAGGAAAAAGGTTTTTCTGTTCAAAATTCCCTTGAATTTATCAACAAAGTTAAATATATTTCACACCAAGAAGGTGAAATTTTAATCTCGTTTGATGTTAGTTCGTTGTTCCCTAGTGTTCCGATCCTCAATACCTTACAATACCTGGAGGAACTACTAAGAAAAAAAAATCTAGAAGACAAACAGACTTTAAAATACCTATCTTTAACAAAACTCTGCATGAATCAAAATTACTTTCAATATAAAAATAACTACTACCAGCAATTAGAAGGAACCACAATGGATAATAGTTTATCACCTTTTATCGCAAACCTCTTTATGAGCAAATTTGAATCAGATATAAGTAAAGAATTTGAGTATTTCCCCAGAGTATGGTTTAGGTATATAGACGACGTGTTTGCAGTATTCAACACTAAAGTAACTAGTGTTGAAAATTTTATGCAAAAAATAAATAACACTTTAGTTATAAGAAATAAAAATAAATTGAACTTTGAGCTATACAGAAAAGGAACGGCCACCAACAGGTATATTCCAAATGACTCCTTTCATTGCTTACAAGTTTGCACCTTTTAACATACATATTAGTAAATTTCCCCTTAAACAAAGAAAGATTTGAAGCAGAAAAGAATAGGATTAAGAATATAGCTGGCGAAAACGGTTACAACGAAGGCTTAATGAATAAGCTGATAAATAAGCATTCTTTTTAAAAGACCTTTCGGAATTCCACTTTTTTCAGACAAAAAGATTCCTACGACTCAAAATTTGTATCAATTCCTTATAATCCTAAATATAGGAAAATATTACAAAACGTATTTAATAACACAGGTCTTAAATTAGTATATCAATCCGGTAACACAATAAGAAGCTTACTAGGAAATCCCAAGGATAAAACTACGGTTCTAGAAAAAAGTGGAATTTACGAAATTAGTTGCATGGATTGTGAAAAAAAATATGTTGGCCAAACGAGACGCTCTATTCAAACACGTTTTAAAGAACACTTAGCACACTTAAAATACGGAAGAACAGAAAAGTCAAGTGTGGCCGAGCATGCTTTTGAAAGCAATCCTAGATTCACATTACATAACCTAAACCTAAAACTTCTAAAAAGTGTATCAAACAAAAGACTTTTGATTGCATATGAAAGTATGGAAATCATTAAATCCAGAAATAGTTTAAATAAAGATAGAGGACCCATCCCGTTTAGTACACTTTATTCTTTGGTTGAGGGGAGATAGGATTAAAAATTGTGATCAATCACAAATTATTAGTCTTATCTCCGCCCACTAAAGGATTGTATATAAGATAGAGCGTAGATTAATTTGGTTCATTGTTTATCGTCTCCTGATGATGCTAACGTTGTTAGCGAAATGCGCGTCGAGTGCAAAAAAGTGTAGTTTTGGTTTGTGGAAAACAATCATAATTTTTTTTTTTTGAATCTCTCTTATAGTTAACCACAGGTTTTTCGGAAAAGTGTGTGAGTATTTCTTTTGGTTGAAAGAAATCCGCTAAAGCGACCCTAAAATGGGTTTTGAAACGATAAACCGCTTTTTTAAATCGCTTTAAAATAAATCGATTTAGTGCTTAAATCGCTTTTATTGGTGTTTATGCGACAACATTTTCAAACCGTCCTTATATAAAAGCGCTTTAAGAGACCCGTATAAACAAAGTAATTGACAATGACACTTCCATTTAACTTCTGTGTCTAATTGTCAGCCGCCATATTGAAAATGGTCCAGAGAATTTGGCACTTCGAAATATGCTGCGTAACTGAAAAATGTGCAGGAACCCTTTTGCATGCACCTGAGTTAGCTGTCCTGTATGCGGGACAATCGAACGTGGGCGTGGTATTAAATTTCCAATTTTCAACGCGGCTGATCAAGGGAATTAGATATATGCGCGGTTTTTGTTTCAAGGTCAAACGGGCAAAAAAGTCCAAAAATATCGAATTCATTAAATTATTTAATTTTCTGTATGCACTTTATTTAAAGTCCCACCTAGCTCCGCTCCGTGGAAAAAAGTGAAACTTTAAATCCCTAGGGATTTAAAATGGGCTCGAAATCCTTAGGGATTTATAGTAATTGTCTTTGCAAGAAAAGCTAAATTTAGAAATTTATTTTTTTATAATTTTATTACAAATAAATAACAAAAGTGTAACGTAAAAAACAAAAGATCAAAAGATCTTGGGTGGAAATAGCAAAAATTCACACTTGGATGAGCATCCCACAAGAAACACACAGAAGACCAAAGTGAAAAAAAATGTTTAACGATGTTTCGCCCTGGGTAACCAGCGTGGGCTCATCAGTGGTTTCACTGGTCACCCTCCACTTTTTCCAACTTTGAATCACTCACAAATAGGCATCGTTCCGCACTGGTACTTATCCAAGTTACCTGATACGGATTCGTCCTGGCGTGTTAATATTTCCAGTAGGATTATGCTCCTAAGGCAAATAAAACATAAAAAAAGTTAAAAAAAACTCCAAATTAGTTACTTCAACCGAAAAAAAAAAACTAAAAAACAAAAGATCAAAAGATCTTGGTTGGAAATAACGAAAATTCAAACTTGGATGAGCATCTCACAAGTAAAGTGTAACGTGTTTATAACAATAATAAAAACTGTTAGTTTGCTGAATTTGCTAATGTCGACGCCCATGTCTGTTGCAATAATTGTGGCTTTTATCAGCTCCACATTGATGATGCTTTAAGCTTTTTTGACTTTTCCAGAAAATATTCTTCTGTAAGTTCTTCTACTTTCCGTTCTTTGCACCATCAGATAACTTATATTTTTCTCCAGATTTTCTTGGTAATAATTGGCCTACAGCCTCTTGAGCTGCCTCTTCCATTTGTTCCATAGCGATCAACGTCTTTCGAGTCGAGTGACTTTTGTTTTACTTAGTTACTTGTCATAACACACAAGATTTTTCAGGTGAATAGAGTACCTACCGTTTAGTGGAATTTAATTTTTTTTCTTGTTATTCTTTCTTTAACGTTTTACCTATCCTAAAGTGCATAAAATACTATACACATGGTTTCCTCCTTTGTCCAAGTGTTTCTTTTTTACATCTTGATTTCAATTTAATGTTTTTACCAAACGACAACAAACAACATTTTAAGGTTAGAGAAACATCAAAATTGTGCACGCGCAATGTTTCAAGCCAATCTGCGCTTGAGTTTCAATCCGGATCGGAACGTCGAACTAAACGTAGTAAATATCTCATAGCTCTATGGATTGAACTAACATTAAAACATTGAACTACTAGAAGGAGCTTTTTTTCAGACCTAGGGCAGGGTGTTTCAATTCAACATCTTCATCCCATTGTTGTCATGTTAACCTAATACGTTTTCCCCTGTTTTTAATATTATTTAAAATACCTTCAATAATTTTTAGTTCCGTTTAATTAAATGGTCTAGATATAGTAATAAAAATCTATGTTTCTATAAGAAAAAACCTAAAAATGTATTCAAGTAGGATGTAAAACTATAAAAATAAGAAAAAGGTGCTATGGAAATCCCTATTCACATTGAAATTAATGACAAGCCGGCAACACAGATTTCCTGCCTTTATTTACCAAGAATGGCCAAATATGACGAATTCTAACCTAATATTTTGTTAATGTTTTAATTTAACGTACCTGTGAAACGAAATACTGCGGTCTCCAGGCTTCTGTTTCAACTTGCACAAAATTTTCACAAAAATATCAAAAAATCTCTATTGACATGTGCTGAAACTTTCACTTTCAAAACAATAATGACATTCCAGGAAAAATCGAGAAACCGCAACAAACAATCAAGGTTGCCACGTTGACTACAAAAGAAGATATTTAAGGAAAACACATTTTCAAAAAACGTTGAAAGTTTTAAATAGGTTGTGAGTATTATATATTGTGTATATTAGCGTTTTTTCAACATATATCTTAAACCTCATTAATTAATTAATAAATAAGCGTCAAAACTTAATCCAAATTTAATAAGTTTTTTGTTGCATAATTTTGTTATTAAAATTGACAACATAGATTTCTTTCTCCCCTTTCCCCACTGTAGATGTTGCACTCAAACAACCAGTGTGACCAGACAGACCAGACTTCTAGTAGTTCAATGTTCTAAGGAACTAACTAACCACATATTCTATGGACTTAGTTTTGCTTAAATTAAGTTATTATAACTTTCAAGTTACTCAACAAAAACAACGTCGAAAATAGCTTTTAATATCCAAAGTTTCGGAGCTTATTTACATTTTATATGGAAAATCTACTTTAAACCCTGTTTAAAAACTTTTGAATGAATGAGCAACAAAGCAAAATGGACCATTGCCGTCTTGCATCCTATTATTAATTGTTAAATATGATATTTTCCGCCCGGTTTTCTCCCAGACATAGAAACCCGAGGGGAACAGAACGATTGAGGGGGCATTCAAATTTTAGCAAACGCCACGAGTGCCGCCATTTTGATGGTAGCTTTTCCTGAAATTCTCCTTCGATGACCATTCACTAACCCAACTAACATTTATTAGACATTCAAAAATTTTATGCTTTTCAGCTTTTTTAAGTTCAATTAAAGACACCTCTACCCTTCTTTCTTTCTTGTATCCTTCCTAACAATATTACCCTTGTTCAAGATTTAACCACTTTGGAGGCAGAACAGAAGTTTCAAAATTTGTCAAATATGTAGATTTTTCCTGCTTTAATAACCAAAAAGATTTTGAAAGGGGAATGTGTCAAGTTTTCCTCAACAGAATGATATCACAAGCAGCTGAAGAACGACAGAAAACACATATTTTGGCCCTCCAGGAACCAGAGAGCAATGCTTGGCTAAAGGCATTGCCTTCCGCTCCTTTGGAGAATGTTCTTGATGACCCGTCCTTCCGTATCTCCATTGGTTTAAGACTTGGTATGCCTGTTGTTGGGGCGCACACCTACGCTGGTTGCGTATCCTATAGAGTCCTATATTGGTAGGACTTCCACTAGAGCAGGTTCAGCGGCAGAACTGGGCGAACAAATAAAATAAAAAAGATACGAGCAACTTTCGTACATTTTTGTCCCATTTAGTGTTGAGACGTTTGGACCCTGGGGTAGCGCGGCTAAAAATCTTATTAGGGATACAAGCGCAAAAATAAAGAATAAAGAGGCCCACAGCTATCTAATATAAAAAACTGACCTTGCTATTCAGAGGGAAAATTCGGCCCAAGTCCTCGGTTCTCTGCCTGTGTGAACTGACCTGGAGGAGCTTTTTTATTTAATATTATAATTTTTATTTTAATTTAATTTAATTTTTATGTTTGCTTTTTAGCATTATTGGTTAACACAAATATTTTTTGCTAAAATTTAAATTTAACTTATTTTAAGTATTATCTGTGGCTCTATGGCTGATATTAATCACGTCCATTTTTGTTTTGGTTTTGGCGACAAATTCGATTCGTATTTTTTTTTGTTTGTGTTTTCCTTTTCTTCTACTATTTTTTTAACTTTATTTTTAGTTATACACTTATTGTTTTTTACAGACAGTGAGTTTGTGTTGTGGAATGCGCCTTTGAGGCCGTCTTTTAACGATGTTTTACTCCGTAAAAGGGTTGATTGATTCATTCACTTTATACAGCAAGGTAAGGGCTGCTACCGGATCTAACGCCCGCAACAGTAAACAGCAAAAAGCTATACAACACTATTCTCCCAGATAAGGAAGACTGGTCGTCCAACAGAATAAGTTTCTCAAGTGAAAATAGTTACCGGTACACTGACGGATCCAAAATGCCTTCAGGCGTTGGATCCGGAGCTTATTGTAGCCGGGAAAATGTCAGAATTATACATAGCCTTGGAAAAAGTGGCTATAATCTTCCAGGCGAAACTCTTGAAATGAGCGCACATTGGATGATAGATCATAACTGGCGCCACAGATCAATAGATACTCTCCGACTGTCAAGCGGCCCTAAGGCTCTTGAAACCTATAGGTGCTCATCGAGAACCGAGGAGCTGCCAGGGCACACTGAATACCCTTGGGCGAATAAACACTGTGTCGCTGGTATGGATTCCGGGACATTCTGGGCATCGGGGAAATGAGACTGCCCACCAGCTGACGCGCGAAGCGGTCTCCGCCGTCTTCGTTGGCCCCGAATCATCCCTTGGAATAGCATACAAAATAATCAACACTGCTCTCTCAAGCTGGATGGAGAATAAGTTCCACCAATACTGGAGAGAATTAAAAAGTTGAAACCACACCGGTTACCCACATAAAAGAGCCTTTCTTTAGCTAAGCAAAAGTTTCTGGCCTTTTAGCCATCAACACGCTCTTAAATTAGGAGGAGGTTTTATACTCACCGTACCTGACTTAAGTAACAAATTTAAATAAATAACTAGGTCTAGATTCAAGAAACCTGTATTTCCTTTGGATGATGCTGAGGATGCCCTAAACAAGGCGAAAGATCTCTATCAAATAAACAAACTTGTTGCACGAAAATAGACATTTTTGTTTCAACCCCCTTTCCCTTTCTGGAGAGAATTGCCGCGACTGGCACATGCTAAAGAGTTCATTACAGAACCCTGCAGGAAGAGGGCCGGGAAACTCATTGAGCTCACCAGGCAGGAGATCGGAACAATGGTTGATCTATACACCAGACACTGCAGGCTGAAAGTACCATTACACAGAATGAGTCTAAGAGAGGACACCGAATGTGGGCTCTGTATGGAGGAGGACGAGACGTCCAGACATGTGCAATACGTCAACGAATTTTCGGTAAACCACAGATCGACAACAAACAGATCACACAAGGAACAAATGGTTTCTTTCTGGAAAATTCCCATTGTGTGCAGGTGCTTCCTCAGTGTGCAGTGACCGGTTAAGAGTCCTGTCACCATTCTAATCTGATCTCCCGAGAGCTTAAGTATCTTCTCGGCCAGTGATGCCGATGAACATTTCACCGTAAAATGTATAAGACGTCTTACTGACTGCAGAAAAATAACAAAAACAGCTTTTTGCACATACACCGTCACGTGGCTATTATCAAAATGGTCGTCCAACAAATCTCGATGTTTGCGCGTGGTCAGAAGCGTCATCTATTTACTTGTTCTATGTCTATGCATGGTCTCAGGTAGGTATCTAACTCGGTGAATTTTCTTTTCTTTGTAATCTAAAGAATAGGAAAAGTTTCCTAAACTTTTTGTATTTTACGCTACGGAATACTAAAACTGTGTATTTCCGTAAAATGGAGTATCGGAAGTCCTAGCTAGCTGAGATTTGCACTTTTTAGTTCAGTGGGTAAACTCTTCATAAATTCTTTTACGTGTCAAAACTGTTTCCGATAATAGACTTTATAGACACCGGGGCCTGGATTCCAAACTCACAAAAGAACTGATAAGATGCAACTATAAAAGAATTCTGACCGGCCACATGGCGGTTAAAGTTCACCTAAACAGAATGGGCCTGTATCAAGGAGACCGGAGTTACATACTTTGTAACCAGGAACCGGAAACAGTGGAACATGCTATATGCCAATGCGAGGCGTCGCATCGCAAAAGGCACTCAATTTTTGAGGAAGTTGAACTAGACCCAATAACCACTGGGAACTGCTCCATTGAGGACCTGTACAAACTCGTACAGTGAATAAATCTAATGGAGTGGTTAAACTAGAATCAAAGGGTGCACAATAAGCCAATAATGACCGCGGTGCAGTGACTCTGGTCAGTCATCAGGCTGTTCGGAGCCACAATCGGGGCTTTTTAGTCTCGGGACACTACCCGGGCTGTCCTGACCGAGGCATTAGACTCTGTCGGGGAAGTGAATTGGACGGTTTTTGTTTTTTAAAAAATTATAGAATCACGATATACAAAAGGCGATACTTTTTTTGAACTCTGCTAACTTTTTTTGGTAATAATCTAAAAGGGCCCAAATATTTTCAATGCCATTTCAATGTTACGCTTAAATTAATTCTGTAGCTATAGTCGTTTTCGAGAAAATGCGACCCCCTAGCTTAACGGTTAAGCTGAGGGGCCACCCCATAACTTCAATTTTGCTAAAGATAGAAAGTTCAAATAAACACCACATTTTGTAGCTGCACTGGTTCGAGGGGATCACATATTAAAAGTTTTTAATATTCATCCAGTGTTTTGTGGTTGAGTTTCTCTGATAAATAATTTTGACAAGACGGCCACATATATTTTCTATTAAGTTGAGATCAGGGCTGTTGGATGGCCAAAGAAGAAATTCAATATTATTGTTTTCAAACCACTGGTGAACAACATTAGCCGTGTGCACGGGACCGTTGTCCTGGTGGTAAGCGAAGTCGTTGTTTTCGTAAAGCATCTGCACAGATGGCAACATAACATCCTCAAGAATCCCAACCTTTGACTGTTGAATGTTCCTTCGATTTGCCAAAACATACCGAAACCTCTAGCGCTAAACCAGCCCCACATATTCACTGGAAAATATCCAGCTTCCTTAATTTGGTTGGTTATTTACTTATTTATTTTTAGTGTATACCTTTTGCAAAAGGCGACGATAAAATGCAATCAAAAAATAAAAAATGTATAAAGAAAATAATAAACAAAAAAAAGAAATAGGTCTGAAATAGTTCAAAAACTGCCGTCGAGTTTCTAGTTTAATTTGTGCTGTCATCTCTTTTACAGGTTGCGCCAAAAAGATCGATTTTAATCCCCTAAGATCTGCCGACGTCCAACTACCCACAGACGCGGTGTTCGTCATCGCTCACAGTATGACCAACCTAAACAAGGCTGCAACCGGTCATTTCAATACAAGAGTCGTGGAGTGCAGAATGGCAGCTCAGGTTGGTAATGTGTTTGTGAAAAAGTATGAGAAAACATTGACGAAGCAAAGCCAAGTGATTTTACAGCCACTTGCACCGACTTTTTTTTTAATGGTCCTTTAGGCTAAAGGACCTTTAAAGTATCTTTAGCGTATTTTGTGTCTTGCACTGACTTTAATGGTCTTTTAAACGCTCTTTAAAGGAGCATTAACTAACTGGCCAAATTTGGTCAATTAAACGATCTTTAAAGCTCAGTTAGCTCTTTTGAGATTAGTTTTGCAACCCATTTTCAATGGTATAGCTTATTTTTGTTCAAAACGCAAGAAAAAGGAAAATTCATAAAATGTTTTTATGGAATATGTAAACATTATTGAAGATGAGCTGGTAGAGGAGCCCTTGAAGAAGAGGATTTTGTTAATTTTGGCTTCCCTCGAAGGTGCCTCGAAGATTCAGGTTAACACACGTTGAGGATCTATTGGAATATCCAGATGACAGGTAGGTACTTAGTCAATGTTTTACACGGGGTGAGAGGGTGTTAAAAGTTGGTTACCAAAATGTTTATAATTGCAATTGTTTCTATACATTGGATGCATATTTCTGCCCAATACTCTGATCATTTTCCAGTATCAGTTATTATTTTTTATTAAATGATTTTTAGCTAATATTGATCAAAACTATAATAATCCAGTGTTTATAAACAAGCTTCTCCAACAGCTCCCTGAATGAATGAATGAATGAATGAATGATATATCATATAAAATGTGACTGTTTTACCTACTTTTTTTCTTATTTTCAGGAGACAGTGGATATGGTCTTTCAACTTACCACCTGACACCTTTAGCAAATCCAATTAGACCAGGTGAACAACTGTATAATGAAGCCTTAATTCTAAGAAGAACTTCAATATAGAACCTAATTTGGGATCTGGAAACGTCGGTTTCCAGTTATGGCTTATGGGCTTTGCCTTAGACTGGACACAGTTCTGACAATAATAGTAGCTGCTTCTGTGCTTCATAATATTGCCAAAGAAATGAACGAGCCAGAGCTCCCAATACCAGAAGATATAAACAAGGAAGAATATTAAACTATCTTATGCAAACTCAACAAATTTAGATGTATGGTCAAGACCACCAACGTCATAATGTTGTGCAAAATGGAAATTATTTATTATGTACTAAAGAAAATTAAAAAATAAATTTCATTTCTTTGGCAAAATTATGACGTACAAAAAAGCAGCTGTGCATTTTAGGGTTTTACAATTGCTGTTTTTTTTTTAATTGTTAATTATGATTATTTTTTGGTGTTTTTTTACTATAGGTATGTCAGTAAAATAAACAACAGGTTTTAAATTTTCTTTATTGTAATAAACTGTATTGTTTTTTCTGTACACAAGGCGATTTTTTTCACCCTTTACCTGTAACTAAAAAACGACAAAAAAATAAGTGCGAGCCCACGCACTTCCTACTCAAAATAAACAAATTATAATACCGCTCGATTGCAAAAGGCCAAAGAGGCCTGAGACAAAATAACTTGTAACAAAATGTACATAAGTACAACTCTTAAACTTATACTACTACTAATAGTAAAACCCTGTAAAAAACAGTCAAATTTTTCATATCTAGCAAAATAAACGTTTTCTTTAACAACAAATCTCCTTTAAGGCGCAAAAAAAAAACAATTACAAGTCACCTATTTTAAAAAACTAATAAAATGCAAAAACCGCAGGTACCTTTCATGTAATATCTAACACATTCAAGAGAGATTGGTTTCTCCTAAAGCTTCATATAGATGAATATATTAAATTGAATTGTCAAATGTGACCAAATCCACTCTCGCAGTCAATTAAATGTATTGCATAGTGTTAAAAAAAATCAGCGAGTAATTCTATTTTTATCTCCAGATTTTTCTTCCAGAGTTGATGCTCTTTGTCAGTATGTAATGCTTTTCTTTCCAACTTTTTTAGGGTGATGTCAGCAATCATATTCTTTTTGTCCCCTAGGAAGTCATATTTCTCTGCTAAGGTACTTGATACCATGATTCTAACTACGGTGGCAGATGGCATCCTTTGATCGGTACCTTACAATAAATGAAAAACCAAACTAGGTATTTGCCAAATAAAGGATTAAATAATAATAATAATAATAATAATAAAAATAATAATAATAATAATAATAATAATAATAATAATAATAATAATAATAATAATAATAATAATAATAATAATAATAATAATAATAATAATAATAATAATAATAATTATAATAATAATAAGAATAATAATAGCACTACTTTTAAAGAAAATATTGTTTAGCATTATACATAGATTGCTATATTTCGTTATCAAAATACTTACCCTTTTGACTTGCCTCTTTGTCCTGTCCCTTGACCTCTGGCTGTTTCACTGCTAGCATGTGCCGCATCCATGGATGTTTTGGATTAATATTAAATAAATGGCAACAGCTCCCTGGGACTAAGATTCAGCCCCCTTTTTCTCTTTTTAGCGTCCATTGAAATTGAAGCACTGCACAATAGCCTATATTATGTTCATAGTCCATGTAACAACTAGCTACCTCGACTAGATAAACTATTCATCATCAAAAAATATCAAATGAAATCAACAGAACCATAAAAAATAAAATAAAACAAAATATGTGAAAGTTTTAGGTTCTTGAAGACAGAGATGCCAACAAAAAAAAACCAGAAATCCCTAAATTCTTGCGACGTTGCCGTACTGTGAAGAAAATAAAGAGCCTTTAGTAAAAGTTCAAAAAAATTGAGCCTGTGCAAGTCATTTAAAATTAAATGTTCTTTAAAATTTAAAGGTTCTTTTGTTAAAGAACCATTAGAAAAACGTCGGTGCAAGTGGCTGTTAGAATTTTAGACAAATGTTCTCTACTCTCTTGTTCTAGTTCAGTCCTAAAAACGTCCGATTTTTTGTAATAAGCCTTTAGACACAAGATTACTTTGACTACTTTCTTTGGAAAATATTGACGGTTGGCAGATTTGGACCAACTGGAAACGAATAACAGCGATAATTAGCACTAGAGATACACATCTTTAGCACCTCAACTTCCAAAAAAAGAACATACAGGAGGCAACAAAAAAAAGTTAGTCGAGAATAAAAACAGTTGCAGTGCAGTGCACCTAGCAAAAATAAAGTTACCCTAAAACCCTAACTTTAACTTGGACATTAATAGTGGGATTTACTAAGATCTAAAATAGTACTCCCCACAGTTATAAATATTTACACCTGTGGGGGGTACTAAATTTTAAAACCAATTTTCAAAAAACACTTTCCCATACCAGAAAGGACACAAAGTTATTGATTATTTTGTATTGTTATTGTAAAATACCACTGAAAAACTGCCTTTTTTCTCAAAATATACCATGTTTTAGGAGAAAATGCCCTAAAACTAATTTTTTTTGACAGGTTTGGAAATGGCAAATGGTGAATACGTCAAAAATTTGGCACATAAATAGCTTCATTATCTGTGTTTAAGGTTATAAAGTTGGTGATTTTTTAGACCACCTCGTGGGGTGGTTTAAATTTATAGCCCCCAGAAAGGATTGTTTTGTGGCAATTGTTAATAAGTTCCTTTATAGTTTCCCTAAGCAACCGTTTTTACAAGAATTAATTTACCTTATTTAATATCCCAAGTTGTTTATTAATCAATAAAACACCTCCAATTTTGTCCAGAAAAACGCCATATTTAGAAGCCGTTTTCAGCACAAAGAATATATTTATGAGGGCACTACGATGCAAAACAAACATAAGCGAAGGTCACTGATTATGCACGAAAACTGTCTCCAATCAAGAAAATCCAAGAAAACTGTACCTATTCATTTATTTACAAATAGAACTGAAAATAAAACATTGACTTTATCTAAAAGCTTAATCATCTAACAAAGCTTTCCACTGAAAGATCGCACTCAAAGGTTTCAACACTCTCAACTCTGCAGCACTGAACAGTTCGTTGAGCCGACATGACTCCTTTGTGAACGCATCAGTTGGATTCAGGTGTGTTTTTAGCCGATTTTTTTTTCATGACCTACTTTGATGAAATATTTTTATTTGTGGTTTGCGATTGCGATGGGTTTGTGTTTGTAAAGTTTTTTTAATACTTTTGATAGATAAAAACCCCTTTTAAATAAATACAAAGTTAATCTAATTCTTATTTTATGATTACATATCGAAATGGTTTTGTGACAGTGAGTATTAATCGCGAAAATCAAGGGTAAGTTTGGATAAGAGTAACATATAACGTCAATTTTAATTTGCTCAACAGAGTGTTTACCATTTAGATCCCCCCCTAGGGTTAAAAAAATCCAACAAAAGATTGTGTTAAGATGATTCTTCACTAAAAAAAAAACAATTAAAATTATTCTTATAAATCAAACTATGTCCAAAACTCAAGGAAGTTGGTATAAATTGCTTTAAACCAACAATTTCACTTAAACTTAGGACCTGTCTAAAATAGGCTAAACGCTTTTAGTAAATCCCACTGTAACTTTCCCTTATATAACAACGTTAATATCAGAAAATATACCAACAACCCATCATAAATTTATTGCTAAGGTATATACATATTAATTCTCGAACAAATCCCTTTCTTCCGACCATAATTTTTAATGTCTATACTTATGGGGCGCTTAAATCCATCTTATCTCGTAAATTTACCCTATTAGGGTGTCTTATATACAGGGTGGATTCTTTAAACGGAACGGTGCTTCTAGCGGGTCAGAATTTGATTTTATAAAAAAATCCAAAAACACGTCAACTGATATTTTTCATTTTCTTTACCCGTGCTATCTTGGATTTTTTTATTCAACCAAATTCTAACCCGCTAGAAGCACCGTTCCGTTTAAAGAATCCACCCTGTATATAATAAAACATTTTTAGAAAAACGAGTAAATAAATTGGTTACATACTGTTTATTTTGTATTCTCCGGACCAATTAAAATATGGCGACTGAAATTTTTATACAGAGACTAAATTGCCAGTGTCAAAAAACTGGTCCAAAGAATTTGGAATGCACTGTAGATACAGATATATCACATTTGGAAGTTTAGAAATAATAGATTATTAGCAGCTTGGAGCTCAGTTGCAGACTAACGTTTCTTAAAAATTTTAAAAGGATTTTCAACTAGTAATATAGCGAGATTGATCGAAAGGCATTGGCACAAGCTGATGCGCGTATTAATCATTTGTAAAAATCCGTTCAATTATGGTTATAACACTTATTTCAAAGACATTCAACTAAAATAGACCCATCGAGTTATTCACAAATCGCTTTGATACGCGATCAGTCGTAAGATTTAGGAAAAATTAGTTTTCCTCTCCACTGGCAACACTGCATCAGGCAATACCAAGCATGCTCCTCTTCACACATGCACCTTACGTTTGCCAGCTCGATTTTACTAAAGCGGCAACTCCGTCGACAAATAATGAATGAGGCAGCGTAGTACACGATTATACAGGGTTCCTAAGCAAATCCTTAGGGGGCCAAGCAGCCGTGTATAAGACGCAGACAAACGGAAAAGCACATTAGGCAGAAAAGGATGGGCATGGGGCGATGTTGTCACTACATCTTACACGTAGTAAATCCATTCCAGATTGTTGTTTTCTAATGTTTTCCATTTTCATACTTTTAGGACTGGAATAAAAATTGTTTTTGCTCGACTTTAATACCAAACTGATGAAAGATATCGTAAAAAAAAATATTTTTCGGCTTTTCATTTTGTAACCATTGTCCTTACGCACTGTTTACAGGCTGGGGGCTGAGATACATGCAAATGCCTAACCTAAAGCGTTCATACACGGCCGGAGAAATCGACTGAGATATTTCCGTAAAAACTTTATCAAGCAAATAGGACGGGTTGACGCCTTCGAACGTCCAACCCGGGTTTTGCACTTTGATTCGAAATCAAAAAGGAGGAACAGTCAGATTTGGGGCCGTGCACAAATTACGTAACGGTGATTTTACCAATTTTTGACCCCCTCCCTATGTAATGTTTTGTAACGGTTTGGCACGCCACTCCCTTAATATTACGTAACGATTTCAAGACCACTACCCCCCCCCCAAAAAAAAACTTTCCACTTATTTTCATTCCAAATTTTCTTAGTTTCACACAAATGCAAACGCTGTCGAAAACTCCCCTCCCCCCTACGTAACGTTTTGTAACCCCCTTCCCCCATATGACTATTACGTAATTTGTGCACGGCCCCTGTAGTCCCAGTGGAGGAGGGCGAGAAAATTGATATTTTTTCTTAAAAATTATACTCTTTAGACCTATTTCTTTGCGTTCCCGAAATTACGTAATTTTTGAAAAAAAATTGTAAGCGGCGCCATTTTTATTTCGTGCTTTGTTTTTCTAACATTTTTGCGTTCGGCTAATTTAATTGAAAAATTTTTGCCTGCGGCGCCCTTTATCTTCTCACTCGAAACCAAAATCCCCCGTTTTAGGAAAACTGATCCCGTCTCTGTTTCTAAATTTTTTCGAATAAAAGTAGAGTATGACCATGGGGGAAATAACTTTTTTCTACGGTATGACGAAAATTTCGAGAAAGTTGAAGAAAAAAATAAAAAAAGTGGCAGAGCTCAAGTTTTTCGTAAAAAAAACGTTTTTTGTAAAGAGACAGAGCAAAATAAATCTTTTCACCCCTTTTTGGGTTTTACAAATATTGGCAGCCCCTTATTTTTCGCTTTTACCCTCCCGCTAGTTTTGAAGAATTGGTTCGCTACATGTTTCGAAATTATGTCATAAAACACCTCGAAAATATCAAATGTAGTGTAGGGCCAGCTTTATTTAAAATCAATAATATCGCAAGCAAAAAGCTCTGCAGGAAAAACAGCGCCGTTTATTGATTTCTTTGGCTGCTAGTGCTAGCTGCATGGTTTGGCCGTTTCCGGATAGATGTCACTAGTAGAACAGAATGGAAAGAAATTTAATTAAAAGCGAAGATATTTCTTTCTAATGTTAACAACCTCACGAGTTTATCGCTCAGTATCGTAAATAATGGACCCTGCCGCCTCCTTTAAGCAAGAAAAAGCTGTGGTTTGGACCTGAAAACATCTAATTTTTAATTAGATTAGATGTTCAAATCTCATGGTGTGGCCGCCATCTAGCGGAATTTGCAGACATCTTGTCAACGGTTATTATTGCAACTATGATTTATGCTCACAATGAAAGAGTGGCGACAATTTTTTCTCATGAAAGCAGTCCGGAGATAATAACAAACTGGCACCATTGCTCAATATACCTGTTTCTTTTGTGCGCGCAGAACTTTCTATGCCATTTCTGTTTGATTTATTGAAATCCTATCCCTAAGGTAAATTTTAGGAACCATGTATAGGTGACCCGCTACAAGTGCGAGGTTGTCACATTGTTTAGGCTTTATTCCCAAATAAATTGAAAAATTAAAATAGTTATTTTTTTGGTCAAAATATCAGATATTTATTGTAATGGCGGCATTACGTACCCAAATGTCAAATACGTGTCTCCTTTTTCATGAACAGATGAGTACCTACACACTATGAATTAATTATTGATTGAATTAAATAAATATGATGAAATCTTTTCGTATGATATTATATCCAGTTTTTTAGTTTGGTGTTTGTTCTTTGAATTTTATACTTTTTGCAAAAATAGAAAATGTTTCGTTTTTATTTTTCACAATAAAGTTTATTTAAATTCATATTTAATTAAAATCATCACTATGTATTAAAAAGCACTTGAGGTTCTCTCCGGCACACACTGCTGAATACGTTTTTGCAATTTTTATAAACAAATCTTAACAAAACAAACAAAAATTAAATGACGATACCATTTTGTTAATAAAAAATCGTTTATAGTACCCAGATGACGTTTCAATATGGCGGCCAGTCAAATGTTGGGCTCACTTGCGAGTATACAGGGTGAATCAAAATTCCTTAGAAGTACTTTAACTGTAGGTAGAATTGGTTGTTCTGAACGAGAGTTAGTAAAATATATTTTTGTAAACTCTTTCGTTTCAGAGATATTTGCATTAAAAAATTGTTAATATTTTCTGAGAAGCACCCTTTACTACGTGGTAGAAACATCAATTTTTGAAAACAAAACTTTGACAACTTCAAAATGCTTGACCAAAACCCTAAAACATCATTGTCAGCATAAGTAGACTTGACCGGTAATTTTTTTTTTAAACGGCCGAAAAATAGCCACTTTCCGTACGATTTTTCGTAGAACTTTCCACCTTACAAGTCTTGTTCTTTCGAAATATTTCCACTATCAAGAAAGGACCTTTTTGTTCAATTTTCCGGTCCCTTGATCCTTTTCCGGTCCCGTTTTTGCCCAAGTTGGCCATGACTTCTTGTTAACAAAGGTTTGGTTTGTGGAAAACAATCATAACTTTGTTATAGTGCAACCAAAGGTTCCAAATTTCCAACATAGATGACTTCTTGTTGATAGCTTTTAGCTTTTGTTTTTTTTTTTGGCAGTGTTGACACTTCTAAAACAGCTTTTAAGTTTTTTTTTTAAAATTTTGGTTACAAAAATGAACTCCAGAAAATGACTTGTATCCGGAGGAAATAATAGAAGCTGCTTCAAGAGTCACGTCGATTGCTGCCTAAAAAATCTAAAGAGAACTTTGAAGCGTTTATAAACTGTTGCGAATTAAAAAAGGTTAAGAAAATTAATGATGTCTAATCGACAGGAAATATTTTTAGGAAATTCTAAATTTTTTATTAAATTTTATTAGGTACATTTATTAATTTTAGTTAGCCATACGCTAACAAAAATATTTTACATTGCGTGCTGTATTACAAAATTTAACAGTGTGATTTACTAAAATGGTTTAGTCTATTTTAAAATGGTCCTAAGTTTAAGTGAAATTTTTGGTTTTCAGCATTTTAAACGAACCCTGCTTGAGTTTTGGATCTAGTTTGATTTATCAGAATTTTAATAAATTTGTTGGTTGAATAATCATCTTAACACAAACTTTTGTTGGATTTAAGAGGAAATTTTCAATATAGAAGAAAATTTAAATCCACGCGGGGTTTAAATAGTAAACACACTCGGTAGAATAAATAAACATTGGGGTTATATGTCACTCTAATTAAAACTTACCATTGTTAATTAATTTTTCCCCTGTAATACTTAATGTCAAAACAACGATTTAGATGAATAATAATAAAATAAGGAGTAGACTAATTTTGTTAATATTTATTTAAAAGGTGTTTTTATTTATCAAATGTATTAAAAAACTTAAATGCAAGTTTTTTTTACATTTCTGTCACTGTCGAAATGTCAGTTTAAAAATATTAGCGCTGCGTTCAATCATAAACAGCAAGTTCGGATCTTTTACCTCTGCTTGCACCTTGGCTTGCACCAACCTCTACTGATGAAAGCTACAGCTTTAAAATAAGTGGGCTTTGAGTAAGGAAAGTTTTTTTTAACTGATGTTTTAGATAACCTCAATGTTTTAATTTCAGTTTGTAAATAAATTAATATAGTTGTTTTGTTTGGTACATTTTTCGTTACCTTCACTTATGTTTGTTTTGCCTCGTAGTGCTCTCATAAAAATATTTTTTGTGCAGAAAATGGGTTCAAAATATGGCGTTTTTCTGGACAAAATAGGAGATATTTTATTGGGTAATGAACAACTTGGGATATTCAATAAGGTAAATTAATCCTTGTAAAAACGGTTACTTATAGAAATTATAAACGAACTTATTAATAAATGCCACAAAATAATCCTTTCTGGGAGCTATAAATTTAAACCACCCCCCAGAGGTGGACTAAAAAATCACCAACTTTATAACCTCAAATACAGATGATGAAGCTATTATGTGCCAAATTTTTGGCGTATTCACCATTTGCCATTTTGAAACCTGTCAAAGAAAATTAGTTTTGGTATATTTTAAGAAAAAAAGCAGTTTTTCAGTGGTATTTTGCAATAACAATACAAAATAGTCAATAGCTTTGTGTCTTTTCTATATGGGTAAGTGTTTTTTGAAAATTGGTTTTAAAATTTAGTACCCCCCATAGGTGTAAATATTTAGACCTGTGTGTGTTTTGAGATTTTTCATAAAATAGTAAGCTTGCCTTGCCTTTTAGGCTCGAAGGACCATGAAAAGAGCAGGGATCTCCTGCTCTTTTTATTCCCTACTACTCTATAGCAGCCTCACTATAGATCAAAGGCAAGGTGGCTGTGCCGTAGTAGGTTTAAAACAACTGTCTTGTTTTAGTACTAGTTGAATACTGCTTTACTACGTATTTTGTTACAGTTTATATATGAGTTTTAACATAAACTAGCATTGCGCTAACCCTGGAAGATCACGCCAGTTTTTATTAACCAAGGCAAGCTTACTTTTTTATGAAAAATATTGAAACACCTATATTTATAATACAGTACGCAATGTAAAATATTTTTGTTATACATTGTTAAGAATAAACCTTGTCTGAAGGTTCGTTATTGTTTAAATTATTTAAAATATACCACAACGTATAGCTAACTAAAATTAATAAATGTACCTAATAAAATTTAATCAAAAATTTAGAATTTCCCAAAAACATTTCCTGTCAACAAACAAAAGAAGATGTATTCTTCTCCGCAGGTTTACAGATCTCGCCTGCGTCTCGCCCTGTAAATTTCCTAGGTCTAGTGACGTAACACCTATTAAAGGCGATTCCCAAAAAAAAACGAAAATTTTACTCCTGAGTTTTCGTAGATTAATGATATCTAACACTGTATTGGCGTCTTGTTAACAAATAAGTGTTTCTCCATGTTTTAAAAAGCAAACCAGAAAATTTGCATAATACAGTTATAGAAATAATTGCTACGTTTTCATGGGAATTCAGTTCGTTCTGAAAACGATTTCAATACGATACCGTCCATGAAAACGCCTGTTTTTCCAGTATTCAAATCGATTTCAATCTAAATCCGACCCTGAAAATTTTTAGGGTTGGATCAAGATCGTATTGAGATTGAAATACCGATTTTCCCTGAAAACGGAGATTGAGTTTACACATGCGTATTGCGTCGGATTACCAGACAGCCGCCGCCAAATTATATTTTATTGTTCTACTCTTTTTGAAAGAGAGAGAGAGAGAGAGAGAAATAGAAGTGAAACTGTGGAACCGGCATTCTAAAATTTGGTGGAGTGTAAAGAAAAAAGATTAATAACATAACCTTACTTAAATAACTAAAGATTTGTTTTTTTAAAGACTTTAAAAAAATTAATTAGGGAAAATAAAAGAAATATTTGGCCCGAAAGTGTATGTGCTATGTAGTAGTAATTAAAATTAAAAAAAAATGTGTGGCAAGGGCCAACATCATCTTTTGAATAAAATACATTTAAAAAAAAGTACCAGTACTCAAAAATGAATATTTGACAACTATGACATATGTCAGCTACCAAATATCAAAATTTGAAAACCGTTTTCTAATCGATTCAAAATCGATTTGAGAACCTGTCATGAAAACTCATGAAAAAAAAGTTTTCAAAACATATTGTAAACGAATTCAATATCCATGAAAACATAGCAAATATGTTTGTAAAAACATTACGTGTAGGGATCCAACTTCAGCGCAATCTGGCATCGTCGCCAAATTGTTTACCTCATGTCTGATCGCAACTGTGGTAAACATAATGTCTCTAATTTACTTATAGTTTTATGACTTATTTTCAACCACAAAGTAAATACATACTTAAGAGGTGCAATGCTTAAAGAACCAAAATAGATCGCTTTGTGTTTCAACATCGATCTTCACGTAGGGACAATCTTATCTCGTACATGTATGACATAATTAATGAAGATGGAAACATCAGTATGAAATTATGTGCAAAAAACACGTAAAATCTGTCCAATAAAAACGTTTTCTGAATTTTCATCAGGCGTCTTAGATAGGAAGATAGCGGTAGTATATTAAATTTTGGCCCTATCTGCCACATAGCATTCGGGCGGAATGTCTTCCAATTTAGAGCGTATATACCTTTTAAAAAGGCAGGCCCAGATATGACCCTAAAGCTTTACATACACTATCGGCATCATAAAAGTGGTACGTAATAAACATAGGTATTTTTTAAATTGTATGGTTAACTACCGGATTATATTTTGTGACGGACTGGTACTAAAATGTGGAGATATTGACATCAAAAATTGCTTTCAAAAATAATTTTTATATTGCAATAATACTCTAACGCATAAAACAACTGTAACAAAAATTAAAAAACACCACTATAACGAAAATTATAAAACAAACAATATCTAGTCACTGCGCCATTCACCTCAATTATACCGTTTAACCTTCTTGGTAGAGAATCAGCCAAAATTGCAAAAAGGTTTTCATTTTCATCAATCACTTCTTCATAAGCATTGACTATTAACTGGACCAAGTGATGTTGATTTCCCGGCACAATATTAAAGCTTTCCAGCTTTCTTGAAATTAAACCCCAGATATTTTCCATAGGATTGGCGTCTAGGGTTATCGCAGGCCAAGGAAAAACTTCAATATTTTGCTTCCGAAACCAAGTTTGGCAAATTCTGGCCGTATGAGGGCAGTTGTCTTGTTGAAAAATAAGCTGGTCTTGATAAAGTTCTGTGACGGCTGGTGTTCTCTAAAATGTCCACGTAAAGCTGTGCTGTGAACCTTCCATTGATTTGAAATGGAGCGCCATGACCTCTAGCAGAAATCCAATCCCACATATTTACCGAAAATCTTCCAGCGCGTTCTTGGTGGACGATACACCCGAATTTGTTTTCTGTAACTACAGAACTGGAAAACATTTTCATCGGAAAATATTAACTTTCGCCAAAAGTCTGGTTCCTTTAGAGAGTAATTAAGGGCAAAAAGTAACCTGGCGTGGTTTTTTTTTTCATTCGTAAGTTTATTTTTTTTTAGCGGCTACACCACATCTTAAATTAGAGCCTTTCCTTACGAGATTTCGTGGCACTCTTACAAATCCTGGAAATTGGGTTAATCTCTTTTCCTGAGCAACAGATGCAAAAGGGTTTTCTTCCATAAAGGCGATAATTTCATAATCTTGTTCATCAGTTAAAACTTTCAACCAAACCTTGTTGTTCTTCCCATCGTTTTGTAATCGTGGTTTTAGTGCGTTCATAATATCTAGCCACGTCCCTGATTGACCATCCTACTTGTAGTTTAAATAAAGAAATTCGTGGAGGCATTTTTTGTTTATTTGTCAGACTGAAATACAGAATGACATACTTTGACAGTTTAAAAAAAATACAATAATGGGTGACTTTGTTTGTAAAACTAAACCAAGGTAATACAACAAAAAGTATTGTGTACCACTTTTATGATGCCGATACATACACGGCCAACAAAAATCGGATTAAAAAAAAATGTGTATTTTTCACAAAATTGTAACCGGATTTATAATTGTGTAACAAATACATTTTATTACGTATTTTATATGCACAATTGTAATATGTTATACCCAATTGTATAAAATTTGTACCCAAAAATGTACACAAGTATTTTGTCCTGTGTACCCTAAACGCAATGCATTACGTATTCCATTGAGACAGTTAGTGCAACACTGAGATATCTCTGGGTCTTGTTTTCACCAAATAGCGTTTTCCGTTTGAAGCACTGGAGCAAAACTAAAACTGACCTGGTGGTGTCAGAAATTTGCATCGGTGAATAATTAATGCATTGCAAATGCACGGTTTGAGAGCACATTTTTTTCAGGGTATTTGTAACCCAAAAAAAAGTATTTTTCGGGCTTTAAAGATTTTATATTTCTTTACGGAGATGGATTTTCAATCTCACAGTTCCCAAATGATATTCTAAATAAATGAAAACATCAAAAGAGCTCGTCGATGGAAGTGATCTGGTTTCTCATTTGCTTATTTCTTATCTTATGTTATTTTGTGTATAAAACCAGCGTAAGTCGACAGTAAAACAAGATGTTGTAACCAGTTATATGTACTTACTTGTAACAAGAAATAAATTAAATTGGTCACCTCCATCGAGAGGCTCTTCTTCTTCATCATCACACATATTCAAAATATATACTTTTTTCATAATATTGGACAAGGGGGACATCAACACTATATGTCAAACATGAATGGATCGATCACAATAATTTGTAAAATATCTTATCATTAAGTGCATCGGGTTCCTTACTTTAGTGTATTCCTAAACTATGGTCTGATATAGCAGAAACCAACACTACCAATTATGATCAACTACCAATTAGAACTACAAAATTAGAACAATACTGCATGGGGTTTAAAAAGAACAGCAAAATTCTTATAGAGAGAGAGAGTACCATATGCAATTCAAGAGTTCCTAAACCACCAATTTTAATATGTATTTTATCGGTATATATTTTTTTTCTTCTTGTCATTTTCACGTGTTTGTAACTTTCTATATGTAATTTTAAGTAGGTAGTTTAAGATTTTATTGTCAATGTTTGTGATATTGTAGCCAGTATTTTGTTTGAGATTTTAAGACCAATAATTATAAGATGCTTGCCAGTTTACTACAAATAAAGAAAAATCAATATTTATTTTTTTATCTTTATTAACAAAACCCTAATGTTAACATTGTTTAATATCTAAATGATATTTTGAAGGCATTCTTAGGTTAAATTTACCTTAATGTTAATTTTTAGGACTACATTTTGACTCTTATTTATTCAATTGTGACAGTGTTTCTTGTTTGTTAACAACTTTGGTAATAAAAGTTTTCTGGTTCTGAAGACCTCAGCAGAAAAAGTTATTACTAAGACATCTTTGAGTTTTAGTAAGTTTTCAGCATTTGACATTTTTTTGTAGATTAGTCTTTTATAAAGGATGGAACCTGGCTTTCTGTGGGATTTTGCTTGTCTTGATGAAAATCTATCATTGCCCCACAGTAATCAATATACCCATTTTACTAAAGTCAACAAAAATGGCTAAAAATGTTACAAAAGTTTTTGTTTTCAAGCATGTTTGTTAAATACTAAGTGCCAAAAAGCTTTAGGTAGGTTATAGGTAGGTAGGTTATAGGTATTCGCAATTCACTTTTTTTACATCAGTGCGTAGGAAAAACAAACCAAAATTTTGTTTGAATGTTAATTTATTAATATCCCGGTTATTATTTATTTATTTGTTGTTATTTGTTTTTTTTCTTTTTTGTTTAGATATTTATTTCACAGGTTCTCTTTTTCGATTTTTTTTTTGTATTATTTGTTTTATTTAGATTAGTAATTCTATTTTTTTGGAAATTATTTAGGTATAGGTAAATATTTATTTTTTTTTTACTTGATACTTATTCTTAGTTTGTATTTTTGTGGTACTAACAATAGGGGCCAAACTTTGATCAATTTTTATTGTTTTTGGCTCCTTTTTGCAACTAAAGCTAAACCAATGTATAATCTCGTCTATGATAATCTTGTTGCAAATAAATATATTATTTATTTATTTATTTATTTATTTATTTGTCAATATTAATTATAATTATAAAGAATTTAGGCGCAAAAAGGTAGTGAATTTATAAAAAGTAATCCTTCTGAATCAAAGAAAAATTCGCGATTATTAGTTAAAACATGAAAAAACGCACGCACCATTAACACTAACTTACCCAGTAAAATCAGAAAACATTGCTTAAAATGCACTTAAGTTTTTATACGCTTAAGCTTCTCCAAAACTTCAGTGGTAAGGGCACTAAAACATCACTTAAACAAAAATAGAAACTAATAACCAAATTATCAATAATAAAAGCCAAATTATATAAAGAAAACAATAACAAAAGGCTAAACAACCCTTGTTGTTTCAGCGACATAAAAAAGCCTGATTAAAAATGGCCGTCCTCGCATGTTTGAGAACGTTCTTAGAACAAGGACATTTCATTAAACCAACGCAGAAGTATATTAAAATCAATTTTTCTATTAACTAAGGACCAATATTTGCCACAAGTTTAATATAAATTGTATCTTTGCGCAATTTTAGTCCTCAAAACCGCAAAATCCGCATTAAAAACAAAAATTAGTTTCAGTTTTTTTGCCAGAGAGCGAGTGCTTAGCTGGAATTCACAATTCTAGAGGTTTCGGGTTCAAATGACGGTCGAGAAATAGTTTTCTCATAATTTATTCCCTTGCATACTTCTCAAACTCTACGCCACAAATCATCGGATTTTATTAAAAAAAAAAAATATATTCTGGGTCAATTTTTTCATATATCACTGATGAAATGGTTAAAAAAAAATAAAAATGTCTAAATTACAAATCCGCCCCACATCGTACGTGAGAGGCTATACGCAACGTAACTAGAAATCGACCTAAAGAAAAGAGTGCATATATCGCTGGAAAGTAATTCTCTAGAAGGAAACTAAAGCTATGGGCAATATCAGTAAAATTTTACCGCAGAGGTAACCGTAAAACCGGAATTCGCGGTGCGTTAAATCAGAGGAAATTCGGTTTCATATACTGGGTCGTAGTCATAGAACGTACGCGTGGAATATGGCGCGATATTATGTCTTCTTTTTATCTGTAAAAAAGTCCTGTTTTTCTGCATAGTCACATTTACGGCAATTATTACGTTCAGACCAGACGTTAATTAATATTGTTTGACGTCTGCTCCATGCAGCAAGATATGCCGAAGGGTGTCCAAAAATCGATGGATTGGTAAAACGAACGGCCGAAATAACTACTAAAATTCCACATCTACACTTGTCAATATTTGGATATCCTTACAAAAAAGCCTCCTGTCATAATATTACGTTTATATCAGCATATATATTTTCAATGTATGCCCTTTTAAAGATCCTGGTTAAAGAGAGCACTGAAAATTGGACCAAAGTGTCATAAATAACCTTGGATCAAAATTAGCCCCGTCCATCCACATAAGCACATATTTTCAAAACTACTTGATGTGGAACAGTTCTCCGTAATTAATTTCATGTACATCAAACTTCTCAAGATAAAAAAATCACGCCTTTCGGATTCATCGTACTAAAGATACTTCTGTTTTTCTAAGTCCTTGCCAAATTCCAAACTTTAATGGTGGATGCGCCAAGTCAGTCACTCAGGGCATCTATTTAGATAGGTCCGCTTTTAAACCTCTTACAAACGTCCAGCTTATAATTATGTGTCCTTTCACAGATCCTGGCCAAAGGGAGCATACCATACCACATTGGATCAAAATTAGGCCCATCCATCCACATAAGCACATATCTTCAAAACCACGTAGAATAGTAAAGTGTAGAAAAATTCTGTACAATTAATTTTATGTACATCAACCTCCTGACGACCAAATAAAAAAAGAATCATGCCTTTCGGCTTTTTCGTGTTAAAGATACTTTTGTTTTTCCAAGCGCTTACAGAATTCCAAACTTTAATGGAGGATGCGCCAAGTTATTCTCCTACAGGGCATCTACGTGAATATTTAGATTTTAAGTATTGCTTTAAACTGCCCAAAGGGAGCACTGAGAACTGGACGAAAGTGTCATAAATAAATAAAGTACATATGCGATTCCCACATTGGATCAAAATTAGCCCCATCCATCGACATAAGCACATATCTCCAACACTACTTCATGTAAAACAATTCTACATACTTAATTTTTAACGGGTAGTCGTGACTGACTAGTTGAGAAAAAAGGCCTCGGTTAGTTAGTGAGGATGCAGTCTTATATGGGCCGGAATAAAGTAAACTCCTTTTTTGACAGTTGAAAAACAATAAAGCTAGACATCTCTGAACAACTCTGAGCATTTTTTGCCCTTTTGGGCCTTATGTTATAATAAAAACTAAAAATATAATAAAAACCTACATGAATTTGTTTAAAAGAATTGAAAAGTCTACAAAATGGTGGCGAGAGGATCTTTTTATATTATTTTTTCAATTTTTTATATTATTATAAATAAAATAGAATCATGCCTTTCGGATTCTTCGTTTTAAAATTCTTAATTCTTGTTTTTTCCAAGCCGTTTCAGAATTCCAAACTTTAATGGTGGATGCGCCAAGTCATTCCCCTACAGGGCATCTACGTGAATATTTAGATAGGTACCGCGTTTAATCATTTTAGAAAAGCTCGCTGGCATATTGTAGATAGAAAGTTTTCTTTCCACAGTCATATGTTTATATCATTTTATACATATGTGTCCTTTCACAGATCCTGGCCAAAGGGAGCACTGAGGACTGGACCAAAATAAAACGTCTCGGGGAAGTTCAAAAGCTCCTGAATAAAGACTTAAGCCAGATGATCCGATTTGTCGAAAGTTCCCTGCACGAAGAGCCCTACAGTAAACAGGTAAGGTATAGTGGTATCAAAATAAAAGTAGAAATCTGTTTTTTATACAGAGATCGTCCCTGTACCATGGAAAGATGAGAAGGGACCAGATAATCTTAGACTGCGCTTCCTTTATTTGCGTAAACGTTGAGTTTCGTTAGGCAGCCATTTTGATGATAAAGCAAATAAAATAATGTAAAAAGCAGGGTTGGCCCTGGGCAAGGCCAGGCTAACTTGACTGGAAGAGTTATTAGGGATTAAAAGCCAAACCACCGCGTAACATAACGTAGCTCTGATATTCAGCGCTCTCATTGGTGAAAACCGGCAGAGGTGAGCGTTTTCACCTCGACTAACGCGATTTCAGCTACCGGGATGTGCGATTGACAACTTCTCTCGGATCTGACCAATGAGGTTGCTGGAAGTCGGCGTACAATACGTTCAAATAAAATGGCGTGGCTTTTACTCCCTATTACCGCTACGACTTTTTTTTCAGGAAATGCAAGGGCAGGGTCGTATCTCAGTTATATGAGTGAGTCACAATAGACTCGCGGTTACAGTAGAAAGATCCACACAAAATATAAACTGATTTTTTTTCGATTTTATTTAAACTGGACTGTTTATCTCCTTACCTCCATAGGAGATCGCCAACGAATTGGAGACAACTTTAGAGCAATTAGAGGAGATATCGATGACAGCCAATACCCTCGACGTTAAGGAGTTTAAGTTGAGGCAGAGGGCTTTGCATGTGTTTAATGGTAAATATTTGATTAAAATAAACTGTGAAACTGTATGTAATTGAAATTAACTACGTACAACAAAAGGACTCCTTACATTTAATAAATCATATACAATAAGCTTCAGGCTACTGCGAACATAGGGGAAATCAAGTCCAATTTACTCTCAGTGCCGTACGACCGAGTTGGATTCGAAGCACGCTGCGGTGTTATCTTTTGGAAATTTATTTTGTATTTATTATTTTGTTTTATTTCTGGCTTGCTCGAGAAATAGATTCGTAAGGTCTTAAGTGAAATAATACATTTTTAAAACTAAAAATGGATGTCTACGAAGTTGCCAAAAAAGTGCAGATGATCCAATGGTACTATCAAGGCAGACCATTGCGACTTATTCAAGAACTTTTTTTGGAGAATTTTGTACATCGCTCAGAACCTAGTTTACCAACGATTCATAGGTTTGTGCAGAATTTTAAAAAGTTTGGTTGTGTAGCGCCAAGAAAACATAAAAAACCCACTGTTTTGAATGACGAGTAAGAAGTACGAGATGTGATGATTTGCGCTGCAGTGGAAGAAAATCGAAAGTTAACTAGTCAACAAATTGCCGAAGCAGTTGATCCGTCTTCAGTCACTGTCTTACGTGTTCTCAAAAAGAATGGTTATCATTCCTACAAAGCGTCAAAAACGCATCAAATTTTTCCGGAGGACAATTATCGTCGTATGGAATTTTGCGAAACAATGATGGAACGGGCTAATCGTGATGAAAACTTTCTGAGACCTATTTTTTTCACAAATGAAAGCACTTTTACATTATTGAAAATTTGCATTTGTATTTTGACGTAAGAACACAGTATCCCTAAATAGATACTTAATAAGTATTTACGTCACTAGACCGGAAAATTGGTATTTACAGGTCGACGCAGGAAATTTACAGGGCAAGCCGCAGGCGAGTCCTGTAAACCTGCGGAGACCTGTAAAGGCACTTTCCGGTCATGTTTCGTACGTACTCAAACGATCAGAAAAAACATTTTAGTATCACTTTCGTCGACGCCTAGCCGTGTTGCGTAATTTATGAACAGTCCCCTGATATTTTCTGCTTCTTGTGTGTGCTGTAACGATACGTGATACCTAACGCATCTCAACACCAATCGCGTTCAAGAACACCTTAGATTAGCATATATCTGCTCTTTTCGAACGTGGTACAAGTTTCTGACCAATTAATGTGCTTGGTTCTCGCTAGATGCGGATACGTATACCGCGATAAGTTACAAATAGCTTTATGTCTCTAATACTGAAAATTAACTTTAAGTGTCTATTGTTCGGGGGGTATTGTAGGGAAACACGTAGTTGGGCCATTTTTTATTGACGGCAATTTGAATGATACTAGATACTTGAATCTACTGCAGCAGCATATTCTTCCAACTGCTAGGCAGTTGTTAGGTGTGAGATTTGGTGACACATGGTTTCAACAAAATGGTTGTCTCACTCACAATGTTGACCTTGTTAGGGAATATCTTGATAATATATTTCCTAATCGAGTTATAAGTACACGAGGAACTATTTTATGGCCAGCTCGATCACCCGATCTTGCTCAAAAAAATAAAGTTTACGGACATGAAAGGGATAATAATTTGGAAGAACTTCGGATTAAAATTGAAGAAGCTTTTCAAACTATCATCCCTAGCATGCTTTGAAACGTTAGAAGGGGTTTTTATAATTAGGCTCGGATATTTTCTAGCCGATCAAGGGGGACTTTTCGAACATTTGCTCTAATTTTTTTTTTTGACTGGGAGAATCTTTTTGGGTTTTAGAATGTATTATTTTATTTTGAGAACTTGCATTTATTTTGTTTCTCCTTATTATTTTCATTGTAACAGGTTGTTAGTGATAAATCTGAGCAATTAAAAATAAAACACTCTAATTTATCAGTGACAAATTCCGGTTTCATTGACTACGCTCCACATGGCACCGTGGTTAGAGACGTACTACACACAAGCCGCGATCGGTGATCGCAAGCCCGAATGTTGGTTGCTCCACTGATAGGTGTGCGGTGTCCCTGCGTGTACGTACATTGGCAAATTGAACTTCTTCCGGCCTATGTTTGCAGTAGCCTGAAGCGCTCTGTATAGGGCGGAAGACAAAACTGCCAATGTTTTATTTATTGTCGGATTTTAACGCAAAAAAGAATTTTGGAAAGGTAATGAAATAGACTTTTTACAAATATCTCAAAAAATCACATTTAAAAAACTGTTGGGATTTTTTCTTGAGACACTTTGTATTTAAGAAACTTGTATCTATGGTCTGTAAACCGATGTATCATTTGATAAATTTTATTAAGAAATAAAAGCTATTGATTTTTTCCTATATCAACTTCTTGCAAAAAATTAAAACTGCTAATAATTTAACACTCCACAAATGCTAACAAAAAGGCGTCTTTTTCTAAATGTCAAAAAATGAGATTTTGTGACAGTTACATTTTAAAAAACTCGTTGGCTTTTTTTAAACACTTTGTATATTATCTGTTAAATCATGTATCACTTGTTAAAGTCTATTAAGAAATAAGAAAAATATTGGGATCCTAGTGTAACACCTTTTATGCATAAAATAAAAAATTAACGTCAATTTTCTAACAATAAATATCGGCCTGCCGCACGAGAGGTCTCGGGTTCGAATCCCGGCTAAGTGCATGGATATTTTGTCTTTAACTCTGCAGAAACACTTGGATGGAAAAGTCCCAGTACAAAAAAGATATGTCAAAAAAGTAATGTGAACTGTAGACCGAGTTTCGCGCTTGTGGTACTCGTCAGTACGGTGCTAGGAATTAATCTCAAACAGCATCCAATAAATCACCTTTTTGAGTGAAACATCGTTATTTTTTGCTTCTGTGTTAGCCACCCTCGCTAAATCCTTTTTAAATAAACGTTTCGTTGTATATTTTTTTAAAGAGTAGGATTTGTGTATCTCAGCTTAACTTAAAAAATTTGACCGTGTATCAGTACTTGTAACCGACAAAAACTAAATAGCAAAAACGTTAAAATTTTAGTCTCCCTCTCTCAGTGTCTTAAATAAGCCTTTAAAATAACCCTCTTCGCATTCACCTCGGCTCTGCTTCGAAACTAAGTAGAGATAAGAATGTAAACTTCCCCGATTCAAAGAACTTTTCTGTGCAGAAAAATGCACTTTTTACAACCGCCCATAGATATATAGGAAAGGATAATACACTACGCCTCCTGAAAATTGTTGGACGATCATTTTTATGGTTGCTACCTCACAATCTGCAATCTTACCTCGCTTTTTTTTAAGGGCAAACAGCAAAGGCACAATTCGCAACACACTACTCAAAGCCTATAACACACATCAACTAAACTTTTTTTACATAGTAAGCGGCAGTAACTCAACAATAATTCATGGTCACCTTGTCATTTTAGTTTTTTCACGAAATTGAATAAAATAAAATATGGTTGTAGGTCGCCATTTCGATATATCAGCCGCCAAATTGAAACGCATCATAACTGAACCAAATTTTTTTAAACGATGTTACTCGACTCGACCTTCTTATCTTTCCTACAAAATTTGGTCCTGTTCGCTTTATTAGTTTTTGGTATGTTATTTTTGCAATATGTTAATTTTACTGGGGTATTTTTCAAGGTCATAAATCTTCAAACTGCATCAAACTCGAAGGATCGAATTTGACATATATACCTAATAGTTGGAGGTACGTTTGAAGGTAGTGTGACAAAACGTCGAATTATTAAGATTTTTTGAAGAAAAAATGTCAACAATCTTGTTTTTTTGCGATTTTCAAGGTCATTTAAGATCAGATGACCTTGAGAAATAATTTTTTGAAATCCTCGTCCTCGAGTTATATGGCGCCGAGTATAATCATGCCCCGGTTGCAAAAGTTTTATTTTTTATGATTTTTGGCCGCCATCTTGAAAGATGACGTCATATCAACCCCTTCTACACGGACGCAAACAAAACACCCGGTAACACTTGATTGTGTGATTAAAGAGCTATCAATCCCATAGTCACAGAACTCCTTGAATCGTGTTAAAAGTTTGGATGCGCCCAGGGCCCCTATTCTTCAAATGATAAAAACTCTGCTCCCAGGAAGCCAAATTCTCTCGCTACTATGCATCTCATTGCTCCAAGTCTCCGGTTCAAATCGGTTTCTCTCAATTTTTCCCAATATTGATCGAAAGTAATTCTTTCAGTCAAGACCAATAGAAGTACTTTTTATCAATATCGGGCAAAAGTGAGAGAAACCGACTTAAGTTAAAGATTTGGACCAATGAGAAACATAGTAGCGAGAAGAGAATTTGACTCCCTGAGAGCAGAATATTAGTTCGAGAATAAGGACACTGGGGTCTAATTCTTGAATCTCAAAAAAAGGAATGATCCCTCAAGAGAATGGATATCAATCCCAGGGAATTTTACCATTTTTACCATCTATGTCGTTCCTGCTCAAGAATTAGGGCCCTGGTCAAAAATCATTCTATTCTTCTCGAATTTCTATGCAAGCGCTCTTTATCTCGTGATGTTTTTAACATTTTTCTTCTGTTTTTGTTCGCCGCTTTGCTTTAAAACGGCTTATGAACGCGGGTGTACGTATGTCGCCTTTCTCGAAACTTAAGCCGTTTAAGCAAAATGCATTGGCTTTACGTAAAAGAGCAATATGTCCTTGAAATTCACGAATACCCTGTAGAAGTATGCGTAAATGTGCACTTTGGTGCGCTTTTACCTCAAGGTCACGTTAGAAATATGCAAGCGACGTTTACGTTTAGCCTAAACCCTAACGTACTTTTAAACGAAATCGTGTTTACTTATTACGCAATTTTCCGTCCAAGTTCAACATGCTTTTCATCATTTTTGTTTACCTTGAAAACAAAATAAAACCCGCTGAGCCTGGCATGAGTAATTTAACCTGTTAAGCTTATTTTAACTTTCGAACAAACTGCAAGTAAATTTGTATATTCCATGGAAATATTGACATTTGAAAAATTAATATTTTGAAACGACGGATTTGTGAAGCAAAAACTTGAGAAAAAGTAATAAAGCTTTCCAGATAATAGTGTAGGGGCATATGTCGATAAATTTCTATCCCGTGGGATTTTGAATCAAGGAGTTATGTGACTACGTGGGATTGATAGCTCTTTAATCACACAATCAAGTGTTAACGGGTGTTTTGTTTGCATCCGTGTAGAAGGGGTTGATATGACGTCATCTTTCAAGACGGCGGCCAAAAATCATAAAAAATACAACTTTCGCAACCGGGGCATGATTATACTCGACGCCATATAATTCGAAGACAAGGATTCCAAAAAAATTAACTTTTAAGGTTATCTGATCTTAAATGACCTTGAAAATCGCAAAAAATAAGATTGTTGCCATTTTCTCTTCAAAAAATCTTAATAATTCAACGTTTTGTAATTTCAAATGTAC
The DNA here is from genome assembly GCA_963921995.1 of Oxystoma pomonae. Classification (NCBI taxonomy): domain Eukaryota; kingdom Metazoa; phylum Arthropoda; class Insecta; order Coleoptera; family Brentidae; genus Oxystoma; species Oxystoma pomonae. The sequence continues at coordinate 4,692,224 of OY998170.1, read as the reverse complement.
CTCAAACTATTAGGCATATATGCCAAATTCGATCCTTCGAGTTTGATGCAGTTTGAAGATTTATAACCTTGAAAAATACCCCAGTAAAATTAACATATTGCAAAAATAACATACCAAAAACTAATAAAGCGAACAGGACCAAATTTGGTAGGAAAGATAAGAAGGTCGAGTCCAGTAACATTGTTTAAAAAAATTTGTTTCAGTTATGATCCGTTTCAATTTGGCGACTGATGTATCAAAATGGCGACCTACAACCACATTTTATTTTATTCAATTTCGCGAAAAAACAAAAATGACAAGGTGACCATCAATTATTGTTGAGTTATTGCCGCTTACTATGAAAAAAAAGTTTAGTTGATGTATAACCTTGATTGACCTTAAAAATACCATGTAAAAGTAAAAAACCAGGTTTTTGTAGTGTTTTTTTCCAATTAACCAACTGCCGGAGATGAAATTAATATCTTAGCTAACTAAACACATCATTTTAAACATCCCTATCATTTTTTTTTTGATATGCCATCCAAGGTGTTTATGCTATACCCCGGTAAAAATGACCTATATTTCGTTTTTATTAAGTTTTGTCGGAACTGTGAATTTTATGTTCTACTCACTTGTCTAGCCAACAAAATCATTTAAATTACCTATAAGAGAGTTAGCAGAAGTTAGATATACATTACCATATACTGGATCAGGTGTCATAGAAGCTATTTTCCAAAATGGCGGTCCAAAAAGCATAAAAAATTCTAATTATGCTAGTAAAATAAAATTTTAGGATGAGGCTACAGCTATTTAGTCACACATTCATTTGCCACCGGGTGTTTTCTTGACATCCGTGTAGAAAGTTCCGAAACTTAATAAAAACGACAGGCATATAGGTCATTTTTACCGGGGTATAGCATAAACATCTTGGACGCCAGATCAAAAAAAATGGTAGGGAGTTTTAAAATGAAGTTTTTAGTTATGGGTAAAATGTTAATTTCATTTCCGACAGCTAAAGTTTTTGAGTAGTGGTAAATTTGAAAAATTACAACAAAAAGCTGGTTTTTCCCTTGTATATGGTATTTTCAAGTTCAATCAAAATCATGCATTAACTAAACTTTTTTTTCATAGTAAGCCGTGATAATTCAACAAGAATTGATGGTCACCTTGTCATTTTTGCTTTTTTTAAAGAAATTGGATAGTTGATGAATAGCGCCCTTTAGTATGTTATTTTTGCAATATATTAATTTTACTGGGGTATTTTTCACGGTCATGAAGCTTTAAACTGCATCAAACTCCAAGGATCGAATTTGGCGTGTATGCCTAATAGTTTGAGGTACGTTTGAAGTTAGCCTGACAAAACGTCGAATTATTAAGATTCTTTGTAGAGAAAATGGCCAAAATCTTGTTTTTTGCGATTTTCAAGGTCATTTAACCTCGTATGACCTTGAAAGTAAATTTTTTGGAATTCTCGTCATCGAATTATATGGAATGGGGTATAATGCCCTTTCACTATAATGTTCATTACATATCAAAAAATATTGGTGTTTAAAACCGAGTGTGTTCTAATCAAAAAATGTTCGAGAGAAAAAAAAATAATAAATAACATCCATACTGATGGATTTATTCATATGCACAGTTTGTTGGCCAGAGATTCTTTACTAAAAATATAGGTATAAATACAAAAACCGAGATTGGCTGAGTCAATACTTGGAACCCGTGGTCTTTTTTTCGTAAAGATTTGTTTCTAAGCAAGAATAATTTTGGTAAAAACGGGCTGTGCAATTTTTCTTGCGCGTTATTTACAGACAGTGACTCAATCAATCAATCATTTATTTAGTACTTCGGCCTAAATAAGGATGTACAACGTCAAATTAAACACACTAATATAAAACTTAATCTTATTAGATTTCATAATTGTTATTATGATTTGGTAATATTAAAATATAATAATTTAAAAAATAATATTAGTAAGATAAATGTGTCAAAAAACAGACAATTAAAAGAATATCCAAATAAACTAAAAAAACTTAAAAGGTCCAACCAAGCAACCAATACACAGCACGGATCAGACATTAAAAATAGTTTTATAAATTGGTCCTAGTAAATTAAAAAAAAAAAGTTACGAATGCAGTAAAAAACATCACAAAATAGCTAAAATTTAAAAAAAACGTTTCAATGTATATTTTTTTATTTCTCTTTTATTAGAGGCTCTACGAGTGGAGCAATTCTACACAACCTGTCAAAATCCATCAGCCGGGGATGCCGCCATTCTGACCTTGCAAAAACTGATGAGTGAAAGCCATGAGAGCCTCAAAACACTCTACGAATGCAGCAACGATGCGTTAGACGCGTAAGTATTTTAAAAAGCTTTATAAAAACAAAAAGAATACTTATGGTGACTTAATTCCTTTAAATATCTTCAGTTCCCTCAATTGCCCTAATTTCTTTCTTTTTTTATTATTTTTTAAACGAAACTTTTTCTCTTTTATAAGGTTTTTTTTATTTTAAAATTATAATTTTTTATATCCATACAATTATAATGAAAAACAAATAAAAAAATATATTTTTAGGTCAAATTACCCTTAAATTAAAAAAGTCGTTAAAAATGATTGACACAAAAACAGTTAAATTCTTTAGCATAAATTACAAACGAGTCATTAAAACGACACCTGCGGAATTTTTGAACGGTGACAACTCACAAATGACATTTTATAATTTTGACAGCCCATAAATCTAAACGGTGAAGGTATCGTTTTAGATTTAATTCAGGGTTAAAATATTTCAAGGTTAATTTAACTCTGGGTTAAAAATAGTGTAAGACGATAGCTAGTGAAAATTTATGATGGTGACGAAAAAACCGCATTGCTCTATCCTTAACCGTTTAGATGTTATGGTCTGTCAAAATTATAAAATGTCATTTTTCACTTGTGAGTTGAAGATAAGTACAGGACATTATGCATAAAATTTACGTAAATTTTTTTAGAGTAAAATCGAAAAATGCTAAAATTTACAGGGTGTTAATTTTAATAACAAAATTGTTGCCAAACGGCACCACTGCAAATATGAAAGTATTTTAAAAATATACCGCACATATAAAGTTTCAAAACTTTCTATTCTATAGCTTTCAAAATAATCTAATAGGTTACCCATGTTGGGACACCCGGTATATGCCCACTCGTGTTATCGTTAGTATTATTTAAATGGCCCAAATCGCTGTAAAGCCTTAGAAATTAAGCGAAATCACCGTAAATTGAGAAAGTATATGGCAGAAAATCCCCTTAGGCCGGGAAGTTCAATGTAACCTTTGATCCTTTTGAAGTTGCTAAAAGCAAAACTGGCAACTCGAAAGATTGGAGTTCTAATCCCCGTGACAAATATTAGTGCTCAAGGTGCACCCGTATAACTAAGCGTCGATCTGTGACTTAACGAAAACATGTTGACGCTGACGTGAGTCTAAATTCGATGTTCTCGCTTAGACCCGTCATGTGCAATGGTATTCTAACCTTGCAACGTCCTGCCTGTGTAGTTATTCTTGACATCAGGAGAAATAAAATAATTCCCCATAAGTTCCCGCTTCTTAATGGTCGATGTCGCTGATTTCTCCTACAAATGAACTAATGTTTATTTTTGCTAGTCTGGGTGTCTTTCGAATCTACTTCTGTGTTGATTTTGTTTCATTTATGTTTGATTATTACATTACTGATGTGAAATTATTTAGTTTTTAGTGTGACAACATTTTACTAAAATTGTCTGCGTTATTTACATATTCCAAGATTTTAACCTAGATATATAATTAGTATTTCGATGTTTTAAGGGATTATTTATTTATAAAAAAAAATTAGTTTAGATCTAGATGTAAAAGTGTGTCAGTATTGTATTAAAATTGTCTGCGTCATTTACAATTTTAAATGTTTTATCGAAATTTTAACAAAGAGTTTTATGCTATTCAATTGGATGGCTGGTTAGGTATATTTTTGGATTTTTTTATGTTGACATGTCTTAACCTGTATACTTATGTAATCAGCTTATGGGATTAATAAATTGAATTGAATTGAATTGAATTAATGACGCCAGTACAAACAAATTTCGACAAAAGTAATGTTATTAGTGTCATTGTCGGGGAAATTGGTGGCGTCGACTAAAAGGATCTGTGCGTTTCAGGGAAATAATTGTTTTCTCCGTGATTTCAAGAATAACTGCACTGGTGAGCTCTCAATGAGTTTCCCGGCCCTTGTATTTACCATTCTGTTCAAGGGTGCATTGTTGCCTATGTGTTGTAAAATGTATAATAACGAATGGGTTTCCACTATTAATAAAAAAAAAACAAAAAGAACTAATTTTGAAAAGGTAAAAAAAAGTCATAGAAGTAACCCCAATTTTTTCTGTCAAAGTCACAGCTGTCAATTACAAAATTATTTTTTTGCAAGGTTAATTTGACTTGGAATATGGTATGGGGGACTATTAAAATCGTGATATTTTCACTTTTCTTAATTTTATTAAAAATGTGTTACTAATGTTTCAAAACACCTTAATCGACAAAAAAGAGTTGTCTGTCGATCTGTTGTCTGTCTGTATTCACGATAACTCAGGAACGCCTTAATCGATTTTAACGAAATTTGGTACAAAATCCTCTATCGGCTGACCATAAACTGATTAACTTTTGGTTAGGGTGGTGGGGGATTGAAGGGGGGAACAGGGGGATAAAATATTTAAAAAAAATTGTAACTTTGGAACAAAAGTAAGTAACGATATACGGTTTTCAGATTTAAGTTTCCATGAATATGGACTACAAATTTTGTTATAAAGTTATTTGAAAAAACGTTAAAATATATAAAAAAAATCATAACTTTAGAAGTAAAGCAGCTATTGATATGCGGTTTTCAGATTTTGGTTTTCGTAATTATTACCCAAAAACTTTGTTATAAGGTGCAAATCTTTCAAAGTTACAGTTTTCGAGATATTTTCATATCCTTTTCGGGGGGGGGTAGGTTTAAACACCCCCCCCCCCTCGAGAAGCCTAGTTAATGTCACATTTTTATATCAAATTAAGTTTTTTTAATTATTTACCCTTAAAACCTCCCCCCCCCCCTCCCGAAGTCAATTCTCGGGTGCGCTAGTGAGTAAAACGATTTTGATGCGCGTTTTTTTTTGTTGGGAATCTATCCTATAGGAAGTGTTTTTAGCTATGTTCGATAAAAATAGGGTAAGTAGTTCCAGAGATAATAGGCTTTCTACAGACAGACGTCTGAACATCCGATTATCATGAAATTTGATGTGTTTCGACAAGCAAAAAAATCAGGGGCAGAGTTTTTACAAATATTCGCGGGGCTGTCGGAGGTTTCAATTTTATTTTTTAGAAGTAAATACTCTTGTAAACATGTGTATTGATGTAATTCAAAAATTCTCCTCTCTTCTAAAGATTTGTTATTGTCGCCAAAGAGTAGGCGAACGTAAGTTTCGGTGCAAAATTCTCTTTGACGTTTGAAGTTTCAATTAGTTAAGCCTCAAAGATCGCGTTTCTGTTTATGATACAAATAACCGTTTATTTTTGCACCATCAGCTGTCATTTAAATACCAAATTGAGAATTCAGTTTGTCGTTAGATTCCATCGCTTTTTTTTTTAAACCGGCATCGCTGTTGGCAATTCTTTTTCCTCATGTTTCTCGAAAACGGGAATTTCAAATGACTTGAAATTTTGCCTTAATTGTTTATTGTGGACTATGTTCTTCCATCGAATCTTAGTACTTTTTCATATTTTGATTATTTTTTGAAAAAAAACTGTTTTACCTTTTGTGGCGTTTAAAAATTGGCGCGTCCATATCACGTCAGAAATACCCTGTATAGGTACCTGCAAAATTAATTTAGAAATATTTGCAATTCTTCAAGTAATGGAAACCTCTAGATAGAAGTAATAAGCTTTGTAGTACTCTTCGTCTAATAAAAAACAAATTGAGTATATTATTTTCCTCTAAAGCTAAAACATACGGAAATCTAAAAACATGGCCTACTGGTTACCTATCAACATTAGCTATTTGTCTGACAACGAAAAGTAGTTCAATATTTATACAGGGTTCCTAAGATTTTCCTTAGGGATAGGATTTCAATAAATCAAACAGAAATGGCATAGAAAGTTCTGCGCGCACAAAAGAAACAGGTATATTGAGCAATGGTGCCAGTTTGTTATTATCTCCGGACTGCTTTCATGAGAAAAAATTGTCGCCACTCTTTCATTGTGAGCATAAATCATAGTTGCAATAATAACCGTTGACAAGATGTCTGCAAATTCCGCTAGATGGCGGCCACACATCTAATCTAATTAAAAATTAGATATTTTCAGGTCCAAACCACAGCTTTTTCTTGCTTAAAGGAGGCAGCAGGGTCCATTATTTACGATACTGAGCGATAAACTCGTGAGGTTGTTAACATTAGAAAGAAATATCTTCGCTTTTAATTAAATTTCTTTCCATTCTGTTCTACTAGTGACATCTATCCGGAAACGGCCAAACCATGCAGCTAGCACTAGCAGCCAAAGAAATCAATAAACGGCGCTGTTTTTTCTGCAGAGCTTTGATTTGATTTGACACTACATTTGATATTTTCGAGGTGTTTTATGACATGATCTTCAAAACTAGCGGGAGGGTAAAAGCGAAAAATAAGGGGCTGCCAATATTTGTAACACCCAAAAAGGGGTGAAAAGATTTATTTTGCTCTGTTTCTTTACAAAAAACGTTTTTTTTTACGAAAAACTTGAGCTCTGCCACTTTTTTTATTTTTTTCTTCATCTTTTTCGAAATTTTCGTCATACCGTAGGTAAAAATTATTTCCCCCATGGTCATACTCTACTTTTATTCGAAAAAATTTAGAAACAGAGACGGGATCGGTCATACTCTACTTTTATTCGAAAAAATTTAGAAACAGAGACGGGATCAGTTTTCCTAAAACGGAGGATCTTGGTTTCGAGTGAGAAGATAAAGGGCGCCGCAGACAAAATTTTTTCAATTAAATTAGTCGAACGCAAAAATGTTAGAAAAACAAAGCACGAAATGAAAAGGCGCCGCTTACAATTTTTTTTCAAAAATTACGTAATTTCAGGAACGCAAAGAAATAGGTCTAAAGAGTATAATTTTTAAAAAAAAAATATCAATTTTCTCGCCCTCCTCCACTGGAACTACAGGGGCCGTGCACAAATTACGTAATGGTCATAGGGGGGAGGGGGGTTACAAAACGTTACGTAGGGAGGAGGAGGGTTTTCGACAGCGTTTGCATTTGTGTGAAAGTAAGAAAATTTGGAATGAAAATAAGTGAAAAGTTTTTTTTTTTTGGGGGGGGGGGGTAGTGGCCTTAAAATCGTTACGTAATATTAGGGGAGTGGCGTGCCAAACCGTTACAAAACATTACATAGGGAGGGGGTCAAAAATTGGTAAAATCACCGTTACGTAATTTGTGCACGGCCCCACATCTGACTGTTCCTCCTTTTTGATTTCGAATCAAAGTGCAAAACTCGGGTTGGACGTTCGAAGGCGTCAACCCGTCCTATTTGCTTGATAAATTTTCTACGGAAATATCTCATTCGATTTTCGATTTCTCCGGCCGTGTATGAACGCTTTAGGTTAGGCATTTGCATGTATCTCTGTCCCCAGCCTGTAAACAGTGCGTAAGGACAATGGTTACAAAATGAAAAGCCGAAAAATATTTTTTTTACGATATCTTTCATCAGTTTGGTATTAAAGTCAAGCAAAAACAATTTTTATTCCAGTCCTAGAGGTATGAAAATGGAAAACATTAGAAAACAACAACCTGGAATGGATTTACTACGTGTAAGATGTAGTGACAACATCGCCCCATGCCCATCCTTTTCTGCCTAATGTGCTTTTCCGTTTGTCTGCGTCTTATAGACGGCTGCTTGGCCCCCTAAGGATTTGCTTAGGAACCCTGTATTATAGATACCGTCACCATCAAGATTATTTCTTATCTACATCTTTGTGGTTTTATCTCTTTTCTCATAGTAACTTGTAAACATAGTAAACTAGAGTTTCGAACTTATTTTTTACATTTTCTACAACGTTTCGAGTTCGTCATCAGGTGAATACTAACAAAAACTAAGACTACCTAATCATATATCCTCTTTACTGGACAAAATTCAAAAGTGGAAAACACGCCAACCGCACACCTTAGGCTGCCTCGCGACCCGGCGTCCAGTGTTCTGTCCACTCTAGTTTACTTGGATAAATATGTGATTGATTTTGGCTGGCAACATCGCTGACGGCATTAGTCTTTTTACATTTGAGCACGTGTCAGCAGGTGAAATAACTATGGCTTCTCGCCACAAATTTGGTAAGTATATTTTTATTATTGAGATTTTTTTTGTGTTAGGTATATACAAAATGTTGCTAAAATATGTTTTAGAGTTTTTATGTAAAAAATTTTTATTAGGGCCGGAGCCATTGTGCTCTGAAATATTTTTCCAGCAGTTTAGAAATCGGGACTTAATTTGCCCAAACCATCCATTTTTTGTTGTTTTTTTATTTGTGGTTTTTTACATTTTTTCGGCTGATTTTTAATCGTTATTTTACGAGTTTTTTTTTTAAATTTCAGAAATGACGCGTCCTTTAACCGAGGCCGAATTGGACGATATTTTAAATAACAACGACTTTTTTCTGAGCGCCGAGGAGGACGTAGAAGAAAAATGTTTTCCCCAATCTGTTGCAGATAACGATTTTGACGCAGTAAGCGGAGATCAGGGCCAAAATGTTAATAGTGCTCTGCCCGGAGAAATTGACGAAGGTCATGAAAATGCTCAAGAAAGACTTGGTGAGCTGGGACCTAAAGAACTGAGACCTGATGAAGAGCTAGGAACTGCAGAGCCAGAAAGTTCCGATGACGATGTAGCATTATCTGTATTTCATTTGAAAAACCAAAAGCAAGCCAATTTGATGGCTGAAAATTGGTCAAGAGAAGTTTTCGATAACCAAGAATTTCTGTATCTCGATTCATAATGGAACGCATAATTCGAATAGTTGTCCATTGGGAAATAGTCTAGGTTTTTGATAAATTATTTTTAGGACCCATTTTTGAGTTTTTTCTACCATATCTATTAAGTACTTTGATGATCCTCCCCCTGTTATCAAACTATACCTAATATGCGCCTCGACTAATGCATGATATAGAATTTCAAGTTGACCAGTACTCAGAATTTTGGATAAATACTTAAATTTACCCAGCGTAGACCTAATTTTTTTTGTGACGTATACCACGTGTTTGTCAAATGGATAGACATAATGATAGGAAAATTTTATATACGATGCCGAAATCACGGTTGTACAAAGAAAACTATATTTTTGTATATGAAATGTAATGTTTGTCTGTGCATTACGCCAGACAGACAATGTTTTTTTGAGTTTCATACTATGTAATACTAATAAAGTTTACACTTGGTTGGCTCCGCCTTTTCGCAGCTAAAATGTCCTACCTCCGAAAAGTTTTCAAATATCCTTGATTGCACCATAGATTAGGTGGTCTTAGTTTTGTTTAGTATTGACCTGATGACGATTGCAGATACATAAGCACTCGAAACGTTGTAAAAAAGTAAAAAATAAAGACAATTGTAGTTTGAAACTCTAGTGTGCTCAACATTTTCCACCACCTTCAAACAACATACTTCTCATTTACTATTGTTCTCTTTTTCTAAATGCATTCGGCTAAGAAAGATTCAGAATGTCCGTGACGTTACGGACCTACCAACGTACTCAACGATTACAATCAGCTGTTCAGGCCTCGCATCCACCATAAATTGTAACGTTTCGGTTTATTACAACCATCACAACCATCATCAGACTACATCTATCGAAAATTAAAAAATCATATTTTTTGATAAAAGTTTTACAAAACATAAATATTAAAAATTAAAATACAAAAAAGTGACAGTTTAAAAAACAGTGAATAGAATTTTTTACATACATATAAAAAACATACAGAACAAATAAAATTATGTTAGATTAAGAAAGAACTTATTTTTTTTTATTATTAGATGTTATGAACAGTAAACTTTTGTTTATATACAATAAATCTTGAAAAACAAAGAAAGTATGTAGTAACCGTGGCTTACCTTACTTTATTATTATTTTAAAATATATTTATTTTAACATATTTGTACATGCTTTTCATTTTTCGATGTTTATTCTTTTGTTGCTTTGCATGCATTAATTGTGTATTCTACTATTGTTGTTTTTTTTTATTAAAAATGTTCGCAGAAATAATCTTTGCGATGATTTTGTTTTTTTAAATTTTAGTTTATACAGAATGTTTTTTTCAAAAAACTTATATAACGGTCCGGAAAATTCATAAAAAAATCCAGCATAAAATCAGGTCTCGTTCAAAACATGCCGTAAACAAGTGAAAAATTTAGTGTATTTTGGCTTTGTTTCGAACGCGTTAGATATACCGATACCGATGCGTTGAAATATTTACTTTAACGGTGAGATTTACTAAAAGGGTTTAGTCTATGTTAGAACGGTCCTAAGTTTAAGTGAAATTTTTGATTTTAAATAGTAAACAATCTGTAGAACAAATTAAAATTGGGGTTATATGTCACTCTAATTAAAACTTACCCTTGTTAATTAATTTTTCCAATTAATACTTGATGTCACACAACGATTTAGATGGGTAATAATAAAATAAGGAGTAGATTAATTTTGTATTTATTTAAATGGTGTTTTTATTCATGAAATGTATTAGAAAACTTAAATGCAAGGTTTTTTTTTACATTCCTGTCACTGTCGAAATGCCAATTTCAAAATATTAGCTACGTTGAAATCACAAACAGCGAGTTCAGATTTCTTACCTCTGCCTGTACCTTGGCTTGCACCAATCTCTACTGATGAAAGCTACAGCTTTGAAATGGGTGGGCTTTGAGTAAGGAAAGTTTTCTTGAGTGCGCTTTTGAATAACCTCAATGTTTTAAATTCAGTTTGTAAATAAATTAATATAATTGTTTTGGGTTTTTTTGTTTGGTATATTTTTCGCGCATAATCAGTGACCCTCAATTTTGTTTGTTTTGCCTCGTAGTGCCCTCATAAATATATTTTTTGTGCTGAAAACGGGTTCAATGTAGTTAACGTTTTCCTTGTAAAAACGGTTGCTTAGGGAAATTATAAACGAACTTATTACCAATTGCCACAAAACAATCCTTTCTGGGGGCTATAAATTTAAACCAACTCCCAGAGGTGGTCTAAAAAATCACCAACTTTCTAACCTCAAACACATATAATGAAGCTATTATGTGCCAAATTTTTGACGTGTCCACCATTTGCCATTTTGAAACCTGTCAAAAAAAATTAGTTTTAGGGCATTTTCTCCTAAAATAGTGGTATTTTGCAATAACAATAAAAAATAATCAATATCTTTGTGTAGTTTCTGTATGGGTAAGTGTTTCTTGAAAATTGGTTTTAAAATTTAGTACCCCCCACAGGTCTAAATATTTAGCCCTGTGGGGAGTACTATTTTAGATCTTAGTAAATCCCACTGTTTGTGTCTAATGAGTCTAATAGCTAAAAATAGGGAATTATTCAAACGCAGTTATGACCCGGCACTAAAAAGTTCAGGCACTATTTTGACTCTGTTAACAGATACGCATGGACAAGAACGACCACACTTAGTGCCGACAGTAATAAGTTTAGGGCCTGCCCTTATTTGTTGAGGAATTATACTAGGCCGTATCTTGGCTGAGTCTGGCCGTATTTGATAACTATTCGCCATTTTCTTTTACCTTAACCCTACTTTCGCGAATTTTTTGTGTGACGGCCAAAAAAGCAAAAATTGGGTACAAAATAGTTATTTTTTTTTATAAAATCGGTTGACATGGCGAAAAAAAATGAAAAAAGCAAGGTTCAAAGACTACGTTTTACCAGAGAGCATATAAATCTATTAAATGGAGAGGACAGCAAATGGTAAATTTGCGACACCGCAGTGGCGGCGTGGAAAATCGTATTATTTTGGACAAGTTCCGCGTTGGAATCAGGTGTAAGTTTCTGAATTTTTTTTTTTTGTGTTTCTCTTTTGGAGAGGATTTCGCATAATTAGAATCGACATGTTTACGTCACATTGAAGAATATCCAAGGAAATTTATCATATGAGACCATGAGTTTTTACAGACCTTCTCACCCATTCTGATCTCCTAATCAAGTATTTTCAAACATTCGGAAATGTCGCCGATATGAAAATTTGGTACAGAAGCATAGTTTGTGTGGTTTGCTGCAAATGTTTGTTTTTTATAACAAAATTTTAGTAACCTAAAAAATAAATAAAAACCACTTATTTTTTGCCAGAGAAAACCTACATAATATGCTCTCTGCTTTTTCCTAAATTATTACAAGTAATAAAGGATTAAAAAATATGTACAACAAAAACTTTCTGCCAGCTCCCTTAGCAACAAGTTCATTGAAAATTGCATTAAATATAAGTATGTACGACAGTGATTAATTGGTATTCATTCAACACGCGAGATTATTGCCGTTTTAATGTTAAATAAATATTACCCCGGTTCATCCTGGCGCATTCAGCTAACAATCAAAAACTCGCTGTGATCGCGTTGATTTGCTGGTCGGATATTACCATTACGTATCCTCTCTATTTAGATTTATATGCTCTCTGGTTTTATCGATGAAGACAATATTTTGTTTGCAACGAGAAGTAGTTCAACCAAATCTCTTCAGAAACCGAAATGCATGGGTTACAATCGAACAAATTCTGCATATTCTAACCAGGTCCACAAAAACCAATGCTTCTAACACATCTTTCATGCTTTTAAATGTGAAAATGTGAAAAAAAAACAACACAAAATTTCGAAAACAGGCAGCATATAATTGCAGTGGCGGTCCCAGGGGGGGCGCCCCCCCTTGCTCCAGAAAAAAGTAGACAACAAAGATGCTGGTGGTAACCTTGAAGGCTTTGGAGAAAAAACGAGAAATTGTAGAGCGTTCCTTTAAAGCAGAGTTGGAAAAAAACCCGGGTTTTTTGTATAAAACCCAACCCAATGGGCTTTTTTCTGTTTTACAAATGGGTTTTATTGAGGTTTTTATGGTTTTCTTTTTAAATTATATAAAGATTGTAGTTCTTCCTTAAAATTAGGACTTATTCTCGCGACCGTTTATCAACTATAAAATAAGTACGACATAAAAATAGGTGGAATACAGAAATCGACAGATTGTTTGTTTGTTAATAAATCAAAGCAGTTTTGGTTTAGTTTGACCAGCGCTTTTTTTATATACTTAATATAAACAAACTTTAAAAAAATTATTATTGGAGTTTCTGTATTTACTACACTGTAAGTACCTGCTTACTTAGTATGACAATATATACGATTCAAGTTTTCGTTTTTTTCGAGGATATTAACTCTAAACCATTTTTTTAAAAGGAAAATGCCTAAGAGTAGCGCTAGAAAGAGTGCTTCAGAATGGACTGAGGTTTTAGAATCCAGTAATAAAAGTAGAGTCGGCAAATACTGAACCAGAATCGTTTTTTTTATAATTTGCATTAATGCCCAGATAGTGCAGCATCCATTGAAAGACATTTTTCAACTTATTTGGAATAATAAAATAAGTAATTGTTTGGGATTAGAAAAAGATTTGCAACTGGTCAAAGTTTATCGAACTTTACGATCAGATTCAAACGACTGGTAATAATATACCTTTTTTACGTTTATTTATTTTATTAATAATGAAAAAATCCACTTTTAAAAAAGCCCTACGTTTTTTTTTTAGGTGGGTTTTACCCCAAAAAAAAACCAGTAGGCTTTTTCGGTTATCCACTGGGCAGCCAACTCCGCTTTAAAGACATTCTATAATCCCTCCACAGTATTTTGGGACACTTTGACTTTCAATTCGTCACACCAAGAATAAACAAATACGAAAACCACGATATTGGAAATACAGAACAGTATTACAGAGTTTCTATGTAATTTATAAATAAGTTTTAGACAAAATCATTTCGGACATAAAAAAGTATTTTTGACCTGAACATATTCATACCAAGTTTTGTACAACGTGAAGCCAAAATTAAGGCAAAATTAACTAGTCGTTTCTGAATACGATAAATTGTTTGACACAAATTCTTGAACTTTAATTGGGAGAAGTCAGTAGGTATTTGAAAACAGTATTGTTCAGAAGTAGGCAAAAGATTAAATCAAAACAAACCTGATAACATTTTCGAGGCAATGAACAAGTGTGGCGATATTTTTCCAAAGTAGGGCATAAATTGCGGCACTATAAACCCTTTGATATTTACAGTATAAGAGTTTAATTTTGTGTTAAAACTGGCATTTGTAGTGTCATTTTCTTAAAAAAATTTCGCCTGCTGATATATTTACAATTTTAATTTAATTTTAAATGAAAAAATGCATTTTTATTGCAATTTTCTTAAAAAATTCCGCATGCGGCGTTATGATACCGTTGATACTCACGATTTTAGTTTAATTTAACTCAAAATTGCATTTTTAATGTAATTTTCTCAAAAATTTTCGGCGCACTAAACCATTTTTTAAAATAAAAAATGTATGAAATAAACAACTTAAAATACCCCCCCTAGATTTGAGGTCAAATCCGCGCTTGTAGTTACTAAATTTAGCTTGCATATATTAATATGTTTTTTTTCGTATCGAAACCGCCCCCCCCCTTTTCAAATGGCCGAGACCGCCACTGAATTGTAGGTTAGAAATAAAGTCGTGAAGCCGTTCCGCTAGAGGCGCGTTTAATAATTCTAAAATTTGCACCTTTTACATTTTCCTCCGTAAAATTTAATTTCCTCAACGACTCCCATCATCATGTTCCCGTAGGTAAAAGTTTATACCTGCTTCCTGGCACGTGGGCAGAATAATTTCAATAGTAAAATTTAATTATTATGCTGAATTAATTCTTCTACCTCTATATTCGCCGACTTTTTTCTATGCGTTGATTAAGGCCTTAAAAATTAAAGATGGAGAATGGTCTCAATTTAAAATCTAAACAAGTAAAATTAAAAGTCACCCGACAACTATACGAATTTTTCTAAAAACTATCCCCGTTTGCTCCACGCCTGAAGTGATTTTTTTTTGCCTGACGGAACCATAATAAACTAGTGTCCAATCTACATCCACACACCAAATTTCATCATAGTCACATAAACGGTTCAGAAGTTACACACGATTATATACACTTCCCATCCAAAATCCGCGGAAACGTCGTTTTTTTTGAAATTTTCATAGCAGGCATCCCCTTCAAGGGGTAAACTTTACCACTAAATTTTGAACAAGGAAAGTGGGTCGAGTGATACCTTGTTTTGAAGGTATCTTTAATGTCTTTACAACCGCGTAAAAATTTTGAAATTGTCTCAATTCGTTTTTGAGATATTTATTTTCAAAATAAACTCAAATTTGACCGGTAAATTTCACTCCTCGTAGGAATATACCATAGAAGAAAAAATGCAATGATAAAATGTATCTTTAACAAAAAGAAAGTCGACGCGCCCCGGGATTTCCCAAAAAATAAAAAAATAATTTTTGTTTCTGGTCCAAGCAACTGTAAAAGTGAATATCCCAGAAACGAAACGATGGATTTGATGAAGACATTCCAAAGACCTTCAAAACAACGTATCACTTGACTCATCTTTCCCTTTTCAAAATATAGGGGTAAAGCATACCCCTCGAAAGGGGTGGGTGTAACAAAAATTTTAGGACAGACAAAATGTGTCCCCTTTGAATAAAAAATCGAGGTGTCCGAGGAGTTTTCTTAACTCAGACTCTACTCACGTGACTCTTGGGTAGGAAGTTTTAAAATGAACACCCTGTATTTTTCATCAGGGTATAAACGATATTTAAATGGGTCATAGGGGGGGCCAAAAAAAACAAAAAAGTTCATATAATATGGGCATCAAAACTTAGTGGTTTAAGTTTTAAGTAAACGCAGTTTTGGCAACATATCTCATCTCATGATAGAGTGGCGCCACGTGGCGGGATGAAAGGTACCCAACAAACACAAATCGTCGGCATTGAATCGTGCCAATGTCGACAACGTCGGCAGTGTGTCGGCATCGGCGACTACACTCTGGCTCGATGTTGGACAGATTGTGATTTTCAGTTTTCGGTCAATAATAGGCAACTGACAGAGATCTAGATTACTACACTCGACTTTATGCCGACACCACTTTAGGACCGACGATGCTCCGATTGAAACTTTGTTTAATCGGTCGAAAATCGGCAACTGACGATGGCCCGATTTACTATAGTCGACTTTATGCCGAAGCCCACTTTATTTGCTTTAGGGCCGACAACGGTCCGATTGGAACTTTGTTTAGTCGGACGAAAATCGGCAACTGACGATGGCCCGATTTACTATAGTCGACATTATGCCAACGCAAAGCTTATCTGCTTTAGAGCCGATGATGGTCCGATTGGAACTTTCTTTAATCGGACAAGAATCGGCAACTGACGATGGCCCCATTTACTATAGTCGACATTATGCCATTGCAAACCTTATCTGCTTTAGGGCCGATGATGGTCCGATTGGAACTTTGTTTAATCGGTCGAGAATCGGCAACTGACGATGGCCCGATTTACTATAGTCGACTTTATGCCGACGACCACTTTATCTGCTTTAGGGCCGACGATGGTCCGATTGGAACTTTGTTTGATTGGTCGAGAATCGACAACCGACGATGGTCCGATTACGTCCCCTTAAAATTTTTAAACTGCTAAATAGTTTCTTCCTAGTATGTAGAAATGGCGCTAATGTCACTATGTTCACCGTACAGTGTAAGATAATATTATATATATAATGAGCAAAGATATTTCAAAACTAGAATGCGGACTTGACAAGATGGTGGTACTTCTCTACAAGAATCACCTCTTCTGCCACTTAAACCAGCCCGACTGGTTAAGCACCTGCATTATCGAAACTTTGTAGTTTGCCACTGTTGGATCGTGTCAAGCAACCACCGAGGGACCTTCGTCAATCACCGACGTCGGGCCGCTTTGAGAGGCTAATGTGGGGCCTTATTATCCACCCATTATTGGACCTTTTTGGTTTGCCATTGTTTGCCGACGGACCTCCGTCAATCGCCAACGTTGGACCGCTTTAGGAAACCAATGTCGGACTTGAATAGTTAAACCGACCAAATTAAGCAGTTATGGGCGGATGGTCGGTACCATGTGGTTAAACCATATCGGATCCTAATCGTACTGCGACGGTATGCCGATGTCAGCAAAAAGTCAAATTTACCATTGGTACTGCTGATCCGATGTCGTAATCTCGTTGACAAAGCGTAAGATTATCCTATTATAACTACTATATATAAAATACAGAGACGGAGTTAAAAAAAAAATAATAGTAAATTTATAAAATTAATTAAAAAAACCATTAACATAACAGTTAAATGAATAAAAACAGAAAATAGTTGGTACATGATGGAATACAGTACAAATAAAAACGAAAAAACACTACACCAAAAGGCGTGTCTGGTGATTCTGCCTCCATCTTTATAATTCCCGTACTTTTTATGGACAAGACAGACAGTCTCTAAGACAAAAAGTGAGGGAAGAGTAAGTATCTTAGAAGAAATAAACAATGGTCTGCAGCGATCTTCATAAAAGCAATGCATTTTTAATTTGTATGTTATTAATAATTTTTTTACTCACTCAAAAAACACTTCTTTTAAGCATTTGTTTGTACACTTGTAGGGCACACTCCCTTTTTTAAAATCAAAAACCCCTATTACACAGTTTTTAAACTGTTTTTAATTTGTAAAATCTCTTTTTTTATTTTGAAAAGCACTAAAAAGCCGAGCAAAAAACACTTCTTTTAAGCCGCTGGGGACATCTGTGACGATACATTTGAGTTTCTGCGAGCTTCAGCGTATACTAATAGCATGTCAGCGTATTCCTGATTGGGGAAAATTTTTAATTCACTTTAATTTCACACTAAACTGCAAAAAACTCGCGAAAATAATCGGGTCAGGTAGACTCGCGCGACTGACAACCTTCACAACGAACAGCGAAAGATGCACTGTGCTGTAGAGAGCAGAGAGGGTCAGAGGTCAGAGACGCGTATGCATCGAATTGCGTTGTTGCCAAGTGTTTTTTAAATCATTAACTTAAAGGAAATCATTATTTTTTAAATTTAAGATATTTAGAGGAAATACTTATTTTTTATTTATTTGGAAATGACCCTATTGTAAAATGGTTAAAGTTAGACATGAATATTTCTAAAATTCTGGTAGATATAAGCACCTAAATTTTTCAAATTTAAAGTCATTTAGACAAAAATCTGTTGCGTTTTGCCCGGTAAGTCATATAAACTTTTTTACTTGTTTTGACCCCCCCCCCCCTTTCATTAGTGGGTATGGTATTGTTTAAACCCATATCACATTGTGGTTGTAGAAAGCGTATTATCTCTGCAACTACTTCGCCTATTTTTGTCGAACGTAGCCAAACAGACTCCGTGAAAGATAGGCTCGAAACAGAAAAATAAAATCAGTTGACTGTGGTTCTCTAGCTTGTTCCGCTTTTTTGGGTTCAAAAAGTATACATTTTGGTTAAAATATTGCGTTAATATTCAATTTTGTTTTTTACATTTCAGGATCGTTAAACTCGCCTCCACACTTCCATTTCCAGTGGGAACGAGACTTACCGGAGCAGGATGGGGAGGGTGCACAGTGTCCTTGCTCAGCTCCAACACCGCGGGCCAGTTTATTGAACTTTTGAAAGAAAATTACTATAAACCGCGGGGAATTACTGACAATTTCGAGTCGATTTTGTTCCGAACTACGCCCATGAGTGGGGCTATTATTTATCTGGAAAATCTTTAAAAGAAACTCAAGAAATAAATAAGTTAAAATTACAATGTAGCCTACATTGGATAAACTCATAAATTATAGGAGGAAATGGTATGGGGTTCTAACTCTGGTTTTGGGAAATAATTACACCTGGTTTTAATATGAGTATGGGCGCTCTTATTTTGTGTATCCTCTGTTATTTACCTCTATCCTGATGACACACGAAAAAATCGGCTGGAGTGAACCATTTTTTTCTGGATTATTGTATTTCAATCTGAGTATACAATACTCCAAACTGATGTAAATATTGAAGAAGTAGTCCATTGGTGGAGGGATTTCAAATAACTATTTTATTGAAAGATTACCCAACATGTTTCAACAGTATAGACTGTCATCTTCAAGGGTGTACCTAGGGTAGTGCTACAAGTGTGGCGACATCTAGTATCTATGGAAATTTAAGCAGCTACATGGAGAACGATTTTTTTTTAAATTACGTATGTAAAATATAGTAAAACTTGGGTTGGGGACCTGAACCTCGTCATGTTTGAGGGTCAGGTATCCCCTGAAATTTTAAAAAGAAGGAGAAGCATTTTAATTATTACTAATTAATTTAATTTAATTAAACGTTTTAAAAGGAAATTCACGTGTCGTGTCTCATTCCAGAACGTTCTGGAATGAGACAAAGCTTTTTCATTTATTTGATGTAAATATGTCCAGTCTGATTTAAACTACAATGAAAAACTCAAATTGGAGAAAGGTTAGATCCATGATGAGTGAAAAATCGAAAGCAGCCGCGAATATTCTATAATCAGTCGATAATGGAGCACAGAAGCTCAAACTAGAGGAGCATTAACCTATTAGGAGTGCAGCATGGGCTCCGACCGGCAGCGTTCGGAAGCCGTCGCTGGGTCATTCCATATCAAATCAACCAAAAAATCACAAAAATTTTACGCGACCAATTCCAATTTTGATGATTTTTGGTATATATTTTCTTCTTATCATAAAAGTTGAAAATGCAAATTTTTAGATTTTTTTGATTCGTAGTTTTTTTTTTTTAATTTTTCAAAATAAAAAAGTCAGCATTTTGACCTTAACAAGAATGTACAAAACTAGCAATATCTCGAGAACCACTTACACTAGGAAAGTAATAAATGGCTCATTTTAAAGTCATTTTGAAGCTCTTTTTTATGAAATATCACAACATAATTTTAACAAAAAAAAAAATTGGAAATAAAAAATTGAAAAAAAAAATTGAAAAATTCAAAAAGGCCATTTTTAATTTTTTTGAAAAAAATATATAATTTTGGTCAAAGTGTTACTTAATTATCCACAAAATTTTATGATGGAGAAATGATGGGTTCAATGTCAAAAAAAATATCAAAAATATTAAGTACATTTTATAGGCGATTTTTCATGCATGTGACATTTTTAATAAATTTTTTCACATTGAACCCATGATTTGTCCATCTCAAAATTTTGTGAATAGTTTAATAACACTTTAAAGAAAATAATATAATTTTTTGAAAAAAATTAAAAATGGCCTTTTTAAATTTTTCAAAAAAAAAATCAAAAATTTTTTTTTTTATTTTTTTTTTCAATATATGTTATGCAATATTCTCATATGAAAGGTCTTTATAAGAGCTTTAAAATGAACCTTCACCTACTTTTCTATTATAAGTGGTTCTTTGGATATTCCTAATTTTGCGCGCACATGTTAAGGACAAATAAGTGACTTTTTCGATTTTCAAAAATTAATTCAAAATAAACAACTGGTCAAAAAAGTCTGAAATTTTGGATTTTCCAGTTTTTTGGTAGGAAAAACATGTATACTAAAAATCATCAACATCGGAGATGGTGTGGTAAAATACCCTGGTTGACTTGATATGGACTGACCCTAGGGTCATTCCATATCAAATCAACCAAAAAATCACAAAAATTTTACGCGACCAATTCCAATTTTGATGATTTTTGGTATATATTTTCTTCTTACCATAAAAGTTGAAAATGCAAATTTTTAGATTTTTTTGATTCGTAGTTTTTTTTTTAAATTTTTCAAAATAAAAAAGTCAGCATTTTGACCTTAACAAGAATGTACAAAACTAGCAATATCTCGAGAACCACTTACACTAGGAAAGTAATAAATGGCTCATTTTAAAGTCATTTTGAAGCTCTTTTTTATGAAATATCACAACATAATTTTAACAAAAAAAAAATTGAAAATAAAAAATTGAAAAAAAAAATTGAAAAATTCAAAAAGGCCATTTTTAATTTTTTTGAAAAAAATATATAATTTTGGTCAAAGTGTTACTTAATTATCCACAAAATTTTATGATGGAGAAATGATGGGTTCAATGTCAAAAAAAATATCAAAAATATTAAGTACATTTTATAGGCGATTTTTCATGCATGTGACATTTTTAATAAATTTTTTCACATTGAACCCATGATTTGTCCATCTCAAAATTTTGTGAATAGTTTAATAACACTTTAAAGAAAATAATATAATTTTTTGAAAAAAATTAAAAATGGCCTTTTTGAAATTTTTCAAAAAAAAAATCAAAAATTTTTTTTTTTATTTTTTTTTTCAATATATGTTATGCAATATTCTCATATGAAAGGTCTTTATAAGAGCTTTAAAATGAACCTTCACCTACTTTTCTATTATAAGTGGTTCTTTGGATATTCCTAATTTTGTGCGCACATGTTAAGGACAAATAAGTGACTTTTTCGATTTTCAAAAATTAATTCAAAATAAACAACTGGTCAAAAAAGTCTGAAATTTTGGATTTTCCAGTTTTTTGGTAGGACAAACATGTATACTCAAAATCATCAACATCGGAGATGGTGTGGTAAAATACCCTGGTTGACTTGATATGGACTGACCCCGCTGTGTTCTGGTAGTGGATTTGTTGAAACACTTCATACCCGCTAGATTGCTGCCTTTCACCTTTGCACGCGGATGTTCGTTTTTCGAAAATATTAAAAAATGGTGGTATTTAAGTTAAAATTCGAAAAAATCGTGAAATGGTGCAAGGCCGACGGGGATGAAATCTGCATGGACACATTTCAAAAGATAGACAAGTACCCTACACGTTATTTAAAAGGTTTTTATGGCGTAGGTAACGCCGCAGTGTGTAGAATTAGGTAGGTAATTGATTTTCAATCAATTCATTTAAATTCAATCTCATATTTTTCCTGTGCTCGTAAAGCGGTAGGTATGTACCTAGGTACATTAATGAACGATTAACTCCTAAAATCAAATTGTAGAATTTAGAATGCTAGCTAGGTTTTTTATTCTTTCAAATGGCCGGTACCTACTTATATACCCACTAGGGAAATAAAATTGGAAGTAAAGTAAAATCTTCAAATATTCGGTCAATCCACATATTTTTTCGTTTTTTTTTTTTAATTTGAAAGTAGAGGAAAATCTTTAAATATTTGGTCATTCACCATATTTTCTTTATTTCGGAGATCATTGTTGCCAAAAATCAATCGTTTCATTCGCGATTAAAATGATTGCACCGAGAATTGCACATATACCAAAATTACTTCTTATTTTAATTTTTATTTGCCTGTATAAACCCAGCTTAAATCTAGAGTTTATTTCACTTGATGACGAATAATTACTCGGTAAAAAAATTAGAGTGAAATTTAACTCTAAAATCACTCCAAAACGATCTGATACAGGTTTAAACCAATTTACTCAATTCTGAGTAAAAATTGTATCTTATTCGAAAAAATTTACTTCAAAACAGATTTATTCTTCTTAGTTTGGAGTGAAAAAGGGGTGCAATAGACCTCCAAGATGAGTTAAATAGCAACAAAAAAGGTCGATTTACTCAATTCGGAGTGAAACTTTTGTAGACAAGACATCCAAGGCGAGTAAAATTTACTTTAATATAGAGTTTAATTCCGAGTTTTCTTTTGCTCTTATTTGTTTCAACTCGCTCTAAAATGGGTTAAAACTTAGTAGGAATGACTCAGGAATTGCTCAGTGATAGTAAGAAGAAAATTTTGGTTTCACTCCGCAATATTTCACTCCAATTAGTTTGGACCTGTATTAGATCCTTTTGGCAAATTGTAAAGAATATCTAAACTTAAATTAGGCCTATCATTTATCACAGAAATAACTATATTTGTAACCACACGAGTTTTCAAACTCCTCATTTTGCAACCCTATCTGCTGCTCTAAGATGCTAGTGCCCCCAACTTCATCTGGAGCCTCTCTATTAAATTGAACGTTGTTACCTGCTTGGTTCAGTGATTGTCTACCTCGATCACGCCCATTATCATAATTGACAATATTCATCAAGCTGCAATCTTCTTAAAAACATAAAAATGTTGGCACTCCTACTTGCAACTTCAATTCATAAAGAAAAAAAATCATCGACAGCCACAGCAGCTAGCGAAACGCGGTTTTCAAATTTAGTCAAACTTTGTCAGAGCTGCAGTTTTTGAGATATAAAAAATTAAAAAAAAAAATCAAATCAACTCAACTTAATTCCAGAACCATGGCAGGCTATCTAAATGCGGTTTTCGAATTTGAATTAAGAATAACATTTCCAAGAAAATTTATCATAACGCCAAAGTTTGTCAGAGCTGGTGCCTCTTGGTGCCATTTTTTTCTTTTGTGCCGGTAAAATCATAAATTATTATTATTATTACTAGCAAATACCCATGGGTTCGGCGGCTTTTCCTGATTTTCTCCCGTTTTTTTTTGCTCCAAAAGGTCATAACGTTTGCGTTAACCGATTTTAATGAACTAAAGGCTTCCCAGGAATCCCAGGAATGTTTTTCTGAAACTTCCATTTCAGTAGTTTCCGCGTAATGCTGAAACAAACAGACAGACAAACAAAGAAAAATTCTAAAAATTGGATTTTTGGTATCTGTGTCACGTGTTTGCACTCCAGCATCAACAATTTTTAAAAATATTCAATGTACAGAAATGGTCATTCTAATAATTTATTTCACGTATTAATAATATTTTCTTTGGCGGCCCATTCATATCTCTGTCGCGCGCCATTAAAATGCTAACCAAAGTAATAAAAAGTTTATAAGTTATAAAAGCTATAAAAATGTATGTAATTTTAATCAAAACTTCCAAACAGTTGGTTCCAGTTAAAGCAAAGTATTTATTTTATTCATTAAAAGTATTTTTTCCTAAATAATATTAAAACTACAGTTATCAGATAGAAAGTAAATATGTCAAGATTTGTTTACCACAATCTTGATATTTCGACTTAACTGACATATGGGGGGAAGAACTTATTAATGACAACTATAGCCCCTCGATCGCTCCTGCATTTACAATATTATATTCATTAGGTACCAATATCCCAAGACACGCATAAATGTAAGCACTTCTGCTGGTGTGTTCCTGAGAATTTCAAATATTCAGTTAGCTATAAAAGGCTAAAAGCTTTGCAAATGTTTGAAGTAAGTTTACATGAAAACAGTTTAGTAAGTCAAAGAAACTATTTACAAACTTACGTAACTATTCAAGACAAGTTTGGGTGCTCTTTTGATGATAGTTTTTCATGCTTTAAAACTGTGTTTCTTTAACCAGAACTTTAAAAATTCGCACAGGGTTATAATCAATTAAATAGAGTTCATTCCAAATTCTCCATAGAATAAAATAGAATTAAATAGAATACAATACAATACGATACGATACGATACGATACGATAGAATAGAATAGAATAGAATAGAATAGAATAGAATAGAATAGAATAGAATAGAATAGAATAGAATAGAATATAATAGAATAGAATAGATTATAATAGAATAGAATAGAATAGAATAGAATAGAATAGAATAGAATAGAATAGAATAGAATAGAATAGAATAGAATAGAATAGAATAGAATAGAATAGAATAGAATAGAATAGAATAGAATAGAATAGAATAGAATAGAATAGAATAGAATAGAATAGAATAGAATAGAATAGAATAGAATAGAATAGAATAGAATAGAATAGAATAGAATAGAATAGAATAGAATAGAATAGAATAGAATAGAATAGAATAGAATAGAATAGAATAGAATAGAATATAATAGAATAGAATAGAATAGAATAGAATAGAATAGAATAGAATTTTATTGACTATTAAGTCAAAGAAAGAGAGAATTAAAATGTGTATAAAGACACTATTTACAAACAACGTACATAAAAAATAAACTCAAATTTATACGTGAAAATGAAATTCTAAATATTCCTCAATGCTATAAAAAAACAGAGATCATGAAGATAGGTAATTCCTCATTTAAAACTTCTAAAATCTAGATTTTGAATTTTATTTGGCAAAAAGTCCAGATTTTTTTTTACATTTGGATAATAAATATTGCTATTCCTTAAATTGTAATTATGCAGATTTGTAGTGGAAGGTAGCTCATCCTTTAAAAAGTTAATTTCTATTAGTGCATAAAGCAGGTATATGCACGGTAAAGGCATAATTTTTGTTTACGGAAAAGAGGTGACAGGACTCGCGATATCTCGCATCAGTCAGTATAAGAAGAAGTCTTTTTTGCATCTTTTGATCATCAGTTCCTAGGATAGCTTAGACTGAAAACGACCAAAATAAGTTTAGCTGCTGCAATCAGACGTTTTTGTCGTTCTTACCAGAAATTTGATATTTGTGACTAGTTCACCTTTGACCAAAGTTTATGATTAACTTATTTCTTGGTAAATACCTGTTAAATGATTTTTAGATGTGCTTAAATACACTTCAAGTGAAACTTGAAAAATTTGGGTGTTTTATTCTAGAAATCGAAACTTTGGAAAGAAAGCTTTAAAATGTGAGCAATATCATGGCATAAAATGTGAAAAACATAGTAAAAATTGCTTCAGCAAAAACATTACCCCTTAAATTATGATAAAATATTTTAAACCTTAAATTACCATCATGGCTTGACCATCTCTCGGTGTAATTATAATATTTTCTTAATTTCACTCTCTGCCTGGTTATTGTTATTCATTCAACTTTTCCCAACACATTTTTCAATTCGCGAAGAAATATTATGCCTATTTCGAAAGTAAATTGTTTGCGCGGTTGGTGGGCGCAAGACAGGGGAAATTATGTTAGCCGGTGTATTAGCAAAGTACAACAATATTTTATCCAAAATCGAGTAATACCTCAATAAATAGAGGATTCTTGGGAACATCCTGCGTTTGGTAATTTTCTTTCTCCCTTAAAAGACAGTGGATCACAGTTGGACCAAGGCCACATAGTTTTCTTTAATTTTACTTTTAACATGTGTGCTGATAATATTGTTACTAAAGTTTTATAAAACTTTTTTTTGCGCACTTTTTTATCTATAATTTTAGGAATATTCAATTCAAAATGTTTATCCACATTTCCAGCCTTGTCCAACACCGTTCTTAACTAAAAAGCCTGTTAACTCCTATCGCCTCAGTGCCCTTTAGCCTATTGTGCCTGCCATTTTTATAACCAAATTGACAAGTAAAACATGGATTTTCTGTCAGTTTGGTGTCAATATGGCACCGACCATAGGCTAAAGGATACTAAAACGAAAATGAGTTAACTGGCTTTTTAGTTGAGAACGGTGTTGCCTTGTCTAGCCAAAAATAATGATACATTTTGTTACAACATGTCAGTGTCAAAAAGTGCAAACAATGAAAAATATAACGAATGCATGTCAAACCAGGTTTACTGGTGGCACAATTCTAAGGTATTTTAAAATAATTTTATTTTCGCAGCCATATTGTAAATGTTGGGCTCACCTGTGAATATAGGCGCCTTGATGCGTGACCTTCGGCCACTAATCATAGCCTATCAATCAGCTGTTGATAGTGGTTTCTCCAGTCAATGTCAGTCAAATTATCTCTTTTAGGTTACCCAATATTATTCTCATGTTCATTGGCGTTTCATGAAAAATAAGAAGTCCGTCATATAATTATAATTTACCTATTAAAGTAGTTACTTTTAAAATATTTCAGTTTCAATCTAGTTATAAAGTAAGTAATACTTTTTACCTATAGGTATACCTATTTATTATTAAAAAAAAAAAAAACAATTTAAGTAGGAATTTTTAAAATCTTTGTCTTTTAATCTAGTTAGTAGTTATAAATTAATTATATAGCTAATAATATTAAAGAACTAATTCTTCTGTCTAATTCTTCATAATGGTGCTGATAAAACTTTTCCCGATTTCTCATCAAAACTCTTCATCGATGTTATGAAGTCGCTTGCTTTGAAATGCAACTCACAGACCTATGAAAATAGAGATTAGAATTCTTGTTGTTCATAAGAGGTTGATCAGGATTTCTTCTACCTATATAATAGAAACATAAAGCTATTTGTAACTCATCGCGGTATACGTATCCGCATCTAGCAAGAACCAAGCACATTGATTGGTCAGAAACTTGTAGCACGTTCGAGAAGAGCAGATATATGCTAATTTAAGGTGTTTCTGAACGCAATAGGTGCTGAGATATGATACGTGTGCCGTAACGATACGTGATACCTAACGCATCTCAACACCTATCGCGTTCAAGAACACCTTAGATTAGCATATATCTGCTCTTTTCAAACATGGTACAAGTTTCTGACCAATTAATGTACTTGGCTCTCGCTAGATGCGGATACGTATACCGCGATGAGTTACAAATAGCTTTATGTCGCTATTGTGATATAAAATAGGTAGTTGCTATTGTAGGCAAATGTTAAAATTATATTATTAATTTCTTGTTGTAGTGTGTAGTGTTTATAAATTATTTTTACTATGGGAATGGATTTTGTTATAATGTTTTAATTTTTATTGCTAAAAAAGAATTATCTATTTATAATAAGTATCATATAAAAATAAAAATTTACCCTAGAATTTTTGCTTCTCACAAAATGGTGGTCGCTCTATGGCAAGATGGACTTGACAGTGACTTTGAAAGATGAAAAAGAATTTTGTAATTTTTTATTTTTTCCGACGGTTATGGTATCAGCGTCATACGTACCAGTTAGACACTTCTATCCACAGCAGATCTATTCTGACAACTGAGTTGGTAGGCTATAATTAGTGACCGAAGGTCGCGCTTGATGTAGGTACACACCTGTTCATAAAAAAGGGGGCACGTATTTGACATTTGGGTACGTAATACCTTCCTTTTTTTTACACAAGTTTACATGTTATGTTCCATATAGTATATCCCTTATTTTTTCGATTGAAATATCAGATAAATATCTGACAATGTGACAACCTCGCACTTGTAGCGGGTCTTTAGTAGAATCGAGCTGGTAAACGTAAGGTGGATGGAGCATGTGTGAGGTGGAGCATGCTTGGAATTGCCTCATGCAGGGTTGCCAGTGGAGAGGACAATTGTTTTCCCTAAACCTAAGGACTGATCGCAGCGATTTATCAATGACTTGACGGGTCTATTTTAGTTGAATATCTTTAATTGTTACACATTTTGCGATTCTTGGGCAATTCTAGATTGTCATAGTTATCTGGCTTGACCCCTTTGTCTGTGTGTTTGTGTGCAAGTAGATCTTGAACCAATGAATCGATTTCGATGCGGTTTTTTTTTCTGTTTGGTGCTTTTAAGAAGTGTTCTTAACTGTTTTCGATAAAAATTGTCAATTGCAAATCTAGAATCGGGTGTAACTTCTGAACAGTTGATCCAATTATGATGAAATTTGGTGTGCAGATGTAGATTAGACAATAGTATATTTCAGTTCCATCCAAAAGAAAAAACCTTCAGGAGCGGGGCAATTGGGGGTAGTTTTTATTTAATTCGGAGAAGCTATAGGGGTTTAACATTTTTAATTTTACTTTTAAAAATATGTGGAAAACTTATTTGAAAGAAAACCTACTTTGACGCAAAAAAACTTATACTCGGTCGGACATTAGGCGTAAAGAAAAAGAGCGATAATGGATCGGAAAATAGCGTTTTCTCCCCCTTGTAAAAGCGAAAGCGAAACTATTTGTTTTTTCTGTTTGTCAGTCGTAGAGACATTTAATTAATCGGCCACCTTTAGAGGTTCTAAGGCCATCAACTAAGTGGTGACTTGTCTATATCCGTCACCACAAAAGGCCGGTCTCCGTAGCGCAGTGCGTAGCGTATCGGCCTGCTGCACGGAAGGTCTCGGGTTCGAATCCCGCCTAGGTGCCTGGATATCTTGTGTTTGTCTTTAGCTTTTTGCTTTGATTTGCAAAAAATGTGGCTAAAACTGGGCATGGATCTTATAATGGATGGAATGTTCCAGTTTAAAAAAAAAAAACGATTTCCCTTCCCACTAAAAAAAACTCCTTGTGAGTGTGGTGAATCATACATAGGCGAAACTAAAAGACCACTATTTGTTAGGCTTAAAGAACATCAGACGAATACCCAAAAAGGTGAAACCACGAAATCAGGAATCGCCGAACATGCATGGTCAAAACAACACCGAATGAAGTGGGCAGAAGCAAAGGTTTTGCACAAGGAGTCACACTGGAAGAAACGAAAATTCCTTGAAGCTGCCTTTATTGGGCAGAATCAGGGTATTTTCAGTAAACCAAGTGTTGAAATCCCAAATATTTGGAAGCCCCTCCATGGGCGGAGCCAACTTCTTAAACTTCAAGGTTGAGTGATTTCTCACAGTATATAAGCACGTAGCCTTAGGAATTGATTGTAGTTTGCACCTGAAGACGATCAGAGATTGTACTGATCGAAACGTCGTGTATAAATAAAATATAGACGATGGAAGTCCGAAACACAGAGTTAATTTCAAACACCTCATTGTCTCAAACTTTCAAACCAACGTTGGAATCCCGGTACGGATCCGGTACCAGCGATCTTTGTCGAGGCTACGAGAAAACTTTAATTAAGCATACTAAAGAAGACAGGCACATCGAATTCCTATGCCAAGCAAGAGACAGCAACATTATTCCGGTTGCGTTTCGTCTTAAGGCATCATTTCCAGGACAAAGAGTTCAGCGGATTCTAGATGACGCCAGTAAAGCGCTTATACGGTCCCAAATCAGCTTTCATCGCTGGAACAAGTCATTACTGACAGAAGAACTGGGACAACGGTTTCAGGAGATATATATGGAGGAAGATTATCAACCGATTCGGGACAAAATTACACGAACCTGCGACCATCTACGACAGACTTGGCAAGCAAAGCATCAAAGGAAATTCGCCCATCAACAGCCACAAAGCCAATCGACCACCGACGCTGTAAGAACCATCGTTAATGGGTCAAAGAGGACATTGACACCCATAGAAGAAAACTTACTTGCCAAAGGACTTAACTTTTCCATCGCTCCTAAGAAGATACCCACCATCGATATCATCACCGCCATAGAAGGTCATCCTCTTCCACGACAAGACGCCGACGAGTTCAGACATCAGGTAAGGACCATTATTGAAAAACCTATTAAGCATATCTCTAATATAAGCAAGACAGAGGAAATCGCGTTGAAGAATCTTCAAAAGGACAAATCAGTTAAAATCTTACCGGCAGACAAGGGCAATGCAACAGTGATTTTGGACACGGAAACCTATGACCAGAAAGTTGAAGAGGTACTTGCTAAAGGAAACTATAAACTTCTCCCAAAAGATCCGACGCAATCAATCGAAAGTAAGGTTTATAGAATTTTGAAAAAGTATTCCAGATATATTCCGGACAATACAAGGTCTCAACTTACACCAAATTATAGCAAGCCTCCTCATCTATATGGACTTCCCAAAATTCACAAAGATGCAATGCCTTTACGCCCAATTACAAGTTCCAGAAATTCTCCAACAAGCAATTTGTCTAAATTCCTTTTGAAAATTATTCAACCTCTTGCAGGCAAGACCGCTTCATTTGTAGAAAATTCCAACCATTTTGTTAATATTCTTAAATCTTTTGTTTTAGGAACCGAGGATAGACTTGTCAGTTTTGATGTTGAAAGTCTATGCACCAATGTCCCGATAAAGGAATCGCTAGATATTATTAGAACATAACTCTTATTTTCAAGTGAAAGATAGATTTTATGCTCAGGATGACGGTCTGCCAATTGGTTCATCGCTTTCGCCGGTGGTGGCCAATATTTACATGAAGTGGTTCGAATCACACGCGGTTGATACCGCAACATATAAACCTAAGCTCTGGCTAAGATATGTTGATGATACTTTTATTGTCTGGACCGGGAATGACCAACAACTTTCAAAATTTCTTCACCACCTAAATAACATAAGACCCACCATTAAATTCACAATGGAGTTGGAGCAAAATTGTCAAATTCCTTTTCTTGATGTACTTGTTACACGAGTAGAAAGCGACATCAGAACAACAGTCTATCGTAAACCCACTCACACAGGACAATATTTAAATCAAGGTTCAAATCATTCTGCTACAACCAAACGAGGCATAATCAAAACTTTGTATAACAGAGCCGTTCAAATTTGTAACAATTCTCATGACTTTGAAATCGAAATAAGAAACATTAAGAAGGATCTGCAGCAGAATGGTTACAGCCTTAAACTTATAACAGATACTATTTCTAAATTTCAACAAACAGGACAGAGATTACAAGACCAAAATCAGGCAAATGCATTTCTTACAATCCCATACGTTAAAGGAGTATCAGAGGAAATTCGAAGAGTAGCGAAAAACTTTAATATTAAAACAGCTTTTAAATCTAGTAATACAATTAGAAGCCTTCTTAGTAAAACAAAACCAGAGAACAAACAAAATAAGGAATGCATTTACCAAGTTCCTTGTGAGTTTGGTGAAACTCATCACGTGGTGTGACGTGGATTTACCTATTTATGTCTGTGTCGCATCATGTGATGCGTATTTATATCCGTCCTTATAAAGCAAAAACTACATGGTGACCGAAAATCTCGGTATTTTACTTCTTGTTTAAAAAACGATCGCGAAAACAATTGTTAGCCTTTGCAGGTGAGCCAACTTTCAAAACCAAACAAATTTTTTACTGTTCCAGTACGTAATTAAAAAATATGTGAATTTTAATTGTTAGTTTTAGTTTTAGTTTTAAAAATGAATTTTACCTACGACCAACGAAAAATACTAATTTTACGACCATCTCAACACGATTTTAATAATAAAGCTTAGACGTAAACCACAAGATGGCGTGACAAGCGATAAAACTTTATTTTTTAAGAGCACTAATCGACGCAAAAATGTGAATTATTTTTCTATATTTTTAATACTATAAATAGTTATTAAACGTAAATAAATCCATCCAATATAATTTTAGTACCTAAACAAAAATTACTCCCTTTAAATTGACATATTACGCATTTTTAAGAAAAAAACCTTGGTTTTAAAAAGATATATGAAAAGTGCCTTAGTAACCTTATTTGTTTTGACGTTTTAGATAGAACGTGATTGAAACTTCAGGTTATGAAGGTTCTTGGCTTAAGATTGTTCTTCTTCTTCTTCAAGTGCCATGCTATCTTGGAACGTTGGCTATCATCAGCGCGATCTGTACCCTGTCCACTGCTTTGTCTAAGATTTTTAAGCCATGATATCCTTCTACGACCCAGACCTCTTCTGCCTTTAATTTTGCCTTCTATTATTATATTTGTCATTTCTCAAAATATGGCCAAAATATTCAAGTTACTCTGTCCACCCAAGATATCCTTAGTATTCTACGATAACACCACATCTCGAATGCCTCTAACATTTTGCACATGGCCTCAGTCAATGCTATGCTTCCATGCCATAATGCTAAAAACATAACACCGAAGAACACGAATTCGGAGAGTGGTATTCTTTTATTAAGATTGTTCGCGATTGATATTTTTACTAATTTCTGATATTTATGATGACATTTTCATTGCTCGTAGGTAAAGTATAGTACACTAACTCGCATGTTATGGTCATTACACGCTCAGATAAATTGAAACAGTCGCCTGAGAATCGCATCTCAAACTTCATATTCGCGTTTAATGACCATTTTAATATTTTAAATTATATCACTTAATTTTTGATAAAAAATCTTCATCCTGTTGGGTAGGTGGAAAGGGAGGGGGTAAAAGTGAAAGGAGCACATATTTAAAAAAAATAGTTTGCTGGATATTATCGACATTGATTTACAGATTTTCGGGGATGACCAAACCGAAAATAACCACCTTCATTCATTTTAAGGTCTCCGGTGAGGGGGTAAAAGCTCCAATTTGTGCATTTTAATTAAAAAAAAGTAAGATTTTAGTCAAAATTTTATTAGTATTGTTAATAATTTTAATATTTTAACTTATATCACTCAATTTTTTACCAAAGATTTCCATACTGTTGGGCAGGTGGAAAGGGAGGGGCGTAAAAATTAAAGAGGCATTTATTTTTTTTTTTTAAATTTGCTGGATATTATCGACATGGGATATACAGCAAAGTTTGGAGGCTACTTTAATAGTCAATTAAAGTCTTATATTCTAAAACTTAGCTCAAGTCTACAAGTTAAAAGAGTCGATTTTGCTTGGGATCTTTACGACCCCAATAGCCTAAAGGAGGCAGCAGGGGATTCGAAATCCGACAATCAGTCAGAATTTGTTGACAAAAGGTAAATATTTTTCCTGGTATGTCCATTATTTTTACTATAACTCTTACTTAATTAGAAACTTTGCTTACAGATATGCTACCTAGCGATTGCCCTGACTATCTCCGAAACGCAGAAAACAAAAAAGGTTTATTTCATTATTTGGGGACACTGAAGCATTTGCCACAATTTCCTAAGCTTCTATGCAGATTGGCGAAATGTCGAAAAAGTCTGGAAAAATTTTTTGTCATGCTATATGGGGTTCAGGAAATGGACAGTGTCAATGAGGCAAAAAAAAGAAAACATTTATTTTTGTCTCAAAGCAAGCCGTTGAATTTCTTGCCATCAGCTGAAGCTGCCATCCAACAGCATGCATTAAGGCAGCATATCAGGCAAGACAGATTTGGGGTAGATCAGCTGATAAGTTTGAAACTGCCGAATTAACCTCACCTCACCTTGGAGATGGTATAAAGAAAAGTCGAAACCGGCTGCTCAACCAAATATATGGGAAACTTGTCGGGCATTGGACAGATGTGGGTGCACTACACAATGCGACACTCTAAGATATCTTTGCAAAAAGAACAAACTACTTTGACCCCTGCATGCAAAAAATGTAGAGGGCCTTGTAGCAACATAAGATAATTAACTATAATTTTCTTAGCTTTTTAGCAATCCAGCAACCTATAATTTCTTTTTTAGCCTATATTAACAGGAACCACATTTGCGAAATGACAATGACGACGATAGTAAAAACGACAAATAAACTAGATATCTATGTCTATAGCTATTCTGTTAGTATTATTATCATTTTTGTTTTTGTTATAAAAATTGCAATTTTATTTAGAACAGGATGAAACATATTCTAAAATTTAAATAATGCATTATTTAAATATCTCCTTTTCTCCTATCACTATTAACCAAGATAAGGATTTTAAGTAAAACACTGAGGGAATATGGTTTAAAAAATTAAAATTATAAACAATTCTATGCGAATTTTTATTATTTTAATAAAATGTTACCCTTTGATTATTAAAAAGTCCAAATTGCAGCTTTTATCCTCTCCCATAAATTCTCTTAAAATGAATTAAGGTTGTTATTTTCGGTTTGGTCATGCTCAAAAACCTGTAAATCAACACCCATGTCGATAATACCCAGCAAAATATATTTTTTTAAATAAATGGCTCTTTAGTTTTTACGCCCCTCCCTTTCCACTTGCCCAACAGGATGGAAATATTTGGTAAAAAAATTGAGTGATATAAGTTAAAATATTAAAATTATTAACAATACTATGTAAATTTTTACTAAAATCTTACACTTTTTTTAATAAAATGCCCAAATTGGAGATTTTACGCCCTCACCATCCCTTAAGGAAACCTCAAAATGAATGAA
This sequence comes from Oxystoma pomonae, assembly GCA_963921995.1. Lineage (NCBI taxonomy): Eukaryota > Metazoa > Arthropoda > Insecta > Coleoptera > Brentidae > Oxystoma > Oxystoma pomonae. The sequence continues at coordinate 4,657,575 of OY998170.1, read as the reverse complement.
GGTGGTTATTTTCGGTTTGTTCATCGTCGAAAACCTGTAAAACAATACCCATGTCGATAATATCCAGCAAACTATTTTTTTTTAAATATGTGCTCCTTTAATTTTTACCCCCTCCCTTTCCACCTACCCAACCGGATGAAGATTTTTGATAAAAAATTAAGTGATATAATTTAAAGTATTAAAATTATTAACAATTCTACACAAGTTTTTTTTTTTAAATCCTACATTTTTATTATTAAAATGCCCAAATAGGAGCTTTAACACCTTCTTAACCCCTTGGAGGCACCTTAAAACGAATGGAGGTGGTAATTTTCAGTTTGGCCATTATCGAAAACCTATAAATTTATTTAATTTAAGAAAATATAAACCCCTCCAGTTTTTACCCCCCTCCCCTCCGCGCCAGCACAGGTTTCGGGAGAAGTTGCGGGTCAAATCGATTGTTTTGGTCCAAAGAACAACTGTGCAAAGTTTATTGCTTTTATCACAAAACGCCGCTTTTTCCCTTCTTACTCATCGTAGCCCATGCACTAATAGCCATGAAATATATCGCCGCCACTATTCAGAAAAGTCACCCAAATTCTGTCTTTCCTATTACATACTGAGAATTTTCCACACTTTTGGACGGTTATTGGTACGCGTAGTAGCAATTTAGCTCCACCGGAAAACTAGTCCTGCAGAATTTCTTTAAAATATTAAATTTACAAAATGTTATTTGAAAAATGACGCGCATTTTCTCACAACGTTAGGATAAATATTAAGAAGGCTGTGATTTTATTTTAAATGAGGTATTAAATAAAATACGCCACTTTCCGGAATTGTGACGGGTGAGATTTTTTGTCGTTTCTGAACTTTCATTAAAAACGATCTTAAGCGTGGAGATTATTTTTTTTCTCTCAGTGACCGGTTCGCTGTATGAAGTCCGATATCGGATTAAATCTCCAAAAATGTTATCGCTTTTTCAACAGTACGTCAGTTAAGTTAGAATGCCCTCGCTGCACTTGATCGTACCAGACATCCAACTGGCTCACTGTATTCGGCAAAATATAAGTGGGCTAAATCAGTGGTCTTAAAACAAAATTATTTAAGAATTACGCGTTATACTTATACCACGATAAATATTTCTATTTTATTTTTATTTTTTCCGAGAATTTAATTATTTTGCGGTCATTATAGGTAAATCTGGAGCTGTCGTCAATGCTAATTATCACTACTTTCCAAGAAATACATTCATTTAGTTTGTTTCTCATTGTGTGTGAATTACGGAATTTAAAGCAGTTGTAAAGCAAAGTTATGGAAAATGTTCAGCAAGGTGACACAACGCCTAGAAGGTGTTTATCTCCAGGTGAACGCCGTTTGGTATTACAAGTGGAACGTTATTTTACGTTAGAAAAAAATAACTCGAGTCCGTTAGTGTCTGTTTTGACAGTGCAAAAACGAACGTCTGATGCTTGCGACATTTCAGATAAGACCTTGAGAAGACTTCGAAAAAAGAGTGAAGAGGAATTGGACACACAATATAAAAGGGTTCGGCAGCATTCAAAAACCTTTGATCTATCCCAAGGGATTAAACAATCGATTAGAAATATTGTTTATGATATGTATAAGTCAAAGGAATATGTTACCCTCAAAGCTATTCTAGAAAAGATAAAGGAAAAACAATTTTGCGATATTGGAATTACCAGTTTGTCCAAAATTTTAAAAGAGATGGGATTTAAATATAAAAAAACGAACAACAGAAAAGTGCTTTGCGAGCAATCCAATATTGTGTCAAAAAGATGGCAATTTTTAAGAGATTACATACGTAATTACCAATGAAAAAAAAAAATTTCTGCGCTTGTTATTTAAACCAATGCTTGTAAAAAAGCACTATTTTAGCCACTAGATGTAAAAACTATTATTATTTAGAAAATGTAATTCGTCATGTTCCAATAATATAATTTATTGTTTGACAACCATCGACTTTCCTGCTCAAGAGGTTTTATTGCTTAAGGGACTTCTTACAACGAATGCACTTTATCCATACTTTTTCGAGTCAAATAAATATCAGAATTAACTAAACTTTAAACGCAAATTTTTTAATATTTCGAATTGGTGACCTTAGAAAGAAATTTTAGCTTGTTCGGCAAAAAATCAAAAAAGTGCACCGAGCCGTGTCTTAGTTTTTACAAAATGTACCTCAAAGTTTAGTAAATTCTGATGATTATTTGACTCCAAAAAGTATAGATGTGACCCCAAAGACCTTCAAAAGTTATACCTTTATGCATGACCCGTTATTAACGTCATCGTCACTTCGATATTTCCTGACCTAAGGTCACTGACAGAAAAAAAATCTTTACGCTATTAATATTTTAATAAAAAGAGAAATGCATTTTTTTGCTTTTGATATTTTAAACTCCAAAAAATGACGAAGCTGGAAAAAATATAATGACCGGACTCGCAGTTTAAAATTTAAAGAAATACCAGAAAATCATGCCGTTAGGACCCTTTACAGCTCGAGCTTATATAGAGCATCTATCTGGTTTTCCATCAGCATCTATGATCCGGTTCAATCAATCTAAAAGCGTGACCCAAAGGACCGATATTCTCGACCACCTGAAGAAGGGCGGGCGCGCGTCACGTTCCAAGAATAGAGTTCTTAACTCAAAAAGTAGACACGATTTTTTTTAAATAGTTGAAGAGTTTTGGAAAAATAACGGATTGGATGCTTGAGATCTTTTTTTTATTTATATATACCTACTTTTTTTTACTTATTATTAACAATTTTGTGTAAATTTTGGTTGTCAGTTTTTATCTTCTTTTTGTTTCATTGCGTATTAATTCCTTCATTCATTCCTTTTTCCTTTTGTTTGCAGTGCAATTTTTTATAATTTTTGTGTTTATATTTGTAGGTCCGTTTTCATATATTTAATTTGTTTAATGTTTATTAATTTGTATGTGTAATTAATTTGACTATTATTTATGTAACTTAATATCGATAATTTAGTGTGGATTTTTCCTATGTCAGTTTCTTAATCTTATGTCTGTTTTATTATTTATTAATTTAATAAGTACAGTCTCTAAATTTACTTTTGTATTTTTATAGACTAAATATATATCAAAGCCTATACAAATATTTATATTTTTGAATGATTTTCGTATAATTCTAAAGATAAAATAAGTTACGATGAAAAAAAATTGGTGCTAAAAAGCACGGATAGTCCACCATACAATTAATTATTTTATGTAGAAAGGAAATGAAAATATGTCGAAAACTGTAACTTTAAAAGATTTAAACCTTATAACAAAATTTTTGGGTAATATTTACGAAAACCAAAATCTGAAAACCGCATATCAATAGCCGCTTTACTTCTAAAGTTATGATTTTTTAAAATATATTTTAACGTTTCTTCAAATAACTCGAAAACTAAAGCTCCCACGAATTTGGACTTATAACAAAATTTTTAATCCATATTCATGGAAACTTAAATCTGGAAACCGTATATCGCTACTTGCTTTTGTTCCAAAGTTACAATTTTTTTAAATATTTTATCCCCCTTTTCCTCCCTTCAACCCCTCACCACCCTACCCAAAAGTTAATTGGTTCATGGTCAGCCGATAGAGGATTTTTTTACGAATTTTCGTTCTTGAGTTATCGTGTCTACAGACAGACAACAGACCGACAGACAATTTTTTTTGTTTTGGAACCTTAGTACCTCATTTTTGATAAAAATAATTTTAAAGATAAAATATGTTAAGACGAAGAAAAAAGATCTCAAGCATGCGACTCGTTATTTTTCAAAAATTCGTCAACTTTTCTTTTAAAAAAAAAAAAAAAACATTTTACAACATCTATTTTAAAGACTATCTTATCTGCGACCTTTCGCAGTTTTCAGGACAAATTTTCAGCAGGTTCGGGAGGCTGGAGTTTCACACGGAGTTTCAGTGTTTGACACGGACTCGCGACACGCGCGCCAAAACTTCTCAAGTCAGGCGGTGAAACTCGCGCGCAAAAAGTTTTACGTAGCCTTTTATGCAAAAATATTTTCAAAAGTCATTTTTGATAAATTGAATTAAAAAAATAATTTCCAAAATTTTAGTTTTGAATATTTGCTATTTTTTTATAAAGTTCTGGAACTAAATATGCCCTTGAATAAGTTTGTTTTTAAAAGTTCTTGGCAAGTTTTAATAGAGAAAAGTGATTTAACGTGAGTAAATTGAACTTTAATAAGGTTAAAACTAATTTTAGAACTTCTGGAGGTAGGTAAAATCAATGACATGTTGAAATTGTATGGCTAAATTTTACCACAAGCGGAGAAGTGTATCCTAGAAAAAAAAAACGCAAACACGTACAATTTTTTTTAACTTTTTTTACTGAGACTTCCATCCAATATATAAAAGTCAGTGGAAGTTTGAAAAAACAAAATCAACGATTTTTGGGGTAACTTAATCTGAAAAATATTTCCTCATAAAAAAAACTTCAGTTTTACGGCCCTCAAGATCTGGCCACAAAGCTTGCGGAATCGTACCTTTTTAGAAAACAGGCGGTAAGTGTTAATGGTGTAGTTTCTCAACAAAATAGTATAGGGGTGCCGCAGGGTTCTGTCCTAGGACCTCTTTCTAATATATACCAATGGCCTCTTTGACTGCATAGACCCTATTAAATGTGCAGCTTTTGCTGATGACAATTCTTTTGTCTGCACTGAAGGAATTAAATATTATGGTTTAGTGCAAACCAACTCAAACTCAACAGTGATAAGACTCAGAGTCTTGTATTTTCAACAAAACAAGAACTTACTTCAGGTTATTCGGCAAAACTTTTAGGTGTGGTAATAGATGATCAATTGACTTGGAAGCAATACATTGAATTTATTAGAGGTAGGCTGTCCTCTGTGATTTTTCTGCTGCGAAAATTGGGACGTCTTCTTAATGAAAAAATTCTAAGATTTAGTTATTTTCCCTTTTTTCATTCAATCATCAGTTACACGGTTGTTCTTTGGGAAGCTCATCTGACTCAATTAAAATATTTCGGATGCAGAAGAAGGCTATTAAGTTTTTGACAAATGCAGGGTATCGCGATCATTGTCAGCCCTTGTTTAAAAGGCTTAAAATTATGCCTTTACCTTCACTTTTTATATACAATGTTTTACTTGAGATACATGGCATTAGAGATTCTTTAATTACGCATGCTGAAGTCCGCAGCTAGAATACATGATTTTACAAAAATTTCGAGACTAAAAAGTTTAGACTAGACAAATCTCAGAAGAATTCTCTAGATCTAAATCTACATAATATACTTCCAAATAAGGATTTGCCGTTTAATAAATATAAAGCAAAACTTAAAACTACGTTTCAGGAACATTATTTTTAGTCAATTAATGAATATAGAACTAAAATACCAACGCTCTAGGTGTTTGATTCCGTGTGTTCTAATTTGTAAGTGTGCTTTTTTGTAATTTTGTTTTTATGTAATGTTATGTTATACAATTTACGTTTAATGGTTTTTTAACGATTATTAAGTGTTTTTTATACTTTTTAAGATTTATGTGTTTAATATTTTTTTCTTTATTACCGACTTGCTGTAAACCTATTTATTAATATGTAAACGGTCAAATAAAAAACTAAACTAAACTAAAAATAGGTACCTACTTTGCCCATACCGTGTAAAAACCATTTTGCGCACGGATGTGTTTTACTTTACTTACAAAAAAAACAAATAAAATCGATTTCTCGACTTCTGGAGCTCGCCTTCCGCTCAGTCCTCGAACATGTCTCGCTCGTGTGCAGAGAGTCGTTTTTAAACCTGGTTTTTGAATTTACAGGGCGTCCCATTTTCGGTGGGATTCAAAGGGAAACTCCGTTGTTATTGAAGATAGAGATGTTTTCGCATCAATGTCTTACTTTTTTGAGCTTTAAAAAAAAGATTTATTCTTCTGTATTACCAAATGATGATATCTCACTTTTTAACCTTTTTAGAAAAACAACGGTCTTTTCTGAATTTTAATCCCACGTTTCGTTTCGTGGACACCATCATCAGGATCAACAAGTTAAATACGGACCAAAATGTTTTACTTTATATTCTAGTTTCCTATTCACTACTGACGAAATCGACGCGCCTGCGCGGTAGACTCTACGCCTCTGGATTATTTCCAGGCTAACTTGATTGGAAAAATTATCATCGGTACGCCTTTTTCTCGGAAAATGCAAGGGCAGTGCCATTATAGTATCTCATAGTTATATGTTGAACTTGCTATGTATATTTATTGTATAAATGGCAAAACTAACACAATATTTCACTTAAACAAAATTTAACCATGACTAGCACTTCAAAGTTTAGTAATAAATTAAATGAATTTTCACCGGTTCCCGCTTTTATTTTGCCCAAAATTTGGTTAACAACTTTGAGCTCTAAACCCTCCCCTGGGGCCTTTATCCCCGCCAAATAATACCATTTAGAGAAACTTTTGGTTTTGGTAACTATTTTGCAGCGTGTTTAGAATAAAGAAAGGATAAGTTATAATAAATATATATAATAAATATATATATAAGGACCTTTATCGAAAATAGATTTTATTTTCTTTATTAAAAATACGACGTTAGTAACTGTGCAATCTACACATATAATAAATCTCTTAGAAAAACGATATCTGTACTTGAAACGCTTCTAACCAAATGTTAATCGACAACAAAAATCCAATTTTTAGAATTTTTGTCTGTCTGTCAGTCTCCTTGTTCCAGAATCACGTAAAAACTACGGGACCGATTTTGATGGGATTTTCACTTCTGTATTCCTTAGACTCATGGGAAGTACACAGGGATTCATCAAAATCGGTTTACGGGAACAGAAGTTATGAGCATTTAAACCAAAAAAAAAAACGGGAAAAAACGAGTAAAACCGCATGAAAGATCTTCCACTTAATATACAATTTTGACATTAGGGTCGCGATTCTTCAGAAATGACAGAAAATCTCACCCGTCACAATTCTGGAAAGTGGCGATTTTCACTTACTCATTTAAAATAAAAACAGATCGTTCTTAAAATTTATCCTAACGTTGTAACAGAAACTGCGACATTATTTTAATAACATTTTGTAAATTTAATATTTTAAAGATATTATGCAGGACTAGTTTTACGGCGGAGCTAAATTGCTGCCAATAAACGTCAAAAAATATTGAAAATTCTGATCATGTAAAAGGAAAGACAGAATTTGTTTGTCTATGGTTTTGTATGTTAAAAGTTTTAAAGGTTTGTTTACACACAAAACTAAGCTTAATAAAATAAATGTTTAAATAAAAAAAAGGGTTTTCACAAAAACTGCCTACAAAATTTAAAATTCACATATTTTTTATTTACTGAAACTAAATTTTAAGGAATATTAGCAAATAAGTCCTGACAAAACAGCAGTTAGTGTAAACTTGTGTTTAAAAATCGTTAGATTTTTTGTAAAGGCGAGATTTTCTGACGGTTTTTGAAGAATTATGAGGATTACTTTTTTAGATATGGAGCTTTAAAGTTGACGTGTTTTTAGGGTATATTTTTGGACATAGTCCAAGTTTTTTTTCCACAACTTTGTTGATTACCACCAAAATAAAATTATTCCACCCATATAAAAGTGTTTTTATAGAGTTTCTTTGGTACCACCAGAAAAGTCACTGATTTGTAAGTTTAAAAAAAGAAAGAAAACGACCGTTTTTTTAAAAAATTACATTCTGATTTTCTTTAAAACGAACGGCCATATTTTAAAAAATTTTACATATTTTATTAAAACTAATTCCAAACCAAACATTTTTAGCTTGACTGGTACCATGAATTTCGAAAGTGGTTGGCACCTTTAATGTTTTTTAATATTTTTTGAAATATTGGAGAAATACGAAACGTGATTTTAAATAACTTATATGTAGAATATACAAACTTTTTATGGACAAATCTAATCCAAAAGCTTAATACCAATATGTTCGTACCAAGTAGTACCCATTGGTATCTGTATTTGACCAATCAAATTGCTCGTGTGATATATGCTTTTAGGCTAACTTGGGGTCATGGGTAACGAATTTGATAACATTTTTCCGGTTACTATTAGTGTTTTTCTAGGAGAATACGATAAAGTGTTTTTCCTACTTAAGGGCGGAAAGTGGTTTATACGCTTGCATTTGCGTGCAAAAAGTTAAAGTTAAAACTCTTAAGATATATTTAATATGGTGGCATGCGGCGGATTTTTATTTTTTTTTAAATCAAGGTAGGCTATGACACCTTGACCACTTCAAACTTTTGCTCAAGAAACGGCGTCATTTGCTGCCAGATAATTTTACGCATTCTATTGGGAAAACAGTGTAAACAACCGGAAAAATGTTATAATATTCGTTACCGGCAACCCCAAGTTAGTCAAATACAGGTACCAATGGATACCTATCCGTATCAACATATTCGTATCAAGCTTATGAATTGAATTCGTCCCAAAACAGTTTGGATAACCTACCCATAAGTTATTTTAAATCATTTTTCGTATTTCACCAATATTTCAAAAATATTAAAAAGCATTAAAGGTACCTACCATTTTCGCAATTAATGATACCACTCAAGCTAAAATTGTTTTTTTAGCTTACTGATATTATCTTTATTAATATATGTAAAAACTATTAAAATATGGCCGTTTGTTTTTAAAAAAATGAAAATTGTAATTTTTTTAAAAACGGTCGTTTTATTTATTTTTTTAAAACTTACAAATCAGTGACTTTTCTAGTGGTACCAAAGAACCCACATAGAAAAAGTTTTACATGGATGGAAAGGGTGTTTCATTCAAGACAAATAGAGAAACGAATCATTCTATTTTGGCGATAATCAACGAAGTTGATGAAAAAAAAATTGGACCATGGCCAAAAATATAGCCTTAAAACACAACAACTTTAAAGCTCCATATCTCAGAAAGTAATCCTGCTCCCTATGTCGTCTTTTTTATTTTTGTGCTTTGTTGACCGAGTACTACAACATATAAAAAAATTATGACATTTAGCCGAAAGCCATTTCCAATGTAATTTGTGCAGGGTTCTTTGAGCGAAAAATAGCGCAAAAATGGAAACATTTAAAAAAACTAATTATTTTTCTTCGCAAAAAGGACACTTTAAAAAAAAATTCTAGAAAACAGAAAGGCAAACAAAAAGGGCATTGACATTGACAAGACAGGGCTTTAAAAGTAGCATATAAAAGAAAAACTTACCACCCAGGATTTCTCGAGAATCGCTAAAAATTCAGGAAAACTCCGAAACACGTCGATTTAGTTTTCGAGGGGCAAACTTTTTGATTATCTTAGAATTTTCGTAGCGCGCACGTCCTTCGAGGGGTAAACTCTACCCCTATATTTTTAATAGGGAAAGTAGGTCGAGTGATACCTTGTTTTGAAGGTCTTCTAAATGTCTTCACAAAAGTGTTAAAATTTTAAAAATATAGCGACTTGTTTCTGAGATATTTACTTTCAAAGTAAGTTGAAATTGTACAGGTACATATTCCACCTCGTAGGAGTGTATCCCAGAAAAATAAAATCAGAAATTGAATTTTAATTTCTGAAAAAAAGTAAGTAAGTAAATATCTCGCAAACTAATTGTTAGATTTTTAATATTTTAACACTTTTCTGAAGACATTCAAACGACCTTCCAAACAAGGTATCACTATACCCACTTTCCCCATTAAAAATATAGAGGTAAAGTTTACCCCTCGAAGGGGGTGGTACTACGAAAATTCCAAGATAGTCAAAAAGTTTCCCCCTCGAAAACTAAATCGACGTGTCTCGGCGTTTTCCTAAATTTTTAGCGATGCTCCAGAAATCCCGAGTGGTAAGTTTTAAATGGGACACACTGTATAAATTTCAATGGTTAACAAACTACAAAATAAATTTTGGAAATTTATTTTTCGTTTTCATGTTACTAATTAGCGTCAAAATCTAAAACAAAATCGTAATTTATTGATCCTGTTACGTCAAACTAATAGAATTTAACTATCCATCAATTTGCCAAATTAGCGTAGTAAAATCCAAAACTAGGATTTTTACGGATTTTCACCTATGTTATATAAACACAAATACCCATAAAAAATAAAAAAACCGAACAATTAAAAAATACAACCTCTAAAGGCGCAATTACACAGACGAACATGCTCAAACAAAAGCTCGTGCAAAAGATCTAAAATTTTTTGCGTGAACATTTTTATGAGCTTTTCTTTGAACATTTTGTTCGGGTAAATTTTTGAGCAAATTATTGCTATCTATTTTGGAAACATATTTTTAAAGATGAGAATAAATAAAATTTCACATCAGTGATCAGTGATCTCAATTCTTTAAAAAAATGGAACACCAACTTTTATTTTAAATATTTCTGAAAAAAAGCCGACGGCAAGCGAAACACGGATTTGGGTTACTTATAATATTGTTTCTTAGGGTTTTTCCCGGATTTTCTTACCCGGGCGTTTGTTTGGGATTTTCTTTTAATTTTTTTTTATTTACAAGCTTTTTTTTCTTGAATTTAAAAAAACCAGGAAAATTTTTCTTTTCCAAAAAAATTTCAAATATCGGCAAAAAACTCAAAAATTGCACTTTTAAGCGGTAATCTGCGCCTCACGACTATGAGGAGTGGTGGGGAGGGTGATTTTTTTTAAACATATTTTTGTAACTTTACTTCACCCTTAGCTTTGATTGTTTTTTTAATTCCTCACACCAGATTTACCTAGTTAGTTTAAAGCCCCAAGGGTTACTTAAAGAAGCAAAAGGTTCTATCAATTTAATGTAATAATCAATCAATCAAGGTCGATTACTGACACTGAACAAACAATATGCAAAGGGCAACATTCCGATTCAAAAGGGTGGCCGGCCTACTACCTGTGAAATCCAAAATGCGAAATCTACGCCTCAATAAAATAAAACGAAATAAACAAATTAAAGCGTACTCAAGGAAATTTTTTTGTTTTGCGTCGGAGAGCTCCTTCTTTATGGAAAGATTTGTTCTAAAACTTTCATAAAAACCCTTGTTTGTTGTCATGTAATTTTGTGTTTTTCAAATATCGGCAAAAAACTCAAAAATTGCACTTTTAAGCGGTAATCCGCGTCTCACGACTATGAGGAGTGGAGGGGAGAGGATTTTTTTTAAACATATTTTTGTGACTTTACTTTACCCTTAGCTTTGATTGTTTTTTTTTTTAATTCCTCACACCAGATTTACCTAGTTAGTTTAAAGCCCCAAGGGTTACTTAAAGAAGCAAAAGGTTCTATCAATTTAATGTAATAATCAATCAATCAAGGTCGATTACTGACACTGAACAAACAATATGCAAAGGGCAACATTCCGATTCAAAAGGGTGGCCGGCCTACTACCTGTGAAATCCAAAATGCGAAATCTACGCCTCAATAAAATAAAACGAAATAAACAAATTAAAGCGTACTCAAGGAAATTTTTTTGTTTTGCGTCGGAGAGCTCCTTCTTTATGGAAAGATTTGTTCTAAAACTTTCATAAAAACCCTTGTTTGTTGTCATGTAATTTTGTGTGTCAATGTAAATTTGACCAAAACCCCCTCTCACTAGTCTACGGTTTTTACCTTCTCTTAACCCAGCAACAGCAATAAATAAGTTTTTTTTTACAACCCCAAAAAAGTTACAAGTATACTTTAATACTAAAAAAATTTTAAAATTAGGTCTTTTTTGACCCAAATAACTCATCATTAATTAGTGAAAATAAAGTTTTCTTTTATCGATTCTCTAAAGGCGCAATTACACAGACGAACATGCTCAAATAAAAGCTCGTGCAAAAGATCTAAAATTTTTTGCGTGAACATTTTTGTGAGCTTTTCTTTGAACATTTTGTTCGGGTAAATTTTTGAGCAAATTATTTCTATCTATTTTGGAAACATATTTTTAAAGATGACAATAAATAAAATTTCACATCAGTGATCAGTGATCTCAATTCTTTAAAAAAATGGAACACCAACTTTATTAAAAATTTTTATGAAAAAAAGCCGACGGCAAGCGAAACATTATTATTGGCTCTACTATCAGTTTTGTCACATGGATTAGGGTTACTTATAATATTTTTTTTAGGGTTTTTCCCAGATTTGTTTGCCCGGGCTTTTTTTTGGAATTTTCTTTAGAGTTTTTTTTATTTCCTAGGGTTTTTTTTTCCTAAAGTCAAAAAAAACCCAGGAAAATTTTTCTTTTCCAAAAAAATTTTGAGTTTTTCAAATATCGGCAAAAAACTCAAAAATTGCACTTTTAAGCGGTAATCCGCGTCTCACGACTATGAGGAGTGGAGGGGAGAGGATTTTTTTTAAACATATTTTTGTGACTTTACTTTACCCTTAGCTTTGATTGTTTTTTTTTTTAATTCCTCACACCAGATTTACCTAGTTAGTTTAAGGCTCCAACGGTTGCTTAAAAAAGCAAAAAAGCAAGGTTCATGAAAATGCTGAAGATAGATATTTACTGTCAATTTAATGTAATAATCAAGGTCGATTACTGACACTGAACAAACAATATGCAAAGAAGCAACATTCCGATTCAGAAGTCCAGTCTATTACTGCTAAATTATATTTTTTTAGACAAGGGTCTGGGATCGTAGGGTTGTAAAAGTGCGTAATAAACGGGTATTATTTAGACCGAACGTGCTTTTGTTCATATATTTGAGATTTAATAAAATGTATATAGGTTTTTTAATTTGACTTAATTATTATTGTATTGTGTTTTAAACTAGGAAGTAAAATAAAGAGATATTCTTTTAAACGTAAATTTTTATCATTACATTTTACAGCAATAAATAAGTGCCATTATTATTTTTTTTATTCTCGTTTTTTTACAACCCCAAAAAAGTTACAAGTATACTGGCATATCCCCTATAAAAATCAGGTCAATCGAAGTTGCTTATGAGGTAAAATGTGAATTTCGACATCAAATCGTTTTTCCGTCGGAAAGCACTTAAAAATACCTTGTTTAAAAACTTAGTCTTTCTATTTTCAGTTCAATTCAACGAATTCCCATAAAACTATAAAATTTAAATTTGTAAGAAATTTCTATACCAACATTTCTTCAAACAAATTTTGCTTAACATTCTCTCCAAAATTTACGTGTGTTTTTTGTACGAGATTTTGCTCGAACATTTCTTTGAGCATTTTGCTCAAGAGGCTCGTGTAAATGTTTGTCGGCATTTCCACATCAAAGGAAAGTTTGTCTGTGTAAATGCGCCTTAACAGAACTATTTCTGCTTAGACCATAAATTGGGAAAATTTGAATAGTAGAGAATTATCTAAACACTATTTTGACTTGCACCACTGTAAATAACCCAAGTAGCACAAGTCGCTGTTAAAGTTTCAGCGCTTGTCACGCCATCTTGTGGTTTATGTCTAAGCTTTATTATTATCCTAGGACCGTAAATGAGTCATTAAAATCGTGTTGAGATGGTCGTGAAATTATTATTATTCATTGGTCGTAGGTAAAAAATTTAAAAAACCATATTGCTTCTTTTCCTGTTTTAAATATGTGTCAAATAATAAACCAAATATTTTTTTAAATAAAAAAATGGACGATATAAAGGTGCTTTAGCGTGCGCATAAAAGAAGCGCCTGGAGAAAATATTTTCCTGCGGGGGTCAATGTACTGATAAATATTATTAGTTGACCTTATCAAAATACACGCGCTTAAAATATTTTCCATTTTTGCAGTGTTTGGTAATGTTTTAATTGAGGTTATGTTTCAGAAATCAGAAAAATATAACTTGAAAACTTAAAAGTAGTCAGGCCTGACTTAATTTAGACTCAATAAAGTCCAAAATTTCAAGGGATTACCAAGATATTTAAGGGTTTTGATCCATATAGTATATTTTACCAACAGCCTAAAATAAACAGTCATGGCATCTCAAGAAACGGACCTAACCTGACCCTAGCCGAACTTAGGCAAAAAGATGAAACCAATCGGTTAATTATTTGATTTGTATTGGTTCTGGAATCTTTTTTACAAAGCAAGGCTACAACTAAATGGCAATATGTTTTTATGGGGAAAATTTGACACCGGGTTTTTAAAATGCACTACTTTTTTAGAAAAACTTACCTCAAAAATATGAAAAAACATAAGCACATCACCTGACTTATCACAGACACATAGCAACGCTAGTGAAAGCTCAGGGTAAAAATTTTACGGTGGGATTTACTAAAAGGGTTTAGTCTTTTTTCGAACGGTCCTAAGTTTAAGTGAAATTTCTGGTTTTAAGCACTTTAAACCAACCCTCCTTGAGTTTCGGATATAGTTTGAATTATAAGAAGAATTTTAATAAATTTGTTTATTGAATATTCATCTTAACACAATCTTAAGAAGAAAGTTTCAATTTAGAAAAAAAGAAAATTAAAAAATTTAAACCCACGCAGGGTTTAAATATTAAACACTTAATTAAAACTTACCCTTGTTAATTAATTTTTCCAATTAATACCTGATGTCACACAAAGATTTAGATGGGTAATAATAACATAAGGAGTAGATTAATTTTGTATTTACTTAAAAGGTGTTTTTATTTATGAAATGTATTAAAAAACTTAAATGCAAATTTTGTTCACATTTCTGTCACTGTCGAAATGTCAGTTTAAAAATATTAGCGCTGCGTTCAATCACAAACAGCGAGTTCAGATCTTTTACCTCTGCTTGCACCTTGGCTTGCACCAACCTCTACTGATGAAAGCTACAGCTTTAAAATGAGTGGGCTTTGAGTAAGGAATGTTTTCTTGACTGAGCTTTTAGGTAACCTCAATGTTTTAATTTAATTAATATAGTTGTTTTGGGTTTTTTTCTTTGGTATATTTTTCGTGCATAATCAGTGACCTTCACTTATGTTAGTTTTGCCTCGTAGTGCCCTTATAAATATATTTTTTGTACTGAAAGCGGGTTCAAAATATGGCGTTTTTCTGGACAAAATTGGAGGTGTTTTATTGATTAATGAACAACTTGGGATATTAAATAAGGTAAATTACTTCTTGTGAAAATGGTTACTTAGAGAAATTATGAACGAACTTATTACCAATTGCCACAAAACAATCCTTTCTGGGTGTTATAAATTTAAACCACCCCCCAGAGGTGGTCTACAAAATTTTGGCGTTTCACCATTTGCCATTTTGAAACCTGTCAAAGTATAGGTCATTTTCTTCTAAAAATGGTATTTATTCTGACAAAAAAGCAGTATAATCTATAAATTTGTGTCTTTTCTGTATGGGTAAGTGTTTTTTACCAATTGATTTTAAAATTTAGTGCCTCCCACAGGTGTAAATATTTAGACCTGTGGGGTGTACTATTTTAGATCTTAGTAGATCCCAGCGCTTGCCAAACTATGCCAAAAAAGGGAATTAAAGACCGAACCACGCATTTCTCTTTTAAATTCTATGAAATAGAAACGCTGAGGAAGCAAGAATTATCGATCCTTGATTTTCTTTGCCAGAGTACCTAGGTTTTTGAACAAACATTTTTCGCCAAAGTAAATATAAAATGAAATAATGTTACCCAGAGCAGATTGACAATAAAAGATTACAGCACCAATACTTTATTTTATCAATTTTTTTTTTTATTTTTGAAAATATCATGACAAAGATTTAAGAAATTATGTAAAAAAATGTCATTTTTATCCTTAATATCTGGGAAGAAACCAGGAACTTAATACCACAATTCTTTCAAATGAAATCCAAATTTCTCCCCTTATCATCCCTTATTTTGCAAATCAATAATGACATCAGTTGGCAGATAGGGTTGGCTATTTTTCCATAAGCGGGAAAATTAAATTAGGCTTTGTCTGTAGTTTGACGTAGCTTAAATAAGGGAAGGGTTTGCCATAGATGGTTAATGAAATTGGAGAATAGACCTGCGCTTACTACTTATTTATTTATACCTGGTTTTCAATTGTGCAAATAGACGGTGTTACCTAGGACGTCGTCGTTTTATCCTTATTAGGGACTCATCGGTCAAGATACAACCGTAGTTTTGCTAATATTTATATTGCATTGGATTGAGGCTAAGAAGGGGGATTTTCATTAAACATTTATTTTTCTGGAAATCAGTTTTCAATTATAAATCCCATAATTTGATATGTAAAGGAATAAATTCTAATAATATGCAGTATTAGCCTGACTTACGTTATACTGTTGTTTGCTGTCTGTAGAATTCTTACTCCAAGGAAAAGGACATATATTTTTGACCGGCAGATGGCATACCCATGAAATCTCCACTTTCGCCGTAACTGGCCAACATCTTTATGGAATCCTTTGAAAAAGAAGCTCTACGAACATCGTGGCAGAGACCGAACTATGGCTAAGATACATGGACGACATATTTATCAAACTAGAACAATTATTCAATCATGTCAACAGCATAAGAAACTGCATCATATTAACTCTGGAAAAAAAAAGAAAATTGTCAGCTCCCTTTTCTCGACGTTCTAGTCACCAAAAAGCATTCAACCATAATCACTTCCGTATATCGCAAACCAACTCGTACTGGAGAATATCTAAACTTCAAATCAAACCACTCCACATTAACCAACCTCGGAATTGCAAAATCTCTTATAGATCGAGCTACCTACATCTCCAATACAGAAGAAGCTTTAAATAAAGAAAAGTCAAATATTCGATCCGATTTGCGAAGGAACGGTTTCTCCAACTACACGATCAATAAAACTCTTCAGAGCACGCCAACACAAAGGACGACAGACGGAATACTGAAAGAAATAGGTAACTAATACCATCTTCCGACTGTCTTCAAAACGACCTCAACAACAAGAGGTCAATTAACAAAAAGTAAACCATATCGCTACAACACCAAGAACTGTATCTACCGGGTACCATGCGAATGTGGGGATATCTACATCGGAGAAACCAGCAGACCCATGGAAGTTCGCCTTACAGAACACAAACTCGACAAGTTGACACAACTGGATCAAAAATAGCTCACCGTTGCTGGGAAAATCAACATCATATGGAATGGAAAGAGGCAAAGATCGTCGCCAAGGATGAAAATCTATTTAAGCCGAAGTTCTAAGAAACAGCATTCATACAGAGAAACCAGAATTTATTTTATCAAAAAAGTGTCGCCATCAAGGATATTTGGAAACCCATACTTTTCGGAGGTAACAGATTTAAACTGCGGAACCAACCAAGTATAAACTTTTCTTTGAGACAATGATGTATTCAAAATTAACTCTGTGTTTCGGACTTCCATTTTTATAAACAACGTTCCGATCAGTACAATATCTGATCGTCTTCAGGTGCAAACTACAATCTATGGTACAATGATACTTATATACTATAGGAAATCACTCAACCGTGAAGTTTCAGTTTACTGAAAATACCCTGATTCTTAATGTGACTCCTTGTGCAAAACCTCTGCTTCTGTCCACTTCATTCGGTGTTGTTTTGACGATGCGTGTTCGGCGATTCCTGATTTCGTTGTTTCACCTCTTTGGGTATTAAGCCTCGCAAATATTGGTCTTTTTGTTTCACGTATGTATGATTCACCACACTCACAAGGAACTTGGTAAATACATTTCTTATTTTGTTTGTTCTCCGGTTTTGTTTTACTAAGACGGCTTCGAATTGTATTATTAGATTTAAAAGCTGTTTTTATATTAAAGTTGTTCGCTACTCTTCGAATTTTCTCTGACACTTCTTTAATGTATTGAATTGTACGGAATGCATTTGCCTCGTTTTGGTCTTGTAATCTCTGTCCTGTTTGCTGAAATTTGTAAATAGTATCTGTTATAAGTTTAAGGCTATAACCATTCTGCTGCAGATCCTTCCTAATGTTTTTTATTTCGATTTCCAAATGAGAATTGCAACAAATTTGAACGGCTCTGTTATACAAAGTTCTTATCTTGTTTGGTTGTAGCAGAATGATTTGAACCTTGATTTAAATATTGTCCTGTGTGAGTGAGTTTACGATAGACTGTTGTTCTGATGTCGCTTTGTAATCGTTTGACAAGTACATCAAGAAAAGGAATTTGACAATTTTACTCCAACTCCATTGTAAATTTATTCCCGGTCCAGACAATAAAAGTATCATCAACATATCTTAGCCAGAGCTTAGGTTTATATGATGCGGTATCAACCGCGTGTGACTCGAACCACTCTATGTAACTTCATGGTTCACTGAACACAGGTTACTTTTATGGTTCACTGAACACATTCTAGTATATAAGATTAGGGAGTCTTAGATTTTTTTTGTTGGTATTCACCGGATGACCATTGCAGATACATAAGCATTCGAAATCTTGTGAAAGAGTAAAAAAATATAGACAATGAAATTTCGAAAGTCTAGTTTACTCTTACATTATACTATCAGATAAATTCTGTTATTCATCGGACGGCCTTATAATTCCAAAATTGTGCATCCTTTATTTCATTTACTACACCCGTCCTAAAAACTGACCTTCCATTGGTGGATTTAGTAGGCAAGAGCTTTTTTCAGGAAGCATTGTTAATTCTTTTTTCCTTTTTATCCATGTGTTTTTAAATTCCCCTCTGTTTTTATACCAAAAAGTAGTGAAAACAAATCCAATGAGAAACGAACTTTTTATCATGTTTTTGTTGGTTTTAAAATATCAAAAAATGTTGTTTTACAGTCAATTCCTCTCCTGTTTCGTTAATTGGATAAATAACCGCATTATTCTTGCGAGAAACTATAGAGACACTTTGAAACGCTTAAAATTTTGAAATCCGTTTTGGTTACTTTATGTTATCGCATATTATCGATAACCACTAAATCACGCCAAACGAAAAAAGAATTAGTTGGGGGTGGATTTGGTCGGTTATGTATGACGCTATACAGACCGCTTCAAGCTACTGCGAACATAGGGCGGAAGAAGTCTAATTTGCCAGTGTACGTACATGCAGAGACACCGCACGCCTATCAGTGAAGCAACCAATACTCAGGCTTGCGATCACCACTTGCATGACTTTCCTTTGGTATTTAGTACGCCTCTAACCACGGTGCTGTGTGGAGCGTAGTCAATGAAACCGGAATTTGGTCAATAAATACGCAAATTTTTATAACGTAATTTTCTTATTTTTTGTCACTGATAAATAAGAGCGTTTTATTGTCAACTGCTCAGATTTATCAGTGACGACGTGTTACAATTAAAATAATAAGGAGAAACAAAATAAAAGCAAGTTCTCAAAATAAAATAATACATTCTAAAAACCAAAAAGATTCTCCCAGTCAAAAAAAAATTAAAGCAAATGTTCGAAAAGTCCTCCTTGCTCGGCTAGACAATATCCGAGCCTACTATAAAAACCCCTTCTAACGTTTCCAAGCATGTTAGGGGTGATAATTTGAAAAGCTTCTTCAAAAACAGATAGAAGTCATTAGGAGCAAGATCGGGAGATCGAGCTGGCCATAAAATAGTTCCCCGTGTACTTATAACCCGATTAGGAAATACATTATCAAGATATTCCCTAACAAGGCCAACATTGTGAGCGGAACAACCATCTTGTTGAAACCATGTTTCACAAAATCTTACACCTAACAACTGCCTAGCAGTTGGAATAATGTGCTGCTGCAGTAGATCCAAGTATCTAGGACCATTCAAATTGCAATTGCCGTTAATAAAAAATGGCCCAATTACGTGTTCCCCTATAATACCCCCCCCCCCAAACATTTAGTGTTTGGGGATACTGTGTTCTTACGTCAAAATACAAATGCAAATTTTCCCTCGACCAATATCGAACGTGTGTTGGGTTATGACGATTTGACCATTTGACCATCTGCACTTTTTCGGCAACTTCGTAGACATCCATTTTTGGTTTTAAAAATGTATTATTTCAATTAAGAACTTGCCCATCTGTTTCTCGAGCAAGGCAGAAATAAAACAAAATAATAAAAACAAAATGAATTTCCAAAAGATAACACTGCAGCGTGCTTCGAATCCACCTCGGTCGTACGGCACGGAGAGTAAATTGGACTTGATTCCCCCTATATTCGCAGTAGCTTGAAGCCGTCTGTGTAGGGTTCGACAGTTCTCGTCTAGGGTACCGAAATGCATGTGTCTGAGTAATAACGCTATTCAATTCAGATGCACTGAAGAGAGATGCCGGCTAGGCAACGTTGTCAAGCAATCAGTTTAGTAAAACTGCTGCTTTCAGCGCTTTAGTCTGTTTTATTCGAAGACGCAGGCGTGAAGGAGATAGTAGACGTAATTTTTCTCAATTAATCACTTAGAAGATCTTAAGGTTATTTTTATTTATTTGATACTGAAATGATGCAACAAAAATACCACAAAATATTTTTGATGAAAGACCTGAAGAGCAGGCGTTTCTACGCGACTCTGTACATCTAAGGAGGGGAGAGGAGCACCGTTTCCTCGGCAATTTTTGTAAAATAAAGGGATCTACAAGAATCAGAATTTAAAAAAAACACCCCTTTGTGTTATTAAATTTATTAATAGCTTTAAATTCGTTTTAAAGTTAAACAAGACGGGAACACGGTTACAAAAAGTGTTCAAGTAGAAAGAGTCGAGGGTTGCAGATTGAAAGACTGCGCTGGGTACGTTGTTTTAATTTTTGTTATTATTTCAAGATATTTCGTGAGAACGCGAGACCGCTACGATAAATTGTCTCGTAGAGTCGGGACTTTAGCATAACTGGTATGGTTATCTCAGACTTTTCGCAGCTTTATTGAAAGAGCAACGTCAATCGGTAGTAAGAGTTTCTGGATAAATGAGCATTTTAATTAATTTATCGGATTCAATTTTAACTAAAATAAGAAAATACTGATAATCACTGTTTTACGCCCTTTGAAGGCAAAACATTTATCGTTAAATTTTACGGGATCTTACTTGGGAATCTTTTAGTTAATTGTGGGTGACCTCAGCAACAGCGCATCGGTTTCTCAAGTTTATTATCTCTTTCGTTCTCATTTACTAGCCATTGCGCTTCTTTTCTAACTCCCGCTATTTCAGCACCCTGTATACATGATCTATATAAAACCTTGTTATAATAGGAAGCATGCCATGCACTTTTATGAAATTTTCAAATTACATCGTTGGATGTTCCGCGTAGTATAGAAAATTATTGCTGACAGTTGTTCACATGACAAGCGGCACTTTAATCCACTTAAAACATGCTTCTTCCATTAAAGCATAAACTATTTTCCATTATTCCATTAGTAGATCGAGCAATAATTAGATTTCCATAATTAAAGGTCGGATACCAGACTATTTATTCATTTTTTCGGATCGATGCAGGAATTTTTGGTCTTGTTAAAAAAAATATTGATTAATTAAGTCTATTGATAGAAATTAGTTTAAGTGATAAACAACCAAAAAACTGTAAAAACAGTGGCGTAGCCAGGGGGGGGTATGGGGGTTAAATAAATATTTATTAATTAAGTCTATTGATAGAAATTAGTTTAAGTGATAAACAACCAAAAAACTGTAAAAACAGTGGCGTAGCCAGGGGGGGGGTATGGGGGTTAAAAAAATATTTATTAATTAAGTCTATTGATAGAAATTAGTTTAAGTGATAAACAACCAAAAAAACTGCAAAAACAGTGGCGTAGCCAGGGGGGTTTGGGAGTTAAAACCTCCCCCCCCCCAAGAGGTCCAACCCAATCTACAATAAATTAATTGGTTTGTAACGTGTGTTTGGTGTGATGTCTTAAATTTTAAAAACTTTGCCTGCGATACTATGACATCATTAATTGTTATAATTTTAGTTTAATTCTAAGGAATTTTTATCACCAGCATTTAAAACGTGTAACGTGTTCTTGGCATCTAACCCATCTACTTTTTCAAAAATATTTTACAAAAAAACTTAAGAGATCAAAAGTTTTAAAGGATTTTTGTTCTTTTGTCAAAATTTTCGCCTGCGGCGCATTTAAGGATTAATTTTGAAAAAATCTGCAAATGAGACTAGATGAGACTTGCTTTTAAAAATAAGTATTTTATTAAATGATGAAACTCCCCCCCCAGAGTCGATTTCTGGCTACGACACTGGTAAAAATATGGGAATGTTTTCCTTAATTTGTTTTTTATATTGCTTGTCAAGCACTTGCCCATGGCATGACCGTTCCTCTTCGTCTATAAAAGCTCATGGCGCACTGATGAGCACTACCAAGGATGAAACCCGTGTCTGCGCTTTGTCTTTAAGTTGCATTATTTTTGTATTTTTTGGTATGGTTTTTAACTAATAATTTGGGTTTTTATAAACTACCATATCTCTACATATTATAAGAACTACTATACTTAATGAGTAGTCTAATATTGAATCTAATTAATTATAGCTAATTAAAATAATGACAAATTAAACTAATCCATTTTCTTATGTCTTTTTAAATTTCTCTTATATGCACCTTCTGATTCCTCTCGACAAAGCGTCCAACAGTAATCCGCTAATATTAAAACATTCCACTTCCCTTGGTATCTTTTTTCCATATTTGCAATTTCTTGATGGAATCGTTCTTCATGTTCTTCACTCACATCTCCAAAGTTTTCGGGGAAGTAGTCTAAGTGAGAGTGTAGAAATAGAGTTTGTTTACAATCTCTGGATAATTTTCTGCTCTTTTATTTCCTAAGAATTTGGTCACCACCATTCTATTCCCATACCTTTTTCTTTTTTTTTTCTTCGAGAAGCTTTCTTATTTGGGGTCCCACAAAAATTCCCTCTTTAA
This sequence comes from Oxystoma pomonae, assembly GCA_963921995.1. Classification (NCBI taxonomy): domain Eukaryota; kingdom Metazoa; phylum Arthropoda; class Insecta; order Coleoptera; family Brentidae; genus Oxystoma; species Oxystoma pomonae. Next base: position 4,634,940 of record OY998170.1, on the reverse strand, counting down.
TCCTGGCTTCACTCGTTCTGCACTAAAGTGCATAAAACTATGAATCTGTGCATTAATTTATTACTTGGGGTTTCCCAGATTCCAGGGTGCAGTATAGGTATGTAAAAAAATTATGCTATTCCAGGCTCAATAAACAAAGACGTATTTTATTAGGTATACGGCACTCCTCGTTCACAAATCAAAAAGTTTACTTTACTAAAATACTATACTACGAGTAAGGGAGTTACGTTTGCAACTTTACCATAACAAACACTTGAAGAAAGTTGAGAGAAGTTGCCGAAAAGAACTTTACCTTCGCTCTGGGAAACTCCGCAAAAAGTTTCGCAAAACAGGACAGGTAAAGGAATACCATTAAAATTGTCAACAGAGTTTAGCTTAAGCAGAAATTTTTAACGAGAAGGAAAAATCGAGAGTTCTCAAGTTTTTAATTGGAATAATTTCCAATAATATGCATTCGATATGTTAACTCAAAATATAAGTGATTCTTTACTGGCGACTTTTTTCTCCTTTTTATTATACAGGGTGGAATCTTTAAATGGAACGGTGCTTCTAGAGGCTTTAGGGAAGAGGTTTTGAAAAAAGCTAAAAGTGAATCTTTAATGATTTTTTAAAAACTTTTGGGGCCCCCAACTGGAGGCCCAGGGCCCACCAACTATTTTTTTGGCACCTTTTTGGGAAGCTTGTTAAAAAATAAATTTAACTTTCTAGTTTTTTTGAGATCCGTCAACGAATGTGTCAAAAATTATTTTTTTTTGTTAATTGTTTTAGCTTCAATATAAACTACATATTTCTCTATTTACTAAGTGGAATAAAGAAAATACCACACAAGGACATTATTGGTGGCCCATTTTGGGGCCCAGGGCCTACCAACATTTTCTTGATGAGGAGGTACCACTTGTGGGACCTTTTTGGAAAGCTTGTGTTAAAAATTTTTTAAAATCTATTATTTGTAAAAGAAAATAGACGTGTGCTTTGAATCTATTTCCCTTGTATCTAATATCTAGTAAATTTAAAAAAAGGTAATTAGGCTGCGCCTCCAAATAGGGCGTCAATAATATTTTTGTGTGGTAGTTTATTTATTCCGCTTAGTAAATAAAGAAATATGTAGTTTATTATGAAGCTAAAACAATTGACATAAGAAAGTTTTTTTTTAATTTTTAACACATGGGTTGACAGATTTCAAAAAAAGTTACTTAATCGAATTTCTTTTTTAACAAGCTCCTCATGAAAAAAATGTTGGTAGGCCCTGGGCCTTCAGTGAGGGCCCCCAAATGGCCCGCCAAGAATGTCCTTGTGTGGTATTTTCTTTATTCCGCTTAGCAGATAGAGAAATATGTAGTTTATTTTAAAGCTAAAACAATTGACAAAAAAATAGTTTTAAAAAAATTATTGACACATTGGTTGACAGATCTCAAAAAAAAATAGCGCGTTAAATTTCTTTTTTAACAAGCTTTCCAAAAAGGTGCCGTAAGTGGTACCTTCTTATTTAAAAAAAAAAATAATTGGTGGAGCCTCCAGTTGGGGGCCCCGTAGTCCGTAAAAAATCATTAAAGATTCGCTTTTAGCTTTTTAAAAACCTCTTCCCTAAAGAAGCACCGTTCCATTTAAAGAATCTAGCCTGAAAGTTGCATTTTTTTCCGCAACGTTGCGTGTTCACACACAACTAAAAATCGTATTTTGAAACAGCTTTCAAGTTTATTCTTAAAATCATTTATGAGACTGTGATAGAACTATTACTTTTATTTATTTTAATTGTTTTCGAGTGTTAAGTAGGGCAAATATTGTCAAATTTATCAGAATTCATTAAATATTATGTAGATCAGTCTTTATTATCATGGGTGTCGATGTCAAAAAAAGGTATCAGGGTTCGTACGCTACTGGAAAACCTTGAAAACCTGGAAAAAACCTGGAAAATGAAACAGGCAAAAAAAAACCTGGAAATTACCTTAAAAAAAAAATTTGGAAAAACTACTATTAGGTGACATTATCACCTGGAAAAACAATTTGAATAATTATTTTACCTCAAAACCTTTAAGTAAAATTTTATTTTAATTTTTTTTTGTTCTGGCTTCAGTTTGAAAATATATCAATCACAATAACCTACTAATAGAAGGTCAAGCTCTATTTAAAGATTTCACAAAAAACATATTTCGATATTTCACAAAAAAAACTTGAAAAAGATCGCTTAAAATGCAAAAAAATTTGCCTGCGGTTCTATAAAATCATTGTTTGGGAATTCGTATCCACAACACTTAAAAATTGTAAAAATCGTCATTTTTTGTACAATTTTCCTCAAAATTTTCGCCTGAACTCTCATCAAAAAACGTAAAGGAGCCTAAAATATGTTCAAGATTTTTTTCTTAATTTTTATTCAAAAATTAATTTGATTTTTTTTAAATTTCAAATAGGTAACCAATATAAACAAAAACAAACTTTTTTCTTCTACTACCTAGGTATTTTTGGATTGCCTTTCTTTTTTAACAAATATATAAATTTATTACTTATTTCTCCGGTTTCGTCATTTCATCCTTTTTTACAAGCTTTTATTTAACTTGCATTGTATGTAACTATGTTTGTTCGGGTGGTATTTGGCAGGCTTCTATAGTTGCGGTGACAATACAAGAATATAGTGTGATAAAATTGACAGCTCCCCCCTACTCGAAGGTGGTGGAGGGGGGTACATTTGAAGTACGCCCATTTCATTGAAATTTAGTGTGTTGGGACACTTTGGGATGGAGGTAACGAATTTCTAATCAGATTTTGAAAATTCAATATGGCGGATTCAAGATGGGCGATTTTTGGTCATCTTTTGCTTTGCAATTTTAACTAACTTATACACATCCGATTGACTTCAAATTGGAGGGGGGAAAGTTTGTCCGATTTCAACCATAATTGGTATACGGGGGCTTTTGGAGATCAGGAATACGAATTTTTGATCAGATTTTGAAAATTCAATATGGAGGAGTCAAGATGGACGATTTTCTGTCATGTTTTTCTAACCAATTTTAACTGACTTATCCACATCCGATTGTGTTCAAATTTGGTATGCGTTTATGGTATTATTAGGTACACACTTCCCTCTGACGAGGGAAGTGGACAGGGAAAAACATTTAGTTTGTTCAATTAAAATCAAAATTGGCACACAGGGGTTTTTCGGGAAGGAGATATGAATTTTTGATCAGATTTGAAAATTTCGATAGGGCGTATTATTCAAAATGGACGATTCAGGGTACAAATCTAAAAATTAAAAAATAATTTTTTATTAAAAAAACTCAAAGAACAAGCTTTTATTAAATGTACTTAAAAGTAGAAAATAATTTTTTATCTATCTTATGCCATAGTAAAAGCGATGGGAGCAAATTAAAAATTTTAACTTTACGGTGACAAAGAGAGAACTACAAAAGAAGAACTAAATTCTTCTTCTATTCGAAATGCTTTCATCTAAAGAAGCTGAGAACCGGTGAGATTGCCGTGCTTGCCAATCTCCACAGAGGCCAATCAACTCCTACCGTTTTAGTGTCCTTTTCTCGACCTTCGTTTTTCTGTCACTTTTGAGTGAAAATGGCGGCGAAGGTGGATTAAAGGACACTAAATCGGTAGGAGTTGATCGGCCTGTATGGAGAGGGTACTGCCTTAGGTTATAGAGTAATACGACTGTTTCTTAGGTGAATCGTCGATGTGACCGATATACGATACCCAGCCACTAACGATACCTAAAGTTAAATTTTTTAATTTGCGCCCATCGCTTATGGTATAAGAAACATAAAAAAAAAATTTCTACTTTTAAATGCATTTGATAAAAGCTTGTTCTTTAAAAGTTTTTTTTATAAAAATTTATTTTAAACCTGGAAATTTATTAAAAAATCATTTGAAAACCCTGGAAAACATTACAGAATTACGAAAGATGTCATCATTGTTTTCATTCTGCCTCTTTTTTGTCATGCTAGTGGTAAAGAAAAGAAAAATTTTAATTTGCGGACATTCTCTATATTTGATTATTTCCATCAGCTCTCAATGTCGTTGGCGTTGCCGTGGCTGCTAAGCTTTTTGGTTAGAATGTTTTGTTTTTAACTTTCAAGGGTAGTGCTTTATGTGGCCAAAACCGTACTTACTTTGGGACCCCTCCCCGACAACATATAAAAATTTTAGCCTCCTCGGATTCTTTTCGAGGTACCCCACTTATTTATGGCAATTTTACTGTACTATTAGCAGTAAGACGCGAGCGTAGTGACCAAGGTGTGTGAATGAAACATGTATATTTATTTATTTTATAGACGAAAATGTCTAGACCTTTCATGGCATTTCTCCTCTCCGCGCAGCTCTTCCAGGCTGATGCCCAAACAAACGGTTTTTAGTCTAAACCGCATATTTAGGCACCGGCGAAATCGCGAGCAAGATCATTTAGCAACTGTGCACACAATTAATAATTAGGGGAAGACTGGGCAGAAAGCTCTAATAAAGAAATTTTTTTTTGTCAAATTCAAGAATTTTCTTCCTCTGGGACTACCAGGTATAAAACTATACGTAATGTTTTTTGGTAAATTAAAATTAATTTGCCCCACTCTGGGGCTTGCTGTTTCTCTACTGGGGTAAGATGTTTTTGTCACATTGTGAGTATATTTTTTTAATAGTTAAAAACTCAATATGTAAGTATTCCCCACGAGTTTTAAAAATACATTAAAAAATCAGAAAGTGTCCCTTTATCTATCCCTTCTTCGAGGTACTAACTACGGGCTAATTACGGGCTAATTATCTACCGCAAAAAAAAATTTAGGCTCATATCTCCTTATCTGATTTTTTTAAAGTTTAAAATGCGGGGTGCATCTGCATGTACAGTACCACCCCGCATCCATTAATAATAGCGGTACCCAAAAAAAAGTATGTCAGAATTATGGGCTAACCATCTGCGTCAAGAAAAAAATTGGGCTCATCTCCTTATCTGATTTTTTTAAAGTTTAAAATGCGGGGTGCAGCTGCATGTACAGTCCCACCCAGCATCCATTAATAATAGCGGTACCCAAAAAAAAGTATGTCAGAATTATGGGCTAACCATCTGCGTCAAGAAAAAAATTGGGCTGATCTCCTTATCTGATTTTTTTAAAGTTTAAAATGCGGGGTGCAGCTGCATGTGCAGTCCCACCCAGCATCCATTAATAATAGCGTTAAACAAAAAAAAGTATGTCAGAATTACGGGCTAATTACAGGCTGATCATCTGTGGTAAAAAAAAAATTGGGCCCATCCCATCTGATTTTTTTAAAGTTTGAAATGGGGCCTGCAGCTGAGCGTTAAAAAAATCAAATAAGGAGATGAGCCCAAAATTTTTTTTGGAGTAGAATGTTAACTCGTAATTAGACCTTAACTCCTACATTTAAAAAAAAAATGATTTTTCGAATGCGGGGTGTAGCTTCATGCCTATTATTTCTTTTTAGGCCCATTTCCAGGCTGAACTGACAATGTTTATCTCCATTACACAAGTGCGAGACGCTAAAAGTACAGAACGTTTTCTTTTTAAGCTGTGAATTTGAGTGTATTCTTAACTAGCTGAAGACCCCTGGTCTTCGCCTGCGATTTTACCCACTTTTTTCCGTTTTTCTTGCTTTAAAGGATCGTAACTGTTGGTTCCGTCAACCGATTTTAATGAAATAAAGACCACTTCCTGCGCAAGACTCCAAAGAATACATTTATGAAACTCTTATCAAAATCCATTTAGTAGTTTTTGAGTGATGCTGGAACAAACAAAAAAAAATTAGGATTTTCGGTCAAAGCCAAAATTAAAAAAAGTTATTCATTGTATAGAAACAGTCTCTCTAGAGAATCATTATTCAAATTCAAATTTAAATTCTTCATTGATGTTATTATGCTGTTACAGCATTTACATAAGTCAAATTACAAGCCAAAGGATATTATATTTCAGACCTAGGGCAGGGTGTTTGAGTTCAACATCTTCATCCCATTGTTTTCATGTTAACCTGATACGTTTTCCCCTGTTTTTAATATTATTTAAAATACCTTCAATAATTTTTAGTTCCGTCTAGATATAGTAATAAAAATCTATGTTTCTATAAAAAAAAACCTAAAAATGTATTCAAGTAGGATGTACAACCATAAAAATAAGAAACAGGTGCTATGCAACACAGATTTCCCGCCTTTGTTTATCAAGAATGGCCAAATATGAGGAATTCTAACCTAGTATTTAGTTAATATTTTAATTTAACGTACCTGTGAAACGAAATACTGCGGTCTCCCGGCTTCTGTTTCTACTTGCATACAATAATACACTTCGGAACCATTTTTCGCCACAAACTTTTCACAAAAATATCAAAAAAACACTATTGACATATGCTGAAACTTTCACTTTCAAAAAAATAATGACATTTCAGGAAAAATCGAGGAACCGCAACAAACAATCAATGTTGCCACGTTGATTATAAAAGAAGATGTTTAAGGAAAACACATGTTAAATTTTCAAAAAACGTCGAAAGTTTTAAATAGGTTGTGAGTATTATGTATTGTGTATATTAGCTTTTTCAACATATATCTTAAACCTCATTAATTAATTAATAAATAAGTGTCAAAACTTAATCCAAATTTAATAAGTTTTTTCTTTCTCCCCTTTCCCCACTGTAGATATTACACGCAAACAACCAGTGTAACCAGACAGTCCAGATTCCTTCTAGTAGTTCAATGTTCTAAGGATCTTTGTGTTTTAAAATAAAATTATTTCAAGTAGCGAAATCCTAAATAAAATTTAAAGTAGATGCATCTTCAACAAAAAAAACCTGCGTATAATAATAAAAATAACAAAAACAGAGTGCAACATTTAAAATAAAAAGTACCTTTACATTTATGTAGGTTAAAACAATAAGACACTAAAAAATATAAAAAAAAAAACAAAACTACCCCAAAATACAGTCTATTGTAGATTTGAAAGCTCACAGTAAAAAAGTAATTGATATTGTAAAATGCTTGGTCAATTAAAAAGTGTTTTAGAGTCTGCTTAAACGCTTTAATGTTTAATTTACGAACTCTATCTGGGAGGGTATTATAGAATTTAATGACATAAATTTATCCCGTTTCTTGTTTTTGAAAGTCTTTGAAAAGGAGTACTGATCTGACTACGATTTCTGATATTTACACCATGCGTGCTACCCCTGGTGGTGTGTGAAGAATAACTATCTTTTTTTAACTCTTTAAATGCGGTACTATAGTCCTCCTGATAGCCTTAATTTTCCAAAATTCTCACTGCTCTTCTATGTATTCCAAAGATTAATAAATAAGCCCAAATAAGGCGCAATTACACAGACGAACATGCTCAAATAAAAGCTCGTGCAAAAGATCTAAAATTTTTTGCGTGAACATTTTTGTGAGCTTTTTTTTTAACATTTTGTTGGGGTAAATTTTTGAGCAAATTATTGCTATCTATTTTGGAAACATATTTTTAAAGATGAAAATAAATACAATTTAACATCAGTGATCAGTGATCTCAATTCTTTAAAAAAATGGAACACCAACTTTTATTTAAAATTTTTGTGAAAAAAAGCCGACGGCAAGCGAAACATTATTATTGGCTGTACTATCAGTTTTGTCACATGGATTAGGGTTACTTATAATATTTTTTTCTTAGGGTTTTTCCGGATTTTTTTGCCCGGGGTTTTTTTGGGATTTTCTTGCGAGTTTTTTTTATTTCCAAGGGTTTTTTTCCTAAAGTCAAAAAAAACACACGAAAATGTTTCTTTTTCAAAAAAATTTGGAGTTTTTCAAATATCGGCAAAAAACACAAAAATTGCACTTTTAAGCGGTAATCCGCGCCTCACGACTATGAAGAGTGGCGGGGAGGGGGATTTTTTTTAAACATATTTTTGTAACTTTGCTTTACCTGTAGCTTTTATTATTGTTTTTTAATTCCTCACACCGGATTTACCTAGTTAGTTTAAAGTCCCAAGGGTTGCTTAAAAAAGCAAAAGGTTCATGAAAATGCTGAAGATATAGATATTTATTGTCAATTTAATGTAATAATCAAGGTCGATTACTGACACTGAACCAACCATATGCAAAGGGCAACATTGCGATTCAAAAGGGTGGCGGGCCAACTACCTGGGAAATCCAAAACCCGGGATGATAGATCGGGGACACAGTCTACTAAATTACTGCTAAATTATATTTTTTAGACAAGGGTCGGGTTCGTAGGGTTGTAAAAGTGGGTAATAAACGGGTATTATTTAAACCGAACGTGCTTTTGTTCATATAATTGAGATTTAATAAAATGTTTGACTTAATTATTATTGTAAAAAACTAAACTAGGAAGTAAAATAAAGGGATATTCTTTTAAACGTAAATTTTTATCATTATATTTTACAGGCAACAACAATAAATAAGTGCCAATTATAATTTTTTTTATTCTCATTTTTTTTACAAACCCAAAAAAGTTACAAGTATACTGGCATATCCCCTATAAAAATCAGATCAATCGAAGTTGCTTATGACGTAAAATGTGAATTTCGGCATCGAATCGTTTTTCCGTCGGAAAGCACTTGATTAAAAATACCTTATTTCAAAACTTTGTTTTTCTATTTTCACTTAAGTTCAATGAATTCTGATAACAATGTATATTTTGAATTTGTAAAGAAATTTTTGTACCCCCAATTCTTCAAACAAATTTTGCTCATCATTCTCTCCAAAATTTACGTGTGTTTTTTTGTACGAGATTTTGCTCGAACATTTCTTTGAACATTTTGCTCAAGAGGCTCGTGTAAATGTTTGTCGGCATTTCAACATCAAAGGAAAGTTTGTCTGTGTAAATGCGCCTGAGACTAACAATTTTCGTCATTTTCGCGTCTAATTTTACTCCTGCTATCCTACTATCCAGACTTACATCAGACTTATTTTAAAGTGAAAATATCTAGTGCTCAGTTTTGAACTCATTTAGACGTAATTTGTTACTGTCAAACCAGTTTTTTAAGCAAGCTAAGGTACTTTTGCTTTATCCAAAATGTATTTTTCAGAGCGACCAAAATCAACTGATGTCGTGTCATCAACGTATAGAATTAAAGAACTGTTAGTACCAGATTTGTCAAGTCACATAAAGTTAATTTTCAGTTTTATCAGCATTCGTATCCCTATCTCTATCGAGTTGACCAATCAAGGAGGTGCACTTTTAAAATCATGGCGAATGCGTGACAGCTCCAGCTGATTAAATGCACGAAAACCTCGTTAGGTACGATAAGGGAGATAGATATATAGATATTATAGATATAGATATTTGAGCAGAATGTATCCTCTCTCTGTCTGCGAAAATTTTGATTTATTATGGTCGCGATTCTTCTAAAACCGTCAGTCACTAACTGCTTTTTTGTCAGAACTTATTTGCTAATATTGTTCCAGTAAATAAAAAATATGTCAATTTTAATTGCCTTAGAGCCACCTTTTTTAGAAGGCCATCAGCTGATGATTTTGACAATTTGTTACTTTGCAGATTTATTGTGCAGCCTGCTTACGCGTGCACAAGAGTTCAGCGGGACGTCCAACAACAGACTAATATATTAGAGCCCTTTGCTCACATGTTGCAGACGGAATTTATGTCTGCTTGTGTAACATTTTCCAATTTTCCGTCAGTTTTCAACGAGAGAATACCTCATCGACGAAAAATTGGTTTTCTCCAAGTAGGCAGCACTTTTTAGCGAATTAGGACTACAGTCTTTGCAAATTCTTCAGCTTTTTGCACTGAGGTACAAACAAGTCTTGTTTTTCATTAGATTTACAGTGCCACAGCCATCTTCCGATTGTTTTTTAAATCGTGCAGTACGGCACCTATCGGTTGGAAATTATCTGTCATTGTGGTACACCTGTCTGATGAGTCCCTAATAAGGACGAAACGGCGTCGTCCTAAGTTCCAGTGGCTCCACCCTCTGTGTGTGCACCATATATTTGTTCGCAGATGATGCCTTATTGTATTTTGCCGCCAGTGATCTGGAACAACTTAATGCTGCCATGAACGGAATCCTGAAAAGTGTATATCAGTGGTGCAATGGGAATGACCTTAAAGTAAATATTTCAAGGACCAAATTTATGGTTATTACAAAAGAGTGTATTTATCGACACTTGAGCACTATAGATTTTAAGGTAATGTTGGGAGATGAAGAAATTGAAAGAGTAGAAAAATTTAAATATTTGGGGGTGTGGATAGACCGTAAATTGGATATCAAGGCAGCTGATATTATAAAGAAAATTGCTTTTAAAGTCAATTATCTTTCTCGATGTTCTCCGTATATGTCATCTTGGACTAAGAAGACTGTATTTAATACTCTAATTCTTCCACATTTTCACTATTGCTCAAGTATTCTTTTTCTTCTTAAACAAAATGAAATATCGAGATTACAAAAACTTCAAAACCGAAGTATGAGAGTGACACTCAGAAAATCAGGCTTGACACCTGTAAGAGATATGCAAAAAGAGTTACAATGGCTACCACTGCGTGAGTTATTCCTCTATAACACCTTAGTATTTGTTCATCAAATTAAACTTGGCCAGGCTCCGCAATATTTGCTGCACAAAATTAAGTATACAAACGAAATTCATCGATATAACACACGAAATAGGGAAAATTTTTATATACCAAAAGTTGAACAGGAAAGGTCTCAAAACTCTCTGTATTTTAAAGGGTTAAGAAAATATAATGATCTACCAGTAACCAGAGACGTTAAAACTCTTTAAAACAGGTCTAAGAAAATTCCTGTTCAATGAAATCAATATCTAAGTAGGGAGTATAGGTTTCTTCGGTTGTTTTATGAATTGTCAAAATATTCATATTCTTTTTTTAAATTGGTTTTTGTTCTATTTATCTACATAATATATATTAAAATTTTGTGTTTTTATCGTCGGCTCAAAAAATATTTTTATTTAAAAAAAACCTTCTTTGTGAACTAAAAAATTTTTAACAAAAATATCGATACTAAAATATTATCTTACTTGATTTAAAGATTTTAAGTTGTATAGAATGACGGTAATATATTATAATATATTACATATTAAATTATCTGATAATTATTATTTAACACACTATACACTGTTTTATTATCTACTAATAACTGTATGTAATTAGTGTAATGTAAAATATTAGTCTTCACTAAATAAATGATTTATATATAATTCCAGGAAGTTCATTTTGCATTGAAGCACACAATTTTTTTTTGTGCTTAGAACTAGGGTTCTTTAGTGGTAACTTTTCTCTTTTTCTGTTTAGCCTGCTGAAAACTTGCAAAATGGATCATAATTATACCAATATTCAATAAATACATTTTTATATGTTAAATGTAAGAATAGTCACAAAATTAAAACTTTAAAATTAGTAACAAAAAAGGGTAAGTAACACGTAAGTTAATAGTGCCACATATATATACTACTTATACAGACCGCTTCAAGCTACTGCGAACATAGGGCGAAAGAAGTCTAATTTGCCAGTGTACGTACATGCAGAGACACCGCACGCCTATCAGTGAAGCAACCAACACTCAGGCTTCCGATCGCCATTCGCTGCCGTTCGCCGCCGTTCGCCTTGTATTTAGTACGCCTCTAACCACGGTGCTGTGTGGAGCGTAGTCAATGAAACCGGAATTTGGTCAATAAATACGCAAATTTTTATAACGTAATTTTCTTATTTTTTGTCACTGATAAATAAGAGCGTTTTATTGTCAACTGCTCAGATTTATCAGTGACGACGTGTTACAATGAAAATAATAAGGAGAAACAAAATAAAAGCAAGTTCTCAAAATAAAATAATACATTCTAAAAACCAAAAAGATTCTCCCAGTCAAAAAAAAATTAAAGCAAATGTTCGAAAAGTCCTCCTTGCTCGGCTAGACAATATCCGAACCTACTATAAAAACCCCTTCCAACGTTTCCAAGCATGTTAGGGGTGATAATTTGAAAAGCTTCTTCAAAAACAGATAGAAGTCATTAGGAGCAAGATCGGGAGATCGAGCTGGCCATAAAATAGTTCCCCGTGTACTTATAACCCGATTAGGAAATACATTATCAAGATATTCCCTAACAAGGTCAACATTGTGAGCGGAACAACCATTTTGTTGAAACCATGTTTCACCAAATGTTACACCTAACAACTGCCGAGCGGTTGGAATAATGTGCTGCTGCAGTAGATCCAAGTATCTAGGACCATTCAAATTGCAATTGCCGTTAATAAAAAATGGCCCAATTACGTGTTCCCCTACAATACCCCCCCCCCAAACATTTAGTTTTTGGGGATACTGTGTTCTTACGTCAAAATACAAATGCAAATTTTCCCTCGACCAATATCGAACGTGTGTTGGGTTATGACGATTTGACCATTTGACCATCTGCACTTTTTCGGCAACTTCGTAGACATCCATTTTTAGTTTCAAAAATGTATTATTTCAATTAAGAACTTACCCATCTGTTTCTCGAGCAAGGCAGAAATAAAAAAAAATAATAAAAACAAAATGAATTTCCAAAAGATAACACTGCAGCGTGATTCGAATCCACCTCGGTCGTACGGCACGGAGAGTAAATTGGACTTGATTCCCCCTATGTTCGCAGTAGCTTGAAGCGGTCTGTATATTGTACTTGTATTACAAAAGAAAAGAAAAAATCAGAAAATCATCTTCTCCAACACAATGTTTTTTAATAAAAATTATATATTCAAAGAGGTAGATTCTAATATTTTGGTTCTAGGTTGTTTAAAATTTTAATAATAGATTTTATGGACATTTTCTACACTCAAAAATAGTCCCGATATGAAAGAAATATTGGTATATTGGTTTACACAGAGTATGGTTCTCATCCCTCTGTTTTGTAGCTTTTGCAGGGACTTTTATCAAACAACGTACCCGTAGAGAACACTAAATATAATCATTATCAATTATCAAAAAATGATTTTGTTAAGGTAAACCAGAATGAAGGTAAACGGAAAAAAAACAAAAAAAAATTCTGAAAAATCTCCAGAAAAAATCTATGAAAAAAAAAACGGGAAAAACACCCCCATGAAAAGTTATTGTTTTATATTAAAAAATAAGTTAACATACGTGAAAATCAAAACATATTATTTTGGGTTGGGTTGGGTGGCTCTAAATTGAGTTGTCTTGGGTTTGGGTTAGTTATAATAATTTTTTCTTGAAATTTTTTTTCCGGGGTGTTTTTCCCAGATTACCTCTGCATTAGATTTTTGTATTCATGCTCTTAAAAAGTCAACATTAAATGCCTCTTGGGGAACGCCGATGTCGAAACTAAATCAGATTTATGTAAACGTAAAGATTTTAAGATAGTTTTTTGAGAAAGACTCGAATGAGTGTATGTATTTATTTTAAAAGCGTCGTTTTTCTTACCAAATCTCGTAGTATCTCAGTAGACGTCAAAGACAATAGACAGTTTAAGCTCGGAAGAGTGTTTAAGTTGGTCAGACGTAGGTAAAAACTCTATAGGATTAAAGACCGTGCTGTCAATGCGAAAAATTACTGCTACAAGGAGGCTACCACACTGACACTCAAATGCAGTCTGTTCTTAACAAAGAAATTAAAATAAGTTCTTAATAACTTTTAGTATCTTTTAGGTATTTGTTTTCTTAGTACGTTAAATTATTTTAGGTCACGTGATCATTAAAAACCAGCTGATTTCAGCAAGACATACATGACCTACCGTTTACGTCCCTGAAGCTAGCAGAGCAAGGTGAGCAGAACAATTTTAGGTGCTAATTAAGTGCCCTACTGAAAAATTTAGTGCTCCTTTTTTAAAAAAAAATACAGCATGTTCTGCTAGCTTCAGATGAACTCAGCAGAGCAATACATTAAAAATCATCGGGATCAAAATTACCATAGTGCATAACTCGGTGCATAATAAAGTGCTAGTTAAGTGTCCTATTTAAAAATTTTGTGCTACTTAAAAAAAAAATATAGCATGTTCTGCTAGCTTCATTTGAAGCTAGCGGAACATGCTGTATTAAAAAAAAGCAGCACTAAATTTTTAAATAGCACTTAATACTGCTGAGTTCTTCTGAAGCCAGCAGAACATGCTACATTTTTTTAAAAAAATGAGCACTAAATTTTTAAATGGGGAACTTAATTAGCTTTTTTATTTTTACATTTTTTATTCCGACGGTTTTTAATGCGCTCTGCTGAGTTCATCTGAAGCTAGCAGAACATGCTGTATTTTTTTTTTAAAAAAAGGAGCACTAAATTTTTAAATGAGGCACTTAATTAGCACCTAATTATGCACTATAAAAAAAAGTTGTTCTGCTCATCTTGCTCTGCTAGCTTCAGGGACGTCTACCGCTTTTAGTTAAGAAGACGTAGTAACATTTCCTACAAAAAACTATTTATAGAAAAAATGTCACTTAGTGTGGTCACTACTACGGTTAAAAAATTACCACAGTGTCGTAAAAATATAAAGTTATAGGCAAAAATAATATATTCCACAATATAACTATATACCATTACTAGAAGCACGAAACAACTTTACAGTCCGAGGCTTACTTCATAGATGTCAGATTTAATTTCTTTATTATTATATTTACGAGGTAACGACTTTACTGATATTAATTTGGTTGAAATTCAGTAGTCCTTACTCAATACAAAACCGCAGTAGCTGCATATACAGGGTTCCTAAGATTTTCCTTAGGGATAGGATTTCAATAAATCAAACAGAAATGGCATAGAAAGTTCTGCGCGTAGAAAAGAAACAGGTATATTGAGCAATGGTGCCAGTTTGTTATTATCTCCGGACTGCTTTCATTAAAAAAATTGTCGCCACTCTTTCATTGTGAGCATAAATCATAGTTGCAATAATAACCGTTGACAAGATGTCTGCAAATTCTGCTAGATGGCGGCCACACCATGAGATGATCGAGGAAAAACTAGATGTTTTCAGGTCCAAACCACAGCTTTTTCTTGCTTAAAGGAGGCGGCAGGGTCCATTATCTACGATACTGAGCGATAAACTCGTGAGGTTGTTAACATTAGAAAGAAATATCTTCGCTTTTAATTAAATTTCTTTCCGTTCTGTTCTACTAGTGACATCTATCCGGAAACGGCCAAACCATGCAGCTAGCACTAGCAGCCAAAGAAATCAATAAACGGCGCTGTTTTTCCTGCAGAGCTTTTTGCTTGCGATATTATTGATTTTAAATAAAGCTGGCCCTACACTACATTTGATATTTTCGAGGTGTTTTATGATATGATCTCGAACTAGCGGGAGGGTAAAAGCGAAAAATAAGAAGCTGCCAATATTTGTAACACCCAAAAAGGGGTGAAAAGATTTATTTTGCTCTGTTTCTTTACAAAAAACGTTTTTTTTTACGAAAAACTTGAGCTCTGCCACTTTTTTTATTTTTTTCTTCAACTTTCTCGAAATTTTCGTCATACCGTAGAAAAAAATTATTTCCCCCATGGTCATGGGGATCTGGTTTCGAGTGAGAAGATAAAGGGCGCCGCAGGCAAAAATTTTTCAATTAAATTAGCCGAACGCAAAAATGTTAGGAAAACAAAGCACGCAATAAAAATGGCGCCGCTTACAATTTTTTTTCAAAAATTACGTAATTTCGGGAACGCAAAGAAATAGGAAATCAAAATTTAAGAATACTTCATTAAATTTCAAAAATTGCATGTACCAAAAAAAGTACAAATATGACTATTTAGTTAATAAAACATAGTAAATTCTAACCTCAAATAACTCCGATTGTTTAACAACATTTTAGATAAAACTAGGTCAAAACTGGGGGGGCGCACGGTTTTTTTATCAAAAAATCAGCATTTATAATCAGTAATTTAAGATGTTGTGACTTCAGAAAAGTGGTTAATAAAATGGTAATTATTATGTATAGGTTATGATACAGATATTTTAGTTTTCTTTGTGTGTCCTGATATAGTTCAGAAAAAGATCAACATATTTTCAATTAATAATGTGGGAAAGAGAAAACCTATAAAAACCCTTTTGCTTGGTCTTTGCTTTTGTACAGATAAAAGGAAAACAAAATATTGCGCTATATTCCACGTTTGCGCGTACGTTCTATGAGCAGCTGAAACCGTCCAATATAAATAAAATTGGAATCGTAAAATGTCGTGTATCGGTACGAAATATTTTTTGTTTCAAATATTTTTATCTTTCGAACGTATTTCCGATTTGGCAGCAATAAAAGTAGAATTTATTGCACATATTTTTTGACAGGTAAAACGGAATTGAAAGCGTCGATTTATAGCAACAAATGGCAATGTGTTGTGTTTAAATATTATATCAATAATAATTTTTGTATTATTAATACATTTTGAGTAGGTACGTATATATACAGGGTGTAATATAAAAAAATCCCAATAAAGTGCCAAAGTAACATTTGTTTATTTATAATAGTGGTCACCCTGTCGCTACCACCGGCCAATAAAACATAGGTTTTAAAGAACCTTCCTGCCACACTTTTATACCTCCTAAACCTGTTAAATGAAGAAGTATATAGGAGTTCTGACCGCCTTTTTATATAACTCTTTCCTATACATAACATAGTGCACTAGGTCTATTTCTAAGAAAGCTGCAGAAATGTCCTGGGACCTGTTATACAACCAATCTTGGAAATCTGGTCTCCATGAATTCTTGTGGTACAAATTAAGGATTCAGATGCGTCTTGTCACTTTTTAAAACGGTCATATAAAAGAATAACAATCACAAGAGAGGAGTTTAAAAAGTCTACTTACATGAAATATAATATTATAATTAAATATAACTTAGGAAAACTCGCAGTAAACAAAATCATGTGAAATCCGCAGTTTACTGATAACATTCCATAAAAAAAAGTTTCCAAAAAACACGCGCTTCGCCAAATAGGTTTCTTTCTTCTTTTTTTGGAAAAAGTATTGATATTGATGCATTTTTTCAATATTTTGTCGAACAACTCAAAATTTAAACTTCCACAGCATCCAGATACATTAACTAATTATATTATTTTTACCAGAACAAGCACTAAAAAACCGCCAACTATTTTTTGTTTACACATTTTTGTTATACAAAGGTACTATGGTTTTTTCATTTACCATATGACCAAGAGAAGTTCAAACGACCCCTATAAAACGTGTGTAACTAACCAAATAAAAAAAGGAAGAATAAAGAGAGAGAGAGAGACGTTCAAGATGCCCAAAGTTTTGATTAAACGAAATTACCATAAAGTTTAATAATTTATTTATAAAAAAATACGATTATGGACATATTTTGGGAGAGCCTTGTCCCATGAAGTAAAAATGCCAAGGTTCTAAATCACACTCTTTATAAATAAAACCCATTTGGAGTCCTTATATAATTATAAGTACCTAACTAATGTAACTTGAGGAGCAATAGTTACACACTTCCGCATTTATCAATTAACTTTTTGTTCTATAAAATTCCCTTAAGCGCTCTAGTAACCACATTTTTCATTATATAATTAAATATGACCTTAGGTTAATTAATAAAACTGTAGAACAAGAGAACCGAGAACCTAATTAATAAAACTCTGAGAGCTTAAATGTTACTTGGGTGGGGGTCAAAACTCTAAAGTTTTTGAAAAAAATTACATCTAAATTCTACGTTTTTTCCAAAATACGACAACACCGTACAATAGATTAACTTTTTCACGTACCAATGTTAGTTTTAAAAGAGATATTCAAAATATCTTCCTCACAAAGTAGAAACGTAAAAATAAAAAAGTCACAAGAGTACAAACTGAAAAAGCTGGAGATGCGTCGCGATGCGCTGCGTATTTTATATGTACCGATAAAATAAAACTAACGCTAAATTTTTTGGATACACCAAATTTGTTTTAATTTTTTTGCGAATGTTTTACAGCCTCAATTAAACCTATTTTGATCTTGACCACGTTTATCTTATTTAAATCTACCTCAAGTTAAAGGCGCACAAAGAAAGCGTTGGGCAAACATTATGAGAGGGGGAGGAGAAAGCGTAGGAAGCTTGGCTCAATTAGAAAAAAAAAAGAAAAAATACGGTCATATGCGGGATAATTATATTTATTGAAACTCTCCAAAATGACTCATAATATTCAACTTATTCACGTTCATAATATTGGATACATGTTTTTGTTCGACTCATTGAGATTGAATTTTCCCCAAAAATTAAAAAGAAAGAGACAGCCCCCCCCCCCGCAGGAACCTCAAGCCCTCTGGGAATTATTTCTGCGTATACCACTGCTACAACGCTGCCTTTTTGAAATTTTAATAATAAACTAAATTAGGAACGATTAAATTAATGCTTGAAATTTAGCTTTAATTTAGTTGAGCGTTTTGAGAATTTTAACTCAATTAAAATTCTAAAAGTCAAAGCCTCAGCTCTTGCACAGCTTCACAGCAATAAATTTTTAACGACTTGTTTATATACTTACCTCGATTTTAACAGTGACATACGCAGGGGGGGCTTTGGGACTCAAGACGCCCGCCCCAGAGCAATTAATTATAAATAAATATAAAAAATATATACAGGGCGGATTCTTTAAATGGAACGGTGCTTCTAGTGGCTTTAGGGAAGAGGTTTTAAAAAAAGCCTAAAGCGAATCTATAATGATTTTTTTTTTACCTTCATCAAAAACATGATTTTAGTAACTGTTTGCAGATAACTAAAGCATGGCTTTTTTGGTTACCGATGCAAAAAAGCTTTTTTTTTATCACGGGTGCAGAAAAAGATTTTGGTCCGCTTTTTACCCAAAATTAATGAGAAATAGCGGAAAATAGTAATATTGAAAAAATCTTTTTGCGTCAAAGTTAGGCCATTTCCACCAGTTTTCACCAAGTGTTTACGAAAAAAATCTTTTAAAAATATCGTGAAAATATCAAACTGTCAACTATTAAAATGTTGCAACAATGAACGTCACCGAATGAAAAGGCACATCGCATCGCCATGGAAACCACCATTGTTATTTCATTTACCAGCCGCCTTGATTTATAGTGCAAAAATGGTGTGTTGCGAGAAGTGCTCTTCGTTCGAGATTTTTAAAAGTATTTTCCTGTGCTTTTTCTTACTCGCGTTTTTAAATACCTCGCTGCGCTCGTTATTTAAACCAACGCTGATAAAAAAAAGCACTATTTTAGCCACTAGTTGCTAAAACTACTATTTACGGACTTCCCAACTATGATAAAAAAAAATTTGGAGCCTCCAACCGGAAGTTACAAATTGTAGCACCTTTTTGGAAAGCTTGTTAAAAAAGAAATTTAACGCACTAGTTTTTTTTTTTGACATCTCTCAACCAATGTGTGTTTTATCTTCAAAATAAACTACATATTTTTTTTACTAAGCGGAATAAAGGAAATACCACACAAGGACATTATTGGCGGCTCATTTGAAGGCCCTCACCAAAGGCCCAGGGCCTAACAACATTTGTTTCATGAAGAGTTACCACTTGTGACACCTTTTTGGAAAGCTTGTTAAATAATAAATTCGATTAAACTTTTTTGAATCTGTCAACCCATGTGTTTGTCGTTAAGGACGGTTGAGTGAAAAAGAAAATCGAGGTGTGCTTTGAATCTATTTCCCTTTTATCTAATATGTAGTTTATTTTGAAGCTAAAACAACTGACAAAAAAATAGTTTTTTTTTAAATTTTTGACATGTCAAAAAAAACTAGTGCGTTAAATTAATTTTTTCACAAGCTTTCCAAACAAGTTCCACAAGTGGTACCTTTTTATTTAAAAAAAATATAGTTAGAGCCTCCAGTTAAAGGTTTTTTTTATCATGGGCGGAAAGTCCGTAAAAAAGCATTAAAAATTTGCTTTTAGCTATTTTTAAAACCTTTTCCCTAAAGGCGCTAGAAGCACCGTTCCATTTAAATAATTCATCCTGTATATATAGAAAATACATAAAAGCCAATTGCACCTCATCAATGTGTTTAGAATGTGATTCCACAATAAGCTTAAAATACCAGAGTATCGCATTCTAAACGCCAATTAAAATTTAACCAGGTTTAAAAGTGCGGTGCGATTGGTTGATATTCATACCTACTACGACTTATTCTATTCTATGTTTTTAGATAAATGCCAAAAGATGTCTTGAGACCATCGAAAAATGACCATCCTACATTCGTGCTGCTGCTGGAGGTCGGTTAGAAAAGGCAGTTTTGCTTGCGGAATCTATACAGGGGTAAGTCAAACAACAGTGGAAGTCCCAGAGGGGGGGGCGATCGCCCCCCCCCTTTGCTCCAAAAAAAAGTAGATAACAAAGATGCTGGTGGTAACCTTGAAGCCTTTGGAAAAAAAATGAGAAATTGCAGAACGTTCCTTTAAAGCAGGGTTGGAAAAAAACCCGGGTTTTTTTATATAAAACCCAACCTACTGGGCTTTTTTGGGTTGTATAAATGGGTTTTTTATGGTTTTCTTTTTATATTATAAACAGATTGTAGTTCTTCTTTAAAAATAGGATTATTCTCGTGATCTTTTATTAACTAGAAAATACGATATGTGTAATACAGAAATCGACAGTTTGTTTGTTTGTTTATTAATAAATCAAAGCAGTTTTGGTTTAGTTTGACCAGCGCTTTATGCGGATGCGATGTTCGTATCATATTTTCTTAATATAAACAAACCTAAAGAAAATTATTTTTGGAGTTTGTGTATTTACTACACTGTAAGTACCTGTTTACTATGATATGATAGTATACGATTCAAGGTTTCGTTTTTTTTTTGAGGTTATTAAACCTAAACCATTTTTTAAAAAACAAAAAGGCCTAAGAGTAGCGGTAAAAAGAGTGCTTCAGAATGGACTGAGGTTTTAGAATCCCGTAATAAAAGCAGAGTTTGGAAATACTGAACCACAATCGTTTTATTTTAAGAATTTGTATTGTTGCCCAGCTAGTGCAGCATCCATTGAAAGATATTTCAACTTACGGTCTTATTTGGAATAATAAAATAAGAAATTGTTTGGGATTAAAAAAAGCTTTGCAACACAAGTTTATGGAATCTTACGATCAGATTCAAACGACTGGTAATAATATACCTTTTTTATTTTATTAATAATGAAAAAACCCACTTTTAAGAAAGCCCTGCGTGTTTTTTAAGTGGGTTTTACCCAAAAAACCCAGTGGGCTTTTTTTGGGTTATCCACTGGGCAGTCAACCCTGCTTTAAAGACATTCTATCTAGAATCTCTCCACAGTTTGACCTTCACACCAAGAATAAACAAACGCATGAAGTACTTACAGCGAAAACCACGATATTGTAAATACGGGACAGTATTATAGAGTTTCTATTTGTAAACAAGTTTTAGACAAAATCATTCCGGACATAAAAAAGTATTTTTGACCTGAACATATTCATACCAAGTTTTATACAACGTGAAGAAAATCAAGGCAAAATTAACTAAAGTCGTTTCCGAAATACTACAAACTGTTTGATTAATCCAAAACACTTGAACTTTTATTGGGAGAAGTCAGTATTTGGACACAATATTGTTCAGAAGTAGGCAAAAGCTTAAGTCAGAACATAACATTTTCGAGGCAGTGAAAAAGTGTGGCGATATTTTTCAAAAGTTTGACATAAATTGCGCCGCTATAACACCTTTGATATTTACGGTATCAGTTTAATTTTGTGTTAAAAGTGGCATTTGTAGTGTCATTTTCTTAAAAAAATTTCGACTGCTGCGCTTTAATTAGTTTAATTTTAAATAAAAATTTTTTTTTAAATTTCTGATACTGATGATATTTTTTTTAGTTTAATTTGACTGAAAAATTTCATTTTTAATGCAATTTTCTCAAAAATTTTCGGCGCATTTAAACATTTTTTAAAAATAAAAAATGTATGAAATAAACAACATAAATTCTGAGTACCCCCCCCCTAGATTTGAGGCCAAATCGGCGTTTGTATTTAGTTTTGTTTGCATATATCGATATGTTCCTTATAAAAGCTATGCTTATATCCTAGTTTTTTTTTCGTATCGAAACCGCCCCCCCCCCTTTTCAAATGGCTGGGACCGCCACTGCAAACAATGTACCTTATTTAGTCATACAAAGTGATTAAGTGCCTACGATAAAAGGATTTATTTGTTAACGTCCCTCCAACAATTGAAGCTTCCCGTACAAAAACATCATCTTCCTAAATGTTATTTTTGAAATAGGAACAATTACTTTAGATTGTATTAAAAACTCTAAAAATTATTTTAAATATCAAGCCCATAACAAATGCGGCCTGAACTCAAAGTCAAATCGAGTCGCGACAGAAAGTCTGCCCGCATGTGGTGTGCGCGCGGCTTTTCACGACTCTAGAAAAGTCCAATAGAAGCTATCCCCGCTGCTAGCTTCTCTGTAGCCTGCAGCGGACGCCTATGGTTTATCAAACCAGGAATTAATCAGACCGTATTTAATAAAAAAATTCATCGTAAGAACGATTCACCATAGAAACTGCAATTCGTCAAACCAATTTTTTATCCGAACCTTATTTCACCAAACCCATTCAATAACAAATTCGAAAATTAACAGACCCGTTTTTAATCTAACCATTGTTCATCAAACTCATTCAATATCAAACCCGGAATTCGTAAAAACCGTAATTTATCAGAAAATTTTTGCTAAATTGATTGCGCATTCGCCAATAACACATGAATGCAAGTGACATCTATACACAAACTATTGAACACAACCTGTAAGTATCCCCGCGTAACAGCGACAAATGCATCAAAACGCCGCCTGCGTGTACGCCTCCGGTTCATGTGGTATTGGCAAATGCGCAATTAATTTTGCAAAAATTTTCTAATAAATTACGGGTTTTACGAATTCCGGGTTTGATGTTGAAAACGGGTCTGTTAAATTTCGAATTTGTTATTAAATGGGTTTGATGAAATAAGGTTCGGATAAAGAATTTGTTTCACAAATGGCTGTTCCTATAGTGAATGATTTTATAATTGAACTTTCTTTTATTTAACGGGTTTGATGTTGCACATTCTGATAAACCGTTGGCGTCCCCTGCCGCTATAAAACGCCGGCATCGAGCGTCGAGTCGCGGTCGCGTGCTTTAGGTGGGCGTGGAAGCTATCATTGGAGTAGGTTATTTGCAGATTTAAACGGCTATCGGTCTTGATATAGAAGACATGGACATGCAAATACCATTTACTTCAGCTGACGGAAATAATGCTTAAAGTTAAGCAAGGAGATTGTGTGAATGTGTGGTGTTGGTCTTAATAATAAAGGGTTTTTCAACGCTTAACGGCTCAGAAGTAACTTTCGCAAATATCGCTTTTGCCCATTGAAAATAAACTTCTCCAAAGTTTCTCAGAGCATGAACGTTTTTATGATGACGTCAAATTAATTTATAAATTTATATTCCTCTGTAATATCTATCAATATGTAGTTAGTAAGTCGAAGAGCAATATGTACTAATTGTTATTAGGAAACTGACCCCAATCCGCAAATTTCGATAACTCGAAATTACTATTATGAATATTACCACTTTATGCAAAATCCAATTTTAGGCAACACTATTAACTAGGTCAGCTACGATACTAGTCTATAATTAATTGTTTGCATTTTGGTTATTTAGGTTTAAAACAACAGTTTGCTAGAAACAAAAATCGCTCTTTTGCGATCCTCGGGTCAATATAGTATCTCGTAGTTATATGCTCATTGCTATATGACTTAAAGTGTCGTGAAACAAGCGTTTTACCAAATGGTCTCTTCAACATTAGGTAATTTTGCTAAAAATAAAGAACCGTCATCCAAAATTGTTCTTCCACGATGAATAATAATATCCATTATTTTAGGATGGATTATAATCACCATTACAATGAAGAAAGTGAGCTCTTAGTTTAATTTGATTAAATATGGCGGGTTATTTAGCAAACACAGGGGGAGAAAAAAACATTTTTTAATTAAGGGTGGAAAACGCCATTTTTTTAGTAAATTACCAAAGTTTTAGGACGAATATTAAACAGATTAAGCATAACAATTTACATACGTAATCGAATCCCTGAACGTTTGTAAATACCAGTATAATCTGACGACACTTCTATTCCAATTTCGGCCATACTTGTACTAAATTTCCTCACACCCATTTTAACTGTTAGTTTTCGTCCTGAGGAAATTGTCCTTTTTTGTTTCAGTACGACATTTATTTTAAATTTATCATAAAAGGTAAAAAGGGGCGATTAGATATCACTTTTTTTAAATGGTATGTTTTTTAAAATATAAAAGTCAACTTTTCTTCCACTCCTTACTGTAACTAAAACCAAAAAAAATGCCGATTCTAAGCCTCCTTAAATTATTTTCTTAGGACAAAAATTAATGGTCAACATAGATGGAAAAAACTAGTGAAATACCCTGTACCTAAACATACGTACCTTAATTGTAATACACAATGAGCTTCAAGCTACTGCAAACATAGGGGGAATCAAGTCCATTTACTCTCCGTGCCGTACGACTGAGGTGGGGTCGAAGCACGCTGAAGTGTTATCTTTTTGAAATTTATTTTGTTTTTATTATTTTGTTTTATTTCTGCCTTGCTCGAGAAACAGATTGGTAAGTTCTTAAGTGAAATAATACATTTTTAAAACTAAAAATGGATGTCTACGAAGTTGCCGAAAAAGTGCAGATGGTCAAATGGTACTATCAAGGCAGACCATTGAGACTTATTGAAGAACTTTTTTTGGAGAATTTTGTAAATCGCCCAGAACCTAGTTTGTCAACGATTCATAGGTTTGTGCAGAATTTTGAAAAGTTTGGTTGTGTAGCGCCCAAACCATAAAAAAAACACTTTTTTGAATGACGAGCAAGCGGAGGAAAGTTAACTAGCCACCAAATTGCCGAAGCAGTTAATACGTCTTCAGCCACTGTTTTACGTGTTTTTAAAAATTATCATTATCATTCTTACAAAGCATCAATTTTTTCCGGAGGATAACTATCGTCATATGGAATTTTGTGAAACAATGATGGAAAGGGCTTTTCCATTAATGAATCGTCATAACCCAACACTCGTTCGATATTGGTCGAGGGAAAATTTGCATTTGTATTTTGACGTAAGAACACAGTATCCCCAAAGACTAAATGTTTGGGGGGGGGGAGTATTATAGGGGAATACGTAATTGAACTGTTTTTTATTGACGGCAATTTGAATGGTCCTAGATACTTGGATATACTGCAGCAGCATATTATTCCAACTGCTAGGCAGTTGTTAGGTGTGAGATTTGGTGAAACATAGTTTCAACAAGATGGTTGTCCCGCTCAGAATATTGGCCTTGATAATATATTTTCTAATCGGGTTACGAGTACACGGGGAACTATTTTATGGCCATCTCGATCACCCGATCTTGCTCCTAATGACTTCTATCTGTGGAGTTATATTAAAAATATAGTTTACGGGCATGAAAGGGCTAATAATTTGGAAGAACTTCAAATTATAATTGAAGGAGCTTTTCAAACTATCATCCATAACATGCTTGGAAACGTTAGAAGGGGTTTTTATAATAGGCTCGGATATTGTCTAGCCGAGAACGGAGGACTTTTCGAACATTTGCTCTAATTTTTTTTTGACTGGAAGAATCTTTTTGGTTTTTAGAATGTATTATTTTATTTTGAGAACTTGCTTTTATTTTTTTTCTGCTTATTATTTTCATTTTAACACGTTATTAGTGATAAATCTGAGCAATTGAAAATAAAACGCTCTTTAGCTATACTACAAACAAGCATCAAAATTGTTATGGGATTATTGAGCCAAACGTCGAAACTAACATTTGCCTGTTTACCGCAGAGAATAACAATATCCAATAATAACTATAATTGTAAACTAAAACCATCCGATAGCGGCAAGCACTCTCACGTAGTTATATTTGAATACGTTGTTATTGTAACACTTCGTTTTCGAAATCAAATCCCTATGAAACTACATGGTGGTAATGTATTCCATTTGCAAAGTTTATTAAAGAATATTTTTCCATAAACAGCGCAGGTTCTTCCATTAGGCACACTACGCACTCGACAAGGGCCCGGTTCGAAAAGTTAATTGACTGCAAAGGAGTACTATTACCAGTCAAGCTATTTTTATAAAAATACACAATAGGGAATTTTTTGGTCAGTGTCTTTGACTCTCCGTTATAGTTATCGTTATTTCTGCGACTGCGCAGTTGCTAAATGTCATTCCGTAGTGGTTATTAACCATAACGGAGTCCGGTATTTATTCGTTATTTTTATTTACTTGTTTTAGCAATATTTTAGCTATTTATAAAATTGCTAGATTTAATGAAAAGGTGCTTATTATCGCCTTTATCGAATCGAAGAAAATCGGTAAAAAAGTAGAGTTATAATTTAACAAAAAAAGTTAGGGTATATTTAACGTCAACTACAGAAGTGTATCTGACCAAAAACTCTTTCTGCGAACATACCGTTTTCGTTATTAAAAATAAAAATAAGCATAACAATAGAGAGATTTTGGTCCGAGAGTTTAACGGCATATTTCGTTACTCCTATGGTTACCTTTACCGTAAATAAAGGTAACTTTAGGAGGTCAAAAAATAGTGCTTTTGAACAAACCCAAAAGTAAGGTTTGGCGGTAAATTTTCGTTGTTTTTTTCTTTCTTTATTATAAAATATTCGCGTATGTATACTAATCACGTAAAGATAAAATACAAATCAAAAATCAACAAATAACGCTTATGTTGATCACTTAGCATAAAACATAAAACGGAAGAAAAAATGAAAGGCAGTTGGAAAAGGCGTAAATTTTGTCACAAAATTTTGCAGGTTAGAATTTTTGGCATTCCGTTAAAACTCACTGCTGCCAGCGTTTTGGGTCTTGTTCCGATGTCGGACAGACGTAGTGGAGGAATCTTTTTTGGAAGCAAAGTTGCCTAAACAGATTAAGTTAACCAAACACCACCAGAGATCAGACCCAGCACATCGAGTCAACTTACACCGTCTGGCGACCTCTCGGATCTTGCAGTGGCGTTACTGTACATGAAACCAACGTTTCGCCAAAACGGGCGACCGATTAAGTAAACAAAAATTCACTAGGAGTCGGGACCAGTCAGATTTGAAACATAAAACTGGAGTTTCAGTAGAAATCGGGCAAGTTTACTGGAATTCTCTGTCGTAGCCATCTTTTCCTTGCGGTAGTTGGGGATAAATAATAAAGCCGATCGGAAATTTTGTATTTTTGTGTGAAATATCATGAAATTCCATGAACTTTGCAATAAAATATTGTTGAAATATAATTTTTTATTGAAATAGTGAGAATATTCGTAGCGATCGTGTACTGTCGGCCCTGCATTAGTCATGTGTCAGTAAAATGAAGTGGGTTGGTAATTTTTGGTGTTCAGCCTGGTTTTCAAGGTCGAACAAGTTTGAAGTCTCAATGGTCTCATGGGGTACGTAATAATTTTGACATTAAACACTGACGGCTGCCAACGTTGCAAGTATAAAAATCTAAGAATATTTTTTTGACCTTTGGTTGTTATTTCAAATCAAAGCGTAGGAGTTTCCTAAATTTGGACAAAAATACTAAGTTTGTTGTCCAGGCGTTGAGCTATTTGCACTAAGCACAAATTTTTATGTTCCCTCTATGGAACCCACGTATTCCGACGTCTGTACAACCCGGATTTGTATTCCCCATTTTGGTATAAATTTGAGTCAGTGCGTCCTGACGTCAGGTTGTCTAGGCCAACGTCGAAACGACGTCCAAATGCTAATTGGTCTCCTATTTGTAATGCACTGACGCACCGAGAGGGGGGGTTTTGGGGTTAAAACCCCCCCGAGAAGCCTGGTTATGGTCACATTTTTACTTCAAGTTAAGTTTTGGTTATTATTTATCCCTAACCCTCCCCCCCCCCCGAAGTCAATTCCTGGGTGCGCTACTGTGTAATGTAATTAAATTCTTCGATCACTTTCTGTAAATTCGTCAATGGCGTCATCATAAAAAAGGTGGATGCTCTGACAAGCTTCGGAGAAATTTATTTTCAAGGGACAAAAGCGATATTTGCGAAAGTCTCTCCTTACCTCTTGAATTTCTCACGAAATTTTTTATACGTTTAAGGGTTGAAAACTTCTTTATTATTAAGATACACACCACACATTCACACACAATCTTCTTGCTTAACTGTCCAACATTATTAGCATTATTCTCGTCAGCTGAAGTTAATGGAATTTGCATTTCCAAGTCCGCATTTTCTTCTGTATCACACGACACACTGGACACACCGATAGCCGTTTAAACCTGCAAATAACCTACTCCAATGATAGCTTCCACGCCCGCCTAAAGCACGCGACCTCGACTCGATGCTCGATGCATTTAGCAGGTTCAATGCCTTCTCGACGCACAAGAAAGAAGGCATACTGCTGCTGCCGGCGTATTATAGCTGCAGGCAACAGAGAACCTAGCAGCGGGGATAGCTTCTATTGGATTTGTAGTAAAAAGTCGCGCGCACACAATCCAACAAAAGATTGTGTTAAGATGATTATTCAATAAACAAATTTATTAAAATTCTTCTTATAAATCAAACTATGTCCAAAACTCAAGAGGATTGGTTTAAAATGCTTAAAACGAAAAATTTAACTTAAACTTAGGACCGTTCTAAAATAAACTAGTAAATCCCACCGTAAGATTTTTTGTTAAGAGATATCTCAAAAACTGTCTGACTCACAAATATAAAATTTACCTTATCACATTGGTTATTTCATTTCAGTTAGTGACCAAAAATTAAAAAATTAAGGTTAGTTGTTAAGCGATATTTTCAAATCTTGGATTAAAGATGGCCTAAAAGAGTATTATTTAAAAAATTAAAACGTTCTTATTTATAAACCGATTTTTCTCAAAGAATTGTTGATATATGTATGATATAGCGGTCATTTGGATTCGTTATCAATACTTTCTATTTTTGACATTTGTGTACAGAAAAAAAAAATATTTTTTTAAAATCATTACTTCCTTATGAGTTTTCTGATGTTTTATACGAATCCGTGTACTTTATAAAAAAAACTCTTTAATACACAATAATCCAGTTTTTAAAATGTTTGTATGTCTACTAGACCGATTTTGACAGTATAGCTGCATTCCTTGGACTCCAGGGGAGTACATAGGTTTTATTTCATCAAAATCGGTTCATGGGAACAAAAGTTATGACCATTTAAAGTAAGAAAAATGCACGAAAACAGGTAAAACCGCAGACGAAGCTGCAGCGTCTTTAGCTAGTCGCAAATATATCAAACTTTGTTTGAAAAAAATTGGTTAATAAATAAGAAAGTTATGATTTTTTAAATAATACCTCTTTCGGCCATCTTTAATCCAAGATGACTGAGAAAGCAAGCCCTCCTCAGAGGGAAACATTTTTTTACAACCTACTATTACAGGGGTTAATTAACAATTGAGAAAAATTCAGATTCATCCCGAAAAATTCCCCTGCCAAGGGTCTTGGGCGATTTATGGCAAGCCTACTGTTTCTGGCTGCATTTTTTCAGGGGTCAAAAGTTTAAAGCAAAACAAAATGAGGAAAGGGTCGGGTTTTTGTGTGTTCTGGTAAGTTTTTACTTTTATTTTCCTCATGACGAAAATAATCGATTTTGGTAAAATAAAATATTTATGGTCTATATGCATGCGATTCACGGTTTTATGACATGATCAAATGAGTAGTTTACTATTATTACTTCTTTAAAATTGGTTTATTGTCACTCAAGTATAGTCATAAAGGGCTTAGTTTCATTATGCAGGGTGGAAACTTTAAAAGTTTAAAAAAACTTTAAAACTTTAAAAGCAGTCAATTAAAAGCCTGATTTTCATAACTTCTAGCAGACATTGCGCATGTCTTCAGTTTCCAAATCCAAAAGTCCCTAACTTTAAACAAAATAGAGACATAAAGCTATTTGTAACTCATCGCGGTATACGTATCCGCATCTAGCGAGAAACAAGCCCATTGATTGGTCAGAAACTTGTAGCACGTTCGAAAAGAGCAGATATATGCTAATTTAAGGTGTTTCTGAACGCAATAGGTGCTGAGATACGATACGTGTGCCATAACGATACGTGATACCTAACGCATCTCAACACCTATCGCGTTCAAGAAAACCTTAAATTAGCATATATCTGCTCTTTTCGAACGTGGTACAAGTTTCTGACCAATTAATGTGCTTGGTTCTCGCTAGATGCGGATACGTATACGGCGATGAGTTAAAAATAGCTTTATGTCTCTAATTTAGATCATTCTGATACCTAGGCGCAACCTTGCCATAAATAATAGGGAGGTTTTGGTCAGGTCAGTCTGTAACCCTTACCTTTATTCTAGGCAGGCGCAGTAGCGCTTTGTCAGGCTGTTACCTTTATTACAGGTAACCACTGACGCTAATTAGCGTCGAATAGCGACCACCTTTACCGTTAAAAAGACAACCAACCAAACTTGATGTGATTCTGTGGAGGAAGATTTTTAGGTTATAAAAGTTTGTTTTGTTTTACAAAAATTTTGTGTAATTGGATTTTATTTTTTGTTAACCGTGTTTATAGTAGTAGTGGGGTGCCCTTTTTATCGTTTTTTGTTGTAAACAGGTGAGTAAGTACAAATAAGTTTGCAGAGGCTCGATTTCTTCTATTACTCCCCCACAGATATCTTGTAAAATCAATTGCTTGACTAAATTTATGTTGGGGTATCCGTCTCCCAGTCCTATCACTAAATTAATATTTTTCTCCATGATATGGTTAGAAAAGCAAATAAAAAAAAGACTTGAGAAAAAAACAACAAAATTCAATAAAAAAGTAAGGTTATGTTTACCGGCAAACGATTGACTACGTTCAAAAACTCTATTTTTAACCTCTTGAAGTTACCTGTATTTACGGTAACGGTAACCAAAAGAGTTGGTAACAAAATTGGCCGTTAAACTGCCTCACCAAAATTTCCCTAATAATTTAATTAAAAAACACAAATATTCCACGATTAAATGCTAATCGGTGTTCGGAATGGGCCTCACCAGATAACGCTTTATTATTTTTGCCTTTGTGCATACTGGCATAAACACTGTTTTTGGGACAATCTGTGTCAACAATTGAATGCTGAAACGAATTCGTGAAGGACATAAAAGCTGACCCAAAGGATAAGTAACGGCTTTCAATTTCCTCAGTTCTGAAGACGTATAAATTTGTATACTGTACTTACTTGGGGTCAGATATTTTAGGGATATCCGTAGATTATACATGTTTTCGTATCCAGCAGTCATTTTCCGTAGATCATAAGGCGCAATTACACAGACGAATATGCTCAAATAATACCTCGTGCAAAAGATCTAAAATTTTTTGCGTGAACATTTTTGTGAGCTTTTCTTTGAACATTTTGTTCGGGTAAATTTTTGAGCAAATTATTGCTACTTGCTATTTTGGAAACATATTTTTAAAGATGAGAATAAATAAAATTTCACATCAGTGATCGGTGATCTCAATTCTTTAAAAAAATGGAACACCAACTTTTATTTAAAATTTTTGTGAAAAAAAGCCGACGGCAAGCGAAACATTATTATTGGCTCTACTATCAGTTTTGTCACATGGATTAGGTTTACTTATAATATTTTTTTCTTAGGGTTTTTCCCGGATTTTTTTGCCCGGGGTTTTTTTGGGATTTTCTTGCGAGTTTTTTTTTTCCAAAAAAATTTTGAGTTTCTCAAATATCGGCAAAAATCTCAAAAATTGCACTTTTAAGCGGTAATCCGCGCCTCACGACTATGAGGAGTGGTGGGGAAGGAGATTTTTTTTAAACATATTTTTTTAACTTTACTTTACCTTTAGCTTTTATTGTTGTTTTTTAATTCCTCACATCAGATTTACCTAGTTAGTTTAAGGTCCCAAGGGTTGCTTAAAAAGGCAATAGGTTCATGATAATGCTGAAGATATAGATATTTACTGTCAATTTAATGTAATAATCAAGGTCGATTACTGACACTGAACCAACAATATGCAAAGGGCAACAGTCTACTAAATTACTGCTAAATTATATTTTTTAGACAAGGGTCGAATTCGTAGGGTTGTAAAAGTGGGTAATAAACGGGTATTATTTAAACCAAACGTGCTTTTGTTCATATATTTGAGATTTAATAAAATGTATATAGGTTTTTTAATTTGACTTAATTATTATTGTAAAAGACTAAACTAGGAAGTAAAATAAAGGGATATTCTTTAAACGTAAATTTTTATCATTATATTTTAGATGCAACAACAATAAATAAGTGCCAATTATTATTTTTTTTTATTCTCGTTTTTTTTACAACCTTCAAAAAGTTACAAGTATACTGTCATATCAGATCAATCGAAGTTGCTTATCAAATCGTTTTTCCATCGGAAAGCACTTGATTAAAAATACCTTATTTCAAAACTTTGTTTTCCTATTTTCAGTTAAGTTCAATGAATTCCGATAACAATATATATTTTGAATTTGTAAAGAAATTTTTATACCCCCAATTCTTCAAACAAATTTTGCTCAACATTCTCTCCAAAATTTACGTGTGTTTTTTTGTACGAGATTTTGCTCGAACATTTCTTTGAACATTTTGCTCAAGAGGCTCGTGTAAATGTTTGTCGGCATTTCAACATCAAAGGAAAGTTTGTCTGTGTAAATGCGCCTATAGACGTCTTTTCGCGACCGATGATTTCGAAACCGCTTTGAAAACATGCGTAAAATGTTATTTTGGCGACGAAACGGTGTCGTCACAGTTCAAAACATTTCAAAGGATTTCGAAAGCGCCTCGGCCGCCGTTTCGAACACGGTTCAATATGGCGGTACTTGTCAATATTTAGCAATAATGAAAATAGGTCAAGGTTATCTAGCGGCGACAAAAAAAAAGGCTCACTTGTGGATCTAGGACATCCATTTCGAAAAATCACAAAAAAAAACTTCCAAATCCAAAAAACGAGAAGCCACACATTAATGTCATTCAATAATTGACATTTTATCCATCAGTGGCATTGGTTCGAAACGGTGACGTATGTTTTCAAAATGTGCTTTCGAAATCGGTCGCGAAAAGATGTCTTATATATTTTCCCTATCCAGCACTCATTCTTGGTTCCTATCAGCTGTTTTAAAGGAACGCCTATGGTTTATTAAATCAGGAATTCGTCAAACCAATTTTTTATCCGAACCTTCATCAAACCCATCAAATAACACATAAATGCAAGACGGGTGAATGCAAGTGACATCTATGCACAAACTATTGAACGCAACTTGTAAGTATGCGCGCGTAACAGCGACAAATGCATCAAAACGCCGCGCCGCCCTATAGTATAAGTGGACCTTGTTTTGGCCAGAAATAGTTTTATTACATATTACTATTACATTTAGCAAAAACTATGTTTTGTTGACCAAGATAACATAAAATTATGCTCTGCGCCTCCTTCCTCCGACTTACACACCCCCCCCCCCCAAAATTATCAAAAATGTATGAATCACCTACGTTAATGTCGTAATTTAGAACTAGCACAAAGTATTTGTGATGGATGTACAAATACTTGAGTACCAGTGATGTTGGAAGGTCTAAATCCGAGCGGGAGGGGGGGGGAGAAACATGCGAATTTTTGAAAAATATCTCGTACCCGACCAGATTCTTCGAGGCTTTTGTAAGCACTAATCAAAAACAATCCAAGTTGGATTGTTTTTGGTGCCAACTATCGTATTATATGTATGTATGTATTTGAACGTTACATAGTATGTTTCAGTTTTTTCAAATTTGTTGATTTGATCCATAGCAAACTTAACCAAAGCAGTTGTGCGTGTTGTATGACATGTCTCTGAGACCCAAACCTCAAAAAGGTCTTCATTTCCAAATCGATACCCATCTAAAAAAAAAGAGAGTTTTTAATTAAACTTGCTATTTTGTCCAGCTCCGGAGTTTTGAGGTCCCACAAGAATATTAAAACCGCCAACTTCTGTAGCGATATAATACGTTACTTAGTGTTAATTATACAACGACAATATATTAGAGAACAAAAAACCATTCACAGGACAAATAAATCCTATACTGGAAATAGTAAATTATTTCAATTCGTATTCTAAAAAGGTGAAAGTTGTTAAAGTGGCATTGATCAGATTCTTGATGAAAATGAATAGCATCATCAAAATCTGAAGACAAGGTTCACTCAAGTTTATTCGGTGAATCTACACAAAATCAAATCAAGTATTACATTCGACTTCTCCAAATTGACAGGTTGAAATGCCCACCATCTTGGATTTCCAGATATCTGATGGATAGTCTTCCGACGGTTTTTTATTGCCTAATAGGTGCCCAAGTACCGTGCAAAATCTCCGACACAATTCCAGCAGTAAAATATTCTGGTGAGGTTTGTCGCTAACTCCATGCACTATATGGAATATGTGTACCTACAGCATTAAAAGAGAAATCTAAAGCGCAGACGCAGCTAGACGCAAAAAAATTTAAATGGTCCAATAAGCAGACTCATGACCGAAATCATAATATAAGTCACGGTTTAACTTTTTTTGTTGATCAACAGGGACTCCGAAAAAACTTTTTTCTCGGCATTTTTGGTAGATATCCGATTTCTCCAGGATTTAAAAAGGCACTCTGGGGTTTCGAGATAAAATTTCACCTAGAAATAATCTACTTACCTTTAGTTAGAAGAACGATTATCAACAATTGTCTTTCTCAATCTCACTTTCCAAAAATTCGCGTTTAAACTCAGCGGAATATTAAGAGCAATTGTTAAAAAATTCTGTCAAGTTTAATCAACGAAATATCAACGCCTACTTGGTTATAAGTCTAAACTTTGCCGGGATTTTCCGAAGCAGTCATTTAGTTCTATCTTTTTATTGTCACTTTGCAGTTTTGGCAATAATTCGCATGTATACCAAAGTGCGCCAATGCGCCACCTGGGTGTACGCCTACGGTTCTTGTGGTATTGGCGAATGCGCCATTAATTTAGCAAAAATTGATTTTACACATTCTGATAAGCCTTGGGTCTTCTTTTAGAACAGATACAAACACTTTTCAGTTGATTACAAAGAGAGAAAATCTCAGTTTAAACCACGGATGTCAAACAATTTTCGGTTTAAAAAAAACTGTAAGTATTTGGTGAAATCGCTATGATCGATGACTTAGAATTTACTTTTGATCAACTGGATGAAGATGCTGACGAAATTATTGACATTGTCAAAGCACCAAGGAGACCAATATTTATTCGTCCTAATAATAATATACGATACACAATTTTGGCACTAAAACTTTATGTAGTGGGAATGTGTAATTTTCCATGTCGGTTGGCAAACGATCCTTTTCATCCATATCGTGAAAATTATAGTTGGAGATTACAAGCCGTGTCTAATGGAAATTACGTGACTATGAAACGTTTTCCGCCGTCTACGTTAGTTTTAAATCGAGCCCGTGAGACTCACTTGCCAAATCGATAATAATATGGCAAACTGGAGTTTTTTCACTGATGTTGAAATAGAAGATTTTAGTACAAGTACAAGCGTTCTGGGTAGAAAATAAGTCAATAGGAAGTTGCATACAGGGTTTGACATTTCTTGTCTAGGGTGCCGAAATAGCCTGTATTGAAAAAGAAGCGGAATTGCTAGTAAATAAGAGCGAAAAAGATAATAAACTTGATCCACCCAGCCACAATTAACTAAAAGATTCCCAAGTAAGATCCCGTCAAATTTAACGATAAATTTTGCTTTCAAAGGGCGTAAAACAGTGATTATGATTATTTTCTTAGAGCTGACCACCCATAACCAGTTATGCTAAGTCCCGACTCTACGAGATAATTAATCGTAAATATCTTGTTGAAATAAATTTAAAACAAAATTATAATTATGTAAGAGTAAAACAATTAAAACAACGTATACTACAACCCTCTACTATTTATACTTAGAACGCTTTTTGTAACCGTGTTCACGTGTTGTTTACCTTTAAAACGAATTTAAAGCTGTTATTAAATTTAATAAATTTAAAAAGGGATTTAGTGAGGGTGAATAAATCAATCAAATCAATGAATAGCGAGCTTTCCATCAAAAAGGTAATGGTAACCGTAGATCCGGATTTCGCACTTGTGGTGCTGATCAGTACGGTGCTAGGAATTAGGAGATGAAATGATGAAATGATGATGGAAAAATATGACACAGGATTCATGTAAAAGACAACCATCTATAAAATTGCAGAATCGGCAGATGTACCTTCATTTTGAAGGAAAATTAAGCGTCTCTACGGAGACAGATATAATTCGCTCGCTATTCATTGATTTTATTAAATTTAGTATCAGCAAAGGGAAGAATTCCGAATGGAATTAAGCAGAGAGGCAACGGTCTGCTACACAGATGGCTCTAAACTATCAGCCAGGCAGACAACAGGCGCAGGAGTGTACGCAGAAAGCGTAAAAGTTCAGAAGAGCTATCCACTTGGAGAACACGCTACGATGTTTCAGGCGGAGGTGTAGGCCATTATCATGTCAGCAACACTACCCGAAGTCAGAAATGGCAGGTGGGACATATACATATACTTCGACAACTAGGCTGCCCTCAAGGCTCAAGTGCACCCAAAATAGTCAGTAGTCTGGTGGAGGAGTGCGCTGAAGCACTGCAAATACTGGCTCAAAACAAAAGGGTGACACTGATGTGGGATAATACCAGGGAACGAGAAGGCGGAGGAACTTGCCAGACTAAGGGCCGAAACCCAATACATTGGACCGGAATTTTTTTTGGGAATAACAAGGAAACAGGTACAGAGTGAGCTCAACAAATGGGCGAACAATGATCTAAAGACGTCCTGGAGGCAAGAGTCAAAGTGCAGACAGTCCAAGATATTCGTGGATGGTCCGAATGTAGCCAGAACTAAATGGCTCATAGGCAAGACCCGAAAGGACATTGGACTGCAGCTCACAGGGATGCTGCTGGGCACAATCGGCTGAACGAACATCTAACGCAAATGAAAGTAGCGGGAGATCCCGTGTGTCCCGCTTGCGGACTCGAAGAGGAATCGGTGCAGCACTTGATAGCACAGTGTGGTGCATATGCCAGATCAAGGCAGCTGAAGTGGGGAAAAGGAGACAGGGAGGCCCGGCGAGAGAGGTGCACCGGAAGTAGGGGCATAGGGGTAAGGAACGGGGTATGGCAGAAAGGGCCCATGAAGAGGCTTAATTGCCAGGCCCGCGGGCACAGGGGTGTTTTTTTTTAAAACAGACGGGGCTACTCTCTTTTTCTTACATGTACAGAGTCGCGAAGGGACGGCTGATATTCAGGTCTTACATAAAAAATATTTTATGGTATTTTTTTCAATAGCGACGAGAAATCTTCATAGACACCGACCTCTGGTGGTCTACCGAATGTACCCGATTCATCCTCTCTTGAGAACTAAACCCCTCCGCTGTAGATTTGGTCGAAATAGCAGAACCATTTTCAGGAATATAACGTCACTATTTCGCCGTTCACTGTTTTGGTCTCTTAGGTGCGTTCGTCTTCGTGTTTAATTTTTAGAATCGTTCTTATGATATCATGTCCCTGGTTCCATTTATCTACGTGTTGTATAATTTCTTATATTGTCATTCTGGTCATAGGGAACCTCTTCAAAGAAATGATACAACACGTAGATAAATCATATTGTGTATTTTAGTTGCATCATTACGACCACGATCTCCTTCACGCCCGCGTCTTCGAATAAAATAGACTAAAGCGCTGAAAGCGCCGCAGTTTTCCTAAACTGTTTGCTTGACACCGTTTGCCGGCATCTCCCTTCAGTGCATCTGAATTGAATAGCGTTCTTACTCAGACACATGCATTTCGGCACCTGGCACCCACTGTCGAACATTGTATAATGTGATAGAACAAAAATCATCTCTAAACATCAGCAACGTCTATGATTTAAGGCAATAGGGAGTTTTTAGTCAATATACAAAAATAACAACCTTTGTGGTTATCGGTATCTGACAAGCCGTCAAGAATGAAGTTATTTAGATTTATTTTCACTGTTGTTGTTTTATTTTTACTTTTTGCTTATTTTTTTAATTTTTTATTTTTGGTTTAATCTTAGATAGACTAGTACAATAATTTTGTTTTTTCCCTTTTCTGATATACTAACAATAAAGAACTATAACTGTAACTGCTTACCCATAAAGCAATATATTGTGCATTTTTCTTAATCAAAAAGCAACAATTCTAAACATTCTTTTAAAAAAATCCAATAAAAATATAGTAAATATAGACCAAATAAAGTTAACACAAAAATAATGGAATTTCGGCGATAATAAGCGCGTCTTGTGGTTAATAGCAGTGGCGGCTCGTGACTTATAACACTGATGAGGGACCAAGATCAAAAATGTTAATAAAATTAACACCGTAAATGAGAATAATATTGGTCAAATGTAAAATCTAAAACTTAGTAAGATAAAAAAAAAACTATTCTTCACTCTACTATTTTATGCGTTTTTACTTTGACATAAAAAAAATTAATTTATATTTTTATATAGAATGACATTTATTCCACAACATTTCAAATAACATTGAATTTTTGTATTTTAACGCCCGAGCCGAAAAAATGACCCTAGGGCTTTAATAACTTTAAACACTAGTTATCCCCTCACGCTTGTGCATAAATAGTTATTATACATTTTCAATACCCAATTTTTTTGTGTGACCATATAATCACCTACAAGCGTGATGCGCGTATTATAGGCTGAGGTGTCAAGGCTGTCATGTAATTTAGAAAAAGTAAAAGTCGTCCCAAGGCTTTACACAAAGAAAAATAGGGTTTTTAAATGTACGATTTGTTGATTTAATAATTGCAATAACAAAAACGGGATTTCGAGTTTTTTAATTTGCAAAATTTTAATGCGGCCAGTGAGGCTTGATGCGGCACACAAGATGAGAATTCATTCTCGCCTCACCCAGCCACCGCGCGCCCTCGACAGGCTCTCGGAGAGCGTTGATAGAAGACCGAAGCAAAACCATTGCGCAGAGTGGGGAAGCGAGGCGACCGGAATGAGTGCTTCATCCATCTTTGATGGAACATACAAAACAAAGCAAGGCGGAATAAGAAATGAATGACATAAAATAAATAGCACCCTATTATAATATTAAAATAAAAAAAAATAGGTTTTTCCAAAAATGTTGGTGAGGCGCTTGCTTCATCTGACGAGCCGTCACTGGTTAATAGACACTTCAAGTTGCACAAATAGAGAGTGCTTAATCGTAATCGTATCTCAGTGCGCATGCTCAGAACGCATAATAGCGACTACGTCTCACCCGTGCAGTATTGGTACGCAGCTAGACAATCATAACCATTTTGTTATATATGTGGGTCTTCATAAATGCCTGATCCACAGTTGCACTCCTTCCATTTTTCATTCTATTACCCTCTCACTTTTTTCCGACAAGGAAATAGAAGTGAGCGGCATGGAGTATAATTTTGCATCAAGCACTGAACAAGAATGTCTTTTCGGAAATGTTTTTTGTTTTGGCATTTCCATGACTGGCTAGATTATAGATGTTGCTGACAAGTTTGGCCTGGGTAAAGCTGGAAACACAATTAAAAATACAAGCTACTAAATACAAATTACAGTGATTTCTTTCTTTTTCTCTCTCCTTTCTCACTTTTTGCGCGATTTTCGACATACAAATTATAGATACAAAATACCACAATGTCTCTAGTATCTTGTTTTTAGTATTTTTATTTTAAATAACATCTTTGAAAATCTGTCGCTAGTATCTAGTCGTTCATATTTTTAATTGTGCCTTCAGCTTATGGGGTATATTTAAGCTATTAGGGTATTTTTGGTCAGTGTTTTTGACTCATCGCTATAGTTATCGTTATTTATGAGAATGCGCAGGCGCTAAATGTCATTCCGTAGTGCTTATTAACCATAACGGAGTCCGCTATCTAAGGAAGAATAACTAACTAAATAGAGTAATAGAAGAAAACGAGCCTCTGCAAACTTATTTGTACTTACTCACCTGTTTACCAAAAAAAAAACGGTAAAAAAGGCACCCCACTATTGCTATAAACACGGTTAACAAACAATAAAATCCAAATACACAAAAATTTTGCAAAACAAAACCAACTTTTATAACCTAAAAATCTTCCACCACAGAATCACATCAAGTTTGGTTCGTTGTCTTAACGACGCTAATTAGCGCCAGTGGTTACCTTTAATATAGGTAACAGCCTGTCAGAGCGCTACTGCGCCTGCCCAAAATAAAGAGATAAAAGTAACAGACTAACAAAAAACCTGACCGAAATCTCCCTACTGACTAATAATACTCTAATAGGTATATGCCTTAACTTTATAAACTCGGTCTATCAAAACTGCTGATATCCGCCGGGACCCCAAACGAACGTTTAGTGGTGGACAGATGACAGACAAAGCCTACTAAACCCAGATACGGAGAACTACTGCCACGCTGTCTGCCTCAATAAATAAAACCTGCATTCCCCAAAGACTGGTTGCAGTTGCAGTCGGTTTAAAGTCGAAAAAGATTGTGGGAACTTATACAAGGTGCCCCACAATCAATGAAACATATTTTAATCAGAGACGGCTGAGGTCAAAACAAACAACTGCTGTAGGTACTAGCGTTTGTTTGTATGTAGATAGTGTATTTCAACCATATAATTATAATATATCAATATCAATCAATTATATCAATATAAAGGCCCAGGATGCGCAAAAAACGTCCCAGCAACGGTCAAAATCGAGATACCCATGACTAAAGCCGTTAAAAGTGCCGGTCATCTGAGTCTGCGCGAGTTTCTGACATCGATCGGCGTCACTGTTGTCACTTCATTTAAAATAAATTAAATGAAATGTAATTTTTACTTTACAAACAGCGTGTTTACGACTTTAACTATCTGTTTTTTGGTTAAATTATTAGACCAGTCATCGAAAAAAAGCTCTAGTACAAATATTCAACGAAAAACGAATTGGTTTCCAAAAATTTTTGAGTCTACTCGGCAATATTGGATTGTCTTCCAGTGATCGCTCTCGTCAGCCGCCATTTTTAAATTTCAAATATTTTCAATTTTTCTTTTCGATTTCATGTTTCGGTGTAGTGTTGTGAAGTCAAACTGCAATGCCTTTCTTTAAAACTTGCTAAATTCATACTTACCAGACGAATAAATTCGCTCTTCAGTATATTTTTATGGCCACATTCCAACGAAAACAACGGCAATAACTAATTTTACCCCTATTTTTCACTGCGCTTTTTAACTTAAAACTTTGCTACTTATCTGAGACCCGTTTTTCACTCATTTGCACCATTTTCTCTTTGAAAATAGAGATTTTTTCATTTTTGAGAAAAACAAACACAAAATGCGAATATAACCCATAATTTTGGAGAAGTGTCAACAAGGATTTCGATATCCGCGCACGAAGATCGATGCATGCGTAGAAGAGTCACCCTTGATTTCTCAGGGGGTTGCCGCGACGCTTTTTAACATACCCTGCCAAAAAAACCACTTCAAAACTCTTAAAAACTGATCAAGAGACTTGACCTGGCAAAAATGTATGCCACATGAAAACTGACAAATTCTTATGATGTTTCATGATGTTACACCAGACACAATTTTCAAATAATTTCTGACTATTGAAAACTCACAAGGTTTAGCAAGCAAGATTTTGATGAGATTTCACAAGATTTTACAAGATTTCACTAGTCTAAAAGAAGGGACGTTTTTAAAAGATTTTACAAGATTTTATGAGAAATAGGATAAAGGGTTGTGAAGATTTGACAAGATTATATAAGAATTAAAATGTAGAATATAGACATGCAAGTACAATAGATTTGACAAACAAGATGCGAAT
Organism: Oxystoma pomonae; assembly: GCA_963921995.1. NCBI lineage: Eukaryota > Metazoa > Arthropoda > Insecta > Coleoptera > Brentidae > Oxystoma > Oxystoma pomonae. Next base: position 4,593,221 of record OY998170.1, on the reverse strand, counting down.
TTAAAAGATTTTATGAGTACCTATAAACATAAATTATTAAAAAGATTATATAATCAAAATTTAACTATCAAGATATTTTAAGAGATTTCGTAAGTTTATATCAGACACAGGAGATATCATGAGATTCACCAAGCAGAATTTTGATGAGATTTTAAAAGTACAAATGAAGGGATGTTTTTAAAAGATTTTACAAGATTTCATTTTGGATATCTTTTAAAATAAAATCTGTATGAAATAATAAGTGTTCGACTCATTTTATCAAAGATATTAAATGATTTGGTCCACGATTTGGCCTAAAAAGTGTCAACTGTTTGGTCCATAAGGTTGTCCAACTTTTCTATATATTAAACAATGATAAAATATAAATGTATGTGCCACACGCTTATCAATCACTTTTAATATGGATTCGTTTAAAATCTGAAAATTGGTGAATCTGAATGTTGTTTCTCTTAAAATCTGCTAAAACATGTGAATTTTTCCATGTGAACTTGTGACATCTGATGGAGGCTGGGTCTTTTAATAACTTCTCAAAACTGGTGAGAACATGAGAAATCTCATGAAATCTTATTAATGTTATTTTATATTTCCATTAAAATCTGCTCACAACTGCTGAAAACATGTGAACTTGTCAAAACCATTGAAACCTTATCAACTTTTTTCTCTTAAAATCTGCTGAAAACTGCTAAAAACATGTGGATTTTCTCATGTTTTCATTTAGGTAGGTGCCTCTTGCTTGAGCTCTTGAACTTGTGAAATCTGATGGAGGGTGGTGCTTTTAAAAACTGTTGAAAATATGTGTATTCTCATAAAACCTTGTGAAATCTTATTCAAAACTTAACAAAACCAGTGGAAGCAGAGCTTTTAAAATACTAGTGAAATCTTATCAACTCTTATCATAAATTGTTTTAAAAACTTTTCAAAACTCCTAAAAATTCATGATGGTTGACGAGTTTTGAATCTTCCTCCAACATTGAAAGTTCATGAGATTTCACTCGAAAGTGGTGATTCATAAACCGCATGAAATACCGACCAGAACTCGTGAACTTTCACTAGTAAAAAAGAGAGTTTTGACGCGGACTTTTGCAATTTAGATTCTAATTTTGGAAACACACACACACAGGTTACTTTTTGATTATTTTTCTAGCACGCATCCCCTTCGAAGGATAAACTTTACCCCTATATTTTAGATAGGGAAAGCAGATGACGTAGCCAGAAATCGACTCTGGGGGGGGGGGTTTCATCATTTAATAAAAATGAACTATCTACCTACGACAAATTCTTAAAATTTAGGTAGGTGCCTATTGCTTGAGCTCTTGAACTGAAGGGAAGGGAGAGGGGCGGTTTAATAGGTGTTGAGTTAGTGTATAAGAATAAAATTAAATGTTAATTGAAAAAATTACACTAAAATCCTATTTTTTACGCGTTTTAAATGTTGCTGACAAAAAAATTGCCTAAAATTAAACAAAAATTCTTTAAAAATTTTGTTCTTCTAGGTATATTTTTGAAAAAATAGATTGGGTTAAATGCTAAGAAGAGGTGGGTTGCGGTGGTGTATATAGATTTGTTGCCAAATCATAAATGCGCCACAGATGAAAATTTTGAGAAAAATTATACTATGCCATTTATTACACGTTTCGAATGCTCGTGAGAAAAGTTCCTTAGAATTAAACAAAAATTATAAATTTTTTTTTAAATTTAAGTCATCACACCAGACACAAGTCAGAAACCGGAGTAAAGAGTCAAAAAGTGGGGCCCTTGATCATGATTAATTTATTGTAGATTGGTTTGGATCTCCTGGGTGCCGATTCTTGAATTTCGGGAGAATGGTCGCCTGGGAACGTTCACATCCTTCGTTTCGGCCAATAAGAAGGCTAAGAAGTTGCCAAGCTTGTACGGTGCAGGCGCAAAGCTCGATTATCGTTTTTCAAGAGCGCCCGTTCTCTTGCTCGGAGGTAGGTGTATGAAAGTGTAGGAAGGTTCCTTTGATACACGGCAATCGGGTGAGATTCGGCCGTGGTCGGATAGGTTTCGGTTAAATCGTGATAGCTTTAAAGCGTGTTATTGGTCGATATCAGGGAGGTGACCGTTCCCGTGCGACCTTTCCTACGCAATTCAAAAATCAGCACCCTGGGGGGCTACGCCTCTGGGGAAAGTGGGTCGAGTGATACCTTATTTTGAAGGTTTCTTAGATGATTTCACAAGTGTTAAAGTTTTAAAAATCTAGCGATTCGTTTTCGAGATATTCACTTTTAAATTGCTTGAACCAATACAAAAATTGCTTTTTTAACGGAATTGAAATTTAATTTGTGAAAAATTCCGTAACATGCGGGATACATTCCTACGAGTTGAAATTTACGGGTACAGTGAATATCTTAAAAACGAATCAATAGATTTCCTAAATTTCTACACGGTTGTAAGGAAATTTAAGAGACCTTCAAAACCAGGTATCACTCGACCCACTCTCCCTATTCAAAATATAGGGGTAAAGTTTACCTATCGAAGGGGATGCGTGTAACAAAAATGTCGGGATAGACAAAATGTATCCCCTTTGATTAAAGAAATCAACGTTTCCGAGGATTTTTCTTAAAATCAGACTCTACATACGTGAATCTCAGATGGCAAGTTTTAAAATGAACACTCTGTACAGATACGGAGTTATTTCGAGATTACCCTTCTTCTTCAAGGGCCATGCCATACTATGTCCATCCAAGATATCCTTAGATTCTAATAACACCACGATTGCCAACTTTTTACACATGGCCTCAGTCAGTGTCCATGCTTCCATGCCATAATATAAGATGCTAAAAACATAACACCGAAGCACACGAACAACACTGATTTCATTTTGATAATGTTCAATTCTTGCACAAACTTCTGGCATGTTGTCCCAGTTCTCACTGAGGAGGCAACCCAAGTATTTGTATGAATCAGCAGCAATATGATTCAACAAAAATCAGCCTTTCAGCATGTCTGATATTATGACAGTGTCGTCAGCATATCGTATGTTGTTAATTTTTATGCCGTTTTTGGCCAGAACCTCTTCGCAGTTATGACGTGCATACTATATTATTTTGTTACTATAGATATTAAACAACAGCGGAGACAATATACAACCTCTTCGGGGATTTGGCCATCAACCTTTATTTGCGCAGTCTGATTCCAGTATAGATTATCGATTATCTTTAGATCTCGGTCATCTAGTGTTGGACTTGGTGTTGGACTCGATCAAATGCTTTCCCATAATCTATGAAACAAGCATATACTGACACCGACACATCCCTATACCGTTATGAAAGATTAAAAGATCTTGGGTGGAAATAACGAAAATTCAAACCTTGTGGGATGCTCATCCAGGTTTAAATTTTCGTTATTTCCACCCAAGATCTTTTGATCCTTTGTTTCTAGATTCTTTTCGGTTGATGTAACTGATTTGGAGGTTTTTTAACTTCTTTTTTGAAGGCCTCTCTTGTCCCGAAACTACCAGAGATCACCCTATAAATCGAAATAAACTTTACTTTCCTCAATTCGCGCAAGATCCATAAATAGCGCTCAGTTAGTAAAGTGTACGACTTTATGCTGATTTATGCCACCTCTGGGTGAACTGCAACTTGCTGCAATTTAAATTTTTTATTTCTTCTAGCGAGCTCCGTTTTAATTTAACAAAAGAAATTCGAATAAAATTTTCGCTCCTGCTGCTATGTCCTTATATTTAGAGATGAAATATTTTAGTCAAATGCGTTTTAGTGTTTAATTAAGTTTAAGCCATAGACGAACTGCGTCAAGATATCTGGTTCAAAGAAAATGTTTTCGTTGAATAAACAGCTGTTCAGCTGTTTATTTACAAACACATTGGACAAAACCATATAACTATGAGATACTATAACGGCCCTTACCTTGCATTTTCCTAGAAAAACGCGTACCGATACCAGAGGCGAAGAGTCTACCAGGCAGGCGACTTTGTCAGTAGTGAAAGCAACTGACAAGTACCTGACAGGGAAAACCTGGAAGTCAGGGAATTTGTATGGTATCAGGGAAAAGGCAGTAAAAACCCAAAAATGACCTAAAAGTCAGGAATAAATCACGGAATAAGATACCCATAGTGTGCAACTGTTTATGCATATTTTAGAAATAAACCTGGTACAACCAAAATATTTAGTATGTTTGAATTCTCCCTCGTATGTCAACACCTCATGACGAATCGGGCGTGCGCAGATAATTCTTAATAAAATTCTTTCGCAACTGTGCGGAATAATGCATAAAAAAGAAAAAAAGTCACTACGTTTGGCTTATTCGTATTTTTGTCCGGACGAATGATTTGTTGTTTAATTCCGACCTTATTGCACCGGCTCTTACCCCCATTTTCACCTACTTATTTTTATGTGTCCATTAACAAAACGAGAGAGAAACAGATGGGTAGAGTTTTCGTCTTTTACGCACTTGTTGTTAAAGAGACAGATAAAAAATATTCGGTGCAAATGGGAGTTAGAGAGTTTTTTTTCTTATTATAATTAAAGAGCCTAAAAATTTTTCTGTTTTTCTGCAGAAATCTATTTTTGGTTCTGTAATTTGTGTGTTTTTTTTTGTCTGCCAGTGGAAGAATTTAAAAAATGTCTAATAGCAAAACTAATTTTCTGATGCGAAAGTAGAAAAAATCGAAATCAGTTTTTATGTGTCTTAAAAGGACTTGTTAAAAATATGACAACAACGAGCACAACACACGAGCAACAAACCCATGAAAAGACTGTCATGACAAACAAAAATGCTACTACATACAATACAACTATGTCTAAAGTCCTGGAAAAAGTAATTGATAACCAAATTCGCGTCGATGTAAACAAATACAAAATCAGTCCGGCTTCAGAGAAAAGTACAGCTGTACTACAGCTTTAACAAAAATAACAAATGCAGAGCAACTGTGTTATTTTTACTTGATTACAGCAAAGCTTTTGACACCATAAATCATCAAATGCTTCTTTCGATTTTAAATTATATAGGATTCTCCCAAAATTCCTCTGACCTAATCTCAACCTATTTAAATCTAAGATCGCAATCGGTTTCATATGGTGACAAACTCTCAGCTTTTCAATATCTAAAATCAGGAGTTCCACAAGATTCAATTATATATGTATTCAATATATGTATCAGACCTACCGAAATGTTTTCTGTCCTGTGAGAATCATTATTACGCAGATGATGTGCAAGGACACCTTTCTTTTAAACCTGAGGAGGCTTTACAGGCGGTGGCAGCCATTAACTATGAGCTATCTAACATTATAGAAACATCAAAACAGCATTTTCTGCAATTAAATGCAGCAAAGTCTAATGCTATAGCATTTGGCTCAAAGAACCAGAGGGAAGAGTTTATAACTACTTAAAGATCATATTTAAAATCAAAGTTAAAAACCTCGGTTTGGTTATTGACCAAGAATTAAGATTTACAGAACATATTAAGAGATGCATTCAAAGGGGTTACTTTAACTTAAAAATGATCTTCCAATATCGCAAATCACTTACTAAAAAAGTCAAAATATATATATGTGTGAAAGCTTTGTCCCCAATGAAACTACTGTGACACTGTGTACGGACCTTGTTTAAAGCAAACTGATTCAAATCGAATACAAAGGCTACAAAACTTATGTCTAAGGCTCGTGCAGAGCATCAGAAAATATAAATCAGTCACACATTAAAAGTCAGGCGTCGATTACATGCAGCGACTTTTTATTACGTATTATTAAAAACAAAGACTCTCGTATTTACACAAAAATCTGCGATATCGGACAGACACTAATAATATCAACCTACGGTTCAAAGACAGGCTAATCCTACCCAGACATTATACAAAAGCCTTTGAAAGATCATTCTCCTATCAAATTGTTCAAACATTAAATAAAATTCCCGAAGACCTTTTAAAACTGCAGAATGTCGTAACCTTTAAAAAAAAACTTTTGCGGAAATCATGGAGGAGCAGTCTGGATAAATGTTATTGACAAAAAAAAATGAGTATGTTTACCTTGTTTTTACTTCTTTTTTTTAAATTGTACTTTTACGTTATATTACAGAAACCAACAATCGTTGTTTTGTTTAGACAGGGAAAAGTGGCGTAGGTTTTTCCTTTTGTGTTTTCTTTATTAATTAATATTAGAGTAGGTTAAGCAGAGCAACACCATACTTAACTAAAAAGCCTGTTAACTCCTACCGCTTCAGTGCCCTTTAGCCTATTGTGGCTGCCATTTTTATAAACAAATTGACAAGTAAAACATCGACTTTCTGTCAGTTCGGTGTCAATATGGCGCGGATCATAGGCCAAAGGATACTAAAACGAAAATGAGTTAAGTGGCTTTTTAGTTGAGAACGCTGTTGAGCAGAGTTAGGTGGAAGAACAGGGCATCCGTTTTTTTAGGAAAACGGATGAACTGAACCTCGCCCAACTGAGTGTCATTTTTTTTCTATAAATCAATAAAAGACCTTTATTATTATTATTATTATTTTTATTATTATTATTAATGATACCTCAAAAAATTCTAATAATATTTTTGATACTCAGAAAAGTGTGGTGGATATTGTGGTGCTTAAATACTGTAGTGACTGTTATTAAACCCAATTATTTTGTGTTAAGCATGCGTCAGAAAAAAAAAACTTGCTTATATTTTATGTTTGGTAAAGGTGTTGGCCACCCAGCCGCATTGCCTTGTATTAATTAGCAAGGTTTGGCGAATGCGTTGGAAAAAATTAAATTTTCTTATATTTTATAGTTTGGTCAAGGGGTTGGTAACTCCTTTTGCAAATAATAGCTTAACTATAATAAGGGAAAAAATTAATAGACACTTAAAGTTAATTTCCGGTTTTATCAGCATTCGTATCCTTATCTCTATCGAGTCAGCCTATTGAGCAGGTGTACTTTTAAACTAATGGCGAATGCGTGACAGCTCAAGCTGATCAAATGCGTGAAAACATCGTTTCGTACCCAGGGATGGTCGTAACGTTACGACTTCCTTATCGTACCTAACGAGGTTTTCGTGCATTTGATCAACTGGAGCTGTCACGCATTCGCACTAATTTTAAAAGAGCATCTACTTGAACGGTCGACTTGATAGAGATAAGAATACGAATGCTGATAAAACTGAAAATTAACTTTAACAGTAAGATTTACTAAGATCTAAAATAGTACTCCCCACAGGTCTAAATATTTACACCTGTGGGATGTACTAAATACCAATTTTGAAAAAACACTTACCCATACAGAAAAGACACAAAGTTATTGATTATTTTGTATTGTTATTGCAAAATACCACTGAAAAACTGCTTTTTTTCTCAAAATACACCATATTTTAGAAGAAAATGCCTTAAAACTAATTTTTTTTTGACAGGTTTCAAAATGGCAAATGGTGAATACGCCAAAAATTTGGCACATAATAGCTTCATTATTTGTGTTTGAGGTTATAAAGTTGGTGATTTTTAGACCACCTCAGGGTCCTTATGGTTCAAATTCGGGTAAGGGAGTGCTCCCGGGAATTATAAACGCACCTGATTGGCCGAATTCTCATTTTTTTGTCAGATTTCTATCAGTTTTGGCAGTAATGACATTAGTTGTGAGCGATTTTGCTCTCCTGCCTTATCGAGAAGAGCAAACTGACGGCAAAACCGCTCAAGAACAAAATCATTAGTGCCAAAACCGAGAAAATAGTGGCAGAAAACTGATATTTCGACCAATCAGGTGCGTTTCTGATTCACGGGAGCACGGGGGGTAGTTTAAATTTATAGCTCCCAGAAAGGATTGTTTGTTGATTGTCAAGAAAACTTTCTTTACTCAAAGCCCACTCATTTCAAAGCTGTAGCTTTCATCAGTAGAGGTTGGTGCATACCAACGTACACGCAGAGGTAAGAGATCCGAACTCGCCGTTTGTGATTTGAACGCAGCTAATATTTTGAAACTGACATTTCGGCAGTGACAAAAATGTAAAGAAAACTTTTAACTTTTTTAATACATTTCATAAATAAAAACACCTTTTAAATAAATACAAAATTAATCCACTCCTTATTTTATTATTACCCACCTAAATCGTTGTGTGACATGAAGTATTAATGGGAAAAATTAATTAACAAGGGTAAGTTTTAATTAGAGTGACATATAACCCCAATTTTAATTTGTTCTACAGAGTCTTTACTATTTGAACCCCGCGTGGGTTTAAATTTTTTAATTTTATTTTCTTCTAAATTGAAACTCTCTTCCTAAATCCAACAAAAGATTGTGTTAAGATGATTATTCAATAAACAAATGTATAAATCAAACTATGTCCAAAACTCAAGGAGGGTTAGTTTAAAATGCATAAAAACAAAAATTTCATTTAAACTTAGGACCGTCCGAAAATAGACTAAACGTTTTTATTAAATCTCACCGACGATGTTTATAGGACGAAAAAGTCTTATTTTAACCTGAAAAACCCTTAAAATCTTGATACTGAATTTAAAACACCCCGGAAAACCTTAACCCTACTATTGCATTTTTTAAGAAGGTATATAAGTAACAAAATTCTGACACCAAAGAAAAATGATGATGATAAAACCCCTAGATCCTAGATCTAAAAGAACGATTGAGTAGCGAAAAACGTTACCGTTTCTAAAGTATTACTTTTTAAATTAAAAGAATTTATCTCGTGCTCAAGCATGTACACTAATACATTTTCTCTTAAACACACTTAAGAGGTTAAAGCTTTCCATTATCCGGACACTTTTAAGAAAGATTGACCACCTGCAATAAGAAAAGAAGACATTATTTAAGATATGTCTTTAACGTTTTACAAATGTTTCAAAGATTTTAAAAATTTCCTCTATTTAAAAAGAAAGTAATTGATGATAATCTGAAAAAATCTTACAGTGGGATTTACTAAGATCCAAAATAGTACCCCCTACAGGTCTAAATATTTACACCTGTGGGGGGCACTAAATTTTAAAACCAATTTTCAAAAAACACTTACCCATATAGAAAAGACACAAAGTTATTGATTATTTTGTATTTTTATTGCTAAATACCACTGAAAAACTGCTTTTTTGTCAAAATAAATACCATATTTTAGAAGAAAATGCCCTAAAACTAATTTGTTTTTACAGGTTTCAAAATGGCAAATGGTGAATACCCCAAAATTTTGGCACATATTAGCTTCATAATCTGTGTTTGAGGTTATAAAATTGGTGATTTTTTAGACCACCTCTGGGGGGTGGTTTAAATTTATAACCCCCAGAAAGGATTGTTTTGTGGCAATTGATAATAAGTTCGTTCTTAATTTCCCTAAGTAACCGTTTTCCCAAGGATTAATTTACCTTATTTAATATCCCAAGTTGTTCATTAATCAATAAAACACCTCCAATTTTGTCCAGAAAAACGCCATATTTTGAACCCGTCTTCAGCACAAAAAATATATTTTTGAGGGCACTACGAGGCAAACCAAACATAAGTGAAGGTCACTGATTATGCACAAAAAAATATACCAAACAAAAAAACCCAAAACAAATATATTAATTTATTTACAAACTGAAATTAAAACATTGAGGTTACCTAAAAGCTCAGTCAAGGAAACTTTCCTTACTCAAAGCCCACTCATTTTAAAGCTGTAGCTTTCATCAGTAGAGGTTGGTGCAAGCCAAGGTGCAAGCACAGGTAAAAGATCCGAACTCGCTGTTTGTGATTGAACGCAGCGCTAATATTTTTAAACTGACATTTCGACAGTGACAGAAATGTGAACAAAATTTGCATTCAAGTTTTTTAACAAATTTCATAAAAAAAAACAACTTTTAAATAAATACAAAATTAATCTACTCCTTATTTCATTATTACCCATCTAAATCTTTGTGTGACATCAGGTATTAATTGGAAAAATTAATTAACAAGGGTAAGTTTTAATTAGAGTGACATATAACCCCAATTTTAATTTGTTCTACAGAGTGGGTACTATTTAAACCGATTTAAACCTCACGTGGGTTTAAATTTTTTAATTTTCATTTTTTCTAAATTGAAACTTTCTTCTTAAATCCCACAAAAGATTGTGTTAAGATGATTATTCAATAAACAACTTTATTAAAATTCTTTTTTTAAATTGAATTATGTCCAAAACTCAAGGATGGTTGGTTTAAAGTGCTTAAAACCAGAAATTTCACTTAAACTTAGGACCGTTCTAAAATAGACTAAACCCTTTTAGTAACACACCGTTTGCGTCCTATGTAATCAATTTGAATCTTCGCCGATTCTTATTTCACGAACCAAACTTAGACACGAATGGCTTAAGGACTTTACCCTAGACAAATAAACAATCTCAACCCTCTTCATAAAGTTCGGATTAAAGTTGTCTCACCTCAGTTGTTCTCTTTTCACCGTGTCGGCTGTCTTAAACCTTGACCTTCCAAAGGTTGAAATTGTTATTGTGCTCCCTTTACTCCTAATCTCTTTTATGCCTAGAGTTACGGCATTAGGTAAGCAGTCAGTAACCCTGTAAGTCCTGTTGGGGAACGTCATACCGCACCCCCCTGAAACGCAGCTCTTTGGGGTCGGTGTGCCGGAGATAGGGAGCGCTTAGGTTAACCGAACTCTGTCTCGCTCTCGACTTCTCTGAGTAGTAGATCAGGGACGGGTTTGGGGGGCCTTAAACGCTTAAACGCCAGGGCCGCGTGGAGTAGGCACCACAATAAAAACCTTCCTCAGGGAACCAGGCGCACCCTGTTGTATAAGGCTCCCCGAAGTGCTGGGGAGGTGATTCTAACCGATTTACTCTCGTCTGTGTGGGACTTGCAGAAAGACCCTCCGAAAACCAGGAGGTAACACAGAGAACCGAACATGTGTGGAATCTCTAAAGATAAGGATCAGCAAAGCTCTTTTATGGTTTCAAAATTATTTATTAAATCGACTCCAATATGTTGAAATTGGCAATCATAAAAGTTCTAAAGGAAAAATAATTTGCGGAGTTCCACAGGGTTCATCCCTAAGTCCAATTCTGTTTTTAATATATATCAATTCAATCACAAATTTAAGGCTAAAAGGTGAAATAAAATTATTTGGTGATGACACAACAATAGTTTATTTTGCAAATAATTATTCCCAAATTTATACTGACATTCTGTTTGATCTAGATATTATTCAAAAATGGCTCTACTCTTACAAACTAACAATTAACTATAATAAATCATCTTATATTTTTATTAACAAAAAGAACATTAATCAAAAAAAAGACCCAATCAAATTTAATAACAATGAAATTAAATATACAAATTTAATAAAATTTTTGGGATTTTACATCGATGAAAGATTAAGCTGGGATAAACATATTGAACATTTAAGAAACTCTGTTTCTCCTTTAATCGGTGTTCTTTACGAAATAAGACATTACATACCGTTAAAACAACTAAAAAACATTTATTATACTTTAATTTACTCCAAATTACAATACATGATATCTATTTGGGGGTTTGCAAATAAAACCACTAAAAAAACTACAAAATAAAGTAATCAAATCATTCTTAGAACCCACAGAAAATATTTATAAACCAAAGAAGGACACTGTTGCCTCAACAAGCACCTAGAGACGCTGAGAATCGCCGGAGACTCAAATGGTGGGATTTACTAAAAAGGTTTAGTCTATTTTAGAACGGTCCTAAGTTTAAGTGAAATTTTTGGTTTTAAGCATTTTAAACCAACCCTCCTTGAGTTTTGGACATAGTTTTATCTGTAAGAAGAATTTTAATAAATTTGTCTATTGAGTAATCACCTTAAGACAAACTTTTGTTGGATTTAAGAGGAAATTTTCAATTTAGAAGAAAAGAATATTAAAAAATTTAAACCCACGCTATTCCCACTTTCAAAAATATATTTCCAAAAAATCTTGCGAAAATTTGCCGGAATGTTCGTGGCAAATGTTCGAGAGTTCGGGCAAACGTTCGTCGAAAAAGATTCGCAAGACTTGGCCCGAATTTTTGGACGAACCTATTCGCTCTGTGTACATGCGCCTTAAAGTTTCATATTTCAAAAATTACATTCTTTAAAAAACCGAACAGAAATATATGCACTCTAATATGCCAATAACTCATAACCATCTCCGGCTATTTTAGTCAAATGGCGGCGGTGGAAATCCCGGTTTTTCTCATTGAGCAGCAACCGGAATCAGGAATCTGCGGGCGCTAATTTGACTTTGATCGATCGCAGGCAAACGAGAACTTTCATTTCTGCCAAGTCATTTTGTTTATGACTGATTAAACGCGTGGGTCTTGTAATAAAGACCTCCAATATTGTACACTATCGGCATCATAAAAGTGGTACACAATACTTTTTGTTGTAATACCTTGGTCTATTTTAACAAAGTCACCCATTACAGTTAAGTATTTGTCTTAAACTGTCAAAGTATGTCATTCTGTATTTCAGTCTGACAAATAAATAAAAAATGCCTGCACAAATTTCTTTATTTGATAATGGGCAAAACTACAACTAGGATGGTCAATTAGGGACGTGGCTAGACATTATGGGCGCAGTAAAACCACGATTATAAAAATTAAAAAACGATGGGAAGAAGATCAGACAATAGAGAGAAAACAAGGGACTGGTTTATTGAAAGTTTCAACTGATGAACAAGATTATGACCTTATCGCTTTTATGGAAGAAAACCCTTTTGCATCTGTTGCCCAAGCAAAGAGATTAACCCAATTTCCAGGATGTGTAAGAGTGGCACGAAATCGCTTAAGGAAAGGCTCTAATTTAAGATGTCGTGTAGCTGCTAAAAAAATTAAACGAATGAAAAAAAAAACAGGCCAGGTTACTTTTTGCCCTTAATTACTCTCTAAAGGAATCAGAGTTTTGGCGAAAGGTAATATTTTCCGATGAAAAAGTTTTCCATTCCTGTAGTGACAGAGAACAAATTCGGGTATATCGTCCACCAAGAACGCGCTATGAGGAAGGATATATTGCTGGTAACAACGATCGCGCTGGAAGATTTTCGGTAAATATGTGGGGTTGGATTTCTGCTAGAGGTCATGGTGCTCTATTTCGAATCAATTGAAGACTCACAGCATAGCTTTACGTGGACATTTTAGAGAACACCATGCTTCCAGCCGTCACAGAACTTTATCAAGACCAGTTTATTTTTCAACAACACAACTGCCCTGCTCATACAGCCAGAATTTGCCAAACTTGGTTTCAGGAGCAAAATATTGAAGTTCTTCTTTGGCCTGCGAAAACCCCAGACGCCAATCCTATGGAAAATATCTGGGGTTTAATTTCAAAAAAGCTGGAAAGCTTTAATATTGTGCCGGGAAATCAACATCACTTGGTCCAGTTATTAGTCAATGCTTATGAAGAAGTTATTGGTGAAAATGAAAACCTTTTTGATATTTTGGCTGATTCTCTACCAAGAAGGTTAAACGGTATAATTGAGGTGAATGACGCAATGACTAGATATTAAAATTTATATACCTAATAATTTGTTTCTATTGTTTTATAATTTTCGTTACAGTTGTGTTTTTAATTTTTGTTACAGTTGTTTTATGCGTTAGCGTATTATTGTAATATAAAAATTATTTTTGAAAGCCATCTTTGATGTCAATATTTTCACATTTTAGTACCAGTCTGTCACAATATATAATCCGGTAGTTAACCATACAATTTAAAAAATACCTATGTTTATCACGTACAACTTTTATGATGCCGATAGTGTAGATCTTTTACTTTTAGAGCAAGAGTTCATGGCATAAATTATTTTTTTTTCCATCCTCAATACGAAATTTCATACCACTCTTGGGGGAGAGGGGTGGGGGGGTCAAATCTCATTAAAAATATTTGATTGATGTTTTAACATCGTTTAATACGAACCAGAGGCGTTTTTAGGGTCGATTTTTTATTCGAGGGAGCCTCTTTTTGGTTCAAAATTTTTGTAGCACATACCCTTCGAGGTAAACTTTAACCAGCGGCGTACGGTCCATGGAACCAAGGGAAGCAGTGCTTCCCCTAGGAAAAACATCATCTAGTTAACTGTCATTTTTGAAATAGGAAACAATTACTTTCATGTACGCGCGGATTTTCACTATTCTAGAAAAATCCAACAGAAGCTATCCCCACTGCTAGGTCCTCTGTAGCCTGCAGCTATAATAGACACTTAATAATATATAATAGACACTTTAAGTTAGTCATAGGGCATACACGCAAACGTCTTCCTTTGATCTGTACAAAAGCAAAGACTTCCGCTCGAATACAGATTTCAAAGTCCAATCTCTGCGGTCTATCGTTGAGCTTTTTCATCAAGGTCACGTCATTTGCATATATGACGTTCATACATGACGCTAACCTACGTAGCATCACCTAATTTCTAGGGAATTTTCAACTGCTTCGAACTAATAATCGACCTTTTTTAAGTTTAAATTATTAAATTTTACTTTTTTTTCGTCTTTTTTGGGTGGGCCATAAAAAACCGGACAAAATGTTTTTCGTTATAACTTTCGAACCATACCACCGATTTTAATGCAACAAACTGCTCTTTGAAATGAATTGAGCAAGACTTTGAGTAAAAATATTTTTTTGTCCGCCATCTTAAAATCTAAGATGGCGGAAAGAAACAAATTTTACCCTTCAAAGAGCCACGTTTATTCTTATATTACAGAAGAGTTTTGAATTTTTTTATGAAGTCGTAAAAAAGCTCTGTTTCCGCCACGCAGAACGAGGTAAGAATCATTAAAATCGGTTAAGCGGTTCTCAAAAAAAAAAATGTTCAAGTAGTGTTTTACGGATTATGTGATTGCCGTCTCAATTTTGTCTGCATATATTTTCTCATAAATTCATTATTACTAAGCCGATTTTGATAAAATAAAAAGCCTTATGGCAAAAATCGATTGTTCTTTAACCACTGCTATTGAAATTTGCCGCCATCTTAAAATCCAAGATGGCGGACATAATCAAACTTGACCCTTCAAAGAGGCTCGTTTATTCATATTTTCTGAAAACTTTTTAATTTTTTTTATTCGTAGAAAAGTTCTGCTTTCGCCACGCACAACGAGGTATAAATCATTAAAACCGGTGTAGTGGTTCTTAAAAAATTAATTTTTGTTCCCATCATTGTTTTCCAGATTATACAATTGCCTTCTCAATTCCGTGTGCATTAATTTCGTCATAAATTCATAATTACTGAACCGATTTTAATTTAATAAAAAGCATTATGACAAAGATTCATTGAACTTTAAAGACCACTATTGAAATTTGTCGTAATTTGTAAACCCAAGATTGCGGACAAAAGCGAATTTGACCGTTCAAAGACCCTCGATTATTCTTATGTTTCGAGAACCTTTCCAACTTTTTTTAAATTCGTAAAAAAGCTCTGTCTCCGCCGCTTATAACTAGATACAAATCATTAAAAACGGTTTAGTGGTTAGTAAAAAATTAATATAATATTAAAAAAGGGTAAAAAAATTACTCGCAACAAAAAAAAGAGCGGCTTTTTTAAATGGTGGCAAATTTCAATGGCGATCATTAAAGAGAAATCGATTCTTACCATGATGTTTTTTATTTTATCAAAATCAGTTCAGTAATAATGAGTTTATGAGGAAACAATGGTTAAAACAAAAATTATTTTTTTGACGTTTGAAGGCAGAATTATTTACAAAGGTGAGGTGTTTGACTTCACAAAAGTTTAAGGTCGTGGCCCGTCTGCTTAGGTAGGCCCTGATTCAATGCAATTTTGACGTAGAGAATTCTAGTAGTCGGGGGTTTTTTATATCTTTTTTCCAATGTATAGGAAGATTTTTGGTGATTTTGTTTTAACTCGATACACACTTAGGTATGACTTCGGGGACCACCGAATGAATATTAGTTTTTTGACGCCGGCTGCTTAACTTCAAATTTTTTAATCCACATTCCCTTTATAGACATGACAAATATGTTTTTTAAAAGGCTATATAACAAGCTAGAATATTATAGAAGCTTTTTGCTAAAATCTTCAAAAGTTACAAAAATTATGTCACGTTTTATAATTTGTCGAGTATTTATAAATTTTTTCAGGGGATTCCTTTTCTTTCCTGCTTCTTTTGTGATTTTATTCAATTTTGAGTAAGTATTTTTTTTCGGTGTGGGTGCACCTAATCGGCAATACGTATATGAAAATAACATTTTTTACCGCCCCCTCTTCACTCGTCTCTCCCATTTGATGGTTTAATCCATAATAATATAGGAAGGGCCAGAAAATCTTGGACTGATTTACTTTCCTAATTACTTTTTTGTTTCTCAGCCGAATTTTATAAACTTTGGCATTTTAGAAAGTTAAAAGAACAAAGTTGACCTTTTTTGTATAAAAGATGTAAAAAAAAAAATTCAAAATCAAAAAATTTAGTCTGGAAAAAAAGATCTGAAACTTTTTTTCGGCCTCCCTGTAATTTTTTATTAACGAAATAGGAAACCTTATACCTTTTCACGTCTAACGAGGTACCACACATCAAATTCGGTTAAGTAGTACAAAAATTGCATTGGCTCAACACATCGCATAACGTTACCACCAAAAAAGTATGTCTCTTTTTATTTACCAAGAACTTTTTTACTTCTCATCGGATTTTTACAGATGTATCCTTTCTGCAAAGGTAAATGAATCCAAAAACCCAAGATGGCGGACATACCTAATCAAAAATTACTTTTCCAAAAAAAACTAACGAAAACGACGATTCTTATACTTTTGTACTCCTTAACCGAATTTTATGAGTGGTATCTCGTTAAACGTAAAATGCTTTTCTAGATTTGCAATAAAAGATAACAGGAAGGTCAAAAAAGTAATTTTTTGCTATGTCCGTTTCTTATCTATCTAAATTTGTAAAAATTTTATGTGTGCTACCTCGTTAGGCGTGAAAAGGCATAAGGTGGTTTCCTATTTTGGCAATAGAAAATTACAGGGAGGTCAAAAAAAGTTTCAGATCTTTTTTTCCAGACTAAATTTTGGACTACATCCGCCATCTTGAATTTTTGACATTTTACATCTTTTTTACAAAAATAGGAAACTTTGTTCGTTTAACTTCCTAAAATGCCAAACTTTAATAAAATCGGCTAAGGAACAAAAAAGTATTGGGGTGGGTGGGAATGGGAGGGGGGGAGATCCACGGCTCGCATCAACGAAGTCCGAGCCGGGAAGTGAGTCATTTAGAACTGATTTTGATCTAAACTCTTTCCAAGACCTTAGTGCAGACCATATCTTGGAAACTACAAGAGCACAAATATTGGTTACTTGGCATTTAATTAGCACATAAATAGCACTAATTTATTCCAATATCAAAAACACCACCAACGAGAACTCAAATATGTGTATGACCTAAAGTTAGCACTACACAAGTTAATTTTAAAAAATATGCAGAAAAAAGTAATATAGAATTTTCTTATGGAAATGGTAGCATTTAATTAGCATCCAGACCAATCTACCACTTTTCTGAACCATTCTAGCATGGTGCACTGTTATCTTTAACAGGTAGCTAGCAGTGCAGGCCATATCTCGGAAACTACAAGAGCAAAAAATGTTGTGACTTGAATTAGCACTTAATTAGTACTAATTTTTCCAATCATAAAATCTTTGCACTGCTGAATTTAGGCGTTGCATGAAGCCATTTCAAAGGCCTTGAAAACAAGGTATCACCTTCTTCTTTCTTCTTCCGAAATCAGACTTGTACTGCGTAAAAACGCCTCTGTTTCGTTTTTGTTCGGAACACCCTGTGTAAACGGATAAGTCCACCATAAATCCACCAAATTTACGAGAAAGTTATTATCCTAAGCCGAAAATTTGCCACTATAATGTCTAAATTTGCAGAGATTTGGCATTGTTTGTTAGTAAATAGGTAGTTCTGAAAAGCTCTGTAGTTGGATAAAATATAGATATTAGGAGAGGGAAATAGAGATAAACTATAATATACTCTATCTAATGGATGTGCCAGTGTATTTCACGCCGGTCAACCCTGGAGAATCATCACAAAAAGCCCAAATATTTTCAATCCTACATTTTGTAGCCTTCTTGTAGCTATTTTGTTATGTTGGAAATTTGGAACCTTTGGTTGCACTAAAACAAAATTATGATTGTTTTCCACAAACCAAAACTACACTTTTTTGCACTCGACGCGCGTTTCGCTAACAACGTTAGCATCATCAGGAGACGATAAACAATGAACTAAATTAATCTACGCTCTATCTTATATACAATCCTTTAGTGGGCGGAGATAAACGGGATGGGTCCTCTATCTTTATTTAAACTATTTCTGGATTTAATGATTTCCATACTTTCATATGCATTCAAAAGTCTTTTGTTTGGTACACTTTTTAGAAGTTTTAGGTTATCTAATGTGAATCTATGATTGTTTTCAAAAGCATGCTCGG
The DNA here is from genome assembly GCA_963921995.1 of Oxystoma pomonae. Lineage (NCBI taxonomy): Eukaryota > Metazoa > Arthropoda > Insecta > Coleoptera > Brentidae > Oxystoma > Oxystoma pomonae. Next base: position 4,574,863 of record OY998170.1, on the reverse strand, counting down.
CCACACTTGACTTTTCTGTTCTTTCGTATTTTAAGTGTGCTAAGTGTTCTTTAAAACGTGTTTGAATAGAGCGTCTCGTTTGGCCAACATATTTTTTGTCACAATCCATGCAACTAATTTCGTAAATTCCACTTTTTTCTAGAACTGTAGTTTTATCCTTGGGATTTCCTAGTAAGCTTCTTATTGTGTTACCGGATTGATATACTAATTTAAGACCGGTGTTATTAAATACTTTGTGTAATCCTTTCGTATAATTAGGATTATAAGGAATTGATACAAATTTTGAGTCGCAGGTATCTTTTTGTCTGAAAAAGGTAGAATTCCGAAAGGTCTTTTGAAAAGAATGTCTATTTATCAGCTTATTTATTAAGCGTTCGTCGTAACCGTTTTCGCCAGCTATATTCCTAATCCTATTCTTTTCTGCTTCAAATCTTTCTTTGTTTAAGGGGAAATTTACTAATCTATATGTTAAAAAGTGCAAACTTGCAAGCTTATGTTGTAAGCAATGAAAAGAGTCATTTGGAATATACCTGTTGGTGGCCGTGCCTTTTCTGTATAGGTCAAAGTCCAATTTATTTTTATTTCTTATAACTAAAGTGTCTAGAAATGGCAGTGTACCGTTGTTCTCTGTTTCATAAGTAAATTTAATAGTGGGAAATTTGTTATTTATTTTTTCCATAAAATTTTCAACTTGTGGATTTTCGGAAGACAATACAGTTTCGGCATAGTGGGATTGCTTACTTGACAGTGGGATTGCTTACTGACAATATTAAATATAAACTACAAGTAAGCAATCCCACTATGCCGAAACTGTATTGTCTTCCGAAAATCCACAAGCCTGGAAAATCGGTTAGACCTATAGTTTCTGCTGTAGGATCACCTACTTACAATATTTCGAAATGGCTAGCAAACGAGTTTGAAAATTTACCGATAAAGGAAAAAGGTTTTTCTGTTCAAAATTCCCTTGAATTTATCAACAAAGTTAAAGATATTTCACTCCAAGAAGGTGAAATTTTAATCTCGTTTGATGTTAGTTCGTTGTTCCCTAGTGTGCCGATCCCCAATACCTTACAATACCTGGAGGAACTACTAAGAAAAAACAATCTAGAAGACAAACAGACTTTAGAATACCTATCTTTAACAAAACTCTGCATGAATCAAAATTACTTTCAATATAAAAATAACTACTACCAGCAATTAGAAGGAACCACAATGGGTAATAGTTTGTCACCTTTTATCGCAAACCTATTTATGAGCAAATTTGAATCAGATATAAGTAAAGAATTTGAGTATTTCCCCAGAGTATGGTTCAGGTATGTAGACGATGCGTTTGCAGTATTCAACACTAAAGTAACTAGTGTTGAAAATTTTATGGAAAAAATAAATAACAAATTTCCCACTATTAAATTTACTTATGAAAGAGAGAACAACGGTACACTGCCATTTCTAGACACTTTAGTTATAAGAAATAAAAATAAATTGGACTTTCACCTATACAGAAAAGGCACGGCCACCAACAGGTATATTCCAAATGACTCTTTTCATTGCTTACAACATAAGCTTGCAAGTTTGCACTTTTTAACATATAGATTAGTAAATTTCCCCTTAAACAAAGAAAGATTTGAAGCAGAAAAGAATAGGATTAGGAATATAGCTGGCGAAAACGGTTACGACGAAGGCTTAATAAATAAGCTGATAAATAGACATTCTTTTCAAAAGACCTTTCGGAATTCTACCTTTTTCAGACAAAAAGATACCTGCGACTCAAAATTTGTATCAATTCCTTATAATCCTAATTATACGAAAGGATTACACAAAGTATTTAATAACACCGGTCTTAAATTAGTATATCAATCCGGTAACACAATAAGAAGCTTACTAGGAAATCCCAAGAATAAAACTACAGTTCTAGAAAAAAGTGGAATTTACGAAATTAGTTGCATGGATTGTGACAAAAAATATGTTGGCCAAACGAGACGCTCTATTCAAACACGTTTTAAAGAACACTTAGCAAACTTAAAATACGGAAGAACAGAAAAGTCAAGTGTGGCCGAGCATGCTTTTGAAAACAATCATAGATTCACATTAGATAACCTAAAACTTCTAAAAAGTGTACCAAACAAAAGACTTTTGAATGCATATGAAAGTATGGAAATCATTAAATCCAGAAATAGTTTAAATAAAGATAGAGGACCCATCCCGTTTAGTACACTTTATTCTTTGGTTGAGGGGAGATAGGATTAAAAATCGTGATCAATCACAAATTATTAGTCTTATCTCCGCCCACTAAAGGATTGTATATAAGATAGAGCGTAGATTAATTTAGTTCATTGTTTATCGTCTCCTGATGATGCTAACATTGTTAGCGAAACGCGCGTCGAGTGCAAAAAAGTGTAGTTTTGGTTTGTGCAAAACAATCATAATTTTGTTTTTTTTTTTATTTTGTTATGGTTACATTAATTTTGTAGCTGTAACCGTTTTCCAGCTTAACCTAAGCTGAGGGGTCACACCATAACTTCAATTCTGCTAAAGCTAGAAAGTTCAAATAAACACCACATTTTGTAGCTCGGCTCGAGGAGATCAAACATTAAAAGTTTTCAAAATATTCCTAGGGTTGGCTTGGGGAAAATATATCACATAGTACATTTGGCCAATATATTTTGCCCATTAAAATAAAATAAAAATATTTCGTAAACGGCAACAGCTACAAAATGAATTTAACTGTAACAAAACAGCTACAAAAAGACTACAAAATGTAGCATTGAACATATTTGGGCCCCTTATGATGGACCCCCAGGTTAACCGACGTGTTAAAAACCTCTATGTTAAAAAGCATCTCGCCAACCGTGCGAAACATCAAGTTGGCCGAGACTCAATTACAAATGAACCTAAAAGTCTGTTGAGAGAAATGAGGTGAGTCGACGCTACAAACTCCCCAGCAAACCAGGAGGTGGCGGTAAGTGATACCGGCGGATTTCTGACGGGACGTATAGGCACTTGCAATGCAGCCGCTAAAATCGTCCTGTATTTGGGAACAGATTTGGCGCTCGCATTCGAATTCATTCCGAGGTTGGTTAAACGCCACCAAAATGCGCTTTCTAACCAGTAGTTTCTTTGCTTGCTGAAAAACGTCTGACCGTATTAAGCGTTTAACCTTTCTCTTGGCGCGGCGGGTTCGCTAAATAGAAATAAATCATATTTCTATGGTTCGCAACGGTTGAAGTTAAAAGACAGATTTGTCAACCGTTGCGAAATATATACAAGACTCGTGTTGTAGTGGTAGAGTATCAGTCTATCTATCAGGTAAAATACTCGCGCCCACCAGCCTGTCGGCCGACACGTGCCCAAGCGGTCATCGACGGTATGCATGCCGCGGCGCCCCAAGTTGTCGAGCCGCCAGCTGGCTTCCGAAAAATTGTAAGAGATGCGCTAGCGTCCAGACCACGTTGTGTTGGTTGGGTCGCGAAGACTCGAATCCAACCGTCATTGGATGGTATTCGAAATCATGGAAATTTCGATGTAGATCGTTGGGGGTCAAATAATTTATAAGAAGGAACAACATAAAAATAAAATACACATTTAGAAAACAAGACATTTATGAAAACCCACAGATAACAAAATGGTTGAGCTAGCTGCTTACAAATACTGCAAGGCTGGTCGTAGAGATAGGTACGACGTATCCGTTCTGAGAGACGATAACGATTAAGTACTCTCTATTTGTGCAACTTTAAGTGTCTAATATCTATGGATAAAACTTGAAAATTAAAGCAGTGCAGGATTTAGCCGCCGCGCTGTGTTTTAATCTAATCTTGCATATGGTGAGATTTGGTCATAGTATATTACGCCTGCTGCACAAATTAGATAATACGGTTAGTTTTTAAGCTGTTTCACAAGCAAAGTGTACAAAAAAAGACTAATGAAGTTTTTCCACATTAAATTAAAAATAAAAACTTTAAAGATATAATAAAACACCACAAAAATAAAGATGTAAACAATATAAATTTTAGAAGACAACATACAAACAGAACAAAAGTTACCTTACAAAATTTTTAAATTTAGTTAGTTAAAGTTTCATTGGATTTGCAGTTTAAATAATATGCTTTAATAATTCTGTAATAATAATATATGGTGGAGTTTTTGCTGAGAGTATATTTAAGAATAGGTAGAGGGATACCAGATAAAGGGATATATAGAAAGAAAAGATCAAAAGATCTTGGGTAGAAAAATGAAAATTAAAAAAAAAACTCTAAACACATACAGTGGGATTTACTAAGATCTAAAATAGTACACCCACAGGTCTAAATATTTACACCTGTGGGGGGTACTAAATTTTAAAACCAATTTTCAAAAATCACCTACCCATACAGAAAATACACAAAGTTATTTTGTATTGTTATTGCAAAAATACCACTGGAAAACTGCTTGTTTCTCAAAATATGACATATTTTAGGAGAAAATGCCCTAAAACTATTTTTTTTTTTGACAGGTTTCAAAATGAAAAATAGTGAATACGCCAAAAATTTGGCACATATTAGCTTCATTATCTGTGTTTGAGGTTATAAAGTTGGTGATTTTTTAGACCACCTCTGGGGGGTGGTTTAAAATTATAGCCTCCAGAAAGGATTGTTTTGTGGCAATTGGTAATAAGTTTGTTTAAAATTATCCTAAGTAACCGATTTTAGAAGGATTAATTTACCTTATTTAGTATCCCAAGTTGTTCATTAAGCAATAAAACACCTCCAATTTTGTCCAGAAAAAAGCCATATTTTGAACCCGTTTTCAACAAAAAAAATATATTTATGAGGGCACTACGAGGCAAAACAAACATAAGTGAAGGTCACTGATTATGCACGAAAAATATACAAAAACCCAAAACAACTATATTAAGTTATTTACAAACTGATATTAAAACATTGAGGTTATCTAAAAGCTCAGTTAAGAAAACTTTCCTTACTCAAAGCCCACTCATTTTAAAGCTGTAGCTTTCATGAGTAGAGGTTGGTGCAAGCCAAGGTAGTGTTTGTGATTTGAACGCAGCTAATATTTTGAAATTGACATTTCGACAGTGACAGCATTTAATTTTTTTAATACATTTCATAAATAAAAACACCGTTTAAATAAATACAAAATTAATCTACTCCTTATTTTATTATTACCCATCTAAATCGTTTTGTGACATCAAGTATTAATTGGAAAAATTAATTAACAAGGGTAAGTTTTAATTAGATCGACATATAACCCCAATTTTAATTTGTTCTACAGAGTGTTTACTATTTAAACCTCACGTGGGTTTCAATTTTTTAAATTTCTCTTCTTCTAAATTGAAACTTTCTTCTTATATCCAACAAAAGATTGTGTTAAGATGATTATTCAATAAACAAATTTATTAAAATTCTTCTTATAAATCAAATTATGTCCAAAACTCAAGGACGGTTGGTTTAAAATGCTTGAAACCAAAAATTTCACTTAAACTTAGGACCGTTCTAAAATAGACTAAACCTTTTTAGTAAATCCCACCGATAATGTTTAGTTTATTGTACCAACCTGTATTTATTCTGTGATTTACACAGATAAACAAATTCTGAATATAAATGGGTTTTTGCTAGCTAATCAACCATATAACCATACGCCGCTAATAAACTTTTTTGTAATGAGATAAGTTAGATCACGACCTCGTTCTACATTGACCCTTGGGAGACTTGTTTCAAAATTGGACTGGGAAATGTTTAAATTACATTTATGTTTATTCCAGGACAAATAGAAAATATAAAGAATGGATATCCCAAAACGGTTGGGAATCGTCATTTTTCCTATGCTTTGACAACGGCTTTTCAAAATGGCGTACTTTATTGTTGTTTGCATGGCAATAACTGTAAAGAGTAAAGTGAGTTTAGAATTTAAAATAAAGACAATATATTACAATTCGTTTATTCTGATAGAAAGGCAGCACTTAAACCTTTAGGACACCTCATCTGTTCCTTGCAGAAAATATTTACTTTTTGTGCAATTTTGATACAATCCGCGAAGCATAACAACTCTAGAAGTTGAAATAGAGCAATTTATTAGATATTTTAGAGAAAAGACTCAAAAAAGACCAAGAAATTTCAACTTTAAAAAGTAAACAACGCAAAAGAAAAAGTATTCTATTTTCCCTGGTTTACTCATACCATCCTATAACAGTAAGGAAAAAAGTAACAATTTAAAAAGGCCAAAAAAAAATTAGTAACATGTTTCACCACTAAAAATTAAAGCTTAAAAAAAAATTGAACCTAAAAACATGCACAAAAAATTATAACATTTGTTAAGTTTTTATAATGAATCCATTTTGTTTGAAGTCTGCCCCAAAATATAACATCTAAATATATAACGTTCAGTGGCGTGCGGTCAAATTTCAAGTAAAGCTCGATTAATACAGAAATAAAACAAGATAAGATAACATAACATAAGATAAGGTAAAAATAAGAGATAACATAAAATAAAAAAATTGTGCGTTCACACAGAAAACTATCATAAAATAAGAGATCAGTTCCAGCCAATAAAAAAGCGAATTTTTACGCATGCGATTTTGAACTCTCACTATTATTGTCTCCTGTCATTCGTTCATCGCGATGACGCCACGGTCATGCGTGGAACACGTTTTCAGATAAAATAAAATACAAACATAAAAGTTTGTCATTTTTTTGTTATGTTATGTTATCTTATCTTATTTTTCTGTCTGTCTTCCTTTAATCTTATTTTTATTTCTTTATGAACCCAGCTTAAGAGAAGCAATTTTTAAAAACCCTATCTTATTTGTAATTTAATTCGATTCTTCGACCACTTTTTGCAAGTTCATCGATGACGTCATCATAAAAACGGGGATGCTCTGACAAGCTTTGGAGAAGTTTATTTTCAATGGACAAAAGCGACATTTGCGAAAGTCTTTCCTGGCCTGTTGAATTCCTCACGAAATTTTATTACTAAGACACATACCACACACAATCTTTTTACTTAACAGTCCGATATTTTTAGTAATATTCCCGCCAGCTGAAGCTGACGGTATTTGCATGTCCATGTCCGTATTATCTTTAATATCGCACGTCGCACGTACACTGTACACACCGATAACCGTTTAAACCTGCAAATAACGCACTCCAATGACAGCTTTCACGCCCGCCTAGAGCACGAGAGGTTCAATGACTTCTCTACGCACCCGAAAGTAGGCATACTGCTGATGCCGGCATATTATGGCTGCAGGCTACAGAGAACCTAGGAGCGGGGATAGCTTCTTTCTATTGGATTTTTCTCGAGTAGCAGTGCTGCCAACCGTAATACAGGGTTCCTAAGCAAATCCTTAGGGGGCCAAGCAGCCGTGTATAAGACGCAGACAAACGGAAAAGCACATTAGGCAGAAAAGGATGGGCATGGGGCGATTGTATTTTTTTTACGATATCTTTTATCAGTTTGGTATTAAAGTCGAGCAAAAACAATTTTTATTCCAGTCCTAAAGGTATGAAAATGGAAAATGTTAGAAAACAACAACCTGGAATGAACTTACTACGTGTAAGATGCCAACCGTAATACAGGGTTCCTAAGCAAATCCTTAGGGGGCCAAGCAGCCGTGTATAAGACGCAGACAAACGGAAAAGCACATTAGGCAGAAAAGGATGGGCATGGGGCGATTGTATTTTTTTTACGATATCTTTTATCAGTTTGGTATTAAAGTCGAGCAAAAACAATTTTTATTCCAGTCCTAAAGGTATGAAAATGGAAAATGTTAGAAAACAACAACCTGGAATGAACTTACTACGTGTAAGATGTAAGTAAGTTCATTCCAGGTTGTTGTTTTCTAACATTTTCCATTTTCATACCTTTAGGACTGGAATAAAAATTGTTTTTGCTCGACTTTAATACCAAACTGATAAAAGATATCGTAAAAAAAATATTTTTCGGCTTTTCATTTTGTAACCATTGTCCTTAGGCACTGTTTACAGGCTGGGGACTGAGATACATGCAAATGCCCAACCTAAAGCGTTCATACACGGCCGGAGAAATCGACTGAGATATTTCCGTACAAACTTTATCAAGCAAATAGGACGCCTTCGAACGTCCAACCCGGGTTTTGCACTTTGATTCGAAATCAAAAAGGAGTGGGGCCGTGCACAAATTACGTAACGGTGATTTTACCAATTTTTGACCCCCTCCCTATGTATTGTTTTGTAACGATTTGGAACGCCACTCCCCTAATATTACGTAACGATTTCAAGACCACTACCCCCCCCCCAAAAAAAAAAACTTTTCACTTATTTTCATTCCAAGTTTTCTTAGTTTCACACAAATGCAAACGCTGTCGAAAACCCTCCTCCCCCCTACGTAACGTTTTGTAACCCCCCTCCCCCCTATGACCATTACGTAATTTGTGCACGGCCCCTGTAGTCCCAGTGGAGGAGGGCGAGAAAATTGATATTTTTTTCTTAAAAATTATACTCTTTTGACCTATTTCTTTGCGTTCCCGAAATTACGTAATTTTTGAAAAAAAATTATAAGCGGCGCCATTTTTATTTCGTGCTTTGTTTTTCTAACATTTTTGCGTTGGGATAATTTAATTGAAAAATTTTTGCCTGCGGCGCCCTTTCTCTTCTCACTCGAAAGCTCCGTTTTAGGAAAACTGATCCCGTCTCTGTTTCTAAATTTTTTCGAATAAAAGTAGAGTATGACCATGGAGAAAATAATTTTTTTCTACGGTATGACGAAAATTTCGAGAAAGTTGAAGAAAAAAATAAAAAAGTGGCAGAGCTCAAGTTTTTCGTAAAAAAAAACGTTTTTTGTAAAGAAACAGAGCAAAATAAATCTTTTCACCCCTTTTTGGGTGTTACAAATATTGGCAGCCCCTTATTTTTTGCTTTTACCCTACCGCTAGTTTTGAAGAATTGGTTCGCTACATGTTTCGAGATCATGTCATAAAACACCTCGAAAATATCAAATGTAGTGAGGGCCAGCTTTATTTAAAATCAATAATATCGCAAGGAAAAAGCTCTTCAGGAAAAACAGCGCCGTTTATTGATTTCTTTGGCTGCTAGTGCTAGCTGCATGGTTTGGCCGTTTCCGGATAGATGTCACTAGTAGAACAGAATGGAAAGAAATTTAATTAAAAGCGAAGATATTGCTTTCTAATGTTAACAACCTCACGAGTTTATCGCTCAGTATCGTAAATAATGGACCCTGCCGCCTCCTTTAAGCAAGAAAAAGCTGTGGTTTGGACCTGAAAACATGTAATTTCTCTCATCATCATCTCATGGTGTGGCCGCCATCTAGCGGAATTTACAGACATCTTGTCAACGGTTATTATTGCAACTATGATTTATGCTCACAATGAAAGAGTGGCGACAATTTTTTCTCATAAAAGCAGTCCGGAGATAATAACAAACTGGCACCATTGCTCAATATACCTGTTTCTTTTGTGAGCGCATAACTTTCTATGCCATTTCTGTTTGATTTATTGAAATCCTATCCCTAAGGAAAATCTTAGAAACCCTGTGTAATTACTGAACCGTAGTATAATTCGGACCCTATGTAGTATCCAAAATCTTAGCATAGGATACTACACAAAATGTAGTATAATGCGATATTAAAAGTACTAAAATGCAAGTACTGATCAAAATTTTAAATTCGCCATTAAAATAATGTTTTTTTCCTATTATTTATTGATAATTTGTGTTCATAAAATGGTAAAAAAAGGTTATTGGTGCAATCAGATAAGACATTCTTTATTATAAAAATCAGTAAATAGCGAGCTTTCCCTCAAAAAAGGTAATGGTAACTGTATATCCGGATTTCGCACTTGTGGTGCTTATCGGTACGCGGCTAGGAATTAGGAGATGAAATGATGATGAAAAAATCTGACACAGGATTCATGTGAAAGACAACGATCTGTTGCAATTGCAAAATCGGCAGATGTACCGTAAATTTGAAGGAAAATTAAGCGTCTCTACGGAGACAGATATAATTATCTTTACAGATATCCTAAGCTCTGGCGTTGATAAATTAAAAAAAGGATTAAGTCAGGCTCACTTAATCCCTTTTTTAATTCTTTACTATATTTAAAATAGGTATAAAACTTTGTTGTACGTTGATGTACCCTTTATTTTAGTACTTTCAGAAGTTACCAAAAAAAGTTTGCTCCTGTTCGTACAAACAAACGTTCGTATAGATATTAAGTTTTGTTTATTGTTAAGTTCCTTGGAAAGTTCTTATCAAGAAAAAGTTTAACTACTATAAAATTTAATTTTTTGTAAATTACAAATAAATGTGTTTTGAAAAATTAAAAAAAAAACCTGTACGTGGTATTCGGAGAAAATTGTTTTCCCTCTTTTTTTTAGAACATTAAATTGCATTTTTTTCACAATTCAGGAGTTTTCCTGAAAATGTAGGTAAAATGCCAATGAATAATTTAAAAATGTGAAAAAAAATTGATGGAAATTCGAAAATGCGTTCTGTAGTATCATTTTAACCTATGTCGTAGTATAATCCAAAAAAAATAGTTGGCAACACTGTCGAGTAGTGAAAAGCCGCGCGCACACGATACACCGGCAGACGTTCTGCTGTGCCTCGGTTTAAGTCAAGGCCGTTTGTTATGGGCTTGATATTTAAAAGAATTTTTAACATTTCTAATACAATCTAAAGTAATTGTTTCCTATTTCAAAAAATACATTTAAGAACCCAGTAAACAACGTTATGTAGAAATTACGTAAAATTTACGTAACAGATTTACCTTGTTACGTAAATTTAAGGTCACTCATAGGTCACAATAAGGTAAAATTTAAGTCACATTAAGGTGCGAAAACCTTTATGAGTTATGTAAAAACTACGTAAATTTTACATAACAGGTTTACTTTGTTATGTAAATTTAAGGTCACAATTATTTATTAATAAGGCAATATTTGGGTCACATTAATGTGCGAAAACACTGAATAATGCCATGCACAGAGCCCATCTAATTGTTACATAAATGTGATGCAAACAAAATGCCATACGTGCATTACGTAACAGTTAAGTAAAAACTACGTATATTTTACATAACAGGTTTACCTTGGTATGTAAATTCAAGGTTATATATATATATATATATATATATATATATATACAATAAGTTATTAATAAGGTTAAATTTAAGTCACATTAATCTACATGACATGCGCAAAGTGTCAACTATCTAAGTCCGACATGAGCATGCAGCTTGAGGCGGGCCAACGTCGGTGGTCCGTCGGTGGTTGCTTGACGCGATCCGACATTGGCAAACTACAAAGTTAATCAGACGGGCTGGTTTAAGGGGCGGAAAAGGTGATTCTTATAGAGAAGTACCACAATACCTCAAAGATCGCATTCTAATTTTGAAATATCTTTGCTCTTTATATATATAATATTATCATCCACTGTACAGGGAACATAGTGACATTAGCGCCATCTCTACCGACTAGGAAGAAACCATTAAGCAGTGGTAATTCATATTTTTGTAAACTTTAATGTGACGTAAATCGCGTTATAGAGCGTTTACCTCATTTAGACGATATAAATATTACATAAAATGTTTTATATAATCGTTATGTAACATTTGAAATGTAAACTTACGGTTCAATTGACTATATAATAATTATGTAAAATTTACGACTTTAATTTGACTTAAACTACTATTACAGAAAAATTTGTTAAGGTTCAAAGTGTTTCATAATATTTACGTAAATTTCAAAATTTTAATGTGACGTAAATCATGTTATAGAGCGTTTACGTAATTTATATGATATAAAACCTACGTAAAATGTTTTATATACAGGGTTAAATTGATTATATAATAATTATGTAAAATTTAGGACTTTAAATTGACTAGATTGACTTGAGAATAATTATGTAAATTTCAAAATATTAAATGTGACGTAAATCATGTTATAGAGCGTTTACGTAATTAAGGATGTAACATTTTAAATTTACGTAAATTAGATTACTTAAATATTACATATAATTTTTTATGTAATAGGTATGTCATATTTTTTATGTAAAATGAAGGTCCCACTATTTAAGTAATATTTACGTAAATTTTAAAAATTTATTTATAAAGTTATATTATTTATATAAAATTAACATTTCTTATGATCACTTAAATTTACAGTCAATGTTTTGAAGTAATATTTACATATTTTTTTTCATAAAAATATTTTTATTTACGTAAATATCATGTAACATAATATACATAAATATTTGAACCTTAGATTTATATAACTATTAAGTTAAAGTCACAAGTGTGTTTACTGGGAAGATGATGTTTTACTAGGGGAAACACTGCTCCTACCCAACCACCAACAATATATTATTGGTTTCTAGGTTGCTTTTCCTGAAAAATTACATTGAACAGGTATTCACATCAACTTTTATATCCTATTATGTTTGTGCTTTGCACACAACACAATACACTTGTTGCTCATAAAAAGAACACATAATAGCCTCAATGTTCTCCTTACAATATTGCTTATACCTTTATGACCCGGGTTGGAAAATGTAATATTTTTATTTTGTAAGGGACTTTTCTTCTTAAAGTCTGTAGTTTTCTAAAATACTTCAGAAACCTTTCGAAAATAAAATCGACATGAAAGAAAAATATTTTCCTTCATTCGAATATTCGGCAATAAAAAACTGTCGCATTAAGAGCTTTCCCATCTAAGGCAATAAAAAACTGTCACAATCAGCTGACGTTACACCATATATATAGGATACTATAATTGCCTTTCCTGTGTGGTTCCCATATAACTATAAGATACTATGACAGCCCAAGTGTCGCAAAATGTGTAACGAAACTAACTTCGAAAAACAAAGAAGTAAATTCCAAATCGCGGTTGGCTTTGGCCATCAGCGAATAATATACTGCGCATTCACTAACAAAGCCATGCCAGTGTCCTAGTGACCTTACGATAAAATTTAATTTAAGTTATTAATTTGAATGACGCCATCTATCCGAAAACTTTGTTTTTATTTAATTGTTTTATTTCAAAATGGCGAACGTAGACATGACTTTTCAGTTCCGAAAATCGAGTTTTAGCTTTTTATTGTACTATACAGGGAAGTCCATTAATACTGGCCACCGGATTCTGCTGAGCTGCACAAAATTATTTTTAATAGAAAGGCTGGCCCTACAGTTTACACAAGAAAATTCTTTCCCCAAGTTGGTAGGGATCATAATTTCCCAGATAAAACCGGCGGCCAGTTTTGTTGGACCAGCTTGTGTACCTTTACCTTATATTTTATGCAGATGCACTGAAAAAGCATATTTTTCCTTTACAAATAAGATCAAAAAAAAAAGTCATATATATCCCGAATATAGCAAATACCATATAAGCACGTTTACTACAAAGGAGAACTGGGATAAAGCAAGAAAGAGACATTCCACATTTGTATATTCTTTGAAAATGTGCAAGAAAATTTTTTGTAAATTCATACTCGTGAAGGTGCGCTGATATCATAACCACCGTTGATTTTCCCAAGTTGGCTGGGTTTTGCAGAAAAAATTAATTTTGAAACTCTTTTGTATACACAGTTAAATGTGGGCCATCAATAGCTGCATCTTTTAGTAACATATAAAAACTATACGCAGCAGTTTTATGGAGAAACAGCTAAATAAAAGTTAAAAAGCAGACATATTTTTTTTAAAAATCACCCCTAACGAAATAAGGGCTAAAATTAAAAAAAAGTTTGACCATTGTATTCTGTTATGAATTTACTACAAAAAAATGCTTTAGACACTTTCTTGAAAAGCTAACACTACTGGAGATAATTTACTTTAAAGTATAAAGAAAACAACTATAATTCACTCTGAATTCAATGTGTTTTCTTGAAAGAAAATACTTTTTTTTAAGAATCGAGTATCTACTACCTTACTGATAATTCTATAAAAAAAAATATTTATCTACAAGATCTTTCTTGTATGTACTGTATTTAGAAATACACCTGTGTACAAAGGAAGTTTTTTGTTTGTTTAAAAGCCTGTACATTTATATGCTAATATTTTCTTTCATAAAAATACCCCTATTATACCTTCTCTATAAAGTTATGAAATTTTGCTAATTAAGTACCAAGCGTTTCAAAGTTACACCAAAGTTTCTTCAGAAAAACATGGTTAAAATTAACTTAAATACATGAAAGGTAGTTACAGAATCAGTGGTTCATACCCAACAAAAATTCGTATTGTTTTTTTTCCGTTGTGTCAAAGCAGAAATTTTTTGTTACAACGGAAAAAATAACCGAGTACGGTTTTCAACAAAAACACGTTTTTTCAGAATTAATTCTCAAAGCACGAATGGTATTCGGTAGAAAATTTCAAGAATATAGAAATTAGACTATGTATTGTTCGCGTCAGAGCAGCGGAATTATCACCTACTGGGGAATTATCACCTACTTATTAATTAAGCGATAATTCCATACCTCTCATGGACAGTTTTACATATGAGGGAAATTTTCGTCATAATAATATACACCTATAATTGGGTTCATGGGTGTACAAGGATGGGTTGTTGGAGATGCTGGGGATATACCAGGTGGGCAATAAAATCCTGGACAAAATGTTGTATAAAAGGAACTTTTAACTAGATATCGAATATCATTTTTGATCGGCCGTTTTAAAATTCAAGATACCATATGTTTGTACGTTCCCATGAATTTTAAGTAAGAAAATTTTACAAATAAACATAAAAATATACATACAGGGTGTTACAAATTAAACGGTAGAAGATATAAAAGTGTTTAAATTAATGCAAAGTTGCGCCATTTGATGCTTTGCTCAAAACTAAAAAAAAGTTTACAGATTCCGCGTAGTTCCGAAAAAAACTGAAATTTTCATTTCTAGTTTTCTGCGTCCTGGTCCAGATGACCTCTGCCAAGTTAAGGTTGAAAAATATAATCTGTCATTATTTTAGAACCAAACGGCAGGAGGAAAAAGCATGTGTCCATAATAAAAAATGAATTTGACAGTGCTCCTGTCACAGAGAAATGTCAAATCTCAAAAACGGACCTGTTATATAGGTAGACCTTAAAAAAGTGCCTGTATAGAAAGTTCTAAGCGTTTTTTGATAGACTTATATCTTCGGAACTATCCGGATTTTGTAAACTTTTTTTAGTTTTGAACAAAGCATCAAATTTCACAACTTTACCCTAATTTAAACTTTTTCGTATCCTGTACCGTTTAGAACATCCCCAAGGTGAGAGCATTAAATTTGGAACACCCTGAATATATACAATATATTATTTCAAACCCCATTTTTCTTTCTTGTTTAGAGACCGGACACGTCAGAAAAGAGACGGACGTTAAACCTAACCCAGGGGCATAAAAAATGTGACGTTTGTGAAAAATCGTTTTATCATCCGAGTGCTATACATAAATATACGTTAATGTTTGTTGTTTGACCGGCCTCAGTGCGGACCAGAGAGGGAAACTGAGTATTTTTTACTCATCAGGAAAATAGGCATAAAACTACCACGGTACAGTACTTGTGGTTTACTTAGAATCTTTAAAATCTAGAAATTAATAGTTTTGTAATCGCATTTCTTTTCAGTCAGTGAATTTACACTATTTTTTGTAAATACTTGTGTAAATGGCTAAATCTTTAGGTGAGAATAATAAGTTTTTTATCAATTTTCTCTTCAAATTTAAGTAAAAGTCAGATAATTTCCAACCTAACGCTTTTTTTAACTCATCGCCTTATACGTATCCGCATCTAGCGAGAACCAAGCAATTAATTGGTCAGGAACTGGTACCACGTTCGAAAAGAGCAGATATATGCTAATCTAAGGTGTTCTTGAACGCGATAGGCGTTGAGATGCGTTAGGTATCACGTATCGGTACGGCACACGTATCGTATCTCAGCACCTATTGCGTTCAGAAACACCTTAAAGTAGCATATATCTGCTCTTTTCGAACGTGCTACAAATTTCTGACCAATCAATGTGCTTTGTTCTCGCTAGATGCGGATACGTATACCGCGATGAGTTACAAATAGCTTTATGTCTCTAATATCTGCGTATGTCTGACGCACAGAGAGTTTTCTCCAGGCTAACTTGATTAGGAGAAATGCAAGAGTTGGTTCCAAATAAGCTTTGCTATAAAAAAAACTTTGCCAAATTTTGCCTACCTACTTATCCGTCCTCTTAAGATTTTTACAAAAACTTTTTGACCTAAAGAGTTTTTTGAATGAAGCTTAACGTTTCTGCATATAAAACAACAACAAGAATCTCTAAATCACGCTTGGCCCAAATTAACCCTATAGAGGAGCGTGTTTTTTGCGTATTCCTATACTAACGTGATACCAGCATTAATCAAGATAAAAGGCTTTGCGTCAACAAAAGTTTTGGTAAATCGCTGTCCATGTTTCCATGAGGATATTATAAATACTCTAACCGCATGGAAAGTCAGTGGAACTATCATACAGTGTTGCCCAAAAGTCTGGGATACCTAATAGATTTTTTGGGAAAACTGTGGGTTTTTTCCAAAAAAGAGGTTTCGAAAAATGTATACCCTTTGATACAGGGTGTCCCAAAAATAAAAATGGCACAAACTTATATTTTTTTAAATCGGACCTCCTGTATATTATCTCATTTTCTGAATCCTTAAAAAATAATGTTTTTAAAAATACCAGACTTTGGGTTGATCTTCTTCAAGATATTTAATTTTAAATTTGTATTTGTGTGTCCAAAAAAAATTGTCTCGAAAATTAAATGACGGGAAAATCAAATAGCTAGAAAATATATGAATAGAATTAAATTTAAACGAAACATATTTTTATAGAAACATATGATGGCGAACCACAAAATTCGAGAACCCCAATCTGTCCGAAAATTATTTGAACCGATACCCACGAATTCAATTGCTACGTTACCAGGCTTACGGCAAGGAAGAATCGAAGTCGTTATGATCGATACAGAGGAAGGTCTACAGCTGGTACGCATTTAACCAAGCCTACAGAAGCATTGGCCTAGAGGTCAATCTTGCCAAAACGCAAATTCTTTACCAACCAGAACCAGGTACGAATCCCCAAGCTCCAAACACTTCCATAAATGGCCATCCTCTGCAGAACGTGGAACATTACCCATACCTTGGGAGCCACCTATCATCAAATGCAACTATTGACGCAGAAATACAGCATCGCCTAAAATGTGCTAGCACAGCGTTCGGACAGCTTTCGGAGAGAGTCTTCAACAATCTTCAACAAGCTTCGTGTCTACAACACAGTTATAATACCAACTCTAACATACGGATGCGAAACGTGGACCACATACAGAAGACATATCAAACGACTAGAAAAATATCACCAAAGTTGTTTAAGACGAATCCTGAAAATCAAATGGCAAGACCGGCAAACAAACATGAGTTTTTTAGAAAAAGCCAGAACAACTAGTATAGAAGCGCTTATCTTCAAGCACCAGCTTCGTTGGACTGGTCACGTTATCCCCATGCCCGAAAC
Organism: Oxystoma pomonae; assembly: GCA_963921995.1. Taxonomy (NCBI): domain Eukaryota; kingdom Metazoa; phylum Arthropoda; class Insecta; order Coleoptera; family Brentidae; genus Oxystoma; species Oxystoma pomonae. The sequence continues at coordinate 4,557,386 of OY998170.1, read as the reverse complement.
ACTTCTCCCAAAGCAGATAGTTTATGGACAACTGAAAGAGGGAAAGAGAAATCAAGGAGGTCAACAGAAAAGGACGTTCTCAAATACAATATGATGAAGGGTCACATCGATATAAACAACTTCGAGACCACGGCAAACGATAGGGCTTCATGGCGCCGAACAGCCGAACATGAGGGAGAACAAACTTTTGAAGAGCAACGACATAGACTAGAGACGGAAAAGAGAGAACGTAGAAAGGAGCGAAAAAATGGAAGAAAGAATGACCAACAACACCCGGCTGCTGCCGGAGGCTGGGTGTGCCAGGAGTGTGGAAGGGTGTGCGGCTCGAGAATTGACTTACATAGCCATCAAAAAACGCACAACACATAGCGACAATACAGAATAGAGGAAAATCATACTCGGTATCGAGTGATTGCCTATGATGACATCCCTCAACCATCTCCTATCCCCAAATTTTTTCATAATATTAAAATCGAGTCACAAGAAATGTGTCAAAAATTAATCGCAAGATTTGATAGCCAGGTAGACCGCCAGAAACTGTGAAGTTAAATAAAATCGTTTAATAAAAGAAAATCCCCGTGTCATTTTCCAAATAGAGAAACTTGTCAACGTCGCAATCCAGACCCTACGGCGCTCTAAAGATTTAAATTTGACGCATGCCCAATTTAAGGATCGGGCATATTATTTTCTATCAATTTTTGATTCGATTCGGATGTTTTTCGTTTCTAGAAAATTATTTTCGATACTTTTGTAATTCTGATATTTTAAGGTTCGGCAAAATTATAATCGGTTAAATTATGTTCGTGTCTTTTAAGGATCGAGTAAATTAAAATTCTATAAAATTAAATTCGTAAATTATTTTCTAGGGTTTTACTTTCGTTCATATTTCGTTAAGGACGTTTTATTTTCTGTTCAATTGTTTCGGTTTTTTTAAATTCGGTTTTTTTTGTGGGCTCCCACTACCCAATATTATATCGTACCTGTGAATACTTATTTTAATAACTTTTCCACTCAAATTTAAACTTGATTATCTTGGAGAGGGGTTTTGGAAAAGCTTATTTTTTAAGGATTCAGAAAATGAGATAATATACAGGGTGTCTAATTTAACACACTCTATAAGGCGTAAAAGGTTTTAGCGGTATATTTTTTCCTGGATTTGTTTGCCCAGGGGCATCCTAGCAAACAAAATTAAGAATCGATAATTGCTGCTTTCTAATCGTTTCTATTTCCCTGAATTTAAAAAGGAAATGTGTAGTTCAAAGGTTGTAATATAGTTCGCATTTGATGGTTTTACCGGCGTTTCATGTGGCGCACCGAGAGCGGCGTGGTTTTGGGGTTAAAACCCCCTCCGAGAAGCCTGGTTATGTTCACATTTTTACTTCAAATTAAGTTTTTTTAATTATTTATCCTTAACCCCCCCAAAGTTAATTCCAGGGTGCGCCACTGATTATAGTTAAACAGTGGCGGATCCAGGAATTGGTTTCGGAGGGGGGGGGGGGTTAAGGATAAATAATAAAAAAAAACTTAATTTGAAGTACATATGATCAAGGAAACAGGTGCTTACAAGCGCGGATCTGGCATAAAATGTAGAGCGGGGGGGGGAGGTGTTAACCAAATTAAAAATAACATTTAAAATGAAATTTTGGACTTAAAATTAATCTAAAATCGTAAATATTGATGGGGTTTTGGGAATTTGAGTTGTTTATTTATCCTTAATTTAATTTTTGCGAAAATGACACGTAAAATGTCATTTTTGACATCAAATCGCTACATTAAAAAGACCATGTGATCTTATAGCGCCGCAGGTGAAAAATTTTGCAATTCATGATTTTTTAAAGATTTTTGTTAAAAATGAAAGTCTCTTGTATTTTATTCCCCATATATTTTATTTCTGCTTTTATTTGATTGTGCCCATTGTATATAACCAGGCTTCTCGGAGGGGGTTTTAACCCCAAACCCCCCCCCCATCGGTGAGCCACTAAAAACTATTTCCCTTGGTCATATCGATGAACTTAAATCAAAAAGTTTTTGTAAAAAGTTCAAGAAAAAACCAATTTTTTCAGATATATTTTTGATACCAACCTTTTTTTAATGTACTCCGTCATCTTGAATTTTTTTTTACCTGTTTTACAAATCGCCCAATCCTGCAGCAAAATCCGTCTGAAAGTAGCCAAGCTTTAAAAAATCAAAGCAGTCCACCATAAGAATAATATGTACCTTTGACTAGTTCATAAACTACTACATTTGCAAATTATAAAAATATTTTTTGTGTGTTCCAACACCCTACTTACCTCGTGTTGAACATGTAATTTCTTTCGATAGTGCTTGCCCCGAAAATTAGGAATTAAATTTGTCAAGACGTCAGGAATCCAATTCGACCCAGCTTTCTCAATATTTTGAGAAGGGTCTCGTGACATGTTTCCATTTATTTAAGGACTTCAGTCTAGGAAAAAAACCCTTCAATTTTGTTTCGTAAAGTTCTATACAATACTCATGGGCAATATTTACTAAGAACTATAGTTTAAAATTTAGGTGAGTCAAGCCACACCCCCCCCCCCTCCGAAAAATATTCGAGTTTTGATATGCTTATAATTTGGAACTAATTTTGAACCACTTTTAAAACTTTTGAACCACACTCCTTCCTGGTTTTTTTTATATAAAAAATTCAAAATGGGGGGGTGCAGCCGGACGTCAAGCAACATCCCCTCATTTGAAGCATAGAGAAAAAGAGTCAGATAATCCACAAATAATTTCAGATTTGGACAACATTTTTGCAGATCTTATGCTGGTAGTGACTGTGACATCTCAAACTTGAATTTAAATTATGCAAAAACCATGGATATCAATAAGATTAGTATTATGGACATTTTTAATAAAATTAAGAATTTGCAGAATGCAAAATTAAGCTGCGGCTCAGCCAGATGCTATTTTGTCATTTTTTGTGCAAAATTGTCGCTGTGTTTTATCTCCTGTTTTCCACAAAGTTTTTAATTTATCACTATCGAGTGCTGTTTTTCCAGAGGAATGGAAAAAAGCTACATAACACCGATCCTGAAAAGTAGCAACAGGTCAGTGATTGATAACTATCGTCCATTTTCTAAAATATCAATATTTTCAAAGATTCTCGAGTCCATTATTTCAGATAAAATATATTTTCCAATAAAGAGTATTTTTATTCCAGAGCAAGACGGTTTTGTGTCGGGTAGGTCCACAGCCACAAATTTAATGATCCTTGAGGAATATATATTGAATGCTTTTGGAGATGGATTGCAGGTAGATGTAGTCTGCACTGACTTCTCCAAAGCCTTCGATCATGTAAATATAAAACTTTTAACTTATAAACTTAGCTAGGGAGCTATTCCTCTAACAGAAGGCAATCAGTTAAAATAAAAAACTGTTGATCTGAGGAAATACTTGTCAAGTCAACAATTTTATTTATTTTTTTTATGGATGGATTGTTTCATCTTGCTCTATGCAGATGACTTAAAGATTTACAGAATAGTGAGGGATATTAGAGATTTTCTAAAGATTCAACACAGCCTTAACAAATTTTTACAGTGGTGCAGACACAACGGACTTTTTTTTAAAATCTAGATAAGTGCAAAGTAATGCGTTTTTACAGAAACTCTCATCCTATTTCTTATGAGTATTCAATCAACAATAATTTACTAGAGCCATTATACAATTTTAAAGATCTAGGGGTCTTCTTTGATCCAACACTAAATTTCAAAGCTCATTACGAATTTATTTGTAATAAGGCTTTCAAATTGTTGGGTTTTGTTAAGAGAAGTTTGTCTGATTTTAATAACATCAATTGTTTTAAAAATGTGTACTGCTCACTTGTCAGGTCAGCATTAAAATACTCAAGCTGTGTATGGTCCCCTTTCTATAAGTGTCATATTGACAATTTAGAAAGGGTGCAAAAGAGATTTTTAAGTTTTACTGCATTTAAACTTAACATTAAATTATTGAGCATTTCATCTCTGGAAAACCCTAGGGAAATTTTAGATTTGGTCTTTTTATTTAAGGTTGTAAATGGAATGATTGACTCACCTCAGCTTCTTGAAAAAATTGATTTTAAGGTGCCACAAAGAAATACAAGAAATAGAGATACCTCCTATTTAGAATCTGAATCTCTAATAGAAATTATTCTTTGAATAAACCAATTCAAAGAACGTGTCATTCTGGGAATAGCATAAAACAAAGCTTAAAAATAAAAATATGTGATTACATTGTTCCTATACTTGGTACCTACTGTTTTTTGTTTTATATCGGTTAATAATATTAAAATTTGAACAATTGTTTTTTATATTAATATTTTTTAAGATTATTGTATATTGTAAAATGGTAAATCCGTTAATAAATTCTTATTCTATTCTATTCTAATTTTGTACAATTGATGCGGACTATATGAGCAGAGAGATCATGTGGGGGTGTAGCTTGACGTCCGGCCGCACCACCCATTTTGAATATAAAAAAAAAATGATGGTGATTCAAAATTTTAAAATTGGTTCAAAATTAGTTCAAAATTGGTTCGAAATTATAAGCATATCAAAACTCGGGTTTCTTTCGGGCGGGGGGGGGGGTGTAACTTGACTGACCTTAAAGTTTGGTTTCAAGGTTGACATATACATGGGTATCTAAAAATTGATTTTAAGCCGAACCATACTGCAATTGATAAGATGCTTGCAAAGAAATTTTAGCTTATTTAGAAAAAAATCCAAAAAGTGCTCCGTGCCGTGTCTTAGTTTTTACAAAATGTGCGTTCCATTCAAAGTTCAGCCAATTCTGATATTTATTTGACCCCAAAAAAAATAATTTAACTACTTTCAGATAAAGGAAAATGAGTGGCCACGCCCACCAACGCCCCTCCCTCCTCCCCCCTTTGACCTTTAATGCTTGACCTTTGACATTTGACCGCTGTCCTCTGAACTTTGACCTTTAATCCTCGACCTTTGAACCCAGACCTTCGGCCGTTGACCTCTGACCTCTAAACCTTGAACTTTGATACTCGACCTTTGATCCTTGAGTTTTGACCCTTGACAAGTTGTACACATTTTCAAACATCCGGTATTTTTTTCTAGGTAAATCTATCCATTGCTTGACCTATTGAAAAGCCATCGTTTCTAAGGTAATCGCCAACAACGCCAAGATTATTTTTACGTTTTTGACGGAAGACCGTTTAAGGCTATGTTTACCTTTTAGAAATGTGTTTTTAAAAACATTATTTAAAAAAATATACGTAAAACCACTTCGCGTGTGCAATCGTGCGAAAATGGCCTAACGCTGCGCGGGCCTTACCCCGAGTTTATCAAAGAACCAAGAGAACTTTACTGGCTCGCTGTAACTACTAGGAATTCGAATGGAAACCATAACCCCACATAATTTTGTGGTGCGGTGTGAGATGTTGGAAACAGTGTAAGTCATTGACGCTCCTGTTCAAGATAAAATATGGCTATTTCGTCTAGCGTCAGCAGCCGATTTTTATATCTGTGTTGACTTGTTGATCTCAAGCCAATGGTAGCGGGTGGCGGGAGTGTTTCCAATCCAATTATAAATGCCCCTTAAACAATACATCCAGTTTTAGTTTTGATTCTTTTATAATAGTCGAGGGGCATAGAGTCGAAATTCGGCCTCCGTGGTTCTTTTGATGATGATTTTACGAAAACTGTTTTAATCGGTTACTAATAGACCACTTAACATCACCTTGCCTGTGAACAGTCTCAAAAGTTCTGCAGTTAAAAAGTGAGGTTAGGGCGACAAAATATTTTTTAAATCTTAACGGTTTGACCTACGATGATGACATTTGGTACACATATTGGCCTTCTTGCCAGATTAAATAATATAATTTAAAAAATAACATTTAGTGCATCTAAGGGCCGGTAGAGGGCAAAATGTGTTTTTAGTTTTTTCCCTGTATCTCCTGAACGACTTATCCTGCACACTTGAAACTATGTGGTTTTGTAGTACATACTATTACCAATCACCTGACATCACAAAAAAAAATTTTAGCCTGTGAGCGGAGGACCCTGAACAGCGCCATTTTTTTGACAATTTCCACAGGCTAAAATTTTTTTTTGTGATATCGGGATGATTGGTAATAGTATTTACTACAAAACCACATAGCTTCAAGTGGTCAGAATAACTCGTTCGGGAGATACAGGGAAAAATCTAAAACACATTTCGCCTCCTACCGGCTCCTAGAGGCACTAAATGTATTTTTTTTATTTTTATAATACAATCTGGCCCGAAGGCCAATATGATTACCAAATTTCATCATCGTAGGTTAAACCGTTAAGATTTTAAAAAATATTTTGTCACCCTAACCTCACTTTTGGACTGCAACATTTTTGAGGCTATTCATAGGTGGAAAAATATTGAGTGGTCTATAAGTAACCGATTTAAATAAATTTTCGATGCCCTTAAGTTAAGTCTGCGTAAATAGTTTTTTTTTCGAAATTGTCAAAAAAATGGCGTATGTTCAGGGCCCTCCGCTCACAGGCTAAAAAATTTTTTTGTGACATCAGGCTGATTGCTAATATGTTGTACTACAAAACTACATAGTTTCAAGTGTGCAGGATAAGTCATTCGGGAGATACAGGGAAAAATCTAAAAACATATTTCGCCCTCTACCGGCTCCTAGAAGCACTAAATGTAATTTTTTAAATTTTATAATACAATCTGCCCAGAAGGCCCATATGAGTACCAAATTTCATTATCGTAGGTCAAACCGTTAAGATTTAAAAAAATATTTTGTCTCGAAACTCTAGAACGAGGGTGCAAAAAGGCTCAAAAAATCAAAATGTTTTTTCACCAAAAGTTTGTTTAGAACTCGGTTTAGAAATACGTTAAAAATGCTAAAAAAAAAGGTTCTCTGTCCTACCAGAGAGGGAAGTAAATAAGAAATTCGAATTACCATGGAAAACAAACGCAATGACGCAAAAAACGGCAAAAAAGTCGACACAGTTGATTTCCCAATAACGTATGTTACCTAACGCATTAAAAACACAGCCAAAACTCACCACTATTCTATTTAAATCTGTATGCCAAAAAGCAAAGCAATTTTTCCACTCTTTTGTTAGATTGATTGGTGTTTAATTTCATATTCTGATTAGACCTTTCATTGGCAAATATAATCAACCCATTATGCACCCTGCGTACCGCTATATGTGCCCTGTAATATCATTACGATGCATTGAGAGCATTTCCTATACAGATGGCGTTGAATAAACCTTTGGAAAGATATGTTAGACCGGTTTCCTTTCGCTGCACTGGAGCAAAACTAAAACTGACCTGGTGCTGTTAGAAAATTGCATCAGTGCATGATTAGTGCATTGCAAATGGAATATCACGGTTTCAGAGCAGATTTTTTTAGGTTATGTTATGTACCCCGAAAAAAAGTATTTTCCCAACTTTAGATATTTTATATTTCTTTACGGGGATGGACTTCGATTTCGATGGATCAGTATTCACGTCTTCTTTAACTTTAAAACGAATTTAAAGCTATTATTAAATTTAATAACAGAGGAGTGTTTTTTTTTTAATTCTGATTGTTTTACACTCCTTTATTTTACAAAAATTTCCAAGGAAACGGGGCCCCTCTCCCTTTCTCAGACGTACAGAGTCGAGAAGGGATGCCTGCTCTTCAGGACTTAGTTACATAAAAAATATTTTGTGGTATTTTAGTTGCATCATTTCAGTATCAAATGAATAAAAATAATGTTAAGATTTTCGAAGTGATTTATTCAGAAATGTTACGTCTACGATCTCCTTTACGCCCGCGTCTTCGAATAAAACAGACCAAAGCGCTGAAAACGCAGCAGTTTTGCTAAACTGTTTGCTTGACAACGTTGCCTAGCCGGCATCTCTCTTCAGTGCATCTTGATTGAATAGCCTTCTTACTCAGACACATTCATTTCGGCACCAAAGACGAGAACGGTATCTATGCGAATATTCCCTAACACATGTAAGTTTTTAAAACGTCCCTGTGACGTCCCACTGGGACTTACGCGACATCAAAACGGTAATGTCGCAAATATACCGGGCACATCCCGTGGACCCTTTTTAGGTCGTAGGAACGTCCCCTGGACCTCCGATTTTAAGGCAATAAAAGACGTCTTTTGAACGTTTCAAAATTATTTTATCCCTATCAACACAAGTAAGTTTTTAAAACGTCCCTGTGACGTCCCACTGGGACTTACGCGACATCGTCGGTAAAGTCGCAAATATACCGGGGACGTCCCGTGGACATACGTTGTCGACACTTTTTAGGTCGTAGGAAAGTTCCCTGGACCTCCGATTTTAAGACAATAAAAGATGTCTTTTGAACGTCCCAAAATGATTCTATGGGACGTTTCTGGTACGTCCAGCTGGGACATTAGAGGGACGTCGATAAAAGTTGCAATGTAACGGCGACGTCCCGTAGACAAAGTTTGTGGACAGTTTTAACGTCCATGGGACGTTCTTTGATTTTAATGTAATAAAAGACGTCCTTTGAACGTGCCGAAACGGTTTGTCGACCCTTAACCTCCGTGGGGACGTCCCCTGGGCACGTTTCATCACGTCGTTTTACAGACGTCCCTAAACCTTTGCTTTTAGAGAAAAGACGCCTTTTATTACCTTAAAATCAAAGGTCCAGGGACGTCTGTAAAACGACGTAGTGCTACATCCCCAAAAGTGTCTACGGGACGTCGCCGGTACATTGCGACTTTTATCGACATCCCTCGAATGTCCCAGCTGGATGTACCAGAAACGTTAAAAAATAATACAACCTTACTGTAACGTCCCTTAGACGTTACCTAAACATTCAGAAGAATGTTTGATAAAGTCCCATAAAATCATTTTGAAACGTTCAAAAGACATCTTTTATTGCCAAAAAATCGGGGACGTTCATACGACCTAAAAAGTGTCGACAAAGTCGACGTCCCTGGGACATCACCACCGACGTCTCAGGGATGTCGCGTAAGTCCCAATGGGACCTCACAGGGACGTTTTACGAAATAGGTAGTTTTTGGACTTTTTGTGACAAAAATCTGCAGCAAAAAATTTGTCGTTTCAAAAAATTAAAATTTTGCTACAGACCTGTCGAAATTGCGGTATTATTTGGGTTTTGAAAGCAGTGGCGTAGTAACGGAAGAAAGTAGAAGACAAACCTTCCCCAACCCCCGAAACTTATTACTAACTTTGAAAAAGATGCCGTTTGTGGACTTTGGAGCTGAATACTTTTATACTTATCCCCTCCCCCCAAAAATGTTTCTTACTACGCCACTGTTTGAAAGATAGAGTTTTGGGGCCACCGAAAATAAGGTTAAATTTGTAGAGTTCCATTGAGAATAAAGATAACATTAAACACATTTTTAGATTCTGGGCGCGCTGCTATTTTCTGTTAATTAGCGTTTATTTACCTGATACGATTGCGAGCTTTATTTCTTCTTTTGTAACCCTGTTGGCAACGCAAGCTACAAAATATTTCGCAAACTTTCAAAAATATTGTCAAAATCAATATAACATATAAAAATTTGAGGTTAGAAATAATCACAAAGGCAGCTATTTAATTAAGTTTATCGTATTTAACTTACCTCCCCTCTTTTCGCTCGGTGCGCAGACGCGCACATAAGCATAAGCACAAAAGATGTTATTTTAGGTGGAGTAAAAAGTCCTTATTGAGTCTAGGGTTGCCAGGTTTGAGAATTGGTTTTTCGGGACAACAGAATCAAATTTTCGGGACATCTGTTTCAAATTCGGGACATTTTTTTTGTTAAAAACACTGCAGAGCAAGAAACGGAAACCGAAAAATATACTCCTACCACCTACCTAACCAAAAGCATCAGATCAGCTTACCTCATCATTGAAATCTTCACTTTTGCTTTCCACATCCAAGGATTACTTCTTGTATTATTACAGCAACGTACTCAATTAGAAGGTAAACAAAGTAAAATACTGTGTATTGACCGTGAAACACCACAACAAAACCAAAACATAACCTCCCAACATTTAACTCCTCCTAACCTACGATACGCGCGTTCCGGCCAAAAAAACAAAATTGAAAAAATAGTGGCTTCAGAAAAAGACAAGGTACCAAAACAAGAAAGGTATAAAAGGAAGCTAGAAACATGTTTTTTATGACGTTTTCACTTCAGATTGAGGAATAGCAAAAAATCGGGACTCGGGACACAGAGGTCCAAATGCGGGCAAATCCCGAAAAATCGGGACACCTGGCAACCCTAATTGAGTCGCAGTGTGCTGAGACTTATAGCAATTTTTTGTGAGCTTACTATAGATTGCAGATTCAAGAATCAAAAATTCTTTATTCAGACAATAAATATACAGCGTGGATTCTGGACGGTGCTTCTAGCGGGTTAGAATTTGGTTGAATAAAAAAATCCAAATACACGTCAACTGAGATTTTTAATTTCCTTTATGACATTTTGTTTACGAGGTATGGCAAAAAATGCATGCATGCATATTTTGCAATTTTTCAAATCTGCAAACGATTCTCTCTTCAGCAATATTACAGAGTAGGATCTATCTTTTACGATAATCAAGTTATTTTGATCTAAATCTGTATGGAAAACTTCGATATTCATTCAAATATCCCCCGTAAAACAGGGCATAGACAACAATTTCTCTATGCCTCTATCTTGGAAACCATAAGAGATAGAGTATTAGTATGTGGTATTGTCAAAAAGATAATTTTTTTAGAATTCAAAAATGTCAAACTATACAGGGTGTCCCATTTAAAAAAAAATATTTTTTTGCCATAACTCGTAAACAAAATGACATACAAAAAATCCAAGATAGCACGATTAAAGAAAATTGAAAATCTCAGTCGACGTGTTTTTGGATTTTTTTGTAAATCTACTAATCCGTTTTTGTGGCCTTAATATACGGAGTGCGCCTTTTAGTTTATTTTAATTAATTTCTTTGATATAAATATACTTATTAATGAAATACTTGTTTCACATCTCTAATCGCTAAAAAATTCCTCCAGTTTATAGTAGGCTTTTTCCTTAAGAAATAGTTTTAATAGTTTTTTGAAAATGTTATAAAAATATATACTATTGTTCTCTTCTTTTAATTGCATCGGTCTGAGAGAGATCAAGGTTACCAGAAAGTGCGCCCTCTGGACCCCTCCGCCCATGAAAATATAACTACCACCTTGATATAATTACCGTTGACAGATATACGGGATCGAAGGGTGTACAGGCGGGTCTGACAGGCTATTTTCCTGGTAAGTTGTAGTACGCTGGATCTCTCTCAGGCGAATGCATTTAGAAAAAGAGAACGATAGTAACTACAGTAAGCTCACCAAAATTTTCTGTATATCTACGTGTGTTTAATCAATCAATGCTTGAGGCTCTTCACAAACACCGGGAATGCTTTGATCCCATTGCGGTTTGGTAACTTTAAACAAAGACATTAATTCTCGCATAATTTTGCTAGGCCACTGGCCCATACCGTTGACGCGTATCACACCGCCTGACCCTTACAAGGGGAAACATTGATGTCCGAGAGAGGGAGCGACTCATAGGTTAAGGAGCTACAATAGATACGACAGTTACGTGTTAAACGGTTCGGAACTATTTGGAGTTTGGCGAGTCTGCGCAGATATGCACGCGACCAATAACCATACTTTTATATTGATTTTTCTTTTTTAATTTGTAATACGACCACTAGATGATTCACGGTTAAATTCGCGATAACCGTACTATCGATTTTTTGTTAGTTTGTAATATGACCACTAGATGGTGCTCGCTTAAATTTTCGCTTTTTTTTTAAGGACCCTGCACAAATTACATTGAAAATGGCTGTCGGCTAAATGTCAATATTTTTTTCATATTTTGTAGTACTCCATCAACAAAGCACAAAAATAAAAACGAGATAGGGAGCAGGATTACTTTCTGAGATATATAGCTTTAAAGTTGACGTGTTTTTAGGCTATATTTTTGGACATGGTACCACTTTTTTTTTCACAACTTTGTTGATTACCGCCGGTTGGTTGGTGGTACCAAAGGACCCATATAAAAACATTTTTACTTGGATGGAAAGGGTGTTTCATTCAGGACAAATACAGAAACGAATTATTTTATTTTGGCGGTAATCTACAAAGTTGTGAAAAAAAATTAGAACATGTCCAAAGATATAGCCTTAAAACACCTCAACTTTAAAGCTCCATATCTCAGAAAGCTGCTCCGTATCAAGGTTTTTTATTTTTGTGCTTTGTTTATTGAGTACTACAACATATAAAAAAATTATGACATTTAGCCAATAGCCATTTCGAATGTAATTTGTGCAGGATTCTTTCTTTGCAAGCAATTTATGTTTAGTTTTTAAAAATATGCTTTTTTACTAGGCACAAAAGAAAATTGTTACTTATGTTAAGTTAAAATAAAAAAGCATATTTTTAAGAAATAAATACAAATTACCCATAATGCACTTGTAGTACAAAACCTCTGGTTGTTTTATTATAAAAGATTATGGCATATTTCGAAACATGTTAGTTTATATTTTTCCCAATAAAGAAAATATTACAATATGATCTTGTCTGTGCTTTTTTAAATATTAAATAATTTTCTTTAAAATATTTACATCTTGTTTTTAGTACATAAAAAACAATAAATGCCACTCTTTTGTATTCCAAACTAAATTTGTGAAACAGAAAAAAATAATTTTAATCTCAAAAAATTTTTACTGTATATGTGGGGCAATTTATGGTAAACCCACACATTAGAAAAAGTCTTGTTGTAAATAATATTAATACCGCTGGTTTGGAATACACAAGTGTCGCATTTTCTAACTTATTATTGATATCCACAAAAATTAGCCATACTAAACTTGATGAAATAAGGAAAGGGTGTTTTAACACATAGGTATAAATAGTTAAATGGAGTCCAAATGCAAGTGTGGCACATCACTCTCTAAAACCTCTGCGTCCAGTCTGCAAAATGTCCTCTGGAGCAAAATATTTATCACACACGTAAAATCTGTTATATATTTCATCAGCACTTAGTTTATTCGCGTTTAACGGCTTCACTATACTTGTGAAAAATTACAGGATTGCCTTTGGGGAAACGATGTCTTCCCCTTTTTTTATTGGGATCATGGCACGGTCTCCGCAGCTTTGAATACAACACACTCTAACCCTTTGTTTCTCAGCCATTGTAATCGAAGGATAAAATCACAATTTTTTGAACAGGAAAAATCACAAAATCACTTTTTAAAAACCTTGGCAAACCTCAGTTTTCAAAATGGAACTCATAAGTTATGAGTCATAACCGACATTCTGTCACTTTTGTCATAATGTGCCCTCTGACGGAAAACCCTAGAAGGGGTAAGAGGAGGAGCTGCAGATTTCTAAAAAGAATATTGCCAACCTAAATATTATTATGTTGGCAGTTCCTTTGCACGCGGAAACATAACCGCACTTTTCGCGAAAAATAATTATTGGCGGGAAGGGTGAAGTGACGGATCTATAGTTCCTTAATCTATGGAGCGACCTGAAATAAACTTTAGTGCGACGACCACCAATACTCTTTTATTGCCTGAGGTTAGAGATAGTCCGATAACTGCGCCTACAACGATAACTATAACACAGGTTTACGTTGAAGGTCCGTCAAGTAACCGTACTATTACTTGACGTTTGGGGTAGGGGTTGTGTGGCGTTAGTTGATAAAAGAAAAAAGAAAGCAATGTGTAAAGGAATCTGCACAATCTGGAAAAAAATTAAAATCAGATTTTAAAGAAACAAGTAGAGGAATTCCACAAGGGTCGATACTGGGTCGTGGGCCTTCTACGACTTTTTTATTTGTAAACATAGAGATTTTCATTAAAAACATTTTTTGAAGATTTTTTAAAGAGAAATCTAACTGTTTCACCGATTTTCTCTTAAAGTCTTTAGTTCCCGAGATATCACACAAAGTTATATTTCTTTAAATGGGATACCCCCAATTTTTCTAAAAAATCAGTTTTTTCATAAAATTTCCTGTCGAACGATGTGCCATACACCTATTTTTATTAAATAGTTTAAAAGATATTTGCATATTTTGATATTTACCATAGTAGGCGCTGTGCGCGCCCTAAATGTGTAAATAAAATTTTATTGGTTTTTTTTCCTACAAAATCAGGTTGGCTACGACACGAGGGGACGCAGCAACCTCGAACATTAACTTCTAGCTTACTGTAATTACCAACCCTAAAATAATAAACAAAAATAAAATTTAAAAACAAAAGATCAAAGGATCTTGGGTGGAAATAACGAAAATTCAAACCTGGATGAGCATCCCACAAGGAACACACAAAAAAAACAAAACGAAAAGAGAAATGATTAAGCGATGTTTCGCTCTGGGGAGGGTGACCAGTGGAACCACTGACGAGCTCACGCTGGTTACCCAGAGCGAAACATCGATTAATCATTTCTCTTTTCGTTTTGTTTTTTTTTGTGTGTTCCTTGAGGGATGCTCATCCAGGTTTGAATTTTCGTTATTTCCACCCAAGATCCTTTAATCTTTTGTTTTTAAATTCTTTTCGGTTGATGTAACTGATTTGGAGGTTTTTTAACTTCTTTTTTGATTTTTAATTGCCTTAGGCGCATAATCCTATTGGAAATATTAACACGCCAGGACGAATCCGTATCAGGTAACTTGGATAAGTGCCAGTGCGGAACGATGCCTATTTGTGTATGATGGTGTTTAGTGATGTATGGGGAGGGTGACCAGTGGAACCACTGACGAGCGCACGCTGGTTACCCAGAGCGAAACATCGCTTAATCATTTCTCTTTTCGTTTTGTTTTTTTTTTTGTGTGTTCCTTGTGGGATGCTCATCCAGGTTTGAATTTTCGTTATTTCCACCCAAGATCCTGTGATCTTTTGTTTTTAGATTCTTTTCAGTTGATGTAACTGATTTGGAGGTTTTTTTAACTTCTTTTTTGATTTTTAAAAATAAAATTATTAAAAGTTTTTATTTATAATTTTTATTAATTAAACTATGTAACACCTAAAATCTACATATAACAATTTTCTTTAATTCTAAAACAAATGCTCAAATTGACGGCCGTTTTCTTGTAAACATATCCTACATCTTCTCTTGACGCAATTTTCTGCATTAAGAAGTTCTACCGCACGAAGCTTACTGAATCCAGGGGTCGTATTTTCGAAACCATACGAAATTATTCGCATGCGACTACTTCCGTCTCTTCCTATACCGTATAGAAAAGAAGGCAAAAGACATGCCGATATGCTGATTCATGGGTAGTACGTGAAAGAATAACCGGTTTTTCATGCGAAACAACACGAATGCCCTCCACTCACTCGTGCAATATTGCCCTAAACCAGTCGAATTCGAACGCGGTCCACACATACCGGCTTATCTTTCGTCTCTCATTACACACGGTATAGAAAAAGACTGACATAAAAATTGTTGATTATTACACGTATGCGGATATTTTCGTATGGATTCGAAAATCAGACCCCAGTACGAAGTGCCTCTTCCAATTCCCTTCTAGGTCAGTACAAGGTCCTTGACTCTCCCCCACAAAAAGAAGTCGCAAGGCCTAAGCTTGTGTTTTTTAAGCACCCGAACGGCATTGCTGCGTGGAATTCCAGTGTTTCTCTCCATAGCCCTGGTAGAAGTATTCGGTTTAATTTTTATTTCTCCTAGAACCGTTAGTTCTTCCAACTCTCTATCTCTGGCTAGGCTTCTATACATCCTAGGCCGCGGTTTTGTAAAGAATCCGTATTCTCGTAGATGACGTTTAAACTTCAAAAATATTTTTGAGCTAGGTTGCTTTCTTTCCGGATATCTCTGGAAATATAGATTTAACGCCGTCTGTCGATTTTCGTTACTTTCAATATAACATTTTATCATGTCGTACTTTTCAAAATTTTCAAACATTTTTATATCTTGACGAAGACGCCACTTTTGACACTTAAGCTCGTTTATCACGGCAATTGTTTTTATTTGATCATAGCTACCTAGATAGATACCCTAAAACTGCATAGGTCAGATTAAACACAGCCTACTATGGTAATTATTAAAAATTGCAGATATCTGTTTAACTACTTAATAAAAATAGCTGTATGGCACATCGTTTAACAGGAAATTTTATTACAAAACTAATTTTTTTTTTAAAAATTGGGGTATTCCATTTAAAAAATGTAACTTTGTGTTATATCTCGTGAACTAAAGGCTTTAAGACAAAATCGGTGAAACAGGTAGATTTGTCCTTAAAAAATCTTCAAAAAATGTTTTTAATGAAAATCTCTATCTTTACAAATAAAAAAGTTGTAGAGGGTTTTTAGAAACGCACATTTTTGAGAATCACCCTGTAGCTCAGAAACGCTTTGACATATCGCAATGCGGTTTTTAGTTGTCGACTTCTCTTGAAAATCGAGCCCGTAACATGTATATTAGTTTTGGGCTAACTATGCTGCAAAAGCCCAAAGCTATGAAGGTCCCTCGAATTTGGACCACCCTGTACAATCACGTATCACATGCGGCATAATATTTCGGGAAATGCTAAAGAAACTGAAAAAGTACTAAAAATCCAAAAGCAATGTATAAGCATAATGTTAAAATTCAAAAACAGAGAAAGCTGCAAAAAAAACTTTAAGAACTTAAAAATACAGATAGTTTACAACTTGTACATCATAGAATGTGTTAAATTTGTCTCCAAAAACCCTGATCTTTTTTAAAAAAATAAAAACTGTCATCCTGATAATACCAGATTTAAAAATATCTTCAAAACAAAAAAAGCCAACTTTAGCTACATACAAAAACACGTATCTCATAATATACTAAAAATATGGAATTCACTGCCAGAAAATATTAGACAACTACCTGCCAAACAAATTCAAAATAAAGTAAAACCTTACCTAGAAAAAAAAAGCCCATTACAGTTTAAGAGAATTTTTTAAGGATGACAAAAGATTTATAAAACAGTGCGTTGGATTGTGCAGTTTTGTGATTTCGTTTGTATTGTCATTTTAATTTCTCCGTTTTTATTCAAGTGTAACTATTACTTCCTATAAAAAATGACGATTTCTACACCTATTAGGTATTAAATAATTATTGTGTAATACTTTTCTTTACTTCACTTTAATTTACTTCATTAGTTTTTATTTTTAATTTTCATAGTAAAATTAGTTTACTGTGGTTTTCCATTCCAAACCTGGCTCAGGCATTTATGAAAACCCACAGATAACAAAATGGTTAGGATACGCCAGTGGCGTAGCCAGGGGGATAAACCCCCCCCCCCAGGTCCAACCCAATCTACAATAAATTAATCATGATCAAGGGCCCCAGGGAGAGCTATAGCTCCACTTTTTTGACCCTTTACTCCGGTTTGTGACGTGTGTTTGGTGTGATGTCTTAAATTTTAAAACTTTTGCCTGCGGTGCTATGGCGTCATTAATTTCTAGAATTTTACTTCAATTCTAAGGAATTTTTATCATCAGCATTCAAAACATGTAATAAATGGTATTCTTAGTATAATTTTTACAAAAATTTTCATCTGCGGCGCATTTATGATTTGGCAAAAAATCTATATGTACCACCGCAACCCACCCCTTCTTGGCATCTAACGCATTCTACATTTTCAAAAATATTTTACAAAAAACCTAAGAGATCAAAATTTTTAAAGATTTTTTTTTTGTCAAAATTTTGACCTGCGTCGCTATACCAATATTACCAATATTATTACAATTTTTTTTCATTTCGAGCAATTTTTTTGTCAAAAATATTTTAAACGCGTTTTAGTGTAATTTTCTAAAAATTTTTGCCTGAATAAAATCTACAAATGAGACTTAATGAGACTTGCTAACTCAACAGCTATATTAAACGTCTCCCTTCAGTTCAACAGCTCAAGCAATAGGCACCTACCTAATTTTTAAAAATTTGATTTTTATTAAATGATGAAACCCCCAGAGTCGATTTCTGACTACGCCACTGGATACGCTAGCTGCGTACGAATACCGCAAGGGTGGTCGTAGAGATAGGTGAGACGTAGTCGCTGTTGTACAACGTATTCGTTCTGAGCATGCGCACTGAAATACGATTACGATTAAGAACCATCTATTTGTGCAAATTTAAGTGTCTAATATCTCATAGTTTTAACTCATAAAATATCGAAAAACTAACTATTCCAATAACTGAGATTTTGACTATCGTTAACAACGACATTAAATTAATCTCGAAGATACGAGAAGCTGATTATTTCAAAAATGTCTTTACGAAAACTTATTTTACGCAAACCCGGTTCCCTCGGGCCTTCGTCGGCCCGATGTTGATTTCCGAATTTGCCGTCATCGGCATGACGTCGATTTACGACATCGGGCCGGCAGTATTTTTTGTCCGCTTTGCGATGTAGGCCCAATAAATTTTTGCCGACGCAACGTTAGACTGTAGTCCGCCGTCGGACCAATGGTAAATTTTACTTTTTGCTGACATCAGCCTACCGTCGCCGTACGATTAAGGTCTCGGCCCGACATCGGTAAACTATTCAAGTCCGACATTGGTTTCCTAAAGCGGTCCAACGTCGGCGATTGACGAAGGTCCGTTGGTGGTAGCTTAAAGCGGCCCGACAATGGCAAACCACAAAAGTCCGATAATGGGTGGATAATTAAATAAGGCCCCACATCAGCCTCTCAAAGCGGCCCGACGTCGGTGATTTACGAACGTCCGTCGGTAGTTGCTTGACACGATCCGACATAGCAAACTACAAAGTTTCGATAATGCGGATGCTTAACCAGTCGGGGTGGTTTAAGTGGCGGAAGAGGTGATTCTATTCTATCTTGTCCGTATTCTAGTTTTGAAATATCTTTGTTCATTATATATATAGTAATATCTTCCACTGTACAGGGAACATAGTGACATTAGCGCGATCTCTACATACTAGGAAGAAACTATTAAGCAGTTTAAAAATTTTAATATGACTTACCATCGTCTGTTACCGGTTATCGACCAATCGAAAAAAAATCTGATCAGGCCATCGTCGGTCCTAAAGCAGATAGAGTGCGTTTCGGCATAAAGTCGACTATAGTAAATCGGACCATCAACAGTTGCCAATTCTCGAACGATTAAACAAAGTTCCAATCGGACCATCATCGGCCCTAAAGCAGATAAGGTTTGCATTGGCATAATGTCGACTATAGTAAATCTGGCCATCGTCAGTTGCCGATTCTCGTTCGATTAAACAAAATTCCAATCGGACCGTCGTCGGCCCTAAAGCAGATAAAGTGAGCGTCGGCATAGAGTCGCCTATAGTAAATCGGGCCATCTTCAGTTGCCGATTTTCGACCGATTAAACAAAGTTCCAATCGGACCATCATCGCCCCTAAAGCAAATAAGGTTTGCGTTGGTATAATGTCGACTATAGTAAATCGGGCCATCGTCAGTTGCCGATTATTGACCGAAAACTGAAAATCGTAATCTGTAGAACATCGGGCCAGCGTATAGTCGCCGATGCCGACACACTGCCGATGTTGTCGACGTTGGCCCGATTTAATGCCGACGATTTGTGTTTGCTGGCTTTTAATTGCCATCATTGTTTGGTTGCAAAGCAAAAAATTTTTATCAAAAGAGAAACTAATGGATTTTGGGCCTCCTCCACTAGTTCCACCACTGACTGGTTTCAGACACAGTCCATCCACCAGTCGTGCTTTTTTTATGATGAAGCGATAGCATAAAACAAACCACATAAAATACACCGGAGTACCACAAGAATACATACCGGGTGCGACTTGGAGACTAGACGCCGAGCATCGGCCCTAAAGCAGATAAGGTTTGCATTGGCATAATGTCGACTATAGTAAATCTGGCCATCGTCAGTTGCCGATTCTCGTTCGATTAAACAAAATTCCAATCGGACCGTCGTCGGCCCTAAAGCAGATAAAGTGAGCGTCGGCATAGAGTCGACTATAGTAAATCGGGCCATCTTCAGTTGCCGATTTTCGACCGATTAAACAAAGTTCCAATCGGACCATCATCGCCCCTAAAGCAAATAAGGTTTGCGTTGGTATAATGTCGACTATAGTAAATCGGGCCATCGTCAGTTGCCGATTATTGACCAAAAACTGAAAATCGTAATCTGTAGAACATCGGGCCAGCGTATAGTCGCCGATGCCGACACACTGCCGATGTTGTCGACATTGGCCCGATTCAATGCCGACGATTTGTGTTTGCTGGCTTTTAATTGCCATCATTGTTTGGTTGCAAAGCAAAAAATTTTTATCAAAAGAGAAACTAATGGATTTTGGGCCTCCTCCACTAGTTCCACCACTGACTGGTTTCAGACACAGTCCATCCACCAGTCGTGCTTTTTTTATGATGAAGCGATAGCATAAAACAAACCACATAAAATACACCGGAGTACCACAAGAATACATACCGGGTGCGACTTGGAGACTAGACGCCGAGCATTTGTCCATGGTTATAAAAACTTATGGAGCACTGATGATCCCTAACAAGGGTGAAACACGTGTTTGCGTCTAGTCTCCAAGTCGCACCCGGTATGTATTCTTGTCGTACTCCGGGTTAGTTAGTTAGTGGAGGAGGCCAAAAATCCAGTAGTTTATTCTCTTTTTTATTTATATTTAACTCCACTATGGACATTGGAAACTTATTTCTCATTTTGTTATTAAAAAAATATAATGACCGGAATTTATCTACTTTTTTATTCATTCTAACTGTAATTTAAAACATCTACTTCGTTTTCCATGCTTGCACATGTTTGTATTTTAGTTCATGCATGTTTAATTAAACAATAATTTAATAACAACTCCAAATAAAGCAAAAATAAACATCATTCGAATGGTTGAAAAAAGTTTACATTTAGTTTTAACCGTACGTTTAGAATTTTAGGGAACAAAAAAATTACTTAGTTTACCTTTTATCTACAATTAATGTATATCTATTTGTCTTACCTTTTATTAGAAAAAAAAAGCGTTGAACTGTTTTCTAGCCTCTCAGTTATGCCCCACATTTTAATATGACCTACTCTCCACAGTATACCTACCTCTTAAGGGGCAGTTACACAGACAAATTTTCCTTTGATGTTGGAATGCCGACAAATTTTAGTCAAACTTGTTTGGCAGAAAGTTTTTGGAAAAGTCGCCGAAAATAGGTTTCGAGAAACATTTGGTATGGAAATTTTATCGATACGAATAACAAATCTCTAGAACAACTATTTCTGTGCATTAAATTTTTCCTGGACCGATTTTGGACTTTGGACTCCTGGGGAGTACATAAGCTTTACTTCATCAAAATCGGTTCACGGGAACAAAGGTTCACGGGAGAAAACGGGTAAAAGGCGAAAAATTGGTGTTAGAAAGCACGGATAGTCCACCACACCAATTATTTTTTGTTAAAAGGAAATGAAAATATCTCGAAAACTGTAGCTTTGAAAGATTTGAAAAATTTGAACCGAAAACGAGAGTCTGAAAACCGCATATCAATAGCTGCTTTACTTCTAAAGTTATGATTTTTTTAATATATTTTAATATTTTTTTCAAATAACCCGGAAACTAAAGCTCCCACGAATTTCGACTTTATAACAAAATTTGTAGTGCATATTCGTGGAAACTTAAATCTGAAAACCGTATATAACTACGTGCTTTTGTTTCAAAGTTACAAGTTTTGTAAATATCTTATCCCTCTTTTCTGCTCTTCAACCCCCCAACACCCTACCCAAAAGTTAATCAGTTCATGGTCACGCGACAGAAGATTTTTGTACCAAATTTCGTTAAAATCGATTAAGGCGTTCTTGAGTTATCGTGTATGCAAACAGACAACAGACAGCAGACCGACAGACAACTTTTTTTTTTCGTCGATTAAGGTGTTTTGGAACCTTAGTAAGGGTCAAACCATATCAAGTCAACCAGGCAATAGTTTTGACCATCTCCGATTTTGATGATTTTTGGTACATTTATTCGTCTTATCAAAAAACTCCAAAATCCAAAAAATCAAATTTTTTGGATAAGCGGTTTTTGTTTTATTGATTTTTGAAAATCAAGAAATTGACCAATATGTCCTTGACAGACACTTACAAAAATAGTAATATCTGAAAAACTATTGATCCTATAGAAGCGAGTGATAGCTCATTTTGAAGGGTTTTTAAAGACCTTTTTAAAGATGTGTGACACAATATAGTTTGTTTAATTCTTTTTTTCTTAATTAAAAAAAAAAATTTTTCAATGTTTTTTTAACATCTTTGGAAAATTTTAGGATGGAGAAATAATGGAGTCATACTTTAAAAAAATAATAAGATATTTAATACAGGGCTAATTTACCTAATATGGGTATAACAAAAAAATGAAAAGTAAGAATAATAGAAAATTTACAATAAAAAATATTTAGGTTGCTAATTTTTTTTGTAAAATATTTGAGGAATCTGTCATTTCTTCTGCAGTTAGCGTATATGTCCTACCAGTGGCAGTATTTGGGTTGACCCGTCTTAAAAAAGAATTTTCATCTATGACCAATATATCAGCTTTTGACTTTGGAAAGTAAAAAGACGGAGAGGGACCATGAGGATGTAAAAAACTAACTTTTAATTCCCCGCTTTCTATATTTTTGCCAATGATACATCCCATCCACCAAAGACAGTCATAGTTTATGGTTACAAAACCGGAGTCGATGTTTTCAATTTCTGTGTTTGACAAACCACAGGTTGCAAAAAGACATTGAATATTTTCCTCTTTACTTAGTGAAAATGGTTTTGTAATAATTTTTTCATTACTGAGGGGGATAATCGAGTGCAATTTTTGAGTCCCAGGTATCGATTGTGCTTCCAGGTATCTTTTTTTCAAAAACTTTTTTGTTGCTGGTAGTCATTTAATGAACAATATTTAAATGTTATACCAGGAATGTTTTCTGTTGAAAATTCAAAAAGATCTTCGGGGGTCATAATCTGTTCATTATATGGTCTCTGCAGACTTGCTTTAGCAGCCAACCTTTTTACGGTGCCTCCCAGTCCATCGCATGCACTCTTCCCGTAGGAGGTGGCAAAAAAATTCCATTCTGCTTTAATTTTAAATTCCTCGAGATGGTACGCAATATTAAATTTTTTTTTTTTATTTTTGTACTGTGCGGCACAGCCGTCTGAAAAATAGATAATTTTGTCTAAATTATCAATTTGCCTCTTTAGTTCAGGCATAAGATGAAATGCCACAGTGTTGTGTACCAAACAGTCTGAAATAAATATATAATTTAAATGACCCAGTTTTCCCTCATGAGTTTTGTAATATATTACAAAAGGATGTAGGGTTACCTGGCTATTTGTCCAGTGATAGGACTGCACTTCATCCTGCAAAATAAATGAATAATTTTCAGCGAAGTCGCATGTGATTAGTGCTTCCCCCTTTTTTAAATTGTCTTTTACCTCATTGTAGTATTCTTTTTGCATGTGAGTGTAAAAAGAATGAGATTTTAATTTAATCAAGTCGTTTGAAAATTCTTCAAAGAAGTCCTCTGATGGTTTAATTAATGTCTCCATATTGCATCTATCTACAGATATCCACTTCTTAAAAGTCACAGTGTCAATCATTGCTTCTTCGAACTTTTCATTCAAAAAGTTTTTTAAATTCTCAGTTCCTGGGCATATCTCACATTTGTCCAAAAAGCAGTGATCTTGGGTGGAGGGGAGGACAATTGAAGAAATACTCAAAATTTTGCAGGAATAAACAAGTTTGGAAAAACCTTTTATGTATCTTATTTACCAGACTGGGAGCAATTGACAAGTTTTTAGATATAAAGAGTAAATATATAGGTATTTATCAAAAACTGTATGGTTTTTTCCTGCAAGGTTTTTTATATTATTTTTTTAAAAATAGAACCAATAACTTCTCCATCCTGAAAAAATACTGAAAAGAAAATAAAAAATATAAAAATAAAAGATTTTTCAAAAAAAAATATGAAAAAAATTAAAAAAAAAATAAAAACAAAAAATTACATGGTGATGCACATCGTTAAAAAGGACTTTAAAAAAGCTTCAAAATAAGCTATAACTCGCTTCTGTAGGACCAATAGTATTGCTATTTTTGTAAGTGCCTGTCAAGGGCATATTGGTCAATTTCTTTATTTTCAAAAATCAATAAAAGAAAAACCGCTTATCTAAAAAATTTAATTTTTTGGATTTTTAAGTTTCTGGATCAGAAGAATAAGTGTACCAAAAATCATCAAAATCGGAGATGGTCAAAACGAAAAGTGCCTTTTTTTGGTTGATTTGATATGGTTTGACCCGTAACTCATTTTTGATAAAATTAAGAAAAGTCAAAATTTCACGATTTTAATTGTCCCCCATACCATATTGGTATGGTGGACTTAAAAGAAATCTAGTTGTCGAAAATCATTGAACTCAATTAATTTAACAAAAATTAAACAAAAAACCGGTACTTAGGTTGAGGTGATAAAACCGTATGTGGTCAGGGTCAAAACTTTTTTTTTCAACTTACTACTCATCCAATTTTCACGATTGTTAATTGGTTTGGATGCCGTTAGAAGGATTGACAGTACGGGGAGTGGAAGAGGTCCTACACTTAGCCTGCCCCACACAAAAAGAATGTCAGTGGCGGCGCCCCCAAAAAAAAGACGTAAAAACATCCCGAAGAAGTTGGGAAACGTTCTGGAAAAGCCTGGACGCATTTTAGTATTATTCTGTAAATCTGGAAACTTTCTCTGAAAGTCTGGATATGCCTCTAAAAATTTTGAATGTGCCCTGGAAAGGCATAGATATAACACTAGAGGAAATACAACACGCAATATCTTCAACTAAAAACAGAAAAGCGGTAGGGCAAGACGAAGTATACACTGAGAGTTTAAAGCTAATAAAAGCAGATTCGGTAACTACGCTGGCCAAACTTTTTAACTTGATTTATCGCAGCGGTAAAATCCCTGATGACTGGCTAAAATCAACCTTTGTTACACTGCCTAAAAACATTCAGCAAAGAAGTGTAGTGATTACCGCCTAATCAGCCTAATGAGCCACATGTTGAAAATATTTCCAAAGATTATCCATAAAAGAATTTATGAAAAATGCGAATCCTTTATGGCCGACACGCAGTTTGGATTTCGTGGTGGGTTCGGGACAAGGGAGGCCCTGTTTATCATTCAGGTCTTAGTTCAGCGGTCTAGGGACGTGTCGGTGCCAGTATATGCCTGTTTCATAGACTATGAGAAAGCGTTTGATCGAGTCCAACACGAAAAGCTCATAGAATCGCTAAAAGAAGTTGATCTAGATGACCGATCGCTAATCTATACAGGAATCAGCCTGCTCAAATAAAGGTTGATGGGCAACTGTCCGAAAAGGTCCAAATAAGAAGAGGTGTGCGCCAATGTTGTTTAATATCTATAGTAACAAAATAATAGAGAATGCACTTCATAACTGCGAAGAGGGTCTGACCATAAAAGGCATCAAAATCAACAACCTACGATATGCCGACGACACTATCATAATAGCAGATACGCTGGAAGTCCTGCAAGAGTTGTTGAATCAAATTACTGCCAAAAGTTTGCAATTCGGGCTTAACTTAAATGTTGGAGAAACAAAATGGATGGTCATATCTAAGGAAAAGAACATCAGAGGCATGTTAGAAGTAAATGGACAGCAAGTCGAACGCGTGGATTCATACAAATACTTCGGTTGCCTCCTCAATGAGAACTAGGAGAACATGCAAGAAGTTCGTGCAAGAATTGAACAGGCCATTTAATCTTTTGTTGTGTAGTCGCGATATTAATATCAC
Organism: Oxystoma pomonae; assembly: GCA_963921995.1. Classification (NCBI taxonomy): domain Eukaryota; kingdom Metazoa; phylum Arthropoda; class Insecta; order Coleoptera; family Brentidae; genus Oxystoma; species Oxystoma pomonae. The sequence continues at coordinate 4,531,655 of OY998170.1, read as the reverse complement.
TCTCCGGATTCATGTGCTTCGGTGTTATGTTTTAAGTATCTTATATAATGGCATGGAAGCATGGACACTGACTGAGGACATGTATAAAAAGTTAGAGGCATTCGAGGTATGGTGTTATGAGACAGAGTAACTAATGTGGATGTTTTGCTTAGAATAAATAAAGACCTTGAAGTTTTATTTACCATCAAAAAACGAAAACTGGAATATTTTGGCTATATTTTGAGAAATGACAAATATAAACTTTTAAAATTGATAATAGAAGGCAAAATTGAGGGCAGAAGAGGTCCGGGTCGTAGACGGATATCATGGCTTAAAAATCTTAAACAATGGTATGGTTTTAGTACTACGACACTTTTCCAAAAAGCAGTGGACAGGGTGCAGATCGCGCTGATGATAGCCAACTTTCGAAGGGAGCATGGCACTTGAAGAAGAAGAAGAAGTGCCGTGGAAAAGTCTGGATACACCAGGGAAAATAGAACATATAGGGAATGGATATCCCAACCGACCAATCTAAAAAATTAGGGGTAACGATGCGATTGACAGTTTAACGTCAGTTATTTTATGCTTTGACACAAGGGCTTGACAACGGCTTTTCTAAATGGCGTATTTTATTGGTGTTTTCATGGCAATAATTTCATATTTTGTTTACATTTTCAGTGATTTACGCTAGTCAGTGAGTTTAAAATTGAAAATAAAGACAATATATTTACAATTCGTTTATTCTGACAAAAAGGTAGGAATTTAAGCTACAAATTAAGCTTAACGATACCTCATCTGTTCTTTGCAGCAGAGAATACTTACTTTTGTGGAATATTTATACAATCCGCGAAGCCGGACAACTCTAGAAGTTGAAATGGAGCAATTTATTTGATATTTTAGAGAAAAGACCCACAAAAAGGCCAATAAATTCCATCTTTAAAAAGTAAACAACACAAAAGAAAAAGTAAACAAAAAAGTAGGGTTATACGTCAAGTCGGACCAGAAATCAAATTTAACCAGAGAATATAAATTTACCTAACCGCTATGCCTCTCAGATTGCTTCATCCGCTCGTTCAAAATTTGCCACTTTTTCTTTGGTGATATCCATTTCATATATGATCTATTTTCCCTGGGATACACCCTGGAAAAGTCTGTATCCCTATTCTGTTTGCATAAGAGACCAAAAATATTTCGAAGACCATCATGCTCGAGAAAAAGTTTGTTGAGAAGTATGTCCAAAAGTTTCTCTGAAAGATTGTTTAAAAGTTTTCCGAAAAATGCGAGCAAAAGTTTCTGGAAAAGTTTGGAACGAAACAGTTTCTCTGTATAATTGCACTTTTTAAATTTACAAGGAAAATTTAGGGTAGAAAACCTAGCAAAACTAACATCAATCTAAAACCTTCAACACAACCCCAAATTCTCAAAATCTTACACTCACTTTGTTATTGAGGAGCCGAAACATCTCGTAAACCGCTTATAGAAAAACCATAGAGCTGACTTGAAAATAACGGTGGACAGACCTTAAGTTATGACCAACAACGCGATTAAAAATAAAAATGTACTAGGCATTTACAATTAATAGGAATTAATTTAAGAAAATGACCCGGCAAACACACCTGTTACATAAACATAGTATTTATGTAAATCTAAAGTTTTCATAAAATTTACGTAATATTTACATAACATAATTTATGTTTCTTTAATTACATTATATTTACGTAATAAGAAGGGAACTGTGTTACTTTTTACCTTGTTGTGACATTAGAAGTACATAAATATTATATATAAAATATGACTTCAATTTTATGTAAATGTTACATTCCAATACATGATATTTATATAATATTTCTGTTATAAATTTATGTAGTAGTTACATAAAGAGTACGTTATTTACCTGAAGTCAAGTTACCTTGATGTTACTTGTAAGAGATATAAATATTATGTAAAAAAATTTACCCCAATTTTACCTTTCGATTTATTTTCTAGTTACTAGTTAATCGATATTTGCCGTTTCTCAATTTTTTGTTGCCATGTATTATTTACATTAGCGACATTAAGCTATTTGTAACTCATCGCCGTATACGTATCCGCATCTAGCGTGAACCAAGCACATTAATTGGTCAGAAACTTGTACCACGTTCGAAAAGAGCAGATATATGCTAATCTAAGGTGTTCTTGAAAGCGATAGGTGTTGAGATGCGTTAGGTATCACGTATCATTACGGCACACGTATCGTATCTCAGCACCTATTGCGTTCAGAAACACCTTAAATTAGCATATATCTGCTCTTTTCGAACGTGCTACAAGTTTCTGACCAATCAATGTGCTTGGTTCTGGCTAGATGCGGATACGTATACCGCGATGAGTTACAAATAGCTTTATGTCTCTATTATTTTAATTACATATTATTTACGTAAAAAGTAGGGAACTTTGTGCATGGCATTATTAGCATTATGCAGAACATGGAAGATACTTTTTACCTTGTTGTAACACGTCCCTGAAGCTAGCCGAGCAAGGTGAGCAGAACAACTTGTTTTGTAGTGCATAATTAGGTGCTAATTAAGTGTCCCACTTAAAAATTTAGTACTCCCTTTTTTAAAAAATACAGGATTTTCTGCTAGCTTGAGATGAACTCAGCAGAGCAAAACATTAAAAATCATCGGAGTCAAAATTATCATAGTGCTTAATAAAGTGCTAATTAAGTGGCGCATTTAAAAATTTAGTCCTTATTTTTTTAAAAATAAAGCATCGGAATCAAATTTATCATAGTGCATAACTCGGTGCATAACCCATTTAAAAATTTAGTGCTCCTTTTAATGTTTTGCTCTGCTGAGTTCATCTAAAGCTAGCAGAACATGCTGTATTTTTTTAAACAGCACTAAATTTTGAAATGGGGCACTTAATTCGCACTTAATTAGCACTTTATTATGTACTATGATAATTTTCATTCCGATGATTTTTAATGTTTTGCTCTGCTGAGTTCATCTGAAACTAGCAGAACATGCTGTATTTTCTTTTTAAATAGAGCACTAAATTTTTTAATGAGGCACTTAATTAGCATTTAATTAGCACCTAATTATGCACTATAAAAAAATTGTTCTGCTGACCTTGCTTTGCTAGCTTCAGGGACGTTGTTGTAACTTCCAGTTTACCTAGAATTTATGTAACAACGTAATCATGTGTTGTAACTTTTACGTAATATTTACGTAACCGTGTTGGTTGGGGATGTTCATAAAAACAGGGATCAGGTATTTAAAAAAAAAACTACCCCACTGCTAAAGGGCAATTTTTTTTTTGAATAATGGGTAAGGTGATTAGTATAGTCGATTTTATATTTTGCAAACTGTTAAAACTAAACTAAACTGTGGATGGCAAAACCAGGGTTGTGGTGGCCAAATAAATGGCTCAAAGTTAATTGAATTTACCCCTAAACAAAACAAGATTACAAATAGGACCTTAAACCCATTCAAAATTTGTGCTTACGATATCGATTTGGGTCCCTAGGCAGGTTTGCCCTTTTCACGTAGCCTCACCATCCATCCTAAGAGGATTAAGATGGTTTAATTACTTATAATCATGTTAATATATTTTATGTAGGTGTATAATTTTTAAAAAGAAGATTCAGGGGGAATGAATGAATACTTTAACTTAGGACCCGAGTATAGATTTGTCAGTTTTTATGTTGAAAGTCTATACACCAATAAAGCAATCGCTAGATATTATTAAACAGAGACTGGTTGATGACGAATCCCTTTATGAACGTACCAGCCTGCCGCTGGAGAGAGTGATGGAGTTGTTGGAGTGCTGTCTGCATAACTCTTATTTTAAGGTGAAAGATAGGTTTTATGCTCAGGATGACGGATTTACATGGAGTGGTTCGAATCACACGCGGTTGATACCGCAACATATAAATGATACATTTGTTGTCTGAGCCGGGAATGACTAACAACTTTCAGAATTTCTTCACCACCTAAATAACATAAAACTCACCATTAAATTCACATTGGAGTTAGAGCAAAATTGTCAAATTCCTTTTCTTGATGTACTTGTTAAATAAGTAGAAAGCATCAGAACAACAGTCTATCGTACAACCACTCACACAGAACAATATTTAAATCAGGGTTCAAATCATTCTGCTACAACCAAACGAGGCATAATAAGAAATTTGTATAACAGAGCCGTTCAAATTTGTAACAACTCGCATGACTTGGACATCGAAATAAGAAACTTTAAGAAGGATCTGCTGTAGAACAGTTACAGCCTTAAACTTATAACAGATACTATTTCTAAATTTCAGCAAACAGACAGAGATTACAAGACCAAAACCAGGCAAATGCATTCCTTACATACATTAAAGGAGTACATAGAAAATTCGAAGAGTAGCGACCAACTTTAATATAAAAACTGCTTTTAAATCTACTAATACAATTCGAAGCCTTCTTAGTAAAACAAGACCGGAGAACAAACAAAATAAGGAATACATTTACCAAGTTACTTGTGAGTGTGGTGAATCATACATTGGCGAAATAAAAAGACCACTATCTGTTAGGCTTAAGGAACATCAGAAAAATACCCAAAGAGGTGAAACAACGAAATAAGGAATCGCCGAACACGCATGGTCAAAAGAACATCGATTGAAGTGGACAGAAGCAAAGGTTTTGCACAAGGAGTCACATTGGAAGAAACGAAAATTCCTTGAAGCTGCCTTTATTGGGCCCCTCCTTGGGCGGACGAAACTTCACGGTTCAGTGAACTCCCATAGCACATAAGTGTACGTGGCCTTAGGAATAGATTGTAGTTTGCACCTGAAGACGATCAGAGATTGTGTTGTTCAGTGATGTTATACAACCGGAATTACTAGCTTTTTGCCTTTCAAAAGTGCTGTGCGATAACCATTTTTATTATTAACCTCAGAGTTAGGGGAATTTTGTCAATACCAACTGATTTAGGCTCACAAATGTCAAGTACATGTAGCGGTCATTTTCTTTATAGGCTATTCCACCTATTTTTACTTCCGTGCCTTTACGCCACTGATGTGACCCCCCTTCCTCTTACTAAAAAGCTGGATCCGCCCTTGGACCGAGTAGGAGGGAGGTGCTAGGCCAAAATCATACAGAATATTTAGGTTAGTCAGTTTCACCTTGTTTATATTACGCATCGTATCGCATCTGCGTAACGTAACGTATACTGGATTTACGGAATGTATTAACTTTTAGTCCCTAGTTTGATTAAACCATTTAAAAATCACCCCACACAAGATTTCATTCTCCGTTTTTTTTTCTGCGGATGTTTCCAGTTTACTTTGTTTATACAGACCTTTTAAAGCGCTTTTAAACAAGGACTTTTTGAAGATTTTCTCGTATAAACAGCATTAACACCGTTTTAAGGGCTTAATCGATTTTATTTTAAAGCGATTTAAGAAAGCTGTTGATTGATTGATTGATTGATATACTTTATACAGCAAGGTAAGGTTTAGTCGATGCCTTCGCTAGGTTCAGCACCCTCTTTACAAGTTTCCTCTGAGAGCCTCCCTCCTGAGAAGATGCCTCTTCTACAAGGTGCCGAGTTGTCCACAGTAGTTAAGTGCCGGGCACTCAAAGATGATGTGGGAGGCTGATTCATCATCCTCATCACACAGCCTGCAAATGGGTTCTTCCGGGAAAGTTCCCATTGTGTGCAGGTGCTTCCTCAGTGCGCAGTGACCGCTTAAGAGTCCTGACACTATTCTAATGTATCTCCTCGGCCAGTGATGTCGATAGACATTTCACTTATTTATCCACCTTAAAACCGAAAAGAAATACTCAATCGTACTTTTACGAAATAATATAGTGTGATAAAATTGACAGCTTCCCCCTACTCGAAGGGGGTGGAGGGGGGTACAGTTGAAGTACGCCTGATTTCTTTGAAATTTGGTATGTTGGGGCACCTGAGGATGGAGATAACGAATTTCTAATCAGATTTGGAAAATTCAATATGGCGGATTCAAGATGGACGATTTTTGGCCATCTTTTGCTGACCAATTTTAACTAACTTATAGACATCCGATTGCCTTCAAATTTGGCATGCATTTATAGTTTCGGTGACAATACAATAATATGTCATTATTAAGCACCCCTCCCCCCTACGAGGGGAGTGAAGAGGGGAAAACATCTAAGTTTGTCCGAACCAAAATTGGGGATAAGGAATACGAATTTTTGATCAGATTTTGAAAATTCAATATGACGGATTCAAGATGGACGATTTTCGGTCATGTTTTGCTAACCAATTTTAACTGACTTATCCACATCCGATTGGGTTCAAGTTTGGTATGCGTTTGTAGTTCCGGTGAAAATACAATAATATGTTATTCTCAGGTACCCACCTCTTTATAACGAGGGAAGTGGAGGGGCAAAAGATTTAGTTTGTTCGATTTTAATCAAAATTGGCATACAGGGGTTTTTAAAGAGGGAGATTATGAATTTTTGATGAGATTTGAAAATTTCAATATGGGTACAATTAAGGGTACAAATCTAAAAATTTAGGATGTGTGTTCAAATTTGGTACCTATGCGTTTATAGTTCCGGCGACAATACAATAATATGGTATTATTAGGTACACACTTCCCTCTTATGAGGGAAGTGGAGGGGAGAAAAGATTTAGTTTGTTCAAATTAAATCAAAATTTGGCATACAGGGGTTTTTCGAGAAGGGGATATGATTTTTTTTTTAAATTTCAATAAGGCGAATAAAAAATAAATTTTTATTAAAAAAACTTTTAAAGAACAAGCTTTTATTAAATGCACTCAAAAGTAAAAAATAACTTTTTATCTTTCTTATACCATAGTACAAGAGAAAACTACAAAAGAAGAACTAAATTATTCTTCTATTCGAATGATAAACATAATGCTTTCATCTAAAGAAGCTGAGAACGCGTGAGATTGCCGTGTTGCCAAGCCTTTGAAAATGTTCTTAGGTTATAGAGTAAAACAACTGTTTCTTAGGTGAATCGTCGATGTGACCGATATACGATACCTAGAGTTAAAATTTTTAATTTGCGCCCATCGCTTTTATTATGGTATAAGAAAGATAACAAATTATTTTCTACTTTTTTGTACATTTAATAAAAGCTTCTTCTTTAAAGGTTTTTATTAAAAAAAATAAATATTTTAAATATTAAAATACTAGACACTTAAAGTTGCACAAATAGAGAGTGCTTAATCGTAATCCTATCTCGGTGCGCATGCTCAGAAAGGATACGACGTACAACAGCGACTACATCTCATCTATCTCTACGACCACCCTTGCATTATTCGTACGCAGCCAGAATATCTTATCTGTGGGTTTTCATAAATACCTGATCCACAGTTTTACTCCTTTTATTTTTCTTTCTATTGCTCTCATTCTATTGCCCTCCCACTTTTTTCGACAAGGAAGGAAATAGAAGTGAGCGGCATGAAGTAAAACTGTGTATCAATCACTGAACAAGAATTGGTTTGGTTACGTCGTACGTTGCGAGCAAAACTTTCTTTTTCTTAAGAACGCTTTCACAAACGCATCAAAGATACGCTACCAACAAGGAATCAAAAATAGATTGCCAACTTTTTCATATTACAATCCATATTACTTTTAATTTTCGGGAAATTAGATCACTAGGGTAGCGCGTTTTTTCAGGCCTTCAATCAGCTGCTAGAAAACGGTTGTAATGAAGGACGTACAAACCCTTGAAGAAAGCAGCAGGGTTCCTAAGCTTTTCCTTAGAGATAGGATTTCAATAAATCAAACAGAAATGGCATAGAAAGTTCTGAGCGCACAAAAGAAACAGGTATATTGAGCAATGGTGCCAGTTTGTTATTATCTCCGGACTGCTTTCATGAGAAAAAATTGTCGCCACTCTTTCATTGTGAGCATAAATCATAGATGTCTGCAAATTCCGCTAGATAGCAGCCACACCATGAGATGAATTTAGATGTTTTCAGGTCCAAAACCACAGCTTTTTCTTGCTTAAAGGAGGAGGCAGGGTCCGTTATTTACGATACTGAGCGATAAACTCGTGAGGTTGTTAACATTAGAAAGAAATATCTTCGCTTTTAATTAAATTTCTTTCCATTCTGTTCTACTAGTGACATCTATCTGGAAACGGCCAAACCATGCAGCTAGCACTAGCAGCCAAAGAAACCAATAAACGGCGCTGTTTTTCCTGCAGTTGCTTGCGATATTATTGATTTTAAATAAAGCTGGCCCTACACTACATTTGATATTTTCGAGGTGTTTTATGACATGATCTCGAAACATGTAGCGAACCAATTCTTCAAAAGTAGCGGGAGGGTAAAAGCGAAAAATAAGGGACTGCCAATATTTGTAACACCCAAAAAGGTGTGAAAAGATTTATTTTGCTCTGTTTCTTTACAAAAAACGTTTTTTTTACGAAAAACTTGAGCTCTGCCACTTTTTTTATTTTTTTCTTCAACTTTCTCGAAATTTTCGTCATACAGTAGAAAAAAATTATTTCCCCCATGGTCATACTCTACTTTTATTCGAAAAAATTTAGAAACAGAGACGGGATCAGTTTTCCTAAAACGGGGGATCTTGGTTTCGAGTGAGAAGATAAAGGGCGCCGTAGGCAAAATTTTTTCAATTAAATTAGCCGAACGCAAAAATGTTAGAAAAACAAAGCACGAAATAAAAATGGCGCCGCTTACAATTTTTTTTCAAAAATTACGTAATTTCGGGAACGCAAAGAAATAGGTCTAAAGAGTATAAATTTTAAGAAAAAAATTTTCTCGCCCTCCTCCACTGGGACTACAGGGGCCGTGCACAAATTACGTAATGGTCATAGGGGGGAGGGGGGTTACAAAACGTTACGTAGGGGGGAGGGGGGTTTTCGAAAGCGTTTGCATTTGTGTGAAACTAAGAAAATTTGGAATGAAAATAAGTGAAAAGTATTTTTTTTTGGGGGGGGGGTAGTGGTCTTGAAATCGTTACGTAATATTAGGGGAGTGGCGTGCCAAACCGTTACAAAACATTACATAGGGAGGGGGTCAAAAATTGGTAAAATCACCGTTACGTAATTTGTGCACAGCCCCACATCTGACTGTTACTCCTTTTTGATTTCGAATCAAAGTGAAAAACCCGGGTTGGACGTTCGAAGGCGTCAACCCGTCCTATTTGCTTGATAAAGTTTCTACGGAAATATCTCAGTCGATTTCTCCGGCCGTGTATGAACGCTTTAGGTTAGGCATTTGCATGTATCTCAGTCCCCAGCCTGTAAACAGTGCGTAAGGACAATGGTTATTAAATGAAAAGCCGAAAAATATTTTTTTTACGATATCTTTCATCACTTTGGTATTAAAGTCGAGCAAAAACAATTTTTATTCCAGTCCTAAAGGTATGAAAATGAAAAACATTAGAAAACAACAACCTGGAATGGATTTACTACGTGTAAGATGTAGTGACAACATCGCCCCATGCCCATTCTTTTCTGCCTAATGTGCTTTTCCGTTTGTCTGCGTCTTATACACGGCTGCTTGGCCCCCTAAGGATTTGCTTAGGAACCCTGTATAAACGTGGTAAAACTGTCCCAATTTGTATATTTTTTCCGTAAATCGACTGCGGCGCGGCTTATCTGAAACGCGGTGTCGGATGATGAATTTTTATTAGCGAACAGATACGAAACGAATAGGAAAAAACAAAAAACTCGAATCCGGAATGAGACAACATAAGAATTTGTTTTTGAGTAGCGCTAAAAAATATCCTAAAAGTTTTTATCACAATATGATATTGAGGATTAACCAAAATTTATTTTTTCAATCAATTTTTATTTTGTCAAACCACATTTTGAAGTAGCTATTGGAGGAAAAAAATGTGAACTAAAACAATTCTTTTTACAAAAAAAAAATACTGAAGAAAACCTTTGGGTTGATCCAAGACTGTTTTTGACTAAAATAGTAGTTTTAACAACTAGTGGCTAAATAGTGTTTTTTTTACAAGCGTTAGTTTAAATAACGAGCGCAGCGAGGTATTTAAAAACGCGAGTAAAAAAAGCACAGTTTAGCCGCGAGTTGTAAACACTATTTTTTTAATACCTTTATCAAAAAATCCAAGGAAAACAGGAAAATACTTTTAAAAATCTCGAATGAAGAGAACTTCTCGCCACACACCATCTTTACACTATAAATCAAGACGGCGGTAAATGAAATAACAATCGTTTTCATAGCGATGTGCCTTTTTACTCGGTGACGTTCATTGTTGCGACATTTTAAACTTTGACAGTTTGATATTTTGACGATGTTTTTAAATGATTTTTTCGTATATACTTGGTGACAATTGGCGGAAATGGCTTAATTTTTAGGAAAGAATAATTAGATTTTGTCAATATTACTCTATTCCGCGATTTCTCTTCAACTTTGGATAAAAAACGAAGAAAAATCTTTTTTTGCACCCGTGATCAAAAAAAAGGTTTTTTTGCATCGGTAACCAAAAAAGCCATGCTTTAGTTATCTGCAGACAGTTACTAAAATCAATCTGCAGACAGTTACTAAAATCATGTTTTTGAGGAAGGTATAAAAAAGAAGTTTTTAACTAACGCTTTATATCCCTCACGAGAAATATTTTACTTTATATTTTATCAAAGTGGCTCCCTATATTTGTTTTGAACATAGTTCCGTTCGCAATTTGGTGTCACCCCAGCACAACAACAATATACAGAGTGTTTCAAATTCGATGCTTACCATGGAAATATCCTAAACGGAAGAAGATACGAAAAGGTTTAAACTAGGGCAAAGTTGCGCAATTTGATGCGGAAAAAAGCGAAATCTTCTTTTTAGTTTTTATTTTTCTGCGCCCTTATTCTTAAAGCTGCCAAACAACGCTTAAAACTTTCTACGGGCACTTTTTTAGGATCTACCTAGTGAGAGATCCGTTTTTGAGACTTGACATTTCAGTGTGACAGGAGCACTGTCAAGTTCATTTTTTCTTATGGACACATCCTTTTTTTCTCCTGCCGTTTGGTTCATAAAGGATGATAGATAACATTTTGCAAGCTTATTTTGACAAGTCACCTGACGTTTTGGGTTTATTGACCATCATCAGCCCAAATTTAATTTTTTAACATTAAACTTAACATTTTAAAATGACAGTATTTTTGACGTTTAAAACAAAATAACTTTACCTAATATTTCAAAAATACGTTTTTTTCTTTGTTTTTTAGTTTTTGAATTTGGGCAATTAACTAAACACGTCAGGTACTTGTCAAAATGAGGTTGTAAAATATCTGCTTTCCTTTGAACTTGTCAGTGCTCCTGACGGACCTCTCATTAGGTAGATATTAAAAAAGTGCCTGTAGAAAGTTTTAAGCAATTTTTAACAGCTTTAAGAATAAGGGCGCAGAAAAATAATAACTAAAAATAAACATTTCGGTTTTTATCGCCGGAACTACCCGGAATTTGTAAACTTTTTTTTTGGATTTGAGCAAAGCGTCAAATTGCGCAACTTTGCCCTAATTTAAACCTTTTCGTATCTCCTACCGTTTGGGAGATCTCCATGGTGAACATCGAATTTGGAACACCCTGTATAGATCTATCGAATCGCTCGAATTTTGTTGTTGAAAAAAATGTTGAAAAATCGGTCACATTTATGTCTGTATATTTTTCCAATAAATTTCGTTTTTGGAGGCAATTTCAATGATTAAGCACGTTGTATATTACGCGAATGAGCCGTATTTTACATACATTGCATGTATAAAACGCACCAAGACATAAATTCCGTCATTTTATTATTTCTGTACGTCAATTGAACAATTTTGGAGACTTGAATTAACCAGTTTATAATTTTTGTCTATAAATTTTATACAAAAAAATATTAACCTAAATGATAAACTACGATAATAAAACAAATTTTGAGAAAAAATATTACCAAACAAAAACTTACCAGTAGAGTGAGCCTATTAAGGCGCAATTACACAGACGAACATGCTCAAACAAAAGCTGGTGCAAAAGATCTAAAATTTTTTACGTGAACATTTTTGTGAGCTTTTCTTTGAACATTTTGTTCGGGTAAATTTTTGAGCAAATTATTGCTATCTGTTTTGGAAACATATTTTTAAAGATGAGAATAAATAAAATTTCACATCAGTGATCAGTGATCTCAATTCTTTAAAAAAATGGAACACCAACTTTTATTTAAAATTTTTGTGAAAAAAAGCCGACGGCAAGCGAAACATTATTCTTGGCTATCAGTTTTGTCACATGGATTACGGTTACCCACAGTATTTTTTTCTTAGGGTTTTTCCCGGATTTTTTTGCCCGGGGGATTTTTTGGGATTTTCTTGCGATTTTTTTTTATTTACAAGGGTTTTTTTCCTAAATTCGAAAAACAACCAAGGAAAATTTTTCTTTTCCGAAAAAATTTTCAGTTTTTCAAATATCGGCAAAATACTCAAAAATTGCACTTCTAAGCGGTAATCCGCGCCTCACGACTATGAGGAGTGGTGGGGAGGGGATTTTTTATTAAACATATTTTTGTAACTGTACTTTACCCTTAGCTTTGATCGTTTTTTTTTTAATTCCTCACATTAGATTAACCTAGTTAGTTTAAGGCCCCAAGGGTTGCTTAAAAAAGCAAAAGGTAATAATCAAGGTCGATTACTGACACCGAACAAACAATATGCAAACGGGAAACATTCCGATTTAAAAGTCTAGTCTATTACTGTTAAATTATATTTTTTAGACAAGGGTCGGGATCGTAGGGTTGTAAAAGTGGGTAATAAACGGGTATTATTTAAACCGAACGTGCTTTTGTTCATATATTAACTAAACTAGGAAGTAAAATAAGAGATATTCTTTTAAACGTAAATTTTTATCATTACATTTTAGGCAACAGCAATAAATAAGGGCGAATTATTATTTCTTTTATTCTCGTTTTTTTACAACCCCAAAAAAGTTACAAGTATACTGGCATATTCCCTATAAAAATCAGATCAATCGAAGTTGCTTATGTTATTCCGTCGGAAAGCACTGAATTAAAAATACCTTGTTTTAAAACTTAGTCTTTCTATTTTCAGTTAAGTTCAATGAATTCCCATAAAACTATAAAATTTAAATTTGCTAGAAATTTCTATACCAACATTTCTTCAAACAAATTTTGCTTAACATTCTCTCCAAAATTTCTGTGAGTCTTTTTGTACGAGATTTTGCTCATACTTTTCTTTGAACATTTTGCTCAAGAGGCTCGTTTAAATGTTTGTCGGCATTTCAACATCAAAGGAAAGTTTGTCTGTGTAAATGCGCCTTTAGAGACTCCGGGATTTAAATAAGTTCCATTCATAAATCTGTTCAAACTAAACCATAAAGCAGATTTATTTAACAAAAAGATACAAAATTTTACAAACCAAACTGTAATAATGAATTCATAAAAAAAAACAATACATTTTCTTAGAACATATATTACTTTTGGACAGAAACTAATGTTTTTATTTTAAAAAAAGTTGGTGCTATACAATCAATGATTTTATGTTGAAAGGAAATGAAAATATCTCGAAAACTGTAGCTTTGAAAGATTTGAAACTAATACTTCTAAAGTTATCATTTTTTTTATTTATTTTAACGTTTTTCAAATAACTCGGAAACTAAAGCTCCCACGAGTTTGGACTTTGTAACAAAATTTGTAGCCCATATTCATGGAAACTTAAATCTGAAAACCGTATATCGCTACATGATTTTGTTCCAAAGTTACATTTTTTTAAAATATGTTATCCCCCTTTTCCCCCCTTCAAACCCCCACCCCCTACCCAAAAGTTAATCAGTTCTTGAGTTATCGTGTTAGGACAGACAACAGACCGACAGACAAGTTTTTTTTTTCGTCGATTAAGGTGTTTTGGAACCTTAGTAGTAGTAGTAGAATAAGAGGGGGGGGCTCCCGGCCCGGCAACTAGGCTCTACGCGAGCCCTTTTTGCCATCCCCCAGAACTTCCCCCTCACGCTCCCACTCCACCATGATCGAACCCTCCCGTCCTTTGGATAAAGGTGAGGATATCCGACCATTTCAGCGTCGGAAGGTGTTCCGGCTCGAACACTTCCTCTCCGAAGATTCCCTCTCTGATTCCTCTGTAGGCCGGACACCTTGCAAGATAGTGGTGTGAGGATTCATTGTCTTCCCAGCACTCTCCGCAAGTTAAGTCCCGCACTACCTTCATCCTTGCAAGGTGCTTTTGGAGCGCGCAATGTCCAGTGAGGACTCCTATTAGGGGTCCTATCTCTGTTCGTTTCCTGCGCAGTAACCAGTCCCTTCTTGTTTTTCTGAAGCCCTGGATGAGCTCCTTGGCTTGCCTGGCGTCCCCTGTACGTTGCCACTCCTGATTTAGTCTTGGTGGCAGATTTCATCTGACCTCTGGTAAATCCCAGACACGGTTCCGGTCCGACGTATGCTTGGGCTGACCCTTTCCTTGCAACCTGGGATCCCCATGTGTCCTGGAACCCAGACAAGTTCAACCTCTTTTTCCCCTGCTAGGTCCTGGAGGGCGTTCGCGCATTCCTGGACCAGTCCTTTTGGCATTGTAGGTTTACAAAGTGCTTTTATGGCAGCCTGGCTGTCCGTGCATATGTAGACCTTATCTCCTGCTCCGGTCCTTAATTCTTCCTCTCGTGCGGTTGCCAGTTTGGAACCTTAGTAACTCATTTTTGATAAAATTAAGAACAGTCAAAATTTTTCGCGATTTTAATTGGTATGGTGGACTAAAAAACAATAAGAACGTAAAACTCTGACATTAAAAAAAGAAAAGATACCTAATCCAAGGAAAACTTTATTTACGAAATTTGCCAACACACGACACAATCAAAACAATGAGTTGAAATACATTCCATATCGTTCTAAACGTTAGAGAGAAAGCGACAGAGATATATAGGGTGTGACGCAGCCGCGAAAACAATTCTAAATGAACAGGTGAATGGCGGAGCGAGCATGAGTTTTGCCGCGGTCATTCTTGAACTTGAACTGAGCATGCATTTGATATGCTTTGGCTGTTGAGTGATCGATTCCTCCCGCGGCTTCGAAAATTAGGTCCCAAGATTTCCCAGATAATAATATAACCAAAGTCTCCGTAAGCATCGGGTATCTTTAAGTAGTTCATCTAAAGTAAAACTAGATAAATAAATTTGAAAATTTGATAACCTTGAATTTTTAAGAAGAAAATGTCGTGGTCATCATCATCCACTACTGGGCCTGAATAGTTAGATTATTCCCAGCCAAATCTAAAAAAAAATTAATGTATATCACTGTGTACAATTAAAATAACATTTTTCAAATGCGAAACGAATTCTCCAGAACAAATTTCGTGAAAATTTAAAAAAATCGCTTTCTAAGATATGGCAGATCAAATAATTTTTAATAATAATTGAACTAGCATTCGGAATTAAACAAAATATTTTATTGTTCACTAATAATGGCATATTATTCACCAAGGGATAAAAGTATGTTGGGAATTTGGAACCTTTGGTTGCACTAAAACAAAATTATGATTGTTTTCCACAAACCAAAACTACACTTTTTTGCACTCGACGCGCGTTTCGCTAACAACGTTAGCATCATCAGGAGACGATAAACAATATTGTTATTGTTATTATAGGAGTGCAAAAAAGTGTAGTTTTGGTTTGTGGAAAACAATCATAATTTTGTTTTAAGGGATAAAAGTGACAAGTTTGTAGGATGAGCGCTGCGAAGTCTACAGTTTGTCGAGGGCCAAAAAAACATTTTTATCACGAGATATATACGCTACTTTTCTCCCTTTTGGTTTTATCGCCGCAAAATCATTAAGTAATTACTACATCTGCTTAAAATTGTGCACATTTCCTTCAACCTAAAATGAAACGACATCTTGGCAAAACAGATAGGTCTGTGTTTACTTGCGCCTAAGAAAAACTTCCAAATATCCATACTTAGTACTTGGTTATCCATGGTTTTTTTCAGTTTGCCTAGTTTCTTGCCGTCCAGTCATAGATAACTACATAAAAATGGACCGGAGTTTTGCCCTAATGTTTCTGATTAAACAGAATAAAAATTTAAGCACTAAGGAAAACTTGACTCTTAATCCGTCCCTGATTAAGCCAAGTAAATATTCTAGTTTAACTACGAGTAAAGAGTCCTGTTAGTTTGTGTCTATATCCACGCACAATTCAATCTGTTATTTATTTTAGAAAATACAGCAAATAATACGCAATTTAAAACAACCCTATTTTTAACCACAAAAATATTACATGTACTTAAATTTTCTAATAATTGGATTCTTCTAAAGGCACATTTCTTCGTATGAAACTTATATAAGTTAAGGAACACGAGTACTTTGTTAAATCACAGAAAGTTTAATAAAGGGGGTTGTAAAGAGAATCGCGAGAGTTTTTCTCCCATAACAGGGATATTTGCTTTCTTATATTAAACCCCTAACTCTCAGAGTAATTTTTAATAAAATTCCGCTGAAAAACTTTTGAAAACCTTAATTTCTAGCAAAGTTAACTGTGGTGAATTTGTATTATAATACCTAATTATGTTAATAGAGAGCTTTTGGACAGGTTTTTTGTCACTTTGTTATCGTTTTCGTTATTTTACGTTGACATCGGTTAACCTGGGTGGACCATCATAAGGGGCCCAAATATTTTCAATACTTTGTTAGGTTAAATTAATTTTGTAGTTGTAGCTGTTTTCGAGAAAACGCGCCTTAACCGTTAAGCTCAAAGGCCACCCCATAACTTCAATTCTCCTAAAGCTAGAAAGTTATATCACATATTACATTTGGCCTATATACAGGGTGTTCCAAATACGATGCTCACCATGGGGATCTCCTAAACGATAGGAGATACGAAAAGGTTTAAATTAAGGCAAAGTTGCGCAATTTGACGCTGGGCTCAAAACCAAAAAAAATGTTTACAAATTCCGGGTAGTTCCGGAGATAGGAGAAAAAAGCGAAATCTTTATTTTCAGTTTTTATTTTTCTCCGCCCTTATTCTTAAAGCTGCCAAAAAACGCTTAAAACTTTCGACATGCACGTTTAAGATCTACCTGATGAGAGGTCCGTTTTCGAGATATGACATTTCGGTGTGACAGGAGCACTGTCAAGTTAATTTTTTCTTATGGACACATGCTTTTTTTCTCCTGCCGCTTGGTTCATAAAGGATGACAGAGATTTTATAACCTCATTTTGACAAGTACCTGACGTTTTGAGTTAATTGACCATCATCAACCCAAATTCAAAGATTAAAAAACAAAGAAAAAAACGTATTTTTAAAATATAAGGCAAAGTTATTTTGTTATAACAAAATATCAAAAAAACTGTCATTTTAAAAATGTTAAAAAAGTACTGCAATCCGGTTTCCAAAATATCTTGAATAATTTAAAAGCAAAACTTAAATTTGGGCTGATGATGGTCAATAAACCCAAAACGTCAGGTGACTTGTCAAAATAAAGTTGCAAAATGTTATCTGTCATCCTTTGTGAACCAAACGGCAGGAAAAAAAAGGATGTGTCCATAAGAAAAAATGAACTTGACTCACACTGAAATGTCAAATCTAGAAAATTTTAAACAGAATAGACCCATGTTTTTTTTGAAATAACATCTTAATACTTATTTCTTTTCAAGTTTGTTTACCTCTCTGCCTGAACAAAAATTGATATTTAGTACCTGTTTCGGTATTTTCACTTAGCGTGATTACATTTTTTTTGGTGACACCCTACTGACAACGGTTTAATTAAAAAAACAACCCCAATCTAAAAAAAACACAATAATAATAAAAGAAAGGCCATTTTCACACACATCCACGTCTGTCAGTTCCAAAATTGTAACAATTTCACGGCTAAGGCATTTTTTATTATGTTTTCAGATTGTTTTTTTATATTTTTGTTTCAGTTCACCGTTCACTGATACACAGTCAGTGCATGTTATCATGATCTAGAAGTAAAAGTAAATTCCTTCTTATTACTTATATTTGACAAGGATAGCTACATACATAATAAACAACAAGTCAAACAAAAATAGTCATACCTACAATACACAAACAAGCACTACAAGTTCTCAATCACAACTACGTTTACATTGGAACGTATAAACCTTTTGGATCCGTTCGAGTTAAAAGTTCGATCGCGCAAGTACTGTCACGACCCAATAATATCCAACAACAAAAGTAAAAAACAATAATTACAGAAAAAAGTACATCACTAATTCTGTGTTTAAGATAAATATTAAAAAATTAAAACTTACTTAAACTGCATATATAAACGTATGCTTAAACGTTTTCACCATATTTGCAACGTTTGGTTGTTAGGTCGTGTTTTGTTGACTTTCAGGGAACTCGTAACTATTAACTTTTCTATCGAATCAAAAGTAAGGGCACAACACTTTTTAAAGAAATATTTATTTACCTTTAGAACAATAATTTACTTTATTTGTCTTGAATTGGAAAAATATGTGCTAAATGAATGCTATTTATAATAAAAAAGATTTATTTTTTTCAAAGACACATTCGTTTGATCCTGTTCGTCCAATTAAGCCTTTGTTTGCGTCAAACAATTCTTCTTTCAGTGGGCAATGAAACAATCTTACTCAAGTCTGACACACTATTCTATCACAGAAGTTAATAACATTATCAAGCAAATAATCGTAGGTATATAGTATCTAATTAGGAGACTGCCACCCAGCATTATACACAATTATGTACACATGATGGAGTAATTAATAGACTTATCTCATCTAAATCGATTTTGTATCCATCCCAGGAAATGCGAGAATCTTGTTATTAACCGCTCTCTTGTAGCATACGCATGTCTACTTCAAAATCAATTTATCAATTGTAAAACTTTGCAAAAACTTGGTCCTATAATTAATGGAAAGTCCTAGTAGAAAAAAATTCTTATTTTCATCCACGTTTGATTTCTTGACATAAAAATCTTGGAGAAGGGTAATTGTGCATCTAAATAACCGATAATTTTAATGGATAGACCAGACACCTACAAGCCTGTTTCATCATTGTTAGGAATCATCAGGGTAACATAGGACTGTACCTGACGTATGAAGCATAACATAAGCAACCACACCCAGCGAATTTAAACAACTTTGAACAACGAAAATTGTTTACATTCGCTGGGTGTGGTTGCTTATGTTATGCTTCATACGCCAGGCACAGTTCTATTTTAAGGTGCAGTTAGACTGTGGTAGTGTAGTCGGCATTGCATTGCAGCTGTAGTGAATTTTTTTCCATAGATAATATAGAACAGGATATTTTACAGATAAATAGTTAATAATATTTTTTGGTACACGCTTTTAAATATAATTTACCTTGTTTAATGTTTTAAACAAATATTGGTAATAATAGACCCTCTTGCAAAATTTTTGAACATGTTAAAATATCCACCTTACATATTTCGTTTGTATTAACCAAGAAAGTTCCGTTTTTTCTTAATATAAGTTCAAAAATGCTTTAGTTTTAAAATTAGGGTTGATTGGGTACCAAAGATGGACAAAATAAAATTTGGGGAAGAAAAAAAATGTGGTAATTTTTTATTTGTATACATACATACAGTCAATAATGTGTTCAGTGGTATTAGCGATAAATTATCAAGTTACTATACTAGTTATATCTGATCCACT
Organism: Oxystoma pomonae; assembly: GCA_963921995.1. Taxonomy (NCBI): domain Eukaryota; kingdom Metazoa; phylum Arthropoda; class Insecta; order Coleoptera; family Brentidae; genus Oxystoma; species Oxystoma pomonae. The sequence goes on along the minus strand of OY998170.1, from coordinate 4,512,074 downwards.
GATTAATCATTCTGGTTTATTATTGTTGAGAAGAAATTAAGCCTTTTTTCTAAGTGACAAAAAGCGCTTGCATGTACAAATTATATCAAATAATTTACCTTCTTAATCTTATATATTGCTTTAGTAATAACCTTTAGAAAATTTATAGTACCGTATTATCGGCGGTGCACGGTGGTTGAAGTGAAAAAAACTTACAGAGAGATAGGTAGATATTTTCGGGCGCATATGAAAGAGATGGCATGAATACACCAACGTTAAGCATGGGAGTGATTTCGTGGAAAAGCATACAGTCGATCTTTGCAATAAAATAAAATGAAGAAGGTATTATATTTACCTATGTACCCATTCCCTGACCAACCGATGTTAATAATATTAATGTTACCTGCCTACAATAGGCAGTGACGATACAGTAAACCCCCCCTCCCACTTTTTTACATTAAATAATTAATTTTTTAAAATTTATAGTCAATATACATACTGCAATACCTACAGCTATCAAGTAGAGGTGACCAAACTATATATTTTTATCTCTAAATTTTTCTCTTTCATCACTCTATCAAAATAGCAATAGCAATATTATAAATAAGGCGGTCGTGTTATTTTTATTACCCATAAACAAAAACTTAGTAGGTACCGGCTATGTAGTAATCTAGAACTTTATTTTTAGTCATCCATACTATAGTATAGGCTAATGGGATCGGCAAAAAGAAAAACCTAAATATAAAATTTTTTTGATGGTGTCTGTCTGTCTGTTTGGGAGACAGTTAGGCAAAATCCACTAGACCGAAATTTTATGAAATTTGGAAAAATCGCCACTTATCCTCCTGACTATAATTAGTTCTTTATCTATACATATAATAAATCTCTAAAAGGACCATTTCTGTACATTGAATTGTACATTGACTATTTTTTTATATTTTATTGTTTGACCAAACGAGATACCAAAAATGCCATTTTTACAATTTTTGTCTGTATGTATGTCTGTTTGTTCCAGCATCACGCATAGCCCACACAGGCAGCAAATTTTTTTATTTCATCAAAATCGGTTTACGGAAACAAAAGTTATGGCATTTAAAGGAATAAAAGCGGGAACAATGGTTAAAACCGCAGGAAAAGCGGCGCGGCGTTGTCTAGGGTGTAATAAAAGTAATATGTCTAGTGGGTAATATAAGTAATATTTGAGGGAAAATGTTCTTTAAAAAAGTTACTTTTAAACAGTTTTATAAACAATTTTAGAAAATTACTAGTTTGACGTAGAAAAGGGGAGAGGGGTAATATAGCGCCGCTGTTTATTGTAGGTAGGAAACATTATTAATTATTAACTTCGGCTGGTCAGGGGATAGGGACATAAGTAAATATAATACTTTGTTCATTTATTGAAAATATCGACTGTCTGCGTTTCCACGAAATAACTCTCATGCTTAAAGTCGGTGTGTTCATGCCATCTCTTTCATGTGCGCCCGAAAATATCTACCTATCTCTGTGTGAGTTTTTTTCACTACAACCACCGTGCACCCCTGATAATACGGTACTATAACTTTTGTTAAGGTTATTACTGAAGCAATATATAAGATTAAGGTAAATTATTTGATATAATTTGTCCATGAAAGCGAAGTAATGCTAAAAGTAAGCGCTTTTTGTCACTCAAAAAAAGGCTCTAATTTCTTCGCAATTATAATAAATCAGAATGATTAATCACATTTTTTTCTTCCCCAAGATTTATTTTGTCCATCTTTGGTACCCAATCAACCCTAATTTGAAAAGTAAAGCATTTTTGAACTTATATTAAGAAAAAACAGAACTTGCTTGGTTAATACAAAAGAAATATGTAAGGTGGATCGTTTAACATGTTTAAAAATTTTGCAAGAGGTTCTATTATCACCAATATTTGTTTAAAACATTAAACAAGGTAAATTATTAAATAAATTAAAAGCGTGTACCAAAAAATATTCTTAATTATTTATTTGTGAAATATCCTGTTCTGCATTATTTATGGAAAAAATTCACTACAGCTGCAATGCAACGACGACTACACTACCAGAGTCTAACTGCACCTTTACCTTGATGATTCCTAACAAGGATGAAACAGTCCTGTAGGTTTCTGGACTATCCATTAGATCTCGGAAGCCTGGTCGTAATGAATTGAAAAGCAAAATGTGTGTCCGATATGCTACAAACCTTTCTTTTCATAATTTTTCCATAAAACGTGTTTTTTATAATTTCAAGAAACTCGACCCAGAAAAATCGTAAGAAAATCAAGGAAAACGGGGACAGATTTGCAAACTAAGTACCAAAAAATTCGTTGGAGCATTTTTAACGATAAATCGTCGGATATCGGGGATTGTTCATCTAGTGGAAACACTGAAGAGCAGCTTGCCTTCGACACGCCTGATAACTCAGACAAGAACAGAATATAGAGAGATAATTTTTTTTTTATGTCTTTTTTTTATTTTTTCTTCGTCGCTCCGTCTGTCTGTCTGTCAGTCGATCACTTTGTAGCCACTATAACTCAAATCGTTATCGTTGAAAAAACTTATATAAATTCAATTTTATGTGCCATATCACAGTGGCGTAGCCAGAAATCGACTCTGGGGGAGGGGGTTTCATCATTTACTAAAAATCATTTACCTACCTATGGAAAATTTTTAAAAATTAAGTAGGGGCGTATCGCTTGTATTCTTATAATGAAGGGAGGGGAGAGGGGCGTTTTAATAGGTGTTGAGTTAGCATACACTTCCGGTCACATAAAATACGTACGCCGATTTTGTATAGTGTATTGTGGGCCTCGCAACTCGGTAACCTTTTAGGTTAACTCTGTGTTTCGGACTTCCATTTTCTATATTTTATTTATACACGACGTTTCGATCAGTACAATCTCTGATCGTCTTCAGGTGCAAACTACAATCAATTCCTAACCCTACGTGCTTATATACTGTGAGAAATCACTCAACCTTGAAGTTTAAGAAGTTGGCTCCGCCCAAGGAGGGGCTTCCAAATATTTGGGATTTCAACACTTGGTTTACTGAAAATACCCTGATTCTGCCCAATAAAGGCAGCTTCAAGGAATTTTCATTTCTTCCAGTGTGACTCCCTGTGCAAAACCTTTGCTTCTGCCCACTTCATTCGGTGTTGTTTTGACCATGCATGTTCGGCGATTCCTGATTTCGTGGTTTCACCTTTTTGGGTATTCGTTTGATATTCATTAAGCCTAACGGATAGTGGTCTTTTAGTTTCGCCTATGTATGATTCACCACACTCACAAGGAACTTGGTAAATGCATTCCTTATTTTGTTTGTCCTCTGGTTTTGTTTTACTAAGAAGGCTTCTAATTGTATTACTAGATTTAAAAGCTGTTTTAATATTAAAGTTTTTCGCTACTCTTCGAATTTTCTCTGATACTCCTTTAACGTATGGGATTGTAAGGAATGCATTTGCCTGATTTTGCTCTTGTAATCTCTGTCCTGTTTGTTGTCAAACAAAATAAGGAATGCATTTACCAAGTTCCTTGTGAGTGTGGTGAATCATACATAGGCGAAACTAAAATACCACTATCTGTTAGGCTTAAGGAACATCAGACGAATACCCAAAAAGGTGAAACCACGAAATCAGGAATCGCCGAACATGCATGGTCAAAACAAGACCGAATGAAGTGGGCAGAAGCAAAAGTTTTGCACAAGGAGTCACACTGGAAGAAACGAAAATTCCTTGAAGCTGCCTTTATTGGGCAGAATCAGGGTATTTTCAGTAAACCAAGTGTTGAAATCCCAAATATTTGGAAGCCCCTCCTTGGGCGGAGCCAACTTCTTAAACTTCAAGGTTGAATGATTTCTCACAGTATATAAGCACGTAGCCTTAGGAATTGATTGTAGTTTGCACCTGAAGACGATCAGAGATTGTACTGATCGAAACGTCGTGTATAAATAAAATATAGACAATGGAAGTCCGAAACACGGAGTTAATTTCAAACACATCATTGTCTCAAACTTTCAAACAACCTTTTAGGTATTTCAGATTGACAAAAAATGTCACCGTCAGGTTTTGTTGTTGTCGAAGGATTATATGAAAAAATGCCCAAACTAAACGAATTCGAAAAAGCTCAAATTTTGGCAAAATTAGACGGTGGTTGGTCGGTTCGAAGAGTGCCCCAAGAAGAAGGAACAGTAAAGCATAGTAAAGTCTCCTTATTTTTGTGTTTACAATGTCAAAAGGTCTAACCTGTAATTCGAAAACGTCAAAGTCAGTTGCAATAAGCAACGCAATTAGCAAAACTTAAATTTAACACACCTGCAGCTTACTTCTGCTGTACGCATTTTATGTGGTCGGAAGTGTATATGAAACAAATATAATAGACACTTCAAGTTAATTTTCAGTTTTATCAGCATTCGTATCCTTATATCTATCGAGTCCACCTATCGAGCAAGTATACTTTTAAACTAATGGCGAATGCGTGGCAGGTCCAGCTGATCAAATGCGTGAAAACATCGTTTCGTTCGCAGGGATGGTCGTAAATTTGCGACTCCCTTATCGTACCTAACGAGGTTTTCGTGCATTTGATCAGCTGGAGCTGTCACGCATTCGCCATGATTTTAAAAGTGCACCTGCTTGATTGGTCAACTCAATAGAGATGAGGATACGAATGCTGATAAAACTGAAAATTAACTTTAAGTGTCTACCTTTTTTTCGAAGCTAGTCCAATCTGATCTCATTTGCAGATTTTTTCTAAATTAACCCTTAAATATGCCGTAGGCAAAAATTTTGAAGAAAATAACACTAAAATGCTGTTTTTTACGCGTTTTAAATATTGTTGACAAACAAATTGCTGTAAATTAAAAAAAATTGTAACAATATTTAATGTTGGTATAGCGCCGCAGGCGAAAATTTTGATAAAACAAACAAAAAATTATTCAAAATTTTGATCTCTTAGGTTATTTGTAAAATATTTTTAAGAAAGTAGATTGGGTTAGATGCCAAGAAGGGGTGGGTTGCGGTGGTATATATAGATTTGTTGAAAATTTTAAGAAAAATTATGCGTTGGAGCATTTTTAAGGATAAATCGTTAAGGATAAATAAGAATGCCATTTGTTACATTTTTTGAATGCTGGTGGCAAAATTTTTAAAATTTAAGACATCACACCAAACACACGTCACAAACCGGAGTAAAGAGTCAGCTACAGCTCTCCCTGGAGCCCTTGATCATGATTAATTTATTGTAGATTGGGCTGGACCTCCTGGGGGGGAGGGGATTTAACCACATACACCCTGCGAAAGTGTAGATACAAAAGGGAGTCTTTTTTTCGTGAGTTTCCTAAATATTTTCCCATTCTATTTTCCTTTCTTATTTGGAGATTTTTAGTTTTCCTTTTCAAAAGAAAACACTCCCGGCCAACCCCAAAGAAAATCTGTTTTTGCAGTCCATCCACAGCAAAACAGCGCCATTCGCATTCAGATGAACATTATCGCTTAGCCAAATCTTCGCTTTTTCTATTAAGTCGACACTTTATTTTTCCCCTTTTGTTCCTGTCGCTTCTTATTTATCAAAATAGAAATAGTTTTTTTATGAAACAAAATAACTTTCGAATGACCTGGGTCCTTATTCTTGATTGGCTATTGCCCACGAAATCGTTCGCCTGTTTAAGGCTGTAGCTTTCCCCCTCCCCCACCGCCTCAGGCCACCGCCTCAGGCCTCAAGTTTTAGCATTTCTGCCAAAAGAAACTCATAAAAGTAACACACAGGTTCTGGCGACAAATAAGTACTTATATGAAACAAAATAAATTTCGAATGGCCTGGGTCCTTCAGAGAACAATTTTCTGTTAAATATGTAAACAACGGCGATCCGAAAGCATTTGCCCAGCAAACATATCGCTAGTACAAAAATAGCACTAATTTTGAACACGGCATTTTACAATATTTGTACAATTTGTGCTCCAATGCGCAACAATACAAAAAAAGCGTAAATATTGCACTGGCATAAAGTACTTTAATTAGAGTACTAAAATATTGCTTTATTTGTAATGACAACGCAAAGTGCAGCATCAAAAGTACAAAAATAGTAAAATGCCATATTCCAAATTTGTACTCCTTTTGTACAGTGAATATTTTACATTTTTAGTAATCCGATGTTTGCTGGGTGATTGGGGGGAGATAAGGCCATTTTTCCAACTAATATTAAAAGCGATTCCCAAGTTACCTGAAGTTCTGATATTTTATTATTGCTGTTTGAAGAAATTAGAATAAAAAAAGTTTTATAAAATGTACCTAAATTTCCCAACTGAACCTTCATATTTCACAAACTGCAAGCAACTGAAAGTAACATTGGAGGGGGGGATCGCCAGTGTATGTAAAGCTTGTGCGAGTCCAAAGTGTTAGGTCGTCGTAGTTTAATTTAGGTTGTCATGTCGTAATTTAGGTTAGACTCTAGTTTAGTTTGATTTGTTGGTTTAGGAGTACAATCTGCTTGAATCATATACTTAAAAATAGTTATTTACCAAACAAGTGCGGAAAGTTCTACTTTTCCGCACGCACCGGCGTTTGCAAACATATCTCGGTCGGTTTTATAACTAGTACTGGTTAAAAAAATGGTAATTTTCATTTCGTTTCTATGACCTGAGATATCAGCCATACATTGTTATGTTTCAATTAAGAAAATACGTGCCTCTCTAGAATAAATGAAAAAAAGGTGCAAAAATTGACACAACAGAACACAAGGTGTACACAACCAACACCGTCTTAAGGCGCATTTACACAGACAAACTTTCCTTTGATGTTGAAATGCCGACAAACATTTACACGAGCCTCTTGAGCAAAATGTTCAAAGAAATGTTCGAGCAAAATCGCGTACAGAAAAACACACGTAAATTTTGGAGAGAATGTTGAGCAAAATTTGTTTGAAGAAATGTTGGTAATAAAAATTTCTTACAAATTTAAATTTTATAGTTTTATGGGAATTCATTGAACTTAACTGAAAATAGAAAGACTATGTTTTAAAACAAGGTATTTTTAATTTAGTGCTTTCCGACGGAAAAACGATTTGATGTCGAAATTGACATTTTACCTCATAAGCAACTTCGATTAATCTGATTTTTATAGGGGATATGCCAGTATACTTGTAACTTTTTTGGGGTTGTAAAAAAAACGAGAATCAAAAAAAATAAACATTGGCACTTATTTATTGCTGTTGCTGGGTTAGGAGAAGGTAAAAACCGTAGACTAGTGAAAGGGAGTTTTGGTCAAATGAACATTGACACACAAAATTACAGCAGTGTTTGACAGCGCTGCGTTCCGACTGTCTAAACCTCCCTATCCCCCCCCCCCCAGGGAACAACTAACTACTCTCCAAAACAGTTCTCTAAAAATATCCACCTGCATTTTAAAAAGTAATTACTTCGAAGACATTTCCGTTTTCTTTTTATAATGAAAGAAAACCAAAAAAGTTAAAGAAAAGAATTAAATGTTATTACCTCCATCATTAACTATTTTAACATTGCATATGACAAAACTGATAGCCAATAATAATGTTTCGCTTGCCGTCGCCTTTTTTTCACAAAAGTTTAAAATAAAAGTTGGTGTTCCATTTTTTTAAAGAATTGAGATCACTGATCAATGATGTAAAATTATATTTATTCTCATCTTTAAAAATATTTTTCCAAAATAGATAGCAATAACTTGCTCAAAAATTTACCCGAACAAAATGTTCAAAGAAAAGCTCACAAAAAGGTTCGCGCAAAAAATTTCAGATCTTTTGCACGAGCTTTTATTTGAGCATGTTCGTCTGTGTAATTGCGCCTTTAAACAACAGTCTATTGTTATTGTTGGCGAATGCTTAGTTTTAATACAGGGGATAGCCAAGAATGCTTAGTTTTAATACAGGGGATAGACAAAAATAAGACATTTTTGCCAATTTTCAAATGTATGTTTCAAGCTATTTTGACACCTGAAGGTTTTTTTAAGCCATATTATAATTTCAATTATTTGTAGATAAGAAAAATAGGTGTGGCTTGGGTAAATTAAAGGAGTATAAGAAAATATATTTTGTTTAGAGCAGTGGTTCCCAAAGTGTGCGCTGCGGCGCCCCGGGGCGCCGCCAGGCGCTCCTGATAAGGTAGAATTTGAGTTACGTTTGGCAACGCCAGCAGAGCAAGTTTCTAGAATTTCCAGAAGCCCGTATTTGACCTGCGCGTGGCTCGACGAGAATTTTCGCGAGCGCTCTTTGACAGTATTTAAGTCGCCGTAGTCCGCTTTGCTAGGTTAGTTTACCGTAGGAGAAATTGTAAGCGGTTGAACTGTTATGATAAATAGAAGTAGTAATAGAAAGTTTTAGTAGTGATACAAAGTGTTGTGATTTACGAACTCAGGGCATATAAACGTTCCAATATCGGATGGGTTTCTTCGTTTTTTCGTAAAAAGTTAGTCACAAGATGGAAAGATTTTTATTAAATAAGGAAATTGATAGATCGAGACAGAGTGATCAAGCATCGACAAGTGACGGAGGAGTAAATTCACTTCACTAGTCTTATTGAACTCTCTTGCGACAAAAGCCTAAAATCAAAATTCGCTTCTTGTGATTTGGTAGAGTTTTGGGTATCCGTCAAAAATGAATATCCGGCTCTAAGTTTAAAAGCTTTGAGGATTCTAATCCCCTTTGCAACATCCTATTTATGCGAAGCTGGATTTTTAGCTGTAGCTGTGATAAAGAGCAAATATCGTTCACAGATCAACGAGGAGCAAGAAATGAGAGTGGCAGTGTCAAGCCTTATTCCCCGCTTTGAAAAAATGTGTGCAGATTACCAAGCTCACCCATCACACTGATTTTTTTTCCTTCAATAATAATGTATTCTTGTGTGTTAGTTTAATAATAAACCTATATGAGCGTTAGATTGGAGTGGTTTTCATTCATGAGTTTTATAACTAGTGCCAATATATTTACAATGGTGTTAAATAAAGTGTTGTACAACGCTTGCGCTTTGCTACTATACAGTAGGCAAGTTGCAAAGCACATATTTTATACATTATACATATGCAACACTTTGTTGGATACAACTATATATGCATATTGCGAGTAGGGGCGCCCTGACAAAATACTAAACCTGTAAGTGCGCCGCAAACTGAAAAAGTTTGGGAACCACTGGATTAGAGTATTCCTCTTGCCTAAAAAAATTACATCAGATAGCATAATCGGGTTCACAACATTTTATGAGCAGCAGAGTCGAGACACATATCGTAATTTGCAGCTTTCATGCAAGGGTCTGCCAAATGTCATATTTAAATTGCATACAGGGGGCGATCCAAGATATCTATAAAATCAATAATTTTGATCTCTTTACTTTTTTGATTATTTTTCACAAAAGTAGTGCCAAACGTATTTTCTCTTACACGTCAAAATGTATTTAACTTTCTATGACTAATTATGAAAATAGGTACAAATATGATCTGATCAAAAAGACGGCGGCGCTGCCCCGACACTATGGGTGGTTTTACACTATGTAGTATTGCTAGTGGTAACAATGTTGTTACAGCCTGTAACACATTAATGTCCTGTAACATCATTGTTACCACTAGCACTACTGGGTTCCTAAGCAAATCCTTAGGAGGCCAAGCAGCCGTGTATAAGACGCAGACAAACGGAAAAGCACATTAGGCAGAAAAGGATGTCACTACATCTTACACGTAGTAAATCCATTCCAGGTTGTTGTTTTCTAATGTTTTCCATTTTCATACCTTTAGGACTGGAAAAAAATTGTTTTTGCTCGACTTTAATACCAAACTGATAAAAGATATCGCAAAAAAAATATTTTTCGGCTTTTCATTTTGTAACCATTGTCCTTACGCACTGTTTACAGGCTGGGGACTGAGATACATGCAAATGCCTAACCTAAAGCGTTCATACACGGCCGGAGAAATCGACTGAGATATTTCCGTAGAAACTTTATCAAGCAAATAGGACGGGTTGACGCCTTCGAACGTCCAACCCGGGTTTTGCACTTTGATTCGAAATCAAAAAGGAGGAACAGTCAGATGTGGGGCCGTGCACAAATTACGCAACGGTGATTTTACCAATTTTTTACCCCCTCCCTATGTAATGTTTTGTAACGGTTTGGCACGCCACTCCCCTAATATTACGTAACAATTTCAAGACCACTACCCCCACCCCCCAAAAAAAAACTTTTCACTTATCTTCATTCCAAATTTTCTTAGTTTCACACAAATGCAAACGCTGTCGAAAACCCCCCTCCCCCCTACGTAACGTTTTGTAACCCCCCTCCCCCCTATGACCATTACGTAATTTGTGCACGGCAGAAAAGGATGGGCATGGGGCGATGTTGTCACTACATCTTACGCGTAGTAAATCCATTCCAGGTTGTTGTTTTCTAATGTTTTCCATTTTCATACCTTTAGGACTGGAATAAAAATTGTTTTTGCTCGACTTTAATACCAAACTGATGAAAGATATCGTAAAAAAAATATTTTTCGCCTTTTCATTTTGTAACCATTGTCCTTACGCACTGTTTACAGGCTGGGGACTGAGATACATGCAAATGCCTAACCTAAAGCGTTCATACACGGCCGGAGAAATCGACTGAGATATTTCCGTAGAAACTTTATCAAGCAAATAGGACGGGTTGACGCCTTCGAACGTCCAACCCGGGTTTTGCACTTTAATTCGAAATCAAAAAGGAGGAACAGTCAGATGTGGGGCCGTGCACAAATTACGTAACGGTAATTTTACCAATTTTTGACCCCCTCCCTATGTAATGTTTTGTAACGGTTTGGCACGCCACTCCCCTAATATTACGTAACGATTTCAAGACCACTACACCCCCCAAAAAAAAAACTTTTAACTTATTTTCATTCCAAATTTTCTTAGTTTCACACAAATGCAAACGCTGCCGAAAACCCCCCTCCCCCCTACGTAACGTTTTGTAACCCCCCTCCCCCCTATGACCATTACGTAATTTGTGCACGGCCCCAGTAGTCCCAGTGGAGGAGGGCGAGAAAATTGATATTTTTGTCTTAAAAATTATACTCTTTAGACCTATTACTTTGCGTTCCCGAAATTACGTAATTTTTGAAAAAAAATTGTAAGCGGCGCCATTTTTATTTCGTGCTTTGTTTTGCGTTCGGCTAATTTAATTGAAATTTTTTTTTCTTTCTTCTCACTCGAAACCAAGGTCTCCCGTTTTAGGAAAACTGATCCCGCCTCTGTTTCTAAATTTTTTCGAATAAAAGTAGAGTATGACCATGGGGGAAATAATTTTTTTCTACGGTATGACGAAAATTTCGAGAAAGTTGAAGAGAAAAATAAAAAAGTGGCAGAGCTCAAGTTTTTCTTTAAAAAAAACGTTTTTTGTAAAGAAACAGAGCAAAATAAATCTTTTCACCCCTTATTGGGTGTTACAAATATTCGCAGCCCCTTATTTTTCGCTTTTACCCTCCCGCTAGTTTTGAAGAATTGGTTCGCTACATGTTTCGAGATCATGTCATAAAACACCTCGAAAATATCAAATGTAATGTAGGGCCAGCTTTATTTAAAATCAATAATATCGCAAGCAAAAAGCTCACCAGGAAAAACAGCTCCGTTTATTGATTTCTTGGGCTGCTAGTGCTAGCTGCATGGTTTGGCCGTTTCCGAATAGATGTCACTAGTAGAACAGAATGGAAAGAAATTTAATTAAAAGCGAAGATATTTCTTTCTAATGTTAACAACCTCACGAGTTTATCGCTCAGTATCGTAAATAATGGACCCTGCCGCCTCCTTTAAGCAAGAAAAAGCTGTGGTTTGGACCTGAAAACATCTAATTTTTAATTAGATTAGATGTTCAAATCTGTCCCCTTCTTGAGCCTCACAATATCCCAATCTATTGTAAAACTCTTCTCGTGTAGCAGCCAACATTTCAGGGGTGATAGAGTTGTCCGCCTCCAAAATTTTCGCCCTCAACTCCTGTATAGTCGTAGGCCGTAAGTGAGGGTATTGGAAAATTTTGTCGTGCCAACAACCCCATAGGAAAAATTTGTAGCCTGGCGTGAATTGTGGGATGAACAGCCATCTTGCTGAAACCACAATTCGTCCAAATTTATGTTGAGTTTCCTCAACCGTAGTAAAACCTGGTGTTGGAGAAGATCAACATATTTTTGGCTATTCAAATTCCCTTCAATGAAAAAGGGTCCAATAATGTGATTCCCGACAATACCGCTCCAAACATTTAATTTTTGAGGATGTTGCGTTCTAACACTTACGTGCAGATGTTTATTTTCGCGGGACCAATAGCGGCTATTTTGTGGATTGTGAGAGTGTGAGTGAGAGAGTGTTCAAATGTCTTCTCGTCACTAAACAAAACTTTTGATAGGAAATTTTCGTTCCTGTCACATTTATCCCTCATAACCTCACAATATTCTAACCGGCGAAAATAATCACCTGGTTTCAATTCCTGCGACTTCCCAATCTTAAACGACTTGTAGCGGTATTTTTTTAGGATCCATTGGCAAGTACTGTTGGGAATATCCAGTGCCTCCGCAATCGGTTTCGTCGAACATGGTTCATGTGCCTCAACGTAAGCGCATACCATTTTGTCTCGTTCCACCCTGTGTGGAAGAACGGGATGCCCTGGTATTTCGCCGTCGTGGTAACACTTTCTACAACCATTTATGCACCCGTACCTTTCAAAACGATGATAAATGTTGTAGACAGTTTGAGCCACAGGAACCGGTCGATCTGGAAACGCAAAAACAAAAAGCCCAATGACCTCGTCCGCACTGTCACTTTTTATGTAGTTTTTAATAATAAAAATATTTTCTTCTCGAGTACACGGCATTTTAAAAACACAAAATTTACGAAACTGAAGCGACTCGAAAGGAAATAAAAATGCAATGCCTGTGAATCCCAGTTTTTCCTCGATCATCTCATGGTGTGGCCCCCATTTAGCGGAATTTGCAGACATCTTGTCAACGGTTATTATTGCAACTATGATTTATGCTCACAATGAAAGAGTGGCGACAATTTTTTCTCATGAAAGCAGTCCGGAGATAATAACAAACTGGCACCATTGCTCAATATACCTGTTTCTTTTGTGCGCGCAGAACTTTCTATGCCATTTCTGTTTGATTTATTGAAATCCTATCCCTAAGGAAAATCTTAGGAACCCTGTATATACCTACACATTTTTTGAGACCAACGAGAGCGTCGAGGAAACGCCATCAGCGTCTGCCGACGTTTGAACATCCTTTTTGTTTTTGACTCTAGCTCAAGCAACTACGAACATATGTAGGCCGAAACTGTTTGATTAGTGGGGAGAGTCAAGTCACCACTAACCAACATATCAATCCAACCAAACCCCCAAAAACAATGATCACCTTAAAAAAGGACTTTTTTGCCCTATGTTCGTATATAGTCGCTTGAGCCGACCTACATAAGTTTTATTGCTTGCGCCCCCACCCCTGGTGAAATTGCTGGATCCGCCACTGCCAAATACTCACTAGTATTGAGGACTACGAAAACGAAGTTATGCTTGGATAAATCAGTATCCTCTTGGTACCATTGTATCTTTTTTTTTTTCGTGTGGGATTTCAATTTATTACTCAATTTTCGGTAAAGTCGAATCCGAAATCTGTCAGGCTTTAGCATTTTCTTCAATTTAAAAATCCTTTTTTCCCAATCGGATTTATAAATCATGAAAAATTGGATGTTTAAATTGGATACCTTTTAAAAAGGCAACGTGGTCCCCTTTTTAACTTACTATTTGCCAATTGCACTGCAGTGGTTTAAACCTGGTTTAAATTTAAATGATGGTGGCGAAAGCACATTCTAAACACAGATTAAATTTAAACCAGGTTTAACATTACGGTACAATTGGCAATATATGTTCTTTAGGACATAAAACTTTTGCTTTACGATTTCATTGAATTAATGAATTTCCTTGAATAATAAAAACTGTTTAACATAAAATTGAACTAAAAAATAGTACAGTAAAAAGTATAAAATAATTTTTAGTTTGGCATAAAACACAACTTTTTGAAGTCATCGCCTATAAGCAGTCCATTATGAAAGGTATAATTTTATATAGTTGGATTAATTTTTTTAAAGTTCTTTTAGTTTTGGCTTTAAAGCTGGTGCAGTTTCAAAGGTCCCTATACTTTTTTTCGAGTTTACCTAAATTGAATCAACCTTAATTCAGTGGCGCACCGAGGGGGGGAGGGTTTGGTGTTAACCCTCCCCCCAAAAAAGCCTGGTTATAATTAGCACAATCAAATAAAACCAGAAATAAAATAGATAGTGAATAAAATACAAGAGCCTCTGGCCTTTAATTTTTAACAAAAATCTTTAAAAAATCATAAATAGCAACATTTTTCGCCTGCGGCACTGTAACACCTTTCATTTTTACGATTTCGTGTCAAAAATCATTTTATTAAAAATACCACTTTTTTTGTGTATGTAATTTTATCAAAAAATTTTGACTGCGGCGCATTGGCACATGATTTTGACATCAAATTTTGGAAAAATAAACAATTTTAAATTTGGTTAGCACCCCCTTCTAGATTTGAGCCCAGGTCCGCGCTCGTAAGCACCTGTTTCCTTTTATTAATTATGGTCACATTTTTACTTCAAATTAAGCTTTTTTCATTAATTATCCTGCCCCCCCCCCCGAAGTCAATTCCTGGGTGCGCCACTGCTTAATTTAACCCCAAAAATTTTCAGAAAACCGCAAAAACTTTTCCCTAAAAGCCACTCATCCTGGTTGTGGTTTAACGTATTCCTTAATTACCTATTTAAGGCGTTTTTAGGCATCTTTTTAATTATCGTATGCTTACAGAAGAATTTGTGTGCACTCTTACACGATTTTGGTAATAAATAAATATAGTAATGCATGGATAATCCGAACAGAAAGTTGTCAGAACCCGTTCGGTTTATCAAAACTTTCGGATTATAGAATTCAAAATAAATGATATGTTTAATCCGAACACGTTCGGTTTGTAGCTACATTTCTTAACCGTACAAATACATTTTTATCACAAAAAGTTCACGTACTCAATGGCTATAAAAACATTTATTTATGTTATACAGAAATACATACATTTATACACACTATAACGTATGTATTTCAAAGTGACAACAAACTTCTAAGGAAGAGGAACACTTTACAATACATTACATAGGTATGTATGTACTACAGAAAATAAGTACAGGCATATTGCAAATACGAAAAATACCTACAGTAAACTTTTGAATAACAACAATAATAATTAAGATTTTTGAAGAGCCCAATTGGCTACACACTTCATTGTCTCTTAATTGTTTCTCTGAACAAAATTGTCAAGAGAAATTTGAACAGATTTCTTGATGCTAAGAACGACAGCCTTCTGTCGAATTCTTCTTAGAAGAATCACTTCATGCAGTGGCAATGCATTTTCTTCCGCCCATTGTAGACATGAATTAAATGACATGACCACCTCTTTACAGGAAATTTTCTGAATAGGTTCTTCTTCTAAGATATCTATATACTAATTTTCCCCACCATCTTCTATTTTATCCTTTTTTTTTCTTACGAAAACTCCAGGAGATTCGTTTTAAATTTGAGGGAGAAAAAGGACAAAGTTAAATATCTTCTTATCTTTTAAGAAGATATTGAACTTTGTCCTTTTTCTCCCTCAAATTGTATTTTATCCATCGGATTATCAGCACGATTCACTCTGTTCACTAACTCCACTAGATCAGGTCCTTCATTAAGCCCTTCTTCTCTTAAGTAACTCAAAGGTATCGGATCATCTGCATCCCATTTATCCATGTTATTGGCCGAAAGAAGTTGACACCATGACTTTTTCACCAGTTTTTCAGGCACTTGCTTCCAAGATTCGGCTACCGCAAACACAGCATCTTTTAGCGACACATTTTTCAAACATCGCGCAATGTTTTGTATTTGTAATATGTAATTTTTACATTTTGGATCACATTCTGGTCCATCGGCTGTATCAGGGCTGTACAATTGGGTGGTAGAAACATTACTTGAATGTTACCATCATGGCTATTTCTTGGTCTGGTCTGTGAGCTGAAGCATTATCCAATACCAAAAGGGCTTTCTCTTCAAGATTGCTGTTTCGAAGATGCTTTTTTACGCTCGGTACGAATTCATTGTTTTCGGTAATAGACACGTTATACGAATACGAATTGAATGTTTTTGAATGCTCTTGGATGTTTTGATTTGCCGATCACAAGCAACCGCAATTTGTGTCGGCCACTTGCAAAGCATAAATGTTATTCGATCTTCACTGATTTTGCGACCCGGTTCACCCTTTTCGCCTGCGTGTACTAACGTCTTTTCTGGAAGGCAGCGCCAGTACAAACCAGATTCGTCCGCGTTGTAGATTTGCTCTGTAGAAAGACCGAATTGCTCAATTTTTCGTTTCATTTCAATACGAAAAGGTTCCACGGCATTTTCGTCACTTGACAGCTTCTCCCAGGTAACTTTCAACGAGCGGATTCCAAATCTGTGCTTAAAGCCTTGGAACCATCCTCTACTAGCTTCAAACTTAACTTCGTCGCCATAATTCATTTCTGTGAAAAATTGGCGCGCCTTCTCGAGTATGATTGCTTCGGAAATCGGTGCATGTCGCGCTCTCTGTTGTAAAAACCACGTATATACTGTATCTTCAACATCAGAAAATTCTGTACTGTGCATCGTTTTCCTTGTTCCCGGCCCTTTTTTAGTTCGCGACACATAACCAAAAATTTCGTTCTTCTTTTTCTTGATGTCGGATATTGTTGACTTGCCAACATTAAAGCGTGCTGCCAAGGACGTGAATGAACATCCAGACTCCAGCTGGCGTAAAATTTCAGCCTTTTTTTCGGGTGTTAATGTGACATGTTTACGTTTAGTAGCCATGGTTTAAATACATAGGTACGTATACAAGGTTCCTAATATTTTCCTTAGGGATAGGATTTCAATAAATCAAACAGAAATGGCATAGAAAGTTCTGCGCGCACAAAAGAAACAGGTATATTGAGCAATGGTGCCAGTTTGTTATTATCTCCGGACTGCTTTCATGAGAAAAAATTGTCGCCACTCTTTCATTGTGAGCATAAATCATAGTTGCAATAATAACCGTTGACAAGATGTCTGCAAATTCCGCTAGATGGCGGCCACACCTAATTAAAAATTAGATGTTTTCAGGTCCAAACCACAGCTTTTACTTGCTTAAAGGAGGCGGCAGGGTCCATTATTTACGATACCGAGCGATAAACTCGTGAGGTTGTTAACATTAGAAAGAAATATCTTCGCTTTTAATTAAATTTCTTTCCATTCTGTTCTACTAGTGACATCTATCCGGAAACGGCCAAACCATGCAGCTAGCAGCCAAAGAAATCAATAAACGGCGCTGTTTTTCCTGCAGAGCTTTTTGCTTGCGATATTATTGATTTTCAATAAAGCTGGCCCTACACTACATTTGATATTTTCGAGGTGTTTTATGACATGATCTCGAAACATGTAGCGAACCAATTCTTCAAAACTAGCGGGAGGGTAAAAGCGAAAAATAAGGGGCTGCCAATATTTGTAACACCCAAAAAGAGGTGAAAAGATTTATTTTGCTCTGTTTCTTTACAAAAAACGTTTTTTTTACGAAAAACTTGAGCTCTGCCACTTTTTTTATTTTTTTCTTCAACTTTCTCGAAATTTTCGTCATACCATAGAAAAAAATTATTTCCCCCATGGTCATACTCTACTTTTATTCGAAAAAATTTAGAAACAGAGACGGGATCAGTTTTCCTAAAACGGGGGATCTTGGTTTCGAGTGAGAAGATAAAGGGCGCCGCAGGCAAAAATTTTTCAATTAAATTAGCCGAACGCAAAAATGTTAGAAACACAAAGCACGAAATAAAACTGGCGCCGCTTACATTTTTTTTCAAAAATTACGTAATTTTGGAAACGCAAAGAAATAGGTCTAAAGAGTATAATTTTTAAGAAAAAAATATCAATTTTCTCGCCCTCCTCCACTGGGACTACAGGGGCCGTGCACAAATTACGTAATGGTCATAGGGGGGAGGGGGGTTACAAAACGTTACGTAGGGGGGAGGGGGGTTTTCGACAGCGTTTGAATTTGTGTGAAACTAAGAAAATTTGGAATGAAAACAAGTGAAAAGTTTTTTTTTTTTGGGGGGGGGGGGGTAGTGGTCTTGAAATCGTTACGTAATATTAGGGGAGTGGCGTGCCAAACTGTTACAAAACATTACATAGGAAGGGGGTCAAAAATTGGTAAAATCACCGTTACGTAATTTGTGCACGGCCCCACATCTGACTGTTCCTCCTTTTTAATTTCGAATCAAAGTGCAAAACCCGGGTTGGACGTTCGAAGGCGTCAACCCGTCCTATTTGCTTGATAAAGTTTCCACGGAAATATCTCAGTCGATTTCTCCGGCCGTGTATGAACGCTTTAGGTTAGGCATTTGCATGTATCTCAGTCCCCAGCCTGTAAACAGTACGTAAGGA
Organism: Oxystoma pomonae; assembly: GCA_963921995.1. Taxonomy (NCBI): domain Eukaryota; kingdom Metazoa; phylum Arthropoda; class Insecta; order Coleoptera; family Brentidae; genus Oxystoma; species Oxystoma pomonae. The sequence continues at coordinate 4,493,603 of OY998170.1, read as the reverse complement.
CAATGGTTACAAAATGAAAAGCCGAAAAATATTTTTTTTTACGATATCTTTCATCAGTTTGGTATTAAAGTCAAGCAAAAACAATTTTTATTCCAGTCCTAAAGGTATGAAAATGGAAAACATTAGAAAACAACAACCTGGAATGGATTTACTACGTGTAAGATGTAGTGACAACATCGCCCCATGCCCATCCTTTTCTGCCTAATGTGCTTTTCCGTTTGTCTGCGTCTTATACACGGCTGCTTGGCCCCCTAAGCATTTGCTTAGGAACCCTGTAGATACACACAGTCTAAAAACAGCTTGGCGAAGTAAGACAAACTAACTTGCAGAGACTTGTAGAAGAAAAATATTGCATCATCTTCGCGCGCGTATGTATATGTAGTTCAGATTGCAGAATTCAAGGTGTTCAGATTATGGATATCATTATCAATAACAAAATTTGTTTATTTTCATATCAAGATTTTACATGCTTTACAAAATATCGTAAAGAAAACAACGGAAACAAAAATAAAAATAAACAAAGCTCACCTTTGAAGTGTAGACACACTTGTTGTGAGGATTTTTTTTTCTCTTAAAAGTCAAAAATTTACTCATAAAGACACTGCCTGGAAAAGTCACAATTGGGGGTAATAAGTCAAAACTGAGTTTTTTAGTAACAATTGGGGTTCTTTTGTCACAATTCGGTTTTTAAACTCACTCACTATAGTTTTCTATTAGTTATAGTACGTAGGTAGTGGACCTCTTGTTTTTATCAGGTCTTGTTTTTGAGGTACACACCGATAAACTTTCTGATTAGGCGACCCTCATTTTGTCCATATTAGTAAATTAGCTATTGCCCGCTATTGCGACGTTCGTGTGTTTCAAATTGTTGCTTTCCCCTTCCGCCTCACACCCGTCCCCGTTACCCCCACCTTCTGCTCTTCAAACCCTTCCATCCAATCGAATACCGGCTTTTTTGCGTGATACTGAACAAACAGGCAAAAAAAGAGAGAGATAAAATGTAGAGATTTATTATTGAGAAAATAGGTTCATTTCACCCAGGGTTCAAAGTTATTTCCAATTTTGAAATTCCCTGACTTTTCCAGGTTTTCCCTAACCATTTTCTTAAAAATTTCCTGACATTTTTGTTCATGTTACATGTCATATACATAGTCTCTGTACATTAATTTTTTCCCTTATTAGTTAAGTTATTATTTCTTCACCAAACTATAAAATACAAGCAAATTTTCTTTTTCCCAACGCATTCGCCAAACCTGTAACGTGGTTGTAATACCTTAATAATTCTTTGAAAATGCAGATATAGGTAAGTAACATCTCCACCAAATTATAAACTCAAGCAAATTTACTTTTTTCTTACGCATTCGCCAAACCTTGCTAATTAATACAAGGCAATGCGCAAACACCTTCACCAAATATAAAATATAAACAAGTTTTTTTTTTTTCTGTTGCATACGCAAAACCGTAAACCTAACACAAAATAATTGGGTTTAATAACATTGATTGATTCGTTTGGGAGTGTGCCATTATGGCACTGTTTGTTTTTTGTTGCTACAAAGTATTTAGCCCCTTAAAGAGGCTCGCAATTTGCTTTGTTGAAGCATCATTCAGATCCAGTCCGTTAATCTGTGGTTTACCGAAGATACGTTAACGCTGACGTGCAATAGCCGGACATTCACACAGCACATGTCTGGCCGTCTCATCATACTCCATACAGAGCCTACATTTGGTGTCCTCACTTAGACCCATTCTGTATAATGGTACTTTCAGCCTGCAGTATCCGGTGTATAGATTAACCGTTGTCCGGATGTCCTGCCTGGTGAGCTAAATGAGTTTCCCGGCCCTCTTCCTGCAGGGTTCTGTAATGAACTCTTTGGAATGTGCCAGTCCCGGCAATTCTCTCCAGTATTGGTGGAACTTGTTTTCCATACAGCCTGAGAGAGCAGTGTTGATTTGTTGATTTGTAAATAAAAAGTAGTTATTATTTGCCAAGGAGTTTTCGTTGTTTGTTTAAAAATGGGGCAAGTCCCTCTAAAAGTTCTTTAGTTATGATCCTCAATTCGTTTGTAAATTTTAAGTTATAATCTGTGTACAAAGTCTCTAAACCTGTGTCTCTCATTATCCCCTTTTTCTTTTCTACCGTTTTTTCCTCTTTTTGACTTTATCCAGCCTATTTTTGGCCTTTAGCACTGATACGTGAATTTGTTTTCAGCGGATATGTCGCAAACAAAATAAACAAAAAATTTGTTCCCAAAATAAATTTTATGGAAACAAGTCAATACAGCGAGGGCGCACAAAAAAAACAAAAAGTAGTCAAAAACCTTTTCTGTAAAAATGCGAATATCATTTATTTCTTTATAAAAGTAAAATAAAACAACATCTATTTTGCTTGCAAAAATATGACATTTTATTATTATCTAAAATGATTTTTCTAGACAGTTTTAGCTCTGAAGATAAAATTTGACTATAAATAAGAGCTTTTAAAACGCGGAAAAATGCATAAGGCATTTATGGACCTTTTATAAACCTTTAAAAAATATTTTTGCAGTCAAAGTATGATGTACTACTGACAAAGTATGTCAACATTTTTTTTTGGATTAGGTTCAATAAAACAACATTTCACGACCTTAAATCTTGGAACGTGTTAGTTTGTTAAGTCCAACCAACTCACCACAAAAATTAATCAAAATAACAGATCGCTATTTTCAATATCGCTGATTTGATACGTCCCTGCTTTCACGGTTTGTCACGTCAAGCGTCCAGCATGCAAAACAGCTAGCAACTGGTTGCTGTTTTGCTCAACCCTTTGGCGCTTTTGAAAACAAAAGTACCGCGACAGACCTAACTCAGCACATGACTTTATACTTTATTTTCGCTACTAAAAATGCATTTTTGCTGCGAAAACATTATTAAATAAATTATAATATTTCCCATTTTTGTATCCTTTCTGTTACCTGTCATATTTGCATTGTTAGAGCAAGCAATTTTTCTTTTAAATTCGTTGTAATTTTTCAATGGAAAAAATAAATTAATAATTAAGGAAAATAAAGTAGCTTATTACGTGAAAGAATAACCGGTTTTTCATGCGAAACAACACGAATGCCCTCCACCCACTCGTGCAATATTGCGTTAAACCAATCGAATTCGAACGCGGTCCACACATACTGGCTTATCTTTTACCTCTCATTTCACACGGTATAGAAAGAGACTGACATAAAAATTGTCGATTATTCAGTACACGTATGCAAATATTTTCGTATGGATTCAAAAATCAGACCCCAGGGGTCGTATTTTCGAAACCATACGAAATTATTCGCATGCGACTACTTCCGTCTCTTCCTATACCGTATAGAAAAGGAGGCAAAAGATATGCCGATATGCTGATTCATGGGTAGTACGTGCAAGAATAACCGGTTTTTCATGCGAAACAACACGAATGCCTCCACCCACTCGTGCAATATTGCGTTAAACCAGTCGAATTCGAACGCGGTCCACACATACCGGCTTATCTTTCGCCTCTAATTTCACACGGTATAGAAAGAGACTGACATAAAAATTGTTGATTATTCAGTATACGTATGCGGATATTTTCGTATGGATTCGAAAATCAGACCCCAGAGCTTCGACGAGTCTCGAGCGTCACTTCATTACCCAATAGCAATTAAGCAGCTTTTCCCCTATTTCCCCAACTCATCTGTCACCAGCTGCCACTGGCAGAGTTAGGGCCCCAAAAACGGCATAGATTTGACAACAGTGCTTTGCTATTTTTGGGCCATTCTTTACCGGGCAGAATATCGGAAGCGAGAAAATGGAATCTGTTGAAATTTGGCAGGAATGTTTTTTTTTTAATTCCTCACAACCATATCCAGACAGTTTTTTGACTCTCTCATTTTCGAAATAAAATAAACACGGCTAACAATAGTCAAAAATCTTGCCTGGCTTTTCCTTTAGCCTCGTCGATAATAAAGAAATCTGTAACAGCAATTTTTGGATTTGTTATTTTCTTTAAAAATACACCAAATTTTGAAAAATTGTTTGGATACGGTTGTAGATTTTTATAAATCCTATTATATGATAACAAAAAATGTTTTATGGTTTTTTTCTTTATAAGCAATATTCTGTCGGAATTCTGAAACGCCAAGGTCACGTAATTTAGTAGCCCTAAGGAAACTGAAGTGAGTTCGACTGGAGTATTGGAATTCAGGTTCCGCATAGCCACCGGCCGCTTGTCTAATGGAACAGTCGGCCAATAAATTGATACATGTCAAGTGATAAAAATAATATGGAAATTTGTTATTTTTTTGATGTTGAATAATGATTTTTCTTTTGATTCTTTTTAATTTCGAGGCATTGCATTCAAAACCTTTTAAAGAATCATTAATAAATGGTTACGTTTCTAGTTATACTTTTCCTCACATATGGTGTTCGCAGCGTGTTCTGAACACTGCACGATCTCACTCGAAATGGTATTAGTGACGCCACCTATTGTTGATCTTTCAAAAAAATAGCAAAGCAGTGTTGTCAAATCAATGCCGTTTTGTGGCCTTAAATTTATTTCAATTTTTCCTCCTGTAGCCATATTTAGAGTGTTTTTCCATGTTTTTATTCCAAATTGTTTCGTTTTTTTTTTGGACATTTTCAGTTATTTTGCACGGTGTTCCCTTCCAAAGATAGTAAAATAATACTAAGACGTACCTTCTGCGGGTATTTCTCCTTTTTTTGTCCTTTTTTTTGCTGTCCGCCAAAGATAAAAGCAATTAACGTATTACGGTTCATCGATAAATGGTGTTATTATTTAAACAAAAATCTAACCTCAAAGAACACATGTTTTGCGACACCCAGCAACACTGGACGACAATCAGTTAATGTCTCTGATAGCGCATTCCATTGTAAAATCCAGTTCCGCACTCCCTGTTTCCAGTTTCGCACTGACACTGGCACGGTGCCGTAAAAAACTGGCACTGATGCCGTTTGAATGGAACACGACTGCAACTGGCAAACCGTTAACCTCACACTTTCGGATTGAAATTTTGCTTTATTTACACGTCCGTTTGTCAAATGGAGTGTTTTCAACTTCATAACCATTAAAGTACCTATAAACCATATTTCGGTGTTTTTATTTTTGGGCTTTCTCTGCGATGATGTATGGCACAAAATTGTTCTTCGTCGTCTTCATCGCTGCTACTACTCATTGGAATACGCTATGAATTCTAACGGCGAGAGTGGATGATTAAATCGTGCAGTACGGCACCTATCGGTTGTTTCGCGATTTATAACCGCTTGCTTGTAGACGAACCCTGCATACAGATGACATAATTGTATGTCTCTCGCAGGATCGATGCCAGCTCCACCTGCTGCTAACTACAGTAGGTATTTTCTTGGTTTGGATCATTCACACAGAGGGCACCATCAGTGGCGGTCCCAGGGGGCAGGGGGGGCGATCGCCCCTCCTTTGCTCCAGAAAAAAAGTAGACAACAAAGATGCTGGTGATAACCCTGAAGTCTTTGGATAAAAAACGAGAAATTGCAGAACGTTCCTTTAAAGACATTCTAGAATCCCTACACAGTATTTTGGGACAGTTTGAAACAGACGAAAACCACGATATTAGAAATACAGAATAGTATAAAGGTGCAGTTAGACTGTGGTAGTGCAGTCCTCGTTGCATTGCAGCTGTAGTGAATTTTTTTCCATAGATAATGCAGAACAGGATATTTTACAGATAAATCGTTAACAATATTTTTGGTACACGCTTTTTAATATAATTTACCTTGTTTAATGTTTTAAACAAATATTGGTGATAATACTCACTTGCAAAATTTTTGAACATGTTGAAAGATCCATCTTACATATTTCTTTTGTATTAACCAAGAAAGTTCCGTTTTTTCTTAATATAAGTTCAAAAATGTTTGATTGGGTACCAAAGATGGACAAAATAAAACTTGTGGAAGAAAAAAATCTGGTAATTTACAGTACAGTCAATAGTATTAGCCATAAATTAACAAGGTACTATACTAGTTATATCTGATCCGCTGATTAATCATTCTGGTTTATTATAATTGCGAAGGAATTAGAGCCTTTTTTCTAAGTGACAAAAAACTCTTATTTTTAGCATTACTTCGCTTGCATGGACAAATTATATCAAATAATTTACCTTTTTAATCTTATATATTGCTTTAGTAATAACCTTTAGAAAAGTTATAGTACCGTATTATCAGGGGTGCCTGGTGGTTGTAGTGAAAAAAACTCACACAGAGATAGGTAGATATTTTAGGGCGCAGATGAAAGAGATGGCATGAACACACCAACTTTAAGCATAGGAGTTATTTAGTGGAAATGCAGACAGTCTATATTTTCAATAAATGAACAAGGTATTATATTTACTTATGTCCCTATCCCCTGACCAGCCGAATTTAATAATTAATAATGGTACCTACCTACAATAAACAGCGACGCTCTATTACTCCTCTCTCCTTTTCTACGTCAAACTAGTCATTTTCTAAAATTGTTTATAAAACTGTTTAAAAGTAACTTTTTTAAAGAACATTTTCCCTCAAATATTACTTATATTACCCACTAGACATATTACTTTTATTACACACTAGACACCGGCGCGCCGCTTTGCCTGCGGTTTTACCCATTTTTCCCTCTTTTATTCCTTTAAATGTCATAACTCTTGTTTCCGTAAACCGATTTTGATGAAATGAATGCCTATGTGTTGTCTAGGAACACAAGGAATGCAATAATTAAAGTCCCATCAAAATCGGCTGGGCGATCTATGCGTGATACTGGAACAAACAGACATACATACATACAGACAAAAATTGTAAAAATTGCATTTTTGGTATCTCGTTTGGTCAAACAATAAAATATAAAAAAAAGTCAATGTATAATTCAATGTACAGAAATGGTCCTTTTAGAGATTTATTATATGTATAGATAAACAATTAATTATAGTCAGGGGGATAAGTGGCGATTTTTGCAAATTTCATAAAATTTCGGTTCAGTGGATTTTGCCTAATTGTCTCCCAAACAGACGGACACCATCAAAAATATATTTAGGTCTTTCTTTTTGCCGATCCCATTAGCCTATACTATAGTATGGATGGCTAAAAATAGAGTTCTAGATTACTACATAGCCGGTACCTACCAAGTTTTTGTTTATTTATTTATTTATTATAATATTGCTATTGCTATTTTGATAGAGTGATGAAAGAGAAAAATTTAGAGATAAAAAGTTTGATCACCTCTACTTGATAGCTGTAGGTATTGCAGTATGTATATTGACTATATAAGGCTATAGGTATTTATATTCTTTGGTTTAAAAAATATTCAATGTACAGAAATTAGAGATTTACCAATAAATGTACAAATAAATTTTAGAAAAATAATAGTTTACTGTAAAAAAATGGGGGGGGGTTTACTGTATCGCCACTGCGTATTGTAGGTAGGTAACAATAATGTTACTAACATCGGTCGTAGATCGACTGTATGCTTTTCCACGAAATCACTCCTATGCTTAACGTTGGTGTATTCATGTCATCTCTTTCATACGCGCCCGAAAATATCTACCTATCTCTGTGTGAATTTTTTTCACTACAACCACCGTGCACCGCTGATAATACGGTACTATAACTTTTCTAAAGGTTATTACTAAAGCAATATATAAGATTAAGATCTTAAATTATTTGATAATTTGTCCATGCAAGCGAAGTAATGCTAAAAGTAAGCGCTTTTTGTCACTTACAAAAAAGGCTCTAATTTCTTCGCAATTATAATAAACCAGAATGATTAATCAGCGGATCAGATATACCTAGTATAGTACCTTGTTAATTTATCGCTAATACCACTGAACACACTATTGACTGTATGTATGTATGCAAATACAAAATTACCACATTTTTTTCTTTCCCAAGTTTTATTTTGTCCATCTTTGGTACTCAATCAACTCTAATTTTAAAACTAAAGCATTTTTGAACTTATATTAAGAAAACACGAAACTTTCTACAATACAAATACAAAAGAAATATGCAAGGTGGATCTTTTAACATGTCCAAAAATTTTGCAAGATGTTCTATTATCACCAATATTTGTTTAAAATATTAAACAAGGTAAATTATATTAAAAAGTGTGTACCAAAAAATATTGTTAACTATTTATCTGTAAAATATCTTGTTCTGCATTATCTATGGAAAAAAATTCACTACAGCTGCAATGCAACGACGACTACACTACCACAGTCTAACTGCACCATTATAGAGTTTTAATTTATAAACAAGTTTTAGACAAAATCATTTCGAACATAAAATCAAGGTTCAATAACGAAGTATTTTTGATCTGAACATATTCATAATCAGGGCAAAATTAACTAACGTCGTTTCCAAGTTTGATTAATACAAAACATACATTCTTGAACTTTTATTGGGAGAAGTCAGTATTTGGAAAGAATATTGTTCAGAAGGAGGCAAAAGCTTAAATCAAAACATATTATACAATGAGCTTCAGGCGATTGCGAACATAGGGGGAATCAAGTCCAATTTACCCTCCGTGCCGTACGACCGAGGTGGATTCGAAGCACGCTGCAGTGTTATCTTTTGGAAATTTATTTTGTTTTTATTATTTTGTTTTATTTCTGCCTTACTCGAAAAACAGATTGGTAAGTTCTTAAATGAAACAATACATTTTTAAAACTAAAAAGGGATGCCTACGAAGTTGCCGGAAAAGTGCAGATGGTCAAATGGTACTATCAAGGCAGATAATTGTGACTTATTCAAGAACTTTTTTTGGAGAATTTTTTAAATCCCCCAGAACCTAGTTTATCAACGATTCATAGGTTTGTGCAGAATTTTGAAAAGTTGATGGAAAGGGCTAATCGTGATGAAAACTTTCTGAGATCTATTCTTTTCATAGATGAAAGCACTTTTCCATTATTGAATCGTCATAACCCAACACACGTTCGATATTGGTCGAAGAAAAATTTGCATTTGTATTTTGACGTAAGAACACAGTATCCCCAAACACTAAATGTTTGGGGGGTATTGTAGAGGAACACGTAATTGGCCATTTTTTATTGACGGCAATTTGAATGGTCCTAGATACTTGGATCTACTGCAGCAGCATATTATTCCAACTGCTAGGCAGTTGTTAGGTGTGAGATTTGGTGAAACATGGTTTCAACAAGATGGTTGTCCCGCTCAGAATGTTGGCCTTGTTAGGGAATATCTTGATAATGTATTTCCTAATCGGGTTATAAGTACACGGGGAACTATTTTATGGCCAGCTCGATCACCCGATATATCTTGATAATGTATTTCCTAATCGGGTTATAAGTACACGGGGAACTATTTTATGGCCAGCTCGATCACCCGATCTTGCTCCTAATGACTTCTATCTGTGGAGTTATATCAAAAATAAAGTTTACGGGCATGAAAGGACTAATAATTTAGAAGAAGGACTTTTCGAACATTTGCTCTAATTTTTGTTTGACTGGGAGAATCTTTTCCGTTTTCAGAATGTATTATTTTATTTTAAGAACTTGCTTTTGTTTTGTTTCTTCTTATTATTTTCATAGTAACACGTTGTTAGTGATAAATCTGAGCAATTGAAAATAAACGCTCTAATTTATCAGTGACAGACAAACAAGGAAATTACGTTATAAAAATTTGCGTATTTATTGACAAAATTCCGGTTTCATTGTCTACACTCCATATAACACCGTGTGAGTGTTGGTTGCTTCACTGATAGGTGTGCGGTGTCCCTGCATATAGGTACACTGGCAAATTGGACTTCTTCCGACCTATGTTCGCAGTAGCCTGAAGCGCTCTGTATATGATAAACGTTTTCGAGGCAATGAACAAGTGTAGCAATATCTTTCCGTTGATAAAAACATTCTTGGATGTTTGTCAGTAAGTAATGCTGTCTCAGAAGATTAAAAATTACTTAAAAACACTATGACGGAAATTCGTGTGACGGGCTTAGCGATGCTGCATTTCCACAGACATGACATATTGAAATTGACATTGAGCGAGTCATTGACCGGTTTGACCAAAAAAACTGGAAGCAAACTTTTTTTTTGAGATAGGCATCTTATATTTGAGATTGCAATATAAAAGGTAATGTTTCAACTTAAAAAGCTTTTTAGATCTCAAAAAAAAAATAATTTAGCTATTAGGTTTGTTTGTTATCATGTTTTTTATAACTGAATAAATTATACGTAGTTACTCAAACGCGGATTTCAGGAGGGTAGGGGAGTTAATTAACACCCCCCCCCCCTCCAGCGCTATAACACCTTTGATATTTACGGTATTAGTTTAATTTTCTGTTAACAATGGCATTTGTAGTGTAAAAATTTCCGCCTGCTGCGCTCTGAAACCATTGATTGATGAAAAAATGCATTTGTCAGTGCAATTTTCTGTAAAAAATTTTGCATGCGGCGCTATGATACGTTGTTATTTACAATTTTAGTTTAATTTGACTCAAAAATTGTATTTTCAATGTCATTTTCTCAAATTTTTGGCGCACTTAAACATTTCTTAAAATAAAAAATGTATGAAATAAACAACTTTAAATCTGAGTACCCCCCCCCTCTATATTTGAGGCCAAATCCGCGCTTGTAGTTGCTAAGTTTTGTTTGCATATATATTGATATGTTCCTCATAAAAGCTATGCTTTTATTATAGTTTTGTTTTCGTATCGAAACTGCCCCCCCCCCTTTTCAAATGGCTGGGACCGCCACTGGCACCATCGACAGGATTTCTTCCGCTTGAACCGTAATCTTTGGCAAATAAGCGCGACCGAAATTGTCTGTTATTGTGGTACACCTAGCTGAAGCTGATGAATCCCTAATAAGGACGAAACGTCGACGTCCTAGGTTCCACCTTCCGTGTGCAAAAAACTCCTGTTTTTTACAGTGTTACCAATTGTAGCATAGAATTGTGCGATTTGAGCATGATTTTTTAATAGAGACAGTAATAAAAAGTTATTATGTTGTCTCTGTAGCACATTTTCGCATATTTTCTCGGCTCAAAAAAAAGCCAATTAAAAAAAAACAGGTGAACATTTTTTATGACTTGCAATTGTCCATGAACAGTACACGAACTGCCATCTTTTTAATTTTAGTCAAAGTTAATTTTACACATAAAAAGTTTTTTATCCATTCATATATTATTTATATCTTTGAAATATTTTAGTGATAATGCATAATTTTCTGCAAAATGGCACATTTTCAAGTGACCAAGAGCACAAAATGTAAATTCGTGGTTGGTAACTCTGGTTTTTTTAGCTTCATCCAATAAAATGCCTTTAGTCAATTTTTGCGTCAGCAAGGTGATTTTTTTCGAAGTTTACCAAAGCCTAATAAATTATTAACGAGGGGAAACGCCAAACTCCGACAAATATTTACTTTTAATCGACGGAGAACAACTATAAAAGGGAAAAGAAAATGAAGAATTGGGTCAAATTAGATTTTCCCGTCATTTATAGCTTTAATATTATTAAAAATCGATTTTGGAATTATCCTTTTTTAATGATTTTGGTCTTTTTAAAATTATTTTAAAAATTTACCTTTTGCGAAGTCCTAAGATGATTGTCTGATTTTTTTTAACCAAACGGACGCAAAAGTTTAAAAAATAAAATTATATTTTTTACCAATTTCGTTCGCGTGTTTAAAATTGTAGCGTTTCCCCTTCCCCTTCACGCCCACATTCTGCTCTTCAAACCCAGAAGCGTGTCAGATTTTTCTGAGGCCCCCCGCAAAATTTTTTAGGGTGCCTCCCTGTTCTAGTAGATATTTTTTTTTCGACAACAAGAAACTTAATGCATTAAATTTTAGCATATTTTTATTATTACAAATATTTATAATATATAATAAAGTAATTATAAAGAAAACCAAAAACTAATGGGTCTCATGTACCCTCCGTAAATTAATATTCAAAATGTATGCAATTTTAAAGGAGCCGAAAGGTATTTGTGTGCGTATTTGTTTTTATATATACTGGAGAACAAAAAAAAAATGCAATACCAGAAAGGACAAATATTTTTAAAGTAATTTATTTATATATTAATACACTAGGATGCTCTTAGCAATTGATTACATTTTCAAGAAGATTCCTCCATGATAGTCATCAAAAAATTAATAATGAGTGGCTACTCCATGGTTATTTATGCACTCGTTTGTTCTATTGGACATTGACAAAATAAGATAGCCTATATCATATTGAAGAACACTCATCCAAATCCTCCTTGCGGCATGGCAGATTTCATCTGAGTTTCCAGGGGGACATGGTAATCGACTAAGATTGCGGCCTATCATACGTGTTTTATAGGCGACAAGTTCATGTAAGAAGTCCATTGTTTCACGAGCAATATGCGGTCTGGCGTTATCTTGTTGAAAGATCGCATTTGGGATAGTTTGTAGGCAGGGATGTAAAACTGGCTGCAGCACTTCATCGATATATCGCCGAGCAGTCAGATTGCCGTTGATGAGGACTACAGGTGATCTGCTTCCTAAACATATAGCACCCCATACCATGATACTTTGCTGTCTTGCTATATCACGTTCAACAGCAAAGTATACATTTCGTCTCTCACCTCGAAATCGCCTAACCCTCATGCGTCCATCATGGCCGCCTAAACAAAACCTGGATTCTTCGCTGAAGCTTATGGTATTCCATTCGTCATTCCAGTTTTGCCGAGCTCTGCACCACTCCAAGCTGGGAACCTTATATTATGGGGTCAAAGGTAGCACCAAAAGCGGACGGTAAGCCCTCAGGCCAAACCAAGAAATCTTCGATTAACTGTCATCCTTGAAAACATTCGTCCTGTAGCTGCAACTAGAACATCTCTTACTTGGCGTATACTTTCCGGTCGATTTTTAAGATCAAGAAGTCTGAAATGCCGTAAATCACGACCTTGTAATAATCTAGGGCGTCCAGAACCCGCACGACATCTATAAGTCTCATCCTTGGACCACCTTCTCCAAACTCTTAACATTTTTGATGGATTGGCATTAACCCTTCTTGCAATTTCCCGTAAACCAAAACCAGCCTCTTTCATGCCCACGATGCATCCTTTCTCAAAGTCGTTCAAATGATGAAATTGTTGGCGAACGCGAACTCTTAGCATTTTTATTTTTTATGTAAACTGTAAGCAATCCAAAAAAACCAGAAACTACGAGAAAAATGATTTAAAATTTTCACAAAAGGTCTTTTATGTGTTGATTGTTTTTGAAAATGAATAGAAAAAATCTGTGAAAAAAAGGAAAGATTAGACGACAAAAAATGTATCGAATATTTCTTTTGAGATAAGGTATACATACAAATAATTTTCATTGCATTTTTTTTGTTCTCCAGTATATTATAATCTTCCTTTTTTTATTTTTTTAAATCAAGGCGGCTAAGAGGCCCCCAATATGTCTTGCCCCCCCCCCCCGCCTGGCGGAAGCAGCGGGGGCGTTTGACACGCCCCTGCTCAAACCCCCATCCAGTCAAATACCTGCTTTGCCAGCTCTTCTCCACTTTAAATAATCATCATAACTTTTGTTTCCGTAAACCGATTTTGATAAAATAATTCTATGGCAGGCATCCAAAGAATCCAGGAATGAAACTTCCATCAAAATCCGCTCAGTAGTTTTTGCGTGATGCTGGAACCCACAACTATTAGCTGAAGATCCCTTTGCTTTCGGTTGTACCCGTTTTTTCCGTTTTTCTTGCTTTAAATAATCACAACTTTCATTCTGGTGGACAGATTTTGATGAAATAAAGCCTATGTAGTGCCCAGGAGTCCAAATAATCCACTAGTATATTTTCCATAAAAATCCGTTTAGTAGACAGACATCAAAAATTTAATCAATTTACAGAAATGTTGTATCTAAAGATTTATTATATGTATATAAAAGAAAAAATCAGATTTTTTTTTCGATTTAAACACCCCATTCTGTCGAATGAATGAAGAAAAATCGCTCTTTTCGAAACGTCCAAGGTCGGATGTATAGAATTTTGTAAAGCATGTATATTCAAAGGAAAATCGGGAAAATCATGAGAAAATAGAATACGTGAGATTGGGGAGTGAAAACCAATTAAAATCCTTCAGGCAGAGAAGTTTTTCGCCAACACGGTGCTTTCTCGTGCAGTTCAGTATCTAATCACTCTCCGCAACTATTTATGACCTTCCATTTTACTAACCATTTTTTGAGCGGTTTCTTTGTTGTAAAGGCGACGTTTTCTGGCCGGATTATTATAGACGCGGGCGCGACTATTTTATCTAACCAATTCTTATGTTATGTTTGGAACTAACCAATTTCGGAAAATGCTAGGTTTTATTTTGAGGCACTGTCAAAAGTTTTCAGTTGATACTGTAAGGGGCGTTTATTACTCCTAGGCATTATTATATTATATTAACATAATATATTTATAAAATATAATTTTATTTCATAATAATATAATATAAAATATAATATAATTTGTCTATAATATAATACTATTATATTATATTACAAATTGTATTTTTTCTGAAATATCTTGACCTATCTGTAAACTACCAGTAAAGCTTGACGGTCTAGGTATCCGTGTATATGTGAACCACACATTGCGGAGAAACAGTAGACAAATTGATGACATTTTAAAAAAAGCTTCTCCAATAAACACAATTTTGGAGCCTGCCGGTATTCACGGAGCTGATGGAAGGAGGGCTGACGGGTTGACTTTGGTCCCCTGGAAGGGTGGAGGACAGCTCATTTGGGACGCTACTTGTAGTGCCACTTTGGCAAATTCTTACATAAATTATACAAGCATTAAATCCGGGGAAGCTGCAAGAACTTCGGAAAGAAATATAATTCATAAGTAAAAAGATTTCTTAAGTAAATACATTTTTGTTCCTTTTTGTGTGGAAACTTTTGGACATTGGGGGGAAGAAGCAAAGTAACGGGAGAGAAAACATCAACTAGATTTCTAAAACAATGAACAGTATTGGCGTCTGTCCTTGGAACAATGCCTTCTGAAGAGGGTTTGACTGAAATTTTTTCACTAAACTAAATTTTTACAGGTTTCTATATAATTTTGCGATTTTAGTTCTGAGCTTTGTTTATAATTTATTAAATTTGTAAATTTAGTATTTTATCAGTAATAAAATTATTTATTTATCACTTTAGGTAATAAATATAATTTTTGAACAAATAATTGCACCCAAAACCCTCTTAACTAACACTTTAACAGATTCCCGACTAGTCGCGATCGCATCGTTGACTCAACCAAAATATCATCCACCAAATTAGTGCAAAAGAGGGTCGTCTTTAAATAAAAACAAACGTTGGGACGACCCAACGTTAGCACGCGGTGCACAACGTTGAGTCATCGACAAATTGCTTGTTGGGTACTATACCTAGGTACGTTTTTGGGTTGAATTGCTATGTTTTCATGGATATTGAATTCGTTTTCAATATGTTTTGAAAACTTTTTTTTCATGAGTTCTCATGACAGGTTTTCAAATGGATTTTGAATCGATTTGAAAACGGTTTTCAAATTTTGATATTTGGCAGCTGACATATGTCATTTTTAAGTTTTGGTACGTTTTTTTTAAATGTATTTGGTAATTATACAGTATAAGGTTTTCTGCCATTTTTGATTTTTTATGAAAAATTCTTTATGGGGGCACCTACTAGGGTCCCTAGGAACCCCAATCCGCCTGCGCCAGTTGGCTTTTTTTTTTTGTTTTTTTTAATTTTTTTTCATTAAAACAACTCAACCCCACAACCCCCCCCCCCCGGGCACCCTTTTTTCCCTTAAAAAAAAATCGCGCGCAGGCGGATTTGGGGTCCTAGGGACCCTAGTAGGTGCCCCCATAAAGAATTTTTCATAAAAAATCAAAAATGGCAGAAAACCGTATACTGCATAATTACCATGTATTTTATTCAAAAGATGATGTTGGGCCTTGCCACACATTTTTTTTAAATTTTAATTACTACTCTGTTTGCAAGTGGAAGTGAAGAAAGAAATGCTAGACTGGCATATGTGCATAGCAGATACACTTTCGAGCCAAATATTTATTTTATTTTCCATAATTAATTTTTTTAAAGTCTTTAAAAAAACAAATCTTTAGTTATTTAAGTAAGGTTATGTTATTAATCTTCTTTTTCCTATACACTCCACCAAATTTTAGAATGCCGGTTCCACAATTTCACTTCTATTTCTCTCTCTCTCTCTCTCTCTCTCAAAGAGTGAGAGCAATAAAATATAATTTGGCGGCTGTCTGGTAATCCGACGCAATACGCATGTGTAAACTCAATCCCCGTTTTCATGGAAAATCGGTATTTCGATCTCAATACGACCTTGATCCAACCCTAAAAATTTTCAGGGTCGGATCTAGATTGAAATCTATTTGAATACTGGAAAAACAGGCGTTTTCATGGACGGTATCGGATTGCAATCGTTTTCAGAACAAACTCAATTCCCATGAAAACGTAGCAAATATTTACCTGTATCAAGACTTTTAGAACATCCAGTGTTGTCCCGGAGGATTGGGTTAAGTTCTTATTAGCTAAAGTCTAATAGTTTCTCAAGGGTCTCCTAAATTTCCTACATCTTATATTGATGCTAAATGCACCAAATTAATCAAAACCATATAGGTATCACTCCTTGATGGATATGATATACAGGCGCAGTCTAGTTCTAGTTTTTGTCAAATTTTGTACAGGTTTTTATAAAACAGAAAGACATTTTTATCGGACCTTAAGCACTCATTGTATTCAATTCTATTTTTTTGACTGAGATTTATATTTTATAGTCAAAAACATATATATATATATATATATATATATATATATATATACGACACTATGTAACAAAATTTATTACAAATATAACAGTAATTTAACCATCAAATTTTTCATTAACCGAATCGCAAGAAAAGCTCATCTGGCATTCTGCAATTAAGAAAGTTATTACTCACAAAACCACACTACTTCGATTACTCCCGTGTATAAACTAAGGGATGGTAAATTTTAAAGTTTGTTTACTAAATCAGTGGCGTATCCAGGGGGGAGGGGTTTTGGGGTTAAACCCCCCCCCCAGGAGGTCCAACCTAATCTTCAATTAATTAATCCGCCGATTTGTGACGTGTGCTTAGTGTCATGTCTTAAATTTTAAAAATTTTGCCTGCGGTGCTATGACGTCATTAATTGTTACATCACCAGCATTCAAAACGTGTAATAATGCGGCATGGTATGGCATCTAACCCAATCAACTTTTTCAAAAATATTTTACAGCAAACCTAAAAGATCTAAATTTGTAAAGAATTTTTTTGGTTTTTTTTTTGTCAAAATTTTCGCATGCGGCGCTTTACCAATATTAAATATTATTACAATTTACTTAAATTTTAAGCAATTTTTCTGTCAGCAACATTTGAAACGCGTAAAAAATTGCATTTTAGTGTAAAGAGTTAATTTTTAAAAAAATCTGCAAATGAGACTAGATGAGCCTCTAAAAAATAAGTATTTTTGTTTCGCATATACTAATTCAACACCTATTAAACCGCCTCTCTCTCCTCCCTGCAGTTCAAAAGCTCAAGCAATAGGCAACTACCTAAGGCGTTTTCTCGCGTTGAAATAGTTTAAAATGTTTTTAAAAAGTTTGAAACATTTGTTTTCTGGCGTTGCAACGGTGACGTCACATCGAAACGGGTTAAAAATATTTTGAAACGGAATCCACTCTAGTTTCAAAACTGACGCGTGCGTAGAAGATACGTCAAAAGTCTACATTCTTGTTTTAACCGATTTTTTTTTGTTTTTGCGTGAAAATGTATGAAAAATCGTATTCTAGATATCTTGTTAGCCATTCTTCATGGTATCCCTGTGGTCTTATATGATTTTCTGGGCTTAAAAGAACAGTAAATAAAAAAACTTCACTATCCATGTAGCTTCCATTGCTTGCCATCCATGCTACTAAAACGGGCCGTACACTCGAAGGTTTTGTTAGATAAACCAGTAGTTGATCCATTTTAATTTTAAACACCAAAAAAATAAACAGAAAAACGAAAAAAAAGTGAGGCTACACTAAACTACGTCAGCGTTTTGAACTACTCATTTTTTCTCGGTTCTAATTGATGACGTAAAATCTAAATAGTTTCAAATAATATTTCAAAATAATTTCAACGCGAGAAAACGCCTCTAATTTTTAAAAATTTGCCATAGATAAGGAATTGATTTTTATTAAATGATGAAACCCCACTCAGAGTCGATTTCTGTTAAGCATAAAAACTTATCTTATTATTTTTCAAAGGCCTCTGTTTGACGCTACCTACTGCACAAAATAAATAAAATATAAAATAAAGAAAAATAATTGCTTATACCTACTACAAAAATCTCTTTGGTGCGTTTGCTTTTCAAAACGTATTCTTTATTTTCGTTTTCATTCTGTTTACTTAAAATTATGCTTTTTGGTTTTGCTTGCGTTCCAGAATTTGCGATTCCCGCCGAATGCGGTGGAAATATTTGTTTAAAATTTAATTTTGTTTTATACAATTTTGCGGTAAAAAAAAACACCGTTATTTTGAAATGTCTTTATTTATATTATAAAGAATCAGTGAAGATATATAGTATAGAAATCAATGAAAAATAAAACGATTTTCAACGAGTGCGCATCCAAACACCATGAGGGTCTCCATTTTGATGGTAGCCTCCACTGTAAGTTTCCTTCGATCGCCATTAACCAAACGAACCAACCCTTTATCTGTGGTTTGTTACATTACAAAATAAACATACAAAATAGAAGCGATGACAACTTCCTATACTTTGGGTCCTATCGAGCCTGGCATTCTTGCCAACTTGAGTAAGCACACGGTTGTGGGGCACCTCGAAAATCGCCACCTCAAACGCCAAACACAGGCAACGGGCACTTCCACGAAGACTTTCTTCTTTTTATGGGACCTCTGCGGATTCCGTCTACGACGATTTCAGGTTACTGCAGATCCAGAGCAACCTTTCTTGGACTGGTTAAATCATACAAGAAAAATACGAAGTTTCATTGAACTGTAGACTGTATATCATTAGTTAATATAAAAGAAAGATGGATGTTGTAATGTTATTTTTGGAAAACACATGATTTGCCACAGTAATTAAATCTATTGGTTTATTAGAAAGGGTTCAATGGTGTTTTATTTGAAATATTGAGGTTTGCTTTGTTTTGAAAAAAAAGTTAAACAGAGTAAAATGCCTCCACATAAAATAATCATAATTCTAGTATAATTCAACCTCAGTCCAACAGTAAATATTGTTTTTCCAGCGCATTCGCCATAAAATAGTAGGATATAGAATAAACAAAATGCTCAGACATATAGTAAAGATGATTGACTTAAAGATTTTGCCAGGGTATTAGAAGGGTGTTTTGAAGAATTATTTTTTTTCTAAGGGATATTGTTAGGGAAATATTGAACCGTTACAGGTTCTGTTGCTGAATTCCTTCGCGTTTTTCATTCCTTTTTATCCGTTTTTTTACGACTTTATGCTGCACTCCTATAGAATAGTCAGAAAATCGCGATTTATCTACAAAATTGACTTAAAAGCCAAATTTTTTACAGTCTATTTGCTCAAGGTCATATGAGACTTTTAAAACAACATTTTTTCAAGAAAATTTGTCTCTAGGTTCGCCGTTATCTTGAATTTATGCGTAATTCGGGTTAACTCGGCTTTAGTCCGATATCTCATTGGCCCGATTTAGAAAAACATTGTTTTATTTTCTAAAAAAGTGTTTTTTTACGATTTTTGATCTAATATTTTTTTTCCTATATGTCTCGGTTAAAAAGTTAATTCACATGTACAGCCGAAAATAATGAAGTGAAAATTTTATTCTGTTATAACTTATGCTTCGATTCGATTTTAATGCACCAAACAAACTACTCTTTGCATCTTAAAATGTAAGATAGCGGAAAGAAACAAACTTTACCTTTTAAAGAGCCACGTTTATTCTTATGTTACGGAAGATTTTTTGATTTTTTTATGAATTCATAAAATAATATTGCTCTTAAGGGTTTGAGATTATTAGGTTTTATAAAGAGAAACACAAAATTTATGAATGATACTAAAGCCATAGAATCTCTGTATAATTGTTTAGTTCGTAGCATTTTAGAGTATGCAGCTGTTATTTGGTTTCCATATCATCACTTTCCGTACAAAGATGTAACATATGATACCAGACTTCTCTTATGTGACATGAAAACTTTAGAGGTTAGGAGAAGACTTCTTCTTTTATTTTTTGTTCATAAATTAGTTAATAATCTCATTCATTGTGAAGATCTATTAGCTGCCACTCAATTTCATATTCCATCTAGGAATACTCGTAATCGACAATTAGAGGTGCGAATCATTAAAATCGGTTAAGTGGTTCCCAAAAAAAATAAAAAAATTTCAATCAGTGTTTTACGGATTATGCGATTGCCGTCTCAATTCTGTCTGCAGTTCAATGAAATAAAAGGCATCATGGCGAAAATTGTTTGTTTTTTAACCACTGAAATTTACCGCCATCTTGAAATCCAAGATGGCGGACAGAATCAAACTTGGCCCTTCAAAGAGGCTCGTTTATTCATATTTTCTGAAAACTTTGATTTTTTTATTCGTAGAAAAGTTCTGCTTTCGCCACGCACAACGAGTTATAAATCATTAAAACCGGTTTAGTGGTTCTTAAAAAATTAATTTTTGTTTCCATCACTGTTTTCCAGATTATTCGATTGCCTTCTCAATTCCCTCTGCATTAATTTCCTCATAAATTCATAACTACTGAACCGATTTTAATTTAATAAAAAGCATTATGACAAAGATCGATTGAACTTTAAAGACCACTAAACCCAAGATTGCGGACAAATATCTTAAGAACTACTAAGGCGATTTTCTAAAAACCTAAAAAATTAATATATATTCAAAAAAGGGTAAGAAAATTACTCGCAACCAAAAAAAAGAGCGGCTTTTTTAAATGGTGCCAATTTCAATGGCGATCTTTAAGAGAAATCGATTCTTACCATGATGTTTTTTATTTTATCAAAATCAGTTCAGTAGTAATGAGTTTATGAGGAAACAATGGTTAAAACAAAAATTAATTTTTTGAGAACCACTCAACCGATTTTAATGATTGGTACCTAACTATGCGCGTTGGAGAAAGGGCATTTTTAGGTTCTTAAAATCTAAGAATAAACGAGCTTCTTTGAAGAGATAAATTTAATTGTGTCCGCCCATCTTGGTTTTCAAAATGGCGACAAATTTCGATAGTGATCTTTTAAGAGTTTTTGATTTTCGTCATGATACTTTTTATTTCATTGAAATAGGTTAGGTATCAATTTGAGAAGGCAATCGTATAATCTGAAAAACAGTGATGAAAACAATAAATAATTTTTGGAGAACATTCAAACCGATTTTGATGATTTATACCTCATTCTGCATGGCGAAAGCAGAACTTTTGTACAAATTAAAAAATATATTTAAAAGTTTATAGAACATATAAATAAACGAGGGAAAGGGAATAGTTTGATGTTGTCCTTCTTCTTGGATTTCAAGATGGCGACAAATTTCAATAGCAGTAGTTAAAGAACAATCGATTTTCGCCATGAGGCTTTTTATTTCATCAAAATCGGTTTAGTAATAATGAATTTATGAGAAAATGAATGCAGACAGAATTAAGACGGCAATCGCATAATCCGTAAAACATTGATTGATTTTTTTTATTTTTTTGGGAATCACTTAACCGATTTTAATGATTCGCATCTCGTTCTGCGTGGCAGAAACAAAGCTTTTTTACGACTTCATAAAAAGAAATCCAAAAAATTTCCGTAAAATAAGGATAAACGAGATTTTAAGATGGCGGAAAAAAAATATTTCTAATCAAAGTCTTGCTCAATTCCCTGTAAAGAACTGTTTGTTGCATTAAAATCGATGGTATGGTTTCAAAGTTATAACGGAAAACATTTTGTTCGGTTTTTTATGGCCCACCCGGTATATATAAAAAATATATTTAAAAGTTTATAGAACATATAAATAAACGAGGGAAAGGGAATAGTTTGATGTTGTCCTTCTTCTTGGATTTCAAGATGGCGACAAATTTCAATAGCAGTAGTTAAAGAACAATCGATTTTCGCCATGAGGCTTTTTATTTCATCAAAATCGGTTTAGTAATAATGAATTTATGAGAAAATGAATGCAGACAGAATTAAGACGGCAATCGCATAGTCCGTAAAACATTGATTGATTTTTTTTATTTTTTTGGGAATCACTTAACCGATTTTAATGATTCGCATCTCGTTCTGCGTGGCAGAAACAAAGCTTTTTTACGACTTCATAAAAAGAAATCCAAAAAATTTCCGTAAAATAAGGATAAACGAGATTTTAAGATGGCGGAAAAAAAATATTTCTAATCAAAGTCTTGCTCAATTCCCTGTAAAGAACTGTTTGTTGCATTAAAATCGATGGTATGGTTTCAAAGTTATAACGGAAAACATTTTGTTCGGTTTTTTATGGCCCACCCGGTATATATAAAAAATGTTGTTATAAAAAATTTAGTAGATTAAATTTTCGTTAAATTTTGGTAATTAAAAATAACAGTTATGCTAAAAATAACGGAGATAAAGACGAATATCGAATTATACTCAAAAAATTTAAATTTTAAAAGTAGCTACGGAGAATATTATCTAACATTCCAATATTCCAGAATGGAAAAACATTCACTAACGACAGTTCTCAATAATAGGTAAGTAGGCAGTAGCGCACCCAGGAATTGACTTTTGGGGAAGGGGTTAAGGATAAATAATAAAAAAAACTTAATTTGAAGTAAAAATGTGACCATAACCAGGCATCTCGGGGGGGGGGATTAACCCTAAACCTCAAACCTCCCCCCCCCCACGGTTCGTCAGTGAGTAGGTACTTTGGTTTTGTCATGGCCAACTTGACACAATAAGAGAGTAAAATCTTACCTCAAGAATTTTGTAGGGTCAACTTTGCAGCACTGTATCTCAGCTATTTTTTACTATACAGAAAGTGTTTAAAAAAAAATTATGAAGAATTTTGATATCTACAATTTGTATTTCAAGACCTTTCTGCTCAAGTCTACACAAAGAGAGATATTGGCTAGTAAGTACTCACATGTCACCATTTTTGGGAGTCTTTTAGGCATAAGTTTATTTTTATGACACATACAAAAAAATTTATCGAATAAAAGTTTTAAAAAATAATACTTTCACCGACTTTTTTTTAATGGTCCTTTATAGTGTGACCATTTATACTCTTTTTGAGAGTACTGTACTCTTTTTTAAAGCTTTGTACTCTATACTCTATTAAATTAGAAATGTACTCTTTTTACCCATTTCACAACAATATTCAGTAACAACCATTTTTTTTTAATTTCTATATTATTTTCAAACCAAATAAACAGCCAACCAAACCAATATCAATGAAACATCAAGTCTAAAAGTAACATTTAAAAAAATTTTGCCTGCGCCGCTATTAAATCAATCTTTTTTGCAATTTTATTTTAAATTTATACAATTTTTATCAACCAACATTGAGAACTTGTTTTAAATGGCACGTTTTTTTACAATTTTCTGTGTGTGTGTCTTGCCAAGTTTTAGGTAAACAAATAACACAAAATCTTATAACCACTTTCCTTTAACTCGAATAATTTTTTTAAAATCAACTAGTTCATATTTTGAGCCCCCATCCAAAATATTTCTCTGGGTGCACCACTGGTAATGTTTATTAACCATAGGTATTATATGCAAGGCGGAGAGTGGCGCTCGCCCCCCCCCCTTTTGCAGCCTACCCAACCCATCTTTTTTAAAAAATTTGACGAAAATGTAAACAAGCTCAAAATTTTTGGCTTAATTTTCAAAACTTGTTGATTGTTGTACGTTTAGTTTAATTTTGAGATATTTTTGTCACCAACATTTAAAAACTTGTAAGAAATAGCAGTTTTAAGTATAATTTTGTCAAAATTTTTGACTGCGGCGCATTTATGACTTGATTTTTATAACAAATATATATTTAAGGCTATACGAATATTTCACATCGCCATGGCAGTACCCAAAACATTTTTACATAGAACATAATAAAGAGATCAAAATATTTTAAGAATATCATTGATTGTTACAATATTAGTTTTTCTTAAGCAGTTTTAGTCAACAAAACATTCACCTGCGGCGTATTTAAGACACATAATTTTGGAATCAAATCTAAAATTAAGACTGGATTAACCCAAACTAATACCTACTAACCGCCGCCCCCCCCCCTTTAAAAAAATCTGTAATCGCCCATGGTATAGGAGAGGGTATGGGTAACTTTTACCATGAATTTTATTTTAAAAATTATTAACCATCTTATTTTTTTGAATACGTATATGTACTCTTTTGCTCTTTAAAAATTATGGTCACACTAGCTTTAACTAATTCTCTCTTTATCAATGGGTGCGCAAGAGATGGAAACATCTGGTATCCCTTTTGCACTCATTGTATAACTGCAGTAGTCTAAGTGGAAAGTTCTCCAATAAATTATCATTATTCACAAATCGATCTGGTTACACATTAGCTTGAGATCTATTGCTAGCTAAAAGTTAGCTGATTAATGTCATGCCCTTAAAGCACGATTTAGCCACCAGACATAGACTTCATGTGCAGCGATAAAGCACTTGGAAACCATAGATATAGAAGACGGGTAAAGAGGGGTAAAGTGGTTTTGGCTGGCGCCTATATTGCCAAACAACCTTGCTGAAAGAGCAAAGTTTCTTGCTAAAACTCGGATAGAAAAATAATGTTTAGTAGTCCTAGCCAAAAAAATACTTACGCCAGCAAACAAATTTAGTAACTTAACATTCTAGCAAAGAACTTTGCTGTCCCAGGTAAGAACGTTGCTGTTCCTAAATCGGCGCCAGCAGAGTTAAAAAATTCTCAGTGTACCTGAGCGAACGTCGAATTTTTTGGGCGACCATTTTGATGGTTAGCTACGTCACAATCGGCTACGTAACCTCACTTCTTTTTAGTGCAAACAGCTCTTGACTTAAATATTTTTTTGTATTTTTTAACGAAGAAATAACACTTGAACATGTATGAAACACAATCTTCTCGTCCAATAACTCTGACGTCTTACGCTATTGCTATACGGAACAAGACATCGTTTTAGAAACGGGGCCCAAAGGTACAATCAAATTAAGAAAGGCGCCCTATAGCAACTATCAACTAGCAACTATTCTTAAGCCCCCGTTTCTGTATATAACTTTAAATCGGGTCGCAGTGGGACAGAAGAACTTTTTTTACGTTTTCTGAGAGAAAACCGTTTGAGGTTATGTTTACCTTTCAAAAATATGTGCGCGGGCCTGCGAGTTTACCAAAGAACCAAGAGAACTTTACTGGCTCGCTGGAATTACTAGGAATTCGTATGGAAACATTCGGCGCCCATAACCCCACATAATTTTGATTTTATTTTGATTCAATCATTTGATTCATGATTCAAAACTTGTAGTGCAAAAGGTAGATTTTATATCTCAACCTCGGTTTCAAAAATACATAGAAACTTTCTGGGTAATGTGTACTAACAAAATTTAGAGGTTGGATACACTCTTGCTAGTCGTTGACGCTCCTGTCCTCCAGATAAAATATGGCTATTTCCTCTAGAGTCAGCGCCAATTTTTATAATGTCTTGACTTGTTGATCCCCCCCCCCCAGTTTTGCTAGTGATTCTTTTATTATTAACTGGTTATTATGTAGCAAATGATTTATTTTACAAAATCAATGAATAGCGAACTTTCCCTCAAAAAAAGTAATTGTAACCGTAGATCCGGATTTCGCACTTGTGGTGCTCATCAGTACGGTGCTAGGAATTAGGTAAGGTGACCAACCGTCCCGGTTTGGCCGGGCCAGTCCCGATTTTTAACCATTTGTCCCGGGGAAAAAATCCGTCCCGGATAGTCCCGATTTTTCAGCAAAAGTTCCGGTTCGCTCCGGTTTTGATACCACTGTATTTTGTAACTTTAAAATCACTGCAATTAAAGAAGCGGATGTTGTCTGTCATCTATAAATTTGAAACCTTACTTAAATTATTTTTCTTTAATAAGAATTTAATATTATGAGGGGTGCATATAAGAAAAAATACATGATATACAATACATTGCATGGCCGGAGTGACCCGGTTTTGCCCCTTTAGGAGTTGGTCACCTTAAATTAGGATATGGAATGATGATGAAAAAATCTGACACAAGATTCATGTTGTAAAAGACAACAATCTGTCAAATTACAGAATCGGCAGATGTACCTTCAGCCTAATTCTTGAATTTCAATAGAAGGAACGATCCCTCAAGAGAAGGGATCAATCCCGGGGAATGATCCCATCCCCCAAAAAAAAAAACATGTTTTTTTCTTCGAACCTCTTCTTAATTTTTTATCTAAAAAGGTAGAATTTACGCGCATGCATGATAAAAATGTTTTTTTACCAAAAGTTTGCTTAGAATCACACTAAAAATGCTAAAAAAAACGTTTCAATGACAAGAAACGGCAAAAAAATCAAGTAGACAAAGTTAAATTGATCTCCCAATACTAACAATAAGGAGTTTATCAGAATGTGCAAAATCAAACCCAAATTCGTTACACCAATTTTTTATCCGAACCTTATTTCTTCAAACCCATTCAAAAACAAATTCGAAATTTTTAAGACCAGTTTTTAATCAAACCATTGTAATTTGTAAAACCCATAAACCCAGAATTTGTCAAATCATCATTTTTCAAAATCGGAATTCGAAAGACCGTTGTTTATCAGAAATGTCTGCTAAATTGATTGCGCATTCGCCAATAATACATGAACGGGAGGCATATACGCAGGTGGCACGGCGTTTCGATGCATTTTTCGCTGCTGTCACTTGCATTCCAGTTAAGAACAAATTTCTGATAAACAACGGGTCTTACGAATTCCGGTTTTGAAAAATAATAGTTTGACAAATTCCAGGTTTCATTAAAAATGGGTTTTATAAATTACGAGTTTGATGAACAATGGTTCGATGAAAAACGGTTCTTATAAATTTCGAATTTGTCATTGAGTGGGTTTGAAGAAATAAGGTTCGGATAAAAAATTGGTTTAACAAATTGCAGTTTTTATGGTGAATCGTTCTTACGATGAAAATTTTAGTCTGATAAATTCCTGGTTTAACAAACCATAGGCGTTCAAAAATAAAGTAAAAAAAAAACGGATAAAAAGCAAATAAAATCTCAACACAAACAAAAAAATATGCTTCTGAATCCAAAACGTCCACTGACAAGCCGAAAATGGACGCCAGTGAAGTCAGCAACAGAACCACATAAAATAAAATTTGGTTTCAAACTATTTGAAAATCGTTCTATTTCCCTCTAGTTTCTGTTAACACATTGCTTTGCATTGATAATTACTATGACGTACCAACTCGATGGTGGTTATTTAATAAATGGGAAGTTACATTTGTCCACTATATACAATGGGCCGGGATTTACGATAGTTAATAGTCAGTCCATCTAGTAGATTATGTCATAGTTTACCTCATATACGCTACGGAGTTTCCTGACAATATAATAATGTAGGTTTTTTATTTAAAAATATAACCATATTACTTCTTTGGAAATTTTATTTTATTTTCTATGCTCTAATCCATTAGTTAAAATAGCTAGCTTTTAGAATTTTGACCAAAACGAAAACAGAAACTGTTTAAATACAAATAAAGGGGACTGAGACCCAGTGGACTGAGAATATTAACTTAAATTTAAAATATATTTTTAGTATTATTGCGTTTTTCAAAAATTAAATGTATGTGTGTGTATTTCGTCAGTATACAAAGCGCTAATACAAAGCTTTCAGTAAAGTACCTTTTCATATTTTAGAGAAAACCATTTCCAGGGAACTGAGAAATTTTCTGGCACGGCAATGTTTTTGCTTTCTTGACCTTTAAAGCACAGAGTTTTTTAAACTTACGTTAAAATACATACTTATTTCTTTTGTACACTATTATAACGCACAGGGGACTAATAAAAAAATAGGGGGGACACAATTGTTTTTATTTTTTTTTATAAATAAATTTTTATATTTCTATTTAATTAAAAGCTTTAAATATATATTTTTTTTTGCTATTGATATTTTCAGTGCAGACACGCCAGGGACTGCTTTTTGTGTTACACATTAGATGTTTTTGGAAACAGAAGGAAAAGGTCTATTTAAATTTTTCAAAACATACAGGGTATCGCTTTTGGTGGCGCAGATATTAAAGTGGACTCTAACTTTTGGGACACCTTATATATTTAAAGGGAACACGCAGTTTACCAATTTCTGTAGAACTACTCGAATGCAAGTCGATCATCGCCAACTTCACTGAACAGGAAGCAGAAACGAAATAAAGTTAAAAAAGTGAAACTTTTGTGTTATTTATTTTTTGTCAATGGGATAAAAATACTAAAGGTTTCTCTGTGATGCAGTGCTAAAGCAGCCTTAATACTCAATAGTCGCGTTTTTTTTTTCATTATAACCCGGTCATGTCAATTATCGTTATTGAAAAACGAAATTTCGACAGCTTTTCCACGATCGAAACCGGATTAAAACGACAACGACATGGTACTCCAAAAATCACCAGACAACTCAAAAGCGGATATTTTTTTTTTAAATCGTAACTCAGTGGCGTAGCCAGAAATCGACTCTAGGGGGGGGGTTTCATAATTTAGTAAAAATCAACTGGCAAATTTTAAAAAACTAGGTAGGTGCTTATTGCTTGAGCTCTTGAACTGGAGGGAGGGGAGAGGGGCGGTTTAATAGGTGTTAAGTTATTGTATACGGAACAAAAATACTTATTTTTAAAAGCAAGTTTCATCTAGTCTCATTTCCAGATTTTCTTCAAAATTAACCGTTAAATGCGCCGCAGGCAAAATTTTTATAAAAATTACAATAAAATTATATTTTTTACGCGTTTCAAATGTTGTTTACAAAAAAATTGCTTATAATTAAACAAACACAACAAAAACCAAAAATTCTTTAAAAATTTTGATTTGATCTGATTGTTTTTGTAAAATATTTTTGAAAAAGTAGATTGGGTTAGATCCCAAGGAAAGGTGGGTTGCGGTGGTATATATAGATTTGTTACCAAATGATAAATGCGCCGCAGATGAAAATTTTTAGAAAAATTATACTTAAGGATTCACGTCCAGAAAAAGTTAGGAAAGAAAGAAAATCACGAGCTTGTGAACTAAAATCTTTATTGTTAGTTGTTTCTAATTTTTGCTGACGTTTCGGTGATTTGGTTTGTGAAGAAGGTGACAAACCAAATCACCGAAACCTCAGCAAAAATTAGAAACAACTAACAATAAAGATTTTAGTGCACAAGCTCGTGATTTCCTTTCTTTCCAAAAATTATACTAAGAATGCCATTTATTACACAATTAATGACGTCATAGCACCGCAGGAAAATTTTTTAAAATTTAAGTCATCACACCAGACACACGTCTCAAACCGGAGTAAAGGGTCAAAAAAGTGCGAGAGCTATAGCTAATTTATTAGAGATCGGGTTGGACCTCCTGGGGGGGTTTAACCCTCAAACCCCTCCTAGCTACGCCACTGGGTAACTCATTCGTATTTCAAGGTACCTCTATGTATCAAAACAAAAGTTTCATTAAAATTATTGGAATCGATGGCTTATCACACTATCAAATTTCAAGTAAGGGAACTTACCCTATTTGTAAAGTAATTCTAGTGGCGCACCCAGGAATCGAGAGGGTTTTTTAAGAACAACTAACAAAAAGACTTAATTTGAAGTAGAAATGTGACCATGGTTGATAGAAGGAAACAAGTGCTTAAAAGTGCGGACCTGAGCTCAAATTTAGAGGGGGGGCGGTTAACCTTAACCCCCCCCCCCTCGGTGCGCCACTGGTAATTCGATTCTTCGATCACTTTTTACAAATTCGTCAAAGACGTCATCATAAAAACGTGCCAGCTCTGGCAAGCTTTGGAGAAGTTTATTTTCAATGGACAAGATATTTGCGAAAGTCTCTCTCTCTCTCTCTCTGACATGTTGAATTTCTAACGACATTTATTATACGGTTAAGTGTTGAAAAATCCTTTATTACCAAGACACACACCACACATTCACATAAAATGTTCTTATTTAACTGTCCAACATTTTTAGCATTACTCCCGTCAACTGAAATTCACGGTATTTGCATGTCCAGCAATCATTTGCACCAACATATTTACTTATTTAGGGGTCACCTAGAATAAGGTGGCCTAGGTTAGAAAAGAGTTTCGTTTGTATTTAGAACTCCCCTAAACTACCTTAGGTGATCCCTAAATCTAGGGGCCCGTTTTTGGTCCCCTACCGCTCCCCTAACCTAAAACTAAACTAGATTTAGCTGTCACCTAATGCTAGGTTACCCCTAAATATGTTGGTGCAAATGGCTGCAAGTCCGTATTATCTTCCATATCGCACGACGCACGTACACTGTACACAACGATAGCCGTTTAAACCTGCAAATAACCTACTCCAATGATAGCTTCCATGCTCGCTTAAAACACGCGACCGCGACTCGATGCATTTAACAGGTTCAATGACCTCTCGACGCACACGAAAGGCGTATTATTGTAGCAGCAGAGCGATGCCAGGTCTGGGAATTTTTCCCCAGAACTGCTGAAATTTGATGTTATTTGGGGAGTGAGGAGAAACTTAAAATAACCAAAATCTGGGGAAATCACAAATAGTCTGGGAAAAACCTTTTAAAACAAGCAAAGTTTGAGAAAATCACGAGTAATGCAAAAATATTTATTTAGAAAGTCAGGGAATCAAGCTCTTATAATAAATAAATAGAGATGAGATATTCACTTTTACATTTGTATGGACCAATGCAAACATATTCTTTTTGACAAAACATTTTTTTTTTTTTTTTTGAGAAATCCCCGGACACGTCGACTTTATTTTTATTGCCTTTTTTCTTGTATGATACATTCCTACGTTGAGTAAAATTTACCTGAACAATTTAAGTTTACTTTGAAAATGATTAAGTATCAAAAACGAATTGATAGATTTTAAAAATTTTTAAACGGTTGTAAAGGTATCAAGATTAACAAGGTATCACTCGAACCACTTTCCCTATTTAAAATTTAAGGGGTAAAGTTTACCCCTGGCGGTGCGTGCTACAAACATTTCAAAATAACCAAAATGTGTCCCCCTCGAACAAAAAATCGACATGTCCGCGGATTTCTTCAAAATCAGACTCTAAATTCTTCAATCTTGGATGGGAAGTTTTCAAATGACCACCCTGTTTACATATATACGTGTATGATTTTTTTATTTTAGCAAAAATAGTGAAATAGAAATCTGGGGAATTCTATTCAAAATCTGGCACCATTTACACCAAATTTTGGGGAAACAAAAACGACCCGCGAAAAAATTTTCTGCTGTGACTCGGTTTGAGTCAAGGCCTCATCAAAATAATTTGTAGCATTTTTAATACAATGTAAAGTAATTTCACAGTAATTCACTTGTCAAAAAACTATACATATACGTAAAAAAAAAATTGTTAAATTTACAAACTCGCTCTTATCTCTGCAACAAAGTATCATGTTCCCAACTCTAGCAGAGACACGTACTGCCAACTTTTCCAATAAAACTCGGCTCTGGAGCGATCAAAAACGTACACAAATACACACACATGTGGACGGGCTCTTACACGGCGAATGAACTATAAAACTGCGCCGTATTCACTTAATACCCTTTGATCCGCACATAAAGGGGCTCTGTCTTTTTTTTTATTAAGAAAAGTTATTTTTAATTTACCAAAATGTGGTATCACGTCTTTTCTTTATCGATAGGTCAAATTAAGGGGGTTACCATAAGGCTCGCGTAACATATATACAAGGTGAATCAGTTAGATTTAATTTTGATCCTCAAAAATTTCAAAAACACCCCTGCTAAAAAACCGCACCAAATCTCATAAAAAATACACCTGAATTTTGTAAGTTTTTATATGGTTTATAAGCTTTTGTGGGATAAAATTTTAGGCTTATTAAAGTTTGTAATAATCAATTTATGAGTTATGTCTTTGATTTTGGTAAGATTTAATCGGTTTCGTGTTTTTTTTTTATATCTGATCCTATAAATATGTAGTTGGGGTATACAAAATACTGTTTGAAAGTTGACGTGTTTGAAATTAACTCTGTGTTTCGGACTTCCATTGTCTATATTTTATTTATACACGACGTTTCGATCAGTACAATCTCTGATCGTCTTCAGGTGCAAACTACAATCTATTCCTAAGGCTACGTACTACAGGGTTTCTAAGATTTTCCTTAGGGATAGGATTTCAATAAATCAAACAGAAATGGCATAGAAAGTTCTGCGCGCACAAAAGAAACAGGTATATTGAGCAATGGTGCCAGTTTGTTATTATCTGCGGACTGCTTTCATGAGAAAAAATTGTCGCCACTCTTTCATTGTGAGCATAAATCATAGTTGCAATAATAACCATTGACAAGAGGTCTGCAAATTCCGCTAGATGGCGGCCACACCATGAGATGATCGAGGAAAAAAAAATTAGATGTTTTCAGGTCCAAACCATAGCTTTTCCTTGCTTAAAGGAGGCGGCATGGTCCATTATTTACGATACTGAGTGATAAACTCGTGAAGTTGTTAACATTAGAAAGAAATATCTTCGCTTTTAATTAAATTTCTTTCCATTCTGTTCTACTAGTGACATCTATCCGGAAACGGCCAAACCATGCAGCTAGCACTAGCAGCCAAAGAAATTAATAAACGGCGCTGTTTTTCCTGCAGAGCTTTTTGCTTGCGATATTATTGATTTTAAATAAAGCTGGCCCTACAATACATTTGATATTTTCGAGGTGTTTTATGACATGATCTCGAAACATGTAGCGAACCAATTCTTCAAAACTAGCGGGAGGTTAAAAGCGAAAAATAAGGGGCTGCCAATATTTGTAACACCCAAAAAGGGGTGAAAAGATTTATTTTGCTCTGTTTCTTTACAAAAACCAAAAAGGGGTGAAAAGATTTATTTTGCTCTGTTTCTTTACAAAAAACGTTTTTTTTTACGAAAAACTTGAGCTCTGCCACTTTTTATATTTTTTTCTTCAACTTTCTCGAAATTTTCGTCATACCGTAGAAAAAAATTATTTCCCCCATGGTCATACTCTACTTTTATTCAAAGAAATTTAGAAACAGAGACGGGATTAGTTTTCCTAAAACGGGGATCTTGGTTTCGAGTGAGAAGATAAAGGGCGCCGCAAAAATTACGTAATTTCGGGAACGCAAAAAAAATAGGTCTAAAGAGTATAATTTTTAAGAAAAAAATATCAATTTTCTCGCCCTCCTCCACTGGGACTACAGGGGCCGTGCACAAATTACGTAATGGTCATAGGGGGGAGGGGGGTTACAAAACGTTACGTAGGGGGGAGGGGGGTTTTCGACAGCGTTTGCATTTGTGTGAAACTAAGAAAATTTGGAATGAAAATAAGTGAAAATTTTTTTTTTTGGGGAGGGGGGTAGTGGTCTTGAAATCGTTACGTAATATTAGGGGAGTGGCGTACCAAACCGTTACAAAACATTACATAGGGAGGGGGTCAAAAATTGGTAAAATCACCGTTACGTAATTTGCGCACGGACCCACATCTGACTGTTCCTCCTTTTTGATTTCGAATCAAAGTGCAAAACCCGGGTTGGACGTTCGAAGGCGTCAACCCGTCCTATTTGCTTGATAAAGTTTCTACGGAAATATCTCAGTCGATTTCTCCGGCCGTGTATGAACGCTTTAGGTTAGGCATTTGCATGTATCTCAGTCCCCAGCCTGTAAACAGTGCGTAAGGACAATGGTTACAAAATGAAAAGCTGAAAAATATTTTTTTTTACGATATCTTTCATCAGTTTGGTATTAAAGTCGAGCAAAAACAATTTTTATTCCAGTCCTAAAGTTATGAAAATGGAAAACATTAGAAAACAACAACCTGGAATGGATTTACTACGTGTAAGATGTAGTGACAACATCGCCCCATGCCCATCCTTTTCTGCCTAATGTGCTTTTCCGTTTGTCTGCGTCTTATACACGGCTGCTTGGCCCCCTAAGGATTTGCTTAGGAACCCTGTACATATACATACGAAACACAAAGTTAATGGGATGGGATAGCCGAGCTAAAAAGGATCACCACAAAAGAAGAAATTGGCCACAAAGACAATCCTTTAGTTCCATCAAATAAAATATTATATTACTCCTGCCGTTACATACCAAACTTGGTTTATTTAAGATCTTCCTTCCTGCAATCATTAGTGTAGGGGCATATGTCGATAATTTCTGTCCCGTGGGATTTTTTATGAAGGAGTTGTGACTATGTGGGACTGATAGCTCTTTAGTAACACAATCAAGTGTTACCGGGTGTTTTGTTTACATCCGTGTAAAAGGGGTTGATATGACGACATCTTTCAAGATGGCGGCCAAAAATTATAAAAATACAGCTTTCGCAACCGGGAAATGATTATACTCGATTCCATATAATTCGACAACGAGGATTCCAAAAAATTTACTTTTAAGGTCATCCGACCTTAAATGACCATAAAAATCGCAAAAAACAAGATTTTTGCCATTTTCTCTTCAAAAAATCTTAATAATTCGACGTTTTGTCCGACCAATTTCAAATGTACCTCAAACTATTAGGCATGTATGCCAAATTGGGTCCTTAGAGTTTGATGCAGTTTGAAGCTTCATGACCTTGAAAAATACCCCAGCAAAATTAACAAATTGCAAAAAAACATACTAAAGGGCGCTATTTATCAATTATTAAAGCCAAGAAAACCAAATTGGGTAACAAAGATAAGAAGGTCAAGTCCAACAATTTTGCTTAAAAAAATTTTGTTCAGCTATGACACGTTTCAATATGGCGGCTGATATCTCAAAATAGAGACCTATAACCACATTTTATTTTATCCAATTACGTAAAAAAGTAAAAACAACAAGGTGGCCATCAATTCTTGTTGACTTATCTCTGCTTAATATGAAAAAAAAAGTTAGGTAAAAATTGAAAAACCAGCTTTTGTAGTGTTTTTTACAATTTACAACTACGCAAAAACTTTAAGTGCTGGAGATGAAATTAACATCTTAGCCCTAAATAAACACTTAATGTTAAACCACTCTACCATTTTTTTTATCTGGCGTCCCAGATGTTTATGCTATACCCAGGTAAAAATGACCTATATATGCCTGTTATTTTTAGTTTCGGAACTGTGGATTTTATGTTATACTCACTCGTCTAGCCAACAAAGTCATTTAAATTACCTATGAAAGAGTTAGCAGAAGTTAGATATACATTACCATATTCTGGACCAGGTGTTTAAGATGCCATTCCAAAAAAATAACTTTCGAGATCATCCGATCTCAAATGACTTTGAAAATCGCAAAAAACACGATTTTTGCCATTTTCTCTTTAAAAAAATCTCCATAATTTAACGCTTTGTTACACCAACATCTGGAACGCCAGATCAAAAAAAATAG
This sequence comes from Oxystoma pomonae, assembly GCA_963921995.1. NCBI lineage: Eukaryota > Metazoa > Arthropoda > Insecta > Coleoptera > Brentidae > Oxystoma > Oxystoma pomonae. The sequence continues at coordinate 4,458,106 of OY998170.1, read as the reverse complement.
TAAGGAGGTTTAAAATGAAGTGTTTTTTTATGGCTAAGATGTTAATTCCATCTCCGGCACTTAAAGTTTTTGCGTAGTGGTAAATTGGAAAAAACACTACAAAAAGCGGGTTTTTCAATTTTACATGGTATTTGCCAGGTCAATCGGGGTTATGCATTAACTAAACTTTTTTTTTTCATAGTAAGCGGAGATAAGTTAACAAGAATTGATGACCACCTTGTTATTTTTACTTTTTACGAAATTGCATAAAATAAAATGTGGTCATAGGTCGCCATTTTGATATATCAGCCGCGTTATTGACACACGTCATAGCTGAACGAATTTTTTTTTAACAAAATTGTTGGACTTGACCTTCTTGTCTTTGTTGCCAAATTTGGTTCTCTTCGCTTGAGTAGTTGATGAATAGCGCCTTTTAGTTTGTTATTTTTGCAATTTGGTAATTTTACTGGGCCATTTTTCAAGGTCATGAAGCTTCAAACTGCATCAAACCCTAAAGATCGAATTTGGCATACATGCCTAATAGTTTGAGGTACATTTGAAGTTGGTCTGACAAAACGTCGAATTATTAAGATTTTTTGAAGAGAAAATGGGAAAATTCTTGTTTTTTGCGATTTTCAAGGTCATTTAGTTTTTTTTGTAATCCTCGTCCTCGAATTATATGGAATCGAGTATAATCATGGCTTGGTTGCGAAAGTTCTATTTTTTATGATTTTTGGCCGCCATCTTGATAGATGACGTCATATCAACACTTGATTGTGTGACTAAAGAGCTATCATTCCCACTCCTTCACACAAAACTCCTTCATTAAAAATCCCACGGACTTACACATGCCCCTTCACTACATATAAAACAAACATTTCCCAGAATAAGTGAAGTCAAGATTAAAGAGGGAATTTTTGTGGGACCCCAAATAAGAAAGCTTCTCGTGAATTCGAAATTTGAGGATGTGCTTGAGGGAAAAGAAAAAGAGGCATGGGAAGCCTTTAGAATGGTGGTGACGAAATTCTTAGGAAATAAAAGAGCAGAAAAAACTTCTACGATCGTATGAAAATATGGGATGTAATATGTCCTTAAAAATACACTTTCTACACTCTCACTTAAACTACTTCCCCGAAAACTGTGGCGATGTGAGTGACGAACATGGAGAGCGATTCCATCAAGAAATTGCAAATATGGAAAAAAGATACCAAGGGAAGTGAAATGTCGAGAGGAACCAGAGGCTGTGTACAAGAGAAACTTAAAAAGACATAAGAAAAGTGATTAGTTTAAATTGTCATTATTTTAATTAGCTATATGTTACTTAGATTTAATTATAGTAGTTAGTATCGTAGTTCTTATAATATGTAGAAATATGGTAGTAAATGAAAACCCGAATTATTAGTAATGTCATAGTAAAATTCTCAAATGGCGTGTCTATGCAATAAATGTTTTTTATTTAATAATATAATAATAGGCAAGAGTGCAGCTGATTGACCTGATTTGTACAGTTATCCAGAAAAATTAAACTAAAAATTCTAAAAAAAAAACAAGAATACCAATACTTGATGTAAATTAACAGAAAAAAACCTTCAAAATAATGGAAATATAAAAATCAAAATAACAAATCAAAATTAAAGAAAAAATATATATAAATAAAAAATTAAACAAAAAAAAATATTTTAAAAGAAAAATGTTTAATATAAACTGAGAATATTTAAATAAGAGAAAAATTGCACACACAACAGCAAGATTAGTAACAAAATCAATGAATAGCGAGCTTTCCCTCAAACAGGTAATGGTAACCGTAGATCCGGATTTCGCACTTGTGGTGCTCATCAGTACGGTGCTAGGACTTAGGAGATGAAATGATGAAATGATGATGGAAAAATATGACACAGGATTCATGTAAAAGACAACCATCTGTCAAATTGCAGAATCGGCAGATGTACCTTCATTTTGAAGGAAAATTAAGCGTCTCTACGGAGACAGATATAATTATCTTTACAGATATCCTAAGCTCTGGAGTTAATAAATTTAAAAAGGGATTTAGTGAGGGTGAATAAATAACAAAATCAATGAATAGCGAGCTTTCTCTCAAAAAGGTAATGGTAACCGTAGATCCGGATTTCGCACTTGTGGTGCTCATCAGTACGGTGCTAGGAATTAGGAGATGAAATGATGATCATAAAAAGGGATTTAGTGAGACACTTAATTTTCCTTCAAAATGAAGGTACATCTGCCGATTCTGAAATTTGACAGATGGTTGTCTTTTACATGAATCCTGTGTCATATTTTTCCATCATCATTTCATCATTTCATCTCCTAATTCCTAGCACCGTACTGATGAGCACCACAAGTGCGAAATCCAGATCTACGGTTACCATTACCTTTTTGAGGGAAAGCTCGCTATTCATTGATTTTGTTATTTATTCACCCTCACTAAATCCCTTTTTAAATTTATTAGCAAGATTAGTAGTTAAGATTTTTTTTTAATTTTTGGGAAATTGAGCTTTTAGAAGTGATTCGGGTAAACCATTGTAAGTTTTAGCCAGGTCATATGTAAAAGATCGCTCAAAAATGCCAGTTTTTTTATGTGGAATAGAAACTCCTCTAAAACGTAAGTTTAATGTATTTACGTCAGTTGTAAATGTAACTTTTTTGTATAAGTATTGGGGGTGTTTTTCTCTCATTACTTTATAATAAAAGCAACATTTGTGTATATATCGTCTCATTTTCATGTTGACCCAACCGGTCTCACGAAGCTTAAAGCTTACTACCGTGAATCAATCTTAAACAATACTTTTCTAATACACTTTCTTCAATTTGCGACCTAAGAAAATTTTTCAAAAAACATTTTGGCTCTATTTCAGTCACACACAATCGAAAAACTCTATTTTTACCCCCGACCTTTAAAAAAAATTAAAATTTGTTGCCTAGTGAAGTTTAATAGTTTTTTTTTTGCGATGGATTTAGCCAATTTACCTTGACAATAAAAAGTTTGCCTTTTTTGATCGTTAAAAGCGAGCCGTTATGGGGATTAAAATACAAATTGAAATATCCTTACCTGGAATTTACAAAAGGGTTTAATGCCCACGTGTTTCCAGCTATGGAAATGCCTGACCCAATTTAATAAAATATAGAGATAATTTATGGGTAAATATTTTTCTTCTGCAGATAAATGTTTAAACCTACATAAAATATAGTATATAGTAGATAGAAGGAAGGAAAATGCTGTATGCTTCACAAATATTTTATTTTATTAAACACGACGCGTTTCGATTTTTTTTTAATCATTTTCAAGTGCGCATTCTGTAATAGAATAATAAGGCGTGTTTCAAAATATCTTAATTAAAAATAAAAAAGAGTACTTACAGAACGTCAAAAATCCATCATTAAGGGTAAAATTTGTTTGTATGGTGTAGAAGGAAGCATCAGAAAGCCCTGTTCTAAAAAAAAACAGAAGTTAGTCTACTACTAAAGCCAGTTAATTTTTAATAATTTTTTAGTGCGGTGCCATATTTTTTTCTTCAAGATAGTTTTATTACAGATCTCTAATCAGTCACAAAGAAACTGGCACCAAGGCCTTAGCATAAATTGTATCTGTTTTTTAAATGTTTTTTGAGGTTGCGACACACCACTTTTTTTTCACCAACACATAAAGTTTCATGTAGCATATTATAGGTTTGTATACTTCTTACTATAGGAGAGTCTTGTGCTTTTTTTGTTCTTAAATATTTATTGCTTGTGTTATTTTCTGTTCTTAAAGTATAGTTATGAAAACCACCATGTAGTGCGCAGAAGGCGGCAAAGTATTGCGACTTGCCAGTTCTTGTTTAGGGATCGTTGAGAGTATTGGAAAAAATATGGGATTTTTATTTTTTGTGAGTTTATTTTTTATTTTTTGTTTTGTAATTATAGTTTTTAAATAAATAAACATTGTTTTCATGATATTTTTGAATGTAGCTGCTTATAGTGGTAAAAAAGCACCAAGATTTTCATGAAATTTCAGAACCAACAAGAAAGTAACCTCAAGTTGGCAACCAGGCTTCATCCTACTATGTATTCATCGATTGGGGAACACGAGCTTATATACTACATATATGTAATCATTTTCACATCGCATACTTGCTCAGACACATTGTATCTTTTTTTCTCCTGCTCTTTGAGGAAAAGATATTGTATAAAGTGCGAGTAAGGATGACTACAAATATTTTTTTTAATTTATATAAAGAGAAAGAGAACGCCTAATTCCGGCGATACGTTTTGCGAGATACATTGTTATTGTAGGAGACGGGGCATTAGCATAGCATTCAGGGTCTAAGGGTGTAGGTCTGTGACATAACCTAAATTCTGAACTACGAGCTCGAAATAACTCCAACTCATCTGATGAGTTTCTTGAGGGAATCAATTACCAACTAACCATCTTAATTTCTATTTGGTGAAAGATCAACGCATGCAGGTCAAAAATAAATTATATTTACTTATACACAAAAAGTTGTAATCAAAAAATAGGTCTTGCACCAATCATTTAAACAAAAAAAAAAGAGAAATCCAAAAAGTTTTCCATCCATCCAATCCAATTTGTCAAGCCTTCAAACAATTTTTAAATGTCGGACAAAAATCAGCTGCTATCTTTGTGTCGTCATCGGGTCGAAGAGTGGGGCAAAATGACTAGACCGTATCTATTCTAGGGACCGTTACTGGCATTCACCCGTCTTGCATTCATGTGTTATTGGCGAATGCGCCATCAATTTGGCAAAAATTTTCTGATAAATTTTGGCTTTTACGAATTCCTGGTTTGATATTGAATGAGTTTGTTTGAATTTGTTATTTTTATTGTTATTAATAAATGAAATAAGGTTTGGATAAAAAATTGGTTTGACGAGTTGCAGTTTCTATGGTGAATCGTTCTTACGATGAATCTTTTTATTAAATACGGTCTGATAAATTCCTGGTTTGATATCAAATCACAAACTTTAAATATTAAGGCCTATTTACTCAAGTTTTAATGACTAATTTTGTCTTCTCTACTTTTTAAAGGGAAATAGACGGAAATGGAAATAAAAAATTAAGCATTAGGCATTAAGCATTATTAAAGTAACACTCGTGACATATCGGACAAAGAGTTTTTGTTTCTCACTTCATTCCGACCAGGCCTCCAATGTCTAATGGAGAATCCAGACACCTACAAACATGTTTCGTCCTTATTAGAAATCATCAGGAACTCATAGGATTGTACATTGTACCTGGCAGTTGAAGCTACACAGGCACCATGCACACCTCTCGAATTTAAAACAAAAAGTTTGTAATCCGCGGAGACGTAGTACCTGTGTGCGCCACCTGTCGAATAAACTGAGAAACAAAAACATCAAAATTGAAAAGTGCAGAAGACCGTAAATACAGAATCCTGTACCTTTCAACAGGTTATAAATGAAAAACCTGTAAAAGTATAAGGTCACTGTAACATGACTCTTAAAAAGAGATAACGTTCGCAGCAGCACCGCCCCCAATTGGTGCAAAAAAAAAATGCAACACCAGAAAGGACAAATATTTTTAAAGTAATTTATTTATATATTAATACATTAGTATGCTCTTAGTAATTGATTACATTTCCAAGAAGATTCCTCCATTAATTAATTAATAATGAGTGGCTCCTCCATGGTTATTTATGAACTCGTTTGTTCTATTGGGTATTGACAAAATAAGATGGTCTATATCATATTGAGGAACACTCATCCAAATCCTCCTTACGGCATGCCAGAGTTCATCTAAGTTTCCAAGGGGACGTGCTAATCGGCTAAGATTGCGCCCTATCATATCCCATACGTGTTCGATAGGTGATAAGTCAGGCGATCTTGCTGGCCATTCTAAAGTCTCTATGCCAAGTTCATGTAAGAAAACCATTGTTTCACGAGCAAAATGCGGTCTGGCATTATCTTGTTGAAAGATCGCATTTGGGATAGTTTGTAGGTAGGGATGTAAAACTGGCTGCAGCACTTCATCAATATATTGCCGAGCAGTCAGATTGCCGTTGATGAGGACCAGAGGTGATCTGCTTCCTAAACTATAGAACCCCATACCATGATACTTTTCTGTCTTGCTGTATCACATTCAACCCTCATGCGTCCATCATGGCCGCCTAAACAAAACCTGGATTCGTCGCTGAAGCTTATGGTATTCCATTCGTCATTCCAGTTTTGCCGAGCTCTGCACCACTCCAAGCGGCGAGGCTTATGTTGTGGGGTCAAAGGTAGCACCAAAAACGGACGGTAACCCCATACCAAGCAATCTTCGATTAACTGTCATCCTTGAAAACACTCGTCCTGTAGCTGCAACTAGACTCTTAGTTGGCGTATACTGTCCCGTCGATTTGAGAGCAAGAAGTCTGAGATGCCGTAAATCACGACCTTGTAATAGTCTAGGGAGTCTATAAGTCTCATCATTGGACCACCTTCTCCAAACTCTTAACACTGTTGATGGATTGGCATTAACCCTTCTTGCAATTTGCCGTAAACCAAAACCAACCTCTTTCATGCCCACGATGCGACCTTTCTCGAAGTCGTTTAAATGATGAAACTGTTGGCGACCGCGAACTCTTGGCATTTTTATTTTTTACTGTAAGCAATCCAAAAAGACCAAAAACTTCGAGAGAAATGATTTAAAATTTTCAGAAAAGGTCTTTTATGTGTTGGTTGTTTTTGAAAATGAATAGAAAAAATCTGTGAAAAAATGAAAGATTAGAAGACAAAAAATTTATCAATTATTTCTTTTGAGATAAGGTTTTTTTTTAAATGTACAATTTACCAAGGAAAATTTGGAAAAGGGATTAGTAAAGGCAAATTGACGTAGCGACGGGGAGTTTGGGATAAACAACCTACTCCTACCTAGAGCCCCAATTTTTAGTATTTATATAAACAAGCGCGAATCAACAGAACGGGAAAATTTCCGACATATTAAAATTTCATTCCTCCACCCCTTCAAAGGACCAACTTCTCGCTACACAACTGACTTTCGGGATGTTATCTGGGTGTTGATATAAGAAACTTCTCAAGCTTTTGTTTGTTTTTGCTTTCCTGTGACATTTGAGAAAATAGATTTTATTCATAAAGGTGACGAACCTAAGCTTAAGCTGGGTTTATACAGGCAAATAAAAATAAAAATAAAAATAATAATTTGAATTAAAATTAAAATTAAAAGTTAATTTTATGGGGAACAGTGTAGGCGTGTATAAAGCATAAATAAAATTAAGGAATTAAAATAAAAAGATGAGCAACTTTTAACTTTTATTTTTAACTGAACAAGCATTTGCGCATGCCGCATTGACGCACATAACCTCACTTTCATTTGTTGCATTCATTCAAATGCGTGTTCTACAGGTTTGTTTTTGGCAGATATTATTTAGGAAAACAGTAGGATGGAGTTTAGAGGCGTTTTCTCGCGTTGAAATTATTTTGAAATATTATTTGAAACTATTCAGATGTGACGTCATCATTTAGAACCGAGAAAAAATGAGTGGTTCAAAACGCTGACGTAGTTTGGTGTAACCTCACTTTTTTGTTTTTCTGTTAATTTTTTTGGTGTTTAAAATTAAACTGGATCCACTACTGGTTTTTTATTTAACAAAACCTTCGAGTGTACGGCCAGTTTTAGTAGCATGGATGGCAAGCAATGGAAGCTACATGGATAGTGAAGTTTTTTTATTTACTGTTCTTTTAAGCCCCGAAAATCATATAAGACCACAGGGATACCATGAAGAATGGCTAACAAGATATCTAGAATGTGATTTTTCATCCATTTTCACGCAAAAACAAAAAAAAAATCTTAGGTTAAAACAGAAATGTAGAATTTTGACGTATCTTCTACGCACGCGTCAGTTTTGAAACTAGAGTGGATTCCGTTTCAAAATATTTTTAACCCGTTTAGATGTGACGTCACCGTTGCAACGCGAGAAAACAAATGTTTCAAACTTTTTAAAAACATTTTAAACAATTTCAACGCGCGAAAACGCCTTAGTTGTGTGTTGATTGGTTCAAAGTTATTTTTATTCTTATTTTTTTCGTATCTTAATTATTATTTTTTATTGTTATTTTAATTTTTATTTGCCTACATAAACCCAGCTTTTAATTCATAAATTGTGAAGACACATGTTGACGTATTTGTCAATGGAAAATTTCGCAAGAAACATAGTGAAAAACAAAAAAATACTAATTAAATAAAATTTCATTTGCAAACCAAGTACCAACAGCTGTTAACTTTAATGTCTGCGTTTTTATTATAATTTTTGGTTTTCTGCAGTTAATTAACAAAAACATATCACGGCTTACGCATGAAACTAAATCTAACTTATAGCATGTTTACCCAACTTTTCATATTGATAATTTATAACTTTAATTCATAGTGGATAAGCACAATTTTATTGTTAATACATAATTTAAAGACACCTCCTTATCCAAGAGTTCATACAAAATTGACAAAAAAGAAGAACAAAAAAAAATGTTTTTCTTTACCTAACCTCAACAGGTTAGGTCTTCTTGCTTCTTGCTAAATTTCTGTTTTATAATATCTGCTAAAATCGATCACTCCTATTTTGAAACTAACCAACCAAAGTGTTTTGTTTGCTTTCTTCATATTAATAGTGCATAAAGCTAAGTTAACCAACTTTAAAATTATGCACTGCCCTTATGAATTGTGAATTATAACAATAACAACTTGGGTAAACACTTCTATAAATAATAATTTATTTAATATTATGACTATGAATAATATTGTGCTTAGGTTATGAATTATTATCAATATGGAAAGCTGGGTAAACCCTCTACACTATCCAATTACAAATAAAGTAAATAAAAGGAAACAAAAAACAAAGCAAAAAAATACTAGTCGTTTGTTGTAGCCAAGATAAAAGTTGATTGCTTTAGTTAACGACGACGGAAGGAGAATTTTAGGGGAAGCTATACCATAAAAATGGCGGCAATTATGCTTTTTCCCTTTAAATAAAAATCCATAATTTCCGGCTGAGATATGACCCAACAAAAGTTCGACGCAACTTTTAAAAAGTTTATAGATGGATGCAATGGAAAAATCCGGCCCGACCGGGATCCTTTTAATGGAATTAAAATGGAAAGTTTGTGGAGATTCATTGCTTTTTAAAAAGCAAGTTCGAGATTTATAGTCAGACACATTTTGTGTAAAGTTTAGAAATAAACTCAATGCACCAACACAAAAGAAGAATTTTATACCTCTTTCTTATATTGAATTTTAAATCGGGAATCCTATCTTTGGTCCCAAAGCGTACAGTATTATTGACGTCAACTGTCACCGAGAATTTTCGATCTCACGTTTGGTAATGTTCTTTCTCCCTAAAAAAACAGCTGGTTTTAAAACATTCCTATTGTTGGGTTGGGAAAAATATATCATCATAAAATAATATTAATAATATTAAAATAAAAAAAAAATATTAACTGCAACAGCTACAAACTCTTTTAATACGTCATATGAGAGCCAAAACTGTGCTCTATGCACCCTTAAACTGTAGAGGCCCCCTGGTAAATAAGAAAAATATTGTAAAAACTTTTAATATGTTATTCCCTCGAACAAGACGAGCTACAAAATGTGGTGTTTATTTCAACTTTCTAGCTTTAGCAGAACTGAAGCTATAGGGTGGCCCCTCAGCTTAACGATTAAGCTAGAGGGGTCGCATTTTCTCGGAAACGGCTACAGCTACAAAATTAATTTAACCGTAACAAAATAGCTACAAAAAGGCTACAAAATATTTGGGCCCCTTATGATAGTCCCCACAGGTTAATCGTCTTTTTTTCAACCGACCACTTCACAGGACAGATTTTAAAAAGATTACTTGCGGAACTATAAAATTATAGGTCGTAATGAAATAAAAATACGTAGATGTAGAGGTTCTCCGTAAAACAGGCCATAAAATAGGTATGCAAATTTCTTAAAAACTTTCCACACTTCCCTCCAAAACTAATTTAATTTATCAGGAAAAGTGGCTGTATTATTTCACACTAAATCCACTTCTGGACTTTTTACTGGATAGAGTGCCATTTACTTTGCCTTAAAGTTTGAAAACAGATAATAAAGAGACCTTTTACACAACTCTTATTTTGATCCCATTGTTTTTTATTGCTAATCAAAAAATATTTACAATACATTAAACCAAAAGTCCGATTAAAGAATACGAGAAAGGGAAATCGAAATGAACTACCCAATATTAATATCGATGATACTTATTTGAAACTTGAATATCTTGTACAAGATAAAAGATAACAGAATTTTTATTATTTTTTTTTATTTTTATATCTTTCTTATTTTTAATTTTCATTTTATTTTTATTTTAATTTTAATATTAATTTTTTTATTTGTTTATTTTGATGTTTATTTATTTTTTATTTGTATTTTAATTTTTATTTTTATTTTTTTTATTTTTATTTAAGTTAAAAGGTAGAACAAAAGTGTTTGTTTTACATAAAATGATCCTATACAAGTTCTTTTTGAAAAAAAAAACCATAGTCCCAAAAAATCCATTATTCCAGACTCTTGGGACACCCTGTATACTACTACTATTGTAATGAGTAAGATTTTATTAAGTGAAAATCCTTTTTTTTATGTGAAAATTGGGAGAATTAGCGGCACTCTAACTCACAGTAATCACTCTGGGCGTAAAGCGTCCTATTTGCATATTAATTAACAAGTTCTTTAAAGTACTTTTCGCTTCGTCTTAAATTATCTTGACAGTGCTGAAAAATCGCCAACCCTTTTGTTTTTGAAGCGCACAAAAACGTGAAACAATAAGCAAAATTTTAATGGGGCAAAATGAAAATTTTTACGTCGGTATTTTGAGTCATAATTGGTTACTCCGTGATTTTATAGCTTCACCCCATCGACGTCCTAACTACACTCTAATTTAAAATTGTGTATGCTACCAGCGTGACTTAAAGGGCGGGGGGGGGGGGCGAAGGCTCAAAAGGGCACCACAGTTGTTGGTATCTAAGTATATAATAGTATATTCACAATTTAATATACAGTGTAAAAAAATGCATTACTGCAGTTGTTATGAATAAGAAATTTGTTTACGTTTTATGTTAACTTTAAACTAAAAATTAAGCCTGCATGTTTTTACTGACTTCGTGTAGCCCAGTGTCCCACCGAAATCAATAGTATGGCTGTGTTCCCGCTCAATGATAATTCAGGTTGTATTCCATCATTTGTGACTTTTCACAATTTCTATTTTTTTTTATTACGTTGAAAGTGCGCTCACAGCTTTCTCACTGCTAGGAGCAATTGTCTTCATTATCTGGTATAATTTAAAAATGTTTGGGAAGCTGTTCTTAAAACTGCTTTTAATCATAAATGGTTTTTATCATAAATGGTGTTTCCCGATTTCATCTTTTAATTCGTATATCAACAAACAAAACGATTTATTCATCTATAGTAGTTCTTTCTAGATCCGAACTATAAAATAAAATTACGTCAGCGAGACAATAAAATTTTTGGGAAACTTTAAAAAAATCATGAAATCTTGTTTCAAGCGTCTCTATAAAGGCGCAATTACACAGACGAACATGCTCAAACAAAAGCTCGTGCAAAAGATCTAAAATTTTTTGCGTGAACATTTTTATGGGCTTTTCTTTGAACATGTTGTTCGGGTAAATTTTTGAGCAAATTATTGCTATCTGTTTTGGAAACATATTTTTAAAGATGAGAATAAATAAAATTTCACATCAGTGATCAGTGATCTCAATTCTTTAAAAAAATGGAACACCAACTTTTATTTTAAATTTTTGTGAAAAAAAGCCGACGGCAAGCGAAACATTATTCTTGGCTATCAGTTTTGTCTCACGGATTAGGGTTTTTCCCGGATTTTTTTGCCCGGGGGTTTTTTTGGGATTTTCTTGTGAGTTTTTTCCTAAATTCAAAAAACAACCCAGGAAAATTTTTCTTTTCCAAAAAAATTTTGAGATTTTCAAATATCGGCAAAAAACTCAAAAATTGGACTTTTAAGCGGTAATCCGCACCTCACGACTATGAGGAGTGGTGGGGAGGGGATTTTTTTAAAACATATTTTTGTAACTTTACTTTACCTTTAGCTTTTATTGTTGTTTTTTAATTCCTCACACCAGATTTACCTAGTTAGTTTAAGGTCCCAAGGGTTGCTTAAAAAAGCAAAAGGTTCATGAAAATGCTGAAGATATAGATATTTACTGTCAATTTAATGTAATAATCAAGGTCGATTACTGACACTAAACCAACAATATGCAAAGGACAACATTGCGATTCAAAATGGTGGCCAGCCTACTACCTGCGAAATCCAAAACGCGGGATGATAGATCGGCGACACAGTCTACTAAATTACTGCTAAATTATATTTTTTAGACAAGGGTCGGGTTAGTAGGGTTGTAAAAGTGGGTAATAAACGGGTATTATTTAAACCGAACGTGCTTTTGTTCATATATTTGAGATTTAATAAAATGTATATAGGTTTTTTTAATTTGACTTAATTATTATTGTAAAAGACTAAACTAGGAAGTAAAATAAAGGGATATTCTTTTAAACGTAAATTTTTATCATTATATTTTATAGGCAACAACAATAAATAAGTGACAATTATTATTTTTTTTATTTTCGTTTTTTTTACAACCCCAAAAAAGTTACAAGTATACTGGCATATCCCCTATAAAAATCAGATCAATCGAAGTTGCTTATGAGGTAAAATGTGAATTTCGGCATCAAATCGTTTTTCCGTCGGAAAGCACTTGATTAAAAATACCTTATTTCAAAACTTTGTTTTTCTATTTTCAGTTTAGTTCAATGAATTCCGATAACAATACAATTTTTACACCCTCAATTCTTCAAACAAATTTTGCTCAACATTCTCTCCAAAATTTACGTGTGTTTTTTTGTACGAGATTTTGTTCGAACATTTCTTTGAACATTTTGCTCAAGAGGCTCGTGTAAATGTTTGTCGGCATTTCAACATCAAAGGAAAGTTTGTCTGTATAAATGCGCCTTAAGGGTAACCAATGTCGCATAGAATATATTTATTATCTACACTTGGGCGAGCATGGTATAACATAAACAATGGTGGGTACTAATAATAGTAGGTACCCACCTACCTATCCTAACCAGATTTAAATATAGACAAAAATAGGAACATTACGAGCATTTCCAAAAAAAAATCAATTAAGTTTTTGGACTGTTTGGTCAGAACGCTTTCCAACAACCTTTTTCGCTTTTCCAAATGAAACACATTTCCTGATTTTTTTTTTCTTTTTTGACTTCCCACAATTGATTTTTAATTTCTTTTTCAATAAATCACAGGAGGATAAAACTATTCTGCCACTGTTTCAAATCATTGGGAAAACAAGAAAAACATCTTTTTTTTACGGCAAAGGAGAAATTGTGACATATTACGACACGCGTAACTGACGTTTATTATACACTGCCTACAAATAATCTTTATTTGTGGGCGCCTTTAAAATATAAACTGCTTAAAATAAAAATGTTTTTATGCACCGAGACCCAGAGGGCGGAGGAGGCGAGGAACCCCCCTGCCCCCTCCCCACGCTACGCCGCTGTATGCTACTAGGTTTACTTTCCACTGGCTACCGATTCAAATGTTTGAATCTTTCGAATTGGTGGCCTTAGACATTAGTCCTTACAAAATGTGCCTTCCATTCAAAGTTCAGCCAATAGGGCAGTCTAACACAAATAATATGGCCGATCCAATATGGTCGGTGTAGGGTAAACAAACCGTAATGCCAACTTAAATCAAAAGTTTGGAGGTGGAAAAAGATGCAGATTAAGGAAAGTGATATTTTTATAGAGTAATCCTTTCCGAATCGGGGGAAAACAAGCACTTTGCCGAAATTTTAACAATAAACTCAAAATTCCCGATTAAACGTAGAAATGTTCTTTTACCTATCTCTGTCGCATCCGTGTACTTAGAGATAACGTCACATCTATCAAATCTGATAGCGTAACTGTCTTTCTTCAAGCCGATCTGGCCCGATCTTCAGGCTGAACTGCGAGAGACAATGCCTACCCACACTGCGAATTTTGAGTTTATTTCTAATATTTCGGCAAAATGTTTGTTTCTTCCCGATTCAGAAAGGCTTACTCTATAAAACAGTGTCTTTGTTCAATCTGCATCTTTTTCCACTTTTCCAAAATTTTCATTTTTATCAGCATTACGTCTTACGGAAAATCGCTTTGTTTACCCTACACCCACCATTTTTAAAGGGCCATCACGTAATTAATGGCTTGACTTTGACAATTTGTATGGACATCACATGACCCGTTTGGAACATCACTTCCACATTTTCCGAGCTAGGGCCACTGACAGAAAAAAAAAGAATCCCTACTCTTAGGGCCGGTTTCTCAATAGTGAGTTAGCATTAACTCGAACAACATGTAAAAAATCTTTAAAAAGCGGGTTAAAGTTAACTCCAGAGTACCCAGCGATAGTGAGGGTAAGTTGCCTTTTCTCAGGGTTAACCTAAAAAAAATATTGACTTAAAACGGCAAAAAGCCTGAGATTTCTAGCCCGAGTTAATTATCTGGTTCATCATCATAGGCAATCACTCGATACCGAGTATGATTTTCCTCTATTCTGTATCGTCGCTATCTGTTGTGTGTTTTTTGATGTCTATGTAAGACAATTCTCGAGCCGCACACCCTTCCACAGTCCTGGCACATCCAGTCTCCGGCAGCAGCCGGGTATTGTTGGTCATCCATTCTTCCATTTTGTCGCTCCTTCCTAGTTCTCTCTTTTCCGTCTCGAGTCTATGTCGTTGCTCTCCAAAAGAGTGTGCTCCCTCATGGACTGTTCGGCTCCATAAAGCCCTATGATTTGCCGTGGTCTCGAAGTTGTTTATAGCGATGTGACCCTTCATCATATTGCCTTTGAGAACGTCTTTGTACCTTTTTTGTTGACCTCCTTGATTTCTCTTTCCCTCCTTCAGTTGTCCATAAAATATCTGCTTTCGGAGACGTGTTTCGGGCGTGCGGATAACGTGATCAGTCCAACGAAGCTGATGCTTGAAAACAAGGGCTTCTATACTAGTTGTTCTGGCTTCTTCTAAAACACTTATGTTTGTTCGTCGGTCTTGCCATTTGATTCTCAGGATTCGTCTTAAACAACTTTGGTGATATTTTTCTAGTTGTTTGATAAGCCTTCTGTAGGTGGTCCACATAGCACATTTTAGGCGATGCTGTATTTCTGCGCCAATAGTTGCATTTGATGATAGGTGGCTCCCAAGGTATGGGTAATGTTCCACGTTCTGCAGAGGATGGCCATTTATGGAAGTGTTTGGAGCTTGGGGAATCGTACCTGGTTCTGGTTGGTGAAGAATTTGCGTTTTAGCAAGATTGACCTCTAGGCCAATGCTTTTGTAGGCTTGGTAAAATGCGTTGATTGCCAGCTGTAGACCTTCCTCTGTATCGGCTATAACGACGTTGTCATCGGCGTACTGCAGTTCGATTACCGAGGTCGTCAAGACCTTAGTTTCTGCTCGAAGTCTGCCTAGGTTAAGTAGGCCACCGTCAAATCTATATAAAATTTCCACTCCCGGCGGTAGATGTTCCGCAACAATGTGAAGCATCTAAAAATATAGAGAATAGGGTGGGCGCAATAACACACCCTTGTTTATCGCCTGTCGTAATCTGGAATGACTCTCCTGGTCCATCGTTGCTCAGGACTGTTGCATTCATATTGTCGTGTAGTAGTCTCTGGTTAACCCGCTATTGAGAAACGGGCCCTTAAGCACCGTAACTAATAGCGTATTTCATTGCGGCAATCGGTGCGCTACTGGTGCGCAACTGGTTCATTTTTTGTGTTCATTTTCTTTGATTCTGAGTAGTAGCAGCGATGAAGACGACGAAGAACAATTTTGTGCCATACATCATCGCACAGAAACCTTAAAAATAAAAACATTGAAATATAGTTTATAGGTACTTCAATTGATACGAAGTTGAAAACACCTCGTTTTACAAACCGACGCGTAAATATAGCGAAAGGGTAGCCACTCGCGATTTGATAAATAATTGCAACAGAAACAAAATTATGATTGTTTTCCACAAACTAAAACTACACTTTTTTGCACTCGACGCGCGTTTCGCTAACAACGTTAGCATCATCAGGAGACGATAAACAATGAACTAAATTAATCTACGCTCTATCTTATATACAATACTTTAGTGGGCGGAGATAAGACTAATAAATTGTGATTGATCACGATTTTTAATCCTATCTCCCCTCAACCAAAGAATAAAGTGTACTAAACGGGATGGGCCCTCTATCTTTATTTAAACTATTTCTGGATTTAATGATTTTCATACTTTCATATGCATTCAAAAGTCTTTTGTTTGGTACACTTTTTAGAAGTTTTAGGTTATCTAATGTGAATCTATGATTGTTTTCAAAAAAAGAAAAAAAGTTGTTATAGCGCTTAAGTCCGTTGCAATTTGCCAAGAAATTTTTGAATTCAAACCTACCCTTTATTTTCATAAATAAAAAAGATACTGAGTGTTCCAGTTACAAACAAACACCCTGTACAAGAAGCTAGCAGCGCAACTTGAGAGCAGGTTAACTCCCACCGCCTCAGTGCCCTTTAGCCTACTGTAGCTGCCATTTTTGTAACCAAATTGACAGGCGAAACATGGATTTTCTATCAGTTAGGTGGTGTCAAAGATTGCTAAAACGAACATGAGTTAACTGGCGTTTTGGTTGAGAACGGTGTTGCCGGGATCTGATACTGCATCACTGTAGCATTAGCTGAGAATTTTTCCACCTTTATTATTTGCTTATTTCACGTGTTTTTTGATTACTTTTTTACCCTCCCTCAGTGCTCAGTTACTTTGTTTATACGGGCATCTTAAAACGCTTTTATAGAGGGACGGTTTGAAAATTTGGTCTTATAAACACCACTTAAACCGTTTTAGGCACTAAGTAAAAAATTATTTGAAAGCGATTTATGCGGTTTTATTGCTTTTAGAAAGCGATTTTATTTAAAACCGTCCTTATATAAAACCGGTTTTAGGCGCGTATAAACGTAGCAAGTGTGGATATTCTTTTTTCTCCAAAATGCCATGTGACAGGCTTTGAAACTTTAATTAAAAATTTCATTGCATGTAAACAACAAGTATCGCCTACGCGTTTTCGACGATTTTTCTTCTAACACAATTTTCTCTAATGATATTATTGAAATACCTTATGCAACTAATTATGAGAAATTCGTTTGGAGTTTATCATGGAAGGACTGTTTACGATGAAATTTTAGTTTTTGAATGGTACATTTTTCAACAAGGGCATTGGAAGTTCAACATCATTCAAGAGCATTTTTTAATTTATGCTCTGAAGGTTTTGGGTTGGGTCGGTCGGGTTGGGAAGGTTTAGGTCAATCAAGCTACACACTCTCCCCCCCCCTTGAAAGATATTCGAATTTTGATATGCTTATAATTTCGAACTAATTTTGAACCAATTTTAAAAATTTTGAACCACTCTTTCCTGGTTTTTTTTTAGTTTGACGTCCGACTGCACCTCCCATTTTAAATATTAAAAAAAAAGGAGGAGTGTGGTTCAAAATTTTTAAAAGTGGTTCAAAATGAGTTCGAAATTGTTTCGAAATTATAAGCATATAAAATCTCGGATATCTTTCGGGGGGGGGGGGGGTGGCTTGACTGACCTGAAGGTTTTGGGTCGTTACTCTTTCTAGTATAGGGTGATTGGTTATAATTGTTCTCTAAGATGAACATTTTATATAGACTTAAAATCCATTAATTGAAATTAATCAGTTCAAATAGTATACAGGGTGTGCCAACAAGATTTTTTTTACGGAACCTCCCGTATATTTTTTATTTTTCCAATTCCCAAAAATAAGCTTTTTTTCACAGCCAACTCTATTTGACAAATATATCAATTTGTATATGTTATAGAGATTATGTTATTGTGTCATGGCCTACTACCTGAATTATAATTCACCAATTAATACAAATTCCGGAAAAATTTCATTGGAAATTTCTCGAATATGTATAATATTTTTTAAAAGCTAATTTTTTGAGAACTTCGAAAATGAAAAAGCATACGTTCTTTAATACTTCTTGAGAGGTCCGTTTTCGAGATTTGACATTTCAGTATGACAGGAGCAATTTATGTTCCTTTTTCCTTATGGACACATGCTTTTTTTCTCCTGCCGTTTGGTTCATAAAGGATGACCTTATTTTGACAAGTACCTGACGTTTTGAGTTAACCAGCCCAAATTCATAGATTAAAAAACAAAGAAAAAAACCTATTTTTAAAATGTTAAAAAAAAGTACCGCATTCGGATTTCCAAAATATCTTAAGTAAGTTAAAAGCAAAACTTAAATTTGGGCTAATGATGGTCAACAAACCCAAAACGTCAGGTGACTTCCGAACGGCAAGAGAAAAAAGGATGTGTTCCATAAGAAAAAATGAACTTGTCTCCTGTCACACTGAAATGTCAAGTCTCAAAAACGGACCTCTCACTAGGTAGATCTTAAAAAAGTGCCTGTAGAAAGTTTTTTGACAGCTTTAAGAATAAGGGCGCAGAAAAATAAAAACTAAAAATGAAGATTTCGGTTTTTTCCGCTATCTATCGGGAATCTCCGAAACTATCGGGAATTTGTAAACTTTTTTTTTTAGTTTTGAGCAAAGCATGAAATTCCGCAACTTTGCCCTAATTTAAACCTTTTCGTATCTCCTACCGTTTAGGAGATCCCCATGGTGAGCATCGAATTTGAAACACCCTGTATACTAGCATGTGTTCGGTAAACTATAAAACTTACCTGTGTTCATTGAACCATGATGTTTACACTTGGTTGGCACCGCCCTTTCGCAGTTGAAATCTGTTACCTCCGAAAAGTATGGGTTTCCAAATATTCTTCATGGTGACGCTCTGTTGAGAAAATACATTCTGGTTGATTTTCTCAGCTATATTGAGCTATTTTTGATCCGGTTGTGCCCCCTTGTCGAGTTTTGCGTTTGTCTTCTGAAAGACGAACTTCAAGGGGTCGGCTGGTTTTTCCGATGTAGATATCCTTACCCTCGCATGGTACCTTTTTCTTTTCTTTTATTTCTTTTAAATATTTTTTTATGTCAAAAATTTTTTACTCCTGCTATTTTAACCATGTGCAGTTTCTTGGTTTATTGATATTTAAAATTATTTCAACTTTTGTCTTGTCATGTATAAGTTAAACACATACTTTTAAAAATGTATTATGTCTCCTTATATAAATGTACGTCTGTATTTTTTATTCCAATACATTGTCTAAAAATTTATATATTTAGGTACTGTATCCTTTAACTACTTTTAAAAAAAATCAAAATTATTGTTATATTTTGTTTTGTGACTATTCAATAATGTTTTTTTAGGATTTTTGTTAAATTTAAGTATCTCATGTTTGTCCTTTTATACTTTTAATGTTTACCGTTTTATACTTGCCTATAAAAAACAAAATACTTTTTATTTATAGGCCAGTCGACAAGTACATTGATAGCGGGAGAAAATCCGGACAAGCTGGAATAAATTTTATTTTGTTTGATTGGCTGTAAGAAAGCACACATTGATTTTGCACCCCCCCCCCTGATCCCGGATTTGGCCGCCATCTTGGAAAAAGTGTCTAAAAAATTGCTTTTTTTTTCATTTTGCCAATAACTCGATTTCTATAAACTTTAGAGCAAAATATGTGGTTATCAAAATTAAAGAAGAGTAAAAACTGTTCTGTGTTTTTTCTGTACTGCAGTTCTTGGTGTTGTGGCGATATGGTTTAGTTTTTGTTAATTGACTTCTTATTGTTGTGGTCATTTCGAAGATGGTATTGGTTGCCTGTTCTTCTTATCTTTTCTGTATTGTAATAGTCGCCTTCCTTCCAGTATTTACGTCTGTCTTGCTTTGTGTTCATGTAGTCTGAAGAGTTTTATTGATCGTGTAGTTGGAGAAACCGTTCCTTCACAGATCGGATCGAATTTTTGCCTTTTCTTTATTTAAAGCTTCTTCTGTATTGCAGATATAGGCGGTTGCAATTCCTAGTTTGTTTGATGTAGAGTGGTTTGATTTTAAGTTTAGATATTATCCAGTATAAGTTGGTTGTAGCTGACAATTTTTTTCTTTTTCCAAAGTTAATGTGATGCATGCTGTTGACATGATTGAAGAATTGTTCTAGAGTATTGTTGTCCAGCCATAGTTTGGATCTCTGCCATAGCTTGGATCTCTACCATGGTGTTCGCAGAGCTTCTTCTTCAAAGGATTCCGTAAAGATGTTGGCCACTACCGGCGAAAGTGGAGATCCGATGGGTAGACATGTATCGAAAATATCCGTCCTTTTCCTGGAAGTAAGAATTCTGAAAACAGCATTTTCACCAATCCATAATGACATTTATTGGTCGATTGGTTCTATTTAATACTCCTTTCTATTTAATCCTCGTATTTAATAGTCCTTTTTCTTGAATTTTCCAACAAATCAAGAATAAGTTTGCCCATGCAACACTGACACAACCCAATATCTATCTTTTATACGCAAAATGCTGGATAATATGTTTCCTTTTTTACTGCTCAAATAAAGATTGATTTTTCCATTAACCCACCATTAGCAGTTTGTTTCCAGTTTTGTTTTGTTTCGCGCCCACACAGACGCCTGTATATTGTTGTGACAAGGAGATTGATAAACCAGCTTTCGAACTGTTAAAAGGGTCCTAAGCTTATAGATGTTCCCAGGCATAGAAATCAGAGATAAATAATAGGTATTTACGTCACCTGTCCGGAAAATTGGTCTTTACACGTCGACGCAGGAAATTTAAAGGGCGAGCGCAGGCGAGTCCTGTAAACATGCGAAGACCAAGTATGTTATTTGGCAAAGCACAAGTAACAATTTTTGTATGTACACTTTAGCCCGTATATATACAGGGAGGTTAAAAAAGTTGTTGGAAAATCCTTAGTTTGTCTTCCTCCAAAACTGATTTTTATAGGAGTTGGGCTACTTACTCTTCATAACTGCATTCCCTGCAAATAGGTCAGAGGAAACAAAAGTTGTTCTCATTTAAGCAAAGAACCCTGCACAAATTACATTGGAAATGGCTTTCGGCTAAATGTCATAATTTTTTTATATTTTGTAGTACTCGATCAACAAAACACAAAAATAAAAAAAACGATATGGGGAGCAGGATTACTTTCTGAGATATGGAGCTTTAAAGTGGACGTGGTTTTAGGCTATATTTTTGGACATGGTCCAAGGTTTTCTGCACAACTTTGTTAATTACCGCCGAAATAAAATTATTCGAATCTCTATTTGTCTAGAATGAAACACCTCTTCCACCCATAAATGGTTTTATATGGTTTCTTTGGTACCACCAAAAAAGAAACTTATTTGTAAGTTTTAAAAAAGAAAGAAAACGAGCATTTTTAAAAAAATTATAATTCACATTTTCTTTTAAACGAACGGCCAGATTTTAAAAAATTTTACATATGTTATCAGAAATAATGCCACTGGCTAAAGAAAAAGTTTTTAACGTGAGTGGTACAATAAATTTCAAAAATGGTAGGCACCTTTAAAGTTTTTTAATATTTTTGATATTGGAGAGAGAAAGTGAATTTAAATATATTAGTAGGTAGCTTGTAAAAACTTTTTATGGACAAATCCAATTCAAAAGCTTAATACCAATATGTTGGTATCAATTAGTACCCATTGGTTATTGGTACCTGTATTTGACCAATCAAATTGCTCGTGTGGTATATGCTTTAGGCTCACTTGGGGTCGTCGCTTACAAATTTGATAACATTTTTCCGGTTACGATTATCGTTTTTCTACGAGAAAAAAAAAGGAGGTAGTGTTTTTCCTACTTAAGTGCGGAAAAGTGGTTTTTACGTGTGCATTTGCGTGCAAAAGTTAAAACTCTCAAGATATGTTTAATATGACGGCATGCGGCTGCTTTATATTTAATTTTGCTTAAAAAAAGGCGTCATTTGCTGCCAGATAATTGTACGCATTCTATTGGAAACACAGTGTAAACAACCGGAAAAACGTTATCATGTTCGTTGCCGGCAACCCCAAGTTAGCCTAAAAGCATATAACACACGAGCTATTTGATGGGTCAAATACAGGTGCCAATGGATACCTATATCGGTACCAACATATTCGTAAGCTTTTAAATTGAATTTGTCAAAAAAAAGTTTGTATAACCTACCCATAACTTATTTTTAAATCACTTTCCGTATTTCACCAATATTTTTAAAATAAGCATTAAAGGTACCTACCATTTTTCCAATTGATGGTACCACTCAGGCAAAAATGTTTTTTTTTACCTTACTAGCATTATTTTTATAACATTTGTAATCTGGCCGTTTGTTTTAAAGAAAATAAAAATTGTCATTTTCTAAAAAACAATCATTTTATTTCGTTTTTAAAATTTACAAATTAGTGACCTTTCTGATGGTACCAAAGAACCCCTGTAGAAATATTTTTACATGGATGGAAAGGGAGAACGAATCGTTTTATTTTGGCGGTAATCTACAAAAAAAACTTGGACCATGTCTCAGAAAGTAATCCTGTTCCTTCTCTCGTTTATTCTATTTTTGTGCTTTGTTGATCCAGTACTACAACATATAAAAAATTATGACATTTAGCCGAAAGCCATTCCCAATCTAATTTGTGCAGGGTTCTTTACTAAATTTTGAATCACCCTGTGAAATATTGGAAACTCCGGTAAACGTTTGCAATTCTCAATCTGGAAAACCAATCTTAAGAAGCGGAAGAAAATGAGAGACTTGATACACGTGCACGTGCCAGGTCCTTAGAGTATCGAAAATAAAGTAGACCCGAAAGGCGTATTTACACAGAGCGAATAGGTTCGTCCAAAAATTCGGGCCAAATCTGGCGAACCTTTTTTAACGAACATTTGCCCGAACACTCGAACATTTCCAACGAACATTTGTCACGATATTTTTTGGAAATATATTTTTGAAAGTGGGAAACGATAATATTTTTGGTCTCACATCACTGACCTCAATTCTTGAAACTAAATTGGAATACCAAAAATATTTTATTTTATTTTTCGATTAAATAGTATAAGCCAACGGAAAGCGAAAAATTATTGTTTGCTGGGTGGTAGGTTGTGAGGTTGGTAGATATCTACTAAATAAGTTTGTACCTAATTGTAATGCTGTATCACTTTTTTGGTTTTCCTTAATTAAGTGTTTAGGTTTTATAATCAAACCCCTCCACCAAACACCATCTCCAAACCCCAACACCAAGACCCCACAAAATTAAATAAGGTAATCCTCATTATTTTTTATCAACTGCGTCAAACCGTTTTTCGGTCGGAAAGGTTTTAAACTTTAATTTTTATATAACAATTCAGTTTTCAGTTCAATGATTTACGGTAAATAATTTCTCTAAATTTAATTTTATTCCAAATATTTCTTTGAGCAAATTTTGTCCGAACACCACGAACCTTTTTACCGGAATCCCGAACCTTTTGGCTCGAACCTTTTGCGCGAATCTTTAAATAAATCATTCGCGCGAATGTTTGTCGGCATTTCGAATTTTTGAAAATTTCTAATGGAGAATACAGACACCTACAGACCTGTTTCATCCTTATGAAACAGGTCTGTATTAGACATTGAAGGCCTGGTCGTAATGAAGTGAGAAACAAAAACGCTTTGTCCGATATGCCACGAGTGTTACTTTAATTTTTATTTGCGGTTTTTTATAATATCTACTTATTTCTACCAAGGCCCGACACAGAGAGACTGCAAAATGTACCTGCATGGGCACTAAAAGCTACCTAAGAGCATGTGCGCAAAAATATACAGCCCGTCTTTATACAATTTTCTATAATAAACGTCCCCGTATTTAGAGAAAAAGAGGCCAGATATAGATTTTAAAAAAACACCCAAACAACCGGGGTCTTCCAGTGTCCCCAATGTTGGCCTTGCTATGTACCCTATTCAAGTATTCATTCTTATATCTTGTAATCAGTTCAGGGAGGAAAACCTTTTCCTGGCTAGTGTAGGATCTTAAGGCGGATTCAGAGTTCCATAAGGTAAGAGGTATGAGGTAAAAACAGCAAGGAAAATAAACTATAGCAAACGCATGTTGCTGTTCACAGTGTTCCGTAAGCCGCAAGAAAAGCAACATGTATTTGCTATTGTTTATTTTCCTTGCATCTTACCGCATACCTCATACCGCTTACCTTACGTAACTCTGAATTCGCCTTTATAGTGCCCTCCTTTTCAATTTTATTTTCATAAATTTTTTTTGTAAAAAAAATCGGAAATTTTTTTAAAATAACAAAACCATAACCTTAAATATAATAACAATGCAGTTATCAGTAGTTTATTTGCACCATCTCACCATCATTTTTGCGGCGTTGCCGGTGCAACCCTACCTTGGAATATTCCTTCCCGAAGGAAGGGACTCTAAATAAGAAACGAAACGACGCCTTGAGGGACACCTTCGTCAAGGAGCCCTAGAGGCTTCCTCGATGCTCGATGCATTCAGCAGGTTCAATGACCTCTCGACGCTCACGAAAGCAGGCATACTGCTGTTGCCGGCGTATTATAGCTGCAGGCTACCGAGAACCTAGCAACTATAGGTGTAGATGTTGTAGTAGATGGGCGGCCGTAGGCTTAGCAATTAGGCCGCATAATGAACCCTTTTTTTGCCATACCCCCCTTGCAAGTTTTCTTTCTCTAAGAGGACTTAATGTTGCCTGACACCTCTTTGTCGAGGGCAGGGATCTTTAGACTGCGTAGCAAGTATACACAGTGGACCGCCAGCTTTACACCCCCTCCGAAGGGTGGTCCTGCTACATGTTAGACTTACATCTATCTAACATCGCTACCGTCCTAGCAGAACTTGATTAATACAGGGTTCCTAAGATTATCCTTAGGGATAGGATTTCAATAAATCAAACAGAAATGGCATAGAAAGTTCTGCGAGCACAAAAGAAACAGGTATATTGAGCAATGGTACCAGTTTGTTATTATCTCCGGACTGCTTTCATGAGAAAAAATTGTCGCCACTCTTTCATTGTGAGCATAAATCATAGTTGCAATAATAACCGTTGACAAGATGTCTGCAAATTCCGCTATATGGCGGCCACACCTAATTAAAAATTACATGTTTTCAGGTCCAAACCACAGCTTTTTCTTGCTTAAAGGAGCCGGCAGGGTCCATTATTTACGATACTGAGCGATAAACTCGTGAGGTTGTTAACATTAGAAAGAAATATCTTCGCTTTTAATTAAATTTCTTTCCATTCTGTTCTAATAGTGACATCTATCCGGAAACGGCCAAACCATGCAGCTAGCACTAGCAGCCAAAGAAATCAATAAACGGCGCTGTTTTTCCTGCAGAGCTTTTTGCTTGCGATATTGATTTTAAATAAAGCTGGCCCTACACTACATTTGATATTTTCGAGGTGTTTTATGACATGATCTCGAAACATGTAGCGAACCAATTCTTCAAAACTAGCGGGAGGGTAAAAGCGAAAAATAAGGGGCTGCCAATATTTGTAACACCCAAAAAGGGGTGAAAAGATTTATTTTGCTCTGTTTCTTTACAAAAAACGTTTTTTTTACAAAAAACTTGAGCTCTGCCACTTTTTTTATTTTTTTCTTCAACTTTCTCGAAATTTTCGTCATACCGTAGAAAAAAAATTATTTCCCCCATAATCATACTCTACTTTTATTCGAAAAAATTTAGAAACAGAGACGGGATCAGTTTTCCTAAAACGGGGGATCTTGGTTTCGAGTGAGAAGATAAAGGGCGCCGCAGGCAAAAATTTTTCAATTAAATTAGCCGAACGCAAAAATGTTAGAAAAACAAAGCACGAAATAAAAATGGCGCCGCTTACATTTTTTTTTCAAAAATTACGTAATTTCGGGAACGCAAAGAAATAGGTCTAAAGAGTATAATTTTTAAGAAAAAAATATCAATTTTCTCGCCCTCCTCCACTGGGACTACAGGGGCCGTGCACAAATTACGTAATGGTCATAGGGGGGAGGGGGGTTACAAAACGTTACGTAGGGGGGAGGGGGGTTTTCGACATTTGTGTGAAACTAAGAAAATTTGGAATGAAAATAAGTAAAAAGTTTTTTTTTGGGGGGGGGGGGGTAGTGGTCTTGAAATCGTTACGTAATATTAGGGGAGTGGCGTGCCAAACCGTTACAAAACATTACATAGGGAGGGGGTCAAAAATTGGTAAAATCACCGTTACGTAATTTGTGCACGGCCCCACATCTGACTGTTCCTCCTTTTTGATTTCGAATCAAAGTGCAAAACCCGGGTTGGACGTTCGAAGGCGTCAACCCGTCCTATTTGCTTGATAAAGTTTCTACGGAAATATCTCAGTCGATTTCTCCGGCCGTGTATGAACGCTTTAAGTTAGGCATTTGCATGTATCTCAGTCCCCAGCCTGTAAACAGTGCTTAAGGACAATGGTTACAAAATGAAAAGCCGAAAAATATTTTTTTTACGATATTTTTCATCAGTTTGGTATTAAAGTCGAGCAAAAACCATTTTTATTCCAGTCCTAAAGGTATGAAAATGGAAAACATTAGAAAACAACAACCTGGAATGGATTTACTACGTGTAAGATGTAGTGACAACATCGCCCCATGCCCATCCTTTTCTGCCTAATGTGCTTTTCCGTTTGTCTGGGTCTTATACAGGGCTGCTTGGCCCCCTAAGGATTTGCTTAGGAACCCTGTATATTACACCCAGTTACTTTAACACGTAGTTTAAGCAGGTAATTCTGGAATAAATGGTTTTCTTTTATTTTAGTATTTTAATTGGTTTTTTAGCGGCGCAGAACGCGAAAAGTCAAAATAAGTAAGAGTGATAGTTAAAACAATTTTTAGCCTTTTTAATACAATCTTAAGTATTTGTTTCCTATTTCAAAAATTACATTTAAGTTCGTAGTTACAATCTTGGGAATTGCTTTTAGCAACACTCTACGGGAAATCAATTTTTTTTCAAACGACCGGAAAATAGCCACTTTCCGTACGATTTTTCATACGGAAAGTTCTACATTACAAGGCAGAAAGGACCTTTTTGTTCAATTTTCCGGTCCCTTGATCCTTTTCCGGTCCCATTTTTGGCCAAGTTGGCTATGACTTCTTGTTGACAGCTTTTAGCTTGTTTTTTTGGGCAGTTTTGACACAAAAAGCTGTTTTAAATTTGTTTCAAAAGTTTTGTTTACAAAAATGGACTCAGATCTAGAAAATAAATTGAATCCGGAGGAAATAATAAAAGCTGCTTCAAGAGTCACATATTTTTAATTCTCAAAGTAAGAGTATACTATAAATATAGGTAAATAAAGAACAAACCTAGAAATCTGCCTTTTATGAGCTCTTTTATTATTATTTTGCTTGATAATTTGGCCATGGTTGGCCATAACTGGTCGTCAATCATCACTGATTTAACTGTGTGAAGCTAATAGGCACTACAGTATAAATTTCAAAAATCATTTCTAAGCACAAAACTTTACTTGTTTTTCCTAGTTTTAGTCTTAAAAACTACCGGCCTTAGCGGCAATGGCTTGCCAACAAGAAGCAGAAAATATCAGGGGACTGTTCATAAATTACGCAACACGGCTAGGCGTCGACGAAAGTGATAGATACTAAAATGTTTTTTCTGATCGTTTGAAAAAAAAGTACGTACGATACACGACCGGAAAGTGTCTTTACAGGTCTAGTGACGTAAATAACTATTAACTTTGTCGACCTGATTTTGTTGCAAAATTTTACGTCATTGAATTTGTTTTCCACGGCAATGCGGATATTTTATTTATATTTATCCACAGTGGGACACCAGAGATTTTTTAGCACCGGTCAAAAATTTGGGGTTAGGTTGACTTTTCGCGTTCTGCGCCGCTAAAAAAATCAAGTAAAATACTAAAATAAAAGAAAACCATTTATTCCAGAATTACCTGCTAAAACTACGTATTAAACTAACTGGGTGTAATATTTAAGGTTGCATTTACAGGTGCATTTATAGTAACACTCCCGCTAGCTGATACCGACAACAGGTTAAAAATCGGCTACTGGCGCTAGACGAAATAATCGTATCTATTTTAAACAGGAGCGTCAACGACTAGCAAGAGTCTTTCAAACCTCTAAATGGAGCTTTACTGACCTGTTTTGTTAGTACTCAAGTATCCGTGTGCTTTTGAAACTGAGGTTCTAAAACCTATCCTTTGCACTCCAAGATTTCACGAGTACACTTGCACATAACTATGCCTCGAAAAAAAATGGTTGAATCAGAATAAAAACAAAATTATGTGGGGTTGTGGGCGCCGAATGTTTCTATGCGAAGTCCTAGTAATCCCAGCAAGCCAGTAAAGTTCTCTTGGTTCTTTGATAGGCTCGGGGTAATGTCCGCGCAGCGCTAGGCGTTTTTCAGTTTATATTTGTTTTAGAACAATCTTTTTGAAAACACATTTTTGTGAGAAAACGTAAAAATACTCTTCTGTCCCACTGCGGCCCGGTTTAAAGTTTGTTGACAAAAGGATTAGGATAAGTGTAAAATCAGCTTTACTCTTGCCTTTTTAATATGTAATTATTGCGTATTGAATAAAGTTATTATTATTATAAAAACCCTGCAGTTACCATGGAATCGTATAAATTCTTAAATCTATCGGCCAACACTTGAACTGCGTATGTGCACAGGCTTTTAGAAAAAAGGAAACTTATTTTATTTTCGCTAAAGCAAGAAAATATAAAAAGGAAAAATGTAATCCAGAGGAAATTCTAAGTATTTCTCTATTTTTTTTTGTAAATCGGGTTTGTTCTAAACCGCAATTATTTTGAGACTTTTGGGATAGATGACACCGCCAGAGCTTTTATTTTGAAGAAAAAATAATTGAGAATTTTGAAAAATCCTTCAGATATTTTTGTTAAGCATTTAAAAATGATCAACCCTGCAAAATTTCAGCTCATTCTGATGTTTAGTTTTCCCTGTGCACTCTGGCAAAAGATTAAAAAATTAAAAAACAAGGCGTTGCCAGTTGTACTTTCTTTTACTTAAAATCTGGGGAGAAACTATAGCCTTAAGAAGATGTTTTTCTAGAGGAAGCCCCGCTTCCCTAGTAGGGGATCTTTTTATCAGATGATTTTTTAACGGACAAATGCCAAACAGACCGTTCACATCTTCATTCATGTGATTCCCAAGGACCAAATGCACTATAAGGGTATTAGAGACATAAAGCTATTTGTAACTCATTAATTAAGGTGTTTCTGAACGCAATAGGTGCTGAGATACGATATGTGTGCCGTACCGATACGTGATACCTAACGCATCTCGACACCTATCGCGTTCAAGAACACCTTAGATTAGCATATATCTGCTTTTTTCGAACGTGGTACAAGTTTCTGACCAATTAATGTGCTTGGTTCTCGCTAGATGCGGATACGTATACGGCGATGAGTTAAAAATAGCTTTATGTCGCTATTATTTCAGTGATATGTGCTTTGCTTGTAATGGTTTTTAAACCAGCCGACTAAAAATGGATTAAATCAAAAAAAAGTCTTCTTCTCTTTTGTCTTTCGTTTCTTGTTTGACAGTTTGCGTTGGATTTTGTGTCCATTTTTCCCCTCCCTAAGTCTAAGATTCACTTCTCTAATGTATAAAACATTGAATTTGAAATTATTTTAGCAGCGGCAAATTCGTTTTATCAGTTCGGGCGTTTCGTACACTCTAAATAAATTACGCCGGTATGAAAGTTTGATTGGAACCTTAATTTGATTATACAGGGTGCGCCAAAAAAACCGCACTCACTCAAATGATTATAACTAAGCGAGAAACTGTCCGATTTTAATAATATTAAGCTTTTTGAAAAGTCAAGATATCAAAATTTATAGATCAGATGTAAAATTTGACATGCCCTAAAAATCCAAGATGGCGGACTTATTTTTTTTTTAAAATAGATATATATGACCCCCCCATATTTTGTTTCTGTGTGACACTGTATTAAATATCACTAGTTACTAAGCCACATTCTTTCAAAGCACATCGATTTAACATCTTAAAACTTCAGCCAAGAAATAAGGAAGTGTTCAAATAGACCAAAGTTTACAAAATGAAGTTAAAAAACCTCCAAATCAGTTACATCAACCGAAAAGAATCTAAAAACAAAAGATCAAAAGATCTTGGGTGGAAATAACGAAAATTCAAACCTTTTTTGATTTTTAATTGCCTTAGGAGCATAGTCCTATTAAAAATATTAACACGCCAGGACGAATTCGTATCAGGTAACTTGAATAAGTACCAGTGCGAAACGATGCCTATTTGTGAGTGATTCAAAGTTGGAAATCAAAGTGGATGATGGTATTTAATGATGTATGGGGAGGGTGACCAGTGGAACCACTGACGAGCTTACGCTCGTTACCCAGAGCGAAACATCGTTTAATCATTTCTCTTTTCGCTTTAGTTCTTTGTGTGTTCCTTGTGGGATGCTCATTCAGGTTTGAATTTTCGTTATTTCTACCCAAGATCTTTTGATATTTTGTTTTTAGATTCTTTTCGGTTGATGTAACTGATTTGGAGGTTGTTTAACTTCTTTTTTGATTTTTAATTGCCTTAGGAGGATAATCCTATTGGAAATATTAACATGCCAGGACGAATTCGTATCAGGTAACTTGGATAAGTACCAGTGCGAAACGATGCCTATTTGTGAGTGATTCAAAGTTGGAAATCAAAGTGTATGATGGTGTTTAATGATGTATGGGGAGGGTGACCAGTGATACCACTGACGAGCTCACGCTGGTTACCCAGAGCGAAACATCGTTTAATCATTTCTCTTTTCGCTTTAGTTTTTCGTTATTTCCACCCAAGATCTTTTGATCTTTTGTTTTTAGGCCAAAGTTTGCTTACAAAATCGAGATTATTAATAAATTATCTACTTGCTTGTATAAACTTTGA
Organism: Oxystoma pomonae; assembly: GCA_963921995.1. Classification (NCBI taxonomy): domain Eukaryota; kingdom Metazoa; phylum Arthropoda; class Insecta; order Coleoptera; family Brentidae; genus Oxystoma; species Oxystoma pomonae. The sequence goes on along the minus strand of OY998170.1, from coordinate 4,427,176 downwards.
TAAAAATCGACCAATTTTGACAAAATTAGACTTTTTTAAAGTCACAAGTTTAAAAATTTTTAAAACCAGTGATAAAACTGACATTTACTTAAAAATCAAGATGGTGGGCCCTAGAAAAAACTCTTTTGGCAACACTGTATTCGGTCTCAAACATCAGTTACAAAACCACATTTCTTCCAAGAATTTTTTTATTAAACACTGAAAAAATTTCGTTTAGAAAAAAATATACTTTTGAATGCTCAAATAGACTAGAATTTGCCTCTGTTTCCCTGCGAAAATCTAACACTTGAAGGCAAACCGAGGCAAACTTTAATCTATTTAAACATTTAAAACATTTAACCGAATTTTATAACTGTTACATCAAAATGCTTGTAAAGAATACGACTTTGTAAGTTACGTTTGAGATTGAACAGTGTTGCGCAGAATGTTTTTCTTAGGGGGGTTACAAATGATTATTTTTTAAATGAGTCCGTCAACTTGTATTTTTAGGGCATTTCAAATTTGATATCGGATATATAAATTTTGATGCCTTATCTGTGGGTTCTATTGGCACACCCTATATATAACCAAGGACGTCGATAAGGGGGGGGGGGTAATGGGGGTAATTACCCACCCCCAAGATAGACTTTTGACAAAAAAACAAGTTTTTTGCCTACACTTGACGAAACAAAACAAAAGTGTATTATCACCAATTTTATTAATTAATTAAAAGTATATAATTATAATATTTATATATATATAAAATATATATTATTTTCTAGTTCAAAGCTTTATTAAAAAAGGTTACTTTAGGAAGAATTAAATATTACCTAAGTTTTGTTACCTTATAATTCTTTTTCTCAATATGCCAAGGAAAGGCATACAAACAATAAAAGTGTTTTGAAAATTTATCTTGTTAATTTGTTACCCAAAAGAGAAAAAATTATCGACGGCCTTGTATATAACTGATTAGTTATAAAAGTAATCAAAGTTGGACTGATTTAGTTTTAAAATTAAGGTACAAGCCTATAATAGTAGGGTATAAAAATTGCACTTTTTATCCCTCAGGAACAAAAAAAAATAGGTAGTAAAAAAAATAGGTAGTAAAAAAAATTGGCTTAACCTAACTCTATCCTCCCGAATATTTTGTGCAGAAGAAGCAAGATTATACAAGGTTTGAAGGTGTGTCAAAAAGTGATGTGTTTTCTTGGGGGCCATTTCTAAGAGTTTATTTTCTTTAGAACGTTTTGGTATTTTGTCCGCGAAATGACAACTCTAGAAGAAAAACAGGCCAAGAAATTCAAACTCCCTTATTTTGTTGCATTCTTTTGTGTAGTGACCCATGAGTACTAGCACCAAATACCAATTAAGATTTTTTGCTCTTCGACTCACAGCCATTTTTTCCTCTATTATTAATTTTAAGAGAAAGAAGAAAAATGTGTCCAAAATATTTAAATTTACGTTTTTTGATGGTAAAAAATTTAGTGATACGTATCTATCAAAATAAAATATTAACTTTACCATCGCTTTTTATCTTAGAAATTGCTTGTTTGATACATAAAAATCGCAAATATTTTCCAAAACATCAAAACCTTCAAACAAAAAGGCAAGTAAATAAAATACCGTTACCCATTCCGCATTATGCACTTAAAGAGAATTCCTTCATTTACAGGGGTCTTAAAATTTACCACAAGTTTTCTTGTGGTGTTCGGAACTGCAACAGTCATAAACAATTTAGAAAAATAATAAAAAAATTTCTTGTTGAAAAAGCCTATTATTCAGTAAAAGATTTTTTGCTTGATAATGAGACTGTTTGAACATTTTAAAACTTAACTTTAATTTTTTACATTTTTAACTTGATAGTACTTATTTATTATTTATTTTTATTTTACTTGATGTTTTCTATGTTTTGAATGTAACATGTTCTATGACATTTTAGCAATATTTTTAGGTGTCTGTATATTTTTCAATGTAATGTTTAAATGCGTTGTTGTTGTTGAAAAAGCCTATTACTCAGTAAAAGAGTTTCTGCTTGATAATGAAACTGTTTGACCATTTTAAAACTTTTAACTTTAATTTTTTACTTTTTTGATTGGATAGCGCTTGTTTGTTATTTATTTTTTATTTTTACTTGTATTTTCTATGTTCGTTTGTAACATGTTCTATGACATTTTAGCAATGTTTTTAGTTGTCTGTATTATTTTTAAATGTTATGTTAATATTCTTTAAAAAAAAGAACTTGTTATTTTTTTAACCTTTTTATATGTAAACTAGAATTAACTTTGGTTTAGACATGACAAAAACTGTAATTATTTACTGATTTCCTTTTAGTATTTAGGTAAATTTAATTCTGTTTGTTTTTAGCTTTGTCAATAAGAAACCTATTGTGTTGTACAAAATTTTTCTTAGACAATAAAGCATGTTTTCATTCATTCATATTCTGAGCGGAAAATCCACGTTTCGTATACTCTATCCATTCCAGATATCTAGGATAGCACCACATCTCGGATACCCCCAACATTTTGCACATGGTGTCACAATGCACAGTTGGTCTAGAGACGGGTTTTAAGAAAATAAATATACCATCTTTAAAATTTAGATTTTCGTTTTCGATACATTGCCAACCACCATTTAGCCTAAAAAGTAAAATCCACGGCATAGCCCTTCCTATTTTGACATCATATATGAATTAGATTTACTTTACTAGTTTTTGAGATGTTGGCTTTCAAAATGTCAAAAATGCAATTTTTAAAAACCAATATCTTAGAAACTAAAGAAAATATCTCTATTGTCTTTGATATCGATTTTAAGGGTTTTTTAAGAGGAATTAAAAAATTACAGCAGTTTGGCGATGGCAAATTTCTATCTACAGTTTATTGATTTTCAGTGATTTTAACGTTATTATTCAATAAATAAAAAGTACAAGGCCAAATCGACAATTTATTGTCATTTTTTAATTCCTCTTAAAAATTCTTGAGATTGATATTAAACACAATAGAGATATTTTCTTTAGTTTCTAAGATATGGGCTTTTGAAAATTGCATTTTTGACATTTTGAAAGCCAATATCTCGAAAACTAGTAAAGTAAAACTTATGATATGGGGTACCATTGGAATGAGAATTTCAGCGAGAATTCAAATGTGAAGTCAAAATAGGAAGTTGCTATTTAAAGTTTTCAGAATACTTTCCAAAAATAGCCTCCCAGAAAAAACTTTTTACGCTAAATGGTGGTTGGCGATGTATTGAAAAGAAAAATCTATATTGCAAAGATGGTATATTTTTTTCTTAAAACTCCTCTCTAGACCAACTGTGAATGCCTCTACGCTTCGTAATATAAAATGCCAAACACATACAACGAAACACACGAATTCGGGGAATGTTAATGACTTTATCCTAATATGGCTCAATATGTCAAACGGCGTTTATAGAACGAGTTTTAGTTAACATTTTGAACGTTTTTGATTTGAATTAATATTTCGCTCGCATATAGATAATGCATTTGTGCCCTTTTAGAAAACTCTGCAGAGGGGTGTTATTTACGACACATTTGCAAGGCAAAATTTAAAATGGGATTTCAATTTTCCAATAGAAAGGGACTTTCGGGTGATTTCCCATTTCCAGCAGTGGGCTTCATATTGTCGTCCTTGCTCGAGATATTTAAACCAAAACAAAGTATTGCATTGGTATAAGTAGCTTTTAGAAAACGGCTTAAAGTGATAGAGGACTACTCTTAAAAGTCAAAGTTCTATATAGGTTGAAAATGGATGGAGTCAGTAGGAATACTAGTGCAGTGGCTCATAGCCTATGTAAAAAAAATCTAAAAAGAATAATCTTCGTTGGTCGACTCCAAATAAAGAAGAACTTGAAAGTCAGAAACTTAAAAAAATTGCTCGAGAAAATAAAAAGAAGACGCAACGCAAATCTTAAAACTAAAAAAAAGTTTTTAACAATATAAATCAAAACCTAACAGGAACAGAAAAGAATAATAAAATGATTTTCTGACCAGGGTGCCAGGAACCCTGAACTGAACCTCCAATGAATGTGGAGGGTACGAGGGTCGGTGGCATGAGGCGTGCACGTCATACTAGATGAAGGGGATGTTCATTTGTGGCCTACCTCTGGGCTTTACTGATGGATCCAAAATGGACAGTGACACAGGTGCAGGAGGATACCGCCTAGCCGTGCGATTCAACTGGTTTGCTTCACTGGGGAATCACACCACTGTATTCCAAGCCGAAATAGATGCAGTCGAAATGTGTCTGCGGGAGAACCTGAGGAGGAGATATTCCAACAGGAATATCACAATCTTCTCGGACAGCCAAACATCAATAAAAGCCTTACCACGTCAACCAATAAATTCCAAACTGGTGTGGCTGGAAATGAAAATGCAGATATCCTAGCTAGGAGAGTATCTGAAAACTGAAAAAAAACCTCAGTACGTGGCCTCCTAGAACGGTGGACCAGAAACGAACACAAAGACGATTGGAACCAGACACCAGGACAACAACACAACAAAACAATGGTGAAATGTCCATTGTGATCCCTGGCCTGGAGCTAGAGGAAGAACCCATTTGTAGGCTGTGTGATGAGGACGGTGAATCAGCCTCTCACATCATCTTTGAATGCCCGGCACTTAACTACTGGAGAGGGAGGCTCTCAGAGGACACTTGTTGTAACGAGGGTGCTGAACCTAGCGAAGGCATCAAACCCCTTTTAGATGAAAGAATGCAGCAAGGGATACAGTAAGCTGCAGTGTCAGGGGATCCCTAAGCCTTACCTTGCTATATAAAGTATATCAATCAATTAATCAATCAACCTCTGAGCTTAGTCGTCATCTTGCTCTAATAGACTCGTCAACTTACCCCGCTAGTGGACTTAGGCTGCATTCGTCTGAGAGAGATCCAGTATACTACCCAAACCAGGAAAAATACCCGCCTGCACAACCTTCAACCCCGCATAACTGTCAGACAGTGGCGTAGCCGGGGGGGCGGGTTTGGGGTTAAACCCCCCCCCCAGGAGGTGCAACCCAATCTACAATAAATTAATTGGTTTGTAACGTGTGTTTGGTGTGATGTCTTAAATTTTAAAAATTTTGCCTGCGGCGCTATAACATCGATTAATTGTTATAATTTTAGTTTAATTCTAGGGAATTTTTATCAGCAGCATTCAAAACGTGTAATAAATGGCATTCTTAGTACACATTTAATTAAAATTTCATCTGCGGCGGATTTATGATTTAGCAACAACGCAACCCGCACCCCTTCTTGGCATCTAACCCAATCTACTTTTTTGAAAATATTTTACAAAAAAAACCTAAGAGATAAAAAGTTTTAAGGAATTTTTACTGTTGTCAAAATTTTCGTCTGCGGCGTTATACCAGTATTGAATATTGATACAATTTTGTTTAATTTTAAGCAATTTTTTTGGTCAACAACATTTAAAACACGTAAGAAATAACATCTTAGTGAAATTTTTTCTAAATTTTTGCCTGCGGCGCATTTAAGGGTTAATTTGGAAAAAATCTGCAAAATGATACTAGATGAAATAAGTATTTAAGTTTCGTATACACTAACTCAACACCTATTAACCCCACCCCCCCCCCCCACGCCACGCCACGCTACGCCACTGCTGTCAGAGGTAACTACCTCAAGAAAATAGTTTAGAAAAAGAGAACAATGGTAACTATGTTATCAGAAACGGACCTATAGTTAAAAAATCGGGGCTTTAAAAAGCACAAATTCAAATTTAATAAAACACAACGTGTAACCAAAAATAAAATAAAAAAAAATAAAAAACAAACAGATAACTGAAAATTTGGAGTAGGGGAGCGGGAACACCCAATTTTTGCTAGAATGGAATGAGCGATCACAACTCAAGAATACGAAATGCGAAAATTTGATTTTCTTATTTTTATTTTTCCTCATTTTTGCTTTTTCTTATTGCAGATTTACTATTCCATCAACGCAGTCCACACGTCGTTCGTTCTTCGAGAGGAGCTGCTATATCTCAGAAACGAATCGAGTCAATCGGGGTTGGATCACGACATTACCTCCCCAAGTAAGTATTTAAATAAAAGGGGGAGGGAGTACAGGCTGAAAATGCCACAGTTATCCAAAGCGGACGAAGCTAGAATGGATGTTTCTATAGGAGCAGTTCCATAGAAATTCAAGAATCGGCCCCCAGATCTCTTGTTATCTAGTCCTCCCTGAGAGTGACAGGACCAATAATTTTCGCACTGGGGAAATTAAATTATTGCTCCACTTTAGATCCCTCTCTTCCCATAAACACCTCTCACGTTGATTTACAAGTGTTTTTGTGAGTGGGCTTTTGCGATATATAGTCAGCTATAGAATTTTCGAAGGCTGACGAAAATACGAGTGATTCCAAAATTACTGCGGTGTTATTGGGATCAAAAGGACATTTTGCTTAGAAATAAGAAGAGGACAATTAAATTTTGTATACAGGGCAGGCACCAGAATACACTCCAAAGTTAATTTTTAATTCCAGACTCCTATTAGGGGGTAACGTTACAGTTACACCCCTAAAAAACATATCTGATATGTTAGCTTTTTCTTTTTTAGATTTTAAAATAAAATGAAAAAGACTAATAAGAGTTCACAGAATTCAAATTTGTCAAATTATACAGGGTGTCCCATTTCAAAAAGTAACATTGAGCCTGAGCTCCGCCTACTTAATGCCCGGCGGCACGACCGTCATCGTCATCCGAATATATATGCTTTTTTGTACGTATTATTCGCTGGGTGTGGTTGCTTATGTTACCCTGATGATTCCTAACAAGGATGAAACAAGCCTGTAGGTTTCTGGACTATCCATTAGATCTTGGAGGCCTGGTCGTAATGAATTGATACAAACCTTTTTTCTAAATGTACTTATTTATCTTATTTAGTTTAGAAAATATAGCCATTGTAAGTTTTCAAATTGTCACCCTGTATATTAAACAATAGCTTTATGGTTTTTGCTATTTTGTTTAAAAACAGTGCTGCGCAAACACCAATTTCAACAAATCCTTCCTACAACTTACTTCTGGTTATGAGTAAGAGAAGGGGTTTACAATAAGAAGATATGCAATTTTTTTTTTAATGTTCAGGCGTCTCGTCCCAAATTTGAACTTGCTTATTGGTGAAATAAAAGAGTGAACATTCCTATAGGAATGGGCAGTAACGATCGCTCTCCCCTCCACCGTTGCTACAGAAAAAAGTAGACAACAAACATGCTGGTGGCAACCCTAAAGTATTTTGAGAAAAAACGTTCCTTTAAAGACATTCTAGAATCCTTCCACAGTATTTTGGGACAGCGTTTCTATTTATAAACAAGTTTTAGACAAAATCTTTTCGGACATAAAATCAAGGTTCAATAACGATACTCTAAGTATTTTTGACCTGAACATATTCATACCAAGTTTAATACAACGTGAAGCCAAAATCAAGGCAAAATTAACTAATATCGTTTCCAAATACTATAAAATGTTTGAATAATCCAAAACGAAAATTCTTGAACTTTTAATGGGAGAAGTCAGTAAACATATATGATGACGTTTTCGAGTTTAATGAACAAGGGTGGCGATATTCTTTTGTTGATAAAAACATTCTTGGATGTTTCCCAGTAAGAAATGCTTCGACAAAAAGAAGCTTCACAAGATTAAATAAGAAGCTTCAGAAGATTGAATACATAAGTAATTAAAAACACTATGACGGAAATTCGTCTGTGAGGCTTAGCGTTGCTGAAATTGACATTGAGCGAGTCATTGACCGGTTTACCCAAGAAAACCGGAAACCAATGGTCAAGCCATGATGGTAATTTAAGGCTTAAAATATTTTTAAGGGGTAACGTTTTTGATGAAGCAATTTTTTACTACGTTTTTTACGCCATGATATTGCTCACATTTTAAAGCTTTCTTTCCAAAGTTTCGATTTCTAGAAAAAGTTTTTCAAGTTTTCACTGTTTTTTAGTTCGTGCAAAAGTTTTTAAGGTTGTTGAAGCAACACCGTTCTCAACTAAAAAGCCTGTTAACTCCTACTGCCTCAGTGCCCTTTAGCCTATTGTGGTTGCCATTTTTATAACCAAATTGACAAGTAAAACATGGATTTTCTGTCAATTTGGTGTCAATATGGCACCGATCATAGGCCAAAGCAGTACCCTCTCCAGATAGGCCGATCAACTCATACCGATTTAGTGTCCTTTTATCCACCTTCGCCGCCATTTTCACTCAAAAGTGACAGATAATCCATTAGTTTTCTGTCAAAATGGCGGCGAAGGTGGATAAAAGGACACTAAAACGATAAGAGCTGATCGGCCTATGTGGAGAGGGTAATGGCCAAAGGATACTAAAACGAAAATGAGTTAACTAGCTTTCTAGTCGAGAACGGTGTTGGTTAAAGAGAGACCGCAGGCCATAAAAAAGTATTTAGTATTTATGTCATCTGTCTGTCATCGTGAGTGGTGTCGTGCATATGATTTTTATTTTGCAATTTTTATCCAAAAAAAAGCAATAATTGTAATTTTTCAAAGTGTAAAGTGTGTAAAACATAAGGTGGTATTAACTTCTTTCAATCAAAGTTCTTTACAGTTTTTAAATTTACCAAAAAACGTGTCCCAGTAAAGGTATTTAAGAAATTATTTTAAGAGTCATCATGGCTTGACCATAACTTATTTTCGAGATAGGCATCTTATATTTGAGATATTGCAATATAAAAAGTAATTAATTTTTCATCTTAAAAAGCTTTTTAGATCTCAAAAAAAAAGTATTAAGCTAATAGGTTTTGTTTGTGGTTTGTTTGTTATCTATGTTTTTTATAACTGCAAAAAATATACGTAGTTACTTAACTGCGGATTTCAAGGGGAAAACATTTAGAAAATAAAAAGTAGGGCATAAATGCGGCGCTATAACACCTTTGACATTTGTAGCGTCATTTTCTTAAAAAAATTTCGCCTGCGGCGGTATGATACCGTTGATACTTACAATTTTAGTTTAATTTGACTCAAAAATTGCATTTTTAATGTAATTTTCTCAAAAATTTGCGGCGCATTTAAATAAACAACCTCAAATCCGCGCTTGCAGTTGCTAAGTTTTGTTTGCATATATTGATATGTTCCTCATAAAAGCTATGCTTTTATTCTAGTTTTGCTTCGTATCGAAACCGCCCCCCTTTTCAAATGGCTGGGACCGCCACCGGAATGGGTCTCTTGAAATACAAAAATAGGGGCTGATTCTTGAAAGTGAGAGAGGAAAGAGAACGCTCTCCCTGATTTCGACCAATGCAACGGCAAATTTTAAAAATCAACTAAATGTAAACCATATACAGGGTCGCGTGTTTTAACGAAAACGAAACAGGCATTTTCGAATATTTAGAGTATAATTTCGTAAAAAAATCTCGAACACGTCAATTTATTGTAATTTGACCGAGTGTCGGACAAACCCCTGCTTTCAAGGGGTGAGTTTTATCACCGAAATTTAAATAGGGAAAGTCTCTTAAGGCGCATTTACACAGACAAACTTTCCTTTGATGTTGAAATGCCGACAAACATTTACACGAGCCTCTTGAGCAAAATGTTCAAAAAAAAGTTCGAGCAAAATCTCGTACAAAAAGACTCACGGAAATTTTGGAGAGAATGTTAAGCAAAATTTTTTTGAAATGTTGGTATAGAAATTTCTTACAAATTTAAATTTTATAGTTTTATGAGAATTCATTGAACTTAACTGAAAATAGAAAGACTAAGTTTTAAAACAAGGTATTTTTAATTAAGTGCCTTCCGACGGAAAAACGATTGGGGTTGTAAAAAAAAACGAGAATAAAAAAAAATAATAATTGGCACTTATTTATTGCTGTTGCTGGGTTAAGAGAAGGTAAAAACCGTAGACTAGTGAGAGGGGGTTTTGGTCAAATTTACATTGACACAAAATTACATGACGACAAACCAGGGTCAACGCAGTTTTTTTATGAAAGTTTTAGAACACATCTTTCCATAAAGAAAGGGCTCTCCCACGCAATACAAAAAAATTTCCTTGAGTACGCTTTAATTTGTTTATTTCGTTTTATTTTATTGACGCATAGAACTCGCATTTTTCACAGGTAGTAGGCCGGCCACCCTTTTGAACCCTTTGCATATTGTTTGTTCAGTGTCAGTAATCGACCTTGATTGATTATTACATTAAATTGATAGAGATTCACTTTGTTGATATCTATATCTTTAGCATTTTCATTAACCTTTTGCTTTTTTAAGTAACACTTGCGGCCTTAAACTAACTAGGTAAATCTGGTGTGTGGAATTAAAAAAAAAACAATCAAAGCTAAGGGTGAAGTAAAGTTACAAAAAGATGTTTAAAAAAAATCACCCTCCGCACCACTCCTCATAGTCGTGAGGCGCGGATTACCGCTTAAAAGTGCAATTTTTGAGTTTCTTGCCGATATTTGAAAAACTCAAAATTTTTTTGGAAAAGAAAAATTTTCCTGGGTTTTTTTTTAAATTTAGGAAAAAATCTTGGAAATAAAAAAAAACTCGCAAGAAAATCCCAAAAAAAACCCCGAGCTAAAAAAATCCGGGAAAAACCCTAAGAAAAAATATTATAAGTAACCCAAATCCATGTGAAAAACTGATGGCCAATAATAATGTTTCGCTTGCCGTCGGCTTTTTTTCACAAAGATTTAAAATAAAAGTTGGTGTTCCATTTTTTTAAAGAATTGAGATCACTGATCACTGATGTGAAATTTTATTTATTCTCATCTTTAAAAATATGTTTTCAAAATAGATAGCAATAATTTGCTCAAAAATTTACCCGAACAAAATGTTCTAAAAAAAGCTCACAAAAATGTTCGCGCAAAAATTTTTAGATCTTTTGCACGAGCTTTTGTTTGAGCATGTTCGTCTGTGTAATTGCGCCTTTAAATGTCCTTTACAAGAGTGTTAACATTTTAGTTTTCCGGATATTTATTTTCAAAGTTTTTTTTAGGATATTATTTTATTAATGGTACATTTTATTATTATGTGTTATTTCTTGAAATTAACTCTGTGTTTCGGACTTCCATTGTCTATATTTTATTTATACAAACGTTTGCACCTGAAGACGATCAGAGATTGTACTGATCGAAACGTCGTGTATAAATAAAATATAGACAATGGAAGTCCGAAACACAGAGTGTTATTTCTTCTTCTAGGTAACATTATTTCTACGAGGAATCAAATTTATCTGTAGTCGCTGAACGTAAATATCTCAAATACTAATACCTAGATTTTCAAAATTTTAACACTTTTGCAAAGGCACTTAAAAGTCCAGAAAGGTAGGTATCATTTGATCCACTTTCTATATTTAAATTCTGGTAGTTAAACTGACCCCTCGAAAGGGGCGTGTGTGTGTTTCCCTTGAATAAGATATTGATGCGTTCAAGATTTTTTCGAAAACGCCTGTCTTTCGTTTACCACACCACCCAGTATAAACGCTTTTCTTTTATATTCTCACCCCAATCTATCTTTATTTAGACACAAAAAAAAGCCTGATGAGTGTTTTCGAGGCTTTTTTGGTTTAACTCACTCTGAGTGACTCTCGAAAGACCGTAATGTTTACTAATAAAAAAATTCTTTCTGTTTTTTAGCTTCGGTGACTTTTTCCGCTCTCATTTTCGCCTTTTCATCATGCGGCTTCGTTACGGCCCTTTTACTTATATGGGGGCTATACAAGGTAGGTCAAAAACGATGATACAAAATTTTTAGAAATTCTATAGGACAAAATCTCACTAAAAAAATTATTGACGGGTTTTAAAATATTTTTTTCCTACGAGCGTGCGGAAAAACGCTTTTCTCGCACTCATTTTCGTGCGGAAAGTGCCACTTTTCCGCAGGCCGTTTACTTTTGCGCACGCTGTTGAGCAAAAAAAAAATTCACGCACGCTGTTGAGCACGCTGTTGCTCAGTGATGAATCAGGAAGACTTGAAGTCGACGATGGCATTAAGCAACATGAGCAGTGCTACTTTCAATTTTACCGTGATTAATAATTACCATAAAAATTAATTTTTTAAGCTTGGTAAAGTTTAGTTCTTAATAAAACATAAAATTCGTAGTTTTGACTATTTTTTAATTTTTAGTCTGCTAGGTTTAACTAAAATAATGACAAAATATTTTGATATGCCGCACGCTCGTAGGAAAAAAGTTGTACCTAACGCGTGCGGAAAGTATTTTCCGCACTTACGGCTTGCCCGAACTCCGCTGGCGCGTTGTTCGTGCAAACGCCGGTGCGTGCGGAAAAGTGTAACTTCCCACACTTGTCATCAAAAACATGATTTTAGTAACTGTCTGCAGATAACTAAAGCATGGCTTTTTTGGATACCGATACAAAAAAACTTTTTTTTATCACGGGTGCAAAAAAGATTTCGGTCCGTTTTTTACCCAAAATTAAAGAGAAATAGCAGAAAATAGTAATATTGAAAAAATCTAATTATTCTTGCCTAAGTTCCGCCAGTTTTCACCAGTATTTACAAAAAAATCATTTAAAAATATCGTGAAAATATCAAATTGTCAAAGATTAAAATGTTGCAACAATGAACGTCACCGAGTAAAAAGACACATCGCTATGGAAACGATTATTATTTCATTTAACAGCCGCCTTGATTTATAGTGTCAAGATGGTGTGTTGCGAGAAGTTACCTTCGTTCGAGATTTTTAAAAGTATTTTTCTGTTTTTCTTGGATTTTTTAATAAAGGTATTTAAAAAAATAGTGTTAACAACTCGTGGCTAAACTGTGCTTTTTGTTACTCGCGTTTTTAAATACCTCACTGCGCTCGTTATTTAAACCAACGCTCGTAAAAAAGCACTATTTTAGCCACTAGTTGTGAAAACTACTATTTTACACTCAAGTGGCAATAATACAGGATGTTTCAACGAAAATGTAACTATAACTTTTTACGGAGTTTTTTTATACATTTTACAAAAACCCTTGGGGGACACTTCAAATTTTGAAATTTTAAACTTTATAAAAGTAGGTACCAGGAATATCTCAAAATCAAATGAATGAATTTTTAAAAAAAATCCGCCTTGTGAATTTCGTTTGCAAGAGCTAAATGCATCCTAAAGCAGAAAAAAAAAACAAGAAAATATCCCTTAATAAAAAACAAAATCCACATGTGTGAGAAAACGAATTGATGAATTATTCAAAAAATTGCTTAATTATAAAAGCACCTTTAGGAATTTTTTTTTTAGGATATGAGAATATTACTGATGCCCTGGATGTTCAACATGGTGTTTTTCACGTTAGTTGACGTCATGTACATAATCTATGGACTCATAGTTCATGCGGTAAGAATCTTTTTATTCAAAAAATGAATATTCCTTTTCAAAAAAGTATTTAAAAAAAAATTAAAATGATCTTAACTTTTTTTAGTTTTTTCTTACTAAACAAAAATTTTTCAGAGAAAAAATTTATAGTATTGGCATATTATCAAACTGTTCATTACGATACAACACGATCCGAACATATCCATTTCCTCTTTTCTTAAAAATTTAGAAACTGAACTTTTCTTTATTAATGTCTATGTCATACTTTATTCTTTAGTTATAAAATGTATGTGTGACTTAATGTTACGCCCATGATGAACCTTAAAATAATTTAGCTAAGTACCTCTTAAAATGTTTCTCAAGATGTTACAATATTTAAGGTATGGGCATGTTTTTCGTTAATTTTAAAGATTTTAAGAACTTGATACTTTAAAAAAAAAAGAAGTAATATTTTAAGTTTAAGGCTTAATATATACTTTGAGCATTAAAAAATATCAAATATTAACGATTTTTGAAGAAAAATGGAAAATAAAAATAATATGCACTGTATATATATTTATCATTAATAAATACATATTATTTAGCTTAGTATTTTCTGTCAAAATTATTTATAAAAACTTTCTTTTTATATATTTTCACTATAAAGAGACATCATTCAAAGTTTTTTATGCTTTTGTTTTCTTCTAGGCCATCAATTTTAACATTATATCCATCCTTCTCTAAAATACGTTGCACTATATAAAGTATATCAATCTACCTCTAAAATTCTGCCCTCTCTCTCTCTCTCAAAATATTTTTGGCAGTAATTTTTTTGAACGCTAAAAACAGTGAAAACTTGAAAAATGTGAGTGTTTTATTCTAGAAATCGAAAATAAAAATTTGAAAAACATAGAAAAACATTTTTAAACAGCAACGTTACCCCTTAAATTATGCTAAAATATTTTAAACCTAAAATTACCATCATGGCCGTACCACAATATTGAAAAAATGACGTCAAAATATTGTTTTTTTTTTTTAATTTTAGCTCGAATGGAATCCATCAGTAGCCATCCTTATTACTATAGATTTTTTTCTAAATAGTTTAAACGTAAGTAATAATTATTAATTTTAAATGAATAGGCACAGTGGCTATTTGCCTAACAAGTACGGAAAGTGGTGACAGTGGCACGAAAGACGCCCATATTAGGGACAAGTGTTTTTTTACATGAATTATATCACCCTTCCTTCTGCTGCTGACCTTTAAGCTGCAATACGAAGAATCCGTTACTACGTTCTCACGTAGGTCTGAATACGTTTTCAATATAATTCATTTTCAAACATTCCATGAAAACGCGGCGAATCGAACTTTTTTTTTCGTTGACCCTATCGTATCGAAATGACTCATGCCACGGAGGCCCACGGTTTCTCAGAATGTGCAAAATCAAACCCGTAAAATAAAAGAAAATCATTCACTATAGAACCCGCAATTCGTCAAACCAATTTTTTATCCGCACCTTATTTCATCAAAAGGCGCATTTACACAGAGCGAATAGGTTCGTCCAAAAATTCGGACCAAATCTAGGGCACCTGTTTCGACGAACGTTTGCCCGAACATTTGCAGCGAAGGTTTGCCACGAACATTCGGGCAAATTTTCGCAGGATTTTTGGAAATATATTTTTGAAAGTGGGAATAGATAATATTTTTGTATATGATATATAGTAAGATATATCGTAAGAGCCGACGGAAAGCGAAAAATGCTTGCTGTGTGGTAGGTTCCAAATCAAATCAAAATAAGCTTTATTGTCAGAATAAAAAAATATTTTATTGACAAAGCAGTGATAATTTACAAAAATAAAACCAAATTTATGCTTAATAACCACTATTTTAGCAGGTATTCCTGAATATGTATTGTGTTGTGTGTGTGTAGGTTGTGAGGTTGGTAGATATCTACTAAATAAGTTTGTACCTAATTGTTGCTATGCTTTATCACTTTTTTGGTTTTCCTTAATCAAGTGTAAACTCATCAAACCCCATCACCAAACCCCATCACCAAACCCCACCACCAAAACCCCACAAAATGAAATAAAGTAATCCTCATTATTTTTTATCAAGTGCGTCAAATCGTTTTTCCGTCGGAAATGTTTTAAAATTTAATTTTTATATTACAATTCATTTTAATGATTCACGGTAAATTGCGCGAATCTTTAAAGAAATAATTCGCGCGAATGTTATTATATTCGCCTGTGTAAATGCTACTAAACCCATTCAATAACAAATTCGAACTTTAACAGACCCGTTTTTAATCCAACCATTGTTCATCAAACTCGTTCAATATCAAACTCGTAATTTGTAAAACCTATTTTTAATAAAACCCGGAATTTGTCAAACCATTATTTATCAAAACCGGATTTCGTCAAACTCGTCGTTTCTCAGAAAATATTCGCTAAATTGATAGTGCATTCTCCAATAACACTTACATGAACTGGAGGCGTACACGAGCCTGGCGCGGCGTCACGGCGTTTCGATGCATTTTTCCTTCTATAAAAGTATTCACAGGTAGTATTCAATACTTTGTGTATAGATATAACCACCTGCGTGTACACCTCCGGTTCATGTAAGTATTATTGGCGATTGCGCTATCAATTTAGCAAATATTTTCTGATAAACAACGAGTTCGACGAAATCCGGTTTTGATAAATTTCGGGTTTTATTAAAAATGCGTTTTACAAGTTACGAGTTTGTCATTGAATGGGTTTGATGAAATAAGGAATTTTTTTATTAGTAATAGTAGTAGTAACTAGGGGGCGGCCCAAGACCTGGCAAGTAGGCCCAATCGGTCCCTTTTTACCTTACCCCAGCCCAGCCCCCTAAATTTTTTTATTAAATACGGTCTGATAAATGCCTAGTTTAATAAACCATAGCCGTTCGATGACACCACAATAATAAGCTGTTGGCACTTCTAATACTATTCTTGCAAAAAGTGTATATGTACCTTTATTTTAATTATATTATTGTGCTTGTACACCTATTGGCTCTAAAAAAAGCAAACAAAGAAGTAACATTAGGACCCCTAATAGCAGTCCTCACTGGACACTGCGCGCTCCAAAAGCACCTGGCAAGGATGAAGGTAGTGCAGGACTCAACTTGCGGAGAGTGCTGGGAAGAGGATGAATCCTCACACCACTATCAGCAAGGTGTCCGGCCTACAGAGGAATCAGAGAGGGAATCTTCGGAGAGGAAGTGTTCGAGCCGGAACGCCTTCCGAAGCTAAAATGGTCGGATATTCAGACCGGGAGCGTTAGGGGGAAGCTCTGGGGGATGGCGAAAAGGGTTCGCGTAGAGCCTAGTCGCCGGGCCGGGAGCCCCCTTATTCTACTACTACTACTACTAACATTAGCAAAAACTAACCTCAAAATAATACATCAGGTAAATGTCAAAAGCGCAAATCGTGTTCCAAACGCATTCAAACGTATTCAGTTCCACGTGAAAACGTAGTAATTGTTGTTTGTCTTCAAGGAAGTGCTCCGGCATGTGGCTTAGTCTTAGTAACGTCGATTTTACCTATTATCATTTGGGTCGTAAAACCACGGAAGTAAAGATAGGTGGAATGATAATACCCCCTGAGAAATTTCACAAAAATGACCGCGCCTTATGAACAGTTATGAGCTTAAAAGAACGTAGTCGCATCAATAGAATCGACTTGACATTTTTTTTTTCTGATGTGTGTTTTCCACAATCAGTAAATGGTATTTTTTACCATGATTTTTCGTAATATATTAAAATTGTTTTTTTTAATTTTTGTTAATAGAAAAAGTAAAGTTATTATATCATTGTTAGATGGGTTTCAAGTCACCCTGTAAACATAATATATATTTGCCTACATCTTTTATCAGTTACACACTTGTTTGAACCAAACCAAAAGTTAGGATGTTACTGCGTTGTTTTTTTAGTCAAAATAAAGTGTTTTCGGCTTTTTTGCGTGTTTTTGCTAAAAATATAATGTTTCGTTCAGTGCTGTTATACAACCCGAATAACTAGTTTTTTGGCTTATTATTAGCCTCAGATTCAGGTGAATTTTGCGAATACCAACTAATTTAGGCTCACAAATGTCAGGTACATGTAGAGGTTGTTTTCTTTATAGGCTATTATCATTCCACCTATTTTTAATGTGCCGTGCGTAAAACACGACTTCTGTAAACTTAGTTAAAAAAGTATTTTTAAAAATACACTTTGAGCTTCCGAGTTGTTAATTTGTGCGTAAAAACAAGCCAACTTTTGTTTAATGTTTGCATTTTATCGAGTAGAAAAATAAATTTTTCCTACAACCACATATGAAAATGATGAATTCACACGATTTGCATCTTTAAAAATCGTTAAATTTTACCCGTGTGCAGAAATCTTTCCGCACATGTGTGGAAAAGTGTACGATGACGTTAACTGTCACCGCATACTTTTCCGCACATGTGTTGCAAAGTACTTTTCCACAGATGTGCGGAAAAGCAGTTTGATTTGATTTGAGCAAAATTAAAGACCAATTTTTACAGAAATTAGTGCAATTCGTCAGTGTTCGTAGGAAAAATAGCATACACAACTAGATAGAAAGTAACTTTCTTACACTCGCGTGTTGTTTCACTCGGCTAGCGCCTAGTTCACAACATTCACGCTCGTCTGAAATTTTTCTCTTGCTTCTCTTGTTATGTAATATACTATTAGGTATTTTTTGTTTTTCAGCTATATGCCTTATTATGTGTGATATCCCAATACCAAGAATACAAAGCGGGGAGGGGGACAGCAGTAGACGACGAAAATATACGAGTAAGTATCCCCCAATTAGCACAGGTCGTACCTTTTGATTTTTACAGCCAACGACGTTTTCCTAACTGAAATTTACAGCAAAATGGATAAATAAAAACATATAGCCATTTAGTTGTTTAATTAATATTTTTTATTCAAAATTGGTTTTTAAGGCACTGTATAATGCGTAGAATTTTGTAATTCTTAAAAGATTTGTATATAGTAATTTTAAGAATAAATCTGTAACTATTACCCAACGTTTTCAAAATTTTAATTTTGTTTTTAATGAAGCACCAGAAAATTGATTAATTCTTTTAAAGTCAAAATGAATCACTACGACCGATTTAGTACTACAGAGTTATATCATTTTTACCAAAAAAAAAAAAAAACTAAAATTCTCCTATAGGCATTAGAAATTCTTGATATCCAATTTATTAAATTAAAACTATAATAACTATATGTTAAGTTTCTAATTTCCTAACGTCTTAAAAAATTTAGAGCTCGCTTTTTTTGAAATATAGAACCTGCGCTGCTAGCTTCTATGGTAGCTAGCTGCGAAAATTATGACTTTTCGTAATATATGAAGCTATGCAGCACGACATTAATTAGGCTGCAATCGCCTGCGCTGCTGGCTTCTCACGGAACCTAGCAGCGCATGCGCAAAATTTTAAAAAACGCAAGCTCTAATTTTTTTGGGGAACAAAATTAGCCCTAAATTAGCTCTAATTAGTTATATTCCTAATAACACATGACGTCCCCGTGACGTCCTTTTTAGGTCCCGACGTCTCGGAACCTTAAAAATACGTTTCTAAGACGTACTTTTTCGAACGTTTTAAAACCGTCAAATTTAGACATACTTAAAATGTCATTTTTACGTCCCAAAAGTTTAAAATGTCAGTCAAAAAAAATTATAAGTATGTTTTAGAAAGCTTTTATTTAAAATTTTCAAAATATACTTTTTAAGCAATGCTCCCTATTACACAACTCTTAGAAAGTAAGTCTTTAAAATTTACTGTATTGGACGTTTTTACAACGTTCAATTTTTGAGGTTTTAAAAATGTTCTTCTTTTTATAAAGAAAAAAAATACCAGGTAAAATTTTTACACTGGATGGTTACTTTTGCTAGCTCTCAAAAGTTCAAGAACGTTTTTTAAATGTACCGAATTCGACGCTTTAAAAAGGTCAAATTTAGACATGTACTTAACATGTATTTTTTACGTCGCAAAAATTTGATATGTAAAAGGAATAAAGTAGGTACTTACAGAGGTAGGGATCATCATACTTTAAATTTTTAAGAATATAATAATTAGGTATATACTTTTTAAGCAAAAGATCCATATCCAACAACTCATAAAAAGTATACCACGAAGACGTACGTCTTTAAAATGTACTGCAGTACATGGATTGGACGTTTTTACAACGTTCAATAATTGCTGTTTTAAAAACGTTCTCTTTTGTCCAGAAAGTTCGTCATATAAATATTATTATATAGACAAGAAAATACTAGGTAGAATTTTTACACTGGAAGGTGTAACTTCAAAGTTCAAGCAGCGTGAAGAAGTTATAGGTTGGGTTTTTATTTGATTTAATCAAAATGGGCGTACAAAATAGAAATATGATTTGGTGCAGCAGACCGTCTACAATATTTTTAAAGATATTTTTGTGGCAAGATATTTTCTCATATTTAAGAAAGTTGAAAAAGGTTTTTTTATTTAGAATTAAATTGCATTAACATAAAGTTACATTACATTTTAAGACGTGGAAAAAACGTTCTCAGTGGTCGTCCCAGGGTGTAAGAAAGGTGGACGTCTCCGAGACGTCGTTAAAACGTCTAAGTCCCCAAGAGTACGTCCCTGTGGTGTCCGGTAAGTCCGACTGGAACTTTAAAACGTTTTAAAAACCTCTTTTAAAAACTTTAATAGACGTTTTAAAAACCTCTTTTAAAAACTTTAATAGGTCCCTGAGGGACGTCCAAGGGACGTCTTTTTTGTGTCCTGGGAAAGTCTTTTTAGGTCCTGATAACGTCCCGAGTACGTCTTAAAAAAGTCCGAGATCGTGTTAATAACAGCGGGGAAAAATTTTAATTAGGGACGTCCAAAAACAGTTTTTAAACCTTTAAAAAACGTTCTGGATGGACTTCTCCGAGACGTCCTAGGACTACACAAAAACGTCCCCGAGACATCTTAAAAACGTCTTTAAGACATATAGGTCCCCAAGAGTACGTCCACGAGACATACGGTAAGTTCGACTGGGACGTTTTAAAAACGTTTTTAAAACGGCCATGTGTTATTAGGGATAGGTTCTAATAAAAAAAAATCGCAAGTTGCGCTGCATGTTTATTTCTATAGATACCAAATGTCCAATACAGCTCCCAACCGACCGCGACGAGTTTTCTCAGCGGCGCCAACAAAAAAACGGTCACCTGTATAGAAATCAAACCCACCCCGAACGGCAGCCCGACCGATATCGGACCCAACCAGATGATCGTCAATAGAGGACCAAGGAAATCTGTCAAATTTGATAGGTAATTTATAAAATCATTGACTTCTACACACTCCATTCCAAATTGCTGGGGACCAGTTTTTTAACACTGACAATAACAGTTCCATTTAGCTTTTGTGTTTAATTTTCAGCCGCCAGATTGAAATTGGTCCGGAGAATTTGGAATGAGTTGTATGTATATGTATGTGTTCAAAACTGGTGGTTAGCTCTCTACCGAAGGCTGAACCATGCATTACGGCCTCAAATGGGCCTATTGTGCCCATATATACAGTGCAAACCTATAATGCAAATATACAATAGCATACGTAAGTTACATTTTATTGAAAATTAATTATTCTGCCACAAATGTACGAAATTTGCAATATTTCTTATCGATTTTTTTGGGATATAATAATATATATACCAAGTGTGCTTCATAGTAGGTACCATTTAAGTATTATAAGCAGCATGTGTGTCTGCTTTAATTAATCAAGGCC
The DNA here is from genome assembly GCA_963921995.1 of Oxystoma pomonae. Classification (NCBI taxonomy): domain Eukaryota; kingdom Metazoa; phylum Arthropoda; class Insecta; order Coleoptera; family Brentidae; genus Oxystoma; species Oxystoma pomonae. Next base: position 4,406,159 of record OY998170.1, on the reverse strand, counting down.
GTTTAAGATAATAATTAAACAAAAAACAGCAGGCACCTACCTTTTTTTAATCGGGGCTTTAAAAGCGGAACATCCAAAAGATCCCCAATATTTGTGTAAAAGTTCAGCTGGACCGATCTTCTTTAAAATAATGCAATTCACATACCTTAACAAGTACAAAAACACATTTTATATTACTACAAATTTCACTACTTTTGTCACGAACTTTTGTTTGGGGTGAAATTTTCTTGTTTAATTGTTCAGCACTATTTGAAAATTGAAACACATGATAGGTATATTAAATTTGGTCCATGTTTCTTTGTAACATAACCAATGAAATTTTTCTATGATTTATACCGAAGAAAAATTGTTAAAAACCCCATAATACACGACCCGACCGGCCGGCCATTTGCTAAAATCTCTAAACCTATTCACCACAAAAAGACACAGGCTTTTTCGCAAGTTTTGATACAAAAACAATAAGTCACTTGTTATTTAAACATTTAAGAAACTTTTTGAAAGGTTTTAATAAAATTTAGTTGAAAAAATAACCGCTAAAAATTAAAAATATAACGGCTTCTAGCCTTGTTCACCGAATTTAAACGAAACACTGAGTCTGTCAGTTTTGCCGCCGTTATGACGTCATCATGCGGACGATATCTCACTTGTAGTATAGAGGGCGTGTTAGTCGGAGCTAAGCCAATAGGCCCATTTTTGCGGGGTTAATACAACTTACCGGTTATAGAAATGATTTCTATGGTTGAGAGGGGTGTAGGGGTGGCATTTTCTGGTAAGCTTGATCTCTCTCAGACCGATGCAATTAAAACAAGAGAACAATAGTAGGCTCGCAAAAAATTGTTATTTGTTTACTTTTAGCATATTTTGTCACTTATCTGTCAGACCCGTCTGTACACCCTTCGACCCCGGATATTTGTCAACGATAACGATATCAAGGAGATATAGTCCAATTTTTTGATGAGTATTTCTTTGTTGTCAACAGTTCGCATGTCAAATAATTTGTTGTTGTCAATTTAAAGTAACAGTTGAAACAAGCAATGACATATGACGTTCTTTTTTTCATATCTATTGTCGCCGTCTAAAACAATATGTCAACAAGAGATCCAAAAAATGACGTCGGTCCGCTCATCAAAAAATTGGACTTATATTTTGATGGGCAGAGGGGTGTAGGGGGAGTGTTTCCTGGTAAGCTTGATCTCTCTCAGACCGATGCAATTAAAAGAAGAAAAGGATAGTAACTACAGAAAGCCCATGGAAAACTCGTGACCTAAGGGATTTTCGATTTAGAATTGGTCCTGGTTGCCATTATTTTGACAGCGACGTCATATTGGGAGGATATCTTTGATTTTACTCAAAGAGAATACCTATATATTTACAACCGAAGCCGAACAAACCTCCCAGGCTGTTTCTAAAATTTCAGAACCAGGTTGCAACTGTGACGTCATTGTTTTAAATAGAAACGACCGATTCCGGCTCAACCAGAACCAATTGTAAATCGAAAATCTTTTTTTTATTATTTGCGCTTATCGTTGCTTTTTGCTAGACAAAGCCATGGAAATATGGACAAACATTTTTAATTGATGCGTTCATGAAAGTGATAAGCTGGGTTTATACAGGAAAAATTAAAACTAAATTAAGAATAAAGTTAAAACTAAGAACTTTTTGATGGTTTATACAGGAATTAAAATTATTTCTCGTTTTTACCAGTTTGTTTTGTTTTTTATTTGAAACTTGTATATTTTGCTAAAAATTTACAAAAATGCATCAATTTTTAACACCTAAAATCTCATATATATATTTTATAGCAGTGTCTTATCAGGGCTGTGCCACCAGAAGCTAATGGTTGTCCAAGTCACATTCCCTTATTTCAGCAAAATTAGTGTCAAAACCTTTCCTTACCTTTTTGTAGCAAAATACACCATCCAGTTTCCTTAGAAAAAAGGACCAAAATTATAAATCTCCTTTTGAAATTAAAAAAAAAAACAGAAAAGTGAGGTTATAAGTAAAAAAATCAATGTTTCCTGGCATGCGCACATCCATTTTCAGTTAAAATTAAGTTAAAAAGAAAAAAGTTGACCATCTTTTAATTTTAATTTAGTTTCCTTAGTTTTCATTTTAGCTTTATAAACACTTACAGGTGTTCCTATAGGTTTAACTCTTATTTTTAATTTAGTTTTAATTTTTCCTGTATAAACCCAGCAATATATGCTTTTATCTCTAAAATTAAAGATAAAAAAGTGTGCAAAAAAGGTTTTATGAAATCTTTATAATATTATCTCAGTACACATGATAAAAAAGTAAAATTAAAGAGCGGCACTGGCCGAACTTTGAGCAGCTGCCTTTTTAGGGAGAAAAAAAAATTACCAAATGCGTCACATCGAAAATTCCGATTCACCGATTAACACGGGATTTATATTTACATGTAATTCCGTTTATAATAAAAAGTTCGCGTCCGCGTTCGCCTTCGCAGTTCAGAGATAACCAAATTTTATATTGATAGTTGGTGAAGTTCGCATCAACCAATCAAAATGCAGGATTTCATTACATGATACATCTGTCAACTGTCATTTCAGCCATTTTTGTTTGTTTTTTTTTAAGAGATTTTTTTAAGTGTTTCTGCTTCAATTTGGGGGTTAGATATATAAGAATTGTGGTCACAAAAAGAAGCCAAACAGTTTTATGAATTCTCTATCAATTTTTTCCCAAAATGCTTATCAACAAGAATCACTTTCAAACGGACAAATTTTTTTCCGATTTTTGGTTTTATAAACGCGTTTATAAATTAAGCTTTTTTTACTGTTTCCCTAGATCGTCATTGGTATTTTTGCATGAATTTAAATAGAATAACTGTTTATTTTATTTTTGGCAGGTCTGAATTAAGCATGATCCAAGAACCGCCATCTTGCTGGGCGGACAGCAAGTCAACGTCGCCCATTAAAGGAGCCGACACCGCCCCTCTGATTAGTTCCAAAATTGCAAAAAGGGACGCAAACAACATGTTGGCTGTTGCATAGAAAGAAATTTTAATTTAGGCAAAATTCAATTGTTTTATACAGGGCTTCATTAATATCTGTCTACAGATATGAGCTTTGAAGTCCCATAATAGGTTCCCCCTTTGGTAAAAAATGTTAATTCAATCTAGCAAATTACAAAAATTCTTGTGATTTCTAAACAAGATATGACCAAAAAATATTGCCCACTTTTATACACTATATCTCGAAAACAAAGGACTTTTTTTTAAGATGCAATAACTTTTGCATATCCAAATATTAATATACAGTGTGTACCAAAATTACGCACCATTTTAACAAAAGGGCAAAAATGGAAAATATGTAATTAATGCCAAAGCCATATCACTTTTTCAGGACTTCAGCAAAAATACAAAAAATTGATAATCCTAAAATTGTGTTTTCAAAATTAAGTATTGTAAGATTTTTTTAAATACTTGTAAATTTTGTACAAAAATTGTAAATTTCTATGTAAAAAGAAACTAACCTTGACTGTAACTCTAGTCTGACTGTACAGAAACTTATCCACTAGAACAAAATTTAGTCAATTATTTCTGTTAAATTTTTAATAAAAGTGTGTTTTTATATTTTTTAGAAGACTTAAAGCATTGAAAATGCTCAAGTCTCCTATAAACCCAGAGCCCATTAGGTAAAATATAAAAACAAACCAAACAAGATTAAAATTAGGAATACACTACTTATGCCCAATTGCCCAGATATTCTTTTTTTTTATGAAATTACAACACATACATAAAACAACTTAAATTTAACCTAAATAAAGTAATAAATACTCAGATTCCAGAAAAAATGTGAGCTCAGAGGACTGAATAATGTCATTTACAAATTTAAAAATAAATTTAGGAGGCAACTTTGGATCAATATTTTTTAAGATTGGATGTAAGCTAAATAAAAGAAGTGAAAAGAAAACAAATTTATTCTTAAAAACCGATTTAAACAAGTTGTCTCTTAAAATAAATATTTGGTGCAATTGTCCATTAGGCACATTGTGTGGACAAATTGGAATTGTTATAGACGTTGGCCCATTCCTTTTGCTATACAGGGTGTATGTTAAAGTTAACATAATTAAGTGATAAAGGACCAAAGGAAACAAGCAAGTATTTGTAAGAAAAATGTTTCAAAAAAAGTATGGGCTAATTCTTTTTGAAAAGTCATGTGAATATTTTAAGTGATTCTGTTTACTGTAAATCCTAATAACCATGATTTGTTCAAGTAATGACCCAAAAAAAAACATTAAATAAATGTGATATTAACTAAGAGTTTATTTTTATTTATTACCCCTGGGCCTGAAGATGAAGTTAGAAGAGTAGTATTTCAAATTTAAGTTAATTTTTTATAGATGCAGCCAATAAAAAAACATAATACAATTTTGTAGCAATCCGCTTTTATTGGTATTATTGTGAACAAATATAAGTCAATATATTAAAAAAATCAACTAGCTTACTTCTTGTAGCCGCAAGACTTCCTACGTCCACGGGCCCTTTCGTATTTACGTCCCTTAGACCTGACCAAAGGCTTGGCGTGGCTGTGGGGCACACCTGGAGCGGGGCCAAAGTGCCTGACTGCTTCTCTGCTGTTTCTCTTACCTTGGAGCAAGACAGTTTTTGAGCCAGTTGGGGCCTTTAGAGCCAGCTGGTCAAAAGTGATGACCTCACCACCTGAAACAAGCAAGGTAGTTGTTAGGCTTCAGGATTAAACATGGAGATGGTTTGGATTATTATTCAAATTTCAGAATTACGTCCACAAACTTTCATTTGTCTCCGAGGAGAATCTAATGTAAAAATGTCATCATGATAAAAAATATGCATCAAAAAAATATGTACTGATCAAGCTTACTTACCAGCTTTTAAGATTCTAGCACGAGCCTTCTCAGTGACCTTGAGTGCACAAATTTTCAACTTTGGGATTTCAAAGATCCTAGCATCATCAGTGATAGTTCCCACAATGACAGCTGTCAAACCATCACGACCTGGCTTCTTCATTAACCTACTGACTCTTGAAAGAGAAATTGGGGGTCTGTTGATTTTGCTCATAAACAGTCTCTTCAGGATAATCTTGTTGAATTTAGCTCCAGTACGACGGGCCAAATAACGGTAGAGCTAAAACAAAAAAAAAACACTGTATACTATAGTATGGCAATCATGAAATCTAAAATATTTTTGTTAAAAACCTCTTAAAAAATTTTTAGATGTGCTAAAATACTAAAAGAACATCTTTTTTGGTAATTTTAAAGACTGTAAAGAACATTAATTAAAAGAAATATCATTACTCTGATGCCTCACACACTTAATGCTGCTTTAAACAATTACAATTTTTGCCTTTTTTTGGATAAAAATGGTAAAATAAAAATCATATGCAAAACACCACTCAAGATGACAGAAATTTAAAATTATTATCAAAAAATGGCATTAAATTATTTTCATATTTCTCTAAAATACTTTTCTTATTACTGCTTTCTCCCTTCAACATCCTTAAATAAAAAAATATATTTTGGCACTATTTTTTTTAAAAGCTAAAAAACCAGTGAAAACTTGAAAAAGCTAAGTTTTTTATTTTATGAATTGACATTTAAAAAAGAAAAATATAAAATGTGACTAAAGTTATAGCTTAAATATGTAAAAACCTAAAAAAATATCTGATAAACAAAAACATTACTGCCAAGGTTATTGCTTCAATCACACTAAAATATTTTAGGCCTTGAACTACATCATTTTAAAAAAAATTCTCTGATTCATAAATAAAAGTTAATATTTTCATATTGGAGGACCTCAGTTTGAAATATAGTTATATATTGAGTCTTAGTTAAAGCTCAGCCATTCCAGCTAAAAGTCCACCACACCAACAAAGGCATTAACCTACTCTTTGTGACCAATTATATATTTTTTAATTTGCCTCCAAAAGCTGAAACTGTTTCTATTAAAAAAGTAATTTAAAATCCTTTGTCACAAAAAAATGTCAAAAACATGAAATTTGGGCATTTTCTTATATTAAAGGATTACTTAAACTTTTTACTCTCAAATATTTTTGCACACTATCCATTAATAATTGTATAAAAATCAATAAAGTAGGCTTGCTAGTATTACCAAGATTTATTCATTTTGCATAAATCACTTTTCTTGTAATTTAAATATTGTTTCTATTTTGAATGGAAATAGTGTTTTGTCCATTATGTAACATTTTGTTTGTTCAATTCTTAACCTTTTCATTCTTTGGTAAAATAGTAACAAATATTATTTAAGTGTGATTTTAACTTTACAATTATATTAAATCTTAGCATTTTTTGATGTCCTATTGGCAAATAAATAAATAATACAAAAATGAATGAAGGTATGCTTCTTTTTCCTGTTGCGTCCGTTACGCATATTAAAAGGCTTTTTACCAACTTAATAAAGTAGATAAAAAATAGGTTTACATTTCAATTGTTTGAGTACAATCAATGTATTTATATTTTGGGTAATTACGCAGTATACGGTTTTCTGCCATTTTTGATTTTTTTTGAAAAATTCTTTATGGGGGCACCTTCTAGGGTCCCTAGGGCCCCAAATCCGTCTGCGCCGGTTGGTTTTTTTTTTGATTTTTTTTGTTTTTTTTTAATTTTTTTTCACTAAAACAAACCAAACCAACACAGTCCAACCCAACCTAATCCAAACCAACCCAAAACAATTAAAAAAACACTTTACAACCCCCCCCCCTGGGCACCCTTTTTTCTCGTTAAAAAAAAAAAAAAAAATCGGGCGCAGGCGGATTTGGGGTCCTAGGGACCCTAAAAGGTGCCCCCATAAAGAATTTTTCAAAAAAAATCAAAAATGGCAGAAAAGCGTATACTGCATAATTACCATTTTTTGGTATCAGTGTTAACATATTTGCATTGCCTAATGGCAATATTTAATTTTAAATTTAAAAAAATTGTGCAAGGTGTGCGTCCGTTACGCTGGAATGGCTGAGCTAAACTAGGCAGAAAGCATCAAAATAAAAAAAATAGAAACATCTATCAATATACCATCCTAGTATGTCAATGGAAACATCACATTATATTTGTTAAATTATGAGCAAGGCCCCATTTTTGTATGTCAGCCTCTTTTTAATGGTAAGGAAAAAAAGGACAGATATACAGTATTAGCACTAAATTTATGCTTATCAAATGATTAAATGGGGACTAAATGCATAAAATTAACTTAAAATCATGGAACAGTAATTTCTTGAATGTCACATATGCCTCTTTAAAAAAAAAAGAAAAAACAACCATGCAGTAGCAACTGACAAAACAAACATAACCCAACTTCTTTGACAAATCGTAGAAAAATAAGAAAAAAACCAGTTGAAAAAGAAAAAAACTGCCATTCTAATAAATGTAATGGGTAGTTGAATAGGATGCGTTAACAAAAAACAGTGAAAGTATAAACTCACCTTTACCAACAGCCGTAAATAAACATCCTGGCTTTTGGGTTCTTCTCGCCTAACCTTTCGGTCGTATTTGTGGTTTATATCGATACCCTAAAAAATTTACAAAAATACTATTAGAGCACTGTAGAGGCATCCTTTGGTGATTAAAAGACTACATTATAAACTTAATTAAATTTTGGATTATTTGGATAAAATTGGATATTTAGGGACACCTACCATCTTTGACAAAATGTACCGAAAAAAGAAGGAGTGACAACAGCGCCATTACACGGTGGTAAACGTCAAAAACTCGCAGAGAAAGTAAAATGGTTAGCTAGTAGGTCGACTGCCATTAGCATTTTTTTGCGAGATTCCATAAAGCAAATTTTAATGAGGAGTGAGGGCCAATTGCACCGCTCTGATAAACCTACGTTATAGTGGTTATAGTCGTTTCTCATAAATCCCTCCTTCCTTTGCCTTGGGATCGACTATGAATCCGGCTCCAAGAGCCGTCTTCATGAATCTCCTCTGAGGCCTAATTCTTGAATTTCAATAGAAGAAACGATCCCTCAAGTGAAGAGATCAATCCCGGGAAATGATCCCATTCCCCAAAAAAAACATGATTTTTCTTGGAACCTCTTCTTAATTTTAGATCTAGATAGATAGAAGATATAATTTACGCGCATGCATGTCTGAGAAATGGAATTGATCCCAGGCTTTGGAGTCGGGGAGCATGAACACCCAATTTTTGATAGAATGGAATGAGCGATCCCCGCTCAAGAATACGAACTGCGTTCGATGTGGGATCATTCGACACAAATCTATGTCGTTCCCTGCTCAAGAATTCAGGCCCTTTCATATTCCTTGGCAGAAGGTGACCTTAAGATTTCGCCAAGGCAACCTTGCTGAACTATAAATACCGTTTTGGCCAAAAGACACCTCAAGGATGCTTTGTTCCTAGAAGGAATAACGATGATTACGTCCTCCTATACGCTTAATACAAAATAGCTCATTCCACCAATGAATTAATTATGATTAAAGGTCAATCGGACAAATTTGGAGTTGCACCAAGCGTGGCCACCCTGAAATTGGGCAACCTGGCTTTAAATTTACAAATGGAAATTATGGGTTGTCAACGTTGATGTAAATGAAGCTTGACCGAACAGGCTAATCGAATTCATCCCAGTTCTTAGTTCAAACGCACGGCAACTGTCCCCCCAGTCAAACGTCAAACAATACTTTCCAACTGTCAAAAAAATGTTTCTCAACAATAGATTTTCCACAATATTTTTTTAACTTTTCAGAATTTTCAAGACTTTCCCATCCAATAAAAGGAAAAAACAACCAATGCTGAATTGATTGGACAGAACGGTACAACTGTCAAAGCCACGGCAAATTCGTAAAGGCGAATAAAGTGACAGGTAATTAAAGGTTAAGTTTGGCCCCTTTTTTAATGTTCTTTTTTCGAGGTTTTTTAGTGTTTATTTGTATATATAAGGTCATAACTATATTTGGAAATACATTCTGTTATTTTATTGCAGCCAGCTATTAAGTTATTGTTAAATTTGGAGGTAAATAGAAGGGGATTTCCACTGGAGTTACCTTCACTGATGTCTAGGTGTTTATATAATTGATTTGCAGTTATTTAAGTGTAATAGATGCAATGCAAAACAGAAGAAAATAACTGCAAGACGTTTTGGTATAATTAGCCCATCATTGGAAACTAAAAGACTTTTCTTTTTTCTTCTAGAAAAATGGCTGTCAAACAGAAAAATGTTGTTGCAGGGGTGACTTCCACTGCAGAAGTACGCCTGCAAATTATTTTACGAGCCTTGCAAAGTTTTCAGACTAGAGAAGACACTGTAAACTTTTATGGCCAGATTGTTATTGGTTTAGGCACAGTAAGTTTTTAAAATGTGTATTTTTTTGGTACCTATTAAAACACTTTTTTGAGAAACTCTAAATTTTATTTGTTATTTGAATGGGTCTTTGTATATGCAACTTTTGATTTGGTGTTATACAACAATGACTGTTTGGTCATGGTAGATTCTGGTAAACTAATGAAATTTGAGGAGGTAAACATTTAAAAAAAATTGAATATTTTTAGGTTACTGTGCCCAGCGACCCGGTGGCTTATATGAAATTTATTGAAGATATTAGAAGTGTCCAACATATACTAGTTAAAGAATGTGCCAATAAAGATGTTATGTTCCTTACTTTGAAGGCACTTTATGATGAAATTTCAAATCCAGCCAAGAACCCATCGCCTGTCATGTCAATTGTTTTACAGTTGATTTATATTGAGCAAATTCCAGGTAAAAATCATTGTTTTGTTTGATTTTTAGTTTGCCATACATAGCTACTTAATTACTTTGTTTATACAGGCCTCTTAAAGCGCTTTTTTATAAGGACAGTTTGAAAATGTTGTCATATAAACACCACTAAAACCATTTTAAGCACTAAATCGAATATATCCTAAAGCGGTTTATCGCTTTAAAACCCACCTTAGGGTCTTTATAAACACTTAAAAACGCTTTAGCATATTTCTTCAAACCCAAAGAAATATTCAACCCTGGTTTTTCGAAAAATCTGTTGTTAACAAAGTTGTTTTAATTGTTTTTTCTTTAAACTGACATAATTAATGACATTTAATAAAGGACATATAAACACCCAGAGAAAGCGATTTCATTTAAAACTGTCCTTATATAAAAGCGCTTTTAGGTGCATATAAATGTAGTAAATGTTTCTAAGATACATTAAGTTGACTTCTTAAAGCTTCTAAAAGAACTGAGCTTTTGAAATTGTTAGATTGATTACCAGTCAACTTGTTTTTATGTATCAAACTTTGGTATTTATCTATACAATAAAAACGCATCATGTGCCAAATTATTTATTAGAACAAAAAGATTCAAAAAAACTGCTACACAAAACTCTATTTTTTACAAAGGGTTAAAGTTATTTAATGAATTAACAATTGATATTAAATTTTGCACCACAGTTGTAATATTTTAAAGCTGCCTAAAAAAATATTTAAAAACCAAAAACAACCTAGTGTAATAATAACTACGATATTCACAGTATTTTTATTATATATTATTTAATTAATCTCTTTCTCTCTTTCATAATGCTTTTGTGATTGACTTTGATAACTTAAACTACCTACCTACCTAATTTTAATTTAGTTTTATTTTGCCTTATCATTATTTTTTGTTTGTCCTTGGCTTTCTTTTGTTTTACATTAATTATATATATTTTAATATTTATTTTATTTGCTAACTTGTACTTTAGGTCCTTTATCTTATTTTTTGAAATTGGTTTTGTTTACTTTACTCATTACTTTGTTCTTACAACTTTTATTTTTGTCGTTTAAATTTGTTTTTGTTTTACAATTTATTTTATTTGTCCTCATTTTTCTACCAAACTTTTGTTTTACATTTTTATCTTTATTGTTTCATGTTCTTATTTATACCTACCTACTATTTTTAGTTTCATTCCTACTATTTATTATTGTCATTGTATATTTACCGTTTTTATAATATGTTTCACCTAGGTTCAAAAGTATTTTTCACATATGTTCATAAGGTAATTTATATATTTTCTATTTTATAGTTTTGTGACTTTTTGACACTCTATTTTTGTGTAATTAGTTTCATGCTAAATAAAAGATTATTATTATATGGCATTCTACAGTTCCAAAGCTAATTCCAAGAATGCTCAGAAGGCTCGCATACATCAAGATTTATTTTTTTAGCTGCTGTTAAGTTTATCCTAAACTCTGGATATCCCGATCAAAACCTGGAAAGAGCTTTGTACACCTTGTGCATGTGGCTTACTAAATGGACATGGACTGAGAACTTGGGTCCCCTGGTGTTAGCATTTATGGAAGGTAAAAGTGTTCTTCTAAATTTGCTTATTTGGACGTCTCACGACAAATTTTTTAGTTTTGCTTGAAAAATTATTGGTTTCTAGAGAAAACCTAACAACTTTTGTGCTTTAATAGTTTAAAATACACTATTTTGAGAGCTGTTTAACTCGAAAGTTATTTTAGCTTGCATGTCACCTGCTGTTTAGTTGAGTTGACTGACTCTTAGAAAAAAATTAAAATAGGTATTTATAGTTTAAAATACTGTGAGTATATTTCCTGTAATTATTTTAGGACTTGAAGGTGAACATCACTATGAGATACTAATGGAAGTTACCTTAGTTACCATTGAGCCGCTATTTAAATTACTAATTTTGCCACCTAGTAGGCCATATGTGTGGCCAGTAGTTCACCATATGCTCACCAGAGTTCAGCATGATCCACAGGTATAAGATTTAAAATGGATCAGAAACTGTGTTTTTTTATTGAAAAAAAAAACAGTTTTACTGTGATACTTATTTTTTTTTGGGTTAATATTCCTTTAGTTTTTAATGTAGAGAGTAATAGGAAAATGTGAAAAAAGGACAGGAAAAAAACCTTTTCCAAAAAGACATATTTACAAGCATTTTTATTAACTTATTCAACATTTAAAAAAAAAACAGGATATATCTTTATGTTCTGTATACTTGAGGACCTCTGCTTTGTTTTTGTTTAAGTTATTTCTAAAAGATGTAAAAAATCACACACTTTGACAGCCTGCATCTCGAAAACAAAGGATCCCATGTTGATAATATTGCAAAATTTTACACGACGCATTACTACCAGCCGTAATTTTAGGTGTTTCACAAAATAATCCCCCACGTGCCCAAATTAGTTCAAATCCTGTGCAAAGAAGAAACCGGCCGAGAGTTTCTGGAAAGCCTGGTTCACCTATGTGCCAAGTTGATGGAACATTTTCCTGGCCATACTGAACTTTATGCCCCCTTAAAACAAGTTCTGGGGCCCCATTTTGTCGGTTCCAGTTACAAGAAGGGCCTGAACTGCCAGGCATGGGCCGATGGGTTCGGTTTAGGGGCCCCTGTCAGGGGTGTGAAGGGAAAAGTTGGGTTGTATAATCTAGGTAAGTCAAGACGAGCAAAGTTGTAAAAAACAATACGTCTATCCCCCCAAAAACTTGGACAATGAGTAATATGGTCTTTCTACAAGGACATTTTTTTTTTTTTAAATTGTTTCAGGGTTGTAGGCTCCCTTCATAAATTAAAGATTTTTGAGTGAAAGTGTTCCTAGGTATTGGGAAAGGAAGGTTGAAATTTTGTCTGGTCATATGTCTTTGTCCAGAACCATAAATATTATTAAGTCATCTAAATTTAGGGCCAAAGGGGTGTTCTGTGTTAGAGGAGAGGACAGCTGACAGAAATGGCTATACTCTTAAAAACTCTTTATTTTTTTTTAGGCAACACATGCTACATGAACAGCGTGCTCCAAGCCCTGTTCATGACGAAAACCTTCCGCAACGAAATCTTGCTTTTCAACACTGGCATGATGCCGCTGTTCTCCAAGTTGCAGGTGCTCTTCGCCCTCCTTCAACATTCTAAGAAGATGTCATTGTCACCGAACGAAATTTTAAAGTTGATGAGACCACCCGGTTTCCTTTTGGGACATCAGCACGACAGCAGCGAGTTTTTGGGCTTTCTTTTGGACACGTTACACGAGCAAGAAAAGAGTAGTAGTGGAGCTGGTAAGAATAGTTTTTCTAAATGTTTTGTTTCTTCCTCTTTGAAGAATCCTCCTCTGATCCCAGTATTATCTTCTTCTGTTTTTGATAATTTTGTTTGCTTTATTCACTCCTGATGTTTGCATAGTTCCTACCCCCCTCACCAACTGACCTCCCTCCCCTCCCACCTCCCTGGAGTTAGGGGTGGGGTTATAGTTTTATAACATGTGACACATCAATTTTTTTTTTTAATTTCAGGAAATCAGAGCTGCCTTTTACTTATGTAAAAATCATTTTCAGGTGTTCTAGCCGGGAGCCACCTTGCCCTTAACGATTTTGTTTTGCCTCTAGGGGAGCCTCTCGACGCGATGATCGAGCTCCTCCCCCCCACCGTCGTTCAACAGGCGTTCGGCGGCAAAACCGTCACGGTGTCGCACTGCAATGAGTGCGGCACCAAGAGCGACAAAGTAGACAACTTCAGAGAGTTGTCGCTATCTTTCCCAAGCAACGGCGACAATCAGTCGGTGCAGGACCTGCTCGACTACTACTTGCAGCCGGAGCAGCTGTGCGGCGACAACCAGTACCGGTGCGACGTATGCGACGGCTTGACGGGTGAGCGGTTAATACAGTTTAAGTTAACAGGTGATTTGCAGGTTTATGGGCGAGTGGTTGATACATTTTTCGGTCGACGGGTGAGAGGTTGATACGTTTTTATGTTGACGAGTGAGTGGTTGATACATTTTAGGTTGGAGGATGAGTGGTTAATACATTTTTAAGTTGGGCGGGTGGTTGATACTTTTTTATGTTGGCGAGTGAGTGACAATTTAGGTTGGGTGATGAGTGGTTGATACATTATCAGGTTGGTGGGTAATTGGTTGATACATTTCTAGGATGGAGGGTAAGTGTTTACTACATTTTAGGTCGACGAGCGAGTGGTTGATACGTTTTTATGTTGGCGAGTGAGTGGTTGAAACGTTTTTGGGTTCACGGGTAAATGGTTGATACAATTTAGGTTGGATGATGAGTGGTCGATACATTTTTAGGTTGGTGGGTAATTGGTTACTATATTTTTGGTCGACGGGCGCGTGGTTGATACATTTTAGGTTGGAGGTTGAGTGGTTGATACATTTCTAGGATGGAGGGTAAGTGTTTACTACATTTTAGGTCGACGGGCGAGTGGTTTATACGTTTTTATGTTGGCGAGTGAGTGGTTGAAACGTTTTTGGGTTCACGGGTAAATGGTTGATACAATTTAGGTTGGAAGATGAGTGGTCGATACATTTTTAGGTTGGTGGGTAATTGGTTACTATATTTTTGGTCGACGGGCGCGTGGTTGATACATTTTAGGTTGGAGGTTGAGTGGTTGATACATTTTTAGGATGGAGGGTAAGTGTTTACTACATTTTAGGTCGACGGGCGAGTGGTTGATACGTTTTTATCTTGGCGAGTGAGTGGTTGAAACGTTTTTAAGTTCACGGGTGAGTGGTTGATACAGTTTAGTTTTTAGGTGGTGGGTAATTGGTTACTACATTTTAGGTTGACGGGCAAGTGGTTGATGCATTTTAGGTTGAAGGTTGAGTGGTTGATACATTTTTAGGATGGAGGGTAAGTATTTACTACATTTTAGATCGACGGGCGAGTGGTTGATACGTTTTTATGTTGGCGAGTAAGTGGTTAAAACGTTTTTAAGTTGGCGAGTGTGTGGTTGATACATTTTAGGTTGGAAGATGAATGGTTGATTAATTTTTAGGTTGGCAGGTTAGTGGTTACTACATTTTAGGTTGGGAGCGACGAGTTGATACAGTTTTGGATTGACAGATGGTGTTTTTTAGATGGCGAACGCATAACAAAAGTAGTACAAGCCCCGGCCCGACTGATCTTGACGCTGAAACATTTTCGATATGACCCCATGTCACAAACCCGCACAAAGTTGTTGCAAAGTGTCAAACTGGACAACCACATAAATCTTGAAGGAGCCCAATACGATCTGTACGCCGTGGTGGTGCATTGTGGAACCAGTGTGGATTCAGGTAAGTCCTTTAATATGCCCTCCTATTTTTTCTGAGTTCACAGATTTTGTTTCATTTGCTTATGGCCCGATCTTAAAATCCGAATGTGGGTCAAGTCATGAATTTGCTGTGAAAAAGACAAGGACAAGCAAAACACTCGGACACAGACCGCCAGCGTTTTTCTTTGGCTGATAATGACCGCCAGAGAGAGAAATTGGTAGATATTTATGCATAAAATGTATGAGGAGATCTCTGATAGTGGTGGTTTCTATAATGCAACCATTGCCCTATTTTTTGTTCAATCTTTGAAATATCGATTCATGTTTTTACATTTTTGCACTTTTTGGCTTTTGAGGAAAATGAAACTCAATTTTTTTTTTTGGTCAGTGGTAGTTGGTAGAGTAGTACACAGCTAGTCAGTTATTTAGAGGATAGTATAAATTATGTTCTAATTATTAAGAAGAAGTATTGCCTAAAAAACCTAACAGCGGTGCCGGTAACTTATTCCAGTTAAAGCTGACTTGTAACTTGAACTTTGTTTTTTTTAACTTTAGGTCACTACTATACCTTCGCCAAAGACAACACCGAATGGTACAAATTTAACGATAGTTACGTAAACAAAGCAACCGAAGAAGAACTACACTGTTTAAAACCGCCAGAAACACCTTACATCTTGTTTTATAGCAGAGAAGACTTAAGCGAGCCAGAAGTAAGTAGAATTTTCCCGTTTAATACATTTTTGGCACCCTTAAAGAAAGAAGTTTGTACAGTATTGATATTATAAAGTTGGTGATTGAGTCACAATGTTTATTTAGTTTTCTAATGCCCGTGTGCACGGGTTTGGCTTGAAATATAAGCCGAGCTTAAGATTTAGTTTTGGTGTGCAATGGTGTGGAATATCATGTAAGTGGCACTTAAGCTGCAGTTAAGATAAGCCGTAGAATTACTTCGACTTAAGCGCATTTTGAGGTTATGTGAGGTATTTTTTTGATTATCTTTTTAAACAAAAGCCATTACTTTAATCAGATTATAAAACTGTTCCGTTGCCTTAAAATATTTCTGTGATTATAATAGTGGTCTGTGCTTAAAATGGAACTTCTTTGGGATGACGAAGAAGATGAAGAATTAGACTTTGTAATTAATGGAATACCTACCAAAAAGGATTTTTCAAAGGATGAGATGAAGATACCTTTTACAAAAAGTTTAGAATGTCCAAAAAAAATCATGTTTTTTTTCGCTAAGCGAATAATTCACCTTTTTTTTGCAAATTTGTTGTAAAGAAACTGAAAAATGGGTTGGGTTAGTCAGTTGGTGTAATAATTAGTATGTTCAATCAAGCATCTTGTTCTTCATATGTCACGCTCTTTGTCGGAACAGAGAACATGCTCTATGAAAGAAAAAGAAGACAATCTTTTTAATATGTATTATATAATATAATATCCTTTATTTGCCAACTATATCTTATACAGACAAAGCAACGTCAAATTTTTAGTACACATAATGACCTACTTGAAATTTACATTTATGTAAATGCTTAACACTAGCTTAGCACAAAGTCTTAAGATTATATCATCTATATAAAAAATAAAGTCATTAAAACATCTTAAAGGTTAAAGTATAAAATATGACAATAAATAATAATTAACAGACAACATTTAGACAAAAAATATGTAAAATGGAACAAAATTTGAACATGAAGAAATATGTATTAGTTTAATAATCAAATTTAAAAGAATAAAACATTTTTTCTGCTAAAAAATTTTTGGTTTTTGATTTGAAACTTTGCAGACTTTGAGTCTGCCGTATTTCAATGGGTAGCATATTATAGGCCTTGGTTGCCCTATAAACAGGGCCTTTCTCAAAGAAAGTAGATTTATGGGAGGGTATATATTGATTATGATGTGAAAACATATACTAAATAAATAGTCAGTTTTTATAGTTAACCAATAATAGTAGTTTTATTTTAAAACAACCTCAAATTTGACGTATTTTTTTGACAGCTGACAGGTAATAATCATGATCACCACACAAAAAATGAAGATAACTGCCACGTTGCCAATAATTTCCTTACTTTTTCTAAGTGGAACATATTCGGAACTTTTGCAAACCAAGTAAATCTCAAGGGTCACCCTCAGTTCAAGCGGCACTTGAACAAGTGGGAGAAGAAAGGAGAAATAAGCACGTTCTGGATCCAAATTCCTACGGTTTAGATCTAGGGAATTGATTTCTAGCAATTCCACACAAAATAAATTTACTTCTCCCCAATGTTCGCAGATGGCGCCACTTGTATTGATATCACAACGTAAAAACATGTTACTTATATTACATATGGGGTGTCCCAAAAGTCTGAGTCCACTCCAATATCTTCAAAATCAAAAGAGGCGGAGGAGGAAAAAATAGCAAAGATTTGAAAATGGGGCCCTAATTTGTACATAAAGAAATTCTCGTTAAAATGTGTTTTTCTTTTAAATTTTCTGTCGTAAGCACTGCTAAAGCGAGAAGTGCAAAAAAAGTTTTCCACCTGTTTTTGTTTTGTTGCAGAGCCTACCGTGTACAGTCCTGTCCTCCGACCTCCAGCTGGTCCTCACCAAGGACGCGTCGGAGTCCGACCTCGAGAACCAGAGGACGAGCCTCTACCGCAACATTGGCCGACGGACCAATCACAGGAAAAACGACGAGGACGACCCGCCCCCTCCCGGCTGCGGGGGTGGGGGTTTCTCAGCCACCTCCGGAAACATGTTCGTGTGTTAGCTGTCAACAGCGTCGAGGAGAGTTCGAGGATGGCTTGAGGTAGGAACAATGTTATGTTAAGTTTATATGTTGGTTGAAAAACGAATTCGATTCAGATATTTTTGTGTACTTTTCGTTTGCTAATGTAGATGTACAGGGTGTCCGAAAAATTCGAGTACCCTCTAACAGTGAGTTCTTGGCTTGCTTATTTGACACTCGGTAGCCAAATGCTTGTGTTTTTTTTTTTTAATTTTAAAGAATTTTACGCGGGAAATATTAAAAATAATAATAATTTTGAGAAATCAAGTTTACATGCTCATCTTTTACAAAAAAGTTTTCTAAGAGTTTTTAAATAAAATTAAAAAAACTTTTTTGTAAAAGCAATGGGTTAGATAACAAAGAATCGCCGAATATTAATTTTTTTGTTTAACTGATTAAAGTGCAACCAGCCTCATTACGGATTTTGCTATTTTTTTTTATCTGTTAGAACATATAATAAATCTTCAGGGAGACTGTGTCTGTGCTGAATTTTAAAAAAATATTTAATGTACAGGGTGACCATTTATAAAGTTCCATTTGGGAAAACTTTTTTGTTATTTGGCACAATATACAGGGCGTTCGCTCCGCCCCCTTAATTGTGGCACGACCAGCAACTAAAGATGATATTTTTAATTTGGCTTGTCTGCCTCTTTGGGTTTCGGAGGTATTAGGAGAGACTCGGACTTTTGGAACGTCCTGTATGTCTATGTTTTCTTTCTTTGGCGTTATTAATGATTT
The DNA here is from genome assembly GCA_963921995.1 of Oxystoma pomonae. Lineage (NCBI taxonomy): Eukaryota > Metazoa > Arthropoda > Insecta > Coleoptera > Brentidae > Oxystoma > Oxystoma pomonae. The sequence goes on along the minus strand of OY998170.1, from coordinate 4,387,661 downwards.
GATGGAGTACAGGGTGCGTATTTTAGCAAAAATCGTGCCTAGTTTTGTACAGGGCGTTTATAACTAGAACACTCAGTATCTTTTTTATCATTGAAAATAAAGGGAAGGTCTAAATTCAAAAATTTCTTGGCAAATTGCAATGAGCTTAAGCCCTATAACAACTTTTTTTGTTGCCCTTGGTATACGAGGTGCGTCAATAAAGACAATTTTTTAAAATAGAACACCCTGTATATTTTTGCATTTTTGAATTTCTAAAAAAATTAGCTTTACAAAAATACCAAGCGCTATTTCCATATCTTTTGTACTCCCTGAGATATTTGCGTTTAAAGTTTTAATAATTGTAGAAATGAAAATATATTGGAAATGAGCAACTAATAGCCACCAATATTTTAATAATATATACTCAAAAATCTAGTGGCCTTGAAAAAAAAACGATTGAAGGCAGAGTATATTTTATCAAAATTTTAAACGCAAATATCACAGAAACTACAAAAGATATTTAAATAGCGTTTAGTATTTTTGTAAAGCTAATTTTTTTAAAAATTCAAAAATATAGAGGGTGTTCTATTTTAAAAAATTATCTTTATTGCCACACTCTGTATACCAAAGGGAACAAAAAAAGTTCTTATAGCGCTTAAGTTCGTTGCAAATTTCCAAGAAATATTTGAATTCAAACCTATCCTTTATTTTCATTAAAAAAAAAAGATACTGAGTGGTCCAGTTATAAACAAACAACCTGTACTGTCTGTGCTAGAAAGTCTTACAATCTCCAAGATCAGTTGAGTATGGGCCACCCTGTATTTAGACTTTGTAAAGGTCATAATACATTGAGTTTTATGATGATTTAACAACCTTTTTAAATTGAAAAAAGACAAAAGGTATTTGTTTTTTTTTTTGGTTAATTTTCGTTGGTTCACCATTTTATGACTCATTGGCGACGGTTTTAATTAAAAACCGCTTTATAGAAAGAGTCTACATGTCCTTTGACAGCGTTTTCAGGCAACTCTTGCAGTACTGGCAACCCCAGTGAACTTGGAGCCGGTTTCTCAATAGCGGGTTACCAGAGAGTTAAATTAACTCGTGCTATAAATCCCAGTTTTTTGCTGTTTCAAGCCAATATTTTTTTTAGGTTAACCCTGAGGTAAGGTAACTTACCCTTACCCTGAAGCCCTGGTTAATCTGGAGTTAATTTTAATCCACTTTTGAAAGATTTCGACAAGGTTATGTTGCTCGAGTTTACGCTAATTCGCCATTGAGAAACCGACCCTTAACCTTACAAACTGGAAAGAAAGCATCTGAATCGGGCGCGCACCATAAGTGCAAAACAGATATTGTTTTTGTGAATTCAGTTTTATGGTGTGTTTTATGTTATTTACTGAGTTTATTTGGGTGAATATCAAAAATTGCCACCTTTCAAGGTAGAAATTTAGAAAAAGTTCAGGTTAGAATAAAAAACTTATTTTGGGGAAATATTGCTGAGGCGTCAGAGATCCCAGGAAAAATTGCTGCAGCGCAGTTTTTATAAAAAACCGACCTGCCAAAGTAGTATGTGCTGTTATATCTGAATCTCTCTTCTTCTTTTTTAGTCTTTCTTACTTAGTTCGTTTTGTTTTAGCCATGTGTGAAAAAAATATTTTTATGAAAATAAGAAAGACAAATCATTTATCTACCTCTCCTGGAGACACCTAGCACTCCCGGCATTAAAGTGACACAGGAGATATGAATGAATGAATGTAGAAATGCGGGCGGGACAATTTAGCCCTGGAAGCCTGCCTTTTTCTCAAAAGAACAGATTTTTCTGTGCTGCAACTTTCTTACATCGCCTGGGGCCAGCAGATAGTTCCCAAGGTGCGACTCTCTTGACCTGGCAAGAGCAGGAAACTCCAGCAGGACATGCAAGGACGATTCCTCGTCCTTTATGCACCATCGTCACTCTGAGCAATTCCCAGCGTCTCTAGGTGCTATAGAAAAGAACAAGTTTTTCTCAATGAAATTATAAAGGAATGTAAAACCTAACAAAATATATATTGATACCTAACCTCAACTATTATGACATATTTTTGTTGACGTTCTGTTTTCGTAAATTTTTATAAACAAATGCAGGACTTTCCAAAAAACTTTATTTGTCTCAAAAACTACCAGAAACACAACAAACACTGTAAGTGCAAGGTTTTCAGATCGATTTACCCCACCAGGACATGTATTCTTGAACAGGGAGCGTCATAGATCTATGGCGTATGATCACATGGGATGAAAACGTTATATTTTTGTGCGATGATCCGACCTTACGGATCTCATGAGAATCATACGTTTCGGATCGCATGGTCCGAAACCGGGGAACAGCGTTGAATCTAGTGACACTTGCACAATAAAGAGGTGTTTAGAGAGAAGGAACGATCCCTCAAGAGAAGGGATCAATCCTGGAGAATGATCACATCCCTCGAAAAAAAGATGCTTTACTTTGAAGCCTCTTCGAAATTTTAGATTGAAAAATATACATTTTACGCGCATGCTGGCCTGAGAAATGGGACCGATCCCTGCCTTTGTAGTCGGGGAGCGCGAACACCCAATTTTTGATAGAATGGAATGAGCGATCACCGCTCAAGATTACATAATACGTTCGATGTGGGATCATTCGACACGAATCTATATCGTTCCCTGCTCAAGAATTCAGACCTGGGGTTGCCTTTAGGTTTCTTTGCTGAAGGCGACCTTGGCAGAAGGTGCCCTTAATATTCCGCCAAGGCAACCTTGCTGAACAATGAATAAAGGATGCTTTGTTCCTAGAAGGAATAACGATGATTACGTCCCCCTATATCTCAAGAATTAGGGCCTAAGAGAGATAAGAAAAAACTGGTGATAAAAGTTAAAGCCCTTAAGAAAGTAGAAAAGCTGTGTTTTGATTGTTTATACTCTTATAAAAAACCAACAGCAGTTATGTTATTTAAAAAAAAACATATAAAACACAATTACCAAATTGATACTAAGCTATGTTCAATTTTTTTAAAGAATAAACGCGTGGTGACATGTCAGAAGAGGTTGATTTTGACAAATTTAATTTTTTTTGACAGGCTAGTTTTAAGTTTTTTTAAAAATATATATACTTTATACCTAGGCTCCTTTTCTTTAAGCTCCTAAACAAATATTCTTAAAAACTAACTGAGTAAATAGGTAGTTACCTAGGGCTGCTCTGTCTGCTATTAGGTCGGACAGGGTTAACTCTGCCCTTGTATTGAAGTGCAAACGTGTCTTGACAACTATGGCAAGGCACAACAAGGTCAATCTTCTCTGAGTCCCGGGACATGAAGGTGTAGCGGGAAATAAAGAGGCCGATAGATTGGCTAGACAAGGATCATCAACCGATCCGGTAGGTCAGGAACCCATACTAGGCATTCCGGCATGCCGAGTCATAACGGCCCTGAAAAGTCAATTGGTGAGGGGAGCGCCAAAAAATCAAAGTCCTGATTGGTGAGGTGAGCGCCAAAGAAGCAAAGTCCTTGCTCCAACTAGGTAGGAAGAATGTTGTGAGAGGCAACAGGGCTCCTAACGGGACGCTGTGGCATCAACAAACACCCAGAGACGCTGTGAATTTCCGAAGACTCAGAGTGTCGATGGTGCATGAGAGTCACATCTTGGGAGCTATCTGCTGCCCCCAGGCGATGTAGAAGGTTGCAGCCTAGAAAAATGCTCTTTTGCGAAAGAGGCAGGCTTCCAGTGGCCTACGTACATGAGAATTGTCCTGCCCATTCATTCATAGGTAGTTACCTTAAAGGTGGCAATTTTGTGATATCCTCCATTTACGAAATGTATTCTTTATCATAGCAATTTGGCTCTAAACAAACCCAACCGACCCCATGGACCTTTCTAGTTTGTAAAGTTGAGTTAACTCGTATTTTTATACAGGCTGTGAAAGGCTTGAGTGAAAATATTTTGTTCGGTAATGGGAAAAGATAAAATAAGAAAAAAGTTCATAATTTTTTGTCTAAATGTTAGATTTTTTGCAATATTTGGAGGACTCATACCTACTAGACTGCCTATATAAAAACAATTCAAGGAGTCCTTATAAACAGAGTCAGTTTATCACGAAATATAAAAAAGTTCCTCGAAGGTTTTTGTTTTTAAATGTAAAAAAGGCACAATATATCGAACTGAAGTCGATGAAATTGATTTTTTTAATATGATTTCCTTATAAGTATATATATTTTTATAAATAGTGTAAATATAAAAAGTAAGAAAATGAAAACTGGCAATTAATATGTGTATTTTCTAACTTATTAACTAGATTAAAAGAAGAGTCGAATAAATACAAAGTTTGTTCAAATTCCAAAATAGTTTAGTTTCCTATACAGGGTGATATGAACCTCAAAAAGAATAATTGGTCTCCCAAATTTACTTATAATAAGTCCCCGAACCACCCTTTGTAAATAATTGCTCATTTTTCCTGTAATAACAAATATGATTATCAGGAAACTGTTTCACTTTTGAGAATAAAAATCCTGATGGTTAATTTTAAATTTTTAGGGAAAAAGGATGCTGTGTGTATCAAAAAATTTTCCCTTTAAAAAGGAACGTTTTAGAAAATCGGCATTTCTAGAAAAATGTGATACACATGTTTAGTGGTTGTAAATAATATTATAAATAGGTATTTTTAATTATTTCTTATGTGGGTATGTCAAGTATTTTATGGTTTTAGTTTTTCTTTATTAAATGAAGATGGTTCTTTATATTTAGAGATATGATTTTTTATTAGTCTCATCCAACTTGCTATACTGCTCACCAAAAAAATTACGTAGGACATATTTTTTAATGCTTAAAAGTACTGAATTTAAAAAAAAAAGATCTTTCCTAATAATAATATTAATTTGATTAATTTTTCTAAAGAGGCTCACCTGTTTACCAAAATTAGATTTTTTTTTTGGGGACCAGTATATTTTGAGGAAAATAAAATATAATTTAAAAACTATTCAATAAGTAAAACTAGCTTTATAGTTTGTTTTAAAAATAAAAAGAAACCTTATTATTTACTAATACAAAATATACATTTATTAATACCTACAACAATAAAATTAGTAACAAAATGAAAATTAAAAACAGTTCAAACTTAAATGCTAAAGATGTAATGATGCCTGAGTTTTTAATGATTTACTTTACACGTTGAAGTGCCCCTGAGAAGAAAAAAACACAGAAATTATTCGAAAAATAAGTAGCTTATAATTTTCTAAGTTTTTCCTGTGTATAGAGGCTTGTTTACTTAACTTTGAATAGGTAATAAACACAATGGATATTGCTTAATTGTCAACTTTTAAAGTTAAATACAAGGGTGATCGAAATTCCCTAGAAAGATTTTAACGGTGGTTAGATACAACAGCTTTGCAGCTACTTTGTGAATTAAATTTAGTTAAAACAACTTTTTCGACCGTTTTTATGTTTTTTTTAGCACTGTAGTAGTAAACATTTTATAATTATGTCATAATTACTTATTGTTTATTTATTTAAAAAAAAAAAGAGATGAAACTCAAAATTGTGATTAGCTATTGTGCATAAAAACTTGAGTAAACCCCTTTATTAATTAAACATTGAACATTGAGCATTAAAAGTTGACTAAACAGGACTTAAAATTGTCGCTTAACCTTAACTAAAATTGATTAATTTATATTGTGATCTTGCACTAAATTTCCCACAACTCAAATAATTACAAAATAAATCAGTTTTGTTGTTGTTAACATTCGCAACGTCGAAAATCTTAATTTCGTGTCTGGTGGGAGTTAAAATATTGGAAAATTTAAGTTGCGCAAAACACGTAAACGTAAGACAGAGACTCTTGCGTAAGCTTTTTCACCAAAGCCACGTTAACTTACGTCGACATTAAACCGATAAATTCCTTCACGTTAATGCGGTTAGAGTAGACGTTAATCTTAACGTCGAGGAAAACAAAGTTTTGCGCTCTTTACGTCTACGCGCACGTTCTATTACCTTAAACTGCCTATTAACTATAAATAAATATGAGTAAGGCCAAACGACTATTCAAATTCGAACAGAATTTTTACTTTCTAGCCAAGCCCGCAAATTCGCCTGATTTATATTTTCCCGCCGAGTAGTAAAAAAGACGTGGTTTTTGTTTTTGTTTACGACAATTTTTACGTTATTATTGTTTCGCGTTTAACAATCGAACGATATTTTATTTGAGATTAAATAAAAGTTGATCTTTGCTTATTTAACTATTTTTTAGTGGAAAGGTGTGATAAAAATTAACGCCTGTTTAGTGAACTTTTAATGCTTAAAGCGTTATTAATAAATGTAATGGATAACGTAATGTGTAATAAGGGAGTTTACTCAAGTTTTTATGCATAATAATTAATCACAATTTTATACAAGAAATAATGTTTTGGTTGGTTGGATTTTATCATAAATAATAAATAAATTGAAATCGTTTTAGTAAAAACCATGTAGGAGTAATACCCATGATTATACAGGGTTTCTAAGAAATCCTTAGGGGGCCAAGCAGCCGTGTATAAGACGCAGACAAACGGAAAAGCACATTAGGCAGAAAAGAATGGGCATGGGGCGATGTTGTCACTACATCTTACACGTAGTAAATCCATTCCAGGTTGTTGTTTTCTAATGTTTTCCATTTTCATACCTTTAGGACTGGAATAAAAATGGTTTTTGCTCGACTTTAATACCAAACTGATGAAAGATATCGTAAAAAAATATTTTTCGGCTTTTCATTTTGTAACCATTGTCCTTACGCACTGTTTACAGGCTGGGGACTGAGATACATGCAAATGCCTAACCTAAAGCGTTCATACACGGCCGGAGAAATCGACTGAGATATTTCCGTAGAAACTTTATCAAGCAAATAGGACGGGTTGACGCCTTCGAACGTCCAACCCAGGTTTTGCACTTTGATTCGAAATCAAAAAGGAGGAACAGTCAGATGTGGGGCCGTGCACAAATTACGTAACGGTGATTTTACCAATCTTTGACCCCCTCCCTATGTAATGTTTTGTAACGGTTTGGCATGCCACTCCCCTAATATTACGTAACGATTTCAAGACCACTACCCCCCCCCAAATTTTCTAAGTTTCACACAAATGCAAACGCTGTCGAAAACCCCCCTCCCCCCTACGTAACGTTTTGTAACCCCCCTCCCCCCTATGACCATTACGTAATTTGTGCACGGCCCCTGTAGTCCCAGTGGAGGAGGGCGAGAAAATTGATATTTTTTTCTTAAAAATTATACTCTTTAGACCTATTTCTTTTCTATTTCTTCCCGAAATTATGTAATTTTTGAAAAAAAATTGTAAGCGGCGCCATTTTTATTTCGTGCTTTGTTTTTCTAACATTTTTGCGTTCGGCTAATTTAATTGAAAAAATTTTGCCTGCGGCGCCCTTTATCTTCTCACTCGAAACCAAGATCCCCCGTTTTAGGAAAACTGATCCCGTCTCTGTTTCTAAATTTTTTCGAATAAAAGTAGAGTATGACCATGGGGGAAATAATTTTTTTCTACGGTATGACGAAAATTTCGAGAAAGTTGAAGAAAAAAATAAAAAAAGTGGCAGAGCTCAAGTTTTTCGTAAAAAAAAACGTTTTATGTAAAGAAATAGAGCAAAATAAATCTTTTCACTCCTTTTTGGGTGTTACAAATATTGGCAGCCCCTTATTTTTCGCTTTTACCCTCCCGCTAGTTTTGAAGAATTGGTTCGCTATATGTTTCGAGATCATGTCATAAAACACCTCGAAAATATCAAATGTAGTGTAGGGCCAGTTTTATTTAAAATCAGTAATATCGCAAGCATAAAGCTCTGCAGGAAAAACAGCGCCGTTTATTGATTTCTTTGGCTGCTAGTGCTAGCTGCATGGTTTGGCCGTTTCCGGATAGATGTCACTAGTAGAACAGAATGGAAAGAAATTTAATTAAAAGCGAAGATATTTCTTTCTAATGTTAACAACCTCACGAGTTTATCGCTCATTATCGTAAATAATGGACCCTGTCGCCTCCTTTAAGCAAGAAAAAGCTGTGGATTGGACCTGAAAACATCTAATTTTTAATTAGATTAGATCCGCCATCTAGCGGAATTTGCAGACATCTTGTCAACGGTTATTATTGCAACTATGATTTATGCTCACAATGAAAGAGTGGCGACAATTTTTTCTCATGAAAGCAGTCCGGAGATAATAACAAACTGGCACCATTGCTCAATATACCTGTTTCTTTTGTGCGCGCAGAACTTTCTATGCCATTTCTGTTTGATTTATTGAAATCCTATCCCTAAGGAAAATGTTAGGAACCCTGTATACCTAGGTGGTAAGGCCCATAATAACATATGGTTCGGTGGCTTGCTAGACGAGAACCAAACAGGGCGCGGCCATAGCACTCCTGAATAGTATACAAAGACACAAGCCTGCCTAAGTATGACGGGTGCTATGAGGACCACTCCAACGGCAGCTTTGGAAGTTCCACTGAATTTATCACCTCTGCGTCTCTTCATTCAGGCAGAAGCACGAGAGGTAGCCTACAGGCTAACGCGGGGTCAAGCACCCATTATCAGTTCACATGGAACTGAGCATGAAAGACTTGAAAACGAGCTCAAAAAAGATCCTATACTGGGATTGCCGAGCGACGTAAGTCTGCAAGTACAATTTCGAGAAGAAATACAAAATCAAAATTCCAAAAGAGCCGACTGGGAGGGAGATCCTCCTTTCGAAGGGGAATTCATCTGGTACACAAACGGCTCCAAGACCGATGAGGGTGTAGGAGCTGGCATTTACGGGCAAAAATACGAGACTTTAGTATCTATAAGCCTGACAAACGATTGCACAGTGTTCCAAGCTGAAGTAGCGGCAATACATCACTGTGCCGAAGAAATACGAATAGTAGAGCAAAACTCTCATTCGGTAGTATATATTCAGATAGTCAAGCTGCACTTAAAGCTCTAGAAGCAGTGTAAGTGACGTCCAACCTGGTTTGGGACTGCAGAACAGCTCTAAATAGGCTGGCAAGCACCAAAAGAGAGCCAAGCAATCTATTAAACAGTGGCTCCCCAAAGAGACGAACGATCTGTGGGAGCAAACGCCTGGACAAAGACAAGCCAAACAAAAAGTTCATTAAAGAACGTTCACCAGCAAAGCTGACTGAAGAACTTCTTAGTAAGGAAAGGAAGCTTGTCAGACAAATAGTGGGGCTCCTAACGAGTCACTGCAAACTCAATAAGCACTTGTATGCAATGGGATTGGTAAAAGATGCTACATGCTGCTTCTGCAAGAAATGGGAATGTCCTATGTCAATGTGAAGGCCTAGTTAGAACCAGGGCCTAGGGGGCGTAGAATGTCCGCGGCCAGAAAGCTATATACAGGACACGCTTGCAAAGCTTTTGGGTTTCATGACAAGGACGGAGCTGCAACTTGTTTGTAGTTCTAGCAAAGCAGGGAAGAAGAAAGGCGGAACCACAATAGATCTGAGAAGGTCGAGGTGGACAGGTGTCTACACCACCCCATTTTAATCTAATCTAAATACCCATGGAATAAATCACGCAGCATTTCGCCATACCGACACTCAAAGGCAAATGTCTTCTTAATTACAAATGGCCGGTCACGTATGTCTTGGTGAAATCAGTTGTTTTGTTATGATCACGTGACCTAACCTAATTTACTAATACATATATAAGAAACGACATACTCATCACTAAAAATGGTAAACTATGCCGTCGTTTATTAAGAAACAGACATGCTATTGAGTGTCAGTAGGTTGCCTCCTTGTGTGTTAACCACCTACCTACGTGTGTGTATTATATCCATTACACATATAATATATATTGGTTTCAATATATTTTACTTTAAAAATTAACAATTAAGCAATTTCCATTGTGTTGTTTGAAGGTGGTAGATAATGTTGAACTTAAGAGTAAGTTAGAGTTTCGAACTTCCATGGTTCAAAGAAACAGTATTTATACCATAATGTATTTTCTCAAGAAAGCGTCATTATCAAGAATATTTGGAAACCCATACTTTTCGGAGATAACAGATTTCACCTGCGAAAGGGCGCACTGAACACACGCTAGTATATAAGATTAGGTAGTCTTAGTTTTTGTTAGTATTGACCTGATGACGATTGCAGATACATAAGCATTCGAAACGTTGTAAAAAAAATAAAGACAATGCAAGTTCGAAACTCTAACTTACTCATAATATCCATTGTGTTTATCAATTTCCCATTAAGCATTAAAAGTTGAGTAAATAGAGTGTCTCTCTATAAAATTAGACCAAGGCTTAGTGCCGCTAGACAAAGAGGCAAATACCTCTTATAAACGCTATAAATTTTGTTAGGTTGATTATTTTCGAACGATTTTTTTTATAAAAAAGTAAAGTTTTTGGTTAAACAAAAAAACCCGGTATAAAAAGTCAAGTTTTTTTGCACATTAATTGACAATATTTTGGCCTGAAATTTTGGTTAGCGTAAAAATGTCGTCAATAAAGTCATCATTTTTGGGAATTTTTGTACTGCCAACTTGGTAAACAGTTGCTGAAATTTGACAAAGCTTTTACGCAAACAAAAATGTCCGCCCAGGATATTGTCAATTATTTAATTGCCACTCTGTGTTATTTACAATTAGTTTCGGCACAATCATCGTTGAAATGTTCGTCGATTGTTGAGTTGTCAAATATCATTTTCTTATCGCTTGTAAGTTCCCAGATACGAGTGACAGTTTGGACATTTGTGCGACACGTTCATGCAGGATTCCATGCAGCAGGGTATGAGGCAGCATCCCCAAAAACATCTGAAACAAACAAAATTAGTCTTAGAAACTCCTTGGTAAATAATAACCACTGTTTGTTTACAAAATTTGCCAACTCCCGACAAAACCAAAACAATGAGTTGGAAAAATCAAAGAAGAAGTTAAAAAACCTCAAAATCAGGTAAATCAACCGAAAATGATCTAAAAACAAAAGATCAAAAGATCTTGGGTGGAAATAACGAAAATTCAAAGCTGGATGAGCATCCCACAAGGAACACACAAAGAACCAAAACGAAAAGAGAAATGATTAAACGATGTTTCGCTCTGGGTAACCAGCGTGAGCTCGTCAGTGGTATAGGACATAGGCATCGTTCCTCACTGGCACTAATCCAAGTTACCTGATACAAATTCGTCCTGGCGTGTTAATATCTCCAATAGGATTATGCTCCTAAGGCAATTAAAAATTAAAAAAGAAGAGAGAGATTTTTAATTGCCTTAGGAGCATAATCCTATTGGAAATATTAACACGCCAGGACGAATCCGTATCAGGTAACTTGGATAAGTGCCAGTGCGGAACGATGCCCATTTGTGAGTGATTCAAAGTTAGAAATCAAAGTGTGTAATGGTGTTTAATGATGTATGGGGAAGGTGACCAGTGGAAGCACTGACGAGCTCACGCATCGTTTAATAATTTCTCTTTTCGCTCTGGTTCTTTGTGTGTTCCTTATGGGATGCTCATCCAGGTTTGAATTTTCGTTATTTCCATCCAAGATCTAATGAGTTGGAATAAATTCCATATCCTTCTATACGTTAGAGAGGGAAAGAGACGGAGATATGTAGGGTGTGCAGTCGCGAAAACAAGCCTTAATGAACAGGCGACTGGCAGAGCGAGCGTCGGTTTTGCCGCGGTCATTCTTGAAGTTCGAGCGTGCTTTTGATGTGCTTTGGCCGTTGAATGACCGATTCCTCTAGCGACTTCAAAAATTAGGTCCCAAGAAAAGTTTGTAGAAACAAACACATTTGGACACTCACCATGTTGACTTATTAACGACCAAATTTGTTTTGTCTATAATTATTAACAATTTTTATGCAAACATTAAATAATCTAATAGAGTAGTAAGGAAATATTCTAGTTTTATTATTAATTTGTTTTGGTTAACTTTAATAACCTTTCATTATAGTAACAGGGACTTCTCCAAAGACAAAAACAACGTAAAGTTTTGTGCAATATCGCTTAAAAATAACCGCTTGCTGTCAGATTGCGATTTTTCGTTAGGCTATTAGGAACATTTTGACATATTTGACAGTGCGTAGTGGTTGTGGTAATTACAGCGAAAATAGAACATATAGAGAATGGATATCACCAAAGAAAAAGTGGAAATCTGAGAAGAATAACGGTTAGGTCAATTTATATTCCCTGGGGTTTGATCTGTGGTCCGACTTCACGTATAACCCTACTTTTTTGTATACTTTTTCTTTTGTGTTGTTTACTTTTTAAAGTTCGAATTTCTTGGCCTTTTTTCTAAAATATCTAATAAATTGCTCCATTTCAGCTTCGAGAGTTTTCCTGCTTCGCGGATAGTAATATATTTTAATTCTAAACTCACTGCCCAGAGAGCACAAAAACTTCCATTGTACGTCCATTGGACTTCCATGCCTGGACATTCTGGACGTCCATAAACGTACAATGGACGTCCATTAGACTATACATATGGGACACTTTTGTCTGTTAAATGGACTTGCACTACTGGACACTTTCTGGACGTTATGTACTATCATTGAAAGTCAAATGGACGTATTTTGGACAATAATTTTTTAAATTTATTGCACGATTGGACGTCCAATGGGCGTCTTTTGGATCATCGTCAATTGGATGTCCATTTTAGTTTGGGATTGTAGGCTTTGTGCTCAAAATCAAAAGGATATATATCTATATTTTAAATAAATATAAAACCGTTTATTGTATTTTTTTTTCAATTAATTAATTGAATTGAAATGTAATTTATTATCATATAAGATTAATAATGTATCAATCTCGTGGACAAACCGTATGATTATCATATTATAACTACTTATATAAAAATTAAGTAACTAAAAAAAAAATGCGCTAACACCAAAGTCGAATTTTTGCGAGGAGCATTTATCTGATATATAATATATTTCTGGACCACGTGTGCTGTCTGGGATATAACATTTTCATTACAATAGAGTCTGACTAATGCTACAATACAAGGTAAAATTACACTTTAATTACATTGTTTTATACGGAAAAGAAAATAACTTCTAAATAAAAACAAGCCAAATTAATACATAAGTAAGTAGGTATACTGTAACTATACGCCTAAAAAAAATTAAAAAAAAATAATTACCGAGTTACTTACTCATTCAAAGTCTAAGATGCCTATATAATGGGCAAATAAAGAGCACATGAAAGAGTGTCTCATCTGTGAGCATGTTACAAATACTACACAACTCGTCTTGGTTTAGATTTAGATTTTTTTAATTAATTTAGGGATAGGGATAGGATTTCAATAAATTAAACAGAAATGGCATAGAAAGTTCTGCGCGCACAAAAGAAACAAGTATATTGAGCAATGGTGCCAGTTTGTTATTATCTCCGGACTGCTTTCATGAGAAAAAATTGTCGCCACTCTTTCATTGGGAGCATAAATCATAGTTGCAATAATAACCGTTGACAAGATGTCTGCAAATTCCGCTAGATGGCGGCCACACCATGAGATGATCGAGGAAAAACTGGGATTCACAGGCATTGCATTTTTATTTCCTTTCGAGTCGCTTCAGTTTCGTAAATTTTGTGTTTTTAAAATGCCGTATACTCGAGAAGAAAAGATTTTTATTATTAAAAACTACATAAAAAGTGACAGTGCGGACGAGGTCATTGGGCTTTTTGTTTTTGCGTTTCCAGATCGACCGGTTCCTGTGGCTCAAACTGTCTACAACATTTATCATCGTTTTGAAAGGTACGGGTGCATAAATGGTTGTAGAAAGTGTTACCACGACGGCGAAATACCAGAGCATCCCGTTCTTCCACACAGGGTGGAACGAGACGAAATGGTATGCGCTTATGTTGAGGCACATGAACCATGTTCGACGAAACCGATTGCGGAGGCACTGGATATTCCCAACAGTACTTGCCAATGGATCCTAAAAAAATACGGCTACAAGTCGTTTAAGATTGGGATAAGAGGTGATTATTTTCGCCGGTTAGAATATTGTGAGGTTATGAGGGATAAATGTGACAGGGACGAAAATTTCCTATCAAAAGTTTTGTTTAGTGACGAGAAGACATTTGAACTTCATAACTCTCACAATCCACAAAATAGCCGCTATTGGTCCCGCGAAAATAAACATCTGCACGCAAGTGTTAGAACGCAACATCCTCAAAAATTAAATGTTTGGAGCGGTATTGTCGGGGATCACATTATTGGACCCTTTTTCATTGAAGGGAATTTGAATAGCCAAAAATATGTTCTTCTCCAACACCAGGTTTTACTACGGTTGAGGGAACTCAACATAAATTTGGACGAATTGTGGTTTCAGCAAGATGGCTGTTCATCCCACAATTCACGCCAGGCTACAAATTACCTTCGTCAGGTATTTGTTGATAGAATTATTTCCACGTATGGAAAGATGGCCTCCTCGATCACCAGATCTTGCGCCAAATGACTTTCCTATGGGGTTGTTGGCACGACAAAATTTTCCAACACCCTCACTTACGGCCTACGACTATACAGGAGTTGAGGGCGAAAATTTTGGAGGCGGGCAACTCTATCACCCCTGAAATGTTGGCTGCTACGCGCCAAGAGTTTTACAATAGATTGGGATATTGTGAGGCTCAAGAAGGGGACAGATTTGAACATCTAATCTAATTAAAAATTAGATGTTTTCAGGTCCAAACCACAGCTTTTTCTTGCTTAAAGGAGGCGGCAGGGTCCATTATTTACGATACTGAGCGATAAACTCGTGAGGTTGTTAACATTAGAAAGAAATTTCTACTAGCGACATCTATCCGGAAACGGCCAAACCATGCATCTAGCACTAGCAGCCAAAGAAATCAATAAACGGCGCTGTTTTTCCTGCAGAGCTTTTTGCTTGCGATATTATTGATTTTAAATAAAGCTGACCCTACACTACATTTGATATTTTCGAGGTGTTTTATGACATGATCTCGAAACATGTAGCGAACGAATTCTTCAAAACTAGCAGGAGGGTAAAAGCGAAAAATAAGGGGCTGCCAATATTTGTAACATCCAAAAAGGGGTGAAAAGATTTATTTTGCTCTGTTTCTTTACAAAAAACGTTTCTTTTTACGAAAAACTTGAGCTCTGCCACTTTTTTTATTTTTTTCTTCAACTTTCTCGAAATTTTCGTCATACCGTAGAAAAAAATTATTTCCCCCATGGTCATACTCTACTTTTATTCGAAAAAATTTAGAAACAGAGACGGGATCAGTTTTCCTAAAACGGGGGATCTTGATTTCGAGTGAGAAGATAAAGGGGAATTAAATTAGCCGAACGCAAAAATGTTAGAAAAACAAAGCACGAAATAAAAATGGCGGCGCTTACATTTTTTTCAAAAATTGCGTAATTTCGGGAACGCAAAGAAATAGGTCTAAAGAGTATAATTTTTAAGAAAAAAATATCAATTTTCTCGCCCTCCTCCACTGGGACTACAGGTGCCGTGCACAAATTACGTAATGGTCATAGGGGGGTTACAAAACGTTACGTAGGGGGGCGGGGGTTTTCGACAGCGTTTGCATTTGTGTGAAACTAAGAAAATTTGGAATGAAAATAAGTGATTTTTTTTTTGGGGGGGGGGGGTAGTGGTCTTGAAATCCTTACGTAATATTAGGGGAGTGGCGTTACAAAACATTATATAGGGAGGGGGTCAAAAATTGGTAAAATCACCGTTACGTAATTTGTGCACGGCCCCACATCTGACTGTTCCTCCTTTTTGATTTCGAATCAAAGTGCAAAACCCGGGTTGGACGTTCGAAGGCGTCAACCCGTCCTATTTGCTTGATAAAGTTTCTACGGAAATATCTCAGTTGATTTCTCCGACCGTGTATGAACGCTTTAGGTTAGGCATTTGCATGTCTCTCAGTCCCCAACCTGTAAACAGTGCGTAAGGACAATGGTTACAAAATGAAAAGCCGAAAAATATTTTTTTTACGGTATCTTTCATCAGTTTGGTATTAAAGTCGAGCAAAAACAATTTTTATTCCAGTCCTAAAGGTATGAAAATGGAAAACATTAGAAAACAACAACCTGGAATGGATTTATTACGTGTAAGATGTAGTGACAACATCGCCCCATGCCCATCCTTTTCTGCCTAATGTGCTTTTCCGTTTGTCTGCGTCTGATACGCGGCTGCTTGGCCCTCTAAGGATTTGCTTAGGAACCCTGTATATAATCACATAAATTTCTACACTGAGCAGTTCCTTAAATCCAGAATTTGTGTTGAACTGCTTAACTAACAGATATATAAAATATACAGACCGCTTCAAGCTACTGCGAACATAGGGCGGAAGAAGTCTAATTTGCCAGTGTACGTACATGCAGAGACACCGCACGCCTATCAGTGAAGCAACCAATACTCAGGCTTGCGATCACCACTTGCATGACTTTCCTTTGGTATTTAGTACGCCTCTAACCACGGTGCTGTGTGGAGCGTAGTCAATGAAACCGGAATTTGGTCAATAAATACGCAAATTTTTATAACATAATTTTCTTATTTTTTGTCACTGATAAATAAGAGCGTTTTATTGTCAACTGCTCAGATTTATCAGTGACGACGTGTTACAATGATAATAATAAGGAGAAACAAAATAAAAGCAAGTTCTCAAAATAAAATAATACATTCTTAAAACCAAAAAGATTCTCCCAGTCAAAAAAAAATTAAAGCAAATGTTCGAAAAGTCCTCCTTGCTCGGCTAGACAATATCCGAGCCTACTATAAAAACCCCTTCTAACGTTTCCAAGCATGTTAGGGGTGATAATTTGAAAAGCTTCTTCAAAAACAGATAGAAGTCATTAGGAGCAAGATCGGGAGATCGAGCTGGCCATAAAATAGTTCCCCGTGTACTTATAACCCGATTAGGAAATACATTATCAAGATATTCCCTAACAAGGCCAACATTGTGAGCGGAACAACCATCTTGTTGAAACCATGTTTCACCAAATCTTACACCTAACAACTGCCTAGCAGTTGGAATAATGAGCTGCTGCAGTAGATCCAAGTATCTAGGACCATTCAAATTGCAATTGCCGTTAATAAAAAATGGCCCAATTACGTGTTCCCCTACAATACCCCCCCAAACATTTAGTTTTTGGGGATACTGTGTTCTTACGTCAAAATATAAATGCAAATTTTCCCTCGACCAATATCGAACGTGTGTTGGGTTATGACGATTTGACCATCTGCACTTTTTCGGCAACTTCGTAGACATCCATTTTTAGTTTTAAAAATGTATTATTTCAATTAAGAACTTACCCATCTGTTTCTCGAGCAAGGCAGAAATAAAACAAAATAATAAAAACAAAATGAATTTCCAAAAGATAACACTGCAGCGTGCTTCGAATCCACCTCGGTCGTACGGCACGGAGAGTAAATTGGACTTGATTCCCCTATGTTCGCAGTAGCTTGAAGCGGTCTGTATAAAACTTATTACTATAATAAATTGCACTATAATTAATAAATAAGAAATGTAATATTTCGTTTTACTAAAAAATTCGGTAGCAAATTCCTTTATCAGAAAAGCGGCCAACGAATTTTGTAGAAACCCTAATCTGAACAATAAGTCTAAGGGCTAATTTTACAACCAAAGGTAAAACTCCAGATTAAACCATAGTTTAAACTTCAGTTTAATCTTTGGATTAATCCATCGGTAAACAAGTTGCTCAATTTTATAAGTCGGAGTTAAACCACGGCCATGAAGAAAGACTACATTTTCTTTACATATATAGGGTTGATTATTTTAACCAAAATGGCACCAACTAGAGCCAAACTTGATAAAAATCAGTCAAGTAGTTTTTGAGATATCAGCGTTGGTTACAGACAGACAGACATACAGCCAGACGACACAACAATTTGTTAAAAAGATATACAGTATATATATATATACGTGTGAGCTCGATATGAGAATAAAACTTGCTGGTCTGTGGATGTTCCAACTCTTGTCGAATTTCCTTGTGCACAATTTCGCATATCTCTTTAGATAATTCAAACCTCTTTTTAAAATCGACATATCGTGCTTCGACAATGTCAATAATTTCGTAATTCTTCATCCAGTTGATCAAAAATAAATTTTAAGTCATTGATCATAGCGATTTCACTAAATACTCAGTCTTTTTACCAAAAACAAATTTTTAATAACTTTTTTGAGGTTAGAATCTTTCGGTAACTATTAAACTGAAGTTTAACAAACACCCAGACCGCCGGTAACGGTTAAACCGAAGTTTGTTGGTAAACTGCACCTATAAAACGTAAAAAAGTCGACATCTGTGGTTTAAACTGAGGTTTGACGTTTAACTATGAGTTGTAAAATTGCGGATAAGGAATGAGAGCAGACAGGGCGCTATAAAAAATTGTATAATTAGCATTGTTCGCAATGGCTAGGTCTTTTCGATATAGGTTTTCTTTGAGACGATCCAAGATTGCGGTGCGATTTTGCTTTAATGTATAAGGGTTAAGTGAGTGGTTCAAATTTTGAAACCATTTTTTAAGGTTATAGGCCCAATTAAATCTGGGTGATAGGTTGGAGTCGAATCATAGGTTAAGGAGTTCCTTAATCTATGGAGTCGAATAGAGCGATCGGCCGGTTAAGACAAATTTTTGGTAACCGACTAACCAGTTTCCAGTCTAACTACGGAGCGACAGAAAAGTTTAAAAAAAAGATGTTTGAAATTTTTCGATGGCCTCGTAATGCCAAGGACCCCAGACAGGGAGGCAGCTGGAAAAGGTACTCAAGGCACATGACTGAAAAAGTTTTTTATTAGTTGCAATATTTCCTGCTTTGGCGTTTGTCAGTGTATTTAAGACTGTGCCAGAAGCCTGCTTGGCTTTTAGAATAGCGGAATCGGTCATCCCTCTAAAGCAACCTAAATTAGAAAACGAAATTCCCAAATAGACGTAATTGTTTACAACTTCTAGAGGACGATTGTTGAGTTTAAACCGAAAGTTTTCCTTGTATGGCAATCCCGCCCTACTAAATACAACAATTTTTGATTTATTTTCGTTAATTACTAAGTCGTTCATTCTGGCATACGATTCTAATAGATCGAGTTTTCTCTGAAGATCTCTCTCGGAAATCCCCAACAATACGAGGTCATCAGCATAAAGCAACAGAAAGATTTCGTTTTCTGGGTCCAAACTGATTCCCACCGCGCCGTTCTCTAAGAAAAAAACCTCCATGTCAGCAAGAAAAAGACTGAAGATTGTGGGACTTTTTCGGCCTGCAACACTCCGCTGTGAATATCAAATGGTTTGGTCTCTCCGTCGGAGGCTGTTTGAACTAAGACCTAGCCTGTACCATTTTGACCATAGCAAGGGGTGAGAAACTGAATCAAAAGCTCGACGAAAATCGATAAAAGCTACAAAAACTTTTCGTTTTTTAAGTCGTAGTTGATTTGTGATGGCTAATTACTAAGTATACAGACCGCTTCAAGCTACTGCGAACATAGGGGGAATCAAGTCCAATTTACTCTCCGTGCCGTACGACCGAGGTGGATTCGAAGGACGCTGCAGTGTTATCTTTTGGAAATTCATTTTGTTTTTATTATTTTGTTTTATTTCTGCCTTGCTCGAGAAACAGATGGGTAAGTTCTTAACTGAAATAATACATTTTTAAAACTAAAAATGGATGTCTACGAAGTTGCCGAAAAAGTGCAGATGGTCAAATGGTCAAATCGTCATAACCCAACACACGTTCGATATTGGTCGAGGGAAAATTTGCATTTGTATTTTGACGTAAGAACACAGTATCCCCAAAAACTAAATGTTTGGGGGGGGGGTATTGTAGGGGAACACGTAATCGGGCCATTTTTTATTAACGGCAATTGCAATTTGAATGGTCCTAGATACTTGGATCTACTGCAGCAGCACATTATTCCAACTGCTAGGCAGTTGTTAGGTGTAAGATTTGGTGAAACATGGTTTCAACAAGATGGTTGTTCCGCTCACAATGTTGGCCTTGTTAGGGAATATCTTGATGATGTATTTCCTAATCGGGTTATAAGTACACGGGGAACTATTTTATGGCCAGCTTGATCTCCCGATCTTGCTCCTAATGACTTCTATCTGTTTTTGAAGAAGCTTTTCAAATTATCACCCCTAACATGCTTGGAAACGTTGGAAGGGGTTTTTATAGTAGGCTCGGATATTGTCTAGCCGAGCAAGGAGGACTTTTCGAACATTTGCTTTAATTTTTTTTTTGACTGGGAGAATCTTTTTGGTTTTTAGAATGTATTATTTTATTTTGAGAACTTGCTTTTATTTTGTTTCTCCTTATTATTTTCATTGTAACACGTCGTCACTGATAAATCTGAGCAGTTGACAATAAAACGCTCTTATTTATCAGTGACAAAAAATAAGAAAATTACGTTATAAAAATTTGCGTATTTATTGACCAAATTCCGTTTTCATTGACTACGCTCCACACAGCACCGTGATTAGAGGCGTACTAAATACAAGGCGAACGGCAGCGAATGGCGATCGGAGTGTTGGTTGCTTCACTGATAGGCGTGCGGTGTCTCTGCATGTACGTACACTGGCAAATTAGACTTCTTTCGCCCTATGTTCGCAGTAGCTTGAAGCGGTCTGTATATACGCAATAGCTAAATGTCATTCCATTGTGGTAATTAATAATTACCACTGCCGTAAGCTACAAAAAGTCCATATTTCAGCTAATTATTTCTCTATCAAAACATTTTCGTGTGAACTTGATAAATATTTTAACAATTAGTATGTTTTCATATCGTATTCAATAGTATCGAAACCCAAACATCTAGGTCTTTCATATATCACGTTCTGTGTCGGAACAGAGAACAGGCTCTATGAAAGAAAAAGAAGACAACAAAGCACGACGTGAAAACATACTAAATAACAAGAGGGCGGCGTTTGTTTATTTGTAAACAACGTCTTGGCTCGCTTGATGATGATATCAGAAAACAAATGCCTTATAAATTGACTTCATTAATTATACAGGGTGTTTCAAAATTCAATACGACGATTTTTGTTTCGTAATTTTTCCGTATATGCAACCGTTATTGAGAATAAAAATTAAAATATTTTTTTGCAATTCACTAAATAAATGCGGACACAACATGTTTATAGGAAAAAAAGTCTTATTTTTGACCTGAAAATTTCAAAAACTTAATTTTGAAACATCCTGTATTATTGATGGTTTTAATAATGCATGAGGAAACAATAACGTGTTAATAAAATTGGTATTTTAATGTGCGTTGAAAATTACACGTTTTGGTGAGTCAAAAATAGTAATTTTTCGAATATGCATCGTTCGAAAAATATGGAGTGTTAATTACAAATTAATTGAATAGAAAAATATGTAAACTGCTTTTAATTCAGGGGAATATTAATGCATTTTTATGAAAATTCCACACAAATACTTTTTAACCAATCAAAAACACAAAATTGGGTGGGTACAACACTATCAAGGACTATTAACTGAAGACGGAGCGGCGTTCATTGCAAATCCACCGGAAAACTGCAATTTACAACGAAAATATACCACTTATAACCCCTGAGGACGTCCAGTATGCAGTTGGCGCCATGAAAAATGGAAAAGCTCCGGGCCCATGATCAATATATATATTGGCAGTGATCTTTGACAAATGTCGTAAAGGCGTCGACGTTCCAAAGGAATGGAAAAAGGCTACAATCACGTCAGTATTTCAAAAAGGGGAGCAAAAGAGGTTGCGCAAACTACCGGGGTTTTAGTGTAATGCCATCCATGGGAAGAATCTACGGTCGCATCTTGAAGAAGAGAATTGAAGGCGATATAACGGAATCTGAAGAGCAAAATGGATTTAGACAGTGGAGGTCCCACCGCTCCAGAAAAAAGTAGACAACAACAACAACAAAGATGCTGGTGATAATAACTCTGAAGAAGAAAAAACGAGAAATTGCAGAAAGTTGCTTCCAGTTTGACCTTCAATCCGTCAGACCAAGAATATAAAAACGCATGATGAACTTATCGCGAAAACCATTGAAAATCCAGAACAGTATTATAGAGTTTCTATTTATAAACAAGTTTTAGACAAAATCAATTCGGACATAAAAAGTATTTTTGACCTGAACATATTCATACCAAGTTTAACATGAAGTCAAAATCAAGGCAGATGGGCATCTTATGTTTAAGATATGCGATATAAAAGGTAATGTTTCAACAAAAAGCTTTTTAGACCTCAAAAAAAAGTATTTAGCTATTAGGTTTTGTTTGTGGTTTTTTTTGTTATCTATGTTTTTTATAACTGAAAAAATTATACGTAGTTACTCAAGCGCAGATTTCAGGAGGATAGGGAGGTAGTTAACCACCCCCTACCCTGGCTTTAAATTTTTAATGAAAACATTAGAAAATCAAAAGTATAATAGGGCATAAATTGCGGCGCTATTACACCTTTGATATTTACGGTATTAGTTTAATTTTGTGTTAATAATCGCATTTGTAGTGTCATTTTCTTAAAAATTTTCTCCTGCTGCGCTTTGAAACCATTTATATATTTACAATTTTGTTTCAATTTCAAATCAAAAAACGCATTTTTAGAGCAATTTTCTTAAAAATTTTCGCCTGCGGCGCTATAATACCGTTGATATTTACAATTTTAGTTTATTTCGACTCAAAAATTACAGTTTTAATGTAATTTTCTCAAAAATTTTCATAAACATTTTTTAAAATAAAAATGTATGAAATAAACGACTTCAAATCTGAGTACCCCCCCCCTAGATTTTAGACCAAATCCTCGCTTGTAGATATTAAGTTTTGTTTACATATATTGATATGTTCCTCATAAAAGCTATGCTTTTATTCTATTTCTTTTCGTATCGAAACCGCCCCCCCCCCCCTTTTCAGGGACCACCACTGATATGATAGTATTTACCCTCAAAAATTTGATTGAGAAAAGGAGTGCAAGAGGGCTTACCACTCATCTTGTCTTTAAAGACCTTCAAAAAGCTTATGACACAGTTCCACAAAACAAGCTGTGGATAAGTCTGGTCAACAATGGGATGATAAAGATGGGAAATCAGTTATCTCGATCAGGAGTTTGAAGTGACTAAGGGTCTACGTCAGGGATGCACACTCGCCCCTACATTGTTTAAGATCTATTTGGAGGAGGCGTTAAAATCCATTGATATATTTACAATTTTGGTTCAATTTCAAATCAAAAAACGCATTTTTTAGAGCAATTTTCTTAAAAATTTTCGCCTGCCGACACGACGTAGACAATGTTTGTCTTACTATTTGCTGATGATCAAATAATATTGAATATAAACATGTCTAGAAGACAGAATATCTGAAGCAGATACTATTAGTGATCTAAGGTCCAGGTCCCAAGAACTGTTTTTCAGATCCTCTCCTAGCTATATCTGGCCACTTGTAGTAACTCAAAGTTTATATATATTTTAAATATATTAAATAAATAAAATTTCCGGAAATAATTCCGTTATATTTTGGTTTTTATAACGTCTTAGATCCAAGTGTTGGCCTTGATTTTAGGCACACCCCCCCCCTGTAACGTCTTTTTTTCCCCTTGTTTGACTTTTTTGAACTCCCACACACAATTCAGGCCAAAAATTCATGGTATAAATTATGATGGATAGGTAAGCCCTCCCTATGTTTGATAAAAAGAGACCATGTTGTTCCAGAGATGATAAGCACCAGATGTCAAGGAATTTAAGATATGTAGACGAATATATTAGGATGGAATCAGCGTCGTGCGCTGAAATTTCAACTAAGGGAATCAATTCGATCATTTCATCATTCATCATCATAAAAAGAGATGGGTAAGTCGATCATTTTGTACTGAACGAATCGATCAATGATTCGTTTCTAAACTGATCGAATCTTTTGAATCGATCATTTGAAATTACCCGGCGCGCAGGAATTCGAATCAAAGGAACGAATGAACGAAACGATCGACCTATTTCCGACTGATTCAGTGTATCGCCACAGTGGGTCAGTCAGTCGTTGATCCGTTCCGATTTGATTCACTCGTTTGATTCATTCTGTCTTCGTCGCTCATTTGACTCATTTCACTGATGGAATCATATCGAGCAAACATGATTCGATCACTCAATACTCGCAAGTGATTCGATCATAGTGAACGAATCATAAAAACGTGCTGTGACAAGCTTTGGAGAAGTTTATTTTTAATGGACAAAAGCGTTATTTGCGAAAGACTCTCCTGTTCTGTTGAATTTATTACGAAATTTTTTATTAGTTTAAGCGTTGACATTCGGTTTGAGTCAATGGTCTTGATATTTAAAATAATTTTTAGCATTTTTAATTCATTCTAAGGTATTAATTGTTTCCTATTTCAGAAATTACTTTTAAGAATAAGATTATTTTTCTAAGGGAAGCACTGCTTCCGCATGGACCGCACGCCGCTGGTGCATATTAAATAAAATAAAATAATGCTGAAAAAAAGTCTGAATGGACTGGGAAATAGTATAAAATGACCGGGAAAAAAACGGGAATTTGTTTTTACAAAATTTGCTTTACACTACTTACCCTATAAGACACAATATGAGACTAGAGATGTAAGCCTTGGTTCCCGGTTTGGATTTTATGCTGGTGTCAATTTCGGCCGTGCAATGGGGGCACACCATATGAGTGGGGTTGGGTCCCACCACCGGAACTATGGTGGTCATTATTTCGGGTCCCTTTCGCACTAAAAGGAAATTTAAAAAAAATATACACAAATAAATCTCTAGAAATGGACACATTTCAGTCACATTACATATTTTTTGAATGTTTGCTGTTGGCTTCTTATATTGATACCAAAAATCCAGATTTAGATTTTTCTCCGGAAACTTTTTCTCAAAATTTTAATTCGTTTTAAGTCGAAACAAAAAATATGTTGGCACTTTCTTGTATACACTTTTTGAGGTTCCATTTTTTTAAAATTTAATACAGGGTGGACTCTTTAAACGGAACGGTGCTTCTAGCGGGTTGGTTTTATAAAAAAATACATAAACACGTCAACCGAGATTTTTAATTTTCTTTAATCGTGCTATCTTGGATTTTTTGTCGTTTGTTTACGAGGTATGGCAAAAAAATATATTTTTTAAATAGGACACCCTGTATAGTTTGACATTTTTGAATTCTAAAAAAATGACAATACTTTAATATTTTTGACAATACCACACACTATGGTTCCAAATTCTAACCCGCTAGAAGCACCGTTTCGTTTCAAGAATCCACCCTGTACATCTTTTGTGGCTTGCGAACATCCTGAAATCATAAATATAACGAGGATTAACTCCATCCTTAAAAATTAACTTCCAGCTTAAGCAAACCCTATAAATATATCGCTGGATCTAATTAAAACGATTTCAAGGTCCGAAAATAAAGATTCCCGACGCCCACTTTATTTTATTTACTCAACATTCTTGAAATGTCAAGAGTCCATATTATTAATTAAACATGGGCGTTAACTTAAAACATGTGTTTCTGTTTTTATACAGCCAGTGACGCGTCTATTTCAGAAAAATTAGTAGTTTATTATTATTAATGTCTGTGTGTATATAGTTTGACATGCTAAAAGCCTCCGTCAATACTGTGATGGTTTTTTAGCCACTTTTGGAAAACCCAAACCCTGCACAAAAATTTGATTATAACTTAGCGGGAAATTGTCCGATTTTATTAATATACTGGAGAACAAAAAAAATGCAACACCATGTCTATGGATAATTATTTGAATGAAAATTATTTGTGTGTATACCTTATCTCAAAAGAAATATTTGATAAATTTTTTGTCTTCTAATCTTTCATTTTTTCACAGATATTTTTCTATTCATTTTCAAAAACAACCAACATATAAAAGACCTTTTTTGAAAAGTTTAAATAATTTTTAAGGTAGTTTTTGGTCTTTTTGGATTGCTCACAGTTTACTTAAAATAAAAATGCCAAGAGCTCGCGGTCGCCAACAATTTCATCATTTAAACGACTTCGAGAAAGGACGCATCGTGGGCATGAAAGAAGCTGGTTTTGGTTTACGGGAAATTGCAAGAAGGGTGAATGCCAATTTCCATCAACAGTGTTAAGAGTGTGGAGAAGGTGGTCCAATGATGAGACTAGAAGTCGCGCGGGTTCTGGATGCCCTAGATTATTACAAGGTCGTGATTTACGCCATCTCAGACTTCTTGCTCTCAGAAATCGATGGAACAGTATGCGCCAAGTATAAGAGATGTTCCAGTTGCAGCTACAGGACGAGTGTTTGTTTTGTTTGTTAATCGAAGATTGCTCGGTTTGGGGCTGAGGGCTTACCGTCCGCTTTCGGTGCTACCTTTGACCCCACAACATAAGGCTCGCCGCTTCGAGTGGTGCAGAGCTCGGCAAAACTGGAATGACGAATGGAATACCATAAGCTTCAGCGACGAATCCAGGTTTTGTTTAGGCGGCCATGATGGACACATGAAGGTTAGGAGGATTTCGAGGTGAGAGACCTAATGTAGACTTTGAACGTGATACAGCAAGACAGCAAAGTATCATGGTATGTTTAGGAAGCAGATCACCTCTAGTCCTCATAAACGGCAATCTGACTGCTCGGCGATATATCGATGAAGTGCTGCAGCCAGTTTTACATCCCTACCTACAAACACGAAAGTAAAAACAAAAGTGGAATGATAATACCCCCAAGAAATTTCACAAAAATGACCGTCTTACGCAGATGACAGTTATGAGCCTAGTAGTCGTAGTAGTCACATCAATCGAATCGATTTGATATTCTTTTTTGTTTTTGGTGTGTCTTTTCCACAATCAGTAATTGGTATTTTTTACCATGGTTTTTCATAATATATTAAAATTTGGTTTTTTAAAATTTTTCTTAATAGAAAAAGTAAAGTTATATCATTTTTAGATGGGTTTCAAGTCCCCCTGTAAACATGATATATATTTGCCTGCTTTTTTTATTAGCCACACACTTGTTTGAACCAAAACAAAAGTTACTAGGATGTTACTCCGTTGTTTTTTTAGTCAAAATAAAGTGTTTTCGTTTTTTTCTCGTGTTTTTGCTAAAAATATAGTGTTTTGATTTGTTCAGTGCTGTTATACAACCGGAATAACTAGTTTTTTGCCTTCCATAAGTGATGTGCGATAACCCTTTTTATTATTAGCCTCAGAGTTAGGGGAATTTTGTCAATACCAACTTATTTAGGCTCACAAATGTCAAGTACATGTAGCGGTCATTTTATTTACAGGATATTATCATTCCACTTTTGTTTTTACTTTCGTGCCTACAAACTATCGCAAATGCGATCTTTCAACAAGATAATGCCAGATCGCATATTGCTCGTGAAACAATGAACTTCTTACATGAACTTGCGTAGAGACTTTGGAATGGCCAGCAAGATCGCCTGACTTGTAGCCTATCGAACACGTATAAAGTGCGACTTAGTCGATTAGAAACTTAGATAAACTCTGCCATGCCGTAAGGAGGAACAGAACAAATGAGTGCATAAATAATCATGGAGGAGCCACTCATTATCAATTTTTTAATGATTATCATATAGGAATCTTCTTGGAAATGTAATCAATTACTAAGAGCATCCTAATGTATTAATATACAGACCGCTTCAAGCTACTGCGAACATAGGGCGGAAGAAGTCTAATTTGCCAGTGTACGTACATGCAGAGACACCGCACGCCTATCAGTGAAGCTACCAATACTCAGGCTTGCGATCACCACTTGCATGACTTTCCTTTGGTATTTAGTACGCCTCTAACCACGGTGCTGTGTGGAGCGTAGTCAATGAAACCGGAATTTGGTCAATAAATACGCAAATTTTTATAACGTAATTTTCTTATTTTTTGTCAATGATAAATAAGAGCGTTTTATTGTCAACTGCTCAGATTTATCAGTGACGACGTGTTACAATGAAAATAATAAGGAGAAACAAAATAAAAGCAAGTTCTCAAAATAAAATAATACATTCTAAAAACCAAAAAGATTCTCCCAGTCAAAAAAAAATTAAAGCAAATGTTCGAAATGTCCTCCTTGCTCGGCTAGACAATATCCGAGCCTACTATAAAAACCCCTTCTAACGTTTCCAAGCATGTTAGGGGTGATAATTTGAAAAGCTTCTTCAAAAACAGATAGAAGTCATTAGGAGCAAGATCGGGAGATCGAGCTGGCCATAAAATAGTTCCCCGTGTACTTATAACCCGATTAGGAAATACATTATCAAGATATTCCCTAACAAGGCCAACATTGTGAGCGGAACAACCATCTTGTTGAAACCATGTTTCACCAAATCTTACACCTAACAACTGCCTAGCAGTTGGAATAATGTGCTGCTGCAGTAGATCCAAGTATCTAGGACCTATAATACCCCCCCCCCAAACATTTAGTTTTTGGGGATACTATGTTCTTACGTCAAAATACAAATGCAAATTTTCCCTCGACCAATATCGAACGTGTGTTGGGTTATGACGATTTGACCATTTGACCATCTGCACTTTTTCGGCAACTTCGTAGAGATCCATTTTTGGTTTTAAAAATGTATTATTTCAATTAAGAACTTACCCATCTGTTTCTCGAGCAAGGCAGAAATAAAACAAAATAATAAAAACAAAATGAATTTCCAAAAGATCACACTGCAGCGTGCTTCGAATCCACCTCGGTCGTACGGCACGGAGAGTAAATTGGACTTGATTCCCCCTATGTTCACAGTAGCTTGAAGCGGTCTGTATAAATAAATTACTTTAAAAATATTTGTTCTTTCTGGTGTTGCATTTTTTTTGTTCTCCAGTATATTTCATTGGTGTGCTTGGCAAGGATGTGGCTTTGTACATGTTTGAGATTGATTACATTGTTGCAGAAAAAGTTTTTTTCTTGGGGGATCAACAATGCCTGTAGATTTTTTCTTAATAAGCTTGATTTGGCAGGTTAACTCTCGTCTATTTAAAAATTGCAAACTTCCTTATTTCTTGAATGTGGCTTCGTATACATTGTTTCAGATTTATCACAGGGTCGCACACAAAAAAATAATATTAAAATGGGACAATTTCCTGCTGAGTTATAATCATTTAAAAAAGTGCGGTTTTTTTGGCACTCCCTATACAGGGTGTTTCAAATTCGATGCTCACCATGGGGATCTCCTAAACGGTAGGAGATATGAAAAGATTTAAATTAGGGAAAAGTTGCGCAATTTGATGCTTTACTCAAAACTAAAAATAAAGTTTACAAAATCCGAGTAGTTCCGGAGATAGGCGAAAAAAACCGAAATTTTCAATTTTAGTTTTTATTTTTTTCCGCCTTTATTATTAGAGTTATCAAGAAATGCTTAAAACTTTCTACAGTCACTTTTTCTAGGATCTACCAGACGAGCTTCAGTTTGACAGGAGCGCTGTCAA
Source organism: Oxystoma pomonae (assembly GCA_963921995.1). Classification (NCBI taxonomy): domain Eukaryota; kingdom Metazoa; phylum Arthropoda; class Insecta; order Coleoptera; family Brentidae; genus Oxystoma; species Oxystoma pomonae. The sequence continues at coordinate 4,358,311 of OY998170.1, read as the reverse complement.
GTTCATTTTTTCTTATGGACACATCTTTTTTTTTCGGACCGTTTTGTTTCGGAAGCAAGGCAAATATCATTTTGAAACATTATTTTAACAGGGAGCTTGTTGTTTCGGGCTTAATGACCATCATCAGTTTAAAAAATCCCGTTATACCAGGCAACTTAAAAAGCGCTTGTAGTAGTATCTACAAAATTATAGTTATCTACAAAATTTTGGGATGGTGTCTGTATGTCTGGGATACGATTACTCAAAAACCGCTAAACCGATTTTTATCAAATTTGGCAAAAAAATTCTTTGTCACCAGACGCAGAGCTGAATAGTTTTTGATAAAAAAATTATAGCTCACGAACCGTAGCAGCTAGCGACACGCGGTTTTCACACTTGGGTAGATAATTACATTTAAACAAAAAAAAAACGAAAAATTTTGAAAAAAAATTGTAATTTTTTTTAAATCGTTTTATACGTGAAATTTTTAGATGACATTTAAAACAAAAAAAAATTAAAAATATAGATTTTTTTTTTTAAACTGGAACAATTTTAAAAAAATTTTGACATTTTTTTAAAAGGTTTTATGGACGGCTATACGTGCCTGCTGCGTCTTGTATAACGGGATTTTTTTAACTGATGCTGGTCATTAAGCCCGAAACAGCAACCTCCCTGTTAAAATAATGTTTCAAAATTTTATTTGCCTTGCTTCCGAAACAAAACAACCAGAAAAAAAAAGGATGTGTCCATAAGAAAAAATGAACTTCACAGCGCTCCTGTCAAACTGAAATGTCAAATCTTAAAAATGAATAGCCCGTCTGTTAGATCTTAAAAAAATGCCTGTGGAAAGTTTTAAGCATTTTTTGACAACTCTAATAATAACAAAATTATGATTGTTTTCCACAAACCAAAACTACACTTTTTTGCACTCGACGCGCGTTTCGCTAACAACGTTAGCATCATCAGGAGACGATAAACAAAAATTATTTTAAATTTAAACAAAAATTGTTTATCGTCTCCTGATGATGCTAATGTTGTTAGCGAAACGCGCGTCGAGTGCAAAAAAGTGTAGTTTTGGTTTGTGGAAAACAATCATAGTTTTGTTTTAGTGCAACCAAAGGTTCCAAATTCCCAACATAACTCTAATAATAAAGGCGGAAAAAAATTAAAACTAAAATTGAAAATTTCGGGTTTTTTCGCCTCCGGAACTACTCGGATTTTGTAAACTTTATTTTTAGTTTTGGATAAAGCATCAAATTGCGCAACTTTGCCCTAATTTAAATCTTTTCGTATCTCCTAGCGTTTAGGAGATCCCCATGGTGAGCATCGAATTTGAAACTCCCTGTATATTAAATGTTTAGTTTTTCTCTTATAGAGAATTACTACAAAAGCAGCGGATATAAAGAACAGAAAGAAAATTATGCCAATTGAACCAACGTTAAGTATGTGTTTTAAGTCTGACTTAAGCATAAGAGAGAGATAACTTTTAAGTCAGACTTAAAAAACAGACTAAACGTTGGTGCAATTGGCAATTAGTGGTATATTTATCTTTTCCAAGATATTTATGTTTAAATATGTTTGGAAAGGATAGGAAACTACCTACCTCTCACTGCTATTTCCCATCTCTTCCACACAAATGTTAATGCGAACAACTTGTAAAAGCTTAAAGATAGATACTTTTGAAACGCCTATTTTTTTTAAATTATAATATACAGGTGTGCATTCAGATTGAAGAGTCCGGGTGAAGACCGGAGCAGAGCGTTACCCGATAGAGAGTGCACTCCGAGTGTGCCCGGCGATTCGTCCGATGTGAACGAACAAGACGCATTATCATAACCTCAATCTTAAGATTTAATTTTTTTTTGTAATTATGGAAGAAGTAATAGTAAATGCGTTTATAAATGAAGAACTACTCGTTGATGATGATTCACTTTCACCACTTTTTCACTCACTTCACCGCTCTTGATTGTTCCATCTAGAACAAAATTGCCTTCCTCGTCCAACACCAAATTATGGGAATGTGTACTGATTCTTTCCATTGTCAAAAACTAGACTTTAAATTTAAAAAACACAAATACAAAAAATATTGTCTCTGAAATAAGGTTACAAGTGGTTGTCTATTTGATCTGCGCATGCGAGACAAATTTTATCAACCTATTTTGTGGGGTGCGAAAGGGCGCGTTTGGGTAGCGTCCGGTAAAAATCGCCCGGGCGTCACCCGACGTTCAATCTGAACGCACCCCAGGGTGTCATGAAAAAATCAGATTTGCAATGACAATGTTACTTTCAAATCAATCAAATAAACTGTTAAGTACTGTACTACAACTGCCCAAAAAAATAATTTTTCCAAAACGAACGCCGCTGTATTTTTAATGTCTTCCTTTATGTTTAAACCGTAGAAAAGTCTGTAAAAGTTTTACGCGCGTTTTCAAGTCATGTTTACTTTTAGTGTCTCAGACTGTATTCGAAAAGGTATTTGACAGAATATATCAACGCTTCTTAGATTTGAAGCCGCACTTAAAATTTAAATACAAAACAGTAGCGTATAATAATCCTAGGTCCTAGGATAATAATAAAACGTAAACCACAAGATGGCGTGACAAGCGATGAAACTTTATTTTATAAGAACACTAATTGACGCAGAAATGTGAATTATTTTTCTATATTTTTAAAACTATAAATATTTATTAAACGTAAATAAATCCAATATAACGTTAGTATACCTTACCAAAATTAAGTCCAAGAAAAGAAACCCTTGTTTTTACAAGCATTTTATTTATAACTTGCTTGTAAATATATTTGTTTGGGTGGAATCTTGCAGCTTAATTTTGACTCCCGACATCCGATCGGCTTCAAATTTGTGGTGCTTATATAGTTGCGGTGATAACACAAGAGTATAGTGTGATGAAATTGACAGCTCCCCCCTACTCGAAGGGGGTGGAGGGGGGTACAGTTGAAGTACGCCCGATTTCGTTGAAATTTGGTGTGTTGGGGCACTTGGGGATGGAGATAAGGAATTTCTAATCACATTTTTTGGGAAGGGGATATAAATTTTTGATCAGATTTGAAAATTTCAATACGGCGGATCCAAAATGGACGATTTAGGGTACAAATCTAAAAATTAAAACATTAATTTTTATCAAAAAAAACTTTTAAGGAACAAGCTTTTATTAAATGCACTCAAAAGTAGAAAATAATTTTTTAATCTTTCTTATTATTGTTAAAAATTTTAACTTTACAGTGACAAAGAGAGAACTACAAAAGAAGAACTAAATTCTTCTTCTATTCGAATGATAAAGATAATCCTTTCATCTAAAGAAGCTGAGAACGGGTGAGATTGCCGTGCTTGCCAAGCCTTTGAAAATGTCCTTATATAGAGTAATACAAACTGTTTCCATTTTAGGTGAATCGTCTATGTGACCGATATACGATACCTAAAGTTAAAATTTTTAATTTGCGCCCATCGCTTTTATTATGGTATAAGAAAGATAAAAAATTATTTTCTACTTTTGAGTGCATTTAATAAAAGCTTATTCTTATTTTTTTTTTTAATACAAATTATTGATTCCGATCTGTTTATCATAACCTCCCTTTTCTCTGTTGTGTTTTCGAGTATTTAAATAATTAAATTCACCGTTAGAAAACACAGGAATAAGATATTTTAAATGAAAAATATTGGACAAATTCTTTTTATAAATTTTCATAATAATAAAAGCGGCGTGCAAAAACTAAAATTTTGTCCTTAAAAATAACGTAACGTTAGCTACGTCACAAGACTTATTAAGCGATAAAGTCACCTAACGGGGATTTTTCATAAGTGGTGCAAAAGGTCTCTAGTGCCTCTTTTGTCATTTATCAAACATTTTTGATTTATAATATAAAAATAGTGAGCTGTCAGTGGTTGTTGCGTTCGAAGTTTTTGCATATTTCCGTTTTTTTTTTAATTTTCCGGCAAAAAAAAGTTTTATTTTAAACTCGCGGCTAAACTATGCTTTTTATTCGCGTTTTTAAGGTCATTTTGTTTAAAGGAGAAATTCGCTTTTAAAAATACATCACACAATACACTAATGCAGTGGCGTAGCCAGAAATCGACTCGGGGGGGAGGGTGTCATCATTTAATAAAAATTACCTATGGCGATTTTTAAAAATTAAGTAGGTGCCTATTGCTTGAGCTCTTGAACTCAAGGGAGGGGAGAGGGGCAGTTTAATAGATGTTGAGTTAGTGTATACGCGAAGTTGACCAATAAGGTGCAGGCAACGATGTGGCAACTGCGTCGAGTGGTTGGCCGCACCTGGGGTTTGAGCCCCAGAAACCTCCACGGGATGTACACGGCAGTACTAAGTCCAAGGATCCAGTACGGATCCATAGTCTGGTGGCCAGCAGTGGAGAAGGTCACTACTACCCTCAAGCTTAGCAGCCTACAGGGAACCATATGCAGAGGGATAACCGGCGCTATGAGGACGGCACCTAACTACTCGAAACCATTCTGGGACTGCCGCCGCTTCCGATCTGGATCAGAAAAGAAGCGATGGCGACCCACCTCCGGCTGAGAGATACAGGTCAATGGAGAGGAAGAGGGGAAGCTGCGGGGCATCTTAGGATGGCAGAGTGAAAACCTCCGCGAACAGTTCGAGGAGAACGCCGTGATTTGCTACACCGACGGGTCCAAACTGTCGGAGAAGCAAACCACAGGATCGGGGGTTTACGTGGAAGACCAGGAGGTTCGAAAGAGCTACCCGCTCGGAGAGCAAGCCACGGTCTTTCAGGCAGAGGTATATGCTATAATAATGGCTGCAACCATGCGGGAAATAAAGAACGGTAGGGAGGAGCATATTTATATATGCTCCGACAGCCAATCGGCCCTAAAGGCACTAAGGGCGCCCAAGATCAACAACAGCCTGGTGGAGGAATGTGCGGATGCACTAGAATCCTTGGGAGAGGGCAAACAAGTGACACTTATGTGGGTACCGGGACATATGGGGGTGCCGGGTAACGAGAAGGCCGACGAGCTCGCCAGGATCGGGGCAAGCACCCAATATGTAGGGCCGGAACCACTCCTAGGAACAACCAAGAGGCAATTGCAAAGTCGACTCAATAAATGGGCCAACGATGCCATGACGACCGCTTGGAGAGGAGGAACAGGATGCAGACAGACCAAGGACTTCGTGAAGGGCCCGGATGTAGCCATACAAAAATGGCTTCTGGGGAGATCACGAAGGGACGCTGGTCTGCTGACAGGAATCATAACAGGTCACAACCGACTAAGGAAGCAGATGACCCGGATCGCGATGGAAAATGACTCGACCTGCCGGGTCTGCGGCCGAAGAGACATCTCGACATGTTATAGCGAACTGCTAGGCATACCAGAGGACGAGATTTGCAAAAAGAACAGTGAAACCAGATGAGCAGACTGCCAGACCAGTGGTGCAGGCGGTGGATTAGGGGCAGGCTTGGGGTAGGGCAGAAAGGGCGCAGGGAGGCCTACTTGCCAGGCTTCGCGACGCCCCGGTTAAAATGTTGTTGACAAAAAAATTGCTTAAAATTAAACAAAATTGTAACAATAATAAATTTTAATAAAAATAATACTAAGAATGTCATTTATTACACATTTTGAATGCTGGTGAGAAAAATTCCGTAGAATTATGCTAAAATTGTTGTTAAAATTAATGACGTCATAGCACCGCCGGTAAAATTTTTGAAATTTAAGATATCACACCAAACACACGTCACAAACCGGGGGGTCAAAAAAAGCTATTAGCTCTCTCTGGGGCCTTTGATCATGATTAATTTATTGTAGATTGGGTTGGACCTCCTGGGGGGGGTTAACCCCCAAAACCCTCCCTGGCTACGCCACTGACTAATGCTCTTGCATTTTTACATCTATTTTTTATTTTTACCACGTGTGACCCAGTGCCAGTATTTAAGCTTCTTGAAAAACAATGAAACTGGCAAGCAATTAATTAAAAACAATGTTGTGTAATCAATCAATCGTTTTTATGATAACTCCATTGTTTTTGTTTATTTTGGGAAATTCTGTTAAATAATTAATGTTTACTGTATTTTTACATAGTATGCCTTTTGTTTTGTGTTTAATTTGAGATTTTTTTCCGCTTATTAATAACGGTTTTTTAAAATTCCCAAGAGCGAAAAGACATGGTCAGCCTGCGAAAGAGGTGAAGGTCACATAAAAAAACTATACCTTTATTTGCGCCCCTCTTGAAGTGTGATTTTACATTCACACATCAAATTTCATTACAAGCTGATGAACGGTTAAGAAGGTACAACACTCTCCAAGTAGCGATTTTATTAGAATATTTTGGAAACTATACAATGGAAACTTTTCAATCTTTCTATTCTATCTTTGTGAAACACTCTCATATTTGCAGTGTCGCTATTTTCAGGAAAACTGGGCAACAACTTTCTTATTTTAAATTGAACACCCTGTATATTTTAGGTACATTTTATGTATAATGTCCTATATCAATGTCCAACTGTTTTTAAAATATTGACAGGTGAAAATTGACATTTTATAACTTTGACAGCCCGTAACATCGAAACGGTTTAGGATAGAGCAAAACATTTTTCACATTCCTATCTTGTTTTTCACAAGCTATCGTTTTATACTATTTTTAATTCAGGGTTAAACTAACCTTCGGATATATTAACCCTTGGTTTAGATATAAAACGATAGCTTTTGTGAGAAACTAAGATAGGAATGTAAAAACCGTTTTGCTCTATCCTTAACCGTTTCCGTGTTATGGGCTGTCAAAGTTAAAAAATGTCAATTTTTACCTGTCAATATTTTAAAAACAGTTGAACATAGGTATAGGACATTATACATAAAATGTACCTAAAATAGTTTGTAGAATCCAAAACTGCAAAAATATACAGGGTCTTCAATTTAAAATAAGAAAGTTGTTGCCAAGTTTTGAAAAGTTTTCATTGTATAGTTTCCAAAATATTCTAATAGGTTACTCACCTTGGGACACCCGGTATAGGTAAATAGTAGTTGTCTTGAAAACTGAAGTCGACGTTTTCTCGCCAGGTTGTTGTAGACGCGGGCGCGACTATTTTTTATCTAACCAATTTTTATGTTATGTTTGGAACTAACCAATTTGGGTAAAATTGAGGCGTGTTCGCGTCTGTTAGCCGGGGATCCGTTTAAAATACAGCATAGGTCGTTAAAAACGTCAGGAAAGAGGAATGTAATGGCTGTTATCAAACTGACTTACCAGGTGAGATGCCATCCCAGTAAACACAAATCGTCGGCATTGAATCGGGCCAATGTCGACAACGTCGGCAGTGTGTCGGCATCGGCGACTACACGCTGGCTCGATGTTGGATAGATTGCGATTACTACAGTCGACTTTATGCCGACACCACTTTAGGACCGACGATGGTCCTATTGGAACTTTGTTTAATCGGTCGAAAATCGGCAACTGACGATGGCCCGATTTACTATAGTCGACTTTATGCCGACGCGCACTTTATCTGCTTTAGGGCCGACGACGGTCCGATTGGAACTTTGTTTAATCGGACGAGAATCGGCAACTGACGATGACCCAATTTATTATAGTCGACTTTATGCCGACGCCCACTTTTTCTGCTTTAGGGCCGACAACAGTCCGATTGGAATTTTGTTTAATCGGACGAGAATCGGCAACATGATGGTGGCCCGATTTACTATAGTCGACATTATGCCAACTCAACCTTATCAACTTCAGGGCCGATGATGGTCCGATTGAAACTTTGTTTAACCGGTCGAAAATCGACAACTGACGATGGCCCGATTTACTATAGTCGACTTTATGCCGACGCCCACTTTATCTGCTTTAGGGCCGACGACGGTCCGATTGGAACTTTGTTTAATCGGACGAGAATCGGCAACTGATGATGACCCAATTTATTATAGTAGACTTTATGCCGACGCACACTTTTTCTGCTTTAGGGCCGACGACAGTCCGATTGGAACTTCGTTTAAACGGACGAGAATCGGCAACTGATGATGACCCAATTTATTATAGTAGACTTTATGCCGACGCACACTTTTTCTGCTTTAGGGCCGACGACAGTCCGATTGGAACTTCGTTTAAACGGACGAGAATCGGCAACTGACGATGGCCAGATTTACTATGGTCGACATTATGCCAACGCAAACCTTATCTGCTTTAGGGCCGACGATGGTTCGATTGGAACTTTGTTTGATTGGTCGAGAATCGGCAACTTTAACGCACTCTATCTGCTTTACGACCGACGATGGCCTGATCAGATTTTTGTTCGATTGGTCGATAATCGGCAACAGACGATGGTACGTCACATTAAAATTTTTAAACTGCTTAATATGTTTCTTCCTAGTATGTAGAGATGGCGCCAATGTCACTATGTTCCCTGTACAGCGGAAGATAATATTATATATATAATGATCAAAGACATTTCAAAACTAGAATGCGGACTTCTCAAGATGGTGGTACTTCTCTACAATAATCACCTCTTCCGCCACTTAAACCACCCTGACTGGTTAAGCACCCGCATTGTCGAAACTTTGTAGTTTGCCAATGTCGAACTGCTTTAAGCTAATACCGACGGACCTCCGTCAATCGCCGACGTTGGACCGCTTTAGGAAACCAATGTCGGACTTAAATTATTTTACCGATGTCGGGCCGAGACCACCTTGCCTACGTTACATGGAGCAAATTAAGCAGTTATGGGCGGATTTTCGGTACCCTGTGGTTAAACCATATCGGACCTTAATCGTACGGCGACGGTATGCCGATGTCATCAAAAAGTAAAATTTACCATTGGTCCGACTGGGGGCTACAGTCTAACGTTGCGTCGGCAAACATACATTGGGCCTACATCGCAGAGCGGACAAAAAATACTGCTGGTCCGATGTCGTAAATCGACGTCATGCCGATGACGGCATATTCGGCAATCGACATCGGGCCGACGAAGGCCCGAGGGAACCGTATTTGCTGGGATTACACGTTAATTTGTAAACAAAATTTAAAAATGATTTTATTATTTATATTTACACAAAATACAAACTACCGAACTTTTTCCATGTAAAAGTGACATAATTTAGTATATTTTTTCTAATTAATTAATTAATCACAGACACATGTACACACACCCATACACCCCTCTTCTATCGAAGTTTTGGGGCAACTTAACGCAAATCGAAAATACCTAAAAAAGTTACCCATTTTGTTCCTAGTAACTAATTTTTTTATGTTTTTGATATTACTTTAAGTTTTTAAATTGTTACACTCTGTATATCTAATTAGGAAACGCACCTAAATGATAATGCATATACAGGGTTCCTAAGATTTTCCTTAGGGATAGGATTTCAATAAATCAAACAGAAATGGCATAGAAAGTTCTGCGCGCACAAAAGAAACAGGTATATTGAGCAATGGTGCCAGTTTGTTATTATCTCCGGACTGCTTTCATGAGAAAAAATTGTCGCCACTCTTTCATTTTGAGCATAAATCATAGTTGCAATAATAACCGTTGACAAGATGTCTGCAAATTCCGCTAGATGGCGGCCACACCTAATTAAAAATTAGATGTTTTCAGGTCCAAACCACAGCTTTTTCTTGCTTAAAGGCAGGGTCCATTATTTACGATACTGAGCGATAAACTCGTGAGGTTGTTAACATTAGAAAGAAATATCTTCGCTTTTAATTAAATTTATTTCCATTCTGTTCTACTAGTGACATCTATCTGGAAACGGCCAAACCATGCAGCTAGCACTAGCAGCCAAAGAAATCAATAAACGGCGCTGTTTTTCCTGCAGTTGCTTGTGATATTATTGATTTTAAATAAAGCTGGCCCTACACTACATTTGATATTTTCGAGGTGTTTTATGACATGATCTCGAAACATGTAGCGAACCAATTCTTCAAAACTAGCGGGAGGGTAAAAGCGAAAAATAAGGGGCTGCCAATATTTGTAACACCCAAAAAGGGGTGAAAAGATTTATTTTGCTCTGTTTCTTTACAAAAAATACGAAAAACTTGAGCTCAGCCACTTTTTTTACTTTCTTCTTCAACTTTCTCGAAATTTTCATCATACCGTAGAAAAAAATTATTTCCCCCATGGTCATACTCTACTTTTATTCGAAAAATTTTAGAAACAGAGACGGGATCAGTTTTCCTAAAACGGGGTATCTTGGTTTCAAGTGAGAAGATAAAGGGCGCCGCAGGCAAAAATTTTTCAATTAAATTAGCCGAACGCAAAAATGTTAGAAAAACAAAGCACGAAATAAAAATGGCGCCGCTTACAATTTTTTTTCAAAAATTACGTAATTTCGGGAACGCAAAGAAATAGGTCTAAAGAGTATAATTTTTAAGAAAAAAATATCAATTTTCTCGCCCTCCTCTACTACAGGGGCCGTGCACAAATTACATAATGGTCATAGGGGGGAGGGGGGTTACCAAACGTTACGTAGGGGGGAGGGGGGTTTTCGACAGCGTTTGCATTTGTGTGAAACTAAGAAAATTTGGAATGAAAATAAGTGAAGTTTTTTTTTTTGGTTGGTAGTGGTCTTGAAATCGTTACGTAATATTAGGGGAGTGGCGTGCCAAACCGTTACAAAACATTACATAGGGAGGGGGTCAAAAATTGGTAAAATCACCGTTACGAAATTTGTGCACCGCCCCACATCTGACTGTTCCTCCTTTTTGATTTCGAATCAAAGTGCAAAACCCGGGTTGGACGTTCGAAGGCGTCAACCCGTCCTATTTGCTTGATAAAGTTTCCACGGAAATATCTCAGTCGATTTCTCCGGCCGTGTATGAACGCTTTAGGTTAGGCATTTGCATGTATCTCAGTCCCCAGCCTGCAAACAGTGCGTAAGGACAATGGTTACAAAATGAAAAGCCGAAAAATATTTTTTTTTACGATATCTTTCATCAGTTTGGTAAAGTCGAGCAAAAACAATTTTTATTCCAGTCCTAAAGGTTTGAAAATGGAAAACATTAGAAAACAACAACCTGGAATGGATTTACTACGTGTAAGATGTAGTGAAAATATCGCCCCATGCCCATCCTTTTCTGCCTAATGTGCTTTTCCGTTTGTCTGCGTCTTATACACGGCTGCTTGGCCCCCTAAGGATTTGCTTAGGAACCCTGTATAATATTATCGATCAAATCAAAGTCCATATTAATAGGTAAAAGATATATATGTAGTCTAATTAGGTAAGCGTATTAGTTCTTCGTATCTTGATCCAATTATAAATAAATAAAATAATTTTACGGACGTTGTAACATGCCGGTAACATGCATATCGTTTATTTTATACGCGAATCAAATCGCAAGTATAAATTGTGTAACTTTCACTTTTGGTTTCACTTCACCATAATATGTAAAAGGAAACACACTATACAAAGTGTGGAAAAAATAGAATGTGGCAATCACTCCCAAAAACATAAATGATTGCGCGCGAGGGCTCACAGTCCATAGTTATTCTGATAAAAATTAAAATCTTCTTTATACGTCCTACTGTCAAAACCTGTCAAAAATATGTAATTTTTTTCCAAAACGTAAAAAAAAAAATATTTTAAAAAAATAAAAATTAGGGCTTCTAGAGCATTTCATTCTAGACAAAAAAAGTCAAACAAGCATTTTTGTAGTACTAACCGCTTTTTTTATAAACGTCATTTAAAGGTTTGAAAAATGGAAAAAATTGTCACATTTTTAATTTTAATGCTGGTAATTAAAAAAATATATTTTCTGAAAAAGCGATGTGAAACCTGAAAGAGAACATATTTTCGCTAAAAAAACGTTACAATGTTTTTTACATCACTTATGGTTTCTATATAAAAATAAAATTAGTTGAAGAAAATGCTAAAATCATGTCGATTGTATTGAACATCTTTGCGCCAAGTTTTTCCTATAAACCTAACCTTCTAAAAAAAATACAATTATGTGCTAAGTAGGTAGTCTTATTACCTATCAAACGACAGCAAAAAAGTTTTGACCTTCTTATGTTTATTAAGTAAAAATAAGAAATGACCAAATTTTTGCAACATAAGAAAAATAATTTTTTGAATGACTGTAATACTGACTAGTACATGATGCTTTGTGCTCTGATATTTTTTTTAATGTTCTATAAGACCCCTCGAACTCACCGGGCAAGGGGGCAAGATAGAAGCAGGAATAAGGGAAGTGCCTTATATAGTCAATATTTTTTGTTATTTTATTGTATATAAAAAGATCTCTTTCAGAGAGCTCCTCTTATTTAATTCCGCCAGAAATTACCTTTTCAAATCTAGTCGAAACATTTTTACTGTCGTTTGATAGGTGATAAGAGTAACTATTTAGCAAATAATTGTTTGTTTTAGAGTTTAGTTTTATAGAAAAATCTTGGTGCAAAAAAGTTCAATACAATCGACATGATTTTACCATTTTCTTCAACTTATTTTTGTATAGAAACAGCAAGTGATGCAAAAAAAAGTTGCAACGTTTTTTTATCGAAAATATGTTTTCTCTCGGTTGCCCCATCGCATTTTCGGAAAATATATTTTTTAACTAACAGCATGAAAATTTAAAATGTGACAATTTTTCCATTTTTTAAATATTTAAATTACGTTTATAAAAAATGGTTAGTCCTACAAAAATTCTTATGTGACTTTTTTTGTCTAGAATAGAATGCTCTATAATAGGCCCAAATTTTTTATTTTTTAAAAATACTTTTTTTTACATTTTGGGAAAAAAATACATATTTTTGACAGGTTTTGACAGTAGGACGTATATGGAAGATTTTAATTTTTATCAGAATAACTATTTAGGGACGTCACCTACACAAAAATATACCTTTCGAAAAGAGTATATTTTTTTTCTTAAAATCAATCAAAAAGTGAACTGCGGGCTACTATATTGCTGGAATAAAAATTCCACAAAAATATAGATTTTTTTACATATAAAATCAACTATTAAAAATTCGCAAACCTAATAAATGTCAGTAGAACTATAGCAAACGTTTATAAAGAGTAGAGATTCTTTTTTTTCTGTCAGTGACCTTAGCTCAGGAAATTTCGAACAACCCTGCCAAAAAAAACGCGTCAAAACTCTTAAAATCTGTTCAAGTCTTCAACAGATATCAAGAGATTTGAGTAGCTTGACGGTCAGCTTTTACCATATTTCACGAGAAATAATTTTTCACGAGAATTGACAAGATTTTAAGAGATCCTATGAGGGATGTTTCACAAACCGCATCAAAAACATATTAAATCTCGTAAAATATTGTCAAATTTCTCCAAGAGAGGACGAGTTTGTAAATTCAACATTTTTTTGACAGCGGTGGAACATCGGTGCCAACATTCGGTTGACAGATGGGTTTGACATCCATCTGAGAACCTCATAGAAAACATATAAAACCTAATACCACTTTTCTACACATGCACGTCATGTCAAATTTTAATTGGTTATAAGTTTATGAATATCCCTGTAAATTAGTTATTTTGTTTTTTTTTTGCAATAAAAAAGTCTGAATGCAAATTTAAAAAACAAAAGCGAATTAATGGTCAATAAAAATGTAAGGTTGTTGTTGAAAATGGAAATGCAATTAAGTCGTATATAGTTTATTGGCTTTGTTTGGAATATTGTAAATATGTTATCTGGATGTTTTTTTTTTAGCAAATCTTGACTTTAAAATAAATTTTTAGGAAAGCAAGATTATATCGAATCTTTGTAATGCGACTTTTTTTCAGTAAGATATTTGCTTTTTATTTATTTAGGCATACTGTAGAAAAATTACCAAAAAAGCGCAATTTGAAAAACATTTTTTTCGTCGACATAATAAAGTAAAAAGGAAAATATGATTTATGTATAAATTTGTATTTTATCTCAATATATTGAATTTGATGAAAAGGATATTAGTGTTCCATAAAACAAAATTAGAAAAACCGGAGCTATTGCACAAACAAGATCTATTTTTAAAATCATTTTGCAAAATCATTCTCATTTTCAACGGTTATTAAAAATTTATTTTTGTTAGCAGAAATTCGTTTTTTAAAGCATTTACGTTATGGACTGCTTGCTCTAAATGTGTGGTTGGCTTTTGTTTCAAATTTTCGTGATTTTTGACATAGATTTGATTTTGAATAAAATTCTTTTCCAGTTTTTTTTCCTCACAATAAATACTGTTTTTTGTATTGACACATTAAATAAATCTAGTAAACGTTTAGGTACTCTAAAACGTCCCTCGCTCAAAAACTTATATAAAAAACCACTATAGTCGTATACACATGGGTTAGATTGGGTCGGTCAGGGATGTATTTAGACGTTTCAGATATTTTCAGAGTGTATCGAGACTTTTCCAGAGTGTATTCAGAATTTTACAGGATTAATCGAGACTTTTCCTGGGTGTATTCAAACTTTTCCAGAACGTATCCAGACTTTTTCTGGGTGTATCCAGACTTTCCAGCTTGTATTCAGACTTTTCCAGGGTGTTTCCAAACTTTTCCAGGGTGTATCCAGACTTTTATAGGATGTATCCAGATGTTTCCTGGATGTATCCAGACTTTTCCAGGGCGTATCCGGACTTTTCCTGGGTGTATCCAGACTTTCCAGGGTGTAGACAGGCCTTTAAGGGGTGTATTCAGACTTTTCCAGGGTGTATCGAGCCTTTTTTAGAGTATAACCAGACTTTTTCAGAATGTATTCAGACTTTTCCAGGGTCTTTCCAGACTTTTTCAGAGTGTATCCTGACTTCCTGGGTGTTCCCAGACTTTTCCAGGGCATATCCGGACTTTCCTGGGTGTATCCAGACTTTCCAGGGTGTATTCAGGTCTTTAAGGGGTGTATTCAGACTTTTCCAGGGTGTATCGAGCCTTTTTTAGAGTATAACCAGACTTTTTCAGGATGTATTCAGACTTTTCTAGTGTGTATAAGGCTAAACTGATTTGTATGAAATTTGATAAGACAATATAGAGTGTGACCTGGATCTCAACTTAAGCTACTTTTTATTTAACATTTCGTTCCATAACTTGAGATATATGGCGCAGAAAATTGAATTTTTCAAGAGTTTTTTGCATTTTTTTATGTGTTATATATCTATATATATAGTCAAAAATTTTGGCGCCATTCAACTAAGATTTTTGTAAGCTTTCCAAAGAGTTATCACTCGGTGAGAAAAAAAATATTTTTTTTTAGGGATGAAGTTTTTTGGGGGTAGCTCTGAAGGGGTAATAGTGGAATGCTCAAAAACAATAGGGGTGTGCGCGTCAACACAAGTAATCAGTATTTAAAATTTTGTTATGGTTTTTGAGTTAGAGTGAATACAAAGTAGGCGAAAGACAGAGCGATGGCGCCGGAGTCTGGATTCGTGCTTATCACTGTTCGGAACCTCAAAATTCCTGGAGGATCATGAAAATCGCAAAGTTAGATTTTTAGATGATTACATTAATTACTTCCCGTAGCGAGGGAAGTCAAAACAAACTTATTTTATAGGTTTTTTTACTTCCCTCGCTAAGGGAAGTAATGTAATTTTTTTTACCTCTCGGAAAGGGTGTATCACCCAAAAATTAAAAATAAAGTCAAAGAAAAATCTATGTAAATGTAAATGTATTTAAGGGTTAATTTTATTGGAAAGGGCTAGAACAGTTTTCCCAAAAATTATATGTTGATATATACTTTTTTAAATTGTTTTACTATGTGGCTTATTATCGCCATTAACAAATAGTTATATACCTAACAAGTGCGGAAAGTGGTACTTTTTCGCACGCGACGGCAGTTGGACGAACGACGCGGAGCGGAGTACGGGCAAGCCGTCAAGGGTGGAAAAGACATTTTCCGCAAGAGTTAGATACAATGATTTTCCTACGAGTGTTTTTGTCCATCTTATTTGTCAAAAAAAAAGGTTTTTAATACGCAAAATTTTTATAATAATGCTACAAAATGACACATAAGATAGAATACTTACATAAATCATTTAATTAGTTCTAAATATCTTTATTTTTAACAATACAAAAATCGTGGGGGAAAGTAACTTTTCAGCACTAGTGCGGAAAAGTTAATTTTCCGCACGCTCGTAGGAAATAGTTATTTACCTAACAAGTGCGAAAAGTTTTACTTTGACGCACTCACCGGAGTTTGCACGAACGACGCGCCAGCAGAGTTCAGGCAAGCTGTAAGTGCGGAAAATACTTTCCGCACGCGTTAGGTACAACATTTTTTCTACGAGCGTGCGGAATATCAAAATATTTTGTCATTATTTTAGTTAAACCTAGCAGACTAAAAATTAAAAAATAGTCAAAACTAAGAATTTTATGTTTTATTCAGAACTAAACTTTAAAAATCTTAAAAAATTAATTTTTATGGTAATTATTAACCACGGTAACATTGAAAGTACCACTGCTCATGTTGCTTGAGCAACAGCGTGCTCAACATCAAGCGTGCTCAACGGCGTGCGGAATTTTTTCACGCACGCCGTGGAGAAAAGTGGCACTTTCCGCACGGAGATGAGTGCGAGAAAATGGTTTTTCCGCACGCTCGTAGGAAAAGGGTATTTTTATACTTACAAGCGTAATTCGGTATATAAGGGGCAGTCGGGGGTACTCCTCCAACAGCCTGAGCATAACTTGGGGGAGCAGCCGGGGGAGCGCCGTACGGAGGGGGCATTTCCTTAACCATTTTTCACTTTCAACTTCAAAAAAATGTACCACTTTTTGAAAATTAACAATCACAGATAAAATTTGTTTAAAAAATTGACGGGATAATGTTAACTATTTAATGTGTCGGCCGCACTGACCTATAAGAAAATAGTTCTAAAACAAATGCCAAACTCGCGAAACCAATAAGCTGCCAGCGATCTAAATCTAGCTGCCCGTGTCGAGGTCGAGCTTATTTTTCGTCTGAACAAGCCGCGTTTAAGTCGGAATAACCTAACAGAATGTACTGTATAAGAACGGCGATCTATCCTTCTTTGCAACAGCGTGCGATATAATGCTATATTACGAAAGAGAGGTGGGCCACCTATTGTACAGACTGTCTTGTAAAATGACGCTTTTGGTCGTAAATGCTTGTTTTATTAGAATGCTTATTCTACCACTTTAAGTATTTTAGCAGAAAGTTCATTATCAGAATCGAAATCCATCCGAAACTTATGTCTAGCAGAAAGTACACTTGATTTCAAAAAAAACTCGTACATGCATTTTTTCCTATGCCACAAAATTTAGCTTTCCATTAGTGTATACTATTATAAGGCACCACCAGCTTAGTATGCCTGAGTTATTTTTTTAAGTTTAAATAATTAGTATTAAGTTTTCCATCGTTTTTGTCCTAATCCAAGTTTCCTATTCGTCGAATTGTTTTCAATCCAGCGCTGTTTCCATCGTATTATTGTTATTTTATCAACTCCAAAATGGGTTACCGCCCTCTTTATAGAACAGCCTTCGTCCGTTACTCGAGTGATAATTTGATATTGTTCAATAAAGACTTTACTAAAACCTTTTTTAAACAATATGACAAATTGTCGTACTTTTGAAGTTTTTAGGCATTTTAGCTGGTAGTACGTATATATTATACACTTTTAGAAAGGTCAATTTTGTGACTGCATGTATGCGTTTTTTTTTAAATCAAGTGTACATAATCAAAGAAGGCATTTTACCGGAAAATTCATTTGAAATCCATCAGAAACTATACGGTGGGTCAAAAAAACGGAACTTTTTTAGTTGTCTATTACTTAAAAAGTATTTGTCCGATTTTAAAACCTTTGGTCATTTTAAAAAGCCAGAACATTAGAATTTTGGATTTTGATGTCAAAATTGACATTTCGTAAAAATCCAAGATGGCGGACAATTTTAAAAAAATTGGTATTTTTGACCCCCCCCCCTCCTGCAAATTTTTGGTGTGCGCCACTGGTGCATAACTAAAAATATACTTCGAAAGCCATGATTTCAGTAAAGTAAAAAAAAAAACATAATTTTTCTTGGCTCTGCTTTTCGATGTACTATATGTTCGATTTTAAAAGTGCTGAACATTTTAAATAGCCAAGATTTCAAAATTAATTAGGTTTTTGGCAAAATTGACATTTTGTAAAAATCCAAGATGGCGGACAATTTTAAAGAATAGGTGTTTTTGACCACCCTGCAAATTTTGTGTGTGCCCCACTGGTGCATAACTAAAAATATACTTCAAAAGCCATGATTTCAGTAAAGTAAAAAAAAAACATAATTTTTCTTGGCTCTGCTTTTCGATGTACTATATGTTCGATTTTAAAAGTGCTGAACATTTTAAATAGCCAAGATTTCAAAATTAATTAGGTTTTTGGCAAAATTGACATTTTGTAAAAATCCAAGATGGCGGACAATTTTAAAGAATAGGTGTTTTTGACCACCCTGCAAATTTTTTGTGTGCCCCACTGGTGCATAACTAAAAATATACTTCAAAAGCCATTATTTCAGTAAAGTAAAAAAAAAAACATAATTTTTCTTGGCTCTGCTTTTCGATGTACTATATGTTCGATTTTAAAAGTGCTGAACATTTTAAATAGGCAAGATTTCAAAATTAATTAGGTTTTTGGCAAAATTGACATTTTGTAAAAATCCAAGATGGCGGACAATTTTAAAGAATAGGTGTTTTTGACCACCCTGCAAATTTTTTGTGTGCCCCACTGGTGCATAACTAAAAATATACTTCAAAAGCCATGATTTCAGTAAAGTAAAAAAAAAACATAATTTTTCTTGGCTCTGCTTTTCGATGTACTATATGTTCGATTTTAAAAGTGCTGAACATTTTAAATAGCCAAGATTTCAAAATTAATTAGGTTTTTGGCAAAATTGACATTTTGTAAAAATCCAAGATGGCGGACAATTTTAAAGAATAGGTGTTTTTGACCACCCTGCAAATTTTTTGTGTGCCCCACTGGTGCATAACTAAAAATATACTTCAAAAGCCATTATTTCAGTAAAGTAAAAAAAAAAACATAATTTTTCTTGGCTCTGCTTTTCGATGTACTATATGTTCGATTTTAAAAGTGCTGAACATTTTAAATAGCCAAGATTTCAAAATTAATTAGGTTTTTGGCAAAATTGACATTTTGTAAAAATCCAAGATGGCGGACAATTTTAAAGAATAGGTGTTTTTGACCACCCTGCAAATTTTTTGTGTGCCCCACTGGTGCATAACTAAAAATATACTTCAAAAGCCATGATTTCAGTAAAGTAAAAAAAAAACATAATTTTTCTTGGCTCTGCTTTTCGATGTACTATATGTTCGATTTTAAAAGTGCTGAACATTTTAAATAGCCAAGATTTCAAAATTAATTAGGTTTTTGGCAAAATTGACATTTTGTAAAAATCCAAGATGGCGGACAATTTTAAAGAATAGGTGTTTTTGACCACCCTGCAAATTTTTTGTGTGCCCCACTGGTGCATAACTAAAAATATACTTCAAAAGCCATTATTTCAGTAAAGTAAAAAAAAAACATAATTTTTCTTGGCTCTGCTTTTCGATGTACTATATGTTCGATTTTAAAAGTGCTGAACATTTTAAATAGCCAAGATTTCAAAATTAATTAGGTTTTTGGCAAAATTGACATTTTGTAAAAATCCAAGATGGCGGACAATTTTAAAGAATAGGTGTTTTTGACCACCCTGCAAATTTTTTGTGTGCCCCACTGGTGCATAACTAAAAATATACTTCAAAAGCCATGATTTCAGTAAAGTAAAAAAAAAACATAATTTTTCTTGGCTCTGCTTTTCGATGTACTATATGTTCGATTTTAAAAGTGCTGAACATTTTAAATAGCCAAGATTTCAAAATTAATTAGGTTTTTGGCAAAATTGACATTTTGTAAAAATCCAAGATGGCGGACAATTTTAAAGAATAGGTGTTTTTGACCACCCTGCAAATTTTTTGTGTGCCCCACTGGTGCATAACTAAAAATATACTTCAAAAGCCATTATTTCAGTAAAGTAAAAAAAAAACATAATTTTTCTTGGCTCTGCTTTTCGATGTACTATATGTTCGATTTTAAAAGTGCTGAACATTTTAAATAGCCAAGATTTCAAAATTAATTAGGTTTTTGGCAAAATTGACATTTTGTAAAAATCCAAGATGGCGGACAATTTTAAAGAATAGGTGTTTTTGACCACCCTGCAAATTTTTTGTGTGCCCCACTGGTGCATAACTAAAAATATACTTCAAAAGCCATTATTTCAGTAAAGTAAAAAAAAAAACATAATTTTTCTTGGCTCTGCTTTTCGATGTACTATATGTTCGATTTTAAAAGTGCTGAACATTTTAAATAGCCAAGATTTCAAAATTAATTAGGTTTTTGGCAAAATTGACATTTTGTAAAAATCCAAGATGGCGGACAATTTTAAAGAATAGGTGTTTTTGACCACCCTGCAAATTTTTTGTGTGCCCCACTGGTGCATAACTAAAAATATACTTCAAAAGCCATGATTTCAGTAAAGTAAAAAAAAAACATAATTTTTCTTGGCTCTGCTTTTCGATGTACTATATGTTCGATTTTAAAAGTGCTGAACATTTTAAATAGCCAAGATTTCAAAATTAATTAGGTTTTTGGCAAAATTGACATTTTGAAAAAATCCAAGATGGCGGACAATTTTAAAGAATAGGTGTTTTTGACCACCCTGCAAATTTTTTGTGTGCCCCACTGGTGCATAACTAAAAATATACTTCAAAAGCCATTATTTCAGTAAAGTAAAAAAAAAAACATAATTTTTCTTGGCTCTGCTTTTCGATGTACTATATGTTCGATTTTAAAAGTGCTGAACATTTTAAATAGCCAAGATTTCAAAATTAATTAGGTTTTTGGCAAAATTGACATTTTGTAAAAATCCAAGATGGCGGACAATTTTAAAGAATAGGTGTTTTTGACCACCCTGCAAATTTTTTGTGTGCCCCACTGGTGCATAACTAAAAATATACTTCAAAAGCCATGATTTCAGTAAAGTAAAAAAAAAACATAATTTTTCTTGGCTCTGCTTTTCGATGTACTATATGTTCGATTTTAAAAGTGCTGAACATTTTAAATAGCCAAGATTTCAAAATTAATTAGGTTTTTGGCAAAATTGACATTTTGTAAAAATCCAAGATGGCGGACAATTTTAAAGAATAGGTGTTTTTGACCACCCTGCAAATTTTTTGTGTGCCCCACTGTTGCATAACTAAAAACATATTTCAAACGACATGGTTTTCCTCAATTTATTAATGTATCGCTGACTAAAAGCGAGTAATTAAGAAGTAAGGAAGTTATAAATTGTTCAAATAAGTGCGTTCGGTAATCCTAATTCAGTCAAGTCGAAAAAAACATCATTTTTGCTTGGCTCTGCTTTTCGATGTATTTGTCCGATTTTAATATAGTGCTGACCATTTTGAAAAGCCACGATTTCAAAAATCACTGATGCACACAAAAAATTTGCAGGGGGGTCAAAAACACCTATTCTTTAAAATTACATAAATACATAAATATACATCGAAAAGCAGAGCCAATCAAAAATGATGTTTTTTTTGGACTTGACTGAATTAGGCTTACCGAACCCACTTACTTAAACAATTTATATCTTCCTTATTTCTTACCCGATTTTAATAAGCAATACATAAGTAAACTAAGGAAAACCATGGCTTTCGAAATATATTTTTAATTATTCACCAGTGGCGCACACCAAAAATTTGCAGGGGGATCAAAAATACCTATTTTTTAAACTTGTCCGCCATCTTGGATTTTTACGAAATGTCAATTTTAACATCAGGTTCCAAAATTCGAATGTCCTGGCTTTTCAAACTGATCAAAATTTTTAAAATCGGACAACGATTTTTTAAGTAATAGACAATACAAAAAGTTCCGTTTTTTTTTGGTCCACCCTATATAAAGAAACTTATTTTAGCGGACGATTATTATCAGATTCCAATTCTAAAGGTAGAATGAATGAATGAATGTAGAAATGCGGACGGGACAATTCCCATGTACGTAGGCCACCTTGCTGGGCCCGTTGCACGCCTCTTTCGAAAAATAATAGATTTTTCTGGGCTGCAACCTTCTTACAACGCCTGGGGCCAGCGGATAGTTCCCAAGGGGCGACTCTCTTAAACTGGTCAGAGCCGGACACTCCAGCAGGACGCAGGACATTCTGAGTCTTCGGTGATTCCCAGTGTCTATAGGTGCTTGTTAAGGTTGCTAGTCTCACATCCTTCCTACCTAGGTGGCGCAAGGACTTTGTTTTTTTGACGCTCACCTCACCAATCAGGAGTTTACATGGCCTGACTGATGTCCTGTGTGCTATTCCAGAGCTCTTGTCTAAGTCACTTTTCAGGACCGTTATGACTTGGCATGCCGGAGTGGGTTCCGGACCTACCGGATCAGTTGATGATCTTTGTCTAGCCAATCTATCGGCCTCTTCATTTCCCGGTACACCTTCATGTCCCGGGACCCAGAGGAGATTGACCTTGTTGTGCCTTGCTATAGTTGTCAAGACACGTTTGCACTCCAATACAAGGGCAGAGTTAGCCCTGTCTGACCTGACAGTGCAGCCCTACTATCTGAGCAAAGGTAAATATCCTTGCATGAAGCGGACATTTCCAGATTTTTTTATCCAAACATCAGAATGGCGTATAACTCAGCAATTGCAAAAAATACATAATCAGAATCTTAACAAATTTGCAACTTATTTATAGAAGTCTATAGAAGTTCATTATTATCAAAATTAAAATATATACATCAGAAAATTATTTTCATTTACGCCAGAATTGAAATCTATCAAAAACGTGTGTATATTAGCAGAAAGTACATGATCAAAATTGAAAATCTTTCTAATTAAAAATTAAAAAAATTAAAAACCGACTTTTCTAATGAGATGATGTTGGTCATTATCAGAATCGACATATATTAGAAACGTAAGTATTTTTTAGCAGAAAATAAGTATATTATCATAATTGAAAAATCTATCTGAAATGTATTAGGACACATGTTTCCTTCAAATTAAGTTTTTTTAATTATTTAGCCTTAAAACCCCCCTACCCCCGAAGTCAATTCCTGGGTGCGCCACTGAGAAAGTTATGTTATCAGAATGAAAATCCGTCGGGAATTTAGAGTTAATTTACCAGAATCGACATCTATAAGTATCAGAAACGTGCGTATTTTGGCATAAAGTTCATTTATTACAATTAAAATCCACGTTAAAAACATATTTTAGCAGAACTTAATTAAGTTCTGCTGAAATACGTTTTAATAAAGATTATTATTATCATTATCAGAATTGACATCTAACATCAGTAAC
This sequence comes from Oxystoma pomonae, assembly GCA_963921995.1. NCBI lineage: Eukaryota > Metazoa > Arthropoda > Insecta > Coleoptera > Brentidae > Oxystoma > Oxystoma pomonae. Next base: position 4,335,083 of record OY998170.1, on the reverse strand, counting down.
GCAGGTATTTTAGCAGAAAAAATAGATTTGTAAACATTTTCCTTCGTTTTAAAAAAACCTCGAGTTTCGCGGGACATCCTGTATACACTTTTATGTCGGTAGATGACTGTCAATAGAGCGGAAAGATTTGGATTTGAAAAATCTCGGACATCTTTGTTTGAGACGCGTTTTTTTTCACCGCATCATGCCGGGACTACTTTCGATTCTCGGTAGAGGGTATGGGTCCATCATGGTATGATGGGCATTTACTATAGGTGGCCGCCTTACAGAGTGAAACAAGCAGACTTCAAAAGTCACAGAAAATATTGATAATTAATTAATAAAAGTTTGATATGTAGGTATTCTACCTTTTGCAAATGACTAATCCATAAGCCATAAGTATAGCTTGATTTTTTGGTACTACTCTCGAGTAAAGATTTACTCCAAAACTTCCCTCGCTCAGAAGAACATATAAAAAAAAACCGCTACTCATATACACATGGGTTAGATTGGGTTGGTCAGACTTTTCCAGAGTATATCCAGACTTTTCTTGGGTGTATCTACACTGTTCAGGGGTGTATTCAGACTTTTCCATAGTGTACTCGGACATTTTCACAGTGCATCCAGGTTTTTCCAGAGTGTATCCAGACTTTTCCAGGGTTTTACCAGACTTTTCTAGGGTCTTTCCAGACTTTCCCAGAGTGTTTCCAGGCTTTTTCAGGGTCTTTCCAGACTTTTCCAGAATATATCCAGAGTCTTTCCAGACTTTTACAGGGTCTCTCCAGACTTTCCAGAGTGTATCCAGACTTTTCTAGGGTCTTTCCAGAATTTTCCAGAGTCGTTCCAGACTTTTCCAGATTATATCTAGACTTTTCCAGGGTCTTTCCAGACTTTTCCAGATTGTTTCCAGACTTTTCTTAGGCTAAGAGACTGATCTTAGAAATAGCCTCCAAAATATCTTCTGACCAGTCTCATGGCTTCATAACGGCATAACCCAGAGTATAAGTCTCGCGATCCACAGCGGTAATGCGGCTTCGGTAATGGGCACCATCCGGGAGGAGGCAGGGATGGAGGAAATTTTTTGCGTTTAGATTTGTGTGCGTTTTTGAGTGAGTTTGTATATATATATATATATATACTTATTGTTTATATTTTTAATTTTTTTAATTTATTGTTGTAATTTTTCTGATCAAATTAAATTAAACAACTGTTTACTAAATTCCACTATTTTAATGAATATTATATAATCCGCTATATATAAATATATAGTGGAATTTAGTAAACAGTTCTATAATTTTCCGTATAGATAAACATTCAAACTAGGTGCATCCTGTAAACTCCTAGAAATGGTACCAGAGGCCAAAAAACCACTGTCTACATATATGTGTTAGAAAGAGCTAGAAACTATACTAACACAAATGTTCGTTTTTAAGGAACTAAAAAGAGAAGGAAAAAATGTCATATTCTTTATTTATCCAATGCCTGTAATTCTTCTTGAGGAAAGCCTAAAGGTATTATTTGGTGAATTGTCGTTCAGGTATATTTACCCAAACTTTTTACCTTTCCTTAAAGGATAACCCAGCAAACATCGGATTACTAAAAATGTAAAATAGTCACTGTACAAAAGAAGTACAAATTTGGAACATGGCATTTTATTATTTTTGTACTTTTGATGCTGCACTTTGCGGTGCCATCACAAATAAAGCAATATTTTAGTACTCTAATTATGCCAGGGCAATATTTACGTTTTTTTCGTATTGTTGCTGCGCATTGCAGCACAAATTGTACAAATATTGTAAAATGCCGTGTTCCAAATTAGTACTATTTTTGTATTTGCGATATGTTTGCTGGGAAACTTTCTTTTTAAAACTTTTTATTGGATACTTTGAATTTGGCGGAAACACGATACAGTCTACTATAACGCTAAAGATTATATTCTGGCTGAAGCTATTTCTTTTATATATTAGGTACCTACTTACATTGCTTTTAAGCCCCTGAGCCCCCCGCCTCCTTACGTACGCCAATATTATAATAGTGATTGAAGTTTATACCCACAGTCACAGAAGTCTCTTCTGTTTACACTAGTTGTGCTATGCCCACAGATGTGATTCGAGATTTGTATATGGGCGGAACTCATCTTCATTATTGTTTGTTTCAATTTTAACGCATGATTATGCATAATTGACCTTATAATCTCGTTATAACAACGGCCTTAGCCTTAATAATCTGATGGAAATATCCCAATTTCCGGAACTATACAATATTTATTTTCCACTCCACTTCTCTTTATTTTACTGCTCTTTTATTATACCGGATGCTATTTTATTCGTGTCTGTACTGGAATAATATAGTACTAAAATGGATTTTTTTTTTCTCAAACAATAGTGAGACGGCATGTATAAAAAAATTATTTTTGTGCTAAAACAGAGTCCAAGATACGTCTGATGATATTTTCTATATTTGGGCATGTCTTAGCTGTTATGTAGGTAATTTATAATAACAAAAAATAGAAGGTTTACAAAACTTTTTAGAGTGGCCGGAATAGGAAGAGAAAATCGCCTGTTGCCTGAATCCGTCCGGTTGAACAGGATTTTGCGTACTACCAACTTTATTTTTGTTTTTTTCTAAAAAAATTTAATTACTTTTGTAAAATAATTTACAATTCCTGTGTTTACTTTCCATTTTCCGTCCTAGTATTTTATGCATTTAACTCGATTTTTGCCGGTCCAAACACGAGGCTCAGTTTTTTTAAATAAAATTTAAGGTGTTCCAGATATTTAAGAAGAAAAGATTTTTTATGTTTATTAAAAAGATTTATTTTTACAGTTTGTTGTCTGTTTTCTAAACTTTTTTTTTTCATTTTTATATGCAAAAGAAATTACATCATAATTGTTGTTTTTATCATTTTAATTAAGGAAATCGGCAAAAAAACGGCCGGAAACAGGGGAATCGGGGCTTTCGTAGGAAATACCTTTTTATTTTTGTTAAAACGGTTTGCTTCCAATTTTCGAAATAAAAATCAAAAAGAATCCTCAATCTTCGGTTTTTGCAAGGCTATAAATGTATTTTTAAGGTATCTTTTAATTGGCTATATTTCCCTAACATTGTGACGGAGTTTGGTGCCTTTACGCTATTTTGAAATTGTTTTTTACTTATACTTTATTGTTATAAGTTTGTGCGTGTATTCCATAACACCTCGTATGCCGAAAATCATAGAGCATCATTTAGAGTGGGTTATAGTAGCATTCACCTTAAATGTCAGATAGTACAAAAGGCTAGGCGATAATAAAGCTTTATAAAGGCGCCTATAAATGCGCCTTTTATTGAGGGTTCTGGATTATTAATGAAAGTGTCTATATTTTTAAGGCGCAATTACACAGACGAACATGCTCAAATAAAAGCTCGTGCAAAAGATCTCAAATTTTTTGCGTGAACATTTTTGTGAGCTTTTCTTTGAACATTTTGTTCGGGTAAATTTTTGTATCTATTTTGGAAACATATTTTTAAAAATAAGAATGAATAAAATTTACTTCAGTGATCAGTGATCTCAATTCTTTAAAAAAATGGAACACCAACTTTTATTTAAAATTTTTGTGAAAAAGAGCCGACGGCAAGCGAAACATTATTATTGGCTCTACTGTCAGTTTTGTCACATGGATTAGGGTTACTTATAACATTTTTTTTAGGGTTTTTCTCGGATTTTTTTGCCCGGGGTTTTTTTTGGGATTTACTTGCGAGTTTTTTTATTTCCAAGGGTTTTTTTTCCTAAAGTCAAAAAAGAATTTTCTTTTCCAAAAAAATGTTGAGTTGTTCAAATATCGGCAAAAAACTCAAAAATTGCACTTTTAAGCGGTAATCCGCGTCTCACGACTATGAGGAGTGGTGGGGAGGGGGATCTTTTTTAAACATATTTTTGTAACTTTACTTTACCTTTTATTGTTGTTTTTTAATTCCTCACACCAGATTTACCTAGTTAGTTTAAGGTCCCAAGGGTTGCTTAAAAAAGCAAAAGGTTCATGAAAATGCTGAAGATATAGATATTTACGGTAAATTTAATGTAATAATGAAGGTCGATTACTGATACTGCACCAACAATATGCAAAGGGCAACATTGCGATTCAAAAGGGTGGCCGGCCTACTACCTGCGAAATCCAAAACGTGGGATGGATGATAGATCGGCGACACAGTCTACTAAATTACTGCTAAATTATATTTTTTAGACAAGGGTCGGGTTCGTAGGGTTGTAAAATTGGGTAATAAACGGGTTATTTTTAAACCGAACGTGCTTTTGTTCATATATTTGAGATTTAATAAAATGTATATAGGTTTTTTAATTTGACTTAATTATTATTGTAAAAGACTAAACTAGGAAGTAAAATAAAGGGATATTCTTTTAAACGTAAATTTTTATCATTATATTTTACAGGCAACAACAAGAAATAAGTGTCAATTATTATTTTTTTTATTCTCGTTTTTTTTACAACCCCAAAAAAGTTACAAGTATACTGGCATATCCCCTATAAAAATCAGATCAATCGAAGTTGCTTATGAGGTAAAATGTGAATTTCGGCATCAAATCGTTTTTCCGTCGGAAAGCACTTGATTAAAAATACCTTATTTAAAACTTTGTGTTTCTATTTTCAGTTAAGTTCAATGAATTCCGATAACAATATATATTTTGAATTTGTAAAGAAATTTTTATACCCCCAATTCTTCAAACAAATTTTGCTCAACATTCTCTCCAAAATTTACGTGTTTTTTTTGTTACGAACATTTCTTTGAACATTTTGCTCAAGAGGCTCGTGTAAATGTTTGTCGGCATTTCCACATCAAAGGAAAGTTTGTCTGTGTAAATGCGCCTTTAGGTACATTAAAGGTGGGCAAATCAGTGGATATATTGGAGATAGTTAATTTCAAGAGGCTTTTTTTCAGTTTCTGGAATGAATAAATATTTGATTGACCCATTCAAAGCACTCACTAGAAAATAAAAATTATACACCAGTAATTTAATGTTTTTTTTATGATGTTTATTGTTTTTAATTACTGCAAATCAGTTTCACACAATATTAAAATGCGACTTCTAATTTTAAAAATATTAAGAATGATACCAAAAAAAAATTGAATTTTTTTACTGCCTATGAGAAAATTTAAAAACTATTCTATCTTTTGTCTTCAAACTCAATTAATTTGTTGTGTTCATGAATTTTTGTCACATATTTCTTAAAATGAGCTTCTACCCAACTCACATAAAACATTTTAAATAAGGAAATAATTGATAATTTATAAAATTAATTTAAAAAAAAATTTAAATCCTGCTTTACAAAAAAAATTGAAAAATAATATTATACTATATCAATATATACTTAAAATTATGTATTATTACTAAACCAGCTCTTGTTACTGTGCTAGAACAACATCCTTCACAATACAAAAGTTAAAAAATAATTGAATATATTATCACAATGAGAATTATTAATTAATACCAAACAAATTTTACTCTTAAAATTGTTCTAACACACCACAATTTCACAATGATCCTACAAACATATATTGACTTATAAACCATAAAAACTATGTTCGGTGATGTCTACTCCTATTTCCTTGCCCCCCTCGGTTGCCCCTCTGTCTTTTTGCATTATCACTCTGTCTATCACCACTATCCCTGTCTCTTTCTCTACTAGTATCCCTATTAGCATCTCTACTCACATTTGGTGGTCCCTGATTGCTGGTCGGTGGCCTTGAAACATTGTTACTATTTGTTGAAGGCTTATTAATTGGTCCTACCAAGTTATTGTGTGGAACAGTTGAAGAAGTAGTCACAGGAGGTGCTGGGCCAACCCTGCCGGCTCCATTATTTGTTCCATTGTTTAAAGCCAAGTTGTTTTGAGTTGCAGCTGTTGGGGAAAACATGTTTGGTTCGCTTAGGTTGTACTGTTCATTAAAAACCATGCAGAATTCCCCAATCTTCTGCAAGTCGCCCCCTTTAGCAGTGTATAGGGTGAGACAGCTGCGCCATATTGATAAGTAACCTTTGGTGAGTCGAACAATGTCACCAGGGACTAAAAGTTGTCCGGCATCGTCCCACACGCTGGCGTTGACACAACCAGTCTGGTCGCCCACTTTAAACGTTCTTACTTCTCGGTTTTCTTTGGTGATGGTGGCAGGACCAACATCCAACACTATAAAGACTACATTGATGTTTTTCAGGCCAGGACGCATGTCCTTGATCTGAACAAAGTTGTTTTCCATTGTTGCGGATATGTTCGGCTTAGTGGGGCATACTTCCAAGGCCAGTTTCAAGTTGATTTTAATTTCTAAAAATTGTAAAAGAAAACATCTGCATTAGCGTTACGTTTAAAATTATTACGGTGATTTTATACGTACACTATGAACACACTAATATCTATAAGGTTTTATTTTTTGCAGTATTTTTTGTTCAAGTGGCAGGTGAGAAATTTTACCAAAAGAATTATAAAAAAATCTTTTATGTTGCAGTCCGCCCATGTAATGTAGTTGAACAAAATGAAAAGTTTGACGGAGCAGATGACCTACTTGGTCGATAAAACGATTCAACAGGTTCGTTTTTGCGAGCTTAAGAAAAAACTTTGTTATTGTGTAAGCGTCGCTAGATTTGACGGTGGTTCCCGGCTTCGGACATGCGATCGTATGATTTTCATAAGATCCGTAAGATCGAATCATGGCTCAAGAATATAACGTTTTCGTCCCATGTGATCATTCGCCATTCGTCATAGACCTATGCCGCTCCCTGTTTAAGTGGGCTCGGTTGCTCTTTTTTGTACCAGTGCACCACCTTCTTAAATAAAAATAGCCTTTTACATTTCAGTTAAAGCGTTATTTAATCAGCTAGATGATCAAATAACGGTTAAAGAAAAGGTGAAATGGGTGGCGTATTAGTCAAAATGTTGGGAACCAGCCTTTAGGACCGGTTTCTTAATAGCGGGTTACCCGTGACTTAAATTAATTCTAATTATAAATCTCAGTTTTTTGCGGTTTCAAATCATTATTTTCTTAGATTCGGTTAAGAGAATTTACCTTCGCCTTGAAACCATGGTTACCATGGAGGTAATTTTAACCAGCATTTCAAGGGTCTATTGAGAAAGAAATCTAAATGATGCACCCACGCCAATGACCAAGCACGTACTAAGTAATAAATAATCGGTCTTCGCTAATTCGAGTACTAGAATTTTAAAAATTACGGATTTTCCGCTACTCATCACTGCTCTACTTTTTTGGCCCATATCTATAATCCCTTTCTATCCTTAATTAGGTCGCGTCACAAATCTTCTGTGTAAACTGTTATACAGTGCTTGCCAGCTGGCTAAAATGAAAATAACCTAACCTTTAATTGCTTCACGAGTTCTTGCTTGCCTGCGTGCTTGCTTGTAAATCCTCCTTCACTCACGTTTCTGCACGAAAGTAAAGTTTTTAGTTTCGTGCGTTTCTGGCCGTTTATCTTGCAACAATATAGTGGGATACCTCATCCTTACTACCACGAATGATCTACCAACGAACCATCCTTTGATGTTCTGCTTCACCAAACTTTCGAATTAACGGTTTTGACGATGACAATTTTATATTTTGGGAAAAAAAAAGAAAAATTGTGTCATTGATTTGACAATCTGTGCATTTGACCAATTTTGGAATTTTTACAAATATTTTAAAGTGAATTTTACGACCTTTTTACCCTACTTAAAATGCAGTAATTTAGTGTAGGTAACTACTGCGAAAAGTGCATATTTATGATATTAGAGAGAATGGTGAAAGCTGCCAAAAAAGAGCCCCCAACTCCCAGAAGGAGGTGAGACTTTATGGTCCATTTATAGCTTTGTTTGTTGGGTTCTTTTGCGGCTGTAAAACAAGCCTAGAATCATTATTATTTGGTAAATTGTAAAGTTAAGGGATTTTTTGGTTGTAAATGGTTGATCCAAAATCTTAATTATCTCCCTTTCATATTTTTCCCACAGGCTCATTGTTTTTTTGGTGAATCCTCTGATGCAATTGTACTAAACTAAACATAAAAAATTTAGGGGTGCATCATGTTTTAGCTGGCCTATATTTTTTTGTTTATCTCATCAAGAAGAGATTTTATCAACTAAGGTTTGTAAGCCACAAGGGTTAGGTAGCCACTGTAGGTAGGTTGGGTATGTATATATTCATATTAATAAAATTCATTATAAAAAAAGACAGTATACAGTTTTCTGCCATTTTTTATTTTTTTTGAAAAATTCTTTATGGGGTCCCTAGGACCCCAAATCCGTCTGCGCCGGTTGGTTTTTTTTTTGATTTTTTTTGTTTTTTTTTTTCACTAAAACAAACCAAACCAACACAGTCCAACCCAACCTAATCCAAACCAACCCAAAACAATTAAAAAAACACTTTACAACCCCTCCTGGGCACCCTTTTTTCTCGTTAAAAAAAAAAAAAAAAATCGGGCGCAGGCGGATTTGGGGTCCTAGGGACCCTAGAAGGTGCCCCCATAAAGAATTTTTCAAAAAAAATCAAAAATGGCAGAAAGCCGTATACTGCATAATTACCAAATATATTTTTATTTTCTTTAATGTGTATTTATTTTATTGCTCATTTAAAACTGATGAAAAAATCAGGACAAAATCTACATATAAAGCAAATTTTGCATCTCCCTGTTGTTTGTGAGTACTTAACTATATACATAATGTTTGGTTTTATCTTGGGATTTAAATTAATGATTCTATTTTTCATAAAAACCTATAAATCTGTTTTTTTGAGATTTGTCATGATTTGAAGTTTGGTTGGACCAAACTTTTGCTTAAATGAATCACTTTTATATCTTGCAAAAGGAATTCCATAAACTTTTTAACAATTATACCTAATAAATTTTTAAAATTACTTTATTAAATTCAATTATATAGTCACTTCCCATTTAATAAAAAATGGGTGCAGCAGATTATTTTCCTTTAACTTAAGAAACTTTTTAGTATTTTTAAAAGGGTTGTTAGCACAATATTTGAATACATCTCATCGAGCATTTTTATTCCCCTGTGATCTTCATGCAAAATTTTACATCAATAGGGCATCTCTACAAAAAGCCAGAGGAGGAATAGCCAAAGTTCTATCCAGACCTGTCTCCTCAGTTCCCAGTGCACCCACATCAGCAAATATAAGAGTTATAGTTCGTGTCAGACCGCCAAATTCCAGAGAACAAGATGAAAATGCCAAGTAAGCTCGTTTTTTCTTTTTTTTTATGGATTTTTTGCTCAAATAAAAGACTGCAAACTCTAGGTTTTTAAAAATGCTTGAACATCACTTGGATTTTGGTTTTAAAAATGTGATTTCAAAACATATTGCTTTCTTATACAGGGTAAAAGTTATAAATTTAAGTTTTTCTGCCCTGTAAACAAAAGTAAATTTTTTTTAATCCTTTTTGACTAAAATGAACCAATCTATGGTCTTTTTTTAAAAAAAGAAACAACAGTTCTTTCCAGCTATATCAAACTTTGAGACTCACTATATATTCGTATATCTTCATAGCTTTTTTTTAAAGGGGAGGAAAAAAAACCAATGAATTTTTAACATTGTCTGTTGCAAAATTAATATTTTTAGGACTGTGATCAAAGTAATTGATGACCAAATGCTAATATTCGATCCCAAAGAGGTGGAAGAGGGTTTCTTTTACCATGGAGTCCAACAAAGAGGCAGAGACCTGCTTAAAAGAGTTCAGAAGGACATAACCTTCTGCTTTGATGGAGTCTTTGGTCATCAATCTACCAATCTAGAGGTGTTCCAGAATAGCACTCAGAGTCTGATAAATACTCTAATGGATGGAATAAATTGTTCAGTTTTTGCCTATGGAGCTACCGGAGCAGGGAAAACTTTTACCATGATAGGTACGGAAGGAAGAAGGAATGTTTATAACAAAAACTGTCATATTCTTTTGTAAATGGTTATTTTCTTTTTTTTACCTTATACTGCCTGCTGCTAGGTCTGTCTGATATAATCTGCTCATACCAATTTTTAAAAGGTTGAATTTTTATACCTACATTTTTGTGTTTTTGCAACCTTATTTTGTCCCTGTTTAAACAAAAATTGTAAATGGGACACTGCTCCGTATTTAGGTAGTACAGAAACACCGGGTATAACATACCTCACCATGAAAGACTTGTTCAAATGCAAAGAAGAATTGAGTGCAGAACGAGATTTTGAACTGATGCTGACCTACATTGAGGTCTATAACGAGTTGGTGAAGGATTTGCTGAATCCTGGGCCTCCTTTAAATCTCAGGGAGGACAGTAAATATGGTGAGTTCATTCTTGTTTTTAACCCTCAAGTTGAATGCAAAAAAAGATAAGGCACATGTTATAAGTTTGATCTTTTAGTGTGTGTGTCTCTATGCATGTAGCTCTTGTTGGAGTGCATTCTTTGGGGAGTATTCTTAGGTATGTTCAATCAAAATAGACTAAATAGTTCCAGAGATACACTTTCTAAACACATATATATGTCAAAGAATTTGAGATATGGGGCATTTTATGGCAATTTTTCCCCCAAAATTTGTTTTTCCTTATAATATCTAAAAATTGCGAATAAATTTCTGTAAAAAAAATTGTCCACATCTATTCATTTCCGACATGGCTTTATATCGGTTTTTCGCACATCATAATTATTTTTAAAGTTATTGAGCATAATAAATTTTAAAAAATGCGATTGGCGTCCTGTCTACACCAAATTTTATTGCTTCAGTATCTAAATTCTACAAGTAGGTGAGTCTGGCTTTAAGCATATTTTTAAGGCTGGTCTCTTTGCTATTGGCTAAAATATTCTTTTTAAATATATCAATGGAATGGGTGCGTATAATTTATCAAAAAGTGCATACAAAAAACATATTAAAGTACAGGTTTGTATCAGTGCCACGTAAAAACAGTAAATACACAAAACTGTGCTATCACAAAATTAAAATAGATCATAACGGACGGGCCTAAAACCCTACAAGGGCAAAATCGTACAAAAGTAAAATAGTGTAACATATTCCCGCTAGATGGCGACACAGTATACAGCCGACACCAGCTGCACTGGAAAGCCTGTGTAATATATAGTGCCGCTAGATGGCCTTATACATAGCCAACAAATAAGATGCAGACAAGATTCAATAGGCTTTATTTCAAAAAAATATGATTGATTTTTATGGACAAAGCAAATAACAATAAAATAATAGGGTTTTGTCCTGTATCATAACACTTCTCCTCCAAAATTTAAATTGAGTTGCAATTCCACCATAAATATAGGTAAAATAGGTAGCGCTTTTATTAGATCAGATCACATTAGATTTCATCACATTATTTAAAAAAACCATTATTTCACAATTAAGCAGATATTCGTTATAAAAGACAATTGCAAGGACAATAAGACTAAAATTATATAATAACATAGAAAAATGAATTACAAAACCATTAATAATTAATAATAATAATATGAAACATTTAAAAAAACAAAAAAAAAATAAAAAAAACAATAAGAAAAACACAATAAAAAAATAAAAAAAACAATTACAAAAAAATTTAAAAAAGGCATAGTCAGCAGATTAAAATAAAATTAAAACAGAAAACAATTACTTACAAGCTTTCCGTAACGGATTTTGCCACACTTGTTTTTTATTGTACAGAATGGTTTTGGTTGACTCCCTCCAAGAGTCCAAGATAGGTACCTTAACCAAGTAGCACAAAGACGTACCAAAGACGTCCATAGTATGTCCGCTCAGGACATTCGGACGTCCCTGAGACGTCCATTTTCGACGTCTTTAGGATATCTTTTGCTACAAAACCAGATGTCCATAAGACGTATGTTCCAGTATGTCTTAAGGTTGTCCGGTTTAAGACGTTCCTAGGCACAAATCTAAGACATTTCCAGAACATTCTTGGTATAGTTTTGGAGACATTTTAAATGATTTAAGACGTATTTCCTAAATTTGTAATCGGACATTACCAGAACATATTTGGGAAATTAAAACTAATTATTATAATAGTAAAACTTTATGAGTACGCATTCATATAAACATATTTATAAAGGGAACTTTCCAAAAGTCAAATCATACAAAATATTAGCTCCCCACTATAGGAACAAATGAAAAAAAAAACTTGGCATTTAAATGAAAATAACGAGGCCAGTAAATTTTGGCCAATTTCTGTTTTGCCACTATATTTTTTTTTTCATTTTAAAAGTATTGATTTGTTCTTGTAAATTTTGGAAAAGTACGTTTTTACGTTGTAATGTTTTGCTAAATTATAGGCATTCAATGGAATTCATTAAAATAATCTTAAAAAACATGTGGGGATAGTTATTGGAAAAATTCGGTCATGTGGAAAGTTTTTCAATTTTTTTCGTTATTTAGGAGTTATGATACCCGGCGTAAAGGGTCACAAGTTCACATCGCCCGAAGAATTGTTTGCCCTTTTGGAGCAGGGCAATAAGAAAAGGACGCAGCACCCCACCGACGCCAATGCGGAAAGTAGCCGGTCACATGCTGTCTTCCAGGTGTACATTCAGATGACTATAAAAACTACTAGGGAGGTAAGTATACCCAAGTAAATTTTACTCTAAAAAAATTGGGAAATATTTAAGAAGTTCTTTTTCTGTTGAGATTGATAGATAAAGTACTTTATTGTCCAAAAAAATAAGGTAATAATTCTTTACAAAGTTTAAAAACATAAAAAGCTTAAAAACACTTTTTTTTGTAGTGCTGACAAATTATCAAAAATAAATATGAATTTGGTGTTAAAAAATGTTTTCCCTGTTATCTCTCCTTTTAGTTTTTTTTACATCTCTGCTTTTTACATTTCAACTAATATTAAAATATTTAAATGCAAAGAAGAATACTTTATCTTGCTATAATAAACTTACTTCTTTTTATTTTTGTTTTGTGTTTTTTTTTCACCAAAATTGTTGGAAGACATTGCTTTTATCAACATATTTTTTAAATTGTTTAGCGACCCAAAGCCTGCATTGTCCCCAGTGAGAGGTGAAGTAAAGTGTTTTGGTGCTTTTTTCTACTAGGTAATGAGTATCATACCCTCTTGCACCCACATATAGATAATAAGAGTCAAGATATCTTTGTTTTTGAAGTTTCTTTCCTTCTAGACAATATAAATGTGATACAAATCGATTACAGAGGGGCTTTTTCCTGTACTATTAATATAAATAGAAGATAAGAACCTTATTTGGATAAAATTTTATTTACCACACTTTTGACAAATCCTAATACATTTAATCCAACTTATCTTGTAGTTTATACTTATTTGTTGTTTTTTTGTTTCCTGAGAAGCATAAATATTTAAAATCAAAAGTTTAAAAGTTTGTAAGTTAATACCTAATAAAATAATATACATACAATAATAACACCTTTTCTAGTACATTTTTTTTTCACATTTAAAACAAGTACTATTACAACATATTAATTAATAGAAGAAGAAGGAATTTATAATAGGTCGGAACTAGGTATTACACATTTATTAGCTTTGGTTATTTATGTACTTTCGTAATTGATTTTTTTTATATAAGTAAAATAGTCCCATATTATATTATGTCACAGTTTTTATCTACAAATATTAAGATCCTTACCATATAAATAGTACATAAAAAACCTCTGAATTCGATTTATATATCACATTTTTATCATCTAATATGAATATTCTTGGAATATTATTGTTCTCGAATGTTCTTTTTGTGTTTACTGGGTGAAACACAACATGTTATTACACCTTAATTTTTTATCGGAAATAGACAAAAATAGCATGACGTCAATTATGTAATAAAAAGATTATTATTATCAGGTAAGAAGAGCCAAACTAAGCATGATAGACTTGGCGGGGAGCGAGAGGGGCTCGGCAACGGGCTTTGTAGGCGCCAGGTTCAAAGAGGGCGCCAACATCAACAAGTCTCTGTTGGCGCTGGGGAATTGTATCAATAGTTTGGCAGACGGACAAAGACATGTCCCTTACAGGTAATATTATTAGATTTTTTCTTGATAAATCTGTTTAATTTATTTAAAATTTTTTATTGTTATTTATAACAAAAATCTTGCTTTTCTTTTTTAGGGATTCGAAATTGACAAGATTATTAAAAGACAGCTTGGGTGGTAACTGTCACACAATAATGATCGCCAACGTATCACCTTCATCTTTAAGTTTTGACGACACGTACAATACGTTAAAGTAAGTGCTAATAAGGACCCATTTTTGACTCCTTTGTCTTTTTGTGTCTCTGTGCCCATATAACTCTTGATTTTGATGCGGGTTTTTTCTGTTTTTTCTGTTCAGGGAGTTTTTTTAACCCAAGGAACAATTTGTCGTCGTTTTAATGTTGCCAAAGGCGACCTAACGTTGCGTGAAAGCGGCCTATAAACGTTCTAGCAACTCGCTTTTGCACCAATTTGGCGGAGATAGAAAATACGTTCTCTCACAAAACACCCAAAAAAAAAAGAGTTTTTAAATAGCGATAGGATTCGAACCCTCAACCTTCTGGCATGCATATAAAACTTTTCCAATGACTTAAACTTTTGCGCTATGGGGGCTTATGGGAGAAATTATATATTAGGCTTAACGGATTTTCAGAATTATTTTTTTATGGGATAAAAATATTACCCCCCTCCCCGAATCCTCCCAAACGATAGCGGAAGGGGATTACGTTATTTGTTCAATGAAGGATAACTCGCGAACGGCTCAACGGATTTTCATAATTCTTTTTTCATTGGATAAAAATATTACCCCCCTCCCCGAATCCTCCCAAACGGTTAAAGGGGATTATGTTATTTGTTCTCTGCAGGATAACTCCCGAACGGATGAACCGATTTTCATAATTATTTATATAGCCTACCCCAACAAGCTTTTTGAACAAAATAAAACTTAAATTCTGCTGCGTAAGCATGATCATACATAAAAAAATATAATTTCCTCTTATGGCATGATTTGATTATATTTTTTTAGGCCAACAAAATGGTTTTTTCTTGTAACTAATTTTTTTAACAAAAAGTGACATTCACGGAATATCCTGCATAGAATATTCGCTGAATGTTCCATCCAGGGAACGTATTTTCAATGTGCTGTCAATACCCAAAAGGAAGGGCATTTTCCGGACTTAAGTACAACATTCAGGGAATATTCTGCATGGAATATTCGCTGAATGTATCGTCCACGAAATCCTAAGAATGTTTTTTAAATGTGCTGTCAATGTCCAAAAAAGGACATTTTTCGGACTTTTACAGAACATTCCTGGAATATCCTGCATAGAATGTTCGCTGAATGTACTAGGTACGATATTCTGAGAATCTCTTTTAAATGTGCTGTTCATGTTCTAAAGTTATTCAGAGCACGTTTTTGGAACATCCTACGAATATACTGTGAATTGCCAGGACATTCAGACATTCACAGCACCTTACTGGGATATCCCTGGAATATCCTGTGCTATTAGGGAAATGGACGGATTTCCAAGCACCATTTATTAGTAATTCTAAAATACGTAGCTATGTAACTTATAGTTAATTTATAATATTAAGTTGGCTTTTTAAAGTTTCCTATCCACTAAATTTACTAACGCACATTAGTTTTCCGTCAAATATGGATATTTTAGCTTTAAAAAATAAGCGGGCCTTCAATCCAAATTTTTTCGCTAAATTATTTTTTATTTAAATACTGAAAATTTTAAAAATGCTTTAAACATATTTTAAACTGTAGCCAGTCTAAGAAAATACTTAAAACTTACTAAAACTGACTACAAAATCATCAAAATCCAGCAAAAAATCAAGATTTACACAAATGGCGTAGCAGAGCAAATCAAGAAAAAAAACCAGTTCGGCGGCAATAATCATTTCTTGGTTTACGGGAAACCTAACCGTTCTGCGACTAAAGAGGTGCCCTCTATTATTGTCAGATATTTTTAAATTGGCCGCAAGTGCATTGATTATTTGGCCACTAATGTCTCGTAAAGAAAAACGTTGAAAGAACGTAAATTAATTAACTAGTTAACTATGCAGGTTTTGACGTCGTTCATTCCTCGTTCGTTGCGGTCGTTAAAAACCCCACAATATTCCAGTAAAAATAAACGTTGTTAGAGGGTTGCCAAATTTACCCTAGTTAATAACAACGGTGTGGCGTCGTGTTCTCGTCCATCCAACGTTAATTTTAGTATATTTCTTAGTTATGGCAACTATAAGGTAACTAAAAACTCTTACTTTGGATAGCTATGTTCGATAAAAATAGGCTAGGTAGTTCCAGAGATACCACGCTTTCTACACATATGCCAAAAAAACCTCATAAAAGATCATAGCAAGTAACAGATAAAAGATCATAAGTTTCTATAATCTATGCTCATATAAACTTATGATATTTTATAATTTTTGACTAGTGAAAGTGAAACACAAATCCCGCATAGGAGTTCATCATATTTTATCAGCCAGTTGGCTTATAAAAGTTTACAATATTTTATGATGTTTAATATGATAATTCCTCATAAAGGTTTATAAGATTTTATAAGATCTATCTGTAACGTTCGAAAATAGAAAATTACAGCTCAACTTTAGCTGTTGTAGTAGTAATAGTAGTAGAAGTAATGTAAGAGATTAATTTAATATACAGTCAAACTAAACTATAACCTAACCTAAACTATAAACTATGAGAACCTAACCCACTGTAATATAATAACACTCCTTGTGCTTGCACAATATCTACATATCTTATAGAAAATTGTTCTTGTATAAGTAGTTATTTATCGCCAGGAGCTGTGAGAGAGATGTTACTTTGATAAATTTCTATGAGATTTCATAAGCTAAAAACTATTTTTTTACAAGCTTTTATTTAACTTGTAATGTATCTATCTATGTAAGGAACAAGATATGTTTGTTCGGGTGGAATCTTGCAATTTAATTTTGACCAACTTCCCGACATCTGATCGGCTTCAAATTTGGCATGCTTATATAGTTGCGGTGACAACACAAGAATATAGTGTGATGAAATTGACAGCTCTCCCCTACTCGAAGGGGGTGGATTTGAAGTACGCCGATTTCGTTGAAATTATGTGTCTCGGGGCACTTGGGGATGGAGATAACGAATTTCTAATCAGATTTTGAAAATTAAATTTGGCGGATTCAAGATGGACGGTTCATCTTTTGCTAACCAATTTTAACTAACTTATCCACACCCGAGTGCTTTCAAATACAATAATATGTCATTATTAGGTACCGCTCCCCCTACGACCTGGAAGGGGGAAAACACCTAAGTTTGTCCGATTTCAACCAAAATTGGTGTACGGGAGCTTTTGGGGATGAATTCAATATGGCGGATTCAAGATAGACGATTTTCGGTCATGTTTTGCATAACAATTTTAACTGACTTATCACATCCGATTGTGTTCAAATTTAGTTTGCGTTTATAGTTCCCGTGAAAATACTCGGGTACCCACCTCCCTCTGACGAGGGAAGTGGAGGGGGAAAAAGATTAGATTTTTGATCAGATGGGGATGGGATCATGAGTCAAAAAATATTTTTTTGTAGAAGTAAGTAAGTATACTAAATATAGCTTTTTTTTAATTAGTTTTCAGGTGGTCGAAAAAACTGATAAAAATCAGGTGTCTTTTTTTATGAGATTTAATGAGTTTTTTTTGGCAGGGTGGACACAAAAATATATAAAATGTTGTAAGTTTGTCCCACTATAAAATCTATTTAAAGACAAAAAATTGTTTTTACCAACTCCTAGAAAATTATAAATGGTCACAGAAATCTGTCAAATTATATGAGTTGGTCTGATCATAAAATATCCCAAAATCTCATTAAAAAAGTTTTTTTTACAAACTCTTAAAACATTATAAAAAAATAAGGGTGTAATCATAGAAACCCATAAAATGTTATTAGTTTTGGCTTGACTATAAAATCTGTCAGAAAACTATAAAAACATCGGTTTATTATAATCCCATAATGCATCATAAAAGAAACAGAATGTAATTATAGAAACACGTAAAAATTGATGTGTCGATTTGATTATAAAATCTCTTGGAAAATCGTGCTTTTATAAAACCATAAAATATGTTCCAAAAAATGTCTGCACTTATCAAATTTTATAAACATTTATAAGCCTGACTGATTATATGATCAGATAAAAAACATATGAAACCACATAAAATCTTTTTTTTTTGCCTCACAAAAGCTCATAGATCTTATAAAAACTGATAAAATTCAGGTGTGTTTTTTATGAGGTTTTATGCGTTTTTTTTCGGCAGGGTAGCGAATCACCTAGATCGTTTTTGTCCCCTTAATTTGACATATTTCCCTTGCAGATACGCGACGAGAGCGAAAAAAATCAAGTCCAACATCAAACGCAACATAGTAAATGCCGACCTCAACGTCGACCAGTACATAAAACTGGTCGACGACTTGCAGTCGGAAAACACCGCTTTGAAAGCGGAAAACGCCGGCCTGAAAACACAATACGATCAGCTGAAAAGCGAGCTCGATCAGTTGAGGTTGGCTCAGGCCAACAACGTGCAGACGGTTTCCGTCCAAAATGTGTGCAATTCTTCGGTAAGTTTTTAGTAGTCTGGGCTCCCTGCAGTTCCCTAATTCCACAAAAAGTCCGCTAATTAGGGCAAGGTCCTCAAAAAGTACATATTTTTAAGAAAATCCTTTGAAAGTTCCTAATCTCCGAAGACATTCGACTAAAATAGATCCATCAAGTCATTAATAAATTGCTTTGAAACGCGATCAGTCTTTAGATTTAGGGAAAATCAATGTCCTCTCCACTGGCAACGCTGCATTAGGAAATACCAAGCATGCTCCAGTTTGATTCTACTAAAGCGGCAACTCGGATGAAAAATAATTAATGAGGCAGCGTAGTACAAGGTCATATAGGTGATCCGCTATAAGTGCGAGGTTGTCACATTGTGTGGTTTTGTTCCCAATATATATTGGAAAATATCGGATAACTTATCTGATATTTCGACCGAAAAAATGAGGGATATATATGTACCATAACAATGTACAATTTATTACCAGATGTGTTACAATTTATGAATTATTTATTGAATTAAAATTGTCTAGACTTGTAAACATGTGAATAAACATCAAGCCGCGTATACTCACAGGTGAGCCCAACATTTACAATAGGGTGTTGTGACGTCACGTGGGTACCGATTCAAATTTTATCGTATTATACTATATCCAGTTTTTTTTTATAGTTTGGTGTTTCTCTTTGCTTTAAATACTTTTTTGCAAAAATAGAACGTGTTTTTTTCTTTATTTTAAATTCATATTTAATTAGAATCGTCAGTTTGTTTAAAAAAGCACAGATCTTATCATTGCGAGAAAACGAAAAACCGTCCTTATACAAAGCCGGTTTTAGACACGTACAAACGTAGTATTTGATTTCAGATAACGATTAATCAAACGAGCGAACAAAAAGCAACTGTCACATCTACAATAACTGAAGAACCGCCCTTATTACAGAAAGATGATCCCGATGTTCAACTCGATAGTCTATTGTTTGAAAAGAAAGAGATTTTGGAAAGGCTTTACCAGCTGCAAAGTGCAGAGTTGGGCATGACTTTAAGAAGGTAAAAGTCCTTGGAGATTCGTTTATGTTGGTTTTTGACGAATATGTACTCTTGTTTAAAAAAAACGCATACATGCATTTTTCCCTGTATCAAAGTTCTTCTTTTTATTAGTGTATACTCAAACACACCACCAGCTGTCTGACAGCATTAAATTCGGTATTACGATGACGTTATGTCATATTGATAAAATCAAAAATTAAATTAAAAAAATGCCTTAATTTAAAACAAATAACCTTATTGCCTGACTACGCAACAGGAGGGTTTTGAGTTTAGGAGTTACAGAAGTTACAGAAGACTACTGGTCTATAAGGAGAGTGGCCACTCATTTTGGGGTTGATAAAATGTCGATAATAAAATGAAACAAAGCGACAGGTTCAAAATAACACAACAGATTGGAACCAACTAAATATTAAATATTACTTAAAACAACAACAAAAATTAGTGTTTGTGGGCGCACCATTCTTTTCAATAACACTGTGCAAACGCTTGGGCATTGAAAAACTTATATTTTGAAAATATTCAAGTCGGCCGCATATATTTTCTATTGGGTTGAGATCAGGGGTGTTGGATGGCCAAAGAAGAGTTTCAATATTTTTGTGTCCAAACCACTGGCGAAAAACATTAGCCGTGTGCACGGGACAGTTGTCCTGCTGGTAAACGAAGTCGTTATTTTCGTAAAACATTGGCACAGATGGCAACATAACATCCTCAGGAATCTCAACATATCTTTGACTACCTTCGATTTGCCAAAACATATAACCAAACCTCTAGCGCTAAACCAGCCCCACATATTCACTAAAAAATGTCCAGCTTTTTTAATTTGGTTGGTATATTTTGGATTAAACCTAGAGTTTGGTGGATGATAGACTAAAATTCTTCTGCTGCTCGAAGATGACGGAAATATCTTTTCATCTGTGAAGACCACCCTCTCCCAGAAGTCATCATGCCAAATTCACTGTGGCCTGTTTTTCTTCTCCCACTAAAAAATATTTTTTTTGCAGCAAATCGACAGGAAATTTTAGATTTTTTAATCCATCTGTTAATAGTTGATAAGGAACCTGGGAACATCGTTACATTACAGGCTATCGTCCTTTGATACAGCGCTTTTTCCATCATACTATATTTTTTTTTTGTTATTCTCTTGAAATAATAATAATAATATTTTTATAAATTTTCTAGTTTGGCAACTGCATGATCTCTTTGCATTTTTCTTGCGTTTTTTTTTCCATTGGACAATGGAAGAATACAAATTCGTAGGCGCAGGTATTTTTACAGTTTCCTATACCGCAATATTCAATTTTTAAACCGCACAGTGCCAAATCGAGTTGCTCATCTCTGCTAAAACAATAACTGTCAAAAATTCTATGCCTCATGCCCAGCTTGATTTCAATACAGTCCTCTTATATGGCCAAACTATAGTCCACCATAAAAATATCAGCCTTTGTTATTTGCTTTTTTTAGGCAACTGAAACTGGAGGTCAACAGCCGACTCAGTGGCTTGTACAGCAACACCCCGGAAAAAGACGAAGTCCACAAAAAGCTGGTCAGTCAGATAGAAAGGTTCCAAAAGAAGGTCGAAGTGACGCAGAGGGAGTCGGAGAAAATTGAAAAATGCAGGGTGAGTTGGTGGGTGAATAATAATTTTAATTAAAAAATTTAATTAATGTTTTGTTTACAAAATTTTGCTATTTCTTGTTGTATACACGCTAATATACTGTTTTAATTAGGCGGAAGTGACACAAAGAATAAGCAGATTAGTGGAACAATATCCCCAGTTGAGTCAGAAGGCGTACGGGGTTCAGTTGGAGATGGAAACTATAGACTACAAACATAAGGTAAGACACATGCTTAACTTTGCAATCAATCTTCTTCTTTAAGTACCGAGTTTAAGTAACGAGTCAGCACTTGCTTTTCTGAAAAGTGTCGTTACTCTACCTCTATAGTTTTAGCAGCATATTTGTGATTTCTTAAAAAGTTAAAACATCAGTATTCTTATCCATTCTATGCCGTAATAGAAATAAAATGATAAACACTGCAACGATGCATACTTATCCGAAGAGTGGTATTAACGCTGATTATATTTTGATAAAACTTGCTCAGATGAGTGACTTGCCTCAGAATTTTTATGCGGTTTCTATTTTAGTTTAATGTCTTGGTTACACAATTATTTTTTAGGCTGAATTGGCCCAGAAAGAAGTGAAAATTTTACTGGACGATCATAAAAGCAAATCGGCTTTGCTGGAAAATGTGGCAGCGCTCCTGAGAAACATGTGGCTCAATCTGCAAGCCAGAGGCAACATACCCAGGGCAATAATTGACAAATATCAAGAGTTGGTGGCCGAGTTTCAGGGAAGGAGAAATACCTGTTTTGAGGAGGTCACAGATTCGGGTAAGGATTGCACCTAAAGTATTCGATCCAAATCGTGATATTTAGTATGTAATGCTTCCATATTCTTGTGGTTTGTTAGGCAAAAAGTAAGGAAAGTACTTACACTTATTACACTGAGGAAACACTTGCACAAGATGGGATTATACTAATGTAGACTTTGCGATTAGAACGACCAATCAGCCTCACATTTTATTTGAGTGCCTGCCTGACACCTACTGGAGGATTCAAGATCTTCTGTAAGGTGTCAGATCTACTTCGGTAGAGAAAATATACAGCAACGGAAACCATAGGCAATTCAGCTGCAGTTGCAATTGAATCCGGTTGGTGCCATTGAATCAAAAGCATTTGAAAACTCGGGCCTTTTTATCCGTCAACCTGTTGTAGAATTCGGGTAGTGATCCTTATCAACCTAAGCGGATGAGTCATCCATTCAAGTTGCGGTAGAATCGTAGTGGTAAACCTTATCAAAAACTTTTACGGAGTCGGTCTATATGGCATCTATCTAACCAAAAAAGTCGTCCATTCGACTTGCTGTAGAATCATCCATGTGGCATCCGCCTGAGCGGAAGAGTTGTATTATAGAAATTGGGTGTCAACCTTATTAAAAACTTTTGAAAAATCGGTGTATATGATACCTGAGCGAAGTAGTCGTCCATTGCTTTATGTGTGTCTTGTAAAAACGGTAGTAGATGATACAGTTCCGAAAAATCCATTTGGCTGATTTAAAAAAATGCTCTATTTCTTTAGGTGTAAGCTCATCGACCAGTCTCTTTGAGCCCGCATCTTTAGAAGAGGCCTTGCTACAGTCCAACAAACGAAAAATCGAAGAACTCGGCAGCAACGCCTCTCTGGACTCGACGTTCGTCAAAGAAAACCACAAACCATTGGAGTTCCCCAGTCCCAGGACGAGGAGGAACGAAAAAACGTCAACTACTGCTAGTAGCACGCAGCAGATTGTGGCCAGAGGTGGGGAGTATTTTGGTACCTTATTATTCGAGATCTTTAAGGGGTTGTTTAGCGATGGGAGTGGTAATTTTAAGGAGAACTAGAAATAAATAAAAATGGCAAAAAAAAGATGATTTGTTAAAGTACCTATTGATTTAGTTGAAGGCTTAGTAACAATATATAAGAACATAACTGATCATCTGTTCCCATTAATGTTTAGGCCTTTAGAGTACACTATTTTTGACATTAAAATTGGCAACATCGCCACAAGGAGCTGGATCTGCGTTTAAATGTGGTGCTGCCCGTGCAACCAAACATTTGGAACTTTCGCCAAAATCTCAAGAATTGTATAATGTAAAGGTGGTAGCCTGTTATGCTTGCCACTAGTTCTGATGTATTTTATTAAAGTTAACAGAATCTTAAGAGGATTAAAAATATTACCACTGCTAGTAGCACATCTCGGATTTTTGGGGAGTATTTCGGTACCCTATTATTCCAGATATTTAAGGGTTTTTTTAGCGACGGGGGGCAGTAATTTTAAGGAGAACTAAAAAAAAAATAAAAGAGGCAAAAAAATGATAAATTGAGAAAGTATTCATTTGATTGGCAGGCCTATTGAACGAATTTCTATAGCGAATATTCTGTTCTTATTTGTGTTTAATCCGCCACTTATGTACTTCTTAGAATACACTATTTGTGACATTAAAATTGGCAACATCACCACAAGGAGCCAATAAGCTTCTCTTCGTTTAAATGTGATACTTGTCCAGTCAACAAAACATAGGAAGCCTTCACCAAAATCTTAAGAAATGTATTGTTTGAAAGTGGTAGTCTATTATATGTGCCACTGTTTCTGCCTCTACTAATTCCTGTGGTAATATTCTTTAAAACACTTCAAAATAACCTTTATATTCTGAGAAAATAATGTCGATTTTATTAAAGTTAGTAGCTGACTTGGTTTTTTTAATTAATTTAATATTAATAAACAAAGTCAGCTACTAACTTTAATAAAATCGACATTATTTTTCCAGAAAAATAAAGGGGATATTTAAGTGTTTTCACAGCGTTTTAAAGAATGTTGTCACCAGAATTGGTAGTAGTATTTTACTATTCTATAGCGATTATTCGAACGTGACTGATCATCTGTTCCAATTAATCTTTAGGCTATATGCTTTTTAGCCTACACTTTTTATGCCATTAAAATTGGCAACATTGCTGTTTAAATGTGGTGCTTGGCATTGCATTCTTAAGAAATTAAGTCTACATTATTAAGTTAAATGTCGTCAATATGTTCTTGACCTATATGAATTTCGAGCGAATATGAACACCTAAATATAAAAATACAAACGAACCCGAAAGAAAGAAGAAGTCTCCACACGTAAGACACCCTAAAGCCGCTCAAATTTCTCATATACATGTTCCCGTTTTTCAGGTGTCGCCGTCTTCCGGCCGCCGCCGAAACGAATGGCCACGGCGAAGTCGCCGAAAAAGCCGTTGGTTCCCAAAACCGTAAACGAGAGGGCGCACATGGAGAATATGAGGAGGTTGGAGATGGCCGGCCGTATAGTGAAACGTAAGTAATCAGAATACGGACCTTATAAAGCGCGTATACTGGAGAACCAAAAAAATGCAACACCCTGTGTATGGATAATTATTTGAATAAAAACTATTTGTGTGTATACCTTATCTCAAAAGAAATATTTGATAAATTTTTTGTCTTCTAATCTTTCTTTTTTTCACAGATTTTTCTATTCATTTTCAAAAACAACCAACACATAAAAGACATTTTCTGAACATTTTTCTCATAGTTTTTGGCCTTTTTGGATTGCTTACAGTTTACTTAAAAAATAAAAATGTGAAGATAGATAGATACATTTATTTGATTTTTTACAATGATCTTCCTAAAAAAATACATTGCATACCCTTTTGGGTGTAAATCCTGCCAAGAGTTCGCGGTCGCCAATATTTAAACGACTTCGAGAAAGGACGCATCGTGGGCATGAAAGAGTCTGGTTTTGGTTTACGGAAAATTGCAAGAAGGGTTAATGCCAATCCATCAACAGTTTTAAGAGTTTGGAGAAGGTGGTCCAATGAGACTTATATACAAGGTCGTGATTTACGGCATCTCAGACTTCTTACTCTCAGAAATCGACGGGACAGTATGCGCCAAGTAAGAGATGTTTTAGTTGGTAGTTAGTACAGTGGACGAGTTTTTTCAAGGATGACAGTTAATCGAAGAGTGCTTGGTATGGGGCTGAGGGCTTACCGTCCGCTTTTGGTGCTACCTTTGACCCTATAACATAAGGCTCGCCGCTTGGAGTGGTGCAGAGCTTATACCTATGCAAAACGCAATACCATAAGCTTCAGCGACCAATCGAGGTTTTGATTAGGCGGCCATGATGGACGCATGAGGGTTAGACTTTGCTGTTGAACGTGATACAGCAAGACAGCAAAGTATCATGGTATGGGGTATTAGTATAGGAAGCACCTTATCAACGGCAATCTGACTGCACGGTGATATATCGATGAAGTGCTGCAGCCTACAAACTATAACAAATGCGATCTTTCAACAAGATAATGTCAGACCGCATATTCCTCGTGAAACAAAGGACTTCTTACATGAACTTTGGAATGGCCAGCATTATCGCTTGACTTGTCGCCTATCGAACACGTATAGGGCGCAAGTTAGTCGATTACCACGTACCCCTGGAAACTTAGATAAACTCTGGCAAGCCGTAAGGAGGATTTGGATGAGTATGTCAATGCCAACAGAACAAATGAGTGCATAAATAACCATGGAGGAGCCACTCATTATCAATTTTTTAATGATTATCATATAGGAATCTTCTTGGAAATGTAATCAATTGCTAAGAGCATCCTAATGTATTAATATATAAATAAATGACTTTAAAAATATTTGTCCTTTCTGGTGTTGCATTTTTCTTGTTCTCCAGTATATACAGGGTTCCTAAGATTTTCCTTAGGGATAGGATTTCAATAAATCAAACAGAAATGGCATAGAAAGTTCTGCGCGCACAAAAGAAATAGGTATATTGAGCAATGGTGCCAGTTTGTTATTATCTCCGGACTGCTTTCATGAGAAAAAATTGTCGCCACTCTTTCATTGTGAGCATAAATCATACTTGCAGTAATAACCGTTGACAAGATGTCTGCAAATTCCGCTAGATGGCGGCCACACCATGAGATGATCTAATTAAAGATTAGATGTTTTCAGGTCCAAACCACAGCTTTTTCTTGCTTAAAGGAGGCGGCAGGGTCCATTATTTACGATACTGAGCGATAAACTTGTGAGGTTGTTAACATTAGAAAGAAATATCTTCGCTTTTAGTTAAATTTCTTTCCATTCTGTTCTACTAGTGACATCTATCCGGAAACAACCAAACCACGCAGCTAGCATTAGCAGCCAAAGAAATCAATAAACGGCGCTGTTTTTCCTGCAGAGCTTTTTGCTTGCGATATTATTGATTTTAAATAAAGCTGGCCCTACACTACATTTGATATTTTCGAGGTGTTTTATGACATGATCTCGAAACATGTAGCGAACCAATTCTTCAAAACTAGCGGGAGGGTAAAAGCGAAAAATAAGGGGCTGCCAATATTTGTAACACAAAAAGGGGTGAAAAGATTTATTTTGCCCTGTTTCTTTACAAAAAACTTTTTTTTACGAAAAACTTGAGCTCTGCCACTTTTTTTTATTTTTTTCTTCAACTTTCTCGAAATTTTCGTCATACTGTAGAAAAAAATTATTTCCCCCATGGTCATACTCTACTTTTATTCGAAAAAATTTAGAAACAGAGACGGGAACAGTTTTCCTAAAACGGGGGATCTTGGTTTCGAGTGAGAAGATAAAGGGCGCCGCAGGCAAAAATTTTCAATTAAATTAGCCGAACGCAAAACTGTTAGAAAAACAAAGCACGAAATAAAAATGGCGCCGCTTACAATTTTTTTTCAAAAATTACGTAATTTCGGGAACGCAAAGAAATAGGTCTAAAGAGTATAATTTTTAAGAAAAAAATATCAATTTTCTCGCCCTCCTCCACTGGGACTACAGGGGCCGTGCACAAATTACGTAATGGTCATAGGGGGGAGGGGGGTTACAAAACGTTACGTAGGGGGGAGGGGGGTTTTCGACAGCGTTTGCATTTGTGTGAAACTAAGAAAATTTGGAATGAAAATAAGTGAAAAGTTTTTTTTTTGGGGGGGGGGTAGTGGTCTTGAAATCGTTACGTAATATTAGGGGAGTGGCGTGCCAAACCGTTACAAAACATTACATAGGGAGGGGGTCAAAAATTGGTAAAATCACCGTTACGTAATTTGTGCACGGCCCCACATCTGACTGTTCCTCCTTTTTGATTTCGAATCAAAGTGTAAAACCCGGGTTGGACGTTCGAAGGCGTCAACCTGTCCTATTTGCTTGATAAAGTTTCTACGGAAATATCTCAGTCGATTTCTCCGGCCGTGTATGAACGCTTTAGGTTAGGCATTTGCATGTATCTCAGTCCCCAGCCTGTAAACAGGACAATGGTTACAAAATGAAAAGCCGAAAAATATTTTTTTTACGATATCTTTCATCAGTTTGGTAATAAAGTCGAGCAAAAACAATTTTTATTCCAGTCCTAAAGGTACGAAAATGGAAAACATTAGAAAACAACAACCTGGAATGGATTTACTATGTGTATGATGTAGTGGCAACATCGCCCCATGCCCATCCTTTTCTGCCTAATGTGCTTTTCCGTTTGTCTGCTTCTTATACATGGCTACTTGGCCCCCTAAGGATTTGCTTAGGAACCCTGCATAAGGACGCTTAGATATTTTTTTGGAAAAATCTCCGTTGTTAACTTGTTGTTTATTTTTAATAATAAATAAAATATAAGATGTTTTATCGTCATTACGTTAGCAGGTTGTTGGAGGAAACTAACATCAAAATGGCGGCAGTCATGCTAAAATATGGATGTGCACTCTTCTAATATCATTCTATTCTATTTTATTTCTTTTCTTTAGCAAACATCAAATCAGCCAGAAGTAGGCCGTCCCCCTTTAGAAGGTAGCAGAATCTAGGTAAGATATCTTAATAAGTTTCAATATTTTTTTTCCACTTTTTTTGTTTACATCTCGCCCAAAAATATCTCTTATTTTTTTAGTCGACAGACTCCAGAACCCGTTTGTATAGCCCTCCCCCCTTCCCCAAAATTTGACCGACATTTTGCGATTTTTTATGTGCATGTGTGTTAAGTGATTATATATATTTTAAATACATTTTTAAAGTTTATTAAAAACGTACGTATTTTTATAATAAGTTTAGCTTTAATTTGTGTTTTTTCGAATGTGCAGTATTTTTTTTTTAAGTTACACAATGCTTCATGCAAAAGGTCGTATGTGCAGAAATCTGAATAAAAAATGCAGATACGAGCTTTTGCTGCAGGACAGCGTATATATTTTGCCTAGCAATACAATCTCGTATATTAAACAATTATTTAAAAAATGCCATAATTATATTATAATTTACTAAAAAATTCCCTCATGTTATTTATTGACCACATCACATATTGGACAACTAAGATTATATAGGTGAAATATTAAATTGTTTTTTTTATTTCCTTTGTCCTATGTTACAAAACTTCAAGTAACGTGAACTAAAATTGCCTCATTCAAAAAGTTGAAAATTTTTGTAAATAAGTAATATGAATATTAAAAAAAAATTGCTTTGTAAGTTTTATAAATTCTGCGGTCTGATTCAAAGGTACTTTTGGCTTAAAATTTTAAAGTTACTTGAAATTGCGAGGGTGGTTGCATACCCTTTAAAAATATAAAAATAAATTGAAGAAGTACGTAATTTTTATTTAGTGCCGATTATTTTTCTTTTTTTAATTAGTGAACATGTTTTCGACCCTTACAAGCCATCATCAGACTAGGGTTAGTAATTTTATGATTCCATTCACAAAAATAAGACGAAACAAAATGGGGATGTCTATATATATATATATATATATATATATACACACATTCAGTTAAATCATACAATGATGCTCCAGTTTGCCTGCTTTTGAGGAAACCCTTAAAATAATTTAGAGGTGCTAAAATACACTTGGTAAATTTAAATACTGTAAAAAACTTTGATTGAAAGAAATTAATACCACCTTATGTCTTGCACACTTTACACTTTGAGCAATTAGAATTTTTGCTGTTTTTTTCGATAAAAATGGCAAAATAAAAATCATATGCATGCGACACACTAAAGAAGACAGACAGATATGACAACGTAGAAATCTTTATTAACAATTGCCTTAAATTATTGCCATCTTTCTCTAAAACACTTTTTATAGCCTGCTGTCTCTCTTCAACAACACTTAAATATTTTTCATTTTAACAGAGAAAAAATGTTTATTGGCAGTACTTTTTCTGAATGCTTAAAAAACAGCCATAACTTGAAAAATGTGAGTGTTTTATTCTAGAAATCGAACGTTTGGAAAGAAAGCTTTAACATGTGAGTCAAATCATGGCATAAAAATGTGAAAAACATACTAAAAATTGCTTAAACAAAAACGTTACCCCTTAAATTATGCTAAAATATTTTAATATTTCGGAATCTCGTAAAATAACCCAACCGCGTTTTTGACCACTTAAAACTGTATTTTTTTCAATCAAATTCACTTTTAATCATCTTATTTTATTTTCTCCCATAGACCGCATTGGCTCTATTAAGCATATCCTCTATCTTATCCAAACTCAAGTTACCCAACCAATTTTCCTTGCCTAGCTCTTTCTCTCTCGCTCTCACCACAGGTGTAAACCTTGCCCGATCCAGTACCACTAAAAAACCGACTACAAGTACGGCAAATATGACGGCAGCACCCAAAAGAACCACTTGTAACACGTAGGGGGGCATCATGTGGTGGTTCCCTGAATACGGGACGCTCAGGGGACACGGTTGTTGGTAGTGGTTGTGGTAGTGCGTTGGTGAAGAGTCCCTGAAAATTATTATTAGGGAGCAAAAGTTATGAGTGCAATAATTTCCTATTGGTAATAGGAAATTAAAAAAGGCCAAACTTTAAGGAGTTGTGAAAAGAGTACACATAAATTAAAAAAAATTATAGCGGCAAATAATTTATTACGATCACAAAAAAAAACATTCAAAAGGGCCCTTTACTTTATTTGACATTTTTTTTTTAATTATTTATTATCCTTATTAAAAGTCAGAGGTTTAACCAACCTTTCCACAGAAACCAACATGCATACGTGGAGGGAAGGTCTACCGACATGGCCCTACACGCAGTAGTGCATAAGGCAGAAAAAGCCCTTCAATTCAAACAGTACGGCCTGGCAGTATTCTTTGATGTCGAAGGAGCTTTCGACAAGGCGAAAGTGCAGGTAATAACAACAGCCCTGCAGAGAAGGGGAGCCGAGTCTCTTATCTCCGAATGGGTAAAATCTGCACAGGGAGAAAGATCCAGGCCAATCTAGGGGAGTCCAGGGTCAACATAGAGGCAACGGGAGGCTGCCCACAAGGTAGCTGCTTATCCCCACACCTATGGTGTCTGATCATGGATACTCTCCTACAACGCCTAACAGAGGAAGGATTCGATGCCCACGCATGCGCCGACGACGGTGTCGTGGAAGTGGTAGGCCACCACCTAAACACCGTATGTAATAGAATGCAAAGGGCGGTACGAATTATAGAAGACTCGTGTCAACAAAACGGTCTCTCTGTCAATCCAGGAAAGACAGAGATGATCCTGTTCACAAGAAAGAGGAAAATGGAGGGATTCAGAGCACCCAAGTTGTACGGGAGACCCCTGACTTTGGTTTCAGAACTGAAGTACCTAGGGGTCACCCTATACAAGGGGCTCACCTGGACACCACACGTTGCGAAATTGACCAATAAGGTGCAAGCAACGATGTGGCAACTGCGTCGAGTGGTTGGTCGCACCTGGGGTTTGAGCCCCAGAAACCTTCACTGGATGTACACGGCAGTACTAAGACCAAGGATCCAGTACAGATCCATAGTCTGGTGGCCAGCAGTGGAGAAGGTCACTACTACCCTCAAGCTTAGGAGCCTACAGGAAACCATATGCAGAGGGATAACCGGCGCTATGAGGACGGCACCTATACAGGCACTCGAAACCATTCTGGGACTGCCGCCGCTTCCGATCTGGATCAGAAAAGAAGCGATGGCGACCCACCTCCGGCTGAGAGATACAGGTCAATGGAGAGGAAGACGGGAAGTTGCGGGGCATCTTAGGATTGCCCAAATCGCCGAGAGAGAAATCCCTATGGCAGCGATTAAAATACAAAGACCAAAAAACCCCTGGAGATTCAACAAGAGGTACAAAGTAGTCATCCCAGACAGGAAACTATGGCAGAGTGAAAACCTCCGCGAACAGTTCGAGGAGAACGCCGTGATTTGCTACACCGACGGGTCCAAACTGTCGGAGAGGCAAACCACAGGATCGGGGGTTTATGTGGGAGACCAAGAGGTTCGAAAGAGCTACCCGCTCGGAGAGCAAGCCACGGTCTTTCAGGCAGAGGGGTATGCCATAATAATGGCTGCAACCATGGAAGAAATAAAGAACGGTAGGGAGGAGCATGTTTATATATGCTCCGACAGCCAATCAGCCCTAAAGGCACTAAGGGCGCCCAAGATCAACAACACCCTGGTGGAGGAATGTGCGGATGCACTAGAATCATTGGGAGAGGGCAAACATATGGGGGTGCCGGGTAACGAGATGGCCGACGAGCTCACCAGGATCGGGGCAAGCACCCAGTATCCAGGGCCGGAACCACTCCTAGGAACAACCAAGAGGCAATTGCAAAGTCGACTCAATAAATGGGCCAACGATGCCATGACGACCGCTTGGAGAGGAGGAACAAGATGCAGACAGACCAAGGACTTCGTGAAGGGCCCGGATGTAGCCAGACAAAAATGGCTTCTGGGGAGATCGCGAAGGGACGCTGGTCTGCTGACAGGTATCATAACCGGTCACAACCAACTAAGGCAGCACATGACCCGGATCGCGGCGGAGAATGATTCGACCTGCCGGGCCTGCGGGCGGGCAGAAGAGATATCTCGACACGAGATACCAGGTATTCAGTTTCCCGACCCTGGATGAGGAGGACCTGCACACGCTCAAATTGGACAAAATACTGGAACAGTGAAACCAGACGAGCAGACTGCCAGACCAGTGGTGCAGGCGGTGGATTAGGGGCAGGCTCGGGGTAGTGCAGAAAGGGCCCAGGGAGGCCTACTTGCCAGGTTTCGCGCCGCATCTTCTCTACTATTAAAAGTCAGAGGGGTCAATTGGGGGGGGGGGGGGGCAATTGCCTGTGTGAACAATCGAAATTCAGGAAGTTCATTTTGCAGTGAAGTACAAAAATCTCTTGTACAACCATCTTTCGTTTCTTCATTAATTTAATGTTTAGGTCCAAGCTTTTTTGTTTTTTTTTAATGTTTGTGTTGTTTTACCAAAAAATTTGTTTTGTTTTTTTTTATGTTTATTTGAGTTATTTTGGCATCAATACCGTGGTTTTTTTTGTTAATTAGGTATGCCCCCCCTTCAAGAGAAACATAAAATGACGCCCCTGAGAGTAGTATACTTTTTTGCGATTTCTAAGCGGCCCTCACACGATCAATATATATATAAGATATTGACAATATGTTGACCGTGTGTGGGGACCACATTTTAATATTGTCAATATATTGATGGATTTTCAAGCTCCCGATAATATTTTGGGCGGAGCAAATATATTGACAATATTTAATAATAATATAATTTTTTTAGCAACACACGCTTGTTTTACTGCTTTCATACCTGATGTTTTCTGTCGAAAATTTAGTCAGAAACTAAGTATTGATACAAATATTGATCGTGTGAGGATTTTATTTAGATATTGACAATATATTGTCAATTTTTAATTAATTAGAGAAGTTTATTAAAATAAGAAAAACATTATATTTTTACTTACTTTTCAAAATGGTGGTGACCAAAATTATGCTTCCTGAAGTACTGTGCAAAAAACCAAAGTGGATTATCAAAAATGCCTAAAATGTCTGAGAAAAAATCGGGCACCATTTTTTACTCATTTCCTTATTGGTCTCTAAAAAAATTAATTCTTATTTACATACAATTTAAGCGAAAAAAAAGACAAAAAAAATTATTGGTTGATTGATTTAAAGAAAGGAAAAAACTTCATACTTTCTTTGATTTATCTCTAAAGCGATAAGTGCAAGCTAAATTATTCAGAAATTAATTAATTTAGTAAAAAACTGTTAATAAATTTGTACTAAATTCTGCACAGTGAAACTTTGGAATTTTCCATGATATGTCGCGTGGTTTTATATATTTTTGTATTTTAAATTTTTTAAAAATGCCCTTTTGGCATTCATAAATAATAGACAATTTTAAAAAAACAAATTGTGGCTTCGTTTTCTAAATAAAAATGTTAATCTTCCTTACCTTTTCAATAATTTCTTTTTGATTTACTCACTTTAATCTTATAGGTATTTGAACATTTATAACATTCTGTGTTTATTCAAATAAAAATCCCTGCTTTATAGTATATTTTGCTTATCAGACATGCATCAATAATTTGTTGATAATTTGTCATTTTTAACCATTTCAGAAGACCTGTTCCATTGACTAATCCCATTGAAAAAGTCTATTCTATAGAAAAAAAATTAAAGAATTCCTAATACACATAATTAAAACGAATCAAAACATTTTTAAACGGGCCGCTGGTTTTTTAAGTGAATGGGTGCTGTCTTAAAAATGTAAAAAAATATATCTTAACAAGCTTATTTTTACGCAAGTAGAAAAAATGTTGTTCAAAAATCAATGTTAAAAAAATATGGTCAATTGACAACTTATTTAATTTGGGCCAAATAAAAATAGCGGTTTTTTACACCGCGCTGGCAAAGATATTAAGGTACTGCAAAAAAAAAGATTTTAAAATTTAATTTCTTTTTATTTTCCACAAAATTACTTATTAATTAACTCTACCACACTGTTATAGCTCTCTCTAGCTTTTTCCACAGCCTTCCAACTGATTTCTTTGGTCTTGTTGAATGCCCCTTGTAGAAATTGGTTAGAATTTACAAACCTGATGACTTTTAAAGTAAGCACTCCCGTCTTTTTGTGAAGATGACTAACTTTGTTTTCGACAGACAACCCGTAGGGTAGGTAGTCTTTTGGTAATTTTTGTACTAGTTGAGCGTAATAGCCCTTACAGAGTGGGGCAAACCATTTTGTATAAGGCGAATCTACAGAGCTTAAGATGAACAATGTTAGAAGTGACAAGAAAAATAAGGAAAACAGGAATTTTATGAGGGACCAGATTATGCTTGCTTTTTTTGATTCTTTGTTATTTTTCTGTTCATCCTTATTTTTGTTGGCTTTTTTATTTGCTGTATTCTTTTTATTTTCTGATCCATTGCTTGAAGTGTCTTCTTTTTTGTTGTTTACTTGTTTTTCCTTCTTTTTATTCTTCTTTTCTTGCTGTTTCTTTTGTTGATTTTTCTCCAGTTGCTTTTGACGATCTTTTTGTCTCATTTGTAGCTCTTGATCAACCTGAAAATAATTTAAAAAAATTAAGATTTGGCTGTTTTTAAAAACATTTATTTTTTATTATTATACATTATTATACAGTCTTTCTAGGTGATATAAAATTCAGCAGTAGGTAACAAAAAATGTTCTTTGTTTATAAAATATTTGGGTTTTAATATTTAAAAAAAATCTGTCTTTACCTCCCCCTGAAGCTTCTTAAATAGTGCCACAATGTCTTTAGCGCACTGCAGGCACCCTTTGTTGTCCACACAGGGTCCTGCAACTTTGGCAATGGCTGGCACCAACGGATTGTCTTTCAAATCCAGAAAACGAAGGTCTTTCAGTTGGCCAAAACTAAGAGGAAGTCGCTCTAATTGGTTCTTGTAGAGGTCCAAGTGTTTCAACTTGTGTAGACTACCGAAGTCTTCAGGAAGCTCTCTTAGTTCATTTTTGCTTAAATCAAGCTTTGTGAGATTGATAAGGATGGTGAAGTTATTCTAAAAATGACAGTTTTGGTGTCAATATAAATAAGAAGCTGTCATATCAAAGCCAGAAAATGGTTAGGTCAACTTACAGGGAGTTTTGTGAGTCTATTGTTTGAAAGGTCCAAACTGTAGGTCTTTTTCAAAGCAGCCTAAAAAATAAAAATCGATATTAATACGTTAAAAAAAACTTTGTCCTGTTAAAACACTCATGTTCGATTTCCAAACAACTCTATAATAATGGTCACGCTGAGAATACCTTTAAAACTATAAAAACCACTGTTACTTACAATCTCTTTAACTGGGACATCATCAAGATCGGACATACTCAGGTCCACTTCGCCGTTAGTGAACCTTTCTTTAACGTTAATTTTCACCATATTTTTAATTGAAAAGTTACCAAATTTCTTATATTTTTTTTTCAGTTTCCTTATTTATGGTTTGTTTTGATTTTCAACGGCCACGTCACTCCTCGATTTGAAATGTGGCAAGAAAACCCCCTTTTGGTTTGGAGTAGTTTAATTGCACAAGTAGGGATGAGCACCCCAAATAAAGTCACTTCCGGGCCTTTCTTTGCCATTGGAGAGAGGAATAAAAAGGATTCGGCCGGCAACCAATATTTCTCTGGACCGTTGTGAGAGCCAAAAGTTTAGCCAGACCGAACACAGTTTTTTTCAGTGGTTCAGCCATTTTATTTTAACCTCAAAATTTACGTAACAGCAAACAAATATTTCTCTAATTTACCGATCAGTCGATTTTTCCACAAAATGTGGTTCGAAATTCTCCCAAGTTTCGGTCTGGTAGTCGTATTTCTGACTGTGCCCCACGTAGCCGCTGCAGGTTTGAACAAAATTGTTGTCGACAACTTCTTCCGAAGAAGACTCTGCACCAAGGAACAAAAACTGCAGTACTTGAGGGACTGCAGACTGACAGACAGCCCCTACAAAGTCCAAGGCTTGGAGGCCATTCCCGACGCGTAAAGCTAATAGGACTTGTAAACTAAAAAAGCTATAGCTATAACAGTTTACACCGGCGCTAAGTAGAAACATTATGAAGAATTCAACTTATTTTTTTGGTTTAACATTTTCTTTTCATGTAATTTTTATTTACATTCATCTTTTCAAAATATAATATTTTGACTTTTATTAACATAGAGTGGTTTAACTAGGTTTATATTTGACAAAACCTGCAAAAAAAAGAAAAGCCAAAAGGTTTAAAAAATATTTCATTAGATATAGTTTGATTTAGTATGTTTTCATATAAATACATATCGAAACCACAGAAAAAAATTGGGTTCGGTCTGTCTGACAAGTAGTTTGTCTATGATCGAAACTCAAGCATCTCGTTCTTTCATATATCATGCTCTTTTTCAGAACAGACATGTTACAGAAAAAGAAGACAAAGAGTACAATTTGAAAACATAGTAAATGACTTAAACAATAAAATAACCATACCCAGCTTTAGGTTTGTCTATTTAAAACTCCCAAGGAAACTCCTAAACCAGTAAGATTTTTGTCAAGTAAAAATCTAGTCAGAACTCTTTATCTAATTACTAGGTACAAAATTATAAAAAAAATGTTTAAAAAAAGATGGTTACTTTGTACCACTTTCAAACTCTCTCTCAGCCCTTTTATCAAATTTGCTCACACTTGTGCAGCCCAAAATGTAAAATCTCAGGGGCTTTCTTGCCCATTCCTCTCCAGCAGAATCAATTCCAATTCTAGATGTTACAATGACTTGCAGGTTTTTTCTTTCATAAGTGGGATCATTTTCTAGCCAAAGGTGATCATTACTTGTCAAGTCTAGTGCATTTAAATTGTCTTTTCTTATGTCGAAGGACATGCAAAGTTTTGAAGGGCCATTACAGAGTTCATTGATTTTTAAGGTTTTCTCAAAGTTGGATTTTCTTTTAGCTAAAATTACAAATTTTAGTTTATTCTTAAGGCCTCTCCTTTCACTTTATTATATTTATAAAGTTACCTCCAATTATATATTTTTTTAAAGAAACTGTAGTCTTTTACCTTGTCGAAACTTTTGCATAACTTCCATGCCTTCTAAAGGTTCTAAGGCACGCAAAAGTACAGCAGCACCTGGTTCCTTGCTAGAAATGTTAAAGCAATGGTACATCCCGTAAGTCATGTAAACAAAGGTTGTGCCACTTTCCAAATACATTGGTTTGTTTCTTGGAGTGTGTCTAAAAAATAAATAGTTACCCAAGTAATGTTATGATGATGTGTTTTTTAATTCAAACATGATAGGTATACTTCAAAAATTTAAATTTACTCGAGACTTTACTCAACTTGTTATGATAAGTCATAGAAGCCTTATCTTCTCCCCCTAAATAACATTCAGTCTCAACTATCCGCCCCCTCAAAACTGTGCCATCCTCAAGTTTTCTAGCCAGAATTGTACCTAAAAAAATGGAGGGGTCGGCTTTTGTTAACAGCAAGGGACGGAAAAATATAAATAACTTACACAGTGAAGACCATTAATTTTTTACCTAAAAGATCTACAGCCATTTCTTTACAGGGTAAATCTATATCTTTTTTAGTTAATCTACGATAGAGTGCCATTGATTTATTATTTTGTTCCATTTTTTTTAAATATTTTGAAAAAATTTAAAAGGAAACAATTTATGGGACAAATTTTTTTTCGTAATGTAACTTTTTTGTAAACATCCACAGAACAGCGCTGTGGTTTGTTGGTAGTTCGTCCAATTGTATTGTCCCATTCATTTGCATTCTTTTTGAACGTGAACACTGCCTTCTTACATAAAAAAAGCATGTATGAACGTTCATACAACGATTTCATTAACCCTAGTTTAAATTTAACCGGTGTTTAGAATGCGCTTCCACAAAGAACTTAAAATATCAAGGTCTTGCTTTCTAAACATCAGTTAAATTTAAACCAAGTTTAACATTACGGTGCAATTGGCAATCAGCTATTTAAACTAAGGGCCGAATTCATGGTCTCATAACGTAACTAAAATCTTAACCCTTGGATTTCGTATTACTTGCGCGACTGTTTTTACCCAAGGACAACTTATAAGGACGACGGTTTGTTCTTTGAAGGAAGGACTATGAATACGGTCATGAAGAATTTCTTAAATTTTTTTTATAGTTAAATTTTGGAATGCTTTGACATTAAAAATATATGTAAGAATGTTTGTATTTTTTCTCATAATAAAAAAACCTTTAAAAATAATTGATTTAAATGGAATCCAAAAACTCTGGTAGTATCGGCACGTGGTAGTGGTAAACACTACCATAATGGCTGTCGAAGTTGTCTAAATTTGTAATTGCCAATTGCACCAACGTTAAAGTCTGTGTTTTATATCTTTTAGAAGCACGCAATAAAAGAGACAGAGAGAGAACTTTTAAGTCACACTTAAAACACAGACTTGTTGCAATTGGCAATAAATGCGTATATTATACCAACAACCTTTTTCCACTTATGCCCGTGTGCACGGGTTTGGCTTGACATGTAATTAGTTTTGGTGTGCAATGGTGAGGAATATCATGTAAGTTGCACTTAAGCCGCAGTTCAGATATGCCGTAGAATAACTTTGGCTCAAGCGCATTTTGAGGTTATGTGAGGTATTTTTTTGATTATGTTTTTAAACAAAAGCCATTAATTTAATCAGATTATAAAACTGTTCCATTGCCTTAAAATCTTTCTGAGATTATAATAGTGGTCTGTGCTTGAAATGGAACTTCTTTTGGATGACGATGAAGATGAAGAATTAGACTTTGTAATTAATGGAATACCTACCAAGAAGGATTTTTCAAAGAATGAGATGAAGATACTCTTTACAAAATATTTAGATCGTCTAAAAAAAAATCATGTTTTTTTCGCTAAGCGAATAATTAACCTTTTTTTCGTAAATTCGTTGCAAAGAAACTGAAAAATGGGTAGTGTTGGTCTGGTGGTGTAATAATTACTATGTTTTCACATCGTATTCAATATGTATCGAAAATCAAGCATCTTGTTCTTCATATGTCACGCTCTTTGTCGGAACAGAGAACATGCTCTATGAAAGAAAAAGAAGACAATCTTTTCAATACGTGTTGAGTACGATGTGAAAACATACTAAATAAATAGTTAGGTTTTATAGTTAGCCAATTATAGTAGTTTTATTTGCCGTTTCCTCCACACAATCATAAATCATCAATAAAATTTGTCTTTTAAAACAACATCAAATTTGACGTGGTTTTTTTGACAGCTGACAGGTAATAATCATGATCACCACACAAAAAACACAAAAAAATGCAGATAACTGCCACGTTGCCAATCATACTTACTTTTTACTTACTTTTTCCAAGTGGAACATATTCGGAACTTTTGCAAACCAAGTAAATCTCAAGGGTCACCCTCAGTTCAAGCGGCACTTGAACAAGTGGAAGAAGTAAGGGGAAGTGGTGCACACGGGCACTAGGGCCATATTCATTATATTCCTTCCTTCATGAAACAAGTACTCTTGCGCTTATAAGGCCTCCTTATGGCAAGGAACAAGAAATCAAACGTCGCCTCGAAGGCCGCCTTTGGCAAGGAAACCTCAAGGTTCCCTTTAGGTAAGCACTATAAATACGGAACTGAGTTTCAGACTAAGACTCGCTATAACACGAAAAAGGCGTTATGTAAAATGATTACACATTTCGAGTGTGATGGATTACCAAATAAGAGAAATAATTGAAAAAAAGGGTAGAAGTTTCTTGCTCGCAAGTTAGGTGTAAATCTGTCTTGAACTAGCACAATTCGAGAATAGGGCTCTATAGATTAAATGAACTAACAACCAACTAATTCTTAACAGAACAAACTTTAGTCGGTTACCAACCAGTTTAGGCTTTCCATTCAAAAAAGAAACGTTAACCTAGGATGCCGAAATCTTCCAAGAAAATAAAGCTAAATCGCTAAATTGTAATTAGTTTTTAGGTTCTATTCCTAAATAGCCATCAAATTTGGAACTACGAATCGAGGTAAAGAGTAGTTTATAGTTTCATAGGCAGACGTAAATTGACTAATTATCCCATTTGGGGGTTGGAAAATCAATTTGTTAAAAACCATTTGACATTTATAAAGGAATTTAAAAACACTGGTGAATTATCTTGCAAAAAATAATGGTTACCAAAATAATTAGCCAGCCTCTATAGTGCAGTGAACTTACATGCTTTGTTTAATAAGGCAGGTATATCTAGCTATATATGTTCCATTTGATCTCCTGTAAAGCAGAATTTAGTTTTTGGATGTATCATGATTTTAGGTCTACATTTATTCCCTGTCCAGAGACTAAATGGTGATTAAGGTGACATTTTATACCTGTTTGTTGAAGCTAAAGAAAGAACCTGTATCGACAGAATAATAACTCCAAGGTAAGGAACTTGAAGTGACAACAGCTCTTTAAGTACTTAAACTGATATTTATATTTTTGATATAAACTTGGTCTAGCAAATCTTTATGCAAAACTGTATAAAACCAAAAAAGGCAAATACATGTTTAGATGGTTAACTAAAAAGCAGGTATACCAAAAAGCATCTTGGATGCTGGTTGTGTCACCAGTCATTAAGGGGCCGTTATAAATTTGTTTTTTTCTGTTTCCAAAAAATACCTTTTTCTCTAACGGTTTTTTCATAAAACCAATGAGAAGAAGAAAAATTGTATCTGATAATTCTTTGTTTTATTTTGCTTCTATTGAAAAGTTTTTGTTATTTTATTTAAAGTACCTATGTGAAAGTTGACTTCTGCTTCTTCTGGTTGTGGATAGAGGCCTAAGACTTTTGGTACATCCTGTATATGTTAAGCCCAAAAGGATTGCATTTTTGCTTTGTTTCAGAAACAAAATGGTAAGAGAAAAGGTACCACCGAAAAAGAGACTAAAAGGCAAAGGGATGTATGTGACCCATAACTTGGCCACCACTGCCCCCCTTACAACACTTCGAGCAATAAAGTCCCTACAAAAAAGTACAAAGCTGCTGATACCAAAGTTACCTTTTGGCAGAGTAAGTAGCAAAATATTTTTTTTTCTACATGGGTCAGTTTCACAAAATTCACTAAAAGCATGTTACTTGAGTATTGATTCTAACTTATATGAAGAGTCCATGGGAGAAAGGCAAAATTTCTATCAACATTGTTTTGAGAAAATTCCACTTTTTGCATGGACCCTACGCCTTTTTTCACTGTACAGGATATTTTCATATCATGCATCACACATTTCTTCCCTTTAATAACAGACTAGTGGCTGTGTTTAACTCAAAACTGAAGAAAAAATGTGACATTTCACCTTTCTCTTGTGGACTCTTCATATCTTTTTTTTGAAAAAGCATAAAACAACCTAAATAACATTGCTTCAATCTAATGAAGTATAATTACACTAGGGAACAAATTCTGTTTTTTGTTTCCTGAACAAAAACTATTTTTCTGGGTTTGAACTACACCCAAGCAACAAAAAAATACCATTTAAAGATTTAAGTTGGCTTGCAAAAAGAAACTATAGTATTTGTTACAAAATTTATAGGCATACAATGAATATAGACTTTTATTACTGAACATTTTGCGCTTTTTAGCCTGTCTTTTGAAAGTAGACTGTAAGGCATATCTCGTAATAGTCCAGCAGTAGTTGGCTAACATCTCACAGTTCCATTTTCCCTGATACTTTTATGTTGGTGGAACCTCTCACTGTGCTTGTCACTTACAGCACCACAACTTTCTGGGAAAGTAATCCAGATGAGAATTCCAGAATCGTTATTTACCTAACAAGTGCGGAAAGTTATAATTTTCCGCACGTGACGGCAGTTGCACGAGCGACTCGCATAAAAACCATCTAGACATAATTAAGGAAATGGAACTTCCCGCACGAAAATCCGTGCGTAGAAGTGCACATTTGTGCAACCATTTTAAATGCATTCCAAATGTCTTTTTCTATGCCTTGAAGTAGGAAGTATAGGAAGGATAGGAACAACAACATAAATTCTTCTAAAGCATAAAAAAATTTTTGAACAAGATAACTTATAGGGTATTTTGTTAAAGACATAGCTACAAAGGCATTTGGGGCTCTTTTTGAATGTTGAGAGGTTGTAATTTTGAATAAAAATGTTAGAAGTTTGTCTCGTTTGGTAATTATGTAGTGAACTCACTAATGAAAATTTATGAGCATGTCTTTTTACAAACATAGCACTTTCTAAAATTGAGGTCCTAATTTTATATGAAGTGGCGGTAGTAAAATATTTTTTGGTGGAACTAATGACATGCTGTCCCAAAAAGCAACATAACCTAACTGCATTCCAAGCAACATTGCCACAATTTTTAAATCCCCACAAATTTGCCATTTGGTATGATCTCCAGTAACCATTTTAAATTGTTTGTGTTGTTTCTTTCATATGGACTGCATGACCAACTGGTACTGAAGGCAACTTGTTTCCATTATGGAGTAACAAAGGTTTAAGACTTACTTTTAAGGCCACAAAAACGGCATAGATTTGACAACACTGCTTTGCTATTTTATTGAAAGATCAACAGTAGGTGGCATCACTAATGCCTTTTCGAGTGAGATCGTGCAATGTTCAGAACACGGTGCGAACACCATATGTAAGGAAAAGTATAATTTATTAGGAAAGTAACCATTTACTAATGCTTCTATTAAAGGTTTTGATGCTCGGCTTCATGCTTCATGGATTGCAATGTCTCGAAATAAAAAATAATCCAAAGAAAAATCATTATTCAACATAAAAAAAATAACAAATTTCCATATTATTTTTATCACT
Source organism: Oxystoma pomonae (assembly GCA_963921995.1). Taxonomy (NCBI): domain Eukaryota; kingdom Metazoa; phylum Arthropoda; class Insecta; order Coleoptera; family Brentidae; genus Oxystoma; species Oxystoma pomonae. Next base: position 4,292,392 of record OY998170.1, on the reverse strand, counting down.
TGACATGCATCAATTTATTGGACGAATTTTCCATTAGACAAGTGGCCGGTGGCTATGTGGAACCGGAATTCCAATACTCCAATCGAACTCAGTTCAGTTTCCTTGGGCCTAGTAAATTACGTGACCTTGGCGTTTTAGAATTCCGGCAGAATCTCGCTTATAAAGAAAAAACTATAACTTTTTTGTTATCAGATAATAGGATTTATAAAAATCCACAACTGTATCCAAAGGATTTTTTCAAAAAAAATAAAAAACCCAAAAATTTTTGTTTCAGATTTCTGTATTATCTAAAGAAAAAGCCAGGTAAGACTTGACTATTAATAGCCGTGTTTATTTTATTTCAAGAATGAGAGAATCCAGCAAAAAACTGTCTGGATACAATTGTGAGGAATTCAAAAATAAACATTCCCGCCAAGATTCCGTTTTCTCGTTTCCGATATTCTGCCCGGTAAAGATTGGCCTAAAAACAGCAAATCAGTGTTGTCAAATCTACGCCGTGACCTTAAAGAATCAATGAAAAGTCCCAAGTCTTTTGAATCTTAGTCCAGATTTAAAGCTATCATTAATCCCTCAAGGCCAATACAGGCTACCAAATTTTTCCCATGTTAAAAAATGGTTTTTTTTGATGACTAATTTCTAACAATATTACATAAAAATTAAAATAACAATTTAAAATTTATGTTGTAAGTATTTAAACATCTTATAAAGTACAATTGATGTAATAAAGTCTTTCCCATTTCCTGGTCAAATTTTTCCATAAGGGCAGATAGGTGATTCTCATAATTAGCAGGGATTTATAAAACCAGAGCTCACTGAGACTTTTGCAAGACAGATTGTTAATAGGTATAATAAAATAAGCAAGATTTTGCTATTTTGGTCTAGGAAACATTTTTGCTGTTCCCCAGGTGTTATTTAACAAAAAGTTAAAAATTGGTTGGTTGAAAAGAGCTCTTTCAAATATGTTAAAAACTGTGATTAACAAAATAAATCTATTATATTGTTTATTTCATTCTGTAGAATACTAGTTGAAACTTTTTATAATTCTGGAGTTGGTCAAAAACTAAAAAATTAGGGTCGATTTATAGCAATCCTATCCTTCAGGGAAAGTTTGATAAAAATGGGCTAAGAGGTTCTATAGATAATACGCCACACACATATGAAAGTAGAAATGCGGACGGGACAATTTCCATGTACGGAGGCCACCTTGCTGGGCCCGTTGCACGCCCATTATCCATGGTTTAGACGTGAAAGCCTGCCTCTTTCGCAAAAGAACAGATTTTTCTGGGCTGCAAACTTCTTACATCGCCTGGGGCCAGCAGATAGTTCCCAAGGTACGACTCTCTTGACCTGCCCAGAGCCGGACACTCCAGCAGGACATGCTAGGACGATTCTTCATCCTTCATGCATCACCTACACTCTGAGTCTTCGGCGATTCCCAGCCTGTCTAGGTGATTGTTGAGACGACAGTTTCCTACCTTGGTGGACCAAGGACTTTGTTTTTTTGACGCTCATCTCACCAATAGAGTTTGGCCTGTCTCATGCCCTGTGTGCTATGCCAGAGCTCCTGTCATAAGTCACTTTTCAGGGCTGTTATGAATTGGCATGCGGGAATATCTAGTATGGTTTCCGGATCGGTTGATGATCCGGCCGAGTTTTCCGATGCAACCGACTTGATGCCAACAGTTGCAATCGGCTCCGAGGGCTGATGGCTATTAATGGCATAATCAGTGATGGCTGTCAGAATCAATGTTCAATTAAATATTGACGTCGGTGCCAACATTTAGATGAATTTCATATGATTTTAAAAACTTGCACTCCTTGTCTAGCTAGTCGGTTGTGGCCGGTCAGTATTCCTGTTAGTAGTCGAATATCTTTTCGTGTCTTTGCCAGGGGCCATTTGAGCCTGGCCGCGTCCGGTCCGTCGATGAATTCTTTGGACTGTCTGCATCCTCTTTCGTTTTTCCAGGATTCTGCCAGTGCATCGTTAGCCCATTTAATGAATCGACTTTGCATCTGTCCTTGCCCGACACTCCCGTGTGTCCCGGTACCCACATCATCATTCATATGTTGGACCATGGCCTTGTAGCTTCAAAAATGTACTCTATAGGGTTTCATGAAACCCTTGTTAATTTCTTCATCTCACATCCACGTAAGCGTCGTCAATTTGTTGAGTATAATGGGTTTAAGTTTTATGAGTACTTCACAACTAGCGGGGCCCCACAGGGAAGCAATCTTGCCCCTTTAATATTTGCAATATTTGTTAATGATATTACTGACACAATATCTTCTGACTGCCTCCTTTTTGCAGACGACCTAAAAATATTTAAAATCATAAATAATGTCACAGACTGTACTGCACTGCAAAAAGACCTTGAATCTCTGGCACATTGGTGTGCAAATAATAGATTGCCTTTAAACATAAACAAATGCGAGTTTTTAACTATCTCAAATTTAAATAAGGAATGTATTTATAACTATACTCTATAAAGACTAGGTAACTATCGACAAAAAGCTAACATTTAATGATCATATTGATCAAGTGGTCAAATCAACATTAAGAAGAAATACATTATCAGATCAACCAAAGAATTCAAAAACTTGGACAGTATAATTACACTTTACAATAGTTTAATCAAATCCAAACTTCTCTATGCAGGTTCCCTTATTATGATGTCCATGTGGATAGGCTTGAATATGTCCAGCGCATGTTATTAAAGTACCTATGCTTTAAAGAAGATGGTATTTATCCTCCTAAAGGTTATGACCAAGAACTACTTCTTAACAGATTTAATCTTCTGTCTCTTAAGCAAAGTACAATTTTAAGTAGCCAGTTATTTTTGTTTAAATTGTGTAACAATCTAATTGACTCACCGGAGTTGGTCAACTGTTTAAACTTTTTTGTACCTCCGAGAAACACTCGTCAGCGAGTCACTTTCTACTTAGAATACAAAGCAACTAATTTATCTAGAAATGCGTCCATATATCGAGCCTGTTCACAATTTAATAACTTGATAAATGTGCAAAACATCGATCTTTTTAAGGGATCTGTGGCAACTTTAAAAAAATCATTAATCCACTAATTTTTAAATCTTGATGCGTAATTATTTAAAATATAAACTTTTCTTTATTTAATATAATTACTAGGTATCTATGTATTTTACATTCACTATTATTACTTTTAACCACTAATTTTTAATTCTTGATGCGTAATTATTTAAAATATAAACTTTTAATTATTTAATTTAATTACTAGGTATCTATGTATTTTACATTTACTATTATTTTTAACTGCCACATCATATTGCTCTCAATGTAGCTTTACTTCAGATACAGTAATTTAGGTACATGTTTGGTTTCTAATTTAATATTTACTAAGATTAGTAGTTTTCCACTGTTGATTTTGTTTTATTTTATCTACATTTGGCACCAATTGTTGATTGTTAATTGTTACTAATATTTCAGAGGCATTTATGTAAATTTATTTACTGTGGGTACCCTCTTTTTACTTAATTTTTGTTTTACTTGGTTTTTTTACTTATAAATCTATTCATCTTTGTTATTAATTATCTTGTATTAGGATTTTTCTTTCCTCTTGTCTTGACTCAAGGCTTCCAGTGCTTCGACACACTCTTCCACCAGAGTATTGGCAGGGGTAGTTTGTCAAAAAAATTGACATGATTGTCAGGGGTTTTAAAAGTTCTTTAATTTTACTTCCAGTTGATTCGTGAGATAATGCAGAAATTGGGGACGTTCAAAATCCAATACATGGCCGCCGAAGCGCTGCAAGAAGCGGCCGAGATATATTTGACGACGCTGTTTACCGACTCGCAGAAAGTGTGCGCACATGCCAAACGGGTGACAATTAAGCCGGGAGACATGAGGTTAGTTTTAGATATAAGAGGCCCCCGTGACACGGGATATCGTCACCTCGAATCCTTTTAAGACTAACAATGTTGTTTTTATTTTGTAAGAACTAAATACTTAACTTGTAGGTTATTTTTTTTATAAAATTGTTGCGTTTAATTGCTTATTTATATTTCGGTTGGCGCTGTCAAAAGATGTTGGCAAACCAGTGACTTTCATTCTGAACCCAAAACGGCTGCCGTATGACACAATAAATAAAGTTATGATTTTATGAGTACTATCTAAAAATTTTAGAAATAAGTACAAAGATCGCAATTAAGGTTATTTTTCTTCTACTTCCTGTAGTTGTCAAATTAGACAGCGCTCACTTCACAATGTTCGGCTAAACTGAGAGGGAAAATGCACATCTACATATTTTTATTGATTAAGAGATTACTTCACAAAATGCTTCGCCAAAATTTTAGTTTATATAAACTATGCCTTATGGAAAAATTGTTAGTTCAATGATAAAAGCACCTTCAATAATTGCTCATTGGCTGATCATGACAGTTCGGCAGACAAGATTATTCGACTAACGGCTTATTATCAATGTCAATAATTTACAGACAACTCCAACCCAGCTGAAGATCAAGATGACATTTACTGATTTTTTTTTTTGACAGTGCGGCCGTTGATTAGCGTAATTTTTTTGTTATTTAATTTTATGAAAAAGAAAAACAATTTTTATTGTATATTTTTCTTAATTTTTAAGAAGTTTAAAAAAGACTGCATTTTTTAATTTGTGCGTTTTTTTTTGTACTATTTTATGAAATGTTGTTAGCCTAGTAGAAGAACAGGATAATTTTTTACTCTTGCTTCACACTGACAAGTAATCCATGAAATCTGATAAAGAAATCCTTGAATTAATTGTCACTGTAGACTTTTTGACACAACAAGCAAAACTAAGAGGGCCGAGGAAAGTAATTAATTTTTATGTCCCAAAAATTTTTAGAGATATTTAATTAATTGATACGTTGACGCGAACTTACAAAATAATTGTTTTGTTTCAGTATTTTCTTTTGCCATCTTTCCAATTCACTTGTATTAAATGTTTTTATATTAACGCATGTTGTCATATTGACAGCTTCTGTATTTTATGTTGATTGTGTCTACTGACCGAATGCATACAATGTAAACTTACCATTTTTTGATAACAATAAAAGGTATATAAAAATAGCATGTATGATTATTTTTCTTATATTGCGTGTGGCGAAACTTTATAAAATAAAAAAAAAACGTAGACATGCATACTGAAAAAGTTAAAATATATCAAAGAAAGTGAAAAGAAATAAAAAAAGAGAATTTTTTCTCTTTTTTCGATTTTTTAGAAGACAAATAACTAAAAAATGGTTCGTTATATATAACCCTTGGCAATAATAACTCAAACTTTTTTAATATAAATATTTATTTTCTTATTTACTAATCAAGAGTATTTTAAGAATTTTTTATACAGATTGATATTTATATTATTATTAACTAGGATGAACAAATAACACAGCCTATATTATAAAAAAAATCATGTAGCTGCCTGAAAACTAAGGATATGAAACACAAAACAAAAACAATGTCGTCATCTCTGCATAACAGCACAGAAAACGAAAAAACCATAGACAATGAAATCAATGGTAGAGCACCCTGATAAATGTGTCAAAACTACCCAACGCTCAACTCTGCTGCTTGGCAATTATTCTTGAACATAATAGAAAAGGACCATTCGCGCCACATAAAATGCGTATTTCATTTTACATAATCGAGGCTTCACAAATAACCCTAATTACCAAAAAAAATAACAAACTCCTGTTTTCACTATCAGCGGCTTGAGGAGAAAATTTTCTCTGATACTACATGGCACTCATTTTGACAGCGGGTCCAGTTTTTCTTTGGTTAAGAAAATAAAAAAAAATTATTTTCAACAATAAAACCGTTGAACATGTTTTAATTTCAAAACTTTAATGCCTGATCCACAGTTTCACTTCTAGCCGTTACTTCTATTAATTTCGTTATCGAAAATTTTTAATTATTTGCGATGACAAAATGCGCTGTTTTTGGATGTAAAAATTCTGACAGAATTATAAAAAACATTAAATACTTCAGATTACCAAGAAATGAAATAGATAATTGCCTGCCAAATAAACTACAAAATAAAGTCAATCTCATTTTGGTCGAAAATGGACTTGGTACAGTTTATCTCTATAGATCTTGAGGTATCTGAATTTGAAAACCTAAATAGGTAGGTACCCTTTGTGTAAATACTACATAGATAAGTAGGCCTTAAAGCACCATTATTTTGCTGTCTGCGGCACGGTAGGTTTCGGGTTTGAATCTTGGCTTATGCGGGTCCAGTTTGTCCAGACTGTCTTTAACTTTGCAAACCACTTGGCTACACTAGGTACATGGTTAAAAAGACCCAGTATATAAAAAAATACACACATTTTATTATAATTATATTTGGTAATTATTTAGTATATGGTTTTCTGCTATGATTTTTTATGAAAAATTCTTTATGGAGACACCTACTAGGGACCTTAATCCGCGTCCGTCAATTTTTTTTATGTTTTAAACTAAATCAACCAAACCGAAGTTAACACCTGTGACCTGCCTGCTTGGTGTCGGGGTTAACGCCGCGACTTTCAAGCAGGAGATGCCGGGTTCAAGCACAGGGTCTTGCAGATAGTCTACTTGGACTTTTTCTTATAAAATTACAGAATTTTGTAAGATTAAGGTAAAACGCAGTATGAAGCGGAGTAGGCTAATTAATTAGAGGACGCTCCCGTGTGATCCATATATTGATAGTGGAGCACGATAAAGATTCCTAGCCCCGACAAAGGGGTTTAGGTCTAAATCCCTCTAGGAAAAGAAAGCTGCCTTCCTAGGGGGTGCTCATCAGACCGGAGACCGGTCTGGTGAGTGGGGTAGGAGGGAAATGAGCTACAATAGATCTCGCAGATCGCAGTGGAGGGAGCTGTAAATTGCACCACGCATAACAAACCTAACCTATACCATGGACAATATATTTCCCTCTTTCTCTAAACGACGAAGAGGGAAATAGAGGTGAGCTCCAAGAAGTGAAACTGTGAATCAGGCATAACTTCGAATAGTAAAAATATACTATCAGTCTTCTTATGAAATTGTGTTAATGTTGTCAAAAATATCGAGTCAGAAGGTCGGTTTCCATTAGCAAATCGCTAACTTATGCTCTACACTTTTTATGTGGCTTGAAGTGTACAGGGTGCCCAAAATTCGATAGTTTTGAGGGGTTTTGTGTGTTTTGCGAGACTCAAATTTCATTATTCGGGGGGTTTTTGAAGTGCATTTTGGGATAGGCCCTATAACTTTGTATTATATCTAAAAAACTAAAAGTGACTCATGAAATCTGATTTGGTAATTAAATTCTAGTTTAAAAACTCTACAAAAATGCAATTAACACTACAAAGATATTTTCATAAATAAAAAAGATATCGGGCCTATACCAAAATGGAGACTTCGAAAAGTCCCCGTAGCTCGAACCAAAAATATTGAAATTTGAGCCTCGCAAAAAGTGGTCGAATTTTCACTATCTCCTCTAGAAGTACCTGAAACCCCCCATCGAATCTTGAACACCCTGTACATTCCTCAGAGTTAGTACGCTCAGCGCCACGTAACTATCAAATACTCACATAACTATGAAATACTATAACGGCTCTGCCCTTGCATTTTCCGGAAAAAAAAAGACGTAGCGATAATAATAGCGTATTCGTATTCGCAACTGGTTCGCACTAACACCTTTAGTGTGGTACCGAGTGCCGCTTTTTCGTCAAGGGCTCGTGCTGCACCCAAAACTGCCAAAATGGAAACTGTAAGATATTTTTGTACATTTCCTTCGCCGCTGAGTAGTAGCAGCGATGAAGAAGACGAAGAACAATTTTGTGCCATACATCATCGCATAGAAACCCCAAAAATAAAAACATCGAAATATGATTTATAGGTACTTCAATTGTTATGAAGTTGAAAACACCCCGTTTTACAAACGGACGTGTAAATATGGCAAAAGGGTCGCGACACAAAACAAAGCCAAAATATCAGTTCAAAAATGTGAGGTTAACGATTTGCCAATTCCGCTGTTGCAGTCGTGTTCCATTGAAACAGTACCCAATAATTTGTGATTGATCACGATTTTTAATACTATCTCCCCTCAACCAAAGAATAAAGTTTACTAAACGGGATGGGTCCTCTATCTTTATTTAAACTATTTCTGGATTTAATAATTTCCATACTTTCATAAGCATTCAAAAGTCTTTTGTTTGGTACACTTTTTAGAAGTTTTAGGTTATCTAATGTGAATCTATGATCGTTTTCAAAAGCATGCTCGGCTACACTTGACTTTTCTGTTCTTCCGTATTTTAAGTGTGCTAAGTGTTCTTTAAAACGTGTTTAAATAGAGAGTCTCGTTTGGCCAACATATTTTTTGTCACAATCCATGCAACTAATTTCGTAAATTCCACTTTTCTCTAGAACTGTAGTTTTATCCTTGGGATTTCCCAGTAAGCTTCTTATTGTGTTACCGGATTGATATACTAATTTAAGACCGGTGTTATTAAATACTTTTTGTAATCCTTTCGTATAATTAGGATTATAAGGAATTGATACAAATTTTGAGTCGCAGGTATCTTTTCGTCTGAAAAAAGTGGAATTCCGAAAGGTATTTTGAAAAGAATGTCTATTTATCAGCTTATTTACTAAGCCTTTATCGTAACCGTTTTCACCAGCTATATTCCTAATCCTATTCTTTTCTGCTTCAAATCTTTCTTTGTTTAAGGGAAAATTTACTAATCTATATGTTAAAAAGTGCAAACTTGCAAGCTTATGTTGTAAGCAATGAAAAGAGTCATTTGGAATATACCTGTTGGTGGCCGTTCCTTTTCTGTATAGGTCAAAGTCCAATTTATTTTTATTTCTTATAACTAAAGTGTCTAGAAATGGCAGTGTACCGTTGTTCTCTGTTTCATAAGTAAATTTAATTGTGGGAAATTTGTTATTTATTTTTTCCATAAAATTTTCAACACTAGTTACTTTAGTGTTGAATACTGCAAACACATCGTCTACATACCTGAACCATACCCTGGGGAAATACTCAAATTCTTTACTTATACTGATTCAAATTTGCTCATAAATAGGTTTGCGATAAAATGTGATAAACTATTACCCATTGTGGTTCCTTCTAATTGCTGGTAGTAGTTATTTTTATATTGAAAGTAATTTTGGTTCATGCAGAGTTTTGTTAAAGATAGGTATTCTAAAGTCTGTTTGTCTTCTATACCTTAAAATACCTGGAGGAACTACTAAGAAAAAACAATCTGGAGAAGGAAGGAGAAGCTTACTGGGAAATCCCAAGGATAAAACTACAGTTCTAGAAAAAAGTGGAATTTACGAAATTAGTTGCATGGATTGTGACAAAAAATATGTTGGCCAAACGAGACGCTCTATTAAAACACATTTTAAAAAACACTTAGCACACTTAAAATACGGAAGAACAGAAAAGTCAAGTGTGGCCGAGCATGCTTTTGAAAACAATCATAGATTCACATTAGATAACCTAAAACTTCTAAAAAGTGTACCAAACAAAAGACTTTTGAATGCATATGAAAGTATGGAAATCATTAAATCCAGAAATAGTTTAAATAAAGATAGAGGACCCATCCCGTTTAGTACACTTTATTCTTTGGTTGAGGGGAGATAGGATTAAAAATCGTGATCAATCACAAATTATTAGTCTTATCTCCGCCCACTAAAGGATTGTATATAAGATAGAGCGTAGATTAATTTAGTTCATTGTTTATCGCCTCCTGATGATGCTAACGTTGTTAGCGAAACGCGCGTCGAGTGCAAAAAAGTGTAGTTTTGATTTGTGGAAAACAATCATAACCTTGTTTTAGTGCAACCAAAGGTTCCAAATTCCCAACATAGTTGCGCTTCCATGAAATATTGTATTACGTACGTTCAGTGTAAATTCCCGAAATAAATCGGTTGCCATGACGACGGCTCGCGCGTCTCGTTTGCGCCGAGTTTCGGGCGAGTTTAATTTATATTATAATTTTGTGACTGTAATATCGAGCGTCGCGTGCCGGGCTATTGCTAATAGACACTTAAAGTAAATATTTCAACGCATCGGTAGCGGTATACGTAACGCGTTCGAAACAGTCAAAATACACTACATTTTTGACTTTTATGAGAGCACTGGGCCAGTGTTAGTGCGAAAAAAAAGTAAACAGGCGAGTGCGGAACTGGATTTTACAATGGAATACGCTATAACTCTTCCAATCAAAATGCAGAGTCGAAAAATCCGTAGGCATGCGCAGTAAATTTTGCGCCTTTGGCCTTAGTCATGGCCAACCCTGATTTTTACATTATTTTGTTTGTTTTTCATAGTTATTATTGTTGCACATTTTACGACACTTGAGCCATCTCATTTTTTCCAGGCTAACTTGATTGGGAGTCATCATCACTACGACTTTTTTTTTTCGAAAAAGGGCAAGGCCGTTATAGTATCTTATAGTTAGTTGGTCAGCCCTCTATACATCTGGCCTGAGGACTGTCTGTCAAACTTAAAACAGATACGAAGTTGTAGGAAGAGAGAGACAGGCAGGAAAAATATGTAAACGATTGTTTACAAATTAAATATTCCTATAAGGCACCATATGATTTCATATGTGACTTGGGCCAAATTTATAGAGGGCATTAAGTATAGGGTTATCCATTACAAATCTTACCCCCTGTTTTCTCTGTCATGATGCATTTTACAAAAAATAGTCTTAAACTTTAAGAAGGATTTTCGATTTACAATTGGTCCTGTTTCTGGTTGAACCAGAACCGGTCCTTTCGTTTTAAAACAATGACGTCACAGCTACAACCCGGTTATGAAATTTTAGAACCGGCCTGGGAGGTTGGTACGGCCCTTTGGTGGTAAACATATCCCCTAAAATTTTGCAAAATTATAGGTAGTCTTTTTTAAGTAAAATCAAAGATATCTTCACAATATTTTAAATGACGTCATTATTTTAGAACCGCTGTCAAAATAATGTCAACCAGACCCAGGACCAATTTTGAAATCGAAAATCAAGGAAACTATAAATTGAACACCCTGTATATTTTTTTATACTTCGATGGATCTTTTCTTCCTGATTCCAAAAATATACCATACGTAGGCTTTGCCTTTAGCGGTTAAGGGCAATGCGTTAGCCAAGGAAAAATAGTTTAGGTGGTTATTTGTTCAACACATTGCTCTTATGGCAATGTTTTTCTAAATTTGTTCAATGACTGTTCAAGACAAAGGTAACATATGGTCTATTTTTGGAATAAGGAAAATCGAAGTTGTGTGAAAAAGTTTACTTAAAGTTATGCAACTTTTGTTTAAGACTATTTTTTGTAAAATGCATAATAACAGAGAAAAGAGAGGGTAAAAGTTATAACGGATAACCCTGTACATTAAATTAAGATATTTTGAACAAAAAAAAGTGCAAATTTTAGCACATCTCGCCCAGCAAAATGTTAATAACAAAAACAAGTTTTTTTTTGGAAACCCCGATATTCCAATACTAGGGACTTATTACACACGGTCGTGTGTCCCTAATAAAAGCTTTAATGCAATGCCTTATTTAATCATGAAATTTGCTATATTCATAGCATATAAGAGTGCTCTGAGACCTGTCTTAGTTTTTACAAAATGTGCCGTCCGTTCAAAGTTCAGCTAATTCTGATGTTTATTGGACTCCAAGAGCTCAGAAAAAAAAGAATCCCTACTCTTAAATAAGGCATTCCCTTATTAAGGCACGGCCGTGTTCACTGAGTCCCCATTTACCTTATCAAAAATCTATCACACTTTTATTAACTTGGCAACTGCATACTTTCTCTCATTTTGGCTTTCTGAGCGGCCAGCCTCGCACTCCTCCTTACAGGGCGCGTCGGGTCTTTCGACAACAAGTCACTCTCCTGCTTCTCTTGGAGCAGGTTCATTTTGTTGTAGACCCATTTTCCTATCATACCGTCCCACTGAAAAAGCAAAAGATAATTGAAAAACAAAATCGATGATTATAGCCAAAGAAATTAAAATAAACTAGAAGGTGTAGTCTGCAAATTTTCCAAATCAGTAACCAAATCTAGTTCCTCATGCACTTTAAACTGAACTTATTCGGCACCAGACCTACTCTATTAGAATAATATATAGTTTTTATATTCCGTAATTATAGGAAATAAAATAAGGATAACTGTGGTCTAAATTTCATCAGGATTTTCATGCGGTTTCTATTTCATTTGGGTATAGCCAAGGAAAAAAACATTGAGGCTTATTTATCAAAGAGTAATAGAAATAAAATATTTTGTGTGGATTTTAGAAAATTGAATAATCGAATCGAGAAAGACGCATACCCAATCCCTCAAACAAAAATCAAATGACAACTGACATTTATCAGAAACCAGAAACAATTTTAAAAAAACTTACCGAAGAACTCAAGATCTCGTTCCTGGTTGGGTGCCACGACACATCCCTGACGCAGGCCATGTGACCTTTCTTTTGTTTGACAATTTTCCCTGTCAAGGCGTCGTAAACTAAAAAAAATACGTATAAAGCAGAGCCAAAAACCTAGGATAGATAAATAGATGATGACTTTATGTGCGATACTTACTGACTACTCGTCCATTGCCGCACCCTGTATAAATATATCTCTGGCCCGTGGTCTCGGCCGGCGAAAATCTGCACCTCAGCAGCGTTTTAACAACCACATGTCCTCGATACGTCATTATCGCCGAATCTCCCTCCAGCTTGTTGTCAGAATACACTGAAAAAAAATCAACAATACATCAAAAAAAATATAGATATATTTTTTTAATCCTAGTGACTGAAAGGTTTCTTAGATACAACAATTTTTTTTCCGTTACCTCACTCTTTATTTTTGCTCTAAACTTGCAAGCTGTGACCAAGTGACACCTAGCGACAGCCACAACACCCGCGCACAAGTCGAAGCTTAAAGTGGCTGCCGCTAGATATCGCATAGTCAGAGTCGTTGCTTGCTTGAAGGATTTTTTAACCTACAGTAGGCAGTTTACGTGAGTCATACATATACCTATTAGCTTAAAAATACGCCTTACCCAGACCGAACTTGTAAGCAACATCTATAACCTAGCCAGCCGTGGAAATACCAAAACAATAGACATTGGCTTTACTGGACTGCCATAAGCTTTTTTCCGCGCGGATTTTCAAATTTGTCCTTGTTTGTCAGTGACAGAATGATTGGCACCTTCACCATAATTTGAAATCCGCGCTAAAAATCTGCTAATGCTGCTAGCCTAAGGCAAAAGCGCAGAGATGGGATTCTGATATAAACTTACATTCTTTCGGCACCCCTTGCCACCGATAGTCCCACGTCTGACTGTGCGCCGCCTTGAGGGACTGCTTGACCGCCCTGTCGTCGGAAAACACCCTGACATCCCACAGTTTGATGCTCTGGTCCTTGCTGTTGCTGATGAGGTAGCGACTGTCCCCGCGGGAGTCTATGTAAGTGATACCGTCCATGTGACCTAAAAATAATTCACTTCAAAAGTGTAGAATATCTCTCTATCCTTGAGGTGTTCAATAGGGCGCTGCCTGATTTTTTTTTGGTAGCTTGTTGCAGTAAGTGCCTGCAGTGTGTTTGGGTTTTTTTATCCTTGCTTAGACTACAATGTAACTCTTATTCCTAGTATCATGTTGGTGTATGTCTGTATGTTATCTATATTGTTCTAGACGTTTCTTTGTATAGAGTATATTCTCTAGTATAAAAATACCTTGAAAAGTAAGTATTTTTAAATCAACAAATGTCTGTTTGCAGTCTTCTCTTTTCCCTTTGTTTGCTATTACTCTGATTGCCTTCCTTTGTCATGCACATATTTTTTTCCATTCAGCTGCCTGCCTCCACACGAGAAAATATGTTGGTAGATACATTTTTTTCTAGATTTCTTAATAAGAATAAGTTTTTGCTAAGTTTCTTTGCTACCAGCTCTATGTGGCTGTTTAACTTTAGTGTGCAATCTATTTGTACCCCTAGAAATTTTAGCTTTGTTGTAGCTCTATGTTATCCTTTTCAAAGTTTCTTAAGGGGAAAATCATGTTTTTGAACTATTTAATAATAGTTGGTTTGCCTCGTTCAGAAAGCCCACACCATGGTGTGAGTGCCCGCACTCGGTGTGTCCGCAAGTGTACATACCACTTGTCTAATGTCAGCTAATTTACAAAAACAAAACAAGGGGATGTTGGGATAAATGATAAAATGGGCTTTTTGTTTCCTCTTATTTTCGAAAGTTGGGTTGGTTTCTGAGGTTGCTTTTCTTATGTGACATGATCTAATAAGAAATGATCCTTTTGCGCTACAAGTGGGTAGGAAAATGTAAAAATAGGCTTTTTGTCCTCTCTTATTTTCGAATGATGGATTATCCAATGACCCAAAAAAGGCATGTGTTTAGGCTACAAGTGAGCAGGAAAATGTTGGATAGTTTTTAAAACCGTCCCCACCACTTTTTTATTTCTTAACGGATCATTTAAATAGGTCATTGAAAAGCTACATAAAAACATCCCAAAATTTTGAAAATGATCAAGTATCAGCAAGAATTTTTTGAGACCTCTTATAAATAAAGTATACCTATATACTAGATTAATAAGACATCACATTAGAAAGAAAAATAAAAAAGTCACGTTTTTTTTTACTTCCTATACTTGTTAGGTGTATTGGCTTAAAAACGACTCTAGAAAAAAAAAAACCTGAAAAAACCATATATTATACAGTTAGTTAAAAAAAATTGAATAAAATTAAATTTTTAAACAGTCTTGTCGTTAAAAATTATCCAAATTTCACCATATTATAACCTCATTCAAGCACACCAACCATCGCCCAAGTCGAGCCGCATGTTAGTGGCCTTGCTAATGACTCTATAAACGCACCAGTGGACACACCACCTTTCCTGAATGACGAAAATGAGACGCACCGGTCATTTTCATATTCCTGAACGGCGACACACCACGCATCGGTGCGTTTTTTTACACTGGTGTGGGCATTCTGAACGCAGCCCTGCACCTCCCCTGTTTCCCTGACTGAAGTGTCAAAATCTTTATGGGCAACCGATATTGTTGTGTCATCACAGAACCGGATATAGAACATTTTTGATTGTTAACAAAACCTCTTGCAACTTGATTGTATTCTACTGTCCAAGAAATATTGAGTCCAAGCTGTTTTTATCAAAATTGTATGCTTCTAGTTTTTTATCAAAAGGTCGTGGGAGATGCAGTCGTAGGCCTTAATTAAGGTGACCAACTCCTAAAGGGGCAAAACCGGGACACTCCGGCCATTCAATGTATTGTATATCATGTATTTTTTCTTATATGCACCCCTAATAATATTAAGATGTATTTTCCAAAATACTTATTATAGAAAAATAATTTAAGTAAGGTTTCAATTCAAATTTATAGATGGCAGAGAACATCCGCTTTTTTAATTGCAGTGATTTTAAAGTTACAAAATACAGTCGTATCAAAACCGGGGCGAACTGGAACTTTTGCTGAAAAATCGGGACTATCCGGGACGGAATTTTTTCCCCGGGACAAATGGTTAAAAATCGGGAATGTCCCGGCCAAACCGGGACGGTTGGTCACCTTACCTTACTCAAATCACAAAACAGAGTGCGCGTACGTACCAGTTTTTCAAAATTATTCAGTATGTAATCTATAATGAATAATTTTGAAAAACTGGTAAATACGAGCACTCTGTTCTGTGACTGACTGCATCTCCCATGATCTTTTGATAAAAAAAAAACTATGGCACTAGTAGTAACAGAATGGAACGTTTATTTTGTATCTTTTCTTTAAATTTACTTAACCTGTCGTGACCCCCAAAGGAAATGAAAATACCTACAAAACACAGTCGAGAGTCGGGTGTTTTCCCGACCGATGGCCCAATTACGTGTTCCGCCCTCTAGAAAATTTGCAGACGATATCTTGTAACCGGTTGTTATTGCAACTTTGATTTATGCTCACAATGCAAGAGTGGCGACAATCTTCTCTCATGGAAGCAGTCCGCAGATAATAACAAACTGACAGCATTGCGCGCAGAACTTTATATGCTATTTCTGTTTGATTTATTGAAATCCTACCCCTAAAGAAATCTTTAGGAACTCTGTTGAACACAACTCGTGTTCAACTAAAAATAAAGACAAAAAAGTTCAAAAACAGATAAAAGGCAAAGAAAAGAACACACACAAATAAGATTGAAAAATTGAAGATTTAAAATAGAAAAACTTGTCCACGTTTTTAAAGAGTTTAACAAATAACTAGTATTCAAACGTTCTTAGTGACAAAGTAACTCGAAAGTTACTTAAACATCGAATTAAACGCCCAAAATTGGCCGTTTAATTTATGCGGAGGTTATGCGAAGATTCGGTAAATACGCTGGCCGAACTTTTTAACTTGATTTATCGTAGCGGGAAAATCCCTGATGATTGGCTAAAATCAACCTTTGTTACACTGCCTAAAAAACATTCAGCAAAAAATTGTACTAATTACCGCCTAATCAGAATAATGAGCCATATGCTAAAAATATTTCTAAAGATTATCCATATAAGAATTTACGGAAAATGAAATCAGTGTTGTGTAGTCGCGATCTTAATACCACTCTCCGTATTCGTGTGCTTCGTTGTTATGTTTTTAGCATCCTATATTGTGACATGGACACTGACTGAGGCCATGTGCAAAAAGTTAGAGGCATTCGAGATGTGGTGTTATCGTAGAATTCTAAGTATATCTTGGATGGACAGAGTAACTAATAATGTGGATTTTTTGCTTAGAATAAATAAAGATCTTGAAGTTTTATTTACCATGAAAACTTTAAGTTTTTGGCCATATTTTGAAAAAATTGATAATAGAAGGCAAAATTGAAAGCAGAAGAGGTCTGGATCGTAGACGGATATCACGGCTTAGACAATGATATGGTGTTAGTTCTACGACACTTCCGAAAAGCAGTGGACAGGGTACAGATCGCGCTGATGATAGCCAACGTTCGAAAAGAGCATAGCACTTGAAGAAGAAGAAGGAGGTTAAGACTATTTATCCGCCTTTTATATTTTGGTGCAAGTGAAAATATCAAATCAGTTTAAAAATGTCCGGTACAAGAGGCAGTTAATGACTTGCCTGCCAAAACGCCCACCGGTTTGGCGTTCCTGTCGTCCATGGACCTTCGATCCCAGACCTTCACCAACCCGTCATCACCTCCGCTGTAGATTATGTGCGACGAATTGTCGGCGAAAAGTACCCTGTTGACGTCGTAGTCGTGAGCCACAATCTGTCAAAACAAGAAAAAAATTAATAGCCCTATATATCAATCATATCAGTAACCGTGCAACCTACAGGATCATAGCCAACCAATAGGGTGGCGGGGCAAGTCAAGTACCCTTTACCGTGGGCAACTGAGAGCCACTGCATTCTAGGCTGCTACCGGATCTAATGCGCGCAACAGTAAACAGCAAGCTATACAACACTATTCTCCCAGATAGGGAGGACTGGTCGTCAAACAGAATAAGTTTCTTAAATGAAGATAGCTGCTGTTACACTGACGGATCCAAAATGCCTTCAGGCGTTGGATGCGGAGCTTATTGCAGCCGGGAAAATATCAGGATTATACATAGTCTTGGACGAATGGCTACAATTTTCCAGGCGGAACTCTTCGCCATTGAAATGAGCGCACGTTGGATGATAGATCATAACTGGCGCAACAGATCAATAAAGATACTCTCCGACAGGCAAGCCGCCCTTAATGCTCTTGAATCCTATACATGCTCATCGAGAACCGTTAGGAACTGCCAGGACACACTGAATACCCTTGGGCAAACAAACACTGTATCGCTGGTATGGATTCAGGAACATTCTGGGCATCGGGGAAATGAGACTGCCGACCAGCTGGCGGCCGAAGCGGCCTCTGCCGTCTTTGTTGGCCCCGAACCAGCCCTTCAAATAGCATACAACACAATCAACACTGCTCTCTCTCAAGCTGGATGGAGAATAAGTTCCACCCATACTGAAGAGACTTGCCGGGACTGGCACATTCCAAAAAGTTCATTACAGAACCCTGCCGGAAGAGGGCCGGGAAACTCACTGAGCTCACCAGGCAGGAGATCCAGACAATGGTTGATCTATACACCAGACACTGCAGGCTGAAAGTACCATTGCACAGAATGGGTGTAAAAGTGAGGACACCGAATGTAGGCTCTTTCTGGAGTATGAGAGACGGCCAGACATGTGCTGTGTGAAGGTCCGGCCATTGCACGTCAGCGTCAACGTATTTTCGATAAACCACAGATCCAGACGGACTGGATCTCAACGATGCTTCACCAAAGCAAGTTGCGAGCCTCTTTAAGAAGCTGAATATTCTGTAGCAACAAAAAAATGTCAAAAGTGAGCCACAATAGACCTATAGTAGGCTCTTTCTGGAGTATGAGAGACGGCCAGACATGTGCTGTGTGAAGGTCCGGCCATTGCACGTCAGCGTCAACGTATTTTCGATAAACCACAGATCGACGGACTGGATCTCAACGATGCTTCACCAAAGCAAGTTGCGAGCCTCTTTAAGAAGCTGAGTATTCTGTAGCAACAAAAAAATGTCAAAAGTGAGCCACAATAGACCTAATAGTGGTCGCAGTGGACAGTGCCATACTGGCACACTCACAAATGAATCAATCAATCAACCATGCAACACTCACTTTAAGCGTCCTACCATTCCTCTCTCGGTCGTAAATGTACAAAGAACCGTCGTTCGCCCCGCAAAGCAGTTCCCGATTATCGGCGGAGAACACCACAGAAAAAACGCAAAATCTTCGGCTCGTGTTCAGCAAGGTCAGCGGTTCTTGGTGTTCGGAACTACCATAGGTGGGACATAAATGTACTAAAAGTATATAATCACATTAACACTTTGTAGATCGGTTACGAACCAAATGTCTAGGGTCTTAATTTCTATTTTACTTACTTGAGCTACTCCACGTTGAATACACGAAACTCTCGCTATCGTGACTAAAGGCGCAGTCTATTATACTCCAACCCACGTCTCGCGCTCGTATCGTTTTAATCATGTTGTAAGAGCTATTTTGTGAGTTGTATAGTCTGAGGTGTCGGTCTAAAATGTTAAAAACAAAAATCCTTATTATAATTATTTATACAGGGTTCCTAAGATTTTCCTTAGGGATAGGATTTCAATAAATCAAACAGAAATGGCATAGAAAGTTCTGCGCGCACAAAAGAAACAGGTATATTGAGCAATGGTGCCAGTTTGTTATTATCTCCGGACTGCTTTCATGAGAAAAAATTGTCTCCGCTCTTTTATTGTGAGCATAAATCATAGTTGCAATAATAACCGTTGACAAGATGTCTGCAAATTCCGCTAGATGGCGGCCACACCTAATTAAAAATTAGATGTTTTCAGGTCCAAACCACAGCTTTTTCTTGCTTAAAGGCAGGGTCCATTATTTACGATA
This sequence comes from Oxystoma pomonae, assembly GCA_963921995.1. NCBI lineage: Eukaryota > Metazoa > Arthropoda > Insecta > Coleoptera > Brentidae > Oxystoma > Oxystoma pomonae. The sequence continues at coordinate 4,272,973 of OY998170.1, read as the reverse complement.
CTGAGCGATAAACTCGTGAGGTTGTTAACATTAGAAAGAAATATCTTCGCTTTTAATTAAATTTCTTTCCATTCTGTTCTACTAGTGACATCTATCCGGAAACGGCCAAACCATGCAGCTAGCACTAGCAGCCAAAGAAATCAATAAACGGCGCTGTTTTTCCTGCAGAGCTTTTTGCTTGCGATATTATTGATTTTAAATAAAGCTGGCCCTACACTACATTTTATATTTTCGAGGTGTTTTATGACATGATCTCGAAACATGTAGCGAACCAATTCTTCAAAACTAGCGGGAGGGTAAAAGCGAAAAATAAGGGGCTGCCAATATTTGTAACACCCAAAAAGGGGTGAAAAGATTTATTTTGCTCTGTTGCTTTACAAAAAACGTTTTTTTTTTTACGAAAATCTTGAGCTCTGCCACTTTTTTTATTTTTTTCTTCAACTTTCTCGAAATTTTCGTCATACCGTAGAAAAAAATAATTTCCCCCATGGTCATACTCTACTTTTATTCGAAAAAATTTAGAAACAGAGACGGGATCAGTTTTCCTAAAACGAGGGATCTTGGTTTCGAGTGAGAAGATAAAGGGCGCCGCAGGCAAAATTTTTTCAATTAAATTAGCCGAACGCAAAAATGTTAGAAAAACAAAGCACGAAATAAAAATGGCGCCACTTACAATTTTTTTTCAAAAATTACGTAATTTCGGAAACGCAAAGAAATAGGTCTAAAGAGTATAATTTTTAAGAAAAAAATATCAATTTTCTCGCCCTCCTTCACTGGGACTACAGGGGCCGTGCACAAATTACGTAATGGTCATAGGGGGGAGGGGAGTTACAAAACGTTACGTAGGGGGCAGGGGGGTTTTCGACAGCGTTTGCATTTGTGTGAAACTAAGAAAATTTGGATTGAAAATAAGTGAGAAGTTTTTTTTTGGGGGGGGGGGTGGTGGTCTTGAAATCGTTACGTAATATTAGGGGAGTGGCGTGCCAAACCGTTACAAAACATTACATAGGGAGGGGGTCAAAAATTGGTAAAATCACCGTTACGTAATTTGTGCACGGCCCCACATCTGACTGTTCCTCCTTTTTGATTTCGAATCAAAGTGCAAAACCCGGGTTGGACGTTCGAAGGCGTCAACCCATCCTATTTGCCTGATAAAGTTTCTACGGAAATATCTCAGTCGATTTCTCCGGCAGTGTATGAACGCTTTAGGTTAGGCATTTGCATGTATCTCAGTCCCCAGCCTGTAAACAGTGCGTAAGGACAATGGTTACAAAATGAAAAGCCGAAAAATATTTTTTTTTTACGATATCTTTCATCAGTTTGGTATTAAAGTCGAGCAAAAACAATTTTTATTCCAGTCCTAAAGGTATGAAAATGGAAAACATTAGAAAACAACAACCTGGAATGGATTTACTACGTGTAAGATGTAGTGACAACATCGCCCCATGCCCATCCTTTTCTGCCTAATGTGCTTTTCCGTTTGTCTGCGTCTTATACACGGCTGCTTGGCCCCCTAAGGATTTGCTTAGGAACCCTGTATCTTTTATTTTTATTGCCTATTATTAACATTTTTAATATCTACCGTGTACCAACCTCACTGTTTTTTTTTTGTCAAAGCTTGACCTATTTTACTAAGCATAAAAAATCAATCTTTCAAAAACTGTCTGGCGAAATTATAAAAAGAGACTACAAAACATCAGTCAATTTCATAAAATCGGTTTTACATTCAAATATGAAAAAAACTAGAAAGAGAGGGCAATATGAGTTGCCCACCTCTGGTATATTGCCAATGTTCGATAAGAGAAAAAGAAGGTACTTTTTAATGATGTTATGACCTTTACCTTGTGATGCAGTCAAAAAACAATTCCCGTCCGGCGAGAAAATTCCGCAAAAAACTTTGCCACTGCTGCCATCTAGGCAAGCTGTCATTTCGTTGGGCAAGTACTGGTTGGTAATGTGACATTTTGTGCCCTTTGAAAAAGATTCATGGCTGTAGGTTCCACACTAAAATAAAACAGAATAGTAAGTCACCACCATAGACTTAGAAAACCAGGGACGGACAAAGTAAATCGATTTAAAACAATGTAATTGGAAAGTCTGATATACAAAGAAGTTTGATATATGCCACTTCATTGTTTGCAATGATAATACAATTGAGTATAGCACTGTTAAGAGGCAGACTTTGTCACAATGGTAAAATTCAATATAAACATTGTTCCTTAAATAATAGTTATGCAATTTTCTTGATTTAATTTCAGTAAAAACTGAAAAATTTGTTTAAAATTAAGTGCATTGACTATATTTATTAGTTCAAATTAATTTATTTCAAAGGTGATATTGGCTTTTTTTAATTTCACAAACTCTTTTAGTTCATAACTGTACTTAGTATACATAGTATTTCCCGAGGTATTTCCTTAGTTATGTCAACTTTTTTTGAATATGTAAGGTGGACACAAAAATCTTTCTAATAACTTACTTTTTATCTACTTACCACTTTGGGCTTTTTCTAAATGTTCTAAAATGCAAACATTTACAAGAAAATATAAAAGGAAAAACCTGGTCTGATTTTGAAAAAAATGAAGACAAAAATATGTTTTTTATACATAGAAAAAAACCACTTAAAAAACAAAGAATTAATGCAGTGATTTTTAACATATTGGTGAAAGATGATTGAATAACCCAGATACTGGCTTCAGTTGAACAAAAATTGTTCAAATTGTTCTCAAACATCATCATCCATAAACATTTTTAAATTAAATAACAAAGGATTCTTACTTCTCTATTCATAATCATGGATGCAACATTATTATTTCTGGGCATTTTTTTCTTCCTAGTTTCCAATAATCCGCAGGCTTGCTTCGTGAGAAGAGAAAATTCACTTTTCTAAAACATATAATAAAATAAAATTATAAATTGTTACTGTTAATCATTTTAATGCAAACAAAATAGATGTTTTTATTTAGTATAATGATCATAGATCTTTGTCACTTAGAGAAATATTATAGCCATTTATTAGCAAATGACCTAAATATCTTGGCAAAATAGCTGATTATTGACAGCAAAGGTTCCCCAGTGTTCCCCTACTATGGTTCAAATTTCTAATATGCTCTGGTCAAAACTGGTTATCTGCTAATAAATTGCTTGTTAGAAGACTCAAGAAAGCTAGTTTCAAAGAGTGAAACAGACATAAAGAGTCGAAACAATATTTAAGGTTCAATATTCTTTTTTTACTTCCTAATTTATTTGTTTGAGACTTGGCAAAAACTTACATCTAATATAGTAGTGTCTGGTTTACATTTGATTTTTGGCATGCGACGAGTAGGAAAGTATTCTTCATCGCCCCCTTGAAGTAGAAGCTGCCCACTAAAACAAAATATATTTATTCATGTTTTTGTTAGCTGTAAGGAGAGAGTATTTTTTTTTTAATGGGATTTGGCATAAAGACAAATCTTACTCTATCATTACAGCAACTGGGGGTGCAAAAAAAATGTGACCTGCATCCATATTTTTATTTATATATATGGTAAAAAAATTAAAATAAAAAAATCAAAACAAACTTGTTGAGGAATAGTAGTTCAAATGCACATCAATATTTACAAACAATACCTCCTAAACTAAAGAGTAACCCCCTCAAAACACATTTCAAACTCAACACAAACACAATGTTAACTAAATAAAGCCGGGTTTACCCAGTAATTTAATAAATAATAAATTTAAGCACTCTGTCTGTTTCAGTCAAGGGGTTGCTGCTAAATTTTGTATGTTTTGGCCAGAATTTAAGGTTACCAACTCCTAAAGGGGCAAAACCGGGACACTCTGGCCATTCAATGTATTGTATATCATGTATTTTTTCTTATATGCACCCCTAATAATATTAAGATGTATTTTCCAAAATACTTATTAAAGAAAAATAATTTAAGTAAGGTTTCAATTGAAATTTATAGATGGCAGAGAACATCCACTTTTTTAATTGCAGTGATTTTAAAGTTACAAAATACAGTGGTATTAAAACCGGGGCAAACCGGAACTTTTGCTCAAAAATCAGGACTATCCGGGACGGATTTTTTCCCTGGGACAAATGGTTAAAAATCGGGACTGTCTTGGCCAAACCGGGACAGTTGGTCACCTACAGAATTTAAAGGGGAAATAAAAATAAATTATGCCAAACATTTATTAACAAAGTATAGATGTGCACATGATTCCGATTCCTATTCCTGACCATATCGCCAAAATTTTAAAAACTATTTAAAGTTGAGAAAGATACGGAAAATTTTCTAAAGTGGCAATGAAACAAAACTCTTGTAGAAGAACATTTGTGCACAAATTAAATAAAAAATCTGAAATCTTAAATATTTAATAATTTTTGAAAAGTTCTATCAAAAAAATTGTTTAAATTAGTTTCCAAACATCACAAGCAATCTCCCTGACATTCTCTGTCCAAATAAAATTTTCCTCAATTTCTAGGTTTTTTTTTCAGAATGCCTACACCCTGGATTATACGGGAAATGGACCGAGTTGACCACACACCAAAACACCTCGGAGCCAATTTTCTGTACCTGCTTATGAGATTGTGTAACATTTCCACAAAATTATGTTCAGCACTGGATTCTCCTTCCGAGTCGCTGCTGGACTCCTCCGAGGTGTCATCAATTCTAGACCTTGAGTCTTCATCTTCGTCCATCATCATAATCACTCTTCTTGAGTTAAGCTGACCCATAAACCATTAAACTGTTACTAAGTTTTAAACAAAAGCCTGCCAAAATTAAAAAAAATATTGTTTAGTACTTAACAAAATGCAGCCTTTAACCTATCCTGTTACTTGTTTTTCCAATCCAATTAGCCAGTTCAGTGACAGCCAGTACTCTAAGCATGGTCAATTTGACCTAAAATTGTCACATGGTACATCAAAAGTTTTTTGAAAAAACTTGCCAAAATTTAAAAAAACCCATGATTATTTGAAGAAATCCATGAAACATTGTGAAAATAGGAAAAAATCATAAAACCAAACCACAATTTAGACGTTAGGTATGTGACATCAATTGAAAGTACCTAATAAGCCACTTTCAATTGACGTCACACGCAAAACAATTGAACATCAGGTCACGTGGTACATCGAAAGTTTTTTTGGTCAACCAACCAAAAGTCTAAGCTATGGTTTGTTTGCGTGACTGTTTCGCGTCAAGTAGGCTATGCACAGCGTCACTGAAACTGGCTAATTGGCTGGAGATTTATGGCAGGTTTACCCAACTTTTCATATTGATAATTCATAACCTAGGCACAATTTTATCCATAATCATAATGTTTATTGTTAATAGAAGTGTTTACCCAAGTTAGTTATAATTCACAATTAACTTTGAGGTTTACTTTACATTTATACACTATTAATATGAAGAAATCCATGTCAAAAGCAAAGAAAAAATTTTGGTTGGTTGATTTCAAAATAGGAGTGATTGATTTCAGAAAAGAGAAGTTTAGGAAGAATACCTAACCTATTGAAGTTAGGTAAAGAAAAACATATTTTTTTGTTCTTTTTTGTCAATTTTTTATGTCAATTGTCAAAATTTATTCTAATGCACTATGCTTATGAATCTTTGGATAAAAAGATGCTGTTAAATTATGTATTAACAATAAAATTGTGCTTATCCACTATGAATTATCAATATGAAAAGTTGGGTAAACCTGCCATTAACAAGCTAAAAACATTTGAATGAGTCAAGTGCACTGCTAGAGGATCTATTTTGTGGTACACCAGGTTGTCCTACCTGAGGTTCCTACCTATGTGTTTTGCACTGTGTTGAACATGTCTTTTAAAGATTGCCATGGCAGCATAAACCTTGAAAGTGTCTTGAACATAAAACTAACCTACAATTTAAGTCACAAGGTGTTTTGTATTGCTTTTCAGAGAAAAGGATCCTTTAGGAGACATAGAAGAAATATATTGCAATTGCAATAAAAACAGTAGATAAACTTTTCAGCCCTAAGCAACAATAATAAAGGTCAAGGCTATAAACAACCAAAATAATTATTGCAAATAAATAAAATATGGTCGTATCACCTGCATAATCACCTCTTTATCTTTTTCAGTCGCTTTTTGTACTCGTGCACTCACTAAACAGATGTTATGTTATTTTTGTTTTTATGGAAAAAAATGTTTTGACGTCTTGGCCTTTGAGGTTGCCATGGTAGTTCGTTTGTTACTTTAAGAGTAGATAGAAAATATCCTTTAAGGAGTTGGGTTCGGTGCAGTAGTTTGTTCGTAATGCAGTAATAATGGCAACAAAAGAGAATTTCGATCGGGCAAGCAATCGTTATTATTATTATTATTCATAAAACACCGTTCTAAACTAAAAAGCCTGTTTACTCCTACCGCCTCAGTGCCCTTTAGCCTACTGTGGCTGCCATTTTTATAACCAAATTGACAAGTAAAACATAGATTTTCTGTCAGTTTGGTGTCATTATGGCACCGATAATAGGCCAAAGGATACTAAAACGAAAATGAGTTAACTGGCTTTTTAGTTGAGATCGGTGTTGATTCATAGTACTGGTTTCTTTGGCCCAAAACAGTATTCAATGATTTCAAAGTCGAGGCCTCCTCGTCGGACTTAAATTATTGAGAAAAACACCAGGGACACAAGTAAGCACTTGTAATTAACCGAATAATAGTGCCCGTGAAGACACCCTGTTAGACTTGAGCAAATCAAAATTTGTTGAACTAGTCACATGATCAAAAAAAACATCTCATACGTGAGGCAGAGGCACTATAAAAACGCATCAAACGACGAGAGTATTAGAAAATTTTGGTCAACTTACTATAGTTTCACCCTTCGACCCGACCCTTAAACGATAACTATATCAAATAGATAGTTATGTTTTATGGGCAGGGGGAGCATTTTCTGGTAAGCTTGATCTCTCTTAGACCGATGCAATTAAAAGAAGAGAACAATAGTAACCATTGTAAGCACAAAAAAATCGCTAATTGTCATCTTTGGTCAAGACCATAGAAATCAGAGGTCTCCCCTCTGATTTCTATGGGCAAGACCAACAGTAAAACAGCTGATCAATGATGTCACAATTTCCCCCATTTTGGTTAAAACCGGTGTCGCTTAAGATGCATTGGTCCAACACCTGCTTAACTAAAAAGCCACTTAATTCTTTTTCAATTTAGTATCCTTTAGCCTACTAGAGCGGTCATATTGACACCCAACTGATGGAAAATCCATGTTTTATCTGTCAATTTGGTTATAAAAATGGCGGTAATCTTTGGCTAAAGGGCACTGAAGAGATAAGAGTTAACTGGCTTTTTAGTTGAGAACGGTGTTGATTGGTCTTGACCAAATATGACCGGTCATTATTGGTCAATGGCTTATAAATCAATTTAGATCTATTAATCCATTCATGCAGCATCCACCGCTTTGTTTCAGAATCAGAATAAAAAATTCTCCAATATTTACCCCCAGATGCACCGTACAAATATTCGGATTAGTGTAGCTAAATCCATGCTTCCTCTTTGTTCATTTATGTGAGATCAAGAATGGAAAATAATGGATTAGATAGCCAATCGAGATTAAGTGTCTACGGTGCATATAGGGGTTAATATTATCACAATTTGAAAAAAAGTAACTATTACTTGCTGGTGGGTTGTTTGTAAATCTGACTTGTGCGTTTTAACTACTAACCAAAAAAAAATAATTTTTGATTTTTTTTGTAAAATTTTTCCCTTTAATCTTTTCTTAGGTGCTTTTAATAACTTTTATCAAAGAGGACACATCACACGTTATCATGGCATTACCCGTTGTGCTTACCAAGCTGTTTGAGTGAGTTTATTAGCTAGTTTTTTTCTCCTTTTTTTTATTTTTAATTTTAGGGGTGGATTTATGCCGACTTGAATTAAAACGTAATATTGGCGTCCTAAGCACAAAGGGCATATTTGTAAAATTGAGATATCTGCATCTATAAGCCCAAATAAAGAAAGCAGCAAGTTGAGAATTTGTGCTGTATTGCCTAATAAAGTATAGTTCAGAATTGGTATAGTAATTGCAATAGTCATAATTTTGGTTATAACGGATGGTCTGTCACTGTGTTTCTTGCTAATAGGACAGTGACAGAGTGTGTTATAACTAAAATTATGACTATTGCAATTACTATACCAATTATGAACAAGGCTTAAATGTTTTACATAGCTACTTTTTAAAAAAATAGCTTATTATACATAACAATACTATAGAAATTTAACTTCTTATAAAATAATTCATATTATCTTTGATTATACAAGTTTAGATTAGATTAGATTAGTTAATTGAGAACTTTGATAATCAGAGCAATTACTTATTTATTAAAACTCAGATAGTTAACAAGGATAATTTAGATTTTTAAAATATTAACCACTGATTAGTCATGTAAAATTTAAATGGCAAGAAGAATAATTTTTAAAAATAATATAACAATGTTTTATAAAAATTTTTTACAGAAATAGCAACATCAAAATTACTAAAAAATTTAAATGCTACTTCAAAGTACTATTGGTCAGGTACATAATCAATTGAAAGAACTATCTAATAACAATACAAATGTTTAAATTTTCCTTTAGACACATTGACTCCCACCAAAAGTCATACATAGATTGTCTTAGAGAAGCAGTTGCTATACAATCTGTCTCAGCATGGCCTCATAAGCGTCCAGAGATTAGCCGTATGGTCAAATGGGTCTCTCAGAGGCTGAAGAACTTAGGTGCAACTATTGAGCTTCGTGATGCTGGTACTCAAAAGCTCCCAGATGGTTCAACTTTGCCATTGCCCCCAATCTTGCTTGGTAAGAAACATCCTCATAGGAAATGTTGAAAAATTAATTGATAATTTTATACCATGCATCTATTTTTTTTTGGATAGGTCAATTAGGAACTGATCCAAAAAAAAAGACTGTTCTAATTTATGGCCATTTAGATGTCCAACCAGCTCACAAAGATGATGGCTGGGATTCAGAACCATTTGTGTTGACTGAGAGAGATGGAAAATTGTTTGGTAAGCATTAGATTTTGTTTAATTAGACAAATATTTACTTATTTTCTGTATTGTTTCTTCTCGGTAAACTATTACTTTTTGCGTTTCTTCACTTTTTTTTCATGTATAAGGTTTTGAACCATTTCTAATTAAAAATATATTTTGTTGCTTGGTATTCTCAAAATTGTGATGTATTTGAGTACAATTCCCAAATTAGGTATATTTATTTCTTTTTTTTCAAGAACCCTTCACAATTTTAAAATTTTATAAACTTTATATGTATATCAAAAAAATCACCCAAATTCTTAACTTAAGAAATAATTTTTAGTTCTCTCAAAAACTTCTATTTTCTAATATGAGTTCATGTATCAACTCCAAATATGGCACTATAAATACAAAAATAGGCAAATCAGGATTTTGCATGGCTACCATCAGCAAGCCTTTTAATTATTTCCTACATTATGTTTAATGATATTAGTTTTTTATACTTAGTCAGTTTGATTAAAGTGAGATTTTCTTCAAATAAAACTGTTAATGAGCTAAACTAAAACAACTAAAAACTAAACCAATTTTTATTAAGATATTAATTACTATTAAACATAGGATAGAACCAGGGGCTGCAGAAATAGTATCAGTTCCTGATAGACCTCATGAAATATTTTGTTCTACATCAACTTTTCGCAAATTGCGTAATACATATTGACGCCTGTTATTTAGGAAAGGCCAAGGCAGCATTAGTTAATAATAAAATTAATAACATTATGAAAAATCTCAAGTCTGTTCAATTCTCCAATTCTAATTAATTTTTTTTAGACTATGTTTGACCACTAGGATATAATTAATCTAGAAGTCATGTACTTTTGAAAAATATAAGGACAATAGATTTTTTTCAGCAGTTTATTATCAATTTTGAGATAAGGACACTATTTGTTTAAAAAAAATAGATTACACAATATTTTTAATGAAAAGAGTGTCCTATTCTTTATATTTCCTGTCGAGGATGCAAATTTCTACTTTTTTTGCTCTTTTTTGTGATAGGTAGAGGCAGTACAGATGATAAAGGACCAGTTTTAGGTTGGATACATGCCATCCAAGGCTTTAAAGCAATTGGGGAAGAAATTCCTGTCAATATAAAGTTTCTGTTTGAAGGTTTGTATTATTTTTGTGCTTGTTGTGGTACTTTTAAATTTTTTTGCTGTCTGTGATATATCAATTTTAAATGTCATTTTATAGGAATGGAAGAAAGTGGCAGCGAGGGTCTGGATGAACTTCTCTTTGCCGAAAAGGACAAATTTTTGAAAGGAACCGACTATGTATGCATTTCCGACAACTATTGGCTGGGGAGAAACAAGCCCTGCATAACTTACGGTCTTAGGGGAGTGTGCGCCTTTGCCATCGAGGTTGAATGTGCTTCGAAGGACTTGCACAGTGGGGTAAGAGTTCTGTTGTAGGAATGGGCTATTTTTGATTATATATTCTGGAATTTTTATACAAAGAAGGTAAGCTCTTTGTAAACAATTCAGTATTCCAAGAATTAACAATTGATTAATAGAAACGTTTGTCATCAGGTGTTTGGCGGTACAGTCTATGAAGCGATGACTGACTTGATTTTTTTGATGAATTCCTTGGTCGACAAAAACGGGAAAATTTTGGTTAGCGGTCTGTATAACGAAGTAGCTCCATTTTTGGGTAAGTTTTAGACTGCTCTCTATGAAATTTACTGCTATTTTTGGTCACTTTTTTAACATACTCATGATTTTTATTTGTTTTTATATTATAAAGGGGGGTGGAAAAGATATTGGGATAGGGTAGGACTAAAAAAGTTGTAAAATAATTTGAGATACACACACACACAGCTTTGTAGAGAGTGTGTAAAAATGCGCTTCTTGTTTTATTCCACCTTGTTTAAAAGACAAGGTACCTAGATAAAATACAAATGTTTTGCAGAGGTTTTTTTGGCGCTATCAATTTTTGACATTTTTGGTATGGACTGGCATACAATTTTTTTTCCTTTTACTTAAAAATAATTTGTTTTATTTTCGTAACATATTTTAGAGGGCGAGCAAGAAATCTACTCGAAAATCGACTTTGACGTCAACGATTACCGATCCAACGTGGGGTGCAACAAGTTGCTTCACAATGAAGATAAGGAAAAAATTCTGATGCATAGGTCGGTAAATATAAAAATACAATTTTTTAAGGGTTTTTTAAAAAAAAATCAACCTTGTTTTTGTTCTTATTTTTGCAAATTGTACAAATAGCTTAATTTTTTTTAGTTTGTGTAACTTAACTTTGTTTTTTAATTAGATGGAGATACCCTTCCTTGTCATTGCATGGAATCGAAGGAGCTTTCAGCGAACCAGGACAGAAAACTGTTATTCCAGGAAATGTATGTATATGTAGTATAGTAAAGACCAGTCTACACATGTCATATTTATTATTGGACCCCAAAAAAAAAATCAAAGTCAAAATACCTGAATTCTTAAAAAAATTTTAGCTTAAGCTATAGTAAGATAAAACCAATACCGTAACATAATAATAAGTAGCACATTTTTCTGAGCTTACTCAAGTTACTATTGTTCTCTTTTTCTAAATGCATTCAGCTGAGAGAGGTCCAGCATACTACAACTTACTAGGAAAATGCCGGGTCAGACTTCGACTTCGACCTCGAATATTTGTCAACGATAACTAACGCTATCAACGTTACCCAACACACAAACTTACATTTACAGAAAGAAGTCCAAAATATGTGTCCATTAAATTTTATAATGCCCTTCCATCTAAATATAAGCTCTACAACCCACTGGCAAAATTTAAACGAGATGTTCCCAAAGTTTTATGTGTCATTGAACCTTATAATAAAGATGAACTCTTTAGGGGAATAAAATCATATACCTAAGTAGGTGCCTGGCTCCTCTTTAGGTTAGTTAGTTGGTCTAATTTGATTTATTGATGCTATTTACATTTTTGTTGTTGTATAAAGTGTTTTAATTATCTAATTAAGTATATACAGGGTTCCTAAGCAAATCCTTAGGGGGCCAAGCAGCCGTGTATAAGACGCAGTCAAACGGAAAAGCACATTAGGCAGAAAAGGATGGGCATGGGGCGATGTTGTCACTACATCTTACAAGTAGTAAATCCATTCCAGGTTGTTGTTTTCTAATGTTTTCCATTTTCATACCTTTAGGACTGGAATACAAATTGTTTTTGCTCGACTTTAATACCAAACTGATGAAAGATATCGTAAAACAAAATATTTTTCGGCTTTTCATTTTGTAACCATTGTCCTTACGCACTGTTTACAGGCTGGGGACTGAGATACATGCAAATGCCTAACCTAAAGCGTTCATACACGGCCGGAGAAATCGACTGAGATATTTCCGTAGAAACTTTATCAAGCAAAAAGGACGGGTTGACGCCTTCGAACGTCCAACCCGGGTTTTGCACTTTGATTCGAAATCAAAAAGTCAGATGTGGGGCCGTGCACAAATTACGTAACGGTGATTTTACCAATTTTTGACCCCCTCCCTATGTAATGGTTTGACACGCCACTCCCCTAATATTACGTAACGATTTCAAGACCACTACCCCCCCCCCAAAAAAAAAAAACTTTACTTATTTTCATTCCAAATTTTCTTAGTTTCACACAAATGCAAACGCTGTCGAAAACCCCCCTCCCCCCTACGTAAAGTTTTGTAACCCCCCTCTCCCCTATGACCATTACGTAATTTGGGCACGGCCCCTGTAGTCCCAGTGGAAGAGGGCGAGAAAATTGATATTTTTTTCTTAAAAATTATACTTATTTCTTTGCGTTCCCGGAATTACGTAATTTTTGAAAAAAAATTGTAAGCGGCGCCACTTTTATTTCGTGCTTTGTTTTTCTAACATTTTTGCGTTCGGCTAATTTAATTGAAAAAAATTATGACCATGGGGGAAATAATTTTTTTCTACGGTATGACGAAAATTTCGAGAAAGTTGAAGAAAAAAATAAAAAAAGTGGCAGAGCTCAAGTTTTTCGTAAAAAAAACGTTTTTTGTAAAGAAACAGAGCAAAATAAATCTTTTCACCCCTTTTTGGGTGTTACAAATATTGGCAGCCCCTTATTTTTCGCTTTTACCCTCCCGCTAGTTTTGAAGAATTGGTTCGCTACATGTTTCGAGATCATGTCATAAAACACCTCGAAAATATCAAATGTAGTGTAGTTATTTAAAATCAATAATATCGCAAGCAAAAAGCTCTGCAGGAAAAACAGCGCCATTTATTGATTTCTTTGGCTGCTAGTGCTAGCTGCATGGTTTGGCCGTTTCCGGATAGATGTCACTAGTAGAACAGAATGGAAAGAAATTTAATTAAAAGCGAAGATATTTATTTCTAATGTTAACAACCTCACGAGTTTATCGCTCAGTATCGTAAATAATGGACCCTGCCACCTCCTTTAAGCAAGAAAAAGCTGTGGTTTGGACCTGAAAACATCTAATTTTTAATTAGATTAGATGTTCAAATCTGTCCCGCCATCTAGCGGGATTTGCAGACATCTTGTCAACGGTTATTATTGCAACTATGAGTTATGCTCACAATGAAAGAGTGGCGACAATTTTTTCTCATGAAAGCAGTCCGAAAATAATAACAAACTGGCACCATTGCTCAATATACCTGTTTCTTTTGTGCGCGCAGAACTTTCTATGCCATTTCTGTTTGATTTATTGAAGTCCTATCCCTAAGGAAAATCTTAGGAACCCTGTATAACAAATCAGCAACAGCCTGTTTAGAAATAAAGCATGTATTTTTACAAATTTTTAATACATATTTTTTTATAATTTATTGACAAACCATGTTTCTACATTTATCATCAAGGAGATATTTATAAAAAAAAAAGATCGTGGCATTGGACACACATTTTGCTTTTCTATTTGTTACGACCAGGCCTCCAAGATCTAATGGATAGTCCAGAAACCTACAGGCCTATTTCATCCTTATTGGGAATAATCAGGTTAACATAGGACTGTGCCTGACGCAACAAGCCTCTTCCGGAGTGATTGTTGTTGAGCCTTAATATAAGGCGACATAGTATAAACTCCAATTGGAGGTGGAGTTGCTTCTTTCAGTAACCGGTACATTTTCGCAGGTTTCGCTTTTTATGTCCTGCTCGCAAATTTAATTCTTATCAATATTTGTATCCTTTAACATTTTGCTTTTCAATTTATTCCGATAGGTGGCGCGCTTCATATAGGCATACCAACATCCCCAGTTATTTGTCGACGAAAGTTGTTTAAATTCGCTGGGTGTGGTTGCTTATGTTATGCTTCAGTACAGTGCAGTCCTATGTTAACCTGAGGATTTCTAATAAGGATGAGCCTGTAGGTTTCTGGACTATTCATTACATCTTGGAGGCCTGGTCGTAATGAATTAAAAACCAAAATGTGTGTCCGATGCCAGGAACCTTTCTTTTTATTTATTTTTCACAGACAAGAAAGAGATATTTATATTTTCATGGGCAGAAGGATGCTGGGGGAGCATTTTCTGGTGATCTTGATCTCCCTCAGACCTATGCGATTGAAAAACGAGAACAATAGTAACTATAGTAAGCTCACAAAAAATTGCTAAAGATTGTTTGGTAGTTGAGGTTGAGGGGGGGAGGTTAGTTTCCATACATCACATATGCAAAATATAGGTTGTGAGTACTCAAATAAACGGTAATTAGGCCCAAAATACTTCATTTAAAAAAAATGTTTTATTTCTCCTAAAATTTTGATAATATCTACTAAATTTTTAATTTTTTCCAAACATTTTTGAGGATTTTGTCCTAAAACTTCTACCTAAAAAAACGGATTGGCCACCCTGTGATTTGTAGTTGTTTTATGTAGGTTATTGGCAAGTTCTCGATAAGAATAGTGCCGAATCAGACGCCCGAACTGACCGAAAAATACGTGGTGGAGCATCTAAACAAATTGTGGAAGGAAAGGGGAAGTCCGAACAACATGAAGGTAAATTTTTTTTGCAAATTCGAAATATTCAAACATTTGAATCAGTGGTCTTAGAAAGAAGTTTTAGCTTATTCGTATGACCCGTTTTGAACGTACATTCGACATTTCTTGAGCTAAGGTCACTGACAGAAAAAAAAGAATATCTACTCTTAAAGTCACTTTTTTTCCAATTTTGATCGTTTAAGGATGAATTTGAATAAAAAATGCGCTGCTTCCAATTACTTAATCTAAAAAACTGTTAATCAAATTTGTATCAAATTATATACTGTAAGTATAAACCATTATCTCGGAACCATTTCACGGATTTTGCATAATTTTAACTTTTTTACATAATTTTACGTGTTTAATTCACGGTAAATATTATCGATTATTTTAAAAAACTAAATAAAAACAAGATATATTTTTTTGAAAAAACCACGCGAATGATCTGTGATGGATAACAAAAGCTTCCGCTGTGCGAAATTTTGTTAATTTTTGATGTGCGGTTTATCTTTTTAAGTAAACGAACTGTTTTTAGGATTCAAATTCACTCTTATGTCAATTTTTTTACGATAAAAAGCGTGTGTTTTTGGAAGCCAAAGTGGTTTTGATCTCTGTTTATTACCAATTTGATTGAGGGCTTCCACTAATTCCCTATTAATTATATAATTGTATTTTTTGTCTTGAAAGGCTTATATGTCTGATGGTGGCCACCCTTGGACTGAAAACCCCTCCCACCCCCACTACGAGGCCGCGATTAAGGCTACCAAACACGTTTATGGCGTTGGTAAGTACTGTGGACCTATTCTACGATCGATAACTGCATACCTAGTCCTAGTCTTGGTCCCTTGAGTAGTCCTTTGTCCTAAGAAAAATTTACTATTCGATAAAAAAGCGCTCTGATTCAGAAGTACTTTTGGCCCAAGATTTTTCTGTCTTAAAGGAACTTTTTAATAATTTTGATCTTGTTTTAAAGATAATTAAATTTGGGGTCCTCTACTGGTAGTTTTTGGTTTTTCTCGCTGTTATTTTTTTGCAATATGGGTGTAAATATAACCTTTTTGACCTTCCCTATCAGTGCTCAGTGAAAACGTGTGATAATGGCGATGAATTCGTTCCCAAAAAGATTGTACGTTTTTCCAGTAGAAAAATAAAGATTATATTAACAAAATGACGCTGGACAACCAAAAATCAATAACATTTTCTTTCGTTTAGATCCGGACCTTACGAGAGAAGGCGGTTCCATTCCTGTCACTTTGACCCTTCAACAGGCCACCGGAAAAAACTGTCTTTTGCTTCCTGTCGGGGCCGGGGACGACGGAGCTCATTCTCAAAACGAAAAACTTGATATAAGAAATTACATCGGCGGGGTAAGTAAGAAATTTTCATTCTCAACACTGTAAATTTCTCTTATTTGTGGAGCGGTTATTTTTTTTGTATACAGGGTATTCCAAATTCGATGCTCACCATGGGGATCTCCTAAACGGTAGGAGGACCCCGATTCAAGTGCCGGCTATTTTAAATAGCGACCCGACTTTCAAACCGAGTTTACACGTACGGTTGTAAAAGGAAACTGAAGTTTACTTTAGTTACCTACTTTGGACTTGAAATATATATAAATTGATTTTTTTATGAGTTTTGTGATCTTTCTATGCAAGTATGCTATCGAAATGTGATAAAACAACCTTTGTCTTTGTTTTAGCACCAATAAACATTTCTAAAGTTTTCTTAAAGCAACTATACAAACGTGCCATCGAATTTTTAAGAACAAATTTGCTGATGCACTGTTGCCAGTGCTCCGACCCAAAGAGAGGTCGGTTTGAAAATCGTTATCTTTTTGCAGGCATTTTACGCCTTACAACTTATGAGAAAAAAAATTGAGGGATATTTTAGGACTTATGAGGCATAATACCAATAGAATAGTATAATATTTTGATTTAAATTATAATATTTACTAAAACTCATTGCCAAGGATAGGCAACCAATTATATATATCACAATATATATATATATATCGCTGGAAGGCCACCGTCGTCTCGGCTCGCTTCGCTGACTTCACAGTAAACTAACTGTGGCTGACTTCAATTTGAAATATAACCTCAAAAGTTGTTATTTATTTTCTTAGTTTTCATTTTTCTCTGCGCAACTTTTTAAAAATATTCTCGTCAGAAGTTCGATGTTAACTTTTGCTGTATCAAGAGGTAAATAAAAATGCCTCATCTTTAATGTAAATAGTGAAAATTGAAAGAAAAAAGATAAAAACTTAAAAGTCCAATTTATACTCAACATGTGGAGTGCTTAAAAAAACAAATTTACCTGGAGTTAACATCTAATAACTAGTGATAAGTTAAAAAAGAAAGAATCTATGAAAACAAGCCAGAAAACGCCTGCTGGATTTCAAGGAAATAACCCATAAAGAGGTAAGGATGAACATGCATGCTGCAAATTATAAATATTATTTATTTAAAAAACGGTAATTATGTAGTATACGGTTTTCTGCCATTTTTGATTTTTTATGAAAAATTCTTTATGGGTGCACCTACTAGGGTCCCTAGGACCCCAAATCGCCTGCGCCTGATTTTTCTTTTTTTTAAAGAGAAAAAAGGGTGCCCGGGAGGGGGTTGTAATGTGTTTTTTTGATTGTTTTGGGTTGGGTTGGATTAGGTTGGGTTGGACTGTGTTGGATTGGGTTGTTTTAGTAAAAAAAAAATAAAAAAAAAAACAAAAAAAAATAGAAAAAATACCAACTGGCGCAGGCGGATTTGTGGTCCTAGGGACCCTAGTAGGTGTCCCCATAAAAAGTTTTTCATAAAAAATCAAAAAAGGCAGAAAACCGTATACTGCATAATTAACGGGAAAACAAACTATCATTCCCTGAGACCATGAAAGAAATCTCCAGCAACAGGTTGTGAATATTTTATAGTAGAAATGATCGTAAGACTAGCAGTGTGTTTGATTTGTTCATATGACTAAATAACGGAGATTTTTAATTTTGAAAATTAACGCAGTATCATACATTTAGAAATAACCATCTGTTCATCTTCTTTGAATCCATAAAACTTGAATGAATTTGAGGGGTAAGTGTTAAAGAGACATGAGTCAAGGACTGCATTAATTGTCTGAAAGGTGTGATTAAAGCTCCAAGCTTTGATTTTAGAAATTTAAAATCTCGGTTATTTAAAGTCATATGGACAAATCATATACAGCTCTATTTTTAGGATCATTTCTACTTTAGAAATAACACAACTAATATTTTTGCTAAAGAACCCCTTTAATAAATAATCAACCAGACATTACACATTATATAGGAACATCAATATTTATTTAGTATCATTTTTGTTTTTGATTCATATCTGACTTTTTCTTGCTCAGTAACAGAGAAAAGATAGAGGTGTGGCAATCAACGTCAAACCAGAACAATATGATCTAGTTTATAAATCAGGGTTACCTACTACCTCTAAGGTGACCACAATTCCCAAAATTATGTCACTTTTTTTGTAGCAAGCAACCCAGTCCATGTAATCAAGGGGGTAGCCGCTCATGGCAGAACATGTGTTATATTCCATTGCATTAAAATTACTTAGACATGCCACTAATGACAGTAAATCCACAAATTTTATTCTAGCAGAGTTTACCTTTTTAAATTAAAAAAAAAAATTACTGCGATTTTGTGAAGTGCCACTTTTCTTATGGAACTTTCAAGGGAACTTTTAACATGTTTTGTTTTTATTTATTATAAGTACTAAAAATTATTTTAAAATAATAATTGAATTATTTAAAATTGGATCTGAACATATACAAGTGGTACACACTGTAAGCATAAAATTTTAAACAAATCAGAATGTGTGGTTATTATAATTTTAACACTGTCACCTTCTATACATAATCATAATTATAATAATTTAACTTTTTAAATCCTTAGTAATATTTTAAATAATTATTATTTATATTTAGCTGAATAATATATTACCTATCCAATAATATTTACATGCAGAATCATTTTTTGTTTTTTAGATCAACATTAACTGGAATGGTTAGGTGCATCCTGGTGCATCTTAAGTTGAAGAAGGGTTCCACCGAGGGTTATTCTACCTTGAGTTCCACTTTATCTCTGCAAACTGCAACAGCTAGTGGGATAGGTATGTGTAAATTTTGAAATTTTTACAGCATCACATGCTCAAAATATTAAAATTACAATTAGCTTTCTTACAATTTTCTTTAAATGCCTAATCGGAGGCTTAACTTTGGGCTTAACCCTTTACTTCACTAATGAAACACTAAAGATTCATTTATCATATTTTATAAGCTAGACTTGCAATCTTTCCAAATATAATAAATCTCTATAAGTTACCTACCATTTCTGTACATTGAATATTTTTTTAAAATTATTGGTGTGGGCTTTTAACCAAACCATATAGGTAGATACCAAAAATGCAATTTTTACAATTTTTGTCTGTCTGTTTATTTGAGCCAGCATCATACAAACACTGCCAGGACGATATTAATGGTACTTTCACACTTTCATCAAAATCGGTTTACAGAAACAAAAGTTATGACATTTAAAGCAATAAAAATGTGCAAAAAGTGGGTAAAAACGCAGATCTCCACACGTTTTTGTTAAAATGCCCCTGCTTACATTAAAGTTTTATATTGCTATGTATCTTTAACGGTACAAAACCTTAAAAAAAAAAACATTTTCAGATGCTTAGGTATACTTAAATCTTATTATTTTCTATAGTCTATAAGAAAATAATAGTAAAATTGAAAAAATCCATTATCATGGAACGTGTAATTAGTGTTAACTGTCAAACTAAAAATATTAAAAAATTCTCGAATTTGTACAAGTTATCATAAACGACTAATTTTTCGATATTGCACTAAGAAAAAACCAAATAGTTTTGTCGGAAATTTTGCAAAACTTTAAATTGCTGTATCTTAGAAACTATTTCCCCTACAAAGACCAAATTAATCTCATTTTGTTTTTAAATTTTCTTTTATAGCCAATTGCCGTGACCGAGGCTGTAACATTAGTCGTTATAGTTGTCAAACTTTTGAGAAAAAGTGAGAAAATTTAGTGATTTTTGATGATCACATACATCATATCAAAAAATCAGAAATACCTCATTTCATCCAATGAACTATAAGTTTTCTGAGGGACGTGAGACGGCAGCCTAAAAATGTCTCCAAAGAAAAATAATTATTTAGAAAAATAATTGCGATTATATCACTTATGTGTTAAAAGTTCCGTAAGACAAGTGTCATTTTTGACAATTAGTGATAATTTTTTTAAAGAAGCAAAGTCGAAATTACATTAATTTTTCTGTCATTTGGGTTTTCTTTCTTAAAAATAAAACTGGAGCTTGAAAAATTTTTGGTGATTTTTAAAATCTACCAGTATAACCTCCAAAAGTTTTTTTTACATGCTAACATTAACTAGAACGGTTTTGATTTGCCCCATGTGTTAAAGGATATCTTGATTTGTTGGCAGGGTATAATTCTAACCCTACTTTTCAGTTTTAGGAGTTGGGTTGGACTCCCAGACAGTGAATCATATCGTCATATCAAAGATTGTCATATAATAGTATTTCAAAGATTTGGACTACTGTTAACTATTAGAAATATTTCCCAGAGTAGAGGATATGCTGGGAAAAAAGGTAACTAAACAACATTTTATACTGTAAGTCTAGTAATATTTAATTTACAAAAATTCTTCAGCACTCCAAATAGTCAGGCCACATCATATACCCTCGCAAACAAATATAGATCCGGAGTTTTTGACTTTTGATTCATGTTTTTGGATCATTGTAAAAGTAATTTATCTTGGGTAGACATTGAGCACTTGGGTCGAACTATTTTAGGGACCACACTGTATTTTTGTATTAAAAAGCTTAAAATTTGCATTTTTTTGTGTGGAAAAGGCTAAATATCAAAAAATACTTGGCCGATCGAAAAAAAAGGAAACCACTGATTGAAAGAAAATTTCTTTCTATAAAAAATTCCTTTCGAAATGTGATTTTACATCCCATTGTCAACAATTTTTGTTTGGCACTTATCTTTGTATACATTTGGGGTGACCCAAAAGAAAACGATTGAAAATACCCTTAATCGCACCCTCTAAAATCAATCAAATCAAATCAAACTGTGCTTTATTATCTGAAGACATAGTCTTATTGACAAAGCAAAAAATTAGTAATTAACTTACCTAAATCCTAAATTAAAAAGATGTACCTACATTCTATATTATTATGATCTTTTGGTCATTGGTCAAAGTCTAATATTAAATGTATTCAGAATTTTTTAAAAAAGGCATTTTAACAATTTATATTTTCTACATGTTTATACAATATAGTAAGGTTGTAACTAATATTAAAAGATTCATTCTTGGTATATTAAAAATAATTATAAAATTTAAAATCATAAAATGAAAAAATGACAAGAGGACATGGTTGAGACACACTAACAAATTCAAGTGTATAGTGGTTTACAAAACAACACTAAAATGTCTCCCTATAATACTCATCAAAACTGTAAAAAGCTTTTTCCTCAAAACAGAATCTAACAGTACCTCTAAATTGCTT
The DNA here is from genome assembly GCA_963921995.1 of Oxystoma pomonae. Classification (NCBI taxonomy): domain Eukaryota; kingdom Metazoa; phylum Arthropoda; class Insecta; order Coleoptera; family Brentidae; genus Oxystoma; species Oxystoma pomonae. The sequence goes on along the minus strand of OY998170.1, from coordinate 4,251,436 downwards.
CATCCCATCAATTCTCCTTATTATCAAAGGCATATGGTTGTAGAGTTTTATCTTCATAAATGCAAAAGTTTTTTGTTAAAGCTAACTTTGGAATTGGCAATGGCAGATTATCGAATCGACGTGTAACATGCGACTAGCTGGATGTAGAGCTTCCTGATTTTTTCGATTGTAAAATATTTTTTTTCCCAAAGGTAACAATCTATTAATTTGTAAACAGGGTGAGCCAAAAAAACTACTTAGAAGCCGTTAAATAAATTATAAATCCCATTTGCAAATCTTTATTATGTGAATTTTCTTGACCGCGATCTAGTGATTTTTCTTTATAATATTGAGGAATAGTATTCATTTATATGTAGGGGGACCACAAAAAACCGGACTGTTTTGTTTTAACTGGCAGTTTTTTATTTATTGTCGGAATCACATAAAAGAGTTTCGGAAAGGTAATAAAATAGACTTTTTTCAGATTTGTCAAAAAGTGACATTTATCAAAAATTAAAAATGGCGGATGTCCTAAAGTTTTATACATATTGAAAAACCGTTGAGTTTTTTTTGAGACACTTTGTATATTTTTTTGCAACTGAAAAAAACTTCTATCTATTGTCTGTAAACTGATGTATCATTTGATAAATTCTATTTAGAAATAAAAAACTATGCATTTTTTTCGTATACCAACTTTTTGCATAAAATAAAAACAATAAACTTAAATTAACCGGACTGTTTGGTTTTAACTGCCAATTTTTTATTTATGGTCGGATTTTAATGCAAAAAAAAGTTTTCGAAATAGAGTTTGCAAATATGTCAAAAAATGACATTTATCAAAAATTTTAAATGGCGTATGTCCAAAAGTTTTATGCATCTTAAAAAACCGTTGGGTTTTTTTTTGAGACACTTTGTATGTTTTTTTTGCATCTTCTATTTATTTTCTGTAAACAGATGTATCATTTTATACATTCTATTAAGAAAAAAACTATGGCTTTTTTTATTTCGTATACCAACTTCTTGCATGAAATAAAAACTGCTAATAAATTTAAGTTAACCGGATTTTGTTATCTTTTCGCCAATTTTGTTGACAATGAGACTCTACGTATGCTAACAATTCTTTTTCTAAATGTCAAAAAATTAAATTTTGTAAAATTACAATTTTATGCGTTTTAAAAAACCCGTTGGCTTTTTTTAGACACACAAATACAGGGTGGTCACTAAAATAGTTTGGCCTGGGTGTTCAATGTCTACCCAAGATAAATTACAGCCACAATGATTCAAAAACATGAATCAAAAGTGAAAATCTCCGGACATAATTTTTTTTGCGGGGGTATACGATGGGGCCAGGACTAAAAATCTGAGGTGGGTGAACCCTAAAATTACCTTTAAAAGTGCATTTTTCTTTCAATGAGTCGAAAATCGTGAAAACACTTGAAATAGTCAATATCATTTTATTTCATAGGACCAGTGGAGTGCTTATGATAATTTAAGTGACTAGAAATATAATTTTATTTTGGTTTAGAACTTTTTTATAATAAGGTTATGGGTAACACACTAGGGCTGGTTTTTCTTGAAAAAAAATACCTTCAAATCATTTAAGTTTCAATTTTTTAAAAGATATGCTACAAGTGGCTTAGAAGTATATTTCAATATCGCTTCAATAATATGTAGTGTATGGTGAAATGCCGTAGAAAAAATCTAAACAGTAAAAAACCTAAAAAAAAAACTCCTAGTGTGAAGTCATTAAACAATTTAATTTATTAGGGTGCTAACATTATTCTTTATTTTAAAAATTTAAGTTTGTGTTGAAATTTCGAATTTTTGCAATAATTTTATTAATTACAATTTTTTTTAAATAGTCAGTGAATCACAGTTCTTACAACTTTTTGACACGTTTAAAAAAAATCTTACTTATGGCCTTGTTTTAAAAAAGTTCTTAACAATTTACTCATTTCAATTACTAGTTGTTTCAGTGGTCTTTTAACTTTTGTGGCGACCATTTTGACAATTAACTCATGTAATAACTGTCATCAGTATCAAAAATGTCACTCACTAGCCTTTATATTGGAGGTATCGATTTACATTGTTATATGGGGAATTTTCACTGCCGCCTATTTGATTTTAAACTTTTTAGTCCACCATACCAATATGGGACAAATAAAATCGTGATATTTTCACTTTTTTATCAAGTGAGTTACTAAGGTTCCAAAACACCTTAATCGACGAAAAAAAAAGTTGTCTGTTGTTGTTTGGGTACAAAAATCCTCTATCGGCTGACCATGAACTGATTAACTTTTGGGTAGGGTGGTGGGGGGTTGAAGGGAAAAAATCGGATAAAATATTTAAAAACATTGTAACTTTGGAACAAAAGCAAGTATCGATATACGGTTTTCAGATTTAAGTTTCCATGAATATGGACTACAAATTTTGTTATAAAGTCCAAATTCGTGGGAGGTCTAGTTTTCGAGTTATTTGGAAAAACGTTCAAATATATAAAAAAATTATAACTTAGAAGTAAAGCGGGTATTGATATGATGATGTGGGGTTTTCAAATTTTAGTTTTCGTAAATATTACCTACAAATTTTGTTATAAGGTTCAAATCTTTCAAAGCTACAGTTTTCGAGATATTTTCATTTCCTTTAAACATAAAATAATTGATTTTGGACTATCCGTGCTTTCTACCATTTTTTCTTTTAGAATTCACGTTAGGGGTGACTGTGACGTCAATATGTTTTTTTCTTTTAAGTGCGAGTTTGAAAAACAAAAGTATACCCACGGAATATTTCTCTTCATATTCAGTTTCGTTTTTTGAATTCTGATATAATGGATTATAATTTTACTACTTTTGTTCCTCTAATAAGTATAAATTTAAATAATATGGTTTCCATTTTTAGGCGTTTATGAAAAGAAATGCAGAAACCAAAAGGATGTTACTCACAATTAGTTGATGTACGGTGAACGGATGAACTCCGGGATGTCGGAATACGTTAGCAGTACCATTTTAGATTGTAGCCCTATAAACGAACTATTTGAGGATAAAGAATGTCGAAAATCTGTTCTATTAGGTAAATATCAAGAGTTTGGTCGACTAGTACTAGTAAAACTCGCAGTACTACACAAAAATATTTCCTCGTGTATTATATACAGATGCAATGTCCCGCTATATTTTGATCCTAAGTAAAAAATTTAAATACAAAAGCTTTATCATTTTTTGCAAATATTTGCCAATAAAATTTAAATATCATAGCAAATGTGAAATGACATATACTTTGTGTGTTTAAACGAAACCCATATTATTATGTATCCATTCCATAACGACGACGATGAAGTGAGAAATAAATGGTTTAAAAATTTTTTAACTGATTTTGATTATCCTAGGTGCCCTATATTAAGAATCCGATTGATGATTTTAAGTGAAGAAACTGAAGAAAAATATATTTGGAGTAAATATAGGTTTGGACTGCACTCCCAACAGCCTGAGACAACAGAAGGTGACCTAAAAGATGCGACCTGCGCTTTGGGGCAGCGGGACTATTCCAAAGGATGTGTCTGACGGGACTCCGATGGTGACTAGTGAAACCGGCATTGACCTTCGATTTTCGGGTCAACTTAATATGACTGCCGAAGGCTGGGTAGAAAGTCTACTGTTAAAACCAAGTTTTGCTGGGACGGTATCGATGTTAGTAGGATCACCTTTCAGAGGGTCTTAAGGCCTGTGACGAAAATTGACTAAAAAATTGCCTAATCTTAAGATAACTTCATTTTTTTTATTTATATGGGGTATGTAGCTTGATATCAAGGCATACCCCCCTCTGCCTAGGAAAGAGATTTGAAAAAAGCTTATTTGTTACTAATTTCGTCCCCTCCTAAAAAATTGCCTACTCTCAAGATAACTTCATTTTGGAAAAAAGTAATTATGCCATAATTTGCTACTAATTAAGTACTAATTTCGTCCCTTTTTAAAAAATTGCCTACTCTCAAGATAACTTTTTTTTTTGTTTATATGCAAATCTAATACTTATCTTTTAAAATTTAACATCTTATTCTCCGGTTATTTATCAAATTAAAAAAAAAAACAAAAAGTCCTGCTTTTTTCAAATCTATTTCTTAAGCAGAGGGGGGTGTGCCTTGAAAAAAATTAAGTTATTTTGATAGTAGAAAATTTTCTAGAAGGGGACGGAATTACCTTATCAAATTCTGGCATAATTGCTTTTTTTAAATCTATTTCTTAAGCAGAGGGGGTTGTGCCTTGATATCAAGCTAAAAACTCCATAAAAACAAAAAAAAAATGAAGTTATCTTAATAGTAGGAAATTTTTTAGAAGGGGACGAAATTAGTACATAATTAATACCAAATTCCGGCATAGTCATTTTTGGTCGAATCTCTTTTCTAAGTACAGGGGTGTACCTTGATATCAAACTACACACCCCATAACAAACAAACAAAAATCTTAGGAACCGATGGTTTTTGTAAACTAAAAGTACCCTTCTTTAAGAGTATATAATTAGTACAAAATTACGACATATCAACTTTTATTAAATCTGTCTCCTAAGCATGGGGGGGGGGTGCACACACTCTGTTATTAATCAAGTACAAAATGTTTTACAAGGGGACTAAATTGATTGAGCCTACCTATTAGTAATTTGAAAAGGTTTTTGCTTAATAATAAAAATGAAAAATTGGCCACAGTTAAAATTTGCTTATGGAAATGAAGTAGCTTGGAAAATAATAGCGGCGCTAACGTGGGGGTCAAAGATTCAAAATATAGCGGATATCCTGTAAATGCATATAATATATTTTTAAAATTCGTGACCTTGAAATCTAACCAATTTATATTTGTTTTGGTTGTTTAATGCATTCCTAATTTTATCAACAGTTCACCCAAGCAAAAGTTAAGATCATATACCAGCGAGTATTTGCCTCTCTCACACTTTTGCTTTAGTACCTAACTATATGCACTAAATAAAGTTATGTTGACTTTTTATTCCTCGTTATTTTATTTTAAAAGCCCTTTTAATTTTTTAAGGGAGAATAATGCTTCATAGAATACTTCAAAGATGTCTACCAATTTATGTTCCTGATTCAGTAGAAAGAAATATGTTTTACAAAGACAACATAAATAAATCAAATAAATTAAAATAATAAAAGTGTAAAACGTTTGAAAATAGTTTAGTAAAAAATTATATTAACATTAATCTTAAAATACATTTAAGAAAAACACGATATTTTAGTAAAACAAATAAATTAAAATTTATATATATGGTGAAAAACTAATAAAAAACAAATAATATTTAAGAAGACAACGGAAATAAATAAAATATTTTTAAATAATATAAATGAGAGTAAATTAGAAAGGGCTGAATCCAAACTAGTAGTAGATTACTCAAAAGCCACTTAACCGATTTTTATCCAATTTGTCATAATAATAGTTTACATAACAAGCATGTTATGATGGTCATTAAACGAGTATCTTAATTCATCTGAATGTGTAAAGACCATAATATGTGAGTTGTGTACTATACTTTACGTAAAATGTCGTAAGTGGTCTTATTTAGGTAAGACAAATACAGAGTAGTAAAATAAATTGTTGAGCTAATTTTTTAACCAACTCAATTTGCTACAAAATAGAAAATCTTGATTCTTTCTCATTTCAAAAATATAAAAGTTGTGAAAATCGGGTTTTTTGAAAACTTATAACTTGTTAACAAAAATATACAGGTTGGCCAAACAAGGTTTCAGCCATTAGGCAGTTTAAGTAGGCCATACGTAAGAGGTGCCTGGTCGTAGACGTGAAATTTGTCGTATCGGACGTTTCTGCCCTTTACATTTTGGTACAGTTTATTTCTATCTTGCTTTTTTTTCTTCAGCCCTATTTGTATTACCAGTCTACTGATTTTTTGACTGTTCGGTACAACTTGCTGCGTTAGCAACATAAGACGTAAGACTACGTTAGTTAGCGTCTGATCTTAACGTTATACATGCCGTAAACGTGAACTTGTCAACGCAAGACCGCAGAGATGGGATTCTGATATCTCATTTCAACCGACATTTTTTTTACAGATAAAAAGAAGGCGGAATATTGCGCTACATTCCACGTCTACGCGTACGTTAGTTATATGACGAACTTAAACTGCCTATTTCTTAAAAGACTTAATATTTAATTTACTCCGTTATCTTGCATTTTTGACATTAGACGTTCTGGGTAAAAGAAATAATAAATTCTGTTCTGCTGACTGAATACATATTCAATATTCTCTTTTCTGTTTTCATAAAACGAGAGCTTTTTTCATGTAAGTATCGCTTTTTGCCCCCATGTCTAAAGGAGGGATAAAAAGTAAAAAAGAGAGATAAAAAGCGAATATTTTTATGCGGCTTGATTCCGATACCAAAAAAGCGGATTTGACTTGCTACACTTTCAATTCGCGTTTTCATGATGGATTTGACAAGGTAATCGTATTGAATCAGTATTCAGTCGGCCGTGATTAATAATACGTATATAAATCAGCTAATAGACTAATCAACATCATATTTAAAAATTTACCCACATTTTGTGCTCTAAATACGATTGGATAAGACAGCAATAAGACACCGTAATACCCCCTTCAAAACGTCCTTGTATATCATTATGGTGGATCATTGCCACTATTTTCTTATATCTGCAGCAGAACCAAGAGTAGAACCAGCACCTTTCTCCCTGTAAAACAAAAAAACGACCATAGTTAAGTAAATAATTTTGTAAAAAATGTTTATTATTTATTGTCTCGTTTTTCTTCAAGATTGGAAAGAATTTATCTTCTTCCCTGGACACAATGGGCTTCAGGCTTTTCAGCTCCAATACCCAAGAGAGAATTCATGTTTATTACTTTTTATCAATACACGTTTTTCGTTTCTTTTTTTGTCTTGAGAAAGAAGATAATAAGTTATGGCTGAAAAAATTTTTTTTTTCAAATTCACCTCGCTCCAAAGAGTAAGTAATAATATGAATGCATAATAAAAAAGAAGTTAAAAAACCTCAACCGAAAAGAAACTAAAAAAAACAAACAGATTGTGTGTTCCTTGTGGGATGCTCATCCAAGTTTGAATTTTTTTCGTTATTTCCACCCATGAATGCATAAGTTATGTTTCTCCTAGATTCTATTTTTGCGTTAGAAATATCACATTTGGTAAGTGTGTACCCAAAAATAAAGGCTCAGTGATATAAAATGTCCTGCTTTGACTTTTATAAAATAAACTTATTCTTAAAAAATAGTATATACTTATTGTTAAAAAGTATATAAGTTAAAAAATAGCCTTGGAGCAAATCAGGTGGCACAATATCTTGGTCCTTTTCTCCAGTTAGTCACCCTCTATATACAAGCTATCTTGAAGCAAATACAGTAGCTTTTTTTAAAATATCAAAAAGTGTTGGATGTGGTATTTTTTAACAATGTCGATAGATCTTTAGCACGTTGTTCCTGTCAATGGAAATGACAATGAAGAAAGTACATAGATAATGCCAATGATGATATAAGGAACAAAAGGAGAGATAGTTAGATACCTACTTCTTTGTGAACCCAAATAACTAATTTAATAATATTAAATAAGAAGATATCTATTTTTAACCTGAATAATTAAATTCAAGAAAAAAAATATATTAAAGTAATAAATCAACCTTAAAAATGCCCTTCAAAGCGACCTTACCAATCTCCTCAGCATAAACTACAAAAAAATGAGTCATTTTTGCTTTACTGTGTTAGAGTAGGAAGCAGTATTGTATTTGACACTGCCTAAAAAACCGGGAGGATTTTAAGGGAGTGCAAAGTGGGATTTGATTCTGTCTTGTAAATTAAAATTCTCTTGGAAAAACTAATTGAAGCTTACACCAATAAGGAAATATGCTATAAAAAATTTTTACCTGAACAAGTGTAGGAACCATTTAGATTAAAACATTATCTCAAATTATAATTTCAAAATTTTTCATATCAGTGGCTTCATTTGGAGACAACACGGCTCACCTCACGCTTTCCTAAAAAATATAAGTATTACTATACTATTTTAAAAAAGCAATAAGAAAGCTTATAAGGGCTTATTGAGGGACTTTCAAAAATAAATGGTTAGTCTTGGACTTATCAATAATCTAGTATGCACCATGCAAACACCAAATGACTGACATTTTTTTGTTTCATTTCATCAATTGGCTAGTGCTGTTTTGTATTCAGTCAATTTCGGTCAAAATTTAGTAGTCAAAAATGTAGCGAGCTTTGGGGTTATTTTGAACGTGTTAGGTATGCGGATACCAATAGATGTAATCATTTACTTTGAGTGTCTAATATGAGGTTTCCTTTGGCTGAACCAGTGGGCATTGAATGTATCACTATATATATTATATCCTTTATATATTTATACACTTAAATATTGTTCATACAAGGCATAGTCATAGTTTTAGTCTTTGTTTGTTTTATCTCTGTCACTGTTCTTTTTCTTAACGAGACATGCAGTGATAGAGATAGCTTTATGACTAAAATTAGAACTAAAAGTATGACTATGCCTTGTATGAACAATACTTTAGTGTAGCCAAAATAAAGGTAATTATACGGTTTTCTGCCATTTTTGATTTTTTATGAAAAATTCTTTATAGAGGTACCTACTAGGGTCCCTAGGACCCCAAATCCTCCTGCGCCATTGTAATGTGTTTTTTTTATTGTTTTGGGTTTGGCTTGGAATAGTTTGGGTAATTATGCAGTATACGGTTTTCTGCCATTTTTGATTTTTTTTGAAAAATTCTTTATGGGGGCACCTTCTAGGGTCCCTAGGACCCCAAATCCGTCTGCGCCGTTTGTTTTTTTTTATTTTTTTTGGTTTTTTTTAATTTTTTTTCACTAAAACAAACCAAACCAACACAGTCCAACCCAACCTAATCCAAACCAACCCAAAACAATTAAAAAAACACTTTACAACCCCCCTGGGCACCCTTTTTTCTCGTTAAAAAAAAAAAAATCGGGCGCAGGCGGATTTGGGGTCCTAGGGACCCTAGAAGGTGCCCCCATAAAGAATTTTTCAAAAAAAATCAAAAATGGCAGAAAACCGCATACTGCATAATTACCATAGTTTGGGTTGGGCTATGTTGGATTGGATTGTTTTAGAGAGAAAAAATACAAAAAAAATTGAAAAAAAAATCAATCGGCGCAAACGGATTTGGGGTCCTAGGGACCCTAGTAGGTGCCCCCATAACTAATTTGTCATAAAAAATCAAAACTGGCAAAAAACCGTATACTGCATAATAAACCTCAAATCTATTAATTTTGTTACCCTTCTCGTAAAAACAGTTTTTTGCGACTATGGGTGTAAAACACTTGAACAAAAGATAGGGAGGACTGCTATAATGGTAATATTGTTAAATCCTAAAATCAGATTTTTTGCAGATGCCAAATCCGTCTTTTGAACTATATGCTTACCTTCTTTTTAGGGCTGTTGTTGTAAAATTTGGTCAAGTTTCTCTTCTTTTTTGTTTGCAAATGAGTGCCGGCATTGAATTTCGTACTCTGTGGAGAAGGTGGGTCTCAAGCGCAAAAGCTCTGAATCGTTCTTGGATAATAAAATTTAAATTCCCAGTCTTTTTTTAATGCATCTAACTAAAAAACGGCACTTATAAAAAGAAACAACTACGAACGGAAAAAGTAAACAAAAATGACAGAAGTCAACTGTGGAAGTCAAAATTTATCGAGAGATGAGGTGACCTTACAAACTACACAAGATGCGATGTTGCCAGCGTTCACCCCTAGATACCGGAAAATCGGGTCGTTATAAAAAATAGCCGCCACTTGAATCGCCATCGAGATACGAAAAGGTTTAAATTAGGGCAAAGTTGTGCAATTTGACGCTTTGCTCAAAACCAAAAAAAAAAACAGTTTACCAATTTCGGCTAGTTCCGGAGATAAGCGACAAAAACCGAAATCTGTATTTTTCGTTTTTATTTTTCTGCGCTCTTATTCTTGAAGCTGTCAAAAAATGCTTAAAACTTTCTACCGGCACTTTTTTAAGACCTACCTAATGAGAGGTCGGTTTTCGAAATTTGACATTTCAGTGGGACAGGAGCACTGTCAGGTCCATTTTTTCTTATGGACACATGCTTTTTTTCTCCTGCCGTTTGGTTCATAAAGGATGACAGATACTTTGCAACCTCATTTTGACAAGTACCGACGTTTTGAGTTAATTGACCATCATCAGCCCAAATTCAAAGATAAGAAACAAAGAAAAATCGTATTTATAAAATATTGGGTAAAGTTATTTGGTTATCACAAAAGGCAAAAAAAACTATCATTTTTAAAATGCTAAAAAAGTACTGTGATCGGGTTTCCAAAATATCTTAAGTAAGTTAAAAGCAAAACTTAAATTTGGGCTGATAATGGTTTATAAATCAAATGGCAGGGGAAAAAAAGGACGTGTCCATAAGAAAAAATGAACTTGACAGTGCTGCTGTCACACTGAAATGTCAAATTTCGAAAACGGACCTCTCACTAGGTAGGTCCTAAAAAAGTGCCTGTAGAAAGTTTTAAGCGTTTTTTGACAGCTTTAAGAATAAGGGCGCAGAAAAATAAAAACTAGAAATGGAGATTTCGGTTTTTTCTGCCTATCTCCGGAACTAACCGGAATTTGTAAACTTTTTTTTTAGTTTTGCGCAACTATGACCTAATTTAAACCTTTTCTTATCTTCTAGGAGAAATCGGAGGGGTACAGCAATCACTATAAATGCCGCCATTTTTATGTTAGCTTTCCCTGAAATCCTCCATCGATCGCCGTTAACTAAACCAACCAAACTTTATCTGTCGTTCTGATGCTGACTTGACTCGGGTGGATTTAGGTTTATTTTGGTTTTTGCTATACTTCTTTGCATTTTATCTGTTTTTTTTTGGACTTCTTTTACTTTATTTTTAGTTAATCCAAAATTTTCAGTGCCGGTCCCAGGGGGGAGGTGGCGATCGCCCCTCCTTTTTTCAGGAATTTATTTAAAAAATCGCTGGTTTTTCACAAAAACAGTAAAATTTTTGATAGTTTTTCAAAAATTTTCGCCTACGGTGCCCTATTGCATCGAAAGTTACATTATTTTAGAATTTTTGTATAAAACTTTTTCTTTCCTTTAACAAAATGTTGACCTCATGCTCCCTCCCCTTCCTCTTTTGGGAAAGCTGCGGCCGCCTCTTAACAAATAGGGCCATCTAACAAAAATAATAGGGCCGGTGTAGGGTAAACAAACCGTTTTTCCATAAGTAATGCTAACTTAAATCAAACACTTGGCAGTGGAAGTGGCAAGTGGAAAAACATGCAGATTAACCAATGATTTTTTTTTATAGAGTAATCCTTTCTGAATCGGGAAAAAACAAGCATTTTTCCGAAATTTTAACAATAAATTCAAAATATAAAAACAAAAAAAGAAGTTAAAAAACCTCCAAATCAGTTACTTCAACCGAAAAGAAACTAATAAACAAAAGATCAAAAGATCTTGGGTGGAAATAATGAAAATTCAAACTTGGATGAGCATCTCACAAGGAACACACAAAAGATCAAAGCGAAAAGAGAAATGATTAAACGATGTTTCGCCCTGAGTAACCAGCGTGGGCTCATCAGTAGTTTCACTGGTCACCCTCCACTATACATCATTAAACACGATCACACACTTTGATTTCCAACCTATTTGTGAGTGGTTCAACACACAAAAGATCAAAGAAGCGAAAAGAGAAATGATTAAACGATGTTTCGCCCTGGGTAACCAGCGTGGGCTCATCAGTAGTTTCACTGGTCACCCTCCACTATACATCATTAAACACCATCACACACTTTGATTTCCAACCTATTTGTGAGTGGTTCAAGGTTGGAAATCAAAGTGTGTGATGGTGTTTAATGATGTATAGTGGAGGGTGACCAGTGAAACTACTGATGAGCCCACGCTGGTTACCCAGGGCGAAACATCGTTTAATCATTTCTCTTTTCGTTTCTTTGATCTTTTGTGTGTTCCTTGTGGGATGCTCATCCAAGTTTGAATTTTCGTTATTTCCAACCAAGATCTTTTGATCTTTTGTTTAAACTCAAAATTCTTCAATTAAACCTGGAAATGTCCCTCTACCTATCTCTGTTGCACCCGTGTAATTACAGATAACGTCATCTCTCTGAAATCAGATAGCGCAACTATCTTTCTTCAACCCGATCTTCAGGCTGAACTGAGAGAGAAAATGCCTATCCACACTGTGCAACTGCGAATGTTGAGTTTATTTCTAACATTTCAGCAAATGCTCGTTTCTCCCCAATTCAGAAACCATTACTCTATTAAATAGTCACTTTATTTATTCTACATGTTTTTCCACTTTCCCGAAATTTTATTAGCATTAAATCGCTTTGTTTACCCTACAGCCACCATTTTTAAAGGGCCATCACGTGATTAATGGCCGACTTTGACAATTTGTTAGACATCCCATACAATATGTCATTGTCATGTCTATATGAGACACTTGACCTTTAAAGACAAGGTGTATGATATATTTAAAAAGGAAGACCAGTGGTTATGTCCAAGGGTATAAGACGAAATAGTGGCAGGATTTAACTTTCAAAATTGAATAGTGCAGTATCTCGTAACTCGTATTTTTACTCATTTTAGTTTTAGGAAAACTGCTTGTTCGGAATGCCTAGGCCATCTATTGGTGCAGTTAACCCCACCAAACCCCACCAACCTAAAGTTATTGAAATCTATTTAATAGTAGCCAAAAATCATTTTTCTTACTTCAAACTTGTTTTTTGTCTGCCCTGTAAAATTATTTCTTTATAACATAGAGGTACTATACTTTAGTCCTAGATATCTCGATTACTAGAAGCTTAGAACATTGAACTACTAGAAGGAGTCTGGTCTGTCTGGTTACACTGGTTGTTTGAGTGCAACATCTACAGTGGGGAAAGGGGAGCAAAAAGTATGCAACAAAAAACTTATTAAATTTGGATTAAGTTTTGACGCTTATTTATTAATTAATTAATGAGGTTTAAGATATATGTTGAAAAAGCTAATATACACAATATATTATACTCATAACCTATTTAAAACTTTCGACGTTTTTTGAAAATTTAACATTGATTGTTTGTTGCGGTTTCTCGATTTTTCCTGGAATGTCATTATTGCTTTGAAAGTGAAAGTTTCAGCACTTGTCAACAGTGTTTTTTGATATTTTTGTGAAAAGTTTGTGGCGAAAAATGGTTCCGAAGTGTATTGTTATATGCAAGTTGAAATAGAAGCCGGGGGACCGCAGTATTTCGTTTCACAGGTACGTTAAATTAAAATATTAACTAAATATTAGGTTAGAATTCGTCATATTTGTGTCTGTGTTGCCGGCTTGTCATTAATTTCAGTGTAAATATGGATTTCCATAGCACCTTTTTCTTATTTTTATAGTTGTACATCCTACTTGAATACATTTTTAGGTTTTTTTTTATAGAAACATAGATTTTTATTACTACATCTAGACCATTTAATCAAACGGAACTAAAAATGATTGAAGGTATTTTAAATAATACTAAAAACAGGGGAAAACGTCTTAGGTTACCGTGACAACAATGGGATGAAGATGTTGAACTCAAACACCCTGCCCTAGGCCTCAAAAAAAGCTCCTTCTAGTAGTTCAATGTTCTAAGACTAGAAGTGATATCAAAAAACGAAGTTTACTTTCTAGACTTGGCATCGATACTACTACAAAATAAACCCTTATTTTTGATGGAGAACCTCTTTAAGTTGTGGATTGTAACTTTGAGCGCCGTTTTTTAAACTATGTCTCCGTAAAAGGATGCAATACGAACGAATAAGAACATTTTGTTTCATATATAAGCGCTATTATTTTTTTTTACTGAACTGCATGAAAAATCTGCTCAAAAAAGTGAGGTTAAGTGGCCGATTGTGACGTAGCTACCAACAAAATGGTCGGCCAATAAAGCGTTATCTATCCCCCTCTGCTATATCTATGAAAGCATCGTTTCGTTGTTATCATATAGCTATGAGATACTATAACGGCCACGCCCTTGCATTTCCCGAGAAAAAAATCAAGTTAGCCTGGAAATAATCCAGAGGCGAAGAGTCTACCGGGCAGGCGCGTCGTTTGCTTCAGTAGTGAAAGCAACTGACAACCACATTTAGGTTATGTTGAATATTTTTGTTTGCTTTTGGAACATTTATGAATAGACACGGGCGTAAATTTTTTTTAAAAGGTGTTGTCTAGTGTTTGCCGTTATTTCGTATCAATAGAAAATTGGATTCTTCGAGATTTAATCATGGACCACACAAGATTAGAAAACAAAAACCAGGCTTTAAGCTTAATTGGTGAGTGTAGTTATAGAGTTAGTTCAGTACCCTCTCCAGATAGGCCGATCAACTCATACCGATTTAGTGTCCTTTTATCCACCTTCGCCGCCATTTTCACTCAAAAGTGACAGATAATCCATTAGTTTTCTGTCAAAATGGCGGCGAAGGTGGATAAAAGGACACTAAAACGATAAGAGCTGATCGGCCTATGTGGAGAGGGTAATGGTTAGTTCAATCTATGACTTTCTCCAAAGCATTATTTATTTTGAAAGTTTCGTGCCTGGACTGGGCCAATTAATGCTTACTAATTAATTTTTTAGGACAACGCCATAAAACACACCTCGTCTAATATTACTTTTAAACGACCCCAATGCGTTTAAAAAGCTCTAAAATGGAAATTATATTGCAGTTGAAACACATTTAAAGTAACATAAGATTCTTTCAATTTATTTTTATTTATTATTTGGCCTGGAGCAAACAGTGACAAAGCCAACTGCAATTTTCAAGTTATTTTCGTTACACATTTCGCAACACTTATTATAGTATCTCATAGTTATATAGTTTTTATAAAGGATAATCCCCGGGATAATCTAAAGGGAGGAGGTTTAAGCCTGCTTTAAACATGAATAAGAAAGAAACTTTAATACAGGACGGCAGCCCTGTCGTACACTCAAGTAAACAAAAAAGTGGTACAAAAAGGTTATGTTATCCATGTGATTGAAGTCACACGAAGTAACTTGCCATTTTGTAGCACTTTTTTGTTTTCTCAAGTAAACCCTAAGTTGCAGAAAAAATGCGTACAAGAGATATCTTGAGTCTTGTGATTTGTGTCAATATTAATTGAAGTCTCATTTAAAAAACGTCAAAGTCAACTGACAGCTGAATTTTTATGTACCCAATTTCTGTGCAACTGAGTACATACTGCGCTTGCATACCTGCCATTACTGTCAAAAATAGTTCAGACTTAGCCATTGTCAATTCGACCTATCGTTCTGATATTTACCTGATGTAAGAGTTGGTCTTTTTTTTACCAAATTTTAGACCAAGCTGCTTGGAGCCTACCTGTACGAGGTGTCCCAATTAAAATAACACTCAAAACGAACGTAAGTGATCCAATAAACCGTAAATTTATTATTATAATTAAATTAATTTTGATAAGTTAAGAGTATTATATTTTTATATTGTGATATTTTTAACATTCAAACTGGTTCTAATTATACAAGCATATTCAAAAAATTTGAATTTTCTAGGATAGAGTTGTCCTGTTTAACCCAGTGAACTCACTCGGGCCAAAGAAAGGCCATAATTTACTTTTATTTTGGAACAAGGGAGACTTTGGATAACTGTTTCGATTCGATTATTAAACATACTTATATAAACAACCCTGAAAAATTTCGACGCAATCCATTTTCCCATTTTTGTGTTTTTGCCTTGATGAGAATTGGATATTTAAGAAACGGAATGGTTATTATTACGCCATTTTCTTGACAGTTTGTCAGGTTGAGTTCACTGGTTTAACCTTGGCCGCCATTTTTTTCAGTTCTCAAAATTTTCATCTACTCCCAAGTATTATAAATATCAAAAATATAAAAGTTATAAAATAAAGAAATTAACTAGTAACGCTTATAAAAGGTTCGAAAGGTATAATTTCGCTAAACAACTGGCTTAAAAAAAATTATGTCGACTTAAAATCAAATCTTAAACAGCAATTAATATTTTTCAAAGTCAGTGATTTTCAAAACCCAAGCATTTTCACTTTGAACAGTTGCTTTGTCAGGCAAATCTACTTCGATTTTTTCTCCTGATCTCCGCCATTTTAAATTACTTTGTTTATTTCCCAGTAAAGTAACCTAAAAATATCAAAGAATTTGGATTAGTTATCACGTTTTATTTTTCTACTATCTTCACCATCCTTAATCCAAATGGACAGTCTTTTACCTGAAGGTCAGCAATTAGACGTGAGGGGGGTCATATCTCATTGAAATTATTTTTGTTATTTTTTTTAACACCAAGTTTTGAAAATATTTTTTTTTCCAAATAAAAAATATTTTATTAACAGTTTAATTGTCTTATCTCGAGCCTTATCATACAAATTGGGCTCCTTTAGAATGGTGTGTCAGAAGTCAGGCACGCCAGTTGATTTTTGGTCAGGGGATACTACTACATTAAATATATATAACAATGGTGGTGTTTACCTGAGGAGTACTGTTCATGGCTGTACACAGAAGAGAACCAACTGAATGTAGTGCCTATGGAAGATCAGTCTCCCATACCACTATTGATTGATTTGATTTTGGACAAGTGTCCTCTGTGAGCCCCCCTCCTGAGAAGATGCCTCTTCTAGAAGGTGCCGAATTATCCAGTTAAGTGCCGGGCTTTCAAACATGATGTGAGAGGCGGATTCCTCGTCCTCATCACTCATAAATGGGTTCTTCCTGGAAAATTCCCATTGTGTGCAGGTGCTTCCTCAATGCGCAATGACCGGTTAAGAGTCCTGTTCCAATCTGACCTGTTGAGAACTTAAGTATCTCCTCGGCCAGTGATGCCGATGGACATTTCACCATTGTTTTGCTGTGTTGTTGTCCTGGTGTCTGGTTCCAATGTTCTTTATGTTCGTTTCTGGTTCACCGTTCTAGGAGGCCACGTACTGAGGTTTTTGGTGTACCACAGGTTCAGGTTCTAGTCATTGCCAGCCACCCCCGTGTGCCCCGGTACCCACGCAAGTGTTACCTTGTTGTGGTTGGCTAGGGTTATTAGGAGTTGTAGGCAGTTCCACACTAGTTTGGAATTTATTTGTTGACTTGCTAACCATACCACTATTAGAATTTTATTTCTTTTTCCATAAAATATCACTGATTTTTCTCAAAGAAATTTGGCAACTCTGCTGTGCGATGTTGCAAATGATTATGGTGGAAAAACTGAAAGTACTTTTGTGTATTTTGTGGTATTTTCAGTGTTTTGCTTAACTTTTACGAAAATTCAATGATTCTTTACAGGTAAGTGAGAAAATAAGCGTTATTTCCAAAGCTGCTGTCAAACTCTCTCTTTCTTAGTCTGACCATGTATAGCATTTTATAAATGGAATGTCCAGTCTTGTCGATGCTTGTTGATACTCATACTACCACACTAACAAACCGTTATTATTAACAAAATCTGCCAAAAAAACAGTAAAACCCGTAAAAGCTCTTTTCAAATTTTAAAAAATAGACAGGGTATCTCATTTAAAAAAAGTATTGTCTCCGCCCTAGCTCCACCCCCTTAATGAATGACGACACAATTAGCATCCAAAAAGATTCTCTGTCTCTTTTGGTTCTGGAGATATTAGGGTGGACTCGGATTTTTAGGACATCCTGTATGTTATTTACCTTTGTGTCAGCACTCTTAAACAAGTCGTTAACGGACCCCAAACTGACAGTGTTGCCTTTTTCCCAATCCAAGACGATCGCGAAAACCGCACCAGTTTTACTGGTATACCAGACGTTGCCATTCAGGGTATCGTTTTGCGTAGTCCACGGTTGGCTCTCATAGATGGCGTCACCGTTGATCGACAGCCATTTTCCCAAATCCAGCAGGCGCTCCTCGAAAATCGGATTGATCATGCCGTCCTTGGTGGGGCCCACGTTTATAAGAATGTTACCTACGACAAAAAAGGCGTCACTATGTTTACAGGCGTCTAAGAGCGGTAAAAAAATCAAAAAAGTGCTCCGAGCCGTGTCTTAATTTTTACAAAATGTGCCTTCCATTCAAAGTGATGTTTATTTGACTCCAAAAAGTATGGATTTCACCACGGCCAGCGGCCTACACACTCTTAGTACGGGACCGTGGTCTCTAGATGACGCTAAGAGACAAGATTATAGTTTTCCGCAAATCGGTAATGTCCCTCTTTAACTAATCAAAAACAAGTTGGGAAAATTTGAAGATGTCAGCAAAAGTTAACATAGTGTTTTTAAGGACTTGTATTTTCAATCTTCTGAGACAGGAGAAGCTTCTTTCTGACAAAGCATTACTTACTGACAAACGTCCAAGAATGTTTTTATCAACGGAAAAATATCGCCACACTTGTTCATTGCATCGAAAACGTTATCATATGTGTTGATTTAAGCTTTTGCTACTTCTGACCAATATTGTTTCCAAATACTGACTTCTCCCAATAAAAGATCAAGAATTTGTGTTTTGTATTAATCAAACAGTTTATAGTATTTGGAAATGACATAAGTTAATTTTGCCCCGATTTTGGCTTCACGTTGTATAAAACAAAAATACTTAGAGTCTCGTTATTGAATCTTGATTTAATGTCCAAAATGATTTTGGCGAAAACTTGTTTATAAATTGAAACTCTATAATACTGTTCTGTATTTCTAATATCGTGGTTTTCGTCTGTTTCAAACTGTCCCAAAATACTGTGGACGCCTTCTGAAATGTCTTTAAAGGAACGTTCTGCAATTTCTCGTTTTTTCTCTAAAGACTTCAGGGTTACCACCAGCATCTTTGTTGTCTACCTTTTTCTGGAGCAAAGGGGGGGGGCGATTGCCTCATATGAGAACATTTGTTTTTAATTTCATACCTCCACAGCTGACAGTCATTGCCAAGGTTGTCAAAAGCTCGTGAGTGGTCAGATAATCTGCCAGTTTGGCTTCTCTCCTGAATCCCCACGAATATTTGTCAATTGTCATGGCGTTTTCCCATTTGTGCTTCTGAAGGGTACCTGAAATATAACATGTCATTTCTATGTGAAAATAATGTTAATATTTTGATGGAATTAATAATTAAAATAATGCGAAAAAAGACCTTAAAATAATCTTTTAAAATGAATCTTTTTTTTCTTTCAGTGACCTTAGCTCAGGATATGAATGAATGAAATCAAATGTTTGAACATTTCAAATCAGTGGCCTTAGAAAGAAAGGAGGAGGCACTAAATACATTGTTTACCGGTATCGGTGAAATGGCTTGGGGTTGCAAGAGTCCTGACCTTCCTGATATTTTTAAGAAAAAAATTTGGGGGGTCGCAGTATCGTTTTTGAGCTATGCCCGTTTAAAGGTACGCAACTGAAAAATAAGAAAATATGCCATGGGCCACTCTATTTGCAATATCTTTTAAAAAAAGAGACGCAAGAGACCAACATTCATACAGTATTATTAAGACACATACAGGGTGGCTCTAAAAATCTGTTCGACTTTATTATTTTATAAACAAAAACTGAAACCGCACATAAAAGATAAAAAATATCTTTTATGTATACCAAGTTTTTTTTAGCCAGTAAAAATTTAAAACAAAATGCTCTGAATTTTCCTTTCAAATGCACTTTGTTCGTTGCAGCTTCTGCCGGATTATTTTATTGGTACACCCTGTAAGTAACTTTCGACAAAAATCACCTTCTGGCACTACAATAGTGATTAAACAGTGATATTTGCTATTTGTTTAAATATTTTACCAGAAACAAGTTAATTCGTACTTCAGCGTTTGGACAACCTAGCTGAGAATTCTTTTGAGACCATCCTATAGGAATTTGGATCGATCTATTGCGTTTTCTCATATACAGGGTTCCTAAGCAAATCCTTAGGGGGCCAAGCAGTCGTGTATAAGACGCAGACAAAGGGAAAAGCACATTAGGCAGAAAAGGACGTAGTAAATCCATTCCAGGTTGTTGTTTTCTAATGTTTTCCATTTTCATACCTTTAGGACTGGAATAAAAATTGTTTTTGTTTGACTTTAATACCAAACTGATGAAAGATATCGTAAAAAATAATATTTTTCGGCTTTTCATTTTGTAACCATTGTCCTTACGCACTGTTTACAGGCTGGGGACTGAGATACATGCAAATTCCTAACCTAAAGCGTTCATACACGGCCGGAGAAATCGACTGAGATATTTTCGTAGAAACTTTATCAAACAAATAGGACGGGTTGACGCCTTAAACGTCCAACCCGGGTTTTGCACTTTGATTCGAAATCAAAAAGGAGGAACAGTCAGATGTGGGGCTGTGCACTAATTACGTAACGGTGATTTTACCAATTTTTGACCCCCTCCCTATGTAATGTTTTGTAACGGTTTGGCACGCCACTCCCCTAATATTACGTAACGATTTCAAGACCACTACCCCCCCCCCCCAAAAAAAAAACTTCACTTATTTTCATTCCAAATTTTCTTAGTTTCACACAAATGCAAACGCTGTCGAAAACCCCGCTCCCCCCTACGTAACGTTTTGTAACCCCCCCTCCACCCTATCACCATTACGTAATTTGTGCACGGCCCCTGTAGTCCCAGTGGAGGAGGGCGAGAAAATTGATATTTTTTTCTTAAAAATTATACTCTTAGACCTATTTCTTTGCGTTCCCGAAATTACGTAATTTTTGAAAAAAGATTGTAAGCGGCGCCATTTTTATTTCGAGCTTTGTTTTTCTAACATTTTTGCGTTCGGCTAATTTAATTGAAGAATTTTTGCCTGCGGCGCCCTTTATCTTCTCACTCGAAACCAAGATCCCCCGTTTTAGGAAAACTGATCCCGTCTCTGTTTCTAAATTTTTTCGAATAAAAGTAGAGTATGACCATGGGGGAAATAATTTTTTTCTACGGTATGACGAAAATTTCGAGAAAGTTGAAGAAAAAAATAATAAAAAGTGGCAGAGCTCAAGTTTTTCGTAAAAAAAACGTTTTTTGTAAAGAAACAGAGCAAAATAAATCTTTTCACCCCTTTTTGGGTGTTACAAATATTGGCAGCCCCTTATTTTTCGCTTTTACCCTCCCGCTAGTTTTGAAGAATTGGTTCGCTACATGTTTCGAGATCATGTCATAAAACACCTCGAAAATATCAAATGTAGTGTAGGGCCAGCTTTATTTAAAATCAATAATATCGCAAGCAAAAAGCTCTGCAGGAAAAACAGCGCCGTTTATTGATTTCTTTGCCTGCTAGTCTAGCTGCATGGTTTGGCCGTTTCCGGATAGATGTCACTAGTAGAACAGAGTGGAAAGAAATTTAATTAAAAGCGAAGATATTTCTTTCTAATGTTAACAACCTCACGAGTTTATCGCTCAGTATCGTAAATAATGGACCCTGCCGCCTCCTTTAAGCAAGAAAAAGCTGTGGTTTGGACCTAAAAACATCTAATTTTGAATCTCATGGTGTGGCCGCCATCTAGCGGAATTTGCAGACATCTTGTCAACGGTTATTATTGCAACTATGATTTATGCTCACAATGAAAGAGTGGCGACAATTTTTTCTCATGAAAGCAGTCCGAAGATAATAACAAACTGGCACAATTGCTCAATATACCTGTTTCTTTTGTGCGCGCAGAACTTTCTATGCCATTTCTGTTTCATTTATTGAAATCCTATCCCTAAGGAAAATCTTAGGAACCCTGTATATGAATTTAGTTGAACGTTGGCGTTTTATTGTACATTTCTTATAGTAAAATAAAACCATGTTCTTATTAGCTGATTTTATTTTAACATTTTTAGGGCGACCCTGTATGTGTGTTACAATATTTTAGGCCAAAATTAAAATTACATCTGAACATGTGTTCTTAATAAGACTATAGGAATTTTGCATATTTTCTTATTTTCCAGGGGCGTACATTTAAATGGGCATATCACAAAAACAAAACCGTACACCCCCCAAATTTTTTTTTTCGCCGATACCAATGTAAACAATGTATTTTAGTGCCCCCTCCTTTTATTCGGCAAAAAATCGAAAAAGTGCTCCGAGCCGTATCTTGGTTTTTACAAAATGTGCTTTTCATTCAAAGTTCAGCCAAATCTGATGTTTATTTGGCTGCAAAAGGGATGGATATCACATGCCCCGTTTTCTGAGCTAAGGACACTGACAGAAAAAAAGAATCTCTACTTTTAATTATTGATGGTTTTTAATTTAAAAATAAATAATTAATATTACTTTTCTAACATGACACTTTTACTTATTATTTATTTATCAATCTAATTTAAATTTAATAATTTGTACAAATATGGTGTTTAATTAATGTCGTACCCAATTAAAGTGTTGTTTTTTTACCGTTATTCACTGTAATGAATTTAGTTGGTCGAGAATATTTTTTACCAAATTTTTATTTAAAACCATATTGAGTTTTGTAGGTTTTTAAAGCTAGCTTTGTATCACGTTTTTTGTAAACTACTTTTTTAAAAGTGGGTTGGGTGCTGCCAAGAAAGGGTTAGATATATACTCTTAAATATTTGTTATCAAAATCATGTCATAAAACTGCACCATTTCTTACACGTTTTGAAGGCTGTTGAGAGACGTTGCTTAAAATTTGGGAAATTTAAGAAAGCGCCTTGGTACTTACATTAAGTTGTAGACAACTTCTTTCTGAATACTGTTTAAATTGGACAAAAGTGCCGCTGGGCCGTAGGAGCTTCACAATTTCGATCCAAAGTTTGGATTTTGAAAATGATTTGATGTCAAAAAACCAAAAAAAAAATATTTTTACTTTATACTGTCAGAATTAATGTTAAGGGTACTAATCATACTTTTGGTACCTAACTCACCAGGGGATGATTGTGATGTTTTACCTACTTTTATACGCAAAGTTCAATTTTGCGCCACGATTTTTTTACTTTTCCCAGACTAGTTTCGACGTACATTTGAAAGATTTGATTGGCGGTCATTTATATATACAATGAGCTTCAGGCTACTGCGAACATAGGGGGAATCAAGTCCAATTTACTCTTCGTGCCGTACGACCGAGATGGATTCGAAGCACGCTGCAGTGTTATCTTTTGGAAATTTATTTTGTTTTTATTATTTTGTTTTATTTCTGCCTTGCTCGAGAAACAGATTGGTAAGTTCTTAAGTGAAATAATACATTTTTAAAACTAAAAATGGACGTCTACAAAGTTGTTGAAAAAGTGCAGATGGTCAAATGGTACTATCAAGGCAGACCATTGAGACTTATTCAAGAACTTTTTTTGGAGAATTTTGTAAATCGCCCAGAACCTAGTTTATCAACGATTTATGTGTTTGTGCAGAATTTTGAAAAGTTTGGAAAACCCACTGTTTTGAATGACGAGCAGGAAGTACGAGATGTGATAATTTGCGCAGGAGTGGAGGAAAATCGAAAGTTAACTAGCCACCAAATTGCGGAAGCAGTTGATACGTCTTCAGCCAGTGTCTTACGTGTTCTCAAAGAATGGTTATCATTCTTACAAAGTGTCAAAAACGCATCAAATTTTTCCGGAGAACAATTATCGTCGTATGGAATTTTGCGAAACAATGATGGAAAGGGCTAATCGTGATGAAAACTTTCTGAAATCTATTCTTTTCACAGATGAAAGCACTTTTCCATTATTGAATTCCATTTGTAGTTTGACGTAAGAACACAGTATCCCCAAAAACTAAATGTTTGGGGGGGTATTGTAGGGGAACACGAACATGAATGGTCCTAGATACTTGGATCTACTACAGCAGCATATTATTCCAACTGCTAGGCAGTTGTTAGGTGTCTTCAACAAGATGGTTGTCCCGCTCACAATGTTGGCCTTGTTAGGGAATATCTTGATAATGTATTTCCTAATCGGGATATAAGTACACGGGGAACTATTTTATGGCCAGCTCGATCGCCCGATCTTGCTCCTAATGACTTCTATTTGTGGAGTTATATCAAAAATAAAGTTTACGGGCATGAAAGGGCTAATAATTTGGAAGAACTTCGGATTAAAATTGAAGAAGCTTTTCAAACCATCACCCCTCATGCTTGGAAACGTTAGAAGGGGTTTTTGTAATAGTCTCGGATATTGTCTAGCCGAGCAAGGAGGACTTTTCGAACATTTGCTCTAATTTTTTTTTTGACTGGAAGAATCTTTTTGGTTTTTAGAATGTATTATTTTATTTAGAGAACTTGCTTTTATTTTGTTTCTCCTTATTATTTTCATTGTAACACGTTGTCAGTGATAAATCTGAGCAGTTGACAATAAAACGCTCTTATTTATCAGTGACAAAAAATAAGAAAATTACGTTATAAAAATTTGCGTATTTATTGACCAAATTCCGGTTTCATATACTAAACGCAAGTCACGCAAGTGGTGATCGCAAGCCTGAGTATTGGTTGCTTCACTGATAGGTGTGCGGTGTCCCTGCATGTACGTACACTGGCAAATTGGACTTCTTCCGTCCTATGTTCGCAGTAGGCTGAAGCGGTCTGTATAACCTCTGCAATGTTGTTTTTGTGTGTTTTATATACTAATGTAAGTATTATTTTCAAATGGTTTCGAAATGAGTCACCTTGCGGAATTGTGAAGAAATAGCCGTTATCATTGTTATGTTATCATGTTATCCCTGAGATACAGAGA
This sequence comes from Oxystoma pomonae, assembly GCA_963921995.1. Classification (NCBI taxonomy): domain Eukaryota; kingdom Metazoa; phylum Arthropoda; class Insecta; order Coleoptera; family Brentidae; genus Oxystoma; species Oxystoma pomonae. The sequence goes on along the minus strand of OY998170.1, from coordinate 4,226,844 downwards.
AACGAAACATTGCTATCTGACGGGTCTTCCCTTCTCCGACACTCGACACTAGAGATCCCCGGTATCTTTTTATTTGGTGATTTCATAATAATGCAAGCATGAAGGCGTCTTCCTTGCTCCCGAAGGGAATACAAATTGTAGCTGTTATGGTAATTAAAAAGAATGTTGTCTATAAGACCAATATTGTGAGGTTGAACGCGCTGCATTCATCATAAAGTGGAATAAATGCCGCGGTTGCTTTGAAAAATTCATAAATATTGTTGTCATTGTTCGTGCCTTGCATATTCTAGGTACCACAGGATTGATGCAATATTTGCACATACTCCTAATGTCCTTGCTCCCACTTTGCATGTACAATAGGTGGACATGATTGGATCTCTTATATTTACTTCTGCATTAAACATAACGAAGGAGCTATGTTGAACAGTCTGAATATGCCTAGAAAATATTTTTATTAGTAACAGGTTCGGTTCCGTAAGATGAACCATTTTCAACAAAAAAATAAAAAGGCTACAAACGGAACTGAACAAATAAACAATATAAAAACAACAAACTAAATCATATAAAACTAACTTAAAACATGGAAACTACTAAAAACGAACGAACTAACAGCAAGGGCACAAGTCTGAAAGACAGTGCTTTGACTTATTCTTGAAGTTTGGCCACTTACCTATAAAGATTTTCTAGTTATTTCAAATTCAATTATTTCTCTACCGACTGAGTCAAACCTGATACACTTATTTAAATTATTGTGTAAATTCGCCACACTCCTTGGTCAAATTCTTACCTTAAATATCAGTACAATTACCTAGAGCAACACCGGCTTAACTAAAAAGCCAGTTAACTCTTTTTCGAGGATTCGAGTATTCTTTAGCCTACTATAGCGGTCATATTGACACCCAACTGACAGAAAATCCATGTTTTACCTGTCAATTTGGTTATAAAAATGGCGGCTATCTTTGGCTAAAGGGCACTGAAGAGATGAGAGTTAACTGGCTTTTTAATTGAGAACGGTGTTGCCTAGAGTGAGGTAAATAAATCAAGTCAAATTCTGCCATTTTTTGACATCAAAACATTTTCAAAATTCAAACTTTGGATCGAAATTGTGAAGCTCCTACGGCCCAGCGGCACTTTTGTCCAATTTAAACAGTGTTCAGAAGGAAGTTGTCTACAACATAATGTCTTCCGGCCACATAAAATGCGTACGCCGATTTTATATAGTGTATTATGAGCCTCGCACCTTTTAGGTATTTCAAATTGACAAAGAATGGCACTAAATAAAATCTATATGTTTGTGGCGGATTCATAATGTCGAAACTACTTTTGTTGGGTTTTTCGCCACTAAGTTAAGGAAATTTTTTCAAAAATATGTTAAAACCCACTGCGTAAATTCCTAAAGAAAAAAATTTGTTCGTTTGTCAGTGGTTTTTAAATAAGATAAAAAATTTTTGTCTACACACACGCAAATCCTAACTAGAATCTAAGTACTTATCTGACGTTTCGTCAGAAATTTTACTGCCGTTATCAAAGAATATTATCCTTTTCAAAAACTTCGATTCTTTTTCAAAATATCTGTCTGTTGTCATACAACTGACTGACTTTGACTGATATATATTTCAAATATTAACTAATTATTATAATATTAGAACAATTTTTAAAAAATCAAATACTCTTAGATCAATTCTAACCAAAACAAAACCATTAAATGCTGAGCAAAACTCAAAAAATATCGTTTATAAAATTCCTTGCGAGTGTGGTAAATTTTATATTGGAGAAACTTCAAGGCCTCTTGAAGTTAGAATAAATGACCGTAAGGGGTACCTCAGAAGGGGAGACTGGGAGAAGTCTAAAATTTGCCAACATTCTTTTGAAAATGATCATAGAGTAATGTGGGGAGAAACCAGTATATTACAAAAAGAACCAGACAAAATTAAACGAAAAATCAAAGAAGCAGCTTGCATCTATCTTAATGAAGATGAATGCATAGCTAGCATATCAGTTGATATAAATACAGTTTGGCTTCCAATTTTAAAACAAGATTTTCAAAAAGGTTTTTTTAAAATAAATTAAAAAAATAGCATTGATGTTCTTTGGGTTTCTAATGTATTTTTTCTTAAAGTTAGTCAAAAGATAATTTTGTATTTTTATAATGTAATCTAAAATCGAAAACACTCAAACAAATATAATTTTGATTTTAAATTTTACTAAATTCACCCAATACCTTGTTGGCTACTATCGACGCACCAAACTGTCAAGTTAATATTTGAAATATATATCAGTCAAAGTCAGTCAGTTGTATGACAACAGACAGATATTTTAAAAAAGAATCGAAAAAAGTTTTTGAAAAGGATAATATTCTTTGATAACGGCAGTAGAATTTCTGCCGAAACGTCAGATAAGTACTTAGATTCTAGTTAGGATTTGCGTGTGTGTAGGCAAAATTTTTTTATCTTATTTAAAAACCACTGACAAACGAACAAATTTTTTTCTTTAGGAATTTACGCAGTGGGTTTTAACATATTTTTGAAAAAATTTCCTTAACTTAGTGGCGAAAAACCCAAAAAAAGTAGTTTCGAAAGAATGTCACTGTCAGGTTTTCTTGTTGTCATACGCTTATATTTAAAAATGCCCCAACTAAACGAATTCGAAAAAGTAAAAATTTTGGCAAAATTAGACGGTGGTTGGTCGGTTCGAAGAGTAGCGGCCCATTATTGACGAAACACGGCTAATATTGTAAGAATAAGAAGAAAGTATGAAAAAGAAGCAACTGTTCGACGAGGGCGAGGCACTGGCTTGGCCCAAGTCAGCGAAAATTGAGGTACATTTTCCTGGATCCATAAGAACGACGAGCAGACGGATAAGCCGTTCTAGGCTTAGATGTGCGGAAAAGAAGCAAGCCTGGTTAATTTTGAAGACAGGTGATCTTCACGGATGAAAAAATCTTTCAGTCCCACAATGACAGCCCGACACGAACACGGTTTCTCCAAAAATACATTGGCTGGGAACGAAGATCGGGCTGGAAGATTTTCCGTGATTGTGTGGAGTTGGATATCGGCGAGGGGACATGGGGCTCTTTTTAGAATCCAAGGAAGATTTATGGCTGAGGTTTATGCTGATATGATGAGAAATGTTATGCTTCCAGATGCAAGCATTCTTCATTCAGAAGGTTTTGTGTATCAACAGGATAACTGTCCTATCCATCCCGCATGCATTTCTAAACAGTGGTCCCAGCAAAACAACATCGACGCAATCTCATGGATAATGTGTGGGGCCTTATAGCAAAAAAGTTAACACGAATGATTATTGTTCCCAGAAATTTCCATGGATCTTATAGTCAGAGGGTACGACGAAGTCATTGTTTCAAATCCAAATTTATTTAAAAATTTAGCAGATTCCATGCCACGAAGGCAAACATCATCGAGGCTGCCGGAGAAATGACACGCTGTACTGAAGAAACGTTTTCTTGTTTTTTTTTTTTAAATTTTAATGGTAAAGCCATGATGAGCCTTAAATAGTGTTTTTTAATAGTTTCTTTTTGATTTTGAACATTTTTGGTTGTCTGCAAAGACTTAAATGACTTAAATTTGCCGATCCTGTAGAGCTGCGGTGATTATGATTAAGTTATTGCTTTCCTTTAGCGAAACAGCTCCTTGATACTTTTTTTTTATTCGCACAATTGTGGTCTTGTTTCGTCCATAATGAGCTTTAAGAATAAGTTTTCATATTAAATTGTTGAATAATTAAAAAAAAACAATGTTTTATTCATTTGTATATTAGTCTTATAGGAAAGTGTGGTCAGTCTCCTTATTTTTGTGTTTACAATGTCAAAAAATATAACCTGTAATTCGAAGACGTCAAAGTCAGTTACAATAAGCAACGCAATCAGCAAAATTTAAATTCAACAGACCTCCAGCTTACTTCTTCTGCTGTACGCATTTTATGAAGTCCAATAACTGTGTTATTTGGCCCATGTCCTTTGATCTTGTTCACTCCTTTCGTGATTTTTTTTAAAAGGTGGGTTATGTTATCTGCAAAAGAGGGGGGGGGGGCGAGATGGCATATTTGTTACCTGGATTAAATCTATCGGTACAAGTGAAAAAGTCGCCATGTTTGCACGGTATGCCTTTGCCCCACCTGTCATTGACCACCACAGAGTCCCTGACGGGGCTGTCGTTGTACAGCCAGGCCAGAAATTCGGTGGAATTGAAGTAGGCGTCGCTGGCTTCCCAATCTCCATCGGACCTTGAACAAAAATCATCTTATTTTTTACAGTGAAATGTGCAATTTCACTATGTATATGACACTGTAAACTCAAATATATTCAACTAAAGTCCAGGGGCGGTTCACATCTATTTTTTTAAATACCTAACATGGACAACATCTAGTCACTTCTCGAAATTTTATGTGAAATTCTTAGAACATACGTAAAAACTATTGTGGAGTCACAGTGCACATTTTCTTCTGCAAATTGAAAACACTGTTATTTTACGTGCGAAACCAAAACGGACGCTGTAGGTAATATTATTTTCGCAGGAGCGTCTACATCCCTTTTCTAGACTCCATAGTAGACAACCTTCACGAGCGGTTATTTCCAGAGGTACTAACAGGATAAAATGATCCTATGGAAGTGGAGAAAGTAATTATTCGTTTCGCGAGAAGACAGAAGGGGAAAATTGATTTTGTAATTTGATTCCATTTTTTGAGTAAAATTTTGGGTTTTTTTGAGTCTTTTTTTTTCTCGTTTTGGGAGGGGGCAAATATGTCCGCTTACCTTTACGCCACTGATGTGACCGCCCTTACTAAAAAGCTGGTGCTAAAGTCTAATTAAGTCACATTGATGATTTTCGAATTTATTTCGTAGTTTTTTTTTAAATTTAGTTACTTTTAATTTATCAAATTTTCAACTATGTTGGGAATTTGAAACCTTTGGTTGTACTATAAAAAAGTTATGATTGTTTTCCACAAACCAAAACTACACTTTTTTGAACTCGACGCGCGTTTCGCTAACAGCGTTAGCTTGATCAGGAGACGATAAACAATAAGCTAAATTAACCTATACTCTATCTTATATACTTTCCTTTAGTGGGCGGAAATAAGACTAATAATTTGTGATTGGTCACGCTTTATAATCCTATCTCCCCTCAACTAAAGAATAAAGTGTACTAAACGGAATGGGGCCTCTATCTTTATTTAAACTATTTCTGGATTTAATGATTTCCATACTTTCTTATGCATTCAAAAGTCCTTTGTTTTTTGTTTGGTACAAAGGTACCAAACAAAAGTTTAAATAAAGATAGAGGCCCCATTCCGTTTAGTTCACTTTATTTTATAGTTGAGGGGAGATAGGATTATAAAGTGTGACCAATCATTCTCCGCCCACTAAAAGATAGTATATAAGATAGAGTGTAGGTTAATTTAATTTATTGTTTATCGTCTCCTGATGATGCTAACGTTGTTAGCGAAACGCGCGTCGAGTTCAAAAAAGTGTAGTTTTGGTTTGTGGAAAACAATCATAACTTTTTTAATCAAGTTATAGTAAGACAACAAATAACAGCCCTGCAGCGAAGGGGAGGCGAGTCTTCTATCTCTCAATGGGTAAAATCTACACTAACAGGGAGAAAGATCCAGGCCAATCTAGGTGAGTCCAGGGTTAACATAGAGTTACGAATCATAGAAGACTGGTGTCCACAAAACGGTCTCTCTGTCAATCCAGGAAAGACAGAGATGATCCTGTTCACAAGAAAAAGGAAAATGGAGGGATTCAGAGCACCCAAGATGTACGGGAGACCCCTGGTTTCAAAACTGAAGTATCTAGTTGTCACCCTAGACAAGGGGCTCACCTGGACACCACACGTCGCGAAATTGAGCAATAAGGTGCAGGCAACGATGTGGCAACTGGAGTTTGAGCCCCAGAAACCTCCACTGGATGTACACGGCAGTACTAAGACCGAGGATCCAGTACGGATCCTTCCAGCTTAGGAGGCGCTATGAAAACCTCCGCGAACAGTTCGAGGAGAACGCCGTGATTTGCTACACCGACGGGTCCAAACTGTCGGAGAAGCAAACCACAGGATCGGGGGTTTACGTGGAAGACCAGGAGGTTCGAAAGAGCTACCCGCTCGGAGATGAAGCCACGGTCCTTCAGGCAGAGGTGTATGCCATAATAATGGCTGCAACCATGGAGGAAATAAAGAACGGTACGGAGGAGCATGTTTATATATGCTCCGACAGCCAATCGGCCCTAAAGGCACTAAGGGCGCCCAAGATCAACAACACTCTGGTGGAGAAATGTGCGGATGCACTAGAATCCTTGGGAGAGGGCAAACAAGTGACACTTATGTGGGTACCGGGACATATGGGGCGCCGGGGAACGAGAAGGCCGACGTGCTCGCCAGGAGCGGGGCAAGCACCCAGTATGTAGGGCCGGAACCACTCCTAGGAACAACCAAGAGGCAGTTGCAAAGTCGACTCAAGAAATGGCTTCGCGCCGCCCCTTCTCTATTACTACCATAGTAAGGGAGGTGGTGGCAGTAAAAAATTAATAATTTCTTCCCATTTGAGGTTAATATAGTTTTGATAAAGACACACCAAAGATAACAAAAAAAAAAAATTTTAGACGTCTAGGCTTTTTCTATAGGGAGGCCCCGAAACGTGCAAAAAATAATAGCTATATGAACTCATTTCATCCCATCTGCAATTTATATTAAAACAATCTACTTACCTCAGGACTTAAAAAAAAAATAAACGGTACCCGCCTATGGTGGGTCGTTTACAAGTAGTTAATATTTTTCCAAATATTTATCATACATCGAAAAGCTAGTCATTTCATCACTTTTATAATTAGTGCATATGGCACGCCTCGAGGTGGGGAGTTTTTTTACGGGGAAGCCCCAAACTTGCAAAAAATAATAGCTCTATCTGATTAGTGCTATTATGTTAACGGCCTCTCCAAGATAGCAAAAAAAAAATTGGACCCCTCAGGGTGGGGGCGTTTTTTACAGGGAGGCTTCAAAACTGCAAAAAATAATTGCTATATGAAGTCATTTCATCCCTTTTCTGATTTGTGCTGTTATGTTAAGGGCCATACCAAGATAACAAAAAAAAAATATTACACACCTGTTGTATAAAATAATAGTTTTGGAGCATCTCTCTAAAAAACGCCCCCACCCAGAGCTATTAATTTTTACAAGTTTTGAGGCCTTCCTGTAAGAATAACCCCCCCCCCCCCCTAGGGGTGTGTAATATATTTTTTTGTATATTGGTGTGGCCCTTAACATAATAGCACTGATCAGAAAAGAGATGAAATGACTTGATTGATGAAAAAAGGCCCCACTACCTGAGCATCATAATATTTCTACTTAATTCGTATGGCTGTAAACCACAGTTTTATACTAGATGTAATGTGAATTAAATCATACACCTCAATTGCCACCACCTCTCTATCTCTTACTTTTGACTAGTACCTATCTTAAATGAATCTTACCAAATCACGGAAGGTTGATACTTATTCACCAACTCGTACATTTCGGGCAACATTTTATTTCGAACAAACTCATTTTTCGTAAATTTGCTGTTTTTGTCCGAGATATACATTGGGTTGTACCATTCGTACAACGAGTGGTAGGTGCCGAATTTTAGATTTTTCGAACGGACTGCTTTGGATAGTTCACCTGCAATAAAAATGTTTTTATGATATTCTTTTACAGTTGTTGTTTGAAGCTGGTAGACAAGTGAGAGTAAACTAAGTTTCAAACATTGTCTTTATTTTTTATTTTTTCACAACGTTTCGAATGCTTATCGATCTGCAATCGTCATCAGGTGAATACTAACAAAAAACTACCTAATCTTATATACTGGCATGTGTTCAGTGAACCATAAAAAATAACCAGTTTACACTGGGTTGGTTCCGTTCTTTTGCGGTTTCCAAATGTCCTTGATGGTGACGCTTTGTTGAGAAAGAACATTCTAGTTCCTCTGTATGAATGCTGTTTCTTTGACCTTTCGCTTGAATAGATTTTCCTCCTTGGCGACGATGTTTGCCTCTTCCCTTTCCATATGATGTTGATTTTAAAGATCAGCAAGTTGATACTACTTTTTAAGAACCGTTAATTTTTTTTTTAAGTCGTGAGGTAAGTAGATTGTTTTAAGATAAGATTAACATAAGAAACATCATTCTGCCAGGATCAGACATTACTGGAGGTGAGGAGGTGAGCATCAATGTAGAAATGTTGGCGGCCAAATTTGCAGACGATACTACAAGTATTTTTGATGGCAACACCGTCCTGGACGCAAGGGTCAAAGTGCAGACAGTCCAAGCTATTCGTGGATGGTCCGAATGTAGCTAGAACTAAATGACTCTTAGGCAAGACTCGAAAGGACATTGGACTGCTGACTGGGCACAATCGGCTGAAAAAACATCTGACGCAAATAAGGGTAGCAGGAGATCCCGTGTGTTCCGCTTGCAGGCTCGAAGAGGAATCGGCGCAGCACTTGATAGCAGAGTGTGATGCATATGCCAGATCAAGGCAGCTGAAGTGGGGATTTCCCACGATAGAGGAAGAAGAGCTGCACTCGCTCAAATGGGCCGACATACTGAACTTCGTAAAGAGGACAGGGAGGCCCGGAGAGAGAGGTGCAGCGAAAGTGGGGGCATAGGGGTAAGGAACGGGTTATGGCAAAAAGGGCCCATGAAGAGGCCCAATTGCCAGGCCCACGGGCCGTCCCTATACTACTACTGTTGACGGCAACACCATTGAGCAGGTAGTGTCTAGTGCCTCTGCATCTTCTGAAGCTTTATTAAATTGGAGTAAGAGTAAGGGTTTGATCTTGAATCATGATAAATCAGTTTGCATTGTCTTTAGGAATATACACAACCATGACTCTTCTCTAGTCAGTTGATTAAGTCGGATAAAAAGTCTTTGCATAATGAAGATCGTACCAAGTTTTTGGGAGTTTTGGTCAAAAAAAAACTTGACCTGGAGAAACCTCTTAGAATCAGTTAGCAGAGACACTGTGCTACTCTACATACATGCACATGTAATGAGCAGACTTATTTATGGGATAATTATATGGGGGGTTTCCAAAGATATTGAGAGACTGTTAGTGCTTCAGAAGAGAATGTTGAGATATCTGGATGGCGCATGCTATTTAGATCACGCTGCTCATGGCAGTATTCTTTCTGTATTACTATAAACTGCTTCTCGTAAAAAGCAACATCCATTATTTTAATTGCAATTCATTTTTTAATAGTGGCGGCATTCAGAACTGTCTATATGAGAACTCGCCTTTGTATACAGGTGTAAAACCGTACATTTATCAAAGAACATAAAAGATAGAAACTTCCGTATTTTCAAAAAAACTTTAAAAAAATATTCCAAGAGAATGTTTGAAGATTTTTTTAATATAAAATTTAATTAGCCTGAGTCATAAAACTGTAAGTCTTTATTTATATATTATACTGTGTTTGTTTGTGTGTCGCCTTTCTTTCAGTATTTACGTGGCGTCCTTTGTGTTGGTGTAGTTTGAATAGTTTTATTGATCTATGGTTGGAGAAACCATTCCTTCGCAGATCAGATCGAATCTCTTATAAATCGAGCCACCTACATCTGCAATACCCATATAATTCCATACATCAAAGGAATCTTAGAAAAGATAAGAAGAATAGCCAACCAATATCATCTTCGGGCTGTCTTTAAAACGACCCCGACAGTAAGAAGTCAATTAACCCATGGAAGTTTGCCTTACAGAACACAAACGCAAAACTCGACAAGGAGACAAAACTGGATCAAAAATAGCTCAACATTGCTGGGAAAATCAACATTATATGGAATGGAAAGAGACAAAGAGCGTCGCCAAGGAGGAAAATCTAAACTTCATAGTTCACTAAACACAGGTTAGTTATTATGGTTCACTGAACACATGCTAGTATATAAGATTAGGTAGTGTTAGTAGTAAAATACATAGTGCGATACACCATTTTAAGGACAATTTAAAGCTGATTTAAAAAATCAAAAAATAGTGGTAGGTGTGTGTTGTTAATACTACGAGACTTTTCAGAAAAGCAGTGGGCAGTATCAGAGAGCATATAATTCTAAATAGAGAGGACACGTAATGGTAATATCCGACCAGTAAGTCAACACGATTCACAGCGAGTTTTTGACTGTTAGCTGAATGCGCCAGGATGAACCGGGGTAATATTTATTTAAAATGAAAACGGCAATAAGTACGTAAGTACATACTTATGTTTAATTTTAAATGAACTTGTTGCTAAGGGAGCTGGCAAAAAGTTTTTATTGTATATATTTTTCAAGCCTTTATTACTTGTAATAATTTAGGAAAAAGTAGTAAAAAATAAGCGTTTTTTATTTGTTTTTTAAATATTTTGCTATCTAAGGTTACTAAAATTTTGCTATAAAAAACAAACATTTGCAGCAAACCACACAAACTATGTTTCTGTACCAAATTTTAATAACCCCGACATTTCCGAATGTTTGAAAAATACATGATTAGGAGATGATGATGATATGCTCTCATATGATAAATTTCCTTGGATATTCCCTTAATGGTTCTGTTCTTCTAATTCAAAACAGGCGGTTGTGACGTAACCATGTCAATTCCCATCATGGGGAGTCTTCTCCAAAAGTGAAAGACAAATAAATTTTTCTCAGAAACTTAACACCTGATTATAATTTTTTTTAAAGACGAAACCTTCCAAAAAAGTAATGTTTAATTTAAAATAAAAGAAAAAAAACTGGCTCCGCAGGGCAACATTATTGGGGAAGTTGGTACGTAACTTCGTCGGAGAGGGGGTCAATCGCCTCCCTCTGTATTCGCCACCTGTGACTGTACCGGCACGGGTCTGTTGTCTGCAGCGCAACGGGGACGATCGATATTATGGTTAGATCCCAACGCGGAACTCATCCAAAAGAATACGATTTTCCTATGCGCCGCCACTGCTTTGGATCGATAAAAATAAGAGGGTACTATTCTAAAGCAAAAAGTTACCATTAGGTGTCCTCTCTATTTAGATTTGTAACCTCTCTGACAGTATGCAGATCGCGCTGATGAAATCCAACGTTCGAAAAGAAGAAGAAGATCTAGAAAAGGTATTAGGGATATTTTGGAACGCTTAAAATTTTGACAACTTTGACAGTCGCTGTGGTAGTGTTTAACAACCACTACCACAACCACTCATCGATTTTAGCAGAGTTTTTGGAACACATTAAAAACTGTCACTTGTAAAATAATTTAAAGATGGGGAAAAATAAAAAAATTGGCTTAATTTTACAAAATAAGTGTTTTATATGTTGGAACCTTGTAATATTTTATTATTTTTAAAATTAATTAAGCCAAAATTCTCTAAAATTAACCAGAAAAATATCCACAACCACAACGAAATGGATTCGTAGCTTACGGCAGTGATAGTGGTTTAGCTATTGCGCAGACGCAGTAATTACCACAACCACTAAGAAGTGTCAAATATGCCTATTTTTATAATTTCTGCTCAGTTTTTTATAACTTCTGCTCGTTTTAACAGTCTTGAATGCTTATTTTGTTTTTAAATTTTCGCAACAGCGCGAAGAAAAACTGAGTGCAGTGCAGCCTACAATTGCAGACGAAAATGTCAGCTGGCTGGAAAGTGACTACTTACCGACTAAATCTCTGTGTGGACCAACATCTTGGGAGTTCCAACTGAAAGAATACTTTGAAGGCCACAAGGTGTACCCTTCGTGATGTTTGGTGGTGAGTACTACATACCTACAATAATTTTAAAAAAAATTTCTCTCCTTGTTTACACCTGCGATAAAATCAAAACAATTAGATGGTACATGGAAAAAGTGCTCATATTCTTCAAAAAATATACTCACGCCAATAATAATTTAATTAATTTACTTATTAAAATAAACTATCTTTTTACGTAAAACAGCACGATATTCTGAAATGTAATCTCTTCTTCCACCCAATTAATTATTTAATTAAGATATTTTTTATGCTTAAATTGATAACAAAGTAAGGTTTTAAAATGAAGATATAAATAAAATCTGAATCTACAAATTCCGCACGAAGGTTGAAAGGTTTCTGACATTTTTGTTATAAACATGTCATCTTAACATGCTCATATCGTGCCATTCTTAAAGTTGACAAATTAAAGTTAATGTCGTCCTTTATTAAAGGCAGGCACAAACATTATGAAAGTTGACATTATTTTGATAGCAAAGATGACATATTTAGACAACAAAAATGTCAGAATCCTTTGAAACTTCGTGAGGAATTGTCAAAAATAGTGCCGTCTTTATTAAAGACAGGCTCTGCCGACTTTATGTACCGATAAGTCCCTAATAACACACATAAGGAATCGCCTTAACTCATATTAATATAAGAATAAACTTTTATTAAATAGAATCAAAATCCTACCAAGTCATGCTAAATCTTATTGTAAGAATAAACTTATATTTTGTCAGTGTTAGGGACTTATCGGTACATAAAGTCGGCATAGCCTATCTTTAATATAGACGGCACTATTTTTGACAATTCCGCACGAAGTTTAAAGGGATTCTGACATTGTTGTTGTCTAAATATGTCATCTTTGCTATCAGGAAATTTATTCTTGTATAAATCAACAAGAAACTCACTTAGCCCCGGCTTTGGCAAAAAGTTCCGCCCACTCGGTGGCGTTCCAAAATTCGGCAGTAAAATCCTTGGCAAACCCTTGATAGGAAAATGACGGCGGGTAGTTTTCTTTCATATATGCGGCATATCTGTTGTTTTGTCCTAAAAAACGACAGAAGAAGGAAAATTACAAATTTTTAAAACCCCCGAAAACCTACACAATAAAAACTAACCTCATTTGCGGCACTCCACAGTAGGCTTCCTGAGCGAATTTTTGGCAAAAAATGGCTTAGTGTGAAGTGATCCTAAAGCAAGCAAATTTAGCATTAATCTAAACAGTCCAGTAGGCCTGGAAATGCAAAAAAATAAAAATCAAAATATTGTTTTACGCGCTTAGCGACCGTTCGTTTTAATGTTGTGTTTTCTGAGTTTATACCGTTTTATTTTCTTCCATATTTTAAGAAAGTTGCACAGAGTTTTTTACACAACTGGTTTATACAGTGACGTAAGGCTAAAATGAACTTAGTAGAGGAAGATAAGATAACATTATAACAATGATTAAAAAAAAAGATTTACAGACAGTCGGGAATTTACTCTTTAAATGCAGAACACTAAAAAAAAATATTAATTTTGATAATGTGGGGGTAAACTTTTATTCTTTTTTCCATAAACCTCCACTTTAAGGTTTATAATTTGTGAATCGTTAACATACCATATAAGACATTTTACGATACATTTAGTATGTTTTCACATCGTAATCAATTGAAAAGATTGCCTTCTTTTTTCTTTTACGACTTTAGAAATTTTTTTCTTCCAGAGTAATTTCTGAAACAAGGTAATTTCTGAAATAAGGTAATAATAATAATTTAAATGTTTTTTGCCATCCTAAAGAAATGAACTTTATGCGTAAATATTTTTTTTGAACCAATTCTATGAGAGCTGACTAGTTAGATATGCCTCAATTAGTTTTGTCCAAAAATTCGACCAGCGGCGGGAGCTCACTTTGCACTCTAGGGTTTTTTTTAGAAATTATCAAGTACCCAATCTATCTACACGCCCAATTTCATCAGAATCTGATAAACGGTTCAGAAGTTACAACCGATTATATTTGTCACCATATAAAGCGTATTATCTCTGGAACTACTTACCCCATTTTTATCGAACATAGCTATCGTGCCAAAAATACCGCGACAAAACTCGTCAAAAAAAACTAGTGAAAGTTCACGAGTTCTGGTCGGTATTTCATGCGGTTTATGAAACACCACTTCCTGGTGAAATCTTATGAATTTGTTGGACAATGTTGAATGAATGTTGGACAGAGATTCAAAACCCGTCAAACATCATGAGATTTGAAAAGTTTTTAAAAGAATTTATGACAAGAGTTAATAAGATTTTACCAGTATTTTAAAGGCTCTGCTTCCACTGGTTTTTTTAGGTTTTGAGCAGATTTTAACAAAAATTTAAATCAAAGTTAATAAGATTTTTGAGCAGATTTTAACAAAAAATTTAACTAAACTAACTAAACTAACTTTTTAACTAAAAAACAAAAAAAAAACAAAGTTAATAAGATTTCACAAGGTTTTATCCTCAGATCTCACAAGATTACATGAGAAAATCCACATGTTTTTAGCAGTTTTGAGCAAATTTTAAGAGAAACAAGTTGATAAAGTTTCAATGGTTTTGACAAGTTGACATGTTTTCAGAAGTTTTGAGCAGATTATAACGAAAATATAAAATAAAGTTAGTAAGATTTCACAAGATTTCATGAGATTGCCTGTGTTTACTGCAGTTTTTAAAAGACACATCCTCCATCAGATTTCATAAGATTACGTGAGAAAACCCACATGTTTTTAGCAGTTTTAAGCAGATTTTAAGAGAAACAAGTTGATAAGATTTCACTGGTTTTGACAAGTTTATATTAAATCATTATTATATATTCTTTTTAATTTATGTTTATAGATACTCATAGAATCTTGTCAAATCTGGTTAGCGCTTGTCTATTTTCAAGACTTTAATACTTATATAATCTTGTCAAATCTTCACAACCCTTTACCCTATTTGACTTGTAAAATCTAGTCAAATCTCATACAAATTTTGCTTGTTAAATCTCAACTTTCGAAATTTTGAAAAATCTCTTGCTATAGTCAAATTTTATTAATTATAAATCTTTATAATATATTCTTTTTAATTTATTTTCATAGGTACTCATAAAATCTTTTAAAATCTCATCTTACTTGTCAAATCTTGACATCTATTTCTCATGAAAACTTGCAAAATCTTTTAAAAACGATCCTTCTTTTAGACTTGTGAAATCTTGTAAAATCTTAGAGAAATCTTGCTTGCTAAACCTCATGCGTCTGGTGTAACATAATGAAATCTTGTAAAACATCTTTAGGATCTTTTGAAATCTTGTGAGGTTTCAATAGTCAGAAATTATTTGAAAATGATTCTTATGAAACATCATGAGAATTTGTCAGTTTTCATATGGCATAAATTTTTGCCAGGTCAAGTCTCTTCAAACGAATAAAATCTCTTAAAATCTCATCAAGACTTGATCAGTTTTTAAGAGTTTTGAAGTGTTTTTTTTGGCAAGGTAACAACACTCTGAAGGATTAGGCTCCAAACAGAAAGAAAGCCGTATCAAAATCGGTTCACTGGTTCGAGAGTTACACACGCACAGACACACACACAGCTACTGGTCCGCAGCAATTTGGAATGGAGCCTCACGACACAGTGGGCTCCCGGCTCAAATTTTTGGCCAAAACTAAAATAAATAGTCAGTTTTCATAGAAATGGTTAAACAATTAGTTGAGCATAAAGTCATTGCTTTATAATGGCAAAAAGCATTCAAATTATTATTTATAAACTTACCTTGCTTTAGACATTACTCTAGGAAGAAGGAAAGACAATGCAAAATTGCAGCAAAAATCAAAACAAGGGAATCCTTTACATTAGTTCTTTTTAATAATTTTACTAACTATTAAATTATCGATTTTAACGACAAAAACTATGTTTTGTGACATTTTCTTAACATGCTTTTAGTAGATAGGTACCTTTAGTTATAAATTTGTATACAGACCGCTTCAAGCTACTGCGAACATAGGGGGAATCAAGTCCAATTTACTCTCCGTGCCGTACGACCGAGGTGGATTCGAAGCACGCTGCAGTGTTATCTTTTGGAAATTCATTTTGTTTTTATTATTTTGTTTTATTTCTGCCTTGCTCGAGAAACAGATGGGTAAGTTCTTAATTGAAATAATACATTTTTAAAACTAAAAATGGATGTCTACGAAGTTGCCGAAAAAGTGCAGATGGTCAAATGGTCAAATCGTCATAACCCAACACACGTTCGATATTGGTCGAGGGAAAATTTGCATTTGTATTTTGACGTAAGAACACAGTATCCCCAAAAACTAAATGTTTGGGGGGGGGTATTGTAGGGGAACACGTAATTGGGCCATTTTTTATTAACGGCAATTGCAATTTGAATGGTCCTAGATACTTGGATCTACTGCAGCAGCACATTATTCCAACTGTTAGGCAGTTGTTAGGTGTAAGATTTGGTGAAACATGGTTTCAACAAGATGGTTGTTCCGCTCACAATGTTGACCTTGTTAGGGAATATCTTGATAATGTATTTCCTAATCGGGTTATAAGTACACGGGGAACTATTTTATGGCCAGCTCGATCTCCCGATCTTGCTCCTAATGACTTCTATCTGTTTTTGAAGAAGCTTTTCAAATTATCACCCCTAATATGCTTGGAAACGTTGGAAGGGGTTTTTATAGTAGACTCGGATATTGTCTAGCCGAGCAAGAAGGACTTTTCGAACATTTGCTTTAATTTTTTTTTGACTGGGAGAATCTTTTTGGTTTTTAGAATGTATTATTTTATTTTGAGAACTTGCTTTTATTTTGTTTCTCCTTATTATTTTCATTGTAACACGTCGTCACTGATAAATCTGAGCAGTTGACAATAAAACGCTCTTATTTATCAGTGACAAAAAATAAGAAAATTACGTTATAAAAATTTGCGTATTTATTGACCAAATTCCGGTTTCATTGACTGCGCTCCACACAGCACCGTGGTTAGAGGCGTACTAAATACAAGGCGAACGGCGGCGAACGGCAGCGAATGGCGATCGGAAGCCTGAGTGTTGGTTGCTTCACTGATAGGCGTGCGGTGTCTCTGCATGTACGTACACTGGCAAATTAGACTTCTTTCGCCCTATGTTCGCAGTAGCTTGAAGCGGTCTGTATATGTATGTATGTAACAAATCTAGAAAGTCGATTTCGATCGACTTTCACTTGTCGGATTGACTTGAAATTTATTAAATTTATAGTTCCGGTGACAATACAATACTATGTTATTAAAAAGTTTTCACCTCCCCCTCCGCCAAAGGTAGTGTTGGGGGTACTACTCAAGCTTGTACGATTTCGTTTAAAATTGGTATGAGGCGGTTTTGAGAAAAAGGATTACGAATTTTTAGATGGTTTTGACCGACTTCTACTTGTCGAATTGACTTGAAATTTGGCACCCATTTAAAGTTCCCGTGACAATACAATACACTAAAAAGTTTTCACATGCCAAAGGTGGTGGTGGGGGGTACTATGCCAGTTGGTTCAAATTGGTCCAAAATCGGTATGTTGGTTTTTTTTTACAAATAATTAAAAGCATTGATATCACTGCTTTATCGTAAAATGTCTCCAATTCTATAATGGGATGCTTACGAATAAATGGCCACATATCGTTCAAACGCAAATTAATGCAAAAATTTTTACAAAACATAAACCTTAAAGTGGAGGTTTTTGGAGAAGATAAAGTTTTAATCCAACATTATCAAAATTAATGTTTTTTTATTTACGTCTCTTTATTTAAAGATTAAATTCCCTACAATCCGTAGGTCCTTGAGCATTTTTTTTTAAGTAATCATTTTTATTATGTACTTACCTTCCTCTAATAAATTCATTTTGGTCTTACGTCACTATAGGAACCAGTTCTCTATCTCTGTTAAAACTTTCTTAAAATATGAAGGAAAATAAAACGTCTTGGAATCAGAAAACACAACATTAAAACAAATCGTCGCTGAAGCGCGTAAAACAATATTTTGCTTGTTGTTTCTTGCATTTCCAGGCCTACTGGATTGTTTACTTTAAAATAATGCTAAATTTGTTTGCGTTAGGATCACTTCACACTAAGCCAAACTCGGTCAAAACGACTTACCCCCTTGTTCCCAATCGGTCCAAAACCACTCGGAACCAAAACTAGGCACCGAAAAAACGCCCCAGTGGATGAATATTCCCACTTTGGCCCTGTCATACCACGTGGGCAACGGTCTGCTGTCCAAACTCGACCAGTTTGGTTTGTATTTTGCACTGTCAGCGTTTATTATTTCCATATTTTGCGTTTTTTGCGCGAAAATTAGGAGAATATTTAATAAACATGCTAAACTCTGCGGTGATATTGGCATTTTTTGGTAAATTTATTCAAATAAACGAAACACAAATAATGTTAAATAAGCTCTTGTTAGTTACAAGTATGACACTGTTTTTGGGTTGTATTGTAGATGGAGAATACCCTATCTACGGTTGTATTATTATACTGGTTGATAAAAATTTGATGCTATTAAATTTGTTTTGTAAAAGGATGTAAACACTCTGCAATAATCAAATTTAATCCATTTTATGCTGGTGATAGACACATATACAGGGTGTTTCAAATTCAATGCTCACCATGGGGATCTCCTAAACGGTGGGAGATACGAAAAGTTTACAAATTCCGGATATACGTGGAAAAAACCGAAATCTTCATTTTAGTTTTTATTTTTTTGTTTTTATTTATTCTTAAAGCTGTCAAAAACCGCTTAAAACTTTCTATAGGCACTTTTTTAAGATCTACCTAGTGAGAGGTCCGTTTTTGAGACTTGACATTTCAGTGTGACAGGAGCACTGTCAAGGATGACAGATAAAATTTTGCAACCTTATTTTGACAAGTCATCTGACGTTTCTGGTTTATTGACCATCATCAGCCTAAATTTAAGTTTTGCTTTTAACTTACTCAAGATATTTTGGAAACCCGACTTTTTTTACCATTTTAAAAATGACACTTTTTTTGACATTTTGGTATAACAAAATAACTTTACCTAATATTTTAAAAATACGTTTTTTCTTTGTTTTTTAATCTCTGAATTTGGCCTAATGATGGTCAATTAACTCAAAACGTCAGGTACTTGTCAAAATGAGGTTTTAAAATATCTGTCATCCTTTATGAACCAAATAGCAGGAGAAAAAAAGCATGTGTCCATAAGAAAAAATGAACTTGGCAGTGCTCCTGTCTTTCTTAAGTAGGTAGATCTTAAAAAAGTGCCTGTGGTAAGTTTTAAGCGTTTTTTGGCAGCTTTAAGAATAAGGGCGCAAAAAAATAAAAACTAAACATAAAGATTTAGGTTTTTTTCGCGGAACTACCCGGAATTTGTAAACTTTGTGTTTATACCTTCATCAAAAACATGATTTTAGTAACTGTATGCAGATAACTAAAGCATGGCTTTTTTGGTTACCGATGCAAAAAAACTTTTTTTGGTCAGGGGTGCAAAAAAAGATTTCGGTCCGTTTTTTACCCAAAATTAAAGAGAAAATAGTAATATTGAAAAAATATAATTATTCTTGCCTAAAAATTATTTCCGCCTCGCTGCGCTCGTTATTTAAACCAACGCTTGTAAAGAACTATTTCGTATCTCCTGCCGTTTAGGAGATCCCCATATTTTATTTCCATACAATGGGTTTCTTGCACGTTTTTTCATAATGGCATATTTGTAAGCTAGGTACCTATTCAAAATTTAAAAAAAATTTAATAAATACTGGTATGGAAGGCTAACAAACCATCTCAAAATATAAATATATTTTTATTTTTCTTGAATATCTCAAAAACTACGGATCTTCCAGACTTCAACATTACCATAGCTCGCAATCGCATTTTTTTTTTTGCGTCAAATTTTATCAAAATCAGTTTAGCGGCTTTTGGGTTATCGTGTCCATAGCATTTTTAATCCCTACATCAGTTACCTTTCCAATACTTCCAAAACCACTCAGAACTGGAACGTCCACCACCATAGCTAGGTACAGCGAAAACTCCCCAATGC
Organism: Oxystoma pomonae; assembly: GCA_963921995.1. NCBI lineage: Eukaryota > Metazoa > Arthropoda > Insecta > Coleoptera > Brentidae > Oxystoma > Oxystoma pomonae. The sequence continues at coordinate 4,207,097 of OY998170.1, read as the reverse complement.
AAAAAATACCAATTTTCGCCTCGTCAAACCATGTAGGGATTTCCCTACCTTCCAAACTGTCCCATGTTGCTTTGTATTTTGTTGAAATTGCACCAAAAACTACAAAATCAATATTATGATAAAGGAAATATGGGTGTTATTAGTTGCCCACATGGTTTTTGTTACACACTTGCTTTTTTCACTTTGTTTTTAAGATAAAATATTGGAAGTATTTTTGTTTTTGTATTGGGGTCATTATCTAAAATAAATATATTCATTTTATTTTATCTTGTTTAGATACTTTAAAGTGAAGCGCTCTTGTTTTCAGACTTCTCCAAGTTTCAACGATTTCACGTGACCCGGGGAGAATCTATTTTATTGTTTTACACACAAAAATGAAATAGGTGACAGACAGTCAAGTAGACAACTACTTAAGACGGGTTTACCCAACTTTTCATATTGATAATTTATAACCTAAGCACAATTTTATGCATAGTCCTAATGTGAAATACATTATTCTTAATAGAAGTGTTTACCCAAGTTTTTATAGTTATAATTCACAATTCATAAGCACAGTGCATAACTTAAAAGTTGGTTAATTTTAACTTTATGCACTATCAATATTAAAAAAGCAAAGAAAACATTTTGGTTGGTTGATTTCAAAATGGGAGTGATTGATTTTAGCTGATATTAGAAAACAGAAATTTAGCAAGAAGGAAGAATACCTAACCTGTTGAGGTTAGGTAAAGAAAAACATTTTTTTTTGTTCTTCTTTTTTGTCAATTTGGTATGTCAATTTTCAAAATTTATCCTAATGCACTATGCTTATAAACTCTTGGATAAACAGGTGCTGTTAAATTATGTATTAACACTAAAATTGTGCTTATACACTATGAATTATCAATATGAAAATTTGGGTAAACCCGCCTTTAAATAAATCTTAAGATGTTTGTAGAGGTGTTAAAATATTTAAGGTATGGGCATGTTTTTCGTTAATTTTAAAGAGTTTAAGAACTTGATACTTTAAAAAAAAAGAAGTCAAAATACTAGTCTAAGGCTCAATACACACTTTGAGCATTAAAAAATATAAAATATTAACGATTTTTTGAAAATTTATTTATTCTAGGCGAGCAATTATAACAGATCTCCATCTTTCTCTAAAACACTTTGCACTACACGAAATTATCTCCATCTACCTCTAAAATTCTGCCCTCTCTCTCTAAATATTTTTCATTTTAACAGTGAAAAAAATTTTTTGAACGCTAAAAAACAGTGAAAACTTGAAAAATGTGAGTTTTATTCTAGAAATCGAAAGTTTGGAAAGAAAGCTTCAAAATGTGAGCAAAATCATGGCATAAAAATGTGAAAAACATAGAAAAAAATAAATAAATAAAAATACACTTGTATTAGGACCCGTTTTTTGGTAAATTTAAAGAATGTAAAGAACTTTCATTGAAAGAAATGAATTCCCACCTTATTTCTTACACACTTTACCCTTTGAAAAATTAAAATTTTGTCTGTTTTTTGGGTAAAAATGGCAAAATAAAAATCATATGCAAGACACCACTAAAGAGAGAAATTATTTCCATCTTTCTCTAAAATACTTTTTCATAGCCTGCTGTCTCTCTTCAACAACCTTAAATATCTAGAAATCGAAAGTTTGGAAAATGTGAGCTAAATCATGGCATAAAAATGGCTTAACAAAAACGTTACCCCTTGAATTTTGCTAAAATATTTTAAGCCTTAAATTACCATAATGGGTTTACCATAAAAGCGGAAATGTTTGACATTGCCTTCGCTCAATGTGGCTTAACTTATATATGACCGAGTCTAAAACTTGACATTAGGAAATTATTTCTAAAACATTCAAATGTACCCGCAAACATTGACCCTAACCTTCGTTAAAATCAGGTCTAAAAATCAATTAATTCCTAATCGCAAAAAAAATTTAAAAATTGTTAACAAGAAAAATGTTATTAATCACTAAGAAACATGTTGTTTTGGTTTATTTAGTATGAAAATGTGCATATTGCTATTTCATTTACATTTTATACATACAGTGTATCCCAAAAGTCTGGAATAATGGATTTTTTTAGGAGAATTATGGATTTTTTCAAAAAAAACTTTTATAGGTTGGTAAAAACACAAGTTTTTATAAGTGCTTATATAGATAAAGTTTTGTATGATTTTACATGTCCATCTTTAAAAAATATATGCTATGGATTTGAATATATCTTACAATACACAATTTTTATGGGTTTTCCAGAGCATTTTAGAATCTAACAGGCTCATGATATTTTATAGGTTTCTATAATAAGGCCTTTGAAATAGACAAATCTCAGAAAAACTCCGTTTTTTCGACCACCTGAAAACTAATTAAAAAAGCTATACTTACTTATTTCCACAAAAAAATTATTTGGTGACTCATGAAATCTTTTAAAATATTAAAAACAAAGCCTCACAAAATCTCATAGAAACTTATCAAAGTAATAAGATTTTACTTGTCCTAACCTATGTGCCCTTTGAAACAAATATAACAAACGAATGTGGTTACATGCTCTGTGTGCAAACTCGAAGATCAAACTCCTGTTTTTTCGTTAAATATATTAAGTAAGCGCCCACCTGAACTTATAAAATCTTATAAAAAAACTATAATCACATCACAAAAAAATAGTTTTTGGCTTATGAAATCTTGTGGGTTTTTATAATCAATGTCTCAAACAATCTCATAGAAATTTATCAAAGTAAGATCTCTCCCACAGCTCCTGACGACAAATAAGTACTTATACGAGAACATTTTTGTATTAGATATGTAGATATTGTGCAAGCACAATGAGTGTTATTATTGCTATGTTTTTATGGATATTGAATTCGTTTTCAATATGTTTTAAAAACTTTTTTTTCATGAGTTTTCATGAGAGGTTTTCAAATGGATTTGAATCGATATTGCCATATGTCATAGTTGGCAAATATTCATTTTTAAGTTTTGATACTTTTTTTTTTAATGTATTTGGTAATTATGCAGTATACGGTTTTCTGGCATTTTTGATTTTTTATGAAAAATTCTTTATGGGGGCACCTACTAGGGTCCCTAGGAACCCAAATCCGCCTGCGCCAGTTGGCTTTTTTTATTTTATAATTTTTTTTTTTTTAATTTTTTTTTCACTTAAACAACTCAATCCAACATAGTCCAACCCAACCTAATCCAACCAAACCCAAAACAATCAAAAAAACACATTACAACCCCCCTCTCCGGGCACCCTTTTTTCCCTTAAAAAAAAAAATCGAGCGCAGGCGGATTTGGGGTCCTAGGGACCTAAAATCAAAAATGGCAGAAAACCGTATACTGCATAATTACCATGTATTTTATTCAAAAGATGATGTTGGCCCTTGCCACACATTTTTTTTTAATTTTAATTACTACTCTGTTTACAAGTGGAAGTGAAGAAAGAAATGCTGGACTGGCATATGTGCATAGCACATACATGCACTTTCGAGCCAAATATTTCTTTTATTTTCCATAATTAATTTTTTTATAAAGTCTTTAAAAAAACAAATCTTTAGTTATTTAAGTAAGGTTATGTTATTAATCTTCTTTTTTCTATACACTCCACCCTAAAAATTTTCAGGGTCGGATCTAGATTGAAATCTATTTGAATACTGGAAAAACAGGCGTTTTCATGGACGGTATCGGATTGAAGTCGTTTTCAGAACAAACTCAATTCCCATGAAAACGTAGCATATATATTATAGTGGGTTAGGTCGTCGTAGTTTACAATTTAGAATAGGTTAGCGTTTAGTTTGACTGTATTGATCTCTATTACATTACTACTACTACCACTGCTGTTACAGGTACATCTTATAAAATATTTTAAACCTTTATGAGGAATTGTCATATTAAATTTGTAAACTTTTATAAGCCAATTGGCTGATGAAATCCTATGCGGGATTTGTGTTTTACTTCCACTAGTAAATAAAATATCGTAAATTTATGTGAGCATAGATCATGAAATCTTATGATGTTTTATGTGGTATTTTTTATAGTCTTTTATGAGGTTTTTTTGGCAGGGTAACTTAATTGAGAGAGTTATTATCGCTACTGCTTTTTTTTTTCGGAAAATGCAAGGGCAGGGTCGTTATGGTATATCATAGTTATATGGGCAATACATACAAAAATATGGTAAGAGGGCGTTGAAAATTACTTAAATAGTACTTATCTAAGTAAATAATGCAAATTGATTTGACACGCTCTAGTTAAGTCTCAATTGGCTGTTAACAATTATGTAAAGTGTCAGTAAAATCAGTGCATATATCAAACAGTCAAGGTGTTCAATGGCAGCGAAAGAATATGACTGTCCCAGACATTGAATTCAGGGTTTTTTTTTGACGGTTTTGTCCTTCCCCGTAAATAATATGCCAAAATGAAGGTAAAATCATTAATAGACTTACTGAATGGTATTTAGTTTGGCTATACGTATAATAAATAATTAATCTTTAGATGGACCATTTTTTTACATACATTTTTTTCTAAATTGTTGATGTTGGCTACTTTTAACCAAACGGTATCTAGGTAGATGCCAAAAATCCAATTTTTGTCGGTTTTTCTGTTTGTTCCGATTTTATTGGGATGCGGGTTCATATTTGCTTTATTTCATTAAAAGCGGTTTACGAAAACAAAAGTTATGATGATTTTAACCAATGCATAGTTTAAAGCTTTTGGGAAACAACCGCAAGTAAAGCTGCAGGTTTTCAGCTATACCTACTGACATCACTTGAGAAAATTCAGGATACGTCACTTGATGTGTTTTTAAAATCGGGGTGAGCGCAGGGAACCAGTGGTGTAACATTGGAAAAGAAAAGAATGAGTTAAAATCCAACAGTAGACGCTTAAAGTTGATCTCCCCTTCCCTTTGCTTCCGAAAAAAGTAGACAAAAAAGATGCTGGTGGTAACCCTGAAGTCTATGGAGAAAAAACGAGAAAATGCAGAACGTTCCTTTATTTAACATTCTAGAATCCCTGCACAGTATTTTGGGACAGTTTGAAACAGACGAAAATCACGATATTAGAAATACAGAACAGTATTATAAAGTTTCAATTTATAAACAAGTTTTAGACCAAATCATTTCGGACATAAAATCCAAAGTTCAATAACGAGACTCTTAAGTATTTTTGATCTGAACATATTCATACCAAGTTTTATACAACGTGAAGCCAAAATCAGGGCAAAATTAACTAATGTCGTTTCCAAATACTATAAACTGTTTGATTAATACAAAACAAAAATCCTTGAACTTATATTGGGAGTCAGTATTTGGAAACAATATTGGTTAGAAGTAGGCAAAAGCTTAAATCAAAACATATATGATAACGTTTTTGAGGCAATGAACAAGTGTGGCGATATTTTTCCGTTGATAAGAACATTCTTGGATGTTTGTCAGTAAGTAATGCTTCGTCAGAAAGAAGCTTCTCCTGCCTCAGAAGTTTTAAAATATAAGTACTTAAAAATACTATGACGGAAATCCGTCTGACGGGCTTAGCGTTGCTGCATATTAACAGACATATTGAAATTGACATTGAACTAGTCATTGAACGGTTTGCCCAAAAACTGGAAATGAACTTTTTTTTGAGATAGGCATCTTATATTTGAGATATGCAGTATAAAAGGTAATGGTTCAAAAAGCTTTTTAGATCTAAAAAAAATGTATTTAACTATTAGGCTTTGTTTGTGGTTTGTTTGTTATCTACGTTTTTTATAACTGAAAAAATTATACGTAGTTACTCAAGGGCGGATTTCAGGGGGTAATTAATCCCACCCACCCTGGATTTAAATTTTTTACGAAAATATTTAGAAAATCAAAATTAGGGCACAAATTGCGGCGCTATACCATCTTTGATATTTACGGTATTAGTTTAATTTTGTGTTAACAATGGCATTTGTAGTGTCAGTTTCTTAAAAATTTTCGCCTGCTGCGCTTTGATATATATACATTGATATATATACAATTTTAGTTTAATTTTAAATCGAAAAATGCATTTTTCATTGCAATTTTCTCCTCCTGCGGCGCTATGATACGTTGATAATTTTCTCAAACTTTTGCTTGTAGTTACTAAGTTCTGTTTGCAAATATTGATGTTCCTCATAAAAGCTATGCTTTTATTCCAGTTTTCTTTTCGTATCGAAACCGCCCCTCCCCCGTTTTCAAATGGTTGGGACCGCCACTGGATTGACTCATTTATTGCCAATTACACTGCAATGTTAAACCTAGTTTAAATTTAAACCAGGTATAACAGGGCGGTGCAATCGATTAAATTTTCGTTATTTTTTTCTGCTAGAAAAAATAAAGAAAATTTGACTTATAGCAAACACAACCAATCTACTATAATTACGGTGTTCCATTATATTTTTTTGACAGAATATTTGTGGTTGAAATTATAATAATTAATTAGATAAATGACGAACGCAATATTTACTACTCTGGTTAAATTACTCTTAATTTTTCATTGCCATTATACATATATCTTCGAATAAACATTAGAACTAGACTAGCTATTCCCAGCGACTTCGTTCGCGTGTTTAAAATTGCACCTTCTCCCGTCCATTCCAAAGATGTTGCCAATATATTTAATCCATTCACGCCCCTCCCCATTACCCTTCTATCCCTTCCCAGCCTCCTTTCCTCTCACCTACTGCCCCTCAAACCCTGCCGTTTTCTCCCGTTTTTGTCTTTAAATGGTCATAACTATATCCTTCCCTGGATTCCAAGGAATCCACTAGTAAAATTCCCATCAAAATCGGTCCGGTAGTTTTTGCGTGATCCTGGAACAAACTAAAAACTGGGTTTTTGTGGTCTATACAGTGCGGACGTAAAAAGTCTCCCCCCCCTGCTAACTCTTAAACGGATTGAGGTATCGACTTCAAATAAAAACCATCACTTTTGTTACTTTTTTGATGTATTTTTTATAAGCGTCATATTGACGTAAATCTGTAAGGTCACTAACTACTTTAAAATTTTAAATAGAAAGGGGGGTCGAGTGATACCTTGTTTAAAAGGTATTTTAATTCCCTGTTTAAAATTTTAATTTTTTTAAACATCGGTTTACGACTTACAGAGTTATACGTTTTTTTCGATTATAGTTTACGCACCTCACCTTATTTTTGAACGAATTGAGATATCGGCTTTAAATAAAAAACACGCGTAATGATAAGAATTTTACCACTTTTTGACGTATTTTTTATAAGCGTCATATTGACGTTAGTCTGTAAGGTCACTAACTACTTTAAAATTTTAAATAGAAAGGGGGGTCGAGTGGTACCTTGTTTAAAAGGTATTTTAATTCCCTATTTGAAATTTTACTTTTTTTAGAAATCGGTTTACGACTTACAGAGTTATGAGTTTTTTTGACTATAGTTTACGTATTACGTATAGTATTACTCAACAATAGATACTTAAAGTAAATATTTCAACGCATCGGTATCGGTATACGTAACGCGTTCGAAACAAAGTCAACATACACTACATTTTTGACTTTTTTATGCGATGTTTCGAACGATGTCCGCTTTCTTGAAGGTTGCGATGACAGAACTGCTGATTGAAATTGTTGCGTATGTTCGTGGGTCCGTAACGATACGTACATTCTTTTGTACGCAACGAGATTCTGTTATCACACCCGTCAAAGAAGCAGGCATCGTTCGAAACATGGCATGAACAAGTCAAAAATGTAATGTATTTTGACTTTGTTTCGAACGCGTTACGTATACCGATCCCGCTTTGAAACATTTACTTTAAGTGTCTAATAATAAAAACTTTAAGTTGCTAGTGACCTTATGGTCTTACTTAAAAAAAATTATCTAAAGTCAACTGAATTCATTCAAAAGTAAGAGGAGAGGTGCGCAAACTATAGTTACAAATGCTCATAACTCTGTAAGTAATACACCGATTTACCCTACCTTTTAAACAGGTATCACTCGACTCCCTTTCTATTTAAAATTTTAAAGTAGTTAGTGACATTATAGTATTAAGTCATTATGAGAATAATCTAAAATACATCAACAAGGAGAGGTACGTAAACTCTAGTCGAAAAAAATCATAACTCTGTAAGTTGTAAACCGAATTTTAAAAAAAACTAAAATTTTAAATGGGGAATTAAAATACCTTTGAAGCAAGGTATCATTCGACCCCTCTTTCTATTTAAAATTGACTCACGTCAATTTGACGCTTATAAAAAATACGTCAAAATACCTCAATCCGTTCAAGACTTAGCAGGGAGGGGGGGGATTTTTTACGTTCGCACTGTATATTGTTTAGTTTTGAGACAGTTAGTGCAACACTGGTATATCTCTGTCTCTTGTTTTTACCTAAAACCGCAAAGGACAGAAATATCCGAGTGTTGCACTGAAAGTCTCAATACGCTATTAGATGCTCACACAGCCAGTCCAGCATTCCAGACGGGACACTTTGAACGATTTTTTTTTAATTTAAAATTAAATATTGCCATTGGGCGCTGCATAGGTGATCCGTGCTGCAAATATGTTAACGCTGTTACCAAAAAATAAATACATTAATTGTACTCAAACAATTTAAATGTAAACTTATTTTTTATCTACCTTAGCAACTTGGTAAAAAGCCTTTTAATATGCATAATTATAATGCATAATGCATATTTATCTGCCAATATGACCTCAAAAGATACCAAAACTTAGTATAACCGTAATTTTTATTTTACCAAAAAACGAAAGAGTTCAGAATTTAACTAACAAAATATTGCATAACGCACGGAACACTATTAAATTACAAAAAAAGTGATTTACGCAAAATGAATAAATCTTGGTAATACCAGCAAGCCTACTTCATTTATTTTTTATACAATTATTTCATGGATAGTGTGCAAAAATGTTTGACCGTAAAAAGTTTAACCTGATCTTTTAATATAAAAAAACACCCAAATTTCATGTTTTTGGCATTTTTTTGACACAAAGAAACATTTTAAATTACTTTTTTTAATAGAAACAGTTTTAGCCTCTGGAGGCAAAGTAAAAATATAAAAGTGGTTAATGCCTACCCGTGGGGGACTTTTAGCTGAAATGGCTGCACACCAAAGATTAAAAAAAATATACAATGTACCCTGCCAAAAAACGGCGTCAAATCTCTCAGAAAAGTTTGACGTGCAATCTTATAAAACTATATAAAACAGCATAAAACCTCATCAAGTTTCATGAGATTCTATGTGATTCTTTATTATATGTATATATAGGTAGGGATGTTTTTATTATATTTAATTATCCGCGCAAAATATTGTGCCCTTTAGGTGGGCACTCAGAAAGTGATCTGCATTTTACATTTCTTGTCGCATTAAACGCGAAGATGAAGTTTGAGACGCAAGCCGCAGGCGAGTGTCTTAATTTATCTGAGCGTGTAATGACCATAACATGCAAGTTACTGTACAGGGGGTCCCATTTCCATGGGATTCAATGACTTTCTTACTTTTATGAAATTTAAAAAATGCTATAACAGCAACAGAGGAAAGTTGAAAAATGATGATATCTCCCTTAATTTAAGAGATAGTTGAGTTCTGTAAAAACATATCTGTAACAACCTTTTCAGAAAAACACAAAGGTCTTTTCGGAATTTTAATCTGACGTTTCGTTTCGTAGATACCATCATCAGGATCAAAAAGTTCAATACGGACTGTACTGTGTACTATATAGTAGACTTGGACAGCCAAGATATATTATATGAACATACCGGGTAAACCGAAAAAAACTGGACAAATTATTTTTTGCTATAACTTTACCAATTTCAATAAAAAAAACCTTTGACAAGACAAATGACCCTAATGAGCATAAAATCAAATGCCCAGCTTGTTTTTTTTTTATTTACTTATTTTCGACATACAAAACAAAGTATTTAAAACAAAATGGCAACATATAACAAAAAGAGGTTTAAAAAAGGTATGTATTTGATGTTCTCCGCCATCTTAGATTTAAATATGGCGGCAAAGCGAATATTTTTTTTTGGTAAAAATATAGCAAAAAAACAATTTGTCTGGTTTTTTTCGGTTCACCCGGTACGTTCATATAATTGGTTTTCCATGTCTACTATATAGAGTTTAAATATAAATGCTCTCAAAAAAAAATAAAATGGGGCAGGGCCGTACCAGATGATTTTTTTGGAGATCGAAACTTTAAAATAAAAAAAATATATTTTATTATCAAACACACTTAAAAAGAAACTAAAATATGAAGTAAAACATTTTGGTCCTTATTTAACTTTTTATTCCTGATGATCGTATCTACAAAACGAAACGAGATATTTTTTTACAGAACTTAATTATGTCTTAAATTAAGGGAGGTATCATCAACTTTTCCCTGTAGCTGAAAAACTTCAAGGGACAGAATAAATCTGTTAGTAACATTTTTTAAAGCTCAAAAAAGTAAGAATGCGTAGTGTGAAAACCGCATGTCTCTATCTTCAATAACAATTCTCATTGAATTCCATTGAAGATGTGACACTCTGTACCTTACTATACTTTACCTACGTATATATCTCAATCTTAAATTTCAAAGAAGTTTCAAGGAAAAGCACTTTGTTTTCGAGGGATGGGATCATTCCATGGGATTGATCCCTTCTGTTGGGGATCGTTCCTTCTCTCGAGATTCAAGAATTAGGCCCCTGAAGTTTTAATGACGTTCTATTTAAAACGTCGAAACAAATAAGGTAACTAAGGGACTTTTGATATATCTTTTTAAAAACAAGGTTTTTTTTAAAACAAAAGATCAAAAGATCTTGGGTGGAAATAACGAAAATTCAAACTTGGATGAGCATGCCACAAGGAACACACAAAAGATCAAAGCGAAAAGAGAAATGATCAAACGATGTTTCGCCCTGGGTAACCAGCGTGGCCTCATCAGTAGTTTCACTGGTCACCCTCCACTATACATCATTAAACACCATCATTCACTTTGATTTCCAACCTTGAACCACTCACAAATAGGCATCGTTCCGCACTGGTACTTATCCAAGTTACCTGATACGAATTCGTCTTGGCGTTTTAATATTTCCAGTAGGATTATGCTCCTAAGGCAATTAAAACAAAAAAGAAGTTAGAAAACCTCCAAATCAGTTACTTCAACCAAAAAGAAACTAAAAAATCAAAAGATCTTGGGTGGAAATAACGAAAATTCAAACTTGGATGTGCATCCCACAAGGAACACACAAAAGATTAAAGCGAAAAGAGAAATGATCAAACGATGTTTCGCCCTGGGTAACCAGCGTGGTTACGTGGTGGTGTTTAATGATGTATAGTGGAAGGTGACCAGTGAAACTACTGATGAGCCCACGCTGGTTATCCAGGGCGAACAGCAAACATCGCTTGTCACGCCATCTTGTAGTTTATGTCTAAGTTTAATTATTATCTAAAAAGGGATTTAGCGAGGGTGAATAAATAACAAAATCAATGAATAGCGAGCTTTCCCTCAAAAAAGGTAATGGTAACCGTAGATCGGGATTTCGCACTTGTGGTGCTCATCAATACGGTGCTAGGAATTAGGAGATGAAATGATGATGAAAAAATCTGAAACAGAATTTATGTAAAAGACAACCATCTGTCAAATTGCAGAATCGACAAATGTACCTTCAATTTGAAGGAAAATTAAGCGTCTCTACGGAGACAGATATAATTATCTTTACAGATATCCTAAGCTCTGGAGTTGATAAATCTAAATCTAAAAAGGGATTTAGCGAGGGTGAATAAATAACAAAATCAATGAATAGCGAGCACCGTACTGATGAGCACTACAAGTGCGAAATCCGGATCTACGGTTACCATTACCTTTTTTGAGGGAAAGCTCGCTATTCATTGATTTTCTTAATTATTATCCTAGGACCGTAAATGAGCCATTAAAATCGTGTTGAGATGGTCGTAAAATTATTATTATTCGTTGGTCGTAAGTAAAAACTATTAAAATTAAGAAAAGTTCGATTGCAGAGTTAGTATACAAAGACCGTCACAATCTATTTTGAAGCAGTTTAGTGCCCTGTTTTTTTCGGAGAAGGGGGGGGGGGTGACCACGAGAGCGGGCTCCCCTCGATCACTGGATAAAGTGAAATGTTTGTACTTGAAGTCACTATCCGTTAGTCTAATTCTTTCCTCTTCTTATTCTACGACCCTTGTGATAATTACCACCAGTGCAAAAATAACATTAATTCCCTGATAATGGCAGGACCGAGTGGTGGGGGAACGCTGCCTAGAATCTGAACGAAACTTCGTATTATTATCTTATTATTTTACTCATTCCTATGGATTCTAGTTTATTAATAGTACAACAACATACTAATTAAGTTAGTATTGATTTTTGTTATACTAAAACACGCCACCAGTTTTGCTCGAGTCAATCTCAGGAACAGGGTGGTAAAATACTGATTTCAAAAGTTAGCTCAAAATTTTGTAAAAAAATAATAAAATTTTGGAAAAAAAAACAAAACTGTGTCAAAAATAAAGTGTTAAATAAGTTACTAAAAAAATAGCAGAATGCCCGTCGCAGCTGAGAACTTGGGGAGGAGGCAGTGCATTCCGATTTTGTATACGAGGGGCACTCATTACGAAGTCGGGTACGATGTGGTACGTATGTTGGAAGTTTTTAACCCACTTCAAAAAAATAAATTTTATTTTCGACGTGTCTTTTTTTTTTGTTAAGTGCTAAGCTCCCAAACTTAATTCTTCTTTTGTTCGATTCAGGAGAGCTCCAATTTGGTCTCATTTTAATTTAAAAAAACATACTTCCCACCACAAACAAAAGATATACCAAAAGTCTAAAAGGTGTGTTAGAATAGTAGTTTTCACAACTAGTGGCTAAATTAGTGCATTTTTTACAAGCGTTGTAAAAAAAAGCACAGTTTAGCCGCGAGGGAACAGGAAAATACTTTTAAAAATCTCAAACGAAGAGCACTTCCCGCAACACACCATCTTTACACTATAAATCAAGGCGGCTGGTAAATGAAATAACAATGGTTTCCATGGCGATCTGTCTTTTTATCTTTGACAGTTATATATTTTTACGATGTTTTTAAATCATTTTTTCGTAAATACTTGGTGAAAACTGGCGAAAATGGCTTAATTTTTAGGCATCAAGAATAATTATATTTTTTCAATATTACTATTTTCCATATATCTCTTTAATTTTGGGTAAAAAACGGAAAGAAACTTTTTTTGCACCCGTGATCATAAAAAGTTTTTTTGCATAAGTAACCAAAAAAAGCCATGCTTTAGTTATCTGCAGACAGTTGATAAAATCATATTTTTGATGAAGGTATAAAAAAAGCATTTAAACATTTAAAATTAATAACAAATAAGATTAGTAGTAGGTAAAAAATAAAACTTTTTTTTAAAACTTTTTTGTTCTCAATATTTCAATGATTTCCAGGAAAAACTTTACATATTAAAAAATAAGTAAAAATACGTTAAAATCAAAAAATATTATTCTGGTGGGTCTGGCTTGAGTTGGGTTGGGTTAGATATAATAATTTTTTCTTGGGGTTTTTTTCCGGGGGTTATTTTCTGGAGTTTTTTTTTCGGGTTTTTTGTCTAGATTCTATCTATCGCCACTACTGGCAATGTAACACATTTCCACTGCAACAAAAGCACTTTAATCATGCTGGAAAAATGTTGCATTATTTGTATTTTAGCTTCAGTACACAGCAAGATTTGTGCAGAGAATGTACAATGCCGTGAGCCAAAGTGGTGCTTTTTTTGCTCTGGCAACATGTTTGCTGGGGTGGGGTAAAATTTTTGGAGTAACCAAACAAGTGCTTAAAAATAAAAATAAACTAGTTTATGTTTATATTTTGGCGACTCCGAACGAGGAGGTCTATTTTACAAACTAAGAATTATATAATTTGTTTTTGAGACATTACGTTACATCCGCTGACATTAGCATGACATATTTTGCAAATTATATTTTATAATAATTCCTATTTTATTCATTTTCCTGTCAAAAATGTGATAATATAATAAAGAAAGTCCTACTTTATTTTAATATTTTTTTTAATTATTTTTACCCATGCAAGCTTATTTTGTTTGTTTTATAATTGACGGACAATTAAATAAAAATAACAAAAATACTATGATTGTGCGGTATTGTGGTATTGTAGTAATAAATTATTTAAATTTTCTAATAAAAATGCATGCAATCTCGAGAAAATTAACTTCATGAATTCGTTGAAATAAAATTTGCCAGTTTTTTTCTACACATTTATTAAAATAAAATTATTATTGGCGAAAATTAAACCTGTTTTGCATGGTGATTAGATCAAATTGGCTACATATTTTAAAATAAATGATTATAATTAATAATTGGTTTAAAATTTTTTTGTTGATCCAATTTTCCAAAGTTATTTTTTTTTAGTTTAATTTTTTTTTCATAGGAAACTTTTCCCTGCCCAAAATACCTACCGCAAAATCTGACTAGTGACATCCCATTGTTTAAAAAAGATTTTAGACCCTCTATATTTTAGAAAAAAAAACTACGCCTTTTTCATAATTTTTTAAAACTAAAAAAAAACAAGTTTTCTTTTTTCTAAAAGCCTGATGAGCAGCCTGACAAAGAAAATCAAGGATCGATTATTGTTGGGTTTTAAGCGTTTCTGTTTTATTGAATTTGAAAGAGAAGTGGTTTTGATATGGATCGCAGAACTGTTCTACGTATTTATAAAAATCTAAAATTATTATTTATTTTATGCACAACCGCCAATAGTCATAAAATGCGTATAACACCCTCAGCGTGTAAAAAACCCTCGCCTGGCGGCTCGTGTTTTTATTTCCACGCCGCGGGCGTTAAACGCCTCCTTTATGACCTAGATATATAACAAGCTATTATTTAAACCTGTTTAACATTATGATTAGCTGCTCAAATTTTTATGTATACCATAGACACACAACTCTGCCAGCCAGACCGAACCCAATTTTTTTTCTGTGATGTATACCTACATTCAAATTTTCAATTTTTTTTATTACAGCCATTGAAGTAATTGTTTGGCACTCGTCTGCTTAACTATACTGGATGGGAAAACCAAAAAGAACTTTGTACAGGGTGTCCCTCCTTTTATCTCATTTAAAAAACAGTAACATAACTGCTCTAACTATCCGCCGATGCTTATTTTTTGTAAACTAAGTACAGGGTCATCCATTATAAGTCTTCCCCCCCCCCCAACTAGAGGCTACACTAAGCGTAGAAGGTTCAAACAAAAACTGGCTAAAGGAAATATTTTTTTTTCTCATAGTTTACTTAAAATTTACCTCAAGTCATGTAGAGGATGTAACAAAAAACATATATTCTTTAAATGTATATCTTATTACAGGGCAGGACGTTTTCCGGAATAATCCAAAGTTTTCTGCAAGAGTCCGAATGCCTTCCCGAGTTCTTGGAGGCCTACGAAACGCCCGCGGGCCGGAGTGCCTACGAAGACACCTTGAACTGCCTGAAGACCAATTTTCCACAGTATGTGCGCGAACTGGAAGGCACTGCGGATGGGGCAAATGTACCATTTCATAAGGTAGGATTTTTTGGATAAACTAAACTAAGCATGATATAACTATAGAAAACCGCCTATATTAGCAATAATTAATAAGCTTTCATGGACGATCTGTAACAGAATAAAAATATTTAACCTAGAGTACCTACAAAAATATAACAAGTTATTTATTGCAAAACTACTTGAATTCTGATTGATCAAATGTCGACTTTTTTATTCGACAATAACACTTTCTGCACATGTTCGAGAGCTGAAATTTGGCTGTAAATTAATGCCTTGAATATTTTGCAGGTACTCCAAAACCATAAATTATTATTAGCCTGAGGTGCTCGGTAAATATCCTGTGATATATGCATTAAATATGTGTATGAGATATTTTCTAAAAAAGAATAATGGATTTTTTTATCTGCAAGAAAAAACTGATAAAAATATGCATTGTTGGTACCTACCTTTTAATATAATATTTATTACATTAAATGACAATTTAGATTGAGTACGAGACAGTGCCTATTGAAATCAGTTGAAATGTGCAATTATATAACAACAAATGTATGCTAAAAATAATTTATTCCGCGTCATTTTTTATTTGCACTTCTTAGTATGGCGTTGTACAGGGTTTCAAAAATTCGATGGTTTTGGGGCGTTTCGGGTACTTCTAGAGAAAATTCGACCCACTATGCCACCCCGTATTTGAGTTCAATCAATCAATCAATCAATATCTTTATTTGCTTAACAACTTTACAAAAATAGTTTTAGCATCGTCGTAAGATCGGGCTCGGTTAGGCAAGATCTTATTTATGTAACTCTTAATTTAAAATATCTAACGGGGACTTTTTGAAAAATCTGCATTTTGGGATAGACCCTATAACTTTTTAATTTATGAAAATATCTTCGTGGTGTTAATTGCATTTTTGTAGAGTTATAACACAAAGTTGGTATTTTTCTTATGTAACACCTCAATTTTTTTAAAATATTTTGAATGTTTTTTTAATTTTCTTCAAAACGATGTACCTCTTACGAAAATCGGATAGTTAGTTGTCGAGTTATTAAATATTTTCCATAAATCATATGGTAGGCTGTGATAAAACCGGCACGCCACATTATTAAAAAAAATCTAGAGTGGGTTGTCAGTCTGAGATGATAAAAATAATTTGTTACGAAGAAATAAAATTTAATATAAGAATAAAATAGTATATTACATAACGCCGAGTAAAGTATGGCTGTATGGGGAAATCTTATAAAATATTACAAAATCTCATAGAAACTTATCGAAGTAATCAGATTTTACCTGTCCTAACCTATATGCCCTTTGAAATAAATATATTAGGTCGTCGCCCACCAAAACTTATAAAATCTTATAAAAAAAAACTATAATCACATCATCTGTCGTAAATACTTTTACAACAAAAAAATAGTTTTTGGTTTATGAAATCTTGTAAGATTTTAAAAACAATGCCTCAAACAATCTCATAGAAATTTATCAAAGTAACATCTCCCAAGCTCCTAGCGATAAATAAGTACTTATACGAGAACAATTTTCTATTAGATATGTAGATATTGAGCAAGCATAAGGAGTGTTATTATATTATAGTGGGCTAGGTCGTCGTAGTTTATAGTTTAGGTTAGGTTATAGCTTAGTTGGACTGTATATTAATCTCTATTACATTACTTCTACTACTATTACTATACTACTAGAACTGCTAAAGTTGTCCCGTAATTTTTTATTTTAGAATGTTACAGGTGGATCTTACAAAATATTTTAAACTTTTATGAGGAATTGTCATATTAAAAATCATAAATTATTGTAAACTTTTATAAACTAACTGGCTGATGAAATATGATGAACTCCTATGCGGGATTTGTGTTTCACTTTCACTAGTCAAAAATTATAAAATATCATAATTTTATATGAGCCTAGATTATGAAAACTTTTGGTGTTTTATCTGTTATTTGCTATTATCTTTTATGAGGTTTTTTTGGCAAGGAAAACATGTAGATTTTATTAATATTTTTTTCAGCTCTTTTTGCACCACATGGACAACATCATTTTACATGCTGCCAAAAAACAAATAATTGAAGCCCCTACCGGATGCTCAACTATATGTGTCAACCAAAATGGAAACGTAAGTGAAAAATATACAGGGTGTAGTAATTATCCAACTGCAAACCTTTTCATTGACGATACGAGAGATCAAAACAAGGCCCTGACAAAATTTGACAGATTTTGTTAAAAATTCCACACCAGTAGTTCTCAACTAATCAAAATGGGGTTTTTTGGCAGGCCACCATGGCAACACATGTATTTTTTTGGATTTTATTTTGCTAGGGTAACCAATGGCGAATTAAATTTTACTAAAAGTTAGTTTTGATTTCTTTGTTTAAACGTTTTATATGAAAATCGTGTTGCCATATGGTTCTTGAGTTAGAAATATCTGACAGACTTTAACTTTATTATAGTTTTTGTTAAACATTTAATTAGCCATCAAAATGTGAAAATCTTGTGTTGCACTACGGTTCGTGAGTAAGATTTTTTTTAAAATTAATCCCCCTTTTCTAACTAATCAGCTTATCGCCTGGTGCCAAAGACCTTTTGTGTCAAATTTGACCAAAATCGGTTTAGTGGCTTTTGAGTTATCGTGTCCTAGACACCCCAAAATAGTGTTGGAAGTCTTGAATTGAAAAAAATAGTCGGCAGTTCTTCATATTTATCTTACATTACACAATCAGTGGATGTCATCTGTGCCTAATAAAGAATTAATCAAAGAATGACGTTTTTCAATGGCATGGTTTCAATGAACTATCATAACTATTGTTTTAATGTTCTTGATCCTCTGACAGCAATTTAAGC
Source organism: Oxystoma pomonae (assembly GCA_963921995.1). Lineage (NCBI taxonomy): Eukaryota > Metazoa > Arthropoda > Insecta > Coleoptera > Brentidae > Oxystoma > Oxystoma pomonae. Next base: position 4,188,742 of record OY998170.1, on the reverse strand, counting down.
ATTTTCAGATCGAATTTTAGTATGCAGTTGACCTAAGACTCATTTCAATAATGATAGTATGTTATGCCCATTTTTTAAAAATTGTTTGCCATGAACTTCTTTAATTATGCACTTCACCTTTTTTCCATATGTTAGGTTTGTAAGTCGTACGCAGGGGGGGGCTTAGAGGCTCAATCCCCCCCCCCACTCAGAGCCTCTAAAAAAGACTCCTAAAGGTGATGATGATCTGATACTATGTTGTTACTCAAGCCCCCCCCCCAGGGACAATTTCTGCGTAGGACACTGTGTAACTGTTCTTGATTGTTTTACGATAATTGCAATGCATTTTAGCACTGGTATCGGTATCAGATGTTACATTATTTTTTTTAGAATATAAAGTATCATTTTGATTTAAATAATCTGTTTTAAAAACATTTTTTTGTCTTATATTTTCGTAATTTATTGTTTTGTGCATATATGTGTTTTTTTAGATCATGTTTATGACTGTCCTTGATACTTTACGATAATTGAGACTATTTTGCAAATTGCTTTACACATTCAGAGGCGGACACAGCCGATTTCGAAGGGGGGGGGCGGGGCTGTTTATAGTAGGTAGCAGGTAGGGTTCGATCAGTTTATACAGAAACAAAACTTATCCAAAAAATAACCTATGTCTTAAATGCGCGCGAAAATTTTCAGAAGATTATTTTAAAATTTCCATTTTTTAAACGTTCCATATGTTGTTTACAAAGATTTGTAAAAAAATTAAGCTAAATTCGTTTTGACAATCATTGAATATACATTCTTCAAAAATTTTGATATTTTTTTGCGTTTTTCATCATGATATAAAATAATTGGATTGGGATCTGGTATCAGTTCAAATTTCTTGGTAAAATTATGTCTGCGCCTTATATGTTACATTTTTCCTAGCGTTTTCGCCACACACATGAAGCCCTTGAATTTGATCTCGTTAGTGCAGGCCTAATGCGTCTTATTATCGTTTGCACAAAACCAATTAAAGCGGCCATCAAGGCCGCTTGAGTCAATACCAAATTAACCATTAACATTCTGCTATTTCCATAAAGTTGCATTTTTTTCGCATTAATTAATTGTCTGCCCAGGCACACACATACTTGCACTAATTGAACGAAGTTCCGTCAACAAAACGGGAATATTTTTGTAATACAGCGTGCATGAAAAAGAACTGTTTTTATAATCAACTCAAGTAACACAGCTTCGACAATATGAACTTTTTAAAGCCAAGTCAATGCTGCAAAAAACGTTAGTATAACCAGTGGTGCACCCAGGAATTGGTTTCGGGGGGGTTTTAAGGGTAAATAATAAAAAAAACTTAATCTGAAGTAAAAATCTGACCATAATTGATACAAGAAAACACGTGCTTACAAACGCTGACCTGGGCTCAAATTTAGAGGAAGAAGGAGTGTTAAATTTAAAATTGGTTATTTATTCAAAATCATGGTTCAATGCGCCGCAGGGAACATTTTTTGAGAAAATAACAGTTAAAATGCAATTTTTGACTTATAATTGGACTAAAATCGTAAATATTGATGGGGTTTTGAGAATTTGAGTTGTTTATTTACCCTTAATTTGTTTGTAAAAATACTAAAAAGCGGCGCAGGCGAAAATTTTTGCGAAAATGACACTTATACCATTTTTGACACCAAGGCAAAATGTTTTGATAAAATTACATTAAAAAAAACCATTTTGATGGCGATACAAATTGAAAACAAATAAAAATTTTTGCAATTTATGATTTTTTATTTTATACCCTATGTTTTATTTCTGCTGTTATTTGATTGTGCCAATTGCAAAAACCAGGCTTCTCGGGGGGGGGGGGGGGTAAACCCAAACACCACCCCCACTCCTCGGTGCGCCCCTGGTACAACTACCTATTAAAAAATAGCTATAGTTTCCTTTAAGGGTGAATTTGAATAAAAAATGCGCTTCTTTCAGTCAGTTAATCTAAAAAACTGTTAATCAAAGTTTAAAGCATTATCCCGGAACCATTCACGTTATTTTACATAATTTTACGTATCCTAAAAATGTTTAATTTACGGTAAAAATTATCGATTATTTTAAAAAACTAAATAAAAACATGATATATATATTTTTTTTTAAAAACCACGCGAATGGTCTGTGTACCAGAAGCCTCCGCTGTGCAAAATTTTGTGAATTTTTGATGTGCGGTTTATCTGTTTAACTAAGCGAACTGTTTTTAGGATTCAAATTTACTTTTAATCTGTAATTTTGCAAATATACCTAACAATATTCTAAAACATAACTTCAAAATAGCTGGAATCTTAAGTTTTCTCTTAAAATAAAACTGAAAAAAATACCAAGATGGCAACGGCAGTTATTTTTAATGCTGTTAAGTTGGTTAAACACCAATAATATTTATTTTCGGTGTCTTCCCTCTTCAGTCTTTTATGTTGGCAGACAATTTTGATTTAATTACTATTTCTAAACAACATTGCCTTCATGTGCAAAAATGCTGTATTTTCCAGACATTGTCAGAGGCAAAACATATTCCTCAAAATAGCTGTGACAACATTTTCATGACGTTTTTAAAACGTTGTGGCCGAAGGCAACATTATTATATTTTTTGCTGCGGAAACGTTATACCAGCTTATTTACAGCACCCTGTATTACTTGAGAAATCAAGGGTTGTTTGGTTACCGATGCAAAAACTTTTTTAACTAATGAGAAATAAATTCCCAATGTCCATAGTGGAGCTAATTATAAACTCCACTATGGACCACTGGGAATTTATTTCTCATTATGTTATCTAAAGGCGCAATTACACAGACGAACATGCTCAAACAAAAGCTCGTGCAAAAGATCTAAAATGTTTTGCGTGAACATTTTTGTGAGCTTTTCTTTGAACATTTTGTTCGGGTAAATTTTTGAGCAAATTATTGCTATCTGTTTTGGAAACATATTTTTAAAGATGAGAATAAATAAAATTTCACATCAGTGATCAGTAATCTCAATTCTTTAAAAAAATGGAACACCAACTTTTATTTCAAATTTTTGTGAAAAAAAGCCGACGGCAAGCGAAACATTATTCTTGGTTATCAGTTTTGTCACATGGATTAGGGTTACTTATAATATTTTTTTTCTTAGGGTTTTTCCCGGATTTTTTTGCCCGGGGGTTTTTTGGGATTTTCTTGTGAGTTTTTTTTATTTCCAAGGATTTGTTCCTAAATCCAAAAAAGAACCCAGCAAAATTTTTCTTTTCGAAAAAAATTTTTAGAGGCGTTTTTCAAATATCGGCAAAAAACTCAAAAATTGCACTTTTAAGCGGTAATCCGCGCCTCACGTTTATGAGGAGTGGTGCGGAGGGGATTTTTTTGAAACATATTTTTGTAACTTTACTTTACCCTTAGCTTTGATTGTTTTTTTTTAATTCCTCACACCAGATTTACCTAGTTAGTTTAAGGCCCCAACGGTTGCTTAAAAAAGCAAAAGGTTCATGAAAATGCTGGAGATAGATATTTACTGTCAATTTAATGTAATAATTAAGGTCGATTACTGACACTGAACAAACAATATGCAAATGAGCAAAATTCCGATTCAGAAGTCTAGTCTATTACTGCTAAATAATATTTTTTTAGACAAGGGCCGGGATCGTAGGGTTGTAAAAGTGGGTAATAAACGGGTATTATTTAGACCGAACGTGCTTTTGTTCATATATTTGAGATTTAATAAAATGTATATAGGTTTTTTAATTTGACTTAATTATTATTGTAAATAAGTGCCAATTATTATTTTTTTATTCTCGTTTTTTTACAACCCCAAAAAAAGTATACTGGCATATCCCCTATAAAAATCAGGTCAATCGAAGTTGCTTATGAGGTAAAATGTGAATTTCGACATCAAATCGTTTTTCCGTCGGAAAGCACTTAATTAAAAATACCTTGTTTTAAAACTTAGTCTTTCTATTTTCAGTTAAGTTCAATGAATTCCCATAAAACTATAAAATTTAAATTTGTAAGAAATTTTTATTACCATCATTTCTTCAAAGAAATTTTGCTCAACATTCTCTCCAAAATTTACGTGTGTTTTTTTGTAAGCGATTTTGCTCGAACATTTCTTTGAACAATTTGCTCAAGAGGCTCGTGTAAATGTTTGTCGGCATTTCAACATCAAAGGAAAGTTTGTCTGTGTAAATGCGCCTTAATGTTTTGCCGAGCATTTGTCCATGACTGGTTGATTTGATCGTTCGTATTATTCGTCTATAAAAACTTATGGCGTACTGAAGATCCCTAACAAGGGTGAAACACGTGTTTGCGTCTAGTCTCCAAGTCGCACCCGGTATGTATTCTTGTGGTAGTCCGGTGTATTTTGTAAAGTTCGTTTTTCTGCTATCGATTCTTCATAGTAAGCCCGACTGGTGGAGGGATTGTGTCTAAAACCAGTCAGTGGTAGAACTAGTGGAGGAGGCCAAAAATCCAATAGTTTTCTGTTATTTTTAAAAACTTTTTTTGGTCACGAGTGCAAGAAAAATTCTGGGGGCACGATTAGCATCCATCCTTTTTTCCATCTAAAAATACCAAATTTGAAACAGCCTGTATATCTAATTTCTTTTTTAGGAACTCCTCGGTCACACAGAAGACGCCCTCAACTCGACTTTGAACCACTTCTACTTCGTATCGGCTCACATCGTTTGCGACCAGCCCCAAGGCAAATGGGGGGTCCGAGAGGAAAAATTCACCTCTCTGTGTTACGCCGGACACCTACCCGGCTATACCATGAGTTACAACCACCACGGACTGGTGTTTTCTATCAATACTTTGAGCGCCAAGAATTTAAAATCGGGTAAAACTCGTAAGTATCTAGAATCTATAGGCCACAATGCCCGCTGGGCCATATTACCCGCTGGACCATATTACGCGCTGGGCCATATTCACCGCTGGGTCATATTTGTTCCCGCTACCCTATTAAAAAAAAATATGTGTTATTTTTTTGCAGCACGTCACTTCCTGACCCGAGCCCTCCTGACAGCCGAAAACTTCGTTCAGGCGCAGCGCATCCTGCGCGATTCGGGTTGCGGCGCGGGGGACGGATGTTCCGTCAACATGACGTTCCTGAAACAAGACGGCGACCGGATGTTCCACAACGCGGAAATGGCGCCCGCGACCGATAAGGCCAACGAATCGCAGCTAAATATTTTGACGGCCAGTCCCGGGGAGAACATTTTCCATTGCAATTCGTAAGATTTTTTTTAGCCATACATGTGTTTTAAAAACGAAAAAGGGGCTTTTTCACTTATTTAGGCTCTAATTTTCGAGGGGACAAACACTGGTCAAAATTCTTTGTTTTACAATGGATTAGACGCCTATAGCAAAATCAAAATCAAAATTAAAGTGTTTCCTTTTGAAAAAATGTGTTCCCTGAGATAACTTTTTTTCTAATAGCCGCAGAAGAACCTCAGAATCATTAATAAAAATTATTCAGTTCAAAAAGTATAGAGGGTGTGCGAAAAAGTTATTTTTTTTCTTTTATTTTTTTATCTATATATTTTAGCACTGTTGAATTCTCCAAAAAATAGCTTTTTAAAAATACAATATAGTATAGGTCTTCGATAGCCGATCACCCTGTACAGTAAAATTGTCTTTTTCAACTATGATTTTGTTCTTTTTTTTGTTTTGTATCTTGTTTGAGTTTGGTTTCATGTCGTAAGTTTGTCTGACTATAAAATCTATTTAAAAACTTGTAAAAAAATTGTTTTTACCAACTCATGGAAAACTATAAATGGTTATAGAAATCTATCAAATTCTGTGAGTTGGTCTGATCATAAAATATCCCAAAATCTCATGAAAAAACTTTTTTTACATACTCTTAAAACATTATAAAAGAACAAGGGTGAAATCCATAAAATGTTATGGAGTTGTTTTGATAATAAAATATCTCAGAAAACTCATAAAAAACATCGGTTTACATAATTCCATGGTACATTAAAAAGAAAAAGAATGTAATTATAGAAACCCATAAAAGTTGATGTGTCGGTTTGATTATAAAATCTCTTAGAAAATGGTGCTTTTATAAAACCATATAATATGTTAAAAAAATATCTGCACTTTTATAGACATTCATAAGTCTGTCTGATTATAGGATCAGATAAAAACACACATATGAAACTACATAAATTCTTACCAAAATCAAAGATATACCTCATAAATTATTACAAACTTTTATAATCCTAAAATGTTGCCTCACAAAAGCTTATAAACTTTATAAAAACTGATAAAAATCTGGTGTTTTTTATGAGGTTTAATGCGGTTTTTTTGGCAGGGTCAGCCTACATACCTTGCGCCAAAACCAAAAGACCAAATAAAAACAAATCCGTTATTATTAACTTCATATCGGTATTTCTACTAATTCTGATAAACTTTACTTGCCAAAAAATACATAATTTTTACGGCGATCAATTAATGCAGCCAGCTAATTATACTAAAAAGTAATTTCATTTTTACGATGCATTAAAGAACAAGTTGTATAATACCAGAGAGCATATAAATCTATATGCTCTCTGATAATACACTTTAATACACACTAAAAAGGTTAACGTGTTTTTCATGGTATTTTTACGTGTTATTTGATAAAAGAGCTAATAGGCAGTCGCACCCAAGCATTTAAGGAACCATTGACCGGCAAGTGATATTAAGAACGAGCTTTTGTAAGTGGAGTATACTTAAATTTAGCAAGACCCATTCTAAAGATCACTTAATTAGCTTGACTTACACTAATGAGTAAGAACTTATCCATAAACCCGGTGCAACTGGCCATAAAAAAATTGAAGGTTGCAAAGACCACAAAAAAATCAATTCGTAATAAATTTAAGTAAAAAATGCTTTAATTAAAGGCACTCAGAAGTTTAATATAATTTTTTAGCTTTTGATAGGTAACACAATAAGTTAGTTCCCGTTGAGTTTATTAGGTACAAAACGCGCTACTAAACTTGTGATAAGCGTCTTTTTATTATTATTTACTCCTATTTATTAGATATGATATAAAAAGCTATACTTTAATTGTTGTTTGATTAGTTTATACCGGGTGTAACAAGGGAGAGGTAGGGTGACTTAGCGTCTTTATTTTTAAGAATAGAATTCTGAAAATTTGGAATTTTACAGAACTGATAAAAGCACAAAATTGTGTCCTGTTGACATGTGTTAAAGTATCACAGTTTCCATAAAAACGAGGTTAACGTTAACGACGTTAAAGCTCTGTTTATGTCATTATGCCTGAAAACGTGAAGCCATTCTAAATACGTTTTGGTCATCCATATGTCATTTTGACAAGTTGGAAAAAAATCTATTTTTTTTTACAGTTTTTAAAGGAATCTTTAAAATGTGGGAAAAATTAATAGCTAAAAGTTTCATTTGCATTTTTCTACTTCAAGACCAATGAAAACCTTCTGGTACACTAACTTTTTCTGAAATGACATTTTCTAACACATCGGTTAGAGTTTTCCGATTTAACTTATGGTAAGAATTACTTGAGTACTAAAAGATAAAAATTTTAAACTAATTAAATTTTTAATAAGTAGGTATCACGTCACCGTTATCCAGAAAAAAGACACACTCTCTCTTGTCAGAATTCGAGATGACATGACTTAAGGTTGACGAATTAAAAATTGTCACTGTCTTTCTTTCTTGGTGACAGTGCCGTGTTCTCTACTTATTAAAAATTAAATAAGTTTACATATTTTACCTTTTATAACTTAAGCAATTTTTATTGTAACTTAAATTAAAAATTCAATATGATGTGTAAGAAAATGTTGTTTCAGAAAAAGTAAATATACCAAAGGGTTTTCATTCATCTGAAGTAGAAAAATGTAAATAAAATTCATAAAATTTGCAAAAGAACCTGAGTTTTTTAACTTTCGTGTAGTAAACAAACTTTTTATATTCCACAGGGTGATCGGTTATAAGTGTTCCCTGAGATAACATTAATAAAAATTATCCAGTTCTCATGGAACACCCTATATATTTTGGCACTGTTGAATTTTCCAAAAAAATTGGTTTTTAAAAAAACATTATAGTATAGGTCTGCAAGCAATCGTTTTCGAGATATTTTAATTTGAATTAGATATTAATTAACTCGTATTATTGTATTATAATAAAACCTAAGTAATTTGTGACGCCCTGCTGTCAACACGCCGCTATGTTTATTTTTCACAGCCAACTATTTATTTGGAAAGTTGAGTCTAGTTTGACAGCTTCTTGATTGTTGTGATTATGCATATTATTATGTATGGCCTACTTTGGTTTAATTGTAATACTAACATATCTAATTCAAATTGAAATATCTCGGAAACGGTTACTTGCAGTATTTTTAAAAAGCTAATTTTCTGGAGAATTCGAAAATATCAAAATATACAGGGTTCCTAAGCAAATCCTTAGGGGGCCAAGCAGCCGTGTATAAGACGCAGTCAAACGGAAAAGCACATTAGGCAGAAAAGGATGGGCATGGGGCGATGTTGTCACTACATCTTACACGTAGTAAATCCATTCCAGGTTGTTGTTTTCTAATGTTTTCCATTTTCATACCTTTAGGACTGGAATAAAAATTGTTTTTGCTCGACTTTAATACCAAACTGATGAAAGATATCGTAAAAAAAATATTTTTCGGCTTTTCATTTTGTAACCATTGTCCTTACGCACTGTTTACAGGCTGGGGAGCGTTCATACACGGCCGGAGAAATCGACTGAGATATTTCCGTAGAAACTTTATCAAGCAAATAGGACGGGTTGACGCCTTCGAACGTCCAACCCGGGTTTTACACTTTGATTCGAAATCAAAAAGGAGGAACAGTCAGATGTGGGGCCGTGCACAAATTACGTAACGGTGATTTTACCAATTTTTGACCCCCTCCCTATGTAATGTTTTGCAACGGTTTGGCACGCCACTCCACTAAAAAAAAAAAAAAAACTTAACTTATTTTCATTCCAAATTTTCTTAGTTTCACACAAATGCAAACGCCGTCGAAAACCCCCCTCCCCCTACGTAACGTTTTGTAACCCCCCTCCCCCTATGACCATTACGTAATTTGTGCACGGCCCCTGTAGTTTCAGTGGAGGAGGGCGAGAAAATTGATATTTTTTTCTGAAAAATTATACTCTTTAGACCTATTTCTTTGCGTTCCCGAAATTACGTAATTTTTGAAAAAAAAATTGTAAGCGGCGCCATTTTTATTTCGTGCTTTATTTTTCTAACATTTTTGCGTTCGGCTAATTTAATTGAAAAATTTTTGTCTGCGGCGCTATTTATCTTCTCACTCGAAACCAAGATCCCCGTTTTAGGAAAACTGATCCCGTCTCTGTTTCTAAATTTTTTCGAATAAAAGTAGAGTATGACCATGGGGGAAATAATTTTTTTCTACGGTATGACGAAAATTTCGAGAAAGTTGAAGAAAAAAATAAAAAAAGTGGCAGAGCTCAAGTTTTTCGTAAAAAAAACGTTTTTTGTAAAGAAACAGAGCAAAATAAATCTTTTCACCCGTTTTTGGGTGTTACAAATATTGGCAGCCCCTTATTTTTCGCTTTTACCCTCTCGCTAGTTTTGAAGAATTGGTTCGCTACATGTTTCGAGATCATGTCATAAAACACCTCGAAAATATCAAATGTAGTGTAGGGCCAGCTTTATTTAAAATCAATAATATCGCAAGCAAAAAGCTCTGCAGGAAAAACAGCGCCGTTTATTGTCACTAGTAGAACAGAATGGAAAGAAATTTAATTAAAAGCGAAGATATTTCTTTCTAATGTTAACAACCTCACGAGTTTATCGCTCAGTATCGTAAATAATGGACCATGCCGCCTCCTTTAAGCAAGAAAAAGCTGTGGTTTGGACTTGAAAACATCTAATTTTCAATTAGATTAGATGTGTGGCCGCCATCTAGCGGAGTTTGCAGACATCTTGTCAACGGGTATTATTACAACTCACGAAAGTAAATTGTTTTTACTTTCGTGTTGCAACTATGATTTATGCTCACAATGAAAGAGTGGCGACAATTTTTTCTCATGAAAGCAGTCCGGAGATAATAACAAACTGGCACCATTGCTCAATATACCTGTTTCTTTTGTGCGCGCAGAACTTTCTATGCCATTTCTGTTTGATTTATTGAAATCCAGCCCTAAGGAAAATCTTAGGAACCCTGTATAAGGTGTTCCATATGAAAAAAAAACTTTTTGCCACACCCTGTATACCATTTGAACTGATTAATTTTTATTAATGATTTTGAGGTCCCTATAAAATATCCTTTTCCTTGGTTTTTGTTTGGTTTTTTGCCGCTATTAGAAAAAGTTATCTCAGGGAACACTTATAACCGATCACCCTGTACAATTTTCAGCTACCTACGAATGGGCACCGAGGAATGCAATAAGGACATGACCGACAGCAGCGTGGCGCGGCTGGGCACGTTTCAGCGATACAGAAAGCCCAAAGACGAGAGGGACGTCAAGGAAATGCTCAGCGACAGAAGCCATTCGGTCCACAACGTTTTTCGGGACGGCAAAGATGATCATGTTAAAACAATCGCTGTTGGTAAGTTTTACCCATATAACTATGAGCTAATATAACGGCCCTCCCCTTGCTTTTCCCGAGAAAAATGCGTACCGATAATAACTCTCCCAATCAAGTTGGCCTGGAAAAAAACCATAAACGAGGAGTGTAATGGGCATGCCCGTCGATTGCGTCAGTAGTGAAACCAACTGACAAACATCTGACAGCAAAAATGTAGGTTTCTGTAATGTAAAACTTTTCGACAATGCCTAGTTTTGCGGTTGGAGATGTTTTATCCATAATACTTATAATGAATTCAATTAAATAAAATCAAAGTTTTAGGACAGATGATGTCGTTGTCACTCACTCAAATTAATACCTTGTCATTAAATTATCGTAGGGTCACTACGACACCAGGCACGGATTTGTTAGTGCATGCGCAGTAGATTTTTGGTTTATGGCCTGGTGGCCCAAACAGTTTCAAAGCCAACCGCGATTTTGAATTTTTTTCTTTGTTTTTCAAAGTTATTTTCGTTACACATTTTGTTAAACATTTTCGGCCGTTATAGTATTTCATAGTTATATGGTTTTACCCAGTGGTTCCCAAACTTTTTCAGTTTGCGGCGCACTTACAGGTTTAGTATTTTGTCAGGGCGCCCCTACTGGCAATATGCATATATAGGCTTAATTAATAGCGGATGCGGCGCCGGCGTTGCCAAACGTAACTCAAATTCTACCTTATCAGGAGCGCCTGGCGGCGCCCCTGGTTTCTTCTCGCGGCGCACACTTTGGGAACCACTGGTTTTACCCATATAATTATACAGGATTCTGATGTTCTTGTCTAGGGTGTCGAAATAGCGTGTATTGAAAAAGAAGCACAATGGCTAGTAAATGAGTGCGAAAGAGATTACGCTCACCCGATTGTCATGTATTGTAGGAGCTTTCCTACACTTTCATACACCTGGTCCGGGGGCAATCGGGTGAGGTTCGGTTGTGGTCGGATAGGTTTCGGATAACTCGTGATCACTTCAAAGCCTATTATTGGTCAAATTCAAGAATAAGCCCCCATATGTGAAGACAAGTGGGCGGTGGCTATGCGGAACCTGAATTCCGATACTCCAATCGAAGTCGCTCAGTTTCCTTGGGCCTACCAAATTACGTGACCTTGGCGTTTCAGAATTCCGGCAGAATCTCGCTTATAAAGAAAAAAACCATAACTTTTTTGTTATCAGATAATAGGAATTATAAAAATCTACAACCGTATCCAAAGGATTTTTCAAAATTTTTTATTTTTTTTTTCAAAAAATTAAAAAATCCAAAAATTGTTGTTACAGATTTCTGTATTATCGACGAGGCTAAAGAAAAAGCCAGATAAGATGTTTATTTTATTTCGGGAATGAGAAAGTACAGCAAAGAACTGTCTGGATGCGGTTGTGAGGAATTCAAAAATAAACATTCCTGCCAAATTGTCTCGTTTTCGATATTCGGCCCGGTAAAGATTGGCCCAAAAACCACCCAAAAGATCTTTTAAGTGCTGTTTGCTTGACAACGTTACCTAGCCGGCATCTCTCTTCAGTACATCTGAATTGAATAACGTTCTTACTCAATTTCGGCACCCTATAGACGAGAAAAGAAACCCTGTATAAGCCAAAGATGCGAGAAAATCGTCCCGCCAACAGTTCACGTCGAAATGCCATGACTTCGAGAACCATCCAATGAATGTTCGATCTGAGCAGAGACAAAAGCGATATTTGCAAAAGTTTCACTGCACTGTAAAAATGCATTTCTTTTTTTTTCTAATGATAAACAAAGATCTAAAATAGTCGAATCAACCAGTTCTCGAATGCAGCACGACGCGCACGCACATCCCAAGAAGTGGCGCGACGTTGAAAATCATGGAGCTGATGTGAGCGTTTTCATACCATTTTTTTACAGATAAAAATTATAATTATTATTTTAATTTCTTAAAAAGAAAACATCAAATCTAGTTATTTTTTGAAAACCGAAAAGAACAGTAGTCAGTAAAAAAAAAAAAAAAAAAAAAAAAAAAAAAAAAAAAAAAAAAAAAAAAAAAAAAAAAAAAAAAAAAAAAAAAAGGCGCGCGCACCCGACACGACGCGGACAGACTCGGTTTGAGTCAAGGTCGCATGTGTTTTTGATGATGCTAACGTTGTTAGAGAAACGCGCGTCGAGTGCAAAAAAGTATAGTTTTGGTTTGTGGAAAACAATCACAACTTTGTTGTAATTTTTTATGTTGATATGCTTATTTTTGTTTTGTTATTTCAGGTATTTTTAACTGCAAGGAGAGAACATGGTCTCTTTATGCCGACTCGCCAAAAGAACATGAACCACTTATTGTCTTACCTATAGTATTAAAAAACTAAAATAAATTTAAAGCATGCAACATTTTTTGGAAGTACTGAAAAATGTTTTTATGGCGTAGACTGTAGGTAGAAAAAAATATAAAAAAAATTGCCTTTTCTGGGATTTTAACCCAGAAACTCTAAAATACCAGCCTAGCACCCTACCAATTCCGCTATCTGGGGGCATAGGTTTCAACCGGCTGTTTAGCAAAATTGGTAGAAGGTTGAAAATTTTAAAGGTTCAAATCCTGGCCGATGCAGTGAAAATGCCTACTATCTCACCCTTTACTCTTTAAAAACATTTTCAGTAAATATAATTAGGGTACAAAGGTCTAATTGCTAGTTTTTAGTTTGAAGTTTGATGGCAAATATAATAGTGATAAAAATAAGTAATATATATTATAATGTACCTTGTGAGAAATAATTTGTTTTGATTTTTTGTTCCTGGTAAATTTTGAAAAATTTACTAAAAAGGATTGTGTCTCTCTATTTAAAGGAAATTTTTAAACACAATATTTTTTTTGTATTTTTATATTAACCATTAAAATACAATTTGCTTAAAAACAAAAATAATAACCCTTATGTACTTAAAATTTATATAATTTTTTGAATTATTTCTTAAGAAAGTTAGAGATAAATTTATAAATATGTGTTCACTAAGAGAAAAAAAAAAACATTTATTTGGATTACATACCACATGACCCTCCTGGACATCCGCCGGCACTGACAGTTGGTTTATTTAAGTCACCCATGGTTCTAAATTTGGGTCCTCCACCACCTCCACCTCCAGGTCTGTAAAATAAAAAAGAATCATATACATAATTTTAAAAAAATACTTGCCTTTTTAAGTTTTTTATATATTTTTTTAAATTTTTAAAACAATTATTTAAAGGAAAAAATTCAAAAATGTACGGTTCTATTGAAATTGAAGGTGCCAGAAAAATCAAGTTTCCCTTGACTGTTTTTTTTTAATTCTTTACAAAACAAATATTAAAGATGAGGCCACTGCTGCAAATATTTGAAAGAAAATGCACTTTAACTTGTTGGTAAAACTTACCCAAATGGCCTACCGCCACCGCCCCCACCACTGCTGCTGGACCCATAGTTCTGACCACCAGATCTTCCTCCTCTCCTTGTGGTTTCCATTCCGACTAGTGATTTAAAGCTGTAAAAATAACGAAGATTATGTCATTTACAACACCTTTCAATAAAACTCCAGTGAACCTGAAAATTTGTGTCATAAAGTTAAAAACAAGGGTACAGATTGGTTATTTAATCAAACAAAATTATTTATCTTTTCAGTATTTTCTGATAATCCTGCTATACTTATAACACAAAATTTTATCAGAAATGTAGAACATAGTGGGTGTATTGTAAACCTTGGTTGACTAATAAAGTGGGTACTTACAAAAATGAAATTCCAGCAAAAATCTCAAAAATTGTCCTGAATAGCCTGATGTGAATAGGTGGATTTTGGGAAACTGTCCCATCTGAAATTAAAAATATTATTATTTATTTAAATATCAAACTTTTAAGCATTAGATTTAAATCAAAATAAAACTTACCACTTTTAACATAAACCATCCTGACTAAAAAAAACACGTCAAGTTAATAATTTTTTTATGTTTATACATGTCAAAGTCAGCTGTTTTTCTCCGTAGTTCATTTGGATATCCAGGCGTCCAGTAAATATATAAGTTGGAAGCCAGAGTACAATTTCTCGATGTCCCTTCCTAGTGACTTTCATTGCGCAGTTGGCAGCACCAGTTGTCAGTTTTATTGAACGTCGTTTGTATGAATGTTCCTTCTGGCTATTTTTCTCGACTGTTTTTTGGAAAATTTCCTCTCTTTGGTGATTTTTAGTTAAAAATAACGTTTTAAATGAAGGTGTATTCATTGGTCTATTCTCAAAATTTAATTGATGATTTTTATTCGGACAAAAACGGCCTTAAAACAGTATCCATTCGGAAAATCAATCGAGGTCCTTTCGGCCGCCATCTTTGTTTTTCCTTTGCCCTTTTCTAGGCGTATTTATTTACTTTAATTAAAATGTGTTTTATTTAGATTTTAGTGTTATTATTGTTTATTTGAATTTAGGTCGACCTATAATTAAGGTAGGTTTATAGATTAATAACGTAGTTTCACTTATATTTTAGTTTTTATGTGAATGAAAAACCCTGACTAAAAGAAAAAAATGCTTTATCCCTTCTAATCCAGATTTTACACCACATACCATTTGCGTACTTTCCTCAAATCCTTTAATTTAACAAAAGTTGATCCAATATTGCATCAAAAATTAATAAGTCATTTCATGTTCAGATAGCATTTTTATGTAAGAAATAAGATAAACTAGTATTTTTTGCAGGAATAGCACCATGGCTTCCCATAAGGTATTTTATTTTCTTTATAAACCAAGCTTTTTTGCTGAAAATATATGGTTTATAGGCATCCAAGAAAATAAGACTAACAGGTTTTGTTTTGTAAAATAATTAATAAATAAAATAATATCTTTTTTTTTCCAGTCAAAAATGGATAATGCTGTTGAGGTCATACCTATGCCAACAGCCATAAAAGATGAACCAGTTGACATTATAGATTTAGGTAAGTGTTTTTTTTAGAAGAAATTCAAGGCCCTTTTCTAAAGAGCGGTTTTAATGAAAGAAATTCAGTTCAATTTTATAAATATAGTTGCCTACCTTTTTTTAGTAATCCACCTAGAAAATTAAATCATTATTAATAAGTTGTTTTTTTAGATGACGAAAAGTCTCCAGAAGAAATAGTAAATGAATGGCATGAGAAAATAAGAAAAAAAATCAATCAACACATAAACTGCAAGGAAGAGGCTAACTTCATTCAAATGTTAGAGTGGTACCTAAAGTAAGTTTATTCTTTATAAAAAAATTAAATGCAATATTTATTAGTTTCTAAGATTTGGGGTTTCCAGAAAAGCTCCAGGACAATGGTATTCTATTTCTATGACAAGTATTTTGTTATTTTTGAAAATATTTTAAAAAAATCAGTACTAGTTTTTTCTTCATTATCTTTTTAAAATGTTAACTTTATATTATTTTACAAATAAAATTTTTAGTGAGCTTAAAGTAGCAACAAAAGATATTGAGGACTTAACCAACCTTGAAAATGTTATGCTACGACAAATTAAAATCATAGAAATGTCCTACAAAAGACTAAAAACGTACCATACAACCAATGACATGAATTACCTACAAATCATGGAAGAAGTTTTAACTTATTATTGTGACTCTGTTATGAAGAACATTACTAAGAAGAAGAAAGAAGTGAATAAACATGTTTACAAGAAATGTAAAGCTCAGGTGAGACATCGAAACTGTTTTCATGATCACCAAATTAAAACAAAATTATGATTGTTTTCCACAAAACCACAACTACACTTTTTTGCACTCGACGTGCGTTTCGCTAACAACGTTAGCATCATCAGGAGACGATAAACAATGAACTAAATTAATCTACACTCTATCTTATATACAATCCTTTAGTGGGCGGAGATAAGACTAATAATTTGTGATTGATCACGATTTTTAATCCTATCTCCCCTCAACCAAAGAATAAAGTGTACTAAACGGGATGGGTCCTCTATCTTTATTTAAACTATTTCTGGATTTAATGATTTCCATACTTTTATATGCATTCAAAAGTCTTTTGTTTGGTACACTTTTTAGAAGTTTTAGGTTATTTAATGTGAATCTATGATTGTTTTCAAAAGCATGCTCGGCCACACTTGACTTTTCTGTTCTTCCGTATTTTAAGTGTGCTAAGTGTTCTTTAAAACGTGTTTGAATAGAGCGTCTCATTTGGAAGCTTACTAGGAAATCCCAAGGATAAAACTACAGTTCTAGAAAAAAGTGGAATTTACGAAATTAGTTGCATGGATTGTGACAAAAAATATGTTGGCCAAATGAGACGCTCTATTCAAACACGTTTTAAAGAACACTTAGCACACTTAAAATATGGAAGAACAGAAAAGTCAAATGTGGCCGAGCATGCTTTTGAAAACAATCATAGATTCACATTAGATAACCTAAAACTTCTAAAAAGTGTACCAAACAAAAGACTTTTGAATGCATATGAAAGTATGGAAATCATTAAATCCAGAAATAGTTTAAATAAAGATAGAGGACCCATCCCGTTTAGTACACTTTATTCTTTGGTTGAGGGGAGGTAGGATTAAATATCGTGATCAATCACAAATTATTATTCTTATCTCCGCCCACTAAAGGATTGTATATAAGATAGAGCGTAGATTAATTTAGTTCATTGTTTATCGTCTCCTGATGATGCTAACATTGTTAGCGAAACGCGCGTCGAGTGCAAAAAAAGTGTAGTTTTGGTTTTGTGGAAAACAATCATAATTTTGTTTTAGTGCAACCAAAGGTTCCAAATTCCCAACATAACCAAATTAAAAGATAAAATTTTGCACCAAGTTTTTGATATTTAAAAAAATGATCCAATAAAAATGAAAAAAAAACCAAGTCCAAATATTTTTTTAGATTTGTAGAAGATTCAAATGCCTACTGGTGAGTAGCCTGTTAGAAAATCAGCAGTCAGTCTTACATGTATTGATTAATATGAGGTTGGAGCCAGAAGAAGCTACATACAAAGAAATTGTTAACCATTGCTATAGGTAGGATACAAATATGTAATTTCTTGATGTTTTCAATGAAAAAATAACTACCTTATTAAAATGGTTTTTGAAAGACATTTACAACAACTTTTCTAGCTTTTTTATGTTATGTAGTTTTCAAGATAAAGTGTCTTGAAATTTTGTTTGTAGTTTCAGGGCCCGTATTCGACACATATTTTCATATGTTTTACTTACTTCTTAAAATGTTCATATTTTTTGACAAAAAAATAATATTTTATTCATGAAGTAGAGTTACTCCTTTTTGGTCTTCAAATTTTTTTAGTCGGCCGAGTTTTATGGTTGTGGCCTGTGGCCGTGACTATTTTTTTCTACTCCTTGACTGTTTTACTTTAGCTTTGCAGATGTTTTTTGTTAAAGATACCTAATACTTTTTTAGTGAAACTTGTTTTTTAATTTTTTATTGTTCCTTTGGTGCAATAAACCCTTATAATAATTAATATATATAGGTATGTTAAAGTAACACTTCCCTTGATCCAGAAAATAAAAAAGAAAACACTACCTGTACACACATGTAGGTCCTTAAATGAATTACATATTTATTTACGTTTTCATTTTAAATATCTGACTATAATCCGTCAAAACCCAAAACTTTTCGGTATATGTATAAAATTAAATCCAAAAATTTGTTTTGTCTACCCTAAGAAATCTTGCTTCTGGGATGTATCTGGACTTCCAGATTGTATCCATACTTTTCTAGGGTGTAGGGGTAGTATTTACTAGCCAGGCTAGGTATATTCGGACTTTTCCATGGTGTATCCAGACATTTCCAGAGTGTATTCAGATTTTCCTGGTTGTATTCAGACTTTTCCGGGCTGTATCCAGGATTTTTCAGAGTGCATCCAGACTTCCATGGTGTATCCAGACCTTCTGATTGTATCCAGACTTTCGGGGTTTATCTAGATTTCCATGGTGTATCCAGAGCTTTCCTGGTTGTATCCAGACTTTTCCAGGATGTATCCAGACTTCAGGGTGCATACAGGCAAAAATAATAACCCTTATTTACTTAAAATTAATAATCTATAATTTTTTGCATTCTCTCTTAAGAAAGTTAGAGATAAATTTATAAATATGTGTTTACTAAGAGAAAAAAAAAAACATTTATTTGGATTAGATACCACAATACCCTCCTAGACATCTGCCAGCAGTGACAGTCAGTTTATTTAGGTCACGCATGGTTCGAAATTTGGGTCCTCCACCACCTCCACCTCCAGGTCTGTAAAATAAAAAAAATCATATAATTAAAAAAAAATACTTACCTTTTTAAGTTTTTTGTATATTTTTTTTTTAATTTTTAAAACGATTATTTAGAGGAAAAAATGCAAAAATGTACTGTTCTATTGAAATATATTTTTTTTTTAAATCTTTCCAAAACAAATATCGCCACAACTGCAAATATTTAAAAGACAAATGCACTTTAACTTGTCGGTAAAACTTACCCAAATGGCCTACCGCCGTCGCCACTTCCCCCACCAGGATTTTTCAGAGTGCATCCAGACTTCCAGGGTGTATCCAGACCTTCTGATTGTATCCAGACTTTCGGGGTATATCTAGATTTCCAGGGTGTACCCAAGCTTTTTCAGGGTGTATCCAGAGCTTTCCAGGATGTATCTAGACTTTTTCAGTGTGCATACAGGCTTTTTCAGGGGTTTCCAGAGTTGTCCAAGGTATTTCCAAACTTTTCCATGGGGTATCCAGACTTTCAGGTTGTATCCAGACTTTTCCAGGGTGTATCCGACTTTTCCAGGGTAAATCCGGACTATTCCATGGCTGATCCAGGTTTTTTTGGGTGTATCCAGACTTCTGGTTTAAGCAGATTTTCCCGGGGTGCATCCAGGCTTTCTCAGAGATTATCCAGACTTTTATAGGGTATACCCAGACTTCCGAGGTGTATACTATCTGTTTTAGAGAGTATCCAGGCTTTTTCAGGGTGTATTCAGACTTTCTGGTTGTATCCAACTTTTCCAGGGTGTATCCAAACTTTTTCAAGGTGTGTCCAGACTTCCGAGTATATCCGGGCTTTTCCAGGGTACATCCAGACTTTTTCAGAGTGTATCCAGACTTTTACAGGGTATACCCAGACCTCCGGGGTGTATACTGGCTTTTTTAGAGTGTATTAGCACTTCCTGGGTAGGGAGTAAATGTTTTCAAAAATTTTAGCGCCAATAAACTAAGTTTTTTATAAGCTTTCCAACGAGGTTTTACAATGTAGGAAAGAAATTATTTTTTTTTTTTTTATAGGGTACTTTCGTCATTTGAGTAAAATTAATTTCCCTTTCACCATCCAAGAAAAACAGTTTTATTGTAACATCTCTGGGAAAATTGCAAGGATTTTTGATTAATATTTGAAAAAATAAATAATTCGCGCTTGGTGGAAGTTTCATATTTTTTTCATAAAAAAGACAAATTTTTCATATTTTATTCATAAAAAAAAGATTCAAATGCATATTGTCATAATATTTCCGTATATGCATATTGTCATAGGTCGCTGCGGGCCCTTTAGTTTAGCATAATAATTTATTTTAGCTATTTCCTCACGCGAGAAAAACAAGAGAGATCAGAGGAAAATTACTGCCGCTGTTACATAATGATTGAAAGATGGAAAACTGTCAGAAAACAGGTTGAACATGAACTTCTGGACAAGTGTCTTTATACAATGTTTGGTATAGAGAGTGAGGAAGAGATAAGGCAGTTCAGCGAGTTAGTTTTTTTTATTTCTTTTCATAATAAATAATTTATATTTTAGAAGTTTTTTTCTTATTGTGAACTACACAATTGATTATAATAAGTAAAATAAATTATGGGAAAAATTATGTATCCATTCCACGAGAAAAGTGCATTATTTTGCCTACAGCCCAGACTGAATTTTCTTTTTAGATCCACAGAAAAAATACTAAAAGCCTCGGTAAACAACACTAGAGGGATGATAAGGAACTATTTTAACTATATCAGAACATCTGAAATTTGTCGTGATATGGATGAAATCATGTTAATCGACTCTAATTTAAGTCATGTTGGTTCAATTGCATCTGCGGAAGAGTGGGTAAGGAAATAAAATCATAGTAAACTAGTCAACATATCTAATCTGGCACCTTAAAATTGGTCCATTTTTCCCTATATAATGTAGTAAAAGACCCTGACCAAAAATCAACTGGTGTGCCTGGCTTCATTCTTGCCTGAGGGTTCAGCACACAAGTGTAAAGGTGGGAGACAAATAATTATCTCGCTAATTGTTAATATTTTGAACTTGAAACAAAACTGTATATGGATCGTTCTTGAAAAAAGGTAACATTTCAAGTGGTAATTTAAAAAAAAAAACAAATTAGTCTTCTTTGAATTTTGGTATTTATTAAATATATATGACCGAGATAACAATTCACTAGTTCTTGAGTTATTTTTGAGTTTGTGAATTCAACTGCTAACACAGGTGATAGCCAGCTAACACCAGTTATACTTATTTTATTAAAATCAAGAATCTTTATAGCTGGGTTGTTCTTGAAAAATTGGAACATTTGGTGTAATAGTTTTTAAAAAAAGAAAAATTGGTTTACCACTTTTTAAGTAAATATAATATATTTTGCTATATAATATATAATATGCCCTTACTTGATTTCTTCTTTTCTCTCTTTTGTCTATTTCCTTTTTCATTTCTGCTGCTTTTGCCAAAGGCTTTCTTTCTAGTTTTTTCCATTTTTTTTTTAAATTATTGATTTTTTTAATTACAAACGAAAAATTTCACAGGTGTTATCCATAAAATATTCTGAAAGATCACACCAGTGATGTTCACACTAGTGACATATTTAGCCAAATGTCTAAATAACAAAAGAAAAATAAATTATTACTTTTGTATTTTAGTGTTAGCAAAATGCCTACTTTTCATACTTAAATCACAATATCTTACAATTTACTCCTTATATATATAAAAACACGTTTGACATTTATCTCGGCCAAAACGTTAATACGGTTTTAAAAATCCCAAAATTTCACAAAAACTAAATCATGTAACACATTTCAGGTTACACTCCTAAACTGTGTCTTCCGTTCTTCTCCATTTTCAGGTAAATGAGTTGGGTGTTGTATGCAGTGATGCCAGATTTAAAAAAGATCTGTGACTGCATATGATCACACGAGTGACACCAAAATCAATTACACGTGTTTTATGTTGTTTTTTGATAAAGACAAAAAACTATATGAAGGTATTTTTTTTAGAATTTAAATTTTTGAGTTTTTATCTATCTAAATCATTATCTTAATACATTTTATGATCCTAAAGTGTTTTTTTGTTATATCTGAATCTATTAACTTTGAAAATTACAGATCACCCCACGTGACATGTCATATGGTGTGAACAACTTTTCTTCCATGGAGACATTTCTTGGAGAGTTCATTACTGGTGGATAATGTTAGCCTTTGAGTACACTAATTATCCTCCTACTTTTTTTTTCAAAAGGATAAGTGGTTTTAAATTTACAAACCAATTACATGCAATGTTACCTTTTTTCAAGAAAGACCCATATATATAAAAATATTTTCAACTAACTACTTTTTAAATATGTACCCCTAATCATCTTTAAAACTGTATTATGTAGTAAGTTACTCAAAATTTTTGAAATAGTGTTCTGGGGTGCGCATAATTTATCGAAAAGTGCATTACAAAAATTATAATAAAGTACAGGTTCATAACAGTACTACATAAAAACAATAAATATGCAAAATTACTATCACAAAATCGACCGAACATGACGGCGTGGCGTTTCGATGCATTTGTCGCTGCTACGCGCGCATACTTGTACAATACATGTACAGTAGTTTACTGCTGTGAATACTTTTAGACATAGAACGACAAATGCATCGAGACGCGCCACCTGCTTGTACGCCTCCGGTTAATGTATTATTCGCGAATGCACAATCAATTTAGCAAAAATTGTCTGATAAACACCGGGAGAAATTCCTGGTATTATTATAAACGGGTCTTATAAATTTCGAATTTGTTATTGAATGGGTTTGAAGAAATAAGGTTCAGATAAAAAAATTGGTTTAACAAATTGCAGTGTTTGTGGTTAAAAATTTTATTAAATACCGTAGGCGTTCCATGAGCTTCTACTCTATTAACTAGATTTTCATGCATAAAAAATTATTTGATAAGCGAAATTATTTTTAGGAGGCCACCCTCCTAGACGATTCCTCATCGTCTTCCACCACATTTGACAGTTGGCGAATCGAATTCGAAAAAGCGTCGCTAGCGTCGGAAAATGACGTACCTGTCAAACAGGAAGCTGACGCGGACGACGACTGCATGTTCGTATCCAGTAGTCTGGGTGACGTCAATTTGAGCAAGTCGGTTTTAGTCAGAGAGCTGTGCGACGACGAGCATATAGCGGAGATTTGGTACCATGTTAAGGTGAGTCCATTGACATCTCAATTTCAAAAAGGCAAACAAGGGGCATAATGGGCACCCAGGGCGTAACAAACACACGCTTTTTTGGCTAGTCTCGAAATAATAAATCCCCAACAAATATTCGTACCTTTCAGCGTCACATCTACTTCTCTACCTTAGTTCAGCTAGTGAAAAATATTTCCAATTAGTTTTTAAAGCATATGATTGGATCTTTTTCATTATTTTATATTAAGGTGACTCCATTGACACAGGCGACCCTTTGTGGCTAACTCATTCCACCTTTGTTAGATATTTTAGCACATTTAAGAAATGATTATGGCAACAAATCTACAGTTGAGACTATATCATACTCCAACCCACCCCCCCTACCTACTTTTCCAAAAATATTTTGCAATAAACTTTTTATTTAAATTTCATTCATGATATTTTTCGCCGACGCCGTCATTTTAGATATCAGGGATAAAAGGACACTTTTGTCACCTGATATCTAATACTATTGCACTTTTTATTTCTGTTTCAAACAAGTCCTTTTCAGTTAATTTTTAATCCCTAGTAGTATAGATCTTGAATTTGATTTTTGTCATAGGAGGACACTGGACAACCAACAAGAAATCATTCAGATGCTCAAATACCACGGGCTAAAACTAGGAACACAGAAAAACTTATAAATTTCAATAGTAGAATAGATAATTCACAACCTGAAAATACTCTAAACAACACAACATCACATTCCAATGTTCCTTCTAAAAATTCCTCAGGAAATAATAGTAGTCAAAATTTGGAAAACTCAAATGAAATTAGTCCAGCAACTATGGTTAAACCTACATCACAAACTGAACCAGTGGATACTAATTCCAATGTTTCTTCTAAAAATTCCTCAGGAAATAATAGAAGTCAAAATTTAGAAAACTCAAATAAAATTAGTCCAGCAACTATGGTTAAACCTACATCACAAACTGAACCAATGGATACTAATTCCAATGTTTCTTCTAAAAATTTCTCTGGAAAGAATAGTAGTCAAAATTTAGAAAGCTCAAATGAATTTAATCCAGTAACTACAGTTAAACCTATATCACAAACTGAAGTAATTGATACTAACTCCAATGTTTCTCCTAAAAATTTCTCTGGAAATAATAGTAGTCAAAATTTGGAAAACTCAAATGAAATTAGTCCAGCAACTATGGTTAAACCTACATCACAAACTGAACCAATGGATACTAATTCCAATGTTTCTTCTAAAAATTCCTCAGGAAATAATAGAAGTCAAAATTTAGAAAACTCTAATGAAATTAATCCAGTAACTACAGTTAAACCTACATCACAAACTGAACCAGTGGATACTAATTCCAATGTTTCTTCTAAAAATTCCTCAGGAAATAATAGAAGTCAAAATTTAGAAAACTCAAATAAAATTAGTCCAGCAACTATGGTTAAACCTACATCACAAACTGAACCAATGGATACTAATTCCAATGTTTCTTCTAAAAATTTCTCTGGAAAGAATAGTAGTCAAAATTTAGAAAGCTCAAATGAATTTAATCCAGTAACTACAGTTAACCCTACATCACAAACTGAACCAATGGATACCAGTGAAAATACTGAAACATCATGTACAAATTCAACAGGTTCTAGTCATCAGATATTAATTGAAAAATCTTCTCAAAGCTCAATAATCGCTAAAAAACAAAATGAGCCTCGTTTGGCATCTGCTGCTCAAAAAATCATTGATATTCCAAATAATTTAGAAGAAGTAGATAAAATTAATTTAGAAATTTCAAAAAATCTCGATCCTCTACCAAACAGTAGTGGTACTAATGTTGAAAAAGTTTTGGAAAATACTGCATTAAACAGTGAAAGTACCACGGAAAATGTGCCTTTAAAAGATGTAGCTGTAGATAAAGAATTAAGTCAAAAAGAATCTAGTTTTAATAGAGAAGAAATTAGCAATAGTGCAGCCATATTAGTTGTTCCTGCAAATAGTTTAAGTAAAAATAATAACGTTAGTAATACAAACAGCCAGGAAATTAGTGATGTTGTTTGCCCTGCTAGGACTAAAAAAGAAAAGGTAATCTCTGAAGTGCAAAAAATAACAGATTTGCCAGATGATCCCTTAGTTTTGGTCATAGACAAAAATCAAGGTACAGAGCTAGTAAGACTACTTGAAAGGGAACTGAAAAAGAATAATAAAGCAAAGTCTGAGGACTCAAACTTAGAAAAAGAAAAGTTGAATAGTGTCAAAAATGGAATAAATGAAAATGACAATGTGGATGTTGTTGTAGTGCCCCAGAATGCTTTTGCTTCAATACTTACGCCCCCTATGGATCAAAACGAGGACAATGGAAGGGATGGGACAATAGAAGGTTAGCATAAATTATTATCAACTAAATTTTGTGTCCAAAAACGGTACTTTTTAAAATAGATACTTTTGTCCCCGTTATATTTTGATGTATGTGTGTTTTTTTATCGAGTGATGTATCGCTGTTAACATCGGGTGGTTAGAAATAAGAAAGTTATAAGTGTGTTTGGTGAACCAAATTCAGTCAACCAAAAAAAATCTGCGACCTGTTCAGTTATGTGGACAAATAATTATCACACCTTAATAAACGTTTTTGTTTGGGATAAATCAGGCAGAGATCAAGACACCAACAACACCAAAGAAATCACAGCCTCTCACTACTACTCAAGCTTCGCTCTATCGCAAGAAGACATCGACATGGACAATCAACCTGCCTATCAATATGCAACCATATCTCGAGAACAACCTAACGTCACTTTTGAGCAGGTGGTGGTGTCTGAGGTTGTGTCGAATCAGATTATTGAGGCTGAGGTGACTGATTGCAAGGTGGGTAACGAAAAAATCATGTACGTTCTAAAATAAGAATCTTTTTTTTATTTTGAAGGTTTTTTATATTATTTGTAATGTAATTCGCTTATTTAGCAACGATTCAGGCTTGTTTTTGAATATTTTGCAATGAATTTTTTTCTGTATGCACAAAGGATCAATATAGTTAAAACAGTACCTTTTCTTAAACTTATTTTTGTAAAATTTACGTTTTTGTTAACATTGCGGTCTTATGGAAAAACGGTTTGTTTGCCCCCAGCAGACGTCAATATAACGTTAAAGTCTTGTGACCTATAATGGTCAATAGTAAACAAATCTTATATGCATTTCAAATCTTAATACTGAATTTTCAAGTGCCCTGTATAAAATTGCTGAATTTTGCAAGTTGAAAACGTCTAGGGCGAATTAAAATTTAAGATACAGTTTGCAGATGGATGCTAATTTTCTTTTTAAAGCATTTTCTAATAAATTAAAATATTGTATTTTCCCCCCTTTTTCATATTTGTCATTTCAGTTTATTAGATAGGTCCTTTCTATTCTAGGTTATCTTCGGTGAAGCAAATTATATCGCGACCACAACAGAGGGCTTTATCTCTGATATCGGCACTTACAACATAGTTATGCCAGATGCATCAGAAAACCCTGAGATGATTCAATCAGAGAATTCTAATGATATCTTGGAGAATACTGAAACGGCTGCATCTAAATTAGAAAACAATAAAGATACATCAGAGAATGTGGAATCAGCTATGTCAGAAGAAAGTTCCAATCCTAATGTCGAAACCCAAGATTCTGGATTCAGAAGCACCTCACAATCTAAGGAAGTGACCGATGCCACAGTAGATCGATCGATGGATGTATCGCCAACAGATTCTATGTTGTCGGAACCACTGTTAAAAGGTTTCAATTTAACAGAAGAAGAGAATTCTAATGTATTACAAATAAAAACAGTTGCAGCTGATAGTAACACAACTACACAGGATTCAGTTGCTGAAATGGCAGCCGATACCTGTCAAAAATCGGAGAGTGGTTTTGAGGAAAAGAAAATTACAAAGATTACTTTTACTGCGACTGAGAGAGTAAAAAGAACTGATATTGTGTAAGTATTTATAATTAATATTAATGCTTTTTAATTTTTTTGTATACATAGTTGTGCTTATTACTATTAGTAACAATCAGAAAGTTTTTAAGGTAGAAATTGCATACTTTTTTAGGGGATTAAATAACTTTGCCATACTCAACGTCTATCTCCTGTCTCACTACATTTTAGTTCTACTTTGCCTTCTGATATTTAATATTTTTCTATAGTTCTGGATGGTCTGATGTAACTGACACTCAAGATTTAGA
The DNA here is from genome assembly GCA_963921995.1 of Oxystoma pomonae. Taxonomy (NCBI): domain Eukaryota; kingdom Metazoa; phylum Arthropoda; class Insecta; order Coleoptera; family Brentidae; genus Oxystoma; species Oxystoma pomonae. The sequence continues at coordinate 4,161,611 of OY998170.1, read as the reverse complement.
AAACATCTTCTCAGGACCAGTTAATACCCAACTTAAACAAAACACCATCGAAAATCCAGACGAAAATTTTGATCTCTTCGAAAGTGATGAAAATTTAACTGCAATCAGTAAACCAATTGAAAAAGTACAAACAACTTCCACTAAACACTCAACAAATAGTAAAGAGGATAAAGCAGTGTCTCAAAATAAATTAACAGCAGAGAACAAAGAATTGACGTCTGACGCATCAATCCAGAAAAAATGTAAAAAAGTTGAAAAAAATTCTGATAATAATTTAAGTTCGGTAAATGATTCACCAAACAAAAATTCAATTATTCTTAAAAATATTTCCAAACCAAATGAAAAAGAATTAATACCTTACATAGAACTGCAGAAAATTCCTATTTTAACTGCACCACCCATACCATTTAACATTGATGCGCAAGAACCGATGGACACGTTACAAGAAAATATCTCGACTACCAAACAATCTGTGGAGGAACCACCGATACCTGCGGTACTTCCCAGTGAAAATAACCATGTGCCATCTACTGACGATGTCGGGTCACAACCGTCTGTTGTGAAACCGGTGATGCCACCTGGCGGAACTGACGGAGACTCGGACAATGGTGGTACTCGGCCAAACTCCCCTGAAATAGAGTCGCCCGCGTTTGAACCGTTGACGAAGGAACATATTTTAGGTGTGTATTGATATAAAACTTTTTCCTGCCTTATTATTTTAAGCCAAACATCCAAGCCACTTTGTTACTTGTATACAGGTTGTCTTAACGAAAGCGAAACAGGCGTTTTCGAGTATTTATATTCATGCAGAAATTTATTTTTTTGTTCTGTAATTTGTGTGGTTTTTTTGCCTGCTAGTGGAAGAAATTAAAAATTGTCATATAGACTAATTAGTATGTTTTCACATCATACTCAATATGTCTTCTTTTTCTTTCATAGAGCATGTTCTCTGTTCCGAGAGTGTGTATAAAAGAACAAGATGCTTGATTTTCGATATATATTGAATACAATGTGAAAAAATTTTAGTATGGATTGGATTGTTCCTGATGCGAAAGACCCACCTGATTGGGTAAAGTCATATAACTATGAGATACTATAATGGCCCAAATGCTCCAAAATGTGTAACGAAAATAACTTTGAAAAACAAAGGGGAAAATTCAAGATCGTGGTTGGCTTTGAAACTGTTTGGGTCACCAGGCCATAAATCAAAACTACTGCGCATGCACTTACAAATCCATACCTGGCGCCGTAGTGACCTTACGATAATTTAATGACACTTTTTTCTAGGCCAACTTGATTGGGAGAATTATTATCGGTACGCATTTTCATCGGGAAAAGCAAGGGTAAGGCCGTTATAGTATCTCATAGTTATATGGGTAATGTGGATTAAGTCCGTAGCAAAAAATCGAAATCAGTTTTTCTGTGTCCTGGGTGATAAAAATAAGTCATGGGAACTGTCCAACATGGGCCGCCGGGCAGTAAAATCCCACTTTGAAGGATCCAAACACAAAAATAAAGTTGAACTTTTTCAAAAAACGCAAGAACTAAAAAGGGTTTGTTAAAAATATGACAACAAATAAGCAGCAAAACCATGAAGAGAGTGTGATGACAAACAAAAATAGTGAAGCTAGTACCTCAAAAAATTCTAATAATATTTGTGATACTCAGAAAAATTTATTTATGACAGATTTTATTCTAAAACAAGACGTTGTAGATATATTGTGGTGCTTAAATACTGTATTTTATAGTTTGGTGAAGGCGGTGGTAACTCTGGTGGTTTCTTCAAATAATAACATAACTAATCAAAGACTAAGAGACCAAATTTGAAAAAGTGTAACATGGACAAAAATATCAGGAGTTTTTTTTTAAATGGTCAGAGAAAACGTGGAAAAGTCAGGGAATTTCAAAATTGAAATCACTTTGAACCTTGTAAAATAACACTTTTGTAAAGGCATTAAAAGACCTTTAAAATAAGGTATCACAAGATTCCCACTCTTTCCTGACTGTCAGTAAAAATCAGCAAAAGTTATTAAATGACGAAAGTGGACCGTGAGGTCAGTAAATGTCACTAAATTCGCTGCTTTGGACCTTCATTTTATATAGTAAGAATAATAATAATCCTCAAAAAACACAACGCTGTGCGAAGCCTTCGATAATAACAGGTTATCTACTCCCGTTTGGCGTTGTGGAGGCATTTTGACAATTAACTTGTGTAATAACTGTCAACAGTGTCCAAAATGCCGGCTGCATATAACGAAAGGGATACTAAATCGGAATTCGATGGTTGGCCTGTATATAGGAGGTATGGCACTGCGTTATTTTTTCTATTAGTGGCCTTATTTATTTTGTTCTTTTTTTCTTATCCTCTGCTGTGCGTCCATTTCATGATTTTCATTTAATCCGATCATTCCAATTCATCTGTTTCATCAACAAAGCATGAGTTAGAAAGAGTGAGTGGCTTAAAGCCATTACTAATAAGAATTAAGAGGTTGGAATTTAATATCACAACAACAATTTTTTAATGGTTTTTGCGATTTGTTTTTTAACTTTCTTGTGAAAAACATACTTCCAAGACAGCTGGTAAACTGAATTTTCAGGTATGTTACCTTGCAGACGGTCGAACTCAATTTCGATGCCAAACATGCCGAACTACAAATAATTGCGCAATATAGGGAGAATGGCTGTAACAAGCCATATTAAATCAAAAATTCGCGGGAAAGCTCAAAATTACCAATCACAATGTATTAGGAAAGTTTTTAAAGTGGCAGAACAGTAACCTTAACAACACTCCAACTCCGTCTGCCGCCACTGATGGTTTATACCACAGAACGGTGTGTTTTAATTTAAAAAGTCAGTGAAAAAAATTATATGTGGACCTGGAAAGCCAGTAAATTTAAAATGAAAATATTAGTGGGAACCCTGTATCACACAGCACTTTCCCCATTTAAATTCTGGTGGGTAAACTCACCCCTTTATAATAAGTTACCTCTTGACATTAGACAAGTTGCCTCTATTAAACAGTTCAGAAAAAAGCTGAAAAAAAATATTGTTGGGTTACTTACTACTCCTGAGCTGGATTTTATTATAGTGATTTTAGCTAGGTGAATATTCAATTGTACCTGTATTCAATGTTTATATTTAGTAGTAGTAGTATAGGGACGCCCCGTGGGCCTGGCAATTAGGCCTCTTCATGGGCCCTTTCTGCCATACCCCGTTCCTTATCCCTATGCCCCTACTTCCACTGCAACTCTCTCTCCGGGCCTCCGTGTCTTTACGAAGTTATGAATTATATGGGTAAAGTGGATTAAGGCAGTAGCAAAAAATCGAAATCAGTTTTTCTGTGTCCTGTGTGATAAAAATAAGCCATGGGAACTGTCCAACATGAAGGATCCAAACACAAAAATAAAGTTGAACTTTTTCAAAAAACGCAAGAACTAAAAAGGGTTTGTTAAAAATATGACAACAAATAAGCAGCAAAACCATGAAGAGAGTGTGATGACAAACAAAAGTAATGAAGCTAGTACCTCAAAAAATTCTAATAATATTTGTGATACTCAGAAAAATTTATTTATGACAGATTTTATTCTAAAACAAGACGTTGTAGATGCCGATATATTGAGGTGCTTAAATACTGTATTTTATAGTTTGGTGAAGGCGGTGGTAACTCTGGTGGTTTTTTCAAATAATAACACGATCAAAGACTAAGCGACCAAATTTGAAAAAGTGTAACATCAGGGAAAACCTGGAAAAGTCAGGGAATTTCAAAATTGAAATCACTTTGAACCTTGTAAAATAACACTTTTGTGAAGGCATTAAAAGACCTTTAAAATAAGGTATCACAAGATTCCCACTCTTTCCTGACTGTCAGTAAAAATCAGCAAAAGTCAGTAAATGACGAAAGTGGACCGTGAGGTCAGTAAATGTCACTAAATTCGCTGCTTTGGACCTTCATTTTATATAGTAAGAATAATAATAATCCTCAAAAAACACAACGCTGCGCGAAGCCTTCGATAATAACAGGTTATCTACTCCCGTTTGGCGTTGTGGCCGCATTTTGACAATTAACTTGTGTAATAACTGTCAACAGTGTCCAAAATGCCGGCTGCATATAACGAAAGGGATACTAAATCGGAATTCGATGGTTGGCCTGTATATAGGAGGTATGGCACTGCGTTATTTTTTCTATTAGTGGCCTTATTTATTTTGTTCTTTTTTTCTTATCCTCTGCTGTGCGTCCATTTCATGATTTTCATTTAATCCGATCATTCCAATTTATCTGTTTCATCAACAAAACATGAGTTAGAAAGAGTGAGTGGCTTAAAGCCATTACTAATAAGAATTAAGAGGTTGGAATTTAATATCACAACAACAATTTTTTAATGGTTTTTGCGATTTGTTTTTTAACTTTCTTGTGAAAAACATACTTCCAAGACAGCTGGTAAACTGAATTTTCAGGTATGTTACCTTGCAGACGGTCGAACTCAATTTCGATGCCAAACATGCCGAACTACAAATAATTGCGCAATATAGGGAGAATGGCTGTAACAAGCCATATTAAATCAAAAACTCGCGGGAAAGCTCAAAATTACCAATCACAATGTATTAGGAAAGTTTTTAAAGTGGCAGAACAGTAACCTTAACAACACTCCAACTCCGTCTGCCGCCACTGATGGTTTATACCACAGAACGGTGTGTTTTAATTTAAAAAGTCAGTGAAAAAAATTATATGTGGACCTGGAAAGCCAGTAAATTTAAAATGAAAATATTAGTGGGAACCCTGTATCACTTGACCCACTTTCCCCATTTAAATTCTGGTGGGTAAACTCACCCCTTTATAATAAGTTACCTCTTGACATTAGACAAGTTGCCTCTATTAAACAGTTCAGAAAAAAGCTGAAAAAAATATTGTTGGGTTACTTACTACTCCTGAGCTGGATTTTATTATAGTGATTTTAGCTAGGTGAATATTCAATTGTACCTGATGTTTATATTTAGTAGTAGTAGTATAGGGGCGCCCCGTGGGCTTGGCAATTAGGCCTCTTCATGGGCCCTTTCTGCCATACCCCGTTCCTTATCCCTATGCCCCTACTTCCACTGCAACTCTCTCTCCGGGCCTCCGTGTCTTTACGAAGTTATAAATTATATGGGTAAAGTGGATTAAGTCCTGTGTGATAAAAATAAGCCATGGGAACTGTCCAACATGGGCCGCCGGGCAGTAAAATCCCACTTTGAAGGATCCAAACACAAAAATAAAGTTGAACTTTTTCAAAAAACGCAAGAACTAAAAAGGGTTTGTTAAAAATATGACAACAAATAAGCAGCAAAACCATGAAGAGAGTGTGATGACAAACAAAAATAATGAAGCTAGTACCTCAAAAAATTCTAATAATATTTGTGATACTCAGAAAAATTTATTTATGACAGATTTTATTCTAAAACAAGACGTTGTAGATGCCGATATATTGTGGTGCTTAAATACTGTATTTTATAGTTTGGTGAAGGCGGTGGTAACTCTGGTTGGTTTTTTTCAAATAATAACACAATCAAAGACTAAAAGACCTTTAAAATAAGGTATCACAAGATTCCCACTCTTTCCTGACTGTCAGTAAAAATCAGCAAAAGTCAGTAAATGACGAAAGTGGACCGTGAGGTCAGTAAATGTCACTAAATTCGCTCCTTTGAAACTTCATTTTATATAGTAAGAATAATAATAATCCTCAAAAAACACAATGCGCGAAGCCTTCGATAATAACAGGTTATCTACTCCCGTTTGGCGTTGTGGCGGCATTTTGACAATTAACTTGTGTAATAACTGTCAACAGTGTCCTAAATGGCGGCTGCATATAACGAAAGGGATACTAAATCGGAATTCGATGGTTGGCCTGTATATAGGAGGTATGGCACTGCATTATTTTTTCTATTAGTGGCCTTATTTATTTTGTTCTTTTTTTTCTTATCCTCTGCTGTGCGTCCACTTCATGATTTATGAGTTAGAAAGAGTGAGTGGCTTAAAGCCATTACTAATAAGAATTAAGAGGTTGGAATTTAATATCACAACAACAATTTCTTAATGGTTTTTGCGATTTGTTTTTTAACTTTCTTGTGTCATCGGTGTCACCCTCTTGTCTTGAGCCAGTGTTTGCAGTGCTTCAGCGCACTCCTCCACCAGACTGCTGACGATGTTTATATGTAATATTTTAACTTTATTTTGTAGTGCGAGTACTGGTGTGTGATTTTATTCAATAAGTATATTTTTTTTACATTTTTGTATTTACACTTCATAGTTTCAGACATATATAGTTATACTTTATTGACATTAACTTACTAAGATTAGTCTGTAGCCTGCTTTTTCGGCAGAATTTTCTATTCTTGACAATAAAGTACTTTTTACATTGAAAAAAAATTAAAAGGGGTTTGTCCTACAAAAATTCCAATATAGCCAGAAAATGTCCCCCTTGAAAAACAAATCGACGTGTTCGAGGATTCTTTTCAAATCGTACTCGAAATACTAAAAAAACGTCTCTTTTTCGTGTTCGTTGAGACACCCTGTATACATTGTGAATAAAACGAGTGTTCTCCTTTGGGTGCAGTTTTTTTTTTCATGTTTTTTTGACAGCACCAAGCCATTGTTACCACTATGAGTGGGTCAATAGGTGAGTCCAACGATCTGTCACTATCGCTTGATTGACAAGTCATGGAGGGCAAACAAAGCGATTTTCCATAAGACATAGTGTTAACTTTGTGACTTTCAATAGGTGAAAATGCATTTTTATTATAGTTTGTTCTCTTTGAAAAACGGATAAAGGCAGTTTGTTAATGGATTTTTGCAGGAAGAGGTAAAAAACCGTGCCAAAATTCACAGTGTTTGTTTTGTTTACATTGGTTTTTATCTGTGTTTTAAGAAATTTAGAGGAAGATTTCAATAGAAAATGACGCTTTCGTGTCCCATTGCGAATTGTGGCAGTAGAAATCCACGAGATAAATTGAGGTTTTTCCGAATACCCAGTGATATATCGAAAACAAAAAGCTATTAAGGGGCAAAAGTTTTCAGAAACAACTGAAATTTGCAAGAGTCGACATTTTGTTTCGGGTTTGAAAATATTTTTTATATGTTTTATCCAGTGTTTGGCGAGCATTTTGGTTTGTTTTTTATTAAGGGAAACCTGCTGCTGCACCAAATATGCTACAATGTCCATATTGTTATATAAGTTATTAATAAGGAAACATTTTTCTATGTATCTCTGGGCCACATCAGGATGCTCACTTTTTAGCTTGTTTATATTGTCTTCGATTGTACAGTTTGGGTTAAGTTGGGCGTATTATAGTTAAATCTTCCTCTAAATTCCTTAAAACCCAAATAAAAACCAATGTAAACAAAACAAACACTGTGACTTTTAGCACGGTTTTTTGGCTCTTCCTGCAAAAATCCACTATCAAACTGCCTTTATCCGTTTTTCAAAAAGAACAAACTATAATAAAAATGCATTATTACCTATTGAAAGTCACTGGAAAATCCGGAAAATCACTCGAAGTTAACTGTACGTCTTATGGAAAATCGCTTTGTTTGCCTCCGTGACTTGTCAATCAAGCAACAGCGATAGTTCGTTGGACTGAGCTATTTTACCAATGCGAACTATGACGGTTATAAAACAGCAATTTCTACTATGTTCTATTAACCTTTTTTTCTTTTTAGGTTTCTCCACCACCCGAAAATCCATTTACCGTGCAGAACCGATTAGCGGATCCAGAGGGTTGCAGGTAAACTCGTCATTAATACTGCATAATCCTTAAACAACCGCCCCTAACGTGATACAAAATTTCATCATATCTAAAATTCCTGCCATCCTTTGGGATTCCTAGAAATCCTAATTGTCTTTCTAAAGGTTTTTTTTGTTTTTTAGACCAAAATCAAGAAGGTGGTCTTTAATGATGATATGAATCAAGAATACATCATACCCGCTCGTGTTAAAAATGGAAGTCATGTGAGTACTTTTTTTACCACCCTGTATTTTTTTCTTTATACATATGAATAGGAAAAGCTGACGATGTTTGGGACGTACCACTCATAAAATTCGATTTATTTTTAAGAAGGTGAAGCAGGGTCAAAATATTCACATTTTTACTGTTTTTGGTTCCTGATAACTTGTAAAATTAAAGGATGAAAATTTTTTTTTGGACTAAAGTTTATTATTATATGCTAGAACTATTTTTCAACAATAATATATCTGTTTGAAAGTTTGAGACAATGATGTATTTGAAATTAACTCTGTGTTTCGGACGTCCATTGTCTATATTTTATTTATACACCACGTTTCGATCGGTACAATCTCTGATCGTCTTCAGGTACAAACTACAATCTATTCCAAAGGCTACGTATTTATATACTATGGGAAATCACTCATCCGTGAAATTAAGAAGTTGGCTCCGCCCAAGGAGGGACTTCCAAATATTTGGAATTTCAACACTTGGTTTACTGAAAATATGCTGATTCTGCCCAATAAAGACAGCTTCAAAGAATTTTCGTTTCTTCTAGTGTAACTCCTTGTGCAAAACCTTTGCTTCTGTCTACTTCATTCGGTGTTGTTTTGACCATGCATGTTCGGCGATTCCTGATTTCCTCCTCTTTGGGTATTCGTTTGATGCTCCTTAAGCCTAACAGATAGTGGTCTTTTTGTTTAACCTATGTATGATTTACTATACTCACAAGGAACTTGGTAAATGCATTCCTTATTTTGTTTATTTTCCGGTTTTGTTTTACTAAAGGCTTTGAATTGTATTATTGTGTGATACTGTGATACTCCTTTAATGTATGGAATTGTAAGGCATACATTTGCCTGGTTTTGGTAATCTCTGTCCTGTTTGCTGAGATTTTGAAATACTATTTAAGGCTGTAACCATTCTGCTGCAGATCGTTCTTAATGTTTCTTATTTCGATTTCCAAGCCAACTTCTTAAACTTCACGGTTGAGTGATTTCCCATAGTATATAAGTATGTAGCCTTAGGAATAGATTCTAGTTTGTACCTGAAGACGATTAGAGATTGTACTGATCGAAACGTCGTGTATAAATAAAATAGACAATGGAAGTCCGAAACACAGAGTTAATTTCAATAATAAATCTTTTCAGAAAAAGAAATCAAGCAAATTAGTATCAGTTGTCATTGATGGAGCGGAAGTGAATATCAATGCAAGGTCTTTACTGACACATGGAGTCTCTCCAGATGATCCTAGGCTTTTGAGTGGCGTAAACGGCTGGAAAGTGAGTATTCTTCTGATTAATAAACTGCAGGTAAACTTCTACAAATGTGATACGACCTCCGTTAGTCCAACTCTAGCTCGAACTTTTTTGGATGTCCCTTCAAGTTGGTGGGAACACCCGCGTTCTGATTCGTTCCAAAGCAAGACATCATATAACACACCCTTCTTAAGCATTTTATAAGTTTAAGACAAAAATAGTAAGATAACAATGGGGCTTATAAGTTAAAAAAATGCCGATTTTATTATTCTATTAAATTTTTGGAACCCTTAAATTACCAAAAAGTTTTCTCACATTTTTTTTTTGAGCTTCTTCATTGTGTAAATGTGCTTCAAACTTGGGACCCTTGATCTGGGACTGTCTCCGCTGGGACTTGGATCAAGAAGGAAGCGATGGCGACCCATTTGCATCTGAGGGACTCTGGTCAATGGAGAGGAAGAGGGGAAGCCGTTGGACACCTAAGGGTCGCCCAAATGGCCACCAGGGAGATGCCACTTGCGTCCTTTGAGATCAAGGCAACCCGAATTCCCTGGATATTCAATAAGAGGTACAAAGTCGAAATTCCCGATAGGGAATTCTGGCAGAGTGAGAACCTCCACCAACAGTTTGAAAGAAACGCTGTGATATGCTACACCGATGGCTCCAAGCTATCAGAGAGGCAGACAACAGGGGCAGGGGTCTGCGTGCAAGACCGAGAAGTTCAAATGAGCTACCCGCTCGGAGAGCTACGGTCTTCCAAGCCGAGGTATACGCCATTATAATGGCAACTAGAAGAGTTTCGCAATGGTCTGGAGGAGCATGTGTACATATGCTCCGACAACCAAGTGGCCCTAAAGGTACTTAGTGCCAAAAATTGCCAATACTCTGGTGGAAGAGTGCGTCGAAGTACTGGAAGCCTTGAGTCAAGACAAGAGAGTTACAGTGATGTTGATACCGGGACACACGGGAGTGTCGGGCAACGAAAAGGCGGATGAACTCGCTCGGATGGAGTCCAGCACGTGGGGCCGGTACCACTCTTAGATATGACAAGGAGACAGTTGCAAAGTCGACTCATTAAATGGGCTAACGACGCACTGGCAGACTTCTGGGAAAACGAACGAGGATGCAGACAGTCCAAAGAATTCAATGACGGACCGGACGCGGACAGACTCATATGGCTTCTGGCAGGAATACTGACCGGCCACAACCGACTCAGTAAGCATCTGACTCGCATCGGGATCGGGAATGACTATCTGGCAGGCCTGTGGGAGGGCGGAGGAGACATCCCGGCACCTCATTGCTTAGTGCGATGCATACCTAAGGATGAGGCATCAGGTACTCGGACAAACGAACCTGGATGCAGAGGACCTACGAGCTCTCAAGTGGGCCAGAGTACTGGACTTCGTGAAGAGAACAGGAGGGCCCGGAGAGCTCACTACCGTACAAGCGGTACAGGTGGCGGATTAGGGGGCTGGGCTGGGGTAAGGTAAAAAAGAGGCCGATTGGGCCTACTTGCTACTACTACTACTACCGGGCCTATTGAAAAAACCTTCCTAAGTCCTCGTGACGTCTCTGATGCTTAACGTTGCAAACTTCAGAGTAAATACGAGCGGTTTTTTTCGCTAACCGCCCGAGATTACGGTCAACCAAGCAATTAATAATATTTGTTTACCACTTTTTTTTTTGTTTTTGAAAAAGTGACTTAAATTTTATTTAATTGATATAAATAATCTGTGGCTTTAAAATGCAGTGTTGTGCTTCTGACTGTTGAAATAACTCGTAGACGCGTCCGGAAAAAGTAATAGTTGATTTTTAACTTTGAGGATTATATTAATTAGATATGCATTAATAAACGCGCCTTTCCAACTACAACAAAAAAAAAGATAATAATTTTTTTTGGACTTTCAACACGCTCTAAGAAAACGGAATATTTTTATTCACCTACAAATTCTTTTCAATAGGTATTGAAAAGGTAAGTAATCACGAAAATTTAAACAATTTTGCAATCGATTACAACAAGACAAGCGCGAAGTGGAAAACGACAAAAATAAGAGGTTCAACTTTAAATGTTTTTCTCCACTTGTAGTTACTTTTTTCACTTTTTACTTTTTTGGCGCCAATGCAATCTAGGATAGCTGCAAACTTTATCCCTTACTTTTTTATTTGAACTGATTTGTATCTTTGTTTTTTTTTTCAGTTTGAAGAAAGGGAAAAAAAGAAAGTCCGACTTACCCAAAAAGAAGTCGATCGATGGCTTAACCTAACCAAGCTAGTGCAAAGGAAGAAAGTAGACAAACTGGTGGTACAGAACCGCGATTACTGCCTACTGAAAAACGACAGGGAGTACCTCAACTTTACTAAGCCGTCGCAGGTTCAGAATCATAACAATCCTGTGACAGTTGCTGATAAACAATGTCAACAGATGCCGCTGGCCAACGGACATCATCCGAGCTTGGATCTAGACGCGAGTAACAAAGTAAAAAAAGATTCTTTGTTGTTAGACGACCCAGGTATGTGTAATTTATCTCATTTCGCGTCAATTTGTGTTGCCCAGTCCCCTATCGAAGTCCCTAAACCTAGTTTTCCTGCTGGAAATAGTCTGGAGCCACTACAAAGTGAAGGAACCAAAATGCCAGATAATTTTGAACAGCAAGGTTATTTTAGCGATTCGTCATCTACTAGTATTGTTTCATGTCCTGTAACTACTTTTGAGCCCAACCCTCGATACATTTCAAACCAAGACGTGTCTCTGCATTTACAATTTTCCGATACTGAACTATCTCCTGCGAAAGCTGCCGCACTTTCCCTGAGATCGCCAGAATTTTCTAGTTTGCATTTTTCCGAGGACGATTTACCTCAACAACACAACATTTTTGAAGCCAACTCTAATATCGCTGCTCCATTCGTTTCAAATTACGAATCTTCATTTATTGAAGATAACGTGGCCTCAGAGTTGGCTGGTTTAAATCTGACCACCAGCTTTTCAGATAACATTCCCCCTATTTCAAGTAGTTTTTCCGACCCTTTGCTTGATAGCTACGTTCCCACTACTAGTACTAGTTCAGTTGACGTTTCAAAGTCGGTTTACGACAGTTACATGAATTTTCCTCCTTCTCCGATGTTCGAAAATTCCGACGACGAGTCTTGTTCGCCGATTATGGTGCCGGAGGTACCCATGTCCCCGTCTCCCATTCAAGAGAGCGGAGAAGAGCAGATAATCGAAGAAATCGCGAACTCCATCGAAATCCCAAACGAATTTGCTATTAATAACAATAATGCTAGAAACGAAATTGATATTGTAACTCATACCAATCAGCTTAATCACAATTCGGAGTCCGAAAGTGAGACTAACTTTTTAAGTTTTAACGTCGATAATTTCAAATCTAACTCTTTAAAACGTCCGCATTCTAACGCTTCTAGTTTCGATTCTTGCAAAAGTTTATTGGAAAATTTCTCCGAGTGTCATTTAGACTGCAATTTGTCCAAATCAAGCACCAAGCTACCTTTAAAGAAAAGAAAAATGTCTGTATCAGTGGAAGAAGACTCGAAACTAACAGAAGAAATATTGGAAGAAAAGCTAAAAGAAATGTCGAAGCAAAGAATAAAACTGCTGGAAGAAGAAGTGAAGAACAATCGACTGGAAGAAGAGAAAAAGAAGAAACCCGAACTGTCCTACCCGGCCACGCCGATGTTGAGCATCGCAGACATTGAACTAAGCAACAAAACGAAAATCATTAAAACCGCGGCAGAACGTAAGGTTTACAGCACGTCGCCGGCTGTAACCTATGCCGACCCTCAGGCCCAACCCCGGACCAGTATCGTCGCCGAGCAATACAACAATCACACTTACAACAACGCTACAATCAACTACCACATGAACGGGCCTATTAACACCACTCCCTTTCCGAACCAAACGATACAGTTTAGCCACACCTTTCCAGTTCTTTACGGCTTTTTACCCCCCGTTTTCACTGCGACAACCTACCCCCAAAACGATGCGCACAACGTCCCAAATCAGCAGCCGGTCTTAGTGCACCAAGAGAATGTTTACCCTGCACACGCAGCATCCGCAGACGTTGCCAATTCGATGTTGCTACGGCAACAAGAGGTTGAGAGGCCCGAGATTGGTCAACAAAGGACAGCGACACGACACCAGATGCCACCACAGGTGGCCACGTTGCCGCAAAAACCGAAAAGGGCGCGAGGAAGGCCTAGAAAAACGAGAATATAACTAAGATAATCTTACGAATTACAATACTGAACAGGTGACTGCTTGCAGGATGGGAATAAAACAAGAGAAAGAGAAAACTAGACTAATTTAGCTGGTGGTGTTGGTACCTTAGCAGCATAAGTACCTAATTTTAAAAAAGGCGGGTAGGAAAAACTTGTTTGGATGAAAATTAAGAAAGAAGAAATCTGATATTCCAAGGGGAAGTCTCCCATAAAAGAAAACCTTTAAATATACGTAAATTTACTCTTTTAAATATCAATTTTTAATAATTATTTTAACTATGATAATTATCTTTGATTTTGATTTGAATACACACCAATTTTTTGTTATTCTGTTTTCACCAATTTGGCGAAAAGGAAGAAAGAAGAATGAAGAGAGAAGAGAGAAACCATGCAACTGAAGAAAATGAAGCACGATTTTTTTGTTCAATCATAAACTTTTAATAGATGTCATTGATGTTATCTCAATGTCTAGACTTGCCTAAAATGTTTAAAAAGAATGAGATTTAGAAGATTATGAAATATGAAAAGGATTTATTTAAAAATTGCCATAATTTAGTTTCTGCAGTGGTTAAAAAATATGCAAATACTTTTTTCACTTGTCCCAAGTTGAAACATAGGATTTTTTCTTCTAATGAGGAAAAATTTAATCAAAATTCTTTTCGGAACAAAATAATGTTCTAAATTTCATTCTTATTCCTCCAAACCATAAAAATTAAAATATAAAGTAGGTGTTATCCTTGTACTCAAATTTATTATGTTCCTATATTTGTTGATGTTTCCAAAAAACCAATCTATTTGTTGATGTTCCCAAAAAAAAATGTTATTACATTTCATATGTTATCCATAAAAAACATGTTCAAAAAAGAATAACTGGTAAATGTCAAGAATGAAGACTGTCCCTAAATACGTACACAACCTGTCTAGGCTTAAGATGATTAATATGGGCCTAATTTTTTGTATTTCGCTTTAAGGTTCCAAATATTTAAGAGTCGCTCTCACGGATCACAGTTCAGAGTTGCACGTCAGGAAAAAACGTAAGTATTATTTACAATCGATAATGCTGCCCTGCTAAGACAGGAAATCGTATCTCCAAAAATTGTCTGGTTAAACCGTATTTTGATACATTAAGGCATTCTGCATCATGCAGGCCAGATCTGGACATATAATTATGAGATACTATAACGGCCTTGCATTTCCCGAGAAAAATGCGTATCTGACAGCGAAAATTTATGTTATATTTAATACTCGTTTGCTTTTGGAAAATTTATTAATAGAGTGGACACTACCGTAAAAAAAATAAAGTGTTGTCTAGTGTTTCCCGTAATTTCGTATCGATAGAAAATTGGATTTCTCAAGGCCCAATTAATGTGTATGTGTTTATTTTAGGAGGGGACTGATTGATTCATTCATTTGTGAGTGTGCCATTATGGCACAGTCCACTGCGACCACTATTGGGTCTATTGTGGCTCATTTTTAAAAAAAATTTGTTGCTACAGAATATTCAGCCCCTTAAAGAGGCTCGCAACTTGCTTTGGTGAAGCATTTTTTAGATCCAGTTCGCCGATCTGTGGTTTACCGACCCATTCTGTGTAATAGTACTTTCAGCCTGCGTGTCCGGTATATAGATGAACTCTTTGGAATGTACCAGTGCCGGCAATTCTCTCCGGTATTGGTGGAACTTATTCTCCATCCAGCCTGAGAGAACAGTGTTGATTGTGTTGTATGCTATTCCATGGGCTGTTTCGGGGCCAACAAAGACGGCAGAGGCCGCTTCGCGCGCGAGCTGGTCGGCAGTCTCATTTCCTCGATGTCCAGAATGTCCCGGAATCCATACCAGCGACACAGTGTTTATTCGCTCAAGGGTATTCAGTGTGTCCTGGCAGCTCCTAACGGTTCTCGATGAGCACCTATAGGAATCAAGAGCCTTAAGGGCCGCTTGACTGATCTTTATTGATCTGTAGCGACAGTTATGATATATCATCCAACGTGCGCTCATTTCAAAGGCGAAGAGTTCCGCCTGGAAAATTGGAGCCATTCGTCCAAGACTATGTATAATCCTGATTTTCCAGCTGCAATAAGCTCCGGATCCAACGCCTGAAGGCATTTTGGATCCGTCAGTGTATCAGCAGCTATCTTGACTTGAGAAACTTATTCTGTTTGTCGTCCAGTCCTCCCTATCTGGGAGAATAGTGTTGTATAGCTTTTTGCTTTTTACTGTTGCAGGCATTAGATCTGGTAGCACCCTTAGAATGCAGTGGCTCTCAATTGCCTGCGTCAAAGGGTTTAGTACTTGGGTTGCCTTCATAGCCTCTTTCTCCAAGACAAGGTGTAGAGGAGGAAGATAGGTCTAAGATGCAAAAAGAGGCCAACAAATTGTTTATTTAAATCACCCACAGACTACTAATAACAGAAAATAACGCCACAAAATGTTTAAACACGAAAACACTACAATAACTTAAACACAATGTCGAAACCACACTTCTTCAAAAATGTAAATTTTTCGACGATGCCGAGTTGTGCAAAAATTCCCATTGCAAAAATTGTTGATGTTGTTTATGTGCATTTTTCCACCAGTTTCTTCATCAAATAGGATTAATTTTACTTTTAAACGACCCCAATGCGTTTAAAAAGCTCTGAAAGAGAATTATATTGTAGTTAAAGTACATTTAAAGTAACATAAGATCCTTTCAATTTATTTGTCATGGTACATCGGGCAACGTTGATATTTTTGTATTATCTGGCATGGCTTTGTTAGTGCATGCGCAGTAGACTTTTCGCCTTTGGCTGGGCCTAAACAGTGCCAAAGCCAACCGCGATTTTGAATTTTGTTCTTTGTTTTTCAAAGTTATTTTCGTTACACATTTTGCCATCAAGAGATTTTTGAGCAAACCTTGGCCCGCTAACTGTGTTTTTGGTTTATCAATCTTCTAAATAAAACCTTGATAGTTATATTTTAACAATAGTTTTTTTTTAAATATATTCACGGACCAACAACGACCTTATTAACTATTTCGGCCAATCGTTACAGTATCTCATAGTTATATAGACGTCGTTTCTGTACTGAAGAATTTATCTTATACTAGGTCGTATTCAATATTACTAGTTCAATTTGTCATATCTGTTTAGAAGAAAATTAGTTAAAATCCAAAATTTTGTGTTGATAATGAAGCACTTAGTTAAGAGTTAATTCATATCAAAAATATTTTTGTAGTCTTAAAAAAATGAGTGCCTTATTGTTATGTTTTTATTATATTTTGATTTTTTTACTTATTTATTTTATAGGTTCTCATGAGGTGGAATTCAACGGCCATGCCACAAAGAAAGTTGGTAAGTTTTATGATTTGCCTGTGGCAAAGTATATGCTTTTTTGTTTTAGTTTTTTGTATGTTTTTTCGGTTTTCTGATGAATGAAATATTGGATACTTAAGTTGGTCATAGGACGTACGAACTTCCGCCCGAATACAGATATCAAAGGCCAATCTCTGCGGTCTATCGTTAAGCTTTTTCATGAAGGTCACGTCTTTAGCATGTGTAACGTTCAGACATGACGCTAACCTATGTAGTATAGGGTCTGCGCAGCGAGTTTTGCCGACGGGAGTAAAAATCAATAGACGAGCGGCCGAACCAAAGAAAGCAAAATAGAAATACATGGTAATAAAATGTAAAAGACAGAAACATCCGAGGTAGAAAATTTTACGTATACCGCTGGGCACCTCGTACGTGTCGTGACCAAAAAGTGTCCATTGTGTGTTATTTTTACTCGCGTTTTTTAAATCATAACCACCACACTTGTAAGAAAGCACTATTTTAGGCACTAGTTGTAAAAACTACTATTTTTAATCTTTTCCAGGGTACCTAGAGGAAATATCAGAATTTGTTTTTCAATCTAAAAAAGGAATGCCTACAATTTAGAAAAACAATACAATGTAAAAATTTACAGTAACAAATCAGTACTGGGAAAAAATTTTAAAATAGCATAACAGAAAATGGTCAAAATGTACTAGCCTAAAACCTTACTAAATCCGTACAATTCTAAAATAGTATAACATATTACCGCTAGATGGCGCTACGGTGTAACTGACACCGTTTGATTTGTTAGCCTGACAGCGCCTTCTGTATGTTAGGTACAGAGGGCGCTGGCCTCGCCTACAGTAGGCCAATTGAAATTAGGTAGTACGTATCTAAGGGCCGAATTCATAGTACTATAAAAAACAAGCGCGGCAAAAGACGTTACAAACAGCTTGTCCGCTCTATGTACTGCCATCTAGCCGAAATATATTATAGAGGTTTTCCTGTCCAGCTGTTGGCGGCTATATACTGGGTCGCCATCTAGCGGGAATATGTTACACTATTTTACGTTTGTAGTGTTTTGCCCTTATAGCGTTTTAGACCAGTCCGTTATGCTCTATTTCGATTTTGTGATAGTACACAGTTTTGCGTATTTATTATTTTTACTACTACTACTTTTTCATAAATTTTGCGCACCCTAAAAAAGCCCTGATGTTGCTATTTTTCGCAAGGGTTGCAATTTAATTATTTAATTTTTTATTTAGCTTTTGGATTTGACTCGAAACCGAACGGCGCCAGTCGGCTAACTTCAACGACCAACTTCAAGCCGGACAAGCCCAAACTGAAAACGTACCAACGCAAAGGCATTCTAAAGAAGGACGCCACTTTCAAAGACAAGAAAATCGGTTTCGAGAACGACAGTGACGTCTCCCACAAAAATGTCGAGTTTATAAACTTCGACGCTGAAATTTTTGGTGCTGGTAAAGGTCAAGATGTCGCTAAAAGAAAGGTCGATAAAATCGCTAAAAAAGACCCTATCAAACTTGACAATTTAGAGGATAATAAGTTGGGTAGAAAGATCGATAAAAACGACCCTGCCAAAGTTGACAATTTAGAGGAAAATAAACTGGGCAGAAAGGTCGATAAAAACGACCCCGTCAAAATTGACAATGTAGCGAATAATAACGTAGGTTTAAGGTCGCGTTCGCTTAGGACTAGAAAAAGGCCGAATAAAGACTACGAGGATGTGAGTAAAGGCATGATGTACGTTAAATTGACGAAAGCCAAGATATAAGGGATTTTTGATTTAGAATTGGTTCTGGTTGACATTATTTTGAGAGCGGTTCTAAATCAATGACGTCATCCATAATCGAATGTACTTTCCCAAAATTTACAATAACAAATCGGTAATAGGCAAAAATTTTAAAATGACGAAACTGTTGCGGCAAAACAGAAATTGGTCACATTATACTGGCCTAAAACTTTACAATACTAAAACGTTACAAAGGCAAAAACCGTACAAACATAAATTAGTGTAACATTGCCGCCAGATGGCGCTGCGGTGTGACGGAAACCGTTTGATTTGTTAGCCTGACAGCGCCTTCTGTATTTTAGGTACAGAGGGCGCTGGCCTTGCCTACAGTCGGTCAATTGAATCTATAGTCCTCCCTTGGAGGGATCCAACTCAAACCATTATGTACAATAAAAAACAAGCGCGGCAAAAGCCGTTACGAAAAGTTTGTCCGCATCTTATTTGTCGGCTATATACTGCCATCTGTCCAGCTGTATGTTGTGTCGCGGGAATATTACTATTTTGCGTTTGTAAGGTTTTGCCCTTGTAACGTTTTAGGTCAGTCTGTTATGATCTATTTCGATTTTGTGATACAGGTTTGCGTACCTATTTATTGTTTTTACGTAGTGCTGTTATGAACCTGTACTTTATTATACTTTTCGTTTTTTCACTTTTTGATAAATTATGCGTACCCATGTAACCTTGCCAAGATATCTTTGATTTCACTTAAAAAAATAATACCTATAATTTTGCCGTTATGTTCGCAACCAAAGTGCCAAATCCGGGTTGCAACTGTGACGTCAATGATTTTAAATCGAAAGAACCGGTTCTGGTTCAACCAAAACCAGAACGAATTGTAAATCGAAAATCCCTAAAGCGGCCTGAAAGCATTGATATAGGAGAGGGGATTAGATAGCGCTTTCTACCTGCGCGAGCGTTGGGTTTTGTTGGGCGACCATTTTGATGGTAGCTACGTCAAAATTGGCAACCTAAGCTCACTTTTTTTTAACGGCAAACAGCTGTTGAATTTACGTTTGTTTATCTATTTTCTGTAGTTCAGTAAAAAAAAATAACAACTTACGTATGAAATGGAATTTTATTAACCTATATAACCTTGGAACATATGTTCTAAGCCGATAAGTCTTACGCTCTTGCACTCATGTCTATAAAACACGTTTTTAACTAAAAATAAAGTAAAAAAAAAGCAAACAAGAAATAGGCAAAACCAAAACAAGCCAAAATGATCGCGACTGGAGTGAGAAACCGAACCACAGATAAAGTTTGGTTTGAGGGGAAGCTACCGTCAAAATGGTGACACTTCGAAAATCGTTTCATTCCCTTCCGATTGCTATGCCTGAAAGCATGCTTTGTTTGTAGCGTTTTTTCGGCCCTCTTTTTGTGATTTGAGAAAATTGAAATAATTTTTTTAGAATATTAACTTTTTCTAAGCTTGTCATTTTATGTTCATTCTATTTTATGACTTTTTTAATTTATTCATCATTGCGATTTTTGTTTGTATTTCTTTTCTTTTTCACTGTATTTTAAAGTTTAGAAAATAGATATAAATTTTTGTATAATTCCAAAAACTGGGCCCGATGTGCAATTTACAATAAACTGTGATCCACTTAAAGGTTCAGCAAAGCTCCTTAAAAAATTATAAACTGGTTATTATTTTTTTTTATAAAATAAATCTTTTATAGTGTATATTAAGGGTAAAACTTTTAAAAAACTACTTTTTTTATTATTAAGGTAATTTTAATTAGTAAGAGCGTTTTACTATATTTAAAATAATTAGTTTTTGTGTGATATTTTTTTAAGTATGAAAATTATTATTATTATTAGGTTTTTTGTTCTTTGTAAATATTTTTTGACTGATGTATTTGTTTATTTATGATTTTTATCTGTATATTTTATGCCTTTATGTCCAATAAAAATGTTAATAATGTATCTTAATTCATCCTCAATAGGCTAAAAGGGGGAGTAATGGACCCTAACTGAAGAATGGACACTACCAAATTACAGTGGTAATCCATAAATGTTATAACCTACTCCTACTGCCTGTGCTGAACAAAGATGTTGGAGATTTCAGGCACAGAAAACGATGAAAATGACAATTATTGAATGACATTAATCAGCTGTGTTTGTATGGCTCCTTATTTTTTGGATTTGGAAGTTTTTTTTGTGATTTTTCGAAATGGATGTCCTAGATCCACAAGTGAGCCTTGTTTTTTGTCGCCACTGGATAACCTTGGCCTATTTTCGTTATTGCTAAAAATTGACAAGTACCGCCATATTAAACCGTGTTTGAAACGGCGGCCGAGGCGCTTTCGAAATGTTTTGAACCGTGACGTCACCGTTTCGTCGCCAAAATAACATTTTACGCATGTTTTCAAAGCGGTTTCGAAATCATCGGTCATCAAAAGACGTCTTAACAGCCTGCATGCCATTTGCCTAAACAGCTGATTTCAATAACCTTTAATAAATTTTTCAACACAAAATTAAAAGTAAACATTTTTAACATGTTTTCACAGGGTACTCAATACGTATTGAAGAGATTGTCTTCTTTTTCTTTTATAGAGCCTGCTTTCTGTTCTGACAAAGAGCGTGATATATGAAAGTACGAGATTCCTTTCATAAACCATATAATGCGGATGTAGAGAAAGTTATATATATATATATAAACAGGGTTTAAAACGATCTTAGGAGCTTACCTTGTTCATGAACTAACCACAGAGTTTCTAAAGAGTTCAGGGACGAATTATTTTGAGGAGGACAAATTCTTGATGGTCCAGGATCACTTTGTATGTTGGCTTGCCTCTGATTTATTTTTAATGGACACATTTTTCTTGATTTTGCTCATTTATATCTCTAAATCAGTGATAACCAATTCATTAAATCAATTAATGTGGCACTAAGTTTATTATTTAAGGAATATAGCTGAGAGCTGTAAAATAAGTTAGGGGTTTTGGACCTACCTCTCTATTTTGAACATTACTACCTATTCACAGATGTTTAAAACTAACTAAAAGAGTAAAGAAATAAATTAACCAACTTTTTTTTTAAATGCCACTTTATAAAAGAAGTAGAATGTACTTATCAACATTTTTGTACTACTATGTAAACCTGAGCTAATTGATTTATCTTTTTCCAGCAGCCTTAGATGTAAAGCCTAACCTTACATTGACAGTGATAATATCATTAAAACTAACAAATCCATTATTGGGATCCATTAATTCATTCCAACTGATAAAATCAATCTTTGCATCATAATCATTCTTATCAATAATATACCAATCTTCAAAACTTTCTGTCTTATCAGCAGATACTACTGAGGATAATAAAGTAAATGTAGCAAACACTGAACAAGGTCTAATAAAACCATTTTTCTGTGCTAATGTAATACCCAACGCTAGTGTTTTTCCTGATCGTGATTTTTCTGCAAAAAATTGCCATGTCATATTATAAAACTTGAAGTGCTGCGATTGATATGTCCTTTGGCCTATAAAAGATATATTTGTGAAAGTAACTAATGCTTCTTCATTAACAACATCATAATTTTTAGGACCCCTGTGTAAACGAAGCTTAGCTTGTTCATAAATAAACTGAGGGGTTTCTAACAAATTATTTTGAGGACATGATATTCTTGATGGTCCAGGAACATGTATCTCAGACCGTTGTTTTTCATTTTTATTGGATAAATTTTCCTTAAGTTTGTTCATTTCTCTTTCTAAATCAGCTAATTTTTTTTCGGTGACTTTTTGTTTTAAATCCACTATTGCTTTGAATGATCTCTCTTTTTCTTCATTGAATAGTGTTGTTTCTTTATCAACAGATTTGTGATTTTTAGCTTCTTTGTCATGAGTGGAATCCTTTTCGGAACAAATCTGATCTTTACACTTGTCATTTCTAGTTGGCTTTGAACTTTTTAAATAAACACATTGTTCTGCCTGAACTGATACTTTACAAATGACAATTCTATCAGAGTAATCATCAGTCTTAATACAAACTGATATTGGATTATTATCATAGGTTTTCCATTGACAAGTGGTTTGGACTTCAGATATCCACTGAAGCTTATTATTTAAGGAATATAACTTGAGACTTTGAAATAAGTTTTGGGTTTTAGGTGAACAATATTGAGCTTCAAAAGTTAAACGCTTTGTGTCAGTGTCATATGCATATATTACAATGGCTAATATACGGCTAGTATTGGGACCTTCAATGGTTAGTATGCAATAGTCATTTGGCCTACTTTCTTGTGTTAAATTTATGGGAATTGTCTGATCACATATGATAGAGTTGGGATGATTATCCTGAAAATGCTTTAGCAAAAAGTATGCAGAGCCTTTGAAACTGCATTTGGGACATTCAAATAATGTGGCAATGCACTGGTTTTCGTGTGATTTCATATCGGAATATGGCAAATAAATGTCACATCCTTCAAACCTGTTAACACATGGAAACTCAAACATTTCAGCAATCAATAAAAAATTAGTGGAAATAACACCTCCATCATTTTCTTCCGAACATCTGCCACATTTCACTTGCTTGTTTGAGTACACCTTTACAGGCTTCACAGATAAATACTGGTGACATTCTAGACATATTTGTTCCTCTAAAATATCGTCTGGAATATGCATGGTAATATTATTTTTCTAAAACAGAAATAAACATTCAGAACTATATATGCTGTGTAACTAGAAATTTAATTGTTGGTACCTTAAAGCCTTGTTTGATCAGTTTATTGTCAATTGCACCGCAGTGTTAAACCTGGTTTAAATTTAACTGATGTTTAGAATGTTAGCCCTTGGTGTTTTAAACACCGGTTAAATAGATGCAAGGAAAATGAACTATAGCAAATGCATGATGCTTACAGAACTCTTAATCTGCCTTTACTGTAAACACAACTCCATATTTGTAGGATAGGCTAAGTATAGGCTATAAAAAGTGAGACAAGCAGTAATTAAAAATTTATTTCTTGCTGCGAACTATGAACAAATGTTGTACCCATAGTTTATTTTTTTACTTTGGCCCCACCTGAATAGTCAAAGAACTTGCTCTAGGAATTCTAGGATTAGTATCCTTAGCCAAAACAAATTAGGCGGTAACGAAATTTGGTAATTATGCAGTATACGGTTTTCTGCCATTTTTGATTTTTTTTGAAAAATTCTTTATGGGGGCACCTTCTAGGGTCCCTAGGACCCCAAATCCGCCTGCGCCCGATTTTTTTTTTTTTTTTTTTAACGAGAAAAAAGGGTGCCCAGGGGGGGGTTGTAAAGTGTTTTTTTAATTGTTTTGGGTTGGTTTGGATTAGGTTGGGTTGGACTGTGTTGGTTTGGTTTGTTTTAGTGAAAAAAAATTAAAAAAAAACAAAAAAAATCAAAAAAAAAATCCAACCGGCGCAGACGGATTTGGGGTCCTAGGGACCCTAGAAGGTGCCCCCATAAAGAATTTTTCAAAAAAAATCAAAAATGGCAGAAAACCGTATACTGCATAATTACCCGAAATTTTAACGGGGAAGCGGGTCACTTACTTTTTAAATTGTTAGTCACAAGGTTCTATCCATATTTCATTGCTGACTCGACCTAAAAAAAGCGATGTGCATAGATTAAGGAACTTCATCATTCACTTCATTTGTACGAATTTTTTTACCACCTAAAAATTGAAGTTTGCCCATTGTTGCCAACCTGCGTTCCAAATAATTTTTCTGGCCTCCACTGGGTATTGGATCATAGAAATCAGAATTGGATTTGAACTACTGTCAAATTATTTCAATGGTCAAACCCAGCTGTTTTTGACACTGACAACTGGTTTTTTTCTGTGGAAAATTTTGAATCATCGATTTCGATAAAAAAATAAAGAGGATTAAAAAGCCTACGCCACATTTTTCATCTAATTAATTACTTTAAGCCTAGGATAGTTTAACGTACATTAATGGTAACAGGTAAGTAAAAATGTCAAATATATTAATTGGGTCAGTAAGGGCGGATTCAGAGTTCCTTAATTTATGCGATAAGGCAAGAAAAGTATGAACAACAGCATTTGTTTGCTATAGTTTATTTTCCTTGCCTCTACACCACTTTACAGAACTCTGAATCTGCTTCAGACTTGGAACAAAGGGTGAATTTGTTTACAAATTTTTGTAATGAATATAATGGGTTATGCACAAGGTTTTTCCCAAGATCTTTCCCTAAGTTAAGATCTTACTTTACTTTTATGTTTGTGGGTAAACCTGGTCTAACACTCTTTTCCTCAGTCTTTTCATAGACATTAAAATACAATATGTTAATTAGTAGACATAAATAAGTAGTAGAAAATTCTCTTTCAATTTGATTACATGACCAATTCAAAAACTCTTTACAGAACTTAAAACTTCATGACCTTAACTCTGTATAAAATGAACAATATACAAAAAACCAACTCAAAAATAACTTCCAAACTGACATCCATAGAGCTATAACACTAGATGTGGAATTATTTACAATAAATTTAAGAGAACCAATATAGCCATTAATGGATCATTCAACTTTCGTTTACATGATATGTGATATTGAAAAAAAAATTATTGCAGGTCTTCTATAGGACACTCAAAAATATCTTCCAAACTGACATCCATAGAGCTATAACACTAGATGTGGAATTATTTACAATAAATTTAAGAGAACCAATATAGCCATTAATGGTTCATTCAACTTTCATTTACATTATATGTGATATTGAAAAAAAAAATTATTGCAGGTCTTCTATAGGACCCTCTGAGTTTGAATGTAAAAGCCAAAATTTGCGGAAACATACTATCACATGTCTACAAAAAGTAGCCTTTTTTCACTTTCACAGATTTTCAACGGATTTGTTACATAAAGAATTTAAAGTTCTTCAATTAAAACAACTCATCTACAAAATACTACTTTATATTTGTAAAAACCAAGAGATAATATGAAACCTAAGTACAAACATTCATAACACAAGATAAATTATGAATCTAACTGCAGAAATACCAAGTATTTAATGACATTAAACATTGAGTTGTTAAAATCTAAATTTCCCTAAATTAAAATTTAATGTGGAAATGTATTTATACAATTTCCTAAATTAAAGAATCTTTCAATCAAAAAAAAATAAAAATACATCTTGGTAGACATAGGTAATTAAGTAATTCAAACTTTATCAATTTATAATAAGTATAAGTTTATTATTGTGTTTTTAGGCAATATAGATAATTACATTTCATATCTTTACTTTGTTTGGCTTGAAGGAGCTTTGCTAGTCTAGTTGCTCTCTCAGATTGCAAGACAGAAACGGCTTGACTATCCAAAGTTCTTAATATGCCCAGACCCTTTCTTTTTCAAAATTCCTTTTTTTTTGGGAAAAACTGCATCTTTTTAGAATATTTACTATAAGGCTATAAAGTTCTTCCTGTTGGTGTGCTTTTAATAAAAAATATGTTTAAAATATCCATTGTTCAAGATCAGTTTACTGGGGATAAAAGAACTGTTTATATTTATTTATTTTTCTAAACCAATTTTATTTTATATAGGTAGGTACCTATCTGTAGATTTCGTATAGAGACAAAATTTTTAAAATGGAGTCAAGCTACCAAAATGGTTCTCAAGCAAGGGACCAAGACTTTCAGAAGCTGTCTCAAACAATTGGAACCAGTATTCAGAAGATCACCCAAAATGGTAAGTTTTTCAATTTTCAATGTGAATTTTATTTTTATTTTAAAGTATTATTTTTGACATATTTAAAACCTTAAAAAAATACATGACAGGTATATCTATTGATTACCCATTTTGGGTAAAAAGGTCAATATTTTGGTCAGTAGTGATTCAGTAAAAAAATGTTGTAACTGAAAGATGATGGAAAACTAATAATAGTTTCCTTTGACAGTGGCTTCAATGCAACGAATGGTCAATCAAATTGGAAAACCCCAGGATTCTCCCGAATTAAGAAAACAACTGTAAGTTCATACCTAAAATTATTATTTTTTTACCTTTTGGAGATTTATTACCTAAGTAAATCAGTTTTGTTTTTAACAAATCATAGCTTTTAATGAATCTTTGAGTATTTCTTTACACGTTTTTCCATTTACCCCTCTCCCCCCCCCGACGCGAATGCAAAAAGAGGGGTATTATGAGTTTAACTCCTATATCTCTGTGTGTGTGTGTGTCTGGGCATGTAGCTCCCAGTAGACCATTTTAATGTTTTTTTTTTCTGTTTGAAGCCTATCCTTCTTTATGATCAAATTTGGAAGATGAGGCCGATTAGTTTTTAAAAAATTTTGCATTTTCAAAAATTTTTGTTTTACATTTATTTTTATTCTTTTTTCAGTCATTCCATCCAGCATTATACTCAACAACTAGTAAAAGACACCAATGGCTACATCAAGGACCTTTCAATCCTCCCCCCCTCCTTGTCCCAAAGTGAACAGAGGCAAAGAAAAATGCAAAGGTAAGAAAACAGTTTTTTTATACCTTTCTTAAAAGTTCAGTGTGTTCTTACTTATGTTTGATAAAAAT
This sequence comes from Oxystoma pomonae, assembly GCA_963921995.1. Classification (NCBI taxonomy): domain Eukaryota; kingdom Metazoa; phylum Arthropoda; class Insecta; order Coleoptera; family Brentidae; genus Oxystoma; species Oxystoma pomonae. The sequence goes on along the minus strand of OY998170.1, from coordinate 4,134,546 downwards.
AGCATAGAGCATGATGTGTCAGAGGTTTTTAAAGATTTAATTTTGCTTGTTTTTAATTTGTAAAATAGAGAGCGACTCCAAGACGAATTTACGAGCGCCCTCAACATGTTTCAGCAGGCGCAACGGAGCATCGCCCAAAAGGAGAAGGACCAAGTCAAACAGGCCAAGATGCAGGCCTACGGCGAACCGCATTTACGTAAGTCTTTTTGTGACACTTTTTGAGCTCCAAGAAGTATATCGCTCCCTCAGAGCCAGAGTATCTTAAGTCCAATTTGGATCATTGTTGTTTTAATATAGTAAGTGAGATAATTTAACACATAAAACTAACAGTGACCCTTCTACCATATTCCAAGCGGAACTGCTTGCAATCAACATGTGTGCACAGGAGTGTCTCAATCAGAGCCTCAAAAAAAACACATTTTTATAGTCTGTCTAAGTGCGATGAAACTAGTGTAGGAATGCAGCAAACCCTAAAAGCGCTCGCAACCCACAGCCAGGTAGTAGTAGTATAGGGGAGGCCCGTGGGCCTGACAATTAGGCCTCTTAATGGGCCCTTTCTGCCATACACCGTTCCTTATCCCTATGCCCCTACTTCCGCTGCACCTCTCTCTCCGGGCCTCTCTGTCTTCTTTATGAAGTTCAGTTTGTCCGCCAATTTGAGCGAGTGCAGCTCTTCTTCCTTTATTGTGGGAAATCTCCACTTCAGCTGCCTTGATCATATGCATCACACTCTGCTATCAAGTGCTGCGCCGATTCCTCTTCGAGCCGCAAGCGGGACACACGGGATCTCCTCCAGCAGTCCAATGTCCTTTCGGGTCTTGCCTAAGAGCCATTTAGTTCTGGCTACATTCAGACCATCCACGAATATCTTGGACTGTCTGCACTTTGACTCTTGCCTCCAGAACGTCTTCAGTTCATTGTTTGTCAATTTGTTGAGCTCACTCTGTACCTGTTTCCTTGTTATTCCCAGAAAAGGTTCCTGTCCAATGTATTGAGTTTCGGCCCCTAGTCCGCTTTCTCGTTCCCTGGTATTCCCTCATAACCTGGTACCCACATCAGTGTCACCCTTTTGTCTTGAGCCAGGTAACCTTGATGCCCCACTGCCCAGACACCGAGGCATAACGGGCAACGACGAAGCAGAAACCCTCGCAAAACAAGGTGCTGAAGGCCAGAGCCCTACTGTGGACTCATCAAAAACCACGTTCTAAAAGAACTCAACAATTAGGAAAAGGACCCAGTGATAAAACACTGGAGACACCCTCCACTAAGACAGGCAAAAAGGTTCATCACTACATCAAAAAAAGAGCAGAAAAGCTCATAAACAGGAACAGAGAAGACATCAGAATACCTAAAGGTAATAGGAAGAGCAGAAGACGAACACTGCAGATTTTGCGAAACAGCAATAGAGACCGCAGAACACTTACTTTGTGAATGACTCACCCAACTCTAGAAGAGGGTTAAGCACCTCGAGGGGGTACTGCTTTATACTCCAGGCCAACTATACCCCAAGAAAATAGCTTCCGTTGGAAGAACCCTTAAGATGAATAGTCATGCATAAAATTTCTGCAAAGGAAGCAGAGCCGTGCGCCTAAATGTGCGACTGCCCCTGCCATCTACAACAGTGACCCAAATTGGACTTAACATAGTTTGGCTCTGAGGCACAGATATATAAAGGGTGTTCCAAAAGTGTTAGAGGCTAAGAAGTATATTTAGAAGTTGTACAATAAAGTATCTTTTATGATGCTGATGAAGGGCTAGTGCTCTGTACATTTTGGTAGATATTTGGTAATATGTTAGCTTTTTCTCTGAGGGTAAATAGAGTAAACTAGAGTTTCAAACTTCCATTGTCTACTTTTTCACAACGTTTTGAATGCTTATATGTCTGCAATCGTTATCAGGTGAATACTAACACAAACTAAAATTACCGAATCTTATATACTAGCACGTGTTCAGTGAAACAAAACTAACCTGTGTTTAGTGAACCATGAAGCGAAAAGTATAGGTTTCCAAATATCCTTGATGTTGACACTCTGTTGAGGAAATACATTCTGGTTCTTCTGGTAATTTCGCTTAAATAAATTTTCCTCCCTGTCTCTTTCCATTCCATATGATGTTGATTGATCTGTTATGAACCTTAAACCAGGTAAATTTAGCGGACCAGAAGGAATATATTCCGAAATGTTGAACTATGGAACTCGGAAGCTCTAAGAATTTAACAGTTATTATTAATAAATGCTTGAACAGACATCCCGTCCTCAAGGAATGGAAAATGGCTCTCATCTCCTACATTCACAAAAAAGGAAATAAACTCGACTGCAATAACTATCGGAGCATCTTGGTTAAAAGCACAATGAGCAGACTCTATGGCAGAATTTTACGTGATCTCATTTAAGAGGATTATAAAAAAAAGAGGAGGAAGGACAATGTGGCTTCAGAGCAGGAAGATCATGTACGGACAACGTGTTTACTCTAAATTTGTTGAACTACAAAAAGCATACGATACAGTCCCAGTATCAAAACTATGGAGGGTCTTAGAGCAATCCAATATTAATCACACCTACGTAGCAGGCCTTAAAGAACTATATAGGGAATTAAAATCAAGAATTAGGGTAGGCAAATGCATCACGGAAGAGTTCATGGTGAATAAAGAATTACGTCAAGGGTATCTCTCCCACACTTTTTAAAATATACGTAGCAATGTCACTAAAAAACTGGAAAAGAAAGGTCCAGGGAATGGGAATCGAAATTGATGATAGATGCCTGTTTACCTTTCAGTTCGCAGACGACCAAGTCATAATAGCCAATGGTAAAGATGATGTGCAGTATATGATGTGGAAACTAATAGAGGAATACAGTGAATGGGGCTTGACAGTCAACATAGACCAAGACAAAGTATCTATGTGTGGGAACCCAGGACGGAAACTTGGAGATGGATAATGGCCAACAGATGTAAAAGAAATCGGAAAGCGAATAGTCAAAGCCAAAAAAGTAATTGGAGCTCTAAATGGAAACCTATAAGCAAAGAAATAACCAAGGAACGGAAATTTTATATCTATGAGGCAATGGTAAAAGGCACCCTCCTATATGGATCAGAAACCTGGAGAATTTCCGATGGACACAAGAAAAGAGTTAAAGCAGTTGAAATGGATGCAATTAGAAGATCTATGCGGATTTCAAGAAGAGAAAGAATAAGAAACGATACCATAAAAGAACGAATGGGAAATAGAAGGCACAATAACGCAGGATATCGAGAAAAAACAACTTAAGTGGTACGGAGACCTGGAAAGAATGTCAAATGCCCGATGACCTAAAAGAATACTCCATTGGCAACCAAGAGGCAGAAAGAAACGAGGAAGGCCGAAACTAGAGTGGTAGGAAATCTAACACCTGAGGACTGTGAAGACCGAAGAGACTGGAAATTAGGTGTGTGTGGTTATGATGTTGATTTTCCCAGCAATGTTGAGCTGTTTTTGATCCAGTTGTATGCCCTTGTCGAGTTTTGCGTTTGTGTTGTGTAAGGTATGGGCCATGGGTCGGCTGGTTTCTCCAATATGTAGATATCCCCACACTCTCATGGTACCTGGTAGATGCAGTTCTTGGTGTTGTGGCGATATGGTTTAGTTTTTGTTAATTGACTTCTTATTGTTATGGTCGTTTTGAAGACAGTCCGAAGATGGTATTGGTTGCCTGTTCTTCTTATCTTTTCTGTATTGTAATAGTCGCCTTTTCCTTTCAGTATTTACGTCTGTCGTGCTTTATGTTGGTGTGGTCTGAAGAGTTTTATTGATCATATAGTTGGAGAAACCGTTCCTTTGTAGATGGGATCGAATTTTTTCCTTTTCTTTATTTAAAGCTTCTTCTGTATTGCAGATGTAGGTGGCTCGATCTATAAGAGATTTGGCAATTCCCAGTTTGGTTGATGTAGAGTGGTTTGCAATTTGCGGAAGTGGTTATGGTTGAATTATTTTTGATGACTAGAACGTCGAAAAAAGGGACCTGACAGTTTTGTTCTTTTCTCAAAATTAATGTGATGCAGTTTCTTAATATATTGACTTAGATTTAAGAATTGTTCCAGTGTATTGTTGTCCTTTTTCTAGATGATAAATATGTCGTCCATGTACCTTAGCCATAGTTAAAGTAAAAAATAAGGACAATGGAAGTTCAAAACTCATCATTTGTCTTGTCTAACTCATTGGTCTTGTGAAGATGATTTTACCATTTTATTTAAAAACCGTTAGAGAACAGGGTCACATATTGGGTATTTCTTTTCAGCAAGCTACAAACAGAGGGATCAGCAACTGATCGAGCTTCAAGATGGTCCACGTCAACAGCAAGCTCAATTGCAAGAAGAGGCCGATTTAAAAGCTCTGCAAGAACAAGAGAGTTCAATCAGGCAGCTCGAGGTAAGAAAACCAATATTTACTGAATAGAAATCTTAACACTCATCCTTTTTCTAGTTGATATGACCCTCTGCCTGCTTGACATGGTACAATCAATCTATCTATCATCTATTCTCATCTCGCTGTTATGGTACTGCTACTCGTTTTATTGCTCCTTGTCAAGCAGGCTTAATTCGGTGGGACTGGAAGTATAAAATTTTGCACAGGAATTCCAACATAGGTGGGCGCTAAGAATATTTTGAAAATTCATCCCCTAACTGAGTTTGAAAGTTGATTTTTTTTGTGAGCTAAACATAGGTGCTATTATTCTCTTTGCTGCTATAATTATTGCTGACAGATATACAGGGTCGAAGGGTGTTCAGGCGGGTATGGTGTATTATGCTGGATCTTTCTCAAACGAATGCGGACGAAAAAGAGAACAATAGTAACTAATAGTAAGCTCATAAATTTTGAAAAAAAAGTACAAAAGTGACGTTGCACTTTCGGTGAGTGAAGTAGTGACTTTAGATCCTTCTAAGAGTAAAAAAGTGACTGTAGAAAAGTGACTTATACTTTCATTTAATCAACTAAAAAAGTTAATTTTTGTAGAAAAAAGAAAGACCTACTTAGTATTCAATTAAAATTTGACTTTTGTTTGAAACGCGTTGGTTGGTTAGTCTTTTACTAGCTTTAAGTGGCTAATGCTATTTTTTTCCCTAGAGTGACATAAACGATGTCAATCAAATTTTTAAAGAACTGGGGGCCCTGGTTCACGAGCAAGGTGAAACAATAGACAGTATAGAGGCTAGTGTGGAGAACACCAGTGAATTTGTTCGTCAAGGTCAGTTTTTTTTTATTTCGATTTTTTGTAATACAATTGACTTATAAAACGTTCATGGTATAAATTACGATGGATAGGTAACCATCCTTATCATTTTTTGATTAGATGTGCGGTTTTTCTTCGTCAATACAAAATTGACAGTCTTGTTCTGGCTCGAAGTGAGGAGGGTCACATCTCATTGAAAATATTTTTATTGGTCTTTTAATGGTAAAGCCATGGGCTTAAAATATTTTAGCATAATTTAGGGGGTAACGTTCTATGATTAAGCAATTTTTACTAGGTTTTTCACATTTTTATGCCGTGATTTTGCCCACATTTTAAAGCTTTCTTTCCAAACTTTCGATTTCTAGAATAAAACTCACATTTTTCAAGTTTTCAGTATTTTTTAAAAATTCAAAAAAAGTACTGCCAAAAAATATTTTTTCTCAATTAAAATAAAAAATATTTAAGGTTGTTCAAGAGAGACAGCAGGCTATACAAAAGTATTTCAGAGAAAGAATTTAAGGCAATTTTTTAATAAGAATTTATGTTTTGTCACCTGTCTGCCATCTTTTCTTGGTTTTTGTTCACATATTCATAAATCTTCACAATTCTAATTCAATAAATAATTCATACATCTGTTCATAAAAAAAGGGGACACGTATTTGACATTTGGGTACATAATGCCCCCGTTTTTTTTTGAAGTGTACATGTTATGGTACACATATATCCATCATTTTTCTGTCGAAATATCAGATAAATATTTGATATTTTAACCAAACGAATTACTATTTTAATTCTCCAACATATATTGGGAATAAAACCAACACAATGTGACAACCTCGCACTTGTAGCTGCCTCATTCATTATTTGTCATTGGAGTTGCCGCTTTAGTAGAATCGAGCTGGTAAACGTAATGTGGGTGGAGCCTGTGGCAGGTGGTGCATGCTTGGTAATGCCTGATGCAGCGTTGCCAGTGAAGAGGGCAATGGTTTTCCCTAAATCTAACGACTGATCGCGTTTTAAAGCGCTTTGCTTTTTACACACAGAATCGGGTGTAACTTTCGAACAGTTCATCCGATTTTGATGAAATTTGGTGTGCAATGTTCAACTAAATTTAAATTGTTCTTTAGGAGCTCAACAACTGCGCGAAGCCGGCACTTACAAGGACAAAATTAGAAAGAAGAAGCTTCTGTTCGCGGGCATCGGTGCCCTTATTTTGGCTGTGATAATTTTGATTATAATATGGAACACGCGATAAAAAATTATTAATGGGTAAGTTGCAAAATATTGGAAACTTGGGAGAGGAATCGGAAAAAGTTTTAATTTTAAAATTAGCATCACTCCCCCCCCTCTTCCCTGAAACTTTTTTTGTGCGCCTCAAACAATTTCTTTTCTAAAAGATGCATTTTTCTCGAAATCACTTATAAAAATCGGTAAAGAATGAACAATGCAAGGGGTCTTTGATTTTGGGGTATTTTTGCCATATTTTGCTAGGTATTGCTTAAATTTATAGTAAAATAAAGTCTTTATACTTTGGCTATAGTTTGACAAAGGCTAAATTAATGAGAGTTAATTTTTTTAGTAAAAATAGGACCTTATTTGATTGTTTTTAACGTTTTTATACCATTTCATACCCGCTTTTTATAAATTGTACATTTTTATGTTTGTATTCGATGAAGCTTCCAAAAAAAACATAGTTTTTGAGCCAGTGGCGTACAGAAAAACAGTTTTATGGGGAGTGAAAGATCGCAACTTTTTAAAATTGTCCACAGTCTTGGATTTTAAAATAGAGCCAATCCCCTAGTAAGTCTTGGCTTTGAGGAGACTTTTAGAGGATTTTTTACTTACTAATTGGTTGGTTTTTTGTTTCCGCAAGTGCAAGTAAATTGTAAAATTATCAAACCAAACATTCCTCTAATTCCTTCTTTCGATTTCCAATATGTTTATGATAAATATAGGTAGAAAGTTTTTAACATATTATATGGTATGTACTATGGTTGGCAATACCAGGCGTTCTTAGTCTAAAAGTCAGAACCTTTCCTACTTTTGAAGGCTCTAGTGTTTTTTTTTAATTATTTTTAAGTTAAGTTGGTTTAGTTTTTTTTTTATTTTAACATTATACAGCGAAAGGAACGGATACCTACTTCTGTTGTATGACCACCTTGCGGAGATAGATTATTATTTAACTCTGAACGTGCAATGGTTGTCTAGTGCCCCATTAAAAATAAATATTTTCCCTATTTTCGAAATTCTGTGTGGTTTTTTTCACATTTTCATATTTAGGTGTTTTTGAGCGATTGAAAAGCATGGAAGATGCGTTTGAAGCAGTGGCACTATTGGTGGATTGTAACCCATGCATTTGAGGTTCTGAAGAGATTTTGTTGAACTACTTGTCGGTAAAACGAAGTCTTTGAGACTTGATTTTTTTATGTTCATAAACAAATAACTATTTTGTGTCCAATTTTTGCTTTTATAGCCATCGCAACACAAAAAAATTCCCGAAAGTAAGGTTAGTTTAAAAAATTGGCGACTAGTTTTTAATATCCACACTTTTTTTATATCCACACTTGATTAATATAAGTTTTTTAGGTGAAGACGTCCTTACAGTTAGAATACGACTGACTTTTAGACTCCAAGAACGCTCTTGATCACAGTAAGCTTAAACGATGTATAGGTCACATGAAAATGCCACAAAAAACTTATAATTCCACTTTTTTATGAGTTCAGACTCTTCCCAAATACAAAAGTCACTGCAATATAATAAAATGCCTCTTTTCAAAAATCAATTTTTACTTTGATTGCAGAAATTAAAAAGAATAACAGTTTACGGCATTCTGCAGTAGGAAACGATAAAAAATTTGCATTTTTAACTCGTAAACTTGTATTTTGAGGGTGGTATTGCATTATCGATAGGACAACTAGGAATTGAAGCAAATTATTTTTAGAAATTCAATTAAATTACTGTGTTTTTGATTTGTGGCTCACCCTGTAAACATGTTAAACATAATCAGCAAAATATCAAAAAAAATAGTGGGAGTACAGTTTCAAAAATCCAATAGATTTATGGGCATGTTTTTAAGAGACCTATATGCTGCGTTCCAAAGCATATTGTGTAAAGTTTTAAGTATTTAAAATGGACAGATTATAAGGTTTTTTTTTCTTAAAAGACTCCAAATCTTTTGAGAAACAAATCCGTCTGATAACATTAAAATTATTATTATAAAATATAGAGTTCGACAGTTATTGTCGAGGGTGCCGAAATAGCGCGTGTATTGAAAAAAAAGCGCACTGGCTACTAAATGAGAGGGAAAGAGATAATAAACTTTAGAACCCGATACGCTGTTGCCAGCGATGTCACCCACAATTAACTAAAAGATTCCCAAGTAAGATTCCGTCAAATTTTACGATAAATTTTGCCTTCAAAGGGCGTAAAACAGTGATTATGAGTATTTTCTTATTTTAGTTTGAAATTAGAATCCGCTAAATTAATTAAAATTCCCATTTATCCACAAACTTTTACTACCGATTGACGTTGCTCTTTTAATAAAGCTGCGAAAAGTCCGAGCCTGACCTTCCATAACCAGTTACCCTAAAGTCCCGACTCTACGAGACAATTTGTAGTAGCATTCTCGCGTTCTCACGAAATATCTTGTTGAAATAAATTTAAAACAAAATTATACTTTTTATGTCCTGCTCGCAAATTTCATTCTTATTGATATTTGCATCCTTTTAAGATTTTGCTTTTCACTTTATTCCGACAGGCGGCGCGCCGCATGTAGCCACACCAACATCCCGCGTTATTTGACGACGAAAGTTGTTTAAATTCGCTGGATGTGGTTGCTTATGTTATGCTTTATACGCCAGATACAGTTCTATGTTACCCCGATGATTCCTAACAAGGATGAAACAGGCCTGTATGCTTCTGGACTATCCATTAGATCTTAGAGGCCTGGTCGTAATGAATTGAAAAGCAAAATCTGTGTCTGATGCCACAAACCTTTCTTTTTATTTAAAATTATACTTTTTTGAACGTAGCACAGTCTTTCAATCTGAAACCCTCTACTCTTTCCACTTAGAACACTTTTTGTAACCGTGTTCACGTCTTGTTTAAACTTAAAACGAATTTAAAGCTGTAATTAAATTTAATAACAGAGGGTTTTTTTTCATTCTGATTCTTGTAGACACCTTTATTTTAAAAAAATTTCAGAGGAAATGGGGCTCCTCTCCCCTTCTCAGATAGAGAGAGATACCGAGTTTGTGTTAGTTGCATCATTTCAGTATCAAATAATAATCTTAAGATCTTCAAGTGAGAAAAATTATGTCTACGATCTTTCACGCCCGCGTCTTCCAATAAAACAGACTAAAGCTGAGATTACATGGCCTAAAATAGTAGACTGCGTTTTGGCGTTTCAACCTGTTATGCTAAGTCAGCAGAAAATTTCTCGTTTATTTACTAACTTCAAGTTGCGCGCTGTCAAGGCAAATTGCTACATTTAGAAAAAATGCTTTGTAATTTGTTCTATACTCCTTGAGGAGGTTCTGATAATCTCACTTGTTTTTTGGAGATGCGCCCAAGCCAGTAGCGGAACCCTAGGTAACAAATAAGCGTTCTTCACGTAATTTCTGATATTTTGACCATAATTCCAGAGAAAATTAAAAATTAAATGAAAATAAATAAAGAACATAACCTCACAACGCCGAAAACGCCCCTTTTTGACGGAAAAATATTGACATAAAAATTTAAATTTAGCGGAAACGTCAAAATTTTTGAATGGACCAATCAGAGCACTACGATTCAAAAAATAACGAATTTTCTGCTCCCCGCCAGCCTACTATTTTAGGCCATGTAATCTCACCTTAAAGCGTTGAAAGTGCAGCAGTTTTCCTAAACTGTTTGCTTAACAACAATGCATTTCGGCGCCCTAGACGGAAACTGTCGAAACCTGTAGATTTAAGTGTATATTTTAGATTATTAATTGATATTATGTTTACGTTGTTGTAGTTTGATTGTATATTATTATTTATTATATTTTAACATAATTGATTTACATCTACAATTTTTATATATTTTTTCTTTAGCCTTTTAACCTTATTAACACCAAACTGGACTTCTTATTTGTTTGAACCGAATTGGTTTTTAAACATAAAATACTTTTTTTATTGCCACACAAGCGCAAAACATTGGTCTGTAGTAAGCCACCCGAGCAGTTTTCTTTTTGTCGCGGTTGGTTCTAAAATTTCCCAGAAGAATAAACAAAAGAAGGAAACCTCGATTGAGTAATATCTTCGAATATTGTTTAAATTTACAGATAATTGTTGATATTTAAATATATACCTAGTCAAAACTTTTTTATTTTTATGTATTTCGGGATTGTACTTAAACTTGAATACTTGATTTTAAAAAATCATCAAAATGAATGTTTTTGTAGTCTTTATTGAACAATATCAAATTGTCACTCGAGTAACGGACGAAGGCTGTTCTATAAAGAGGGCGGTAACCCATTTTGGAGTTGATAAAATAACAATAATACGATGGAAACAGCGCTGGATTGAAAACAATTCGACGAATAGAAAACTTGGATTAGGACAAAAACGATGGTAAACTTAATACTAATCATTTTAACTTAAAAAAGAACTAAAATAAATAATTTAATATTTAATAGGATCACCATTTTTCTCTATTACAAGCTGCAAACGTCTGGGCATTGAAAAGGTTAAATTATGAAAATACTGATGGTTTTCTGAGAGATGATCCAATGCGAGATAAATAGCATCGCTGAACTCTTCAGCATTTCGTGGTCTCGAATTCCTTTGGTATATTATTTTAACGATTCGAGCCCATAAATTTTCCATTGGGTTAAGGTCAGGGCTGTTGGCTGGCCAAGGAAGTGTTTCTATATTATTATTCTGAAATTATTGGCGAACAACATTAGCCGTGTGTCATTATTTTCATGTAAAGCCTGTACAGATGGCAGCATAACGTTTTCAAGGATTTCAATATATCGTTCACTATTGAATCTTCCTTTGATTCTCCAAAAAAAACCCAAACCTCTAGCACTAAACCAGCCCCACATGTTTACAGAAAAATGTCCAGCTTTTTTAATTTGGTTTGAATATTCGGGTTCAAATCTAGAATTTGGTGGACGATAAACTAAAATTCTCCTGCTGCTTGAAGATGATTGAAAAAATTTTTTCGTCAGAAGTCATTATCACGAAGAACGTTGTTCAGTGCAAAAATCACTCTACCTGTTTTTGTTCTTCTGTTAGAAAAGGCTTCTTTGCAGCAACTCCACAAGACACTTCTGATTTCGTTACTCTTCTATTTACTGTTTCTAAAGAACCCGGAAATAATGTTACATTGCTCTCATCTTGCACTTCAATACTTACTTTTGGTCGTCCTGATCCACCTTTCCTATCCGTAGAATTATTTTTAATCCAGCGCTTTTTCCATTTCATTATCGTCATTTTATGAACTCCAAAATGGGTTGCCACTCTTCTTATAGACCTGCCGTCTTCTATATCTCGTGTAATAATTTGAACTTTTATAAATGTTGATATATGTGGCATTTTTAAGGATGTCACACTCAATTTTAAGCTGTCAGGCATACTAAGCTGGTGGTGCCTTATAATAGTATACACTAATGGAAAGCTAAATTTTGTGGCATAGGAAAAATTGCATGTATGAGTTTTTTTTTTAAATCAAGTGTACATCCCGAAAATCATGAAAATTAAAAACTTTTGATTGCATATACATATATAAACATAAACAATTATCTGTAAATTTAAACAATATTCAAAGATATTACACAATCGACGTCTCCTTGCTTATTCTTTTGGGAAATTTTAGAACCAAGGTTAACCGTATCCGCGACAAAACGAAAACTGCTCCGGTTTTTACCAATTTGCGCCATCTATCAACCGTTCCTGATACCTTTGATCCATATCTATAGGCGTTGTATGAACAGCTTATAGGGCTGTAGGGTAAACAAAGCGATTTTCCATAACACGTAATGCTAATAAAAATGAAAATTTTGGAAAAGTGGAAAAAGATTTTGAACAGGAAATATCATGTACTTTTATCTCTCTCCCACTTGCAGAGTGTGAATAGGTATTGTCTCTCTCAGTTCAGCCTGAAGATCGGGCCAGATCGGCTTGAAGAGACAAAAAAAAAACAGTTGTTATCTGTAATTACACGGGTGCGACAGAGATAGGTAGAGGGACATTTCCACGTTTAATTGCGAATTTTTAGTTTATTGTTATAATTTCTATTCAGAAAGGATTACTCTATAAAAAGTCTCTTTGCTAATCTGCGTCTTTCTTCACTTTGTCAAACTTTTGTTTACCCCACACCGGCGATATTGGATCGGCTATATTATTTTTGTGAGACTGCCCTATTGCGAATAAGAAGTTAGATCCCTTAACATTGAATTTTAACATTAAAAAAGTGTGTTTTAGACTTTTTGGTGAAAACGTAATAAAATTGCACCTGACCGTTAACTCTAGTCTAAATTTAATCCGCGTTTAGAATGTGCCTCCACATAGAACATAAAATGGCAAGGTGTCGCATTCTAAACGCCAGTTTAATTTAAACCAGGTTTAACGGTACGGTGCAATCGGCCCTAAACAAATCAAACACAAGATTTAAATAAAAAAGATTAAAATTATATTTCTGTAACAGATAAAATTGCTTTTTATTAATAATATTTTTTAATTAAAAAAAAAATGATAAAAATACAAAAAAAACGTTCTATTTAATAATAGTAAAAAAGGCGCAACGGACAATTTTTTATTTATTTTTACGTCATCGTACCGAACACGGGGTTGTGCCTACAAATACTGGGGCCGTATTCTTCGTACGCTTGTTTCGTGTGACACACTGTGTAGAATTCGGGCTGAAACGGACAAAAAATAACACTGTTAATTTTTGACAACAATCTAAAACATCCCGCACACTGCGACTAATAAAACGTAAAGTTGAATTAACTTTAAACTAATAAAAGACGGAAAAATTGAGGAAAAAATATGATAATACCAATAAGCTTACCGTTGAAGCTAACATGCTGCCACCGAACCACACTGCATACCGTTGCATGTGGTGTGAGATCACTTTTACGTCGATAGGAGTAGGCTAAAATAAAAAAAAAAACATAAGAATATTAATTTAAAAAATTGTCAACAATAACCCAGGACTATGTGCATGTTTTTTGTTTAATCAGCATAAGGAAGCTGGTTATATTCTACGTAAAATCACGTATCACTCATCCAAATCGGTTAATTTATAAGAAACTTCTTAAAACTAGCAAGAAGTAAATCTCAGTCTTCTCCAAAATCATATCTACAATACAATTTGTGGAGAAGATTGAGAGTTTCACTCCTTGCTAACAACTTTTAGTTTCAAAACCAATTTCTACAAGTTTTATTAAAAATAAAGTGTCAAAATTAAAATGAAACTATTAAACATGAGAAAAACTGCTTATAAAATTTCGATTATTTATAAGAAATTTACACACAATCAATTTTTTTCAATCTACTTAAACGTTCGCAAGTGTACAAAGCACAAGTTATACTTACTTTAAGTTTACCCCCTCCCAGCGTTTCGCTTAATTTTAACCTGGCATCGACGGTCCTTTGTATGTCCCTTTGTAACCTCCTACCGAAATCTTTGAACATGGTCGAACCACCAGATAATACTAGAAAAATAGTAAAACAAAAATATGTATTAGATTCTATGGATTCCGTATACAGGGTGTTCATTTTAAAACTTCCCACCCAAGATCACCTATCAGAGGCTGATTTTGGGTTACGTCGATTTTTTATTTAAGGGGTATGAATTTTATAAAATTGAAAAAAAAAATATTTCTGCATTTTCCCATGCAACTGTCCCTTGCTGTTTAAGGTAAAAGCAAGAGACAGAGATATACATAACTGCACCTATGGAATATGCTATAACAAACTGGGAAGTGGAGCTTTTATTTAATATGAAAGCACTTGTAAAACGCTAGGTCAGCGCTTGTCAAACGAATTCAGTGATATGAGTCCAAACGGAGTTTACTAGAGACAAGAAATTTTGCACACTTATTAGAAATTGATTATATTTGTCAATTGTCAAAAATCAAACAAATTCCAACATTCTCCAGGACGTGTATTCTTGAACAGGGAGCGGCATAGATCTATGGTGAATGATCGCATGGGATGAAAACGTAGAGTTGAGCAATGATCCGATCTTACGGATCTCATGAAGATCATACGTTCCCGATGGTATGGTCCGAAACCGGGGAACAGCGTCGAATCTAGTGACTCTTGCGCAAGAAAGAGGTTTGTTTTTTAATGTTTTGCTTTCTATGCGATAGATTCCATCGTACGAGAGAAAGACCGGATCGTATGACTTTCAAGAATACACGTCCTGGGAACTTTAGCGGTAATTTAAAAATTTTGTGTTTCTAGCGCTTTCCGAGTTAAGGACACACTGCAAAAGAGAGACACTTAAAGTTGACAAGCTATTTTTGATTCCGTGTTGTTAGCGCATCTTTGATGCGTTTGTGAAAGCGTCCTTAAAAAAAAGAGTTAAAGTTGTGCTTGCAAGGTACGACGTAACCAAACCAATTCTTGTTCAGTGCTTGATGCACAGTTTCACTTCATGCTGCTCACTCTTATTTCCTTCCTTGTCGAAAAAAGTGAGAAGAAGGCAATAGAATGGAGAATAGAAGTAGTGAAACTGGATCACCGCCCATTTCAAGGGGACGGACGGGACAAAAAAGTAACCCTTTACTAGAAAAACCAGCTGTGACTTCTATATGATTAAAATGGTGATGGTTTTCTAATGAATATTTTTCTTAAACCATATGTTATGCAATAAAATAGTTTAAAATAAGTTGTAACCAGAGCTTATAGGACGAACCTTTAAACTTTGGGTTGGATGGGACAAGAAAAATCAAAACTTAATTTTAGTAAATTCTTACTTTTATATATTTAAATTTTTTAGAAAAATGCTTTATCAAGGCTTTTCCAAACTAAACAAAAGGCATTGGAATGAAAGGAGAAAGCATGTTGTTAACATTTATGTTAAAAATTATTGTGAACCATGAACCAGTAAAGCTTTTGTTTTGGGTTGGACGGGACAAAAAGTACAATAATTCAAAAAATACTATTTGCTTTAGGTCCAAAACTGTTTCTATATTTCGGCCAACGTACCAAGAAAAGGTGTTATAGTGGTTTTATGATTTGTTTGTTTTTCTTTTTTTTTAATAAAATTACATTTGCTTGAAATGGCCCCCAGGCATTTATGAAAGCCCACAGAAAATAAAATGGTTAGGATAGGCTAGAGCGATGCCTCCGATATTTAATAGACCTTCCATCTACTCGCGTTTTAGTGAGCTTTGAACGTATGTGGCGGCCATTTTGACAATTAACTAATGTAATAACTGTCAACAGTGTCAAAAATGGCGGCGGCATACGTGTAAAAGGGTACTAAAACGGAAGGTGTTGGCTGGCCTCCATGTCGGAGCAACACCGTACTCAACTAAAAAGCCAGTTAACTCATTTTCGTTTTAGTATCCTTTGGCCTATGATCGGTGCCATATTGACACCAAACTGACAGAAAATCCATGTTTTACTTGTCAATTTGGTTATAAAAATGGCAGCCACAATAGGCTAAAGGGTACTGAGGCGGTAGGAGTTAACAGGCTTTTTAGTTGAGAATGGTGTTGGTCGGAGGTATCGGCTAGAGCGATGCCTCCGATATTTAATAGACCTTCCATCTACTCGGGTTTTAGTGAGCTTTGAACGTATGTGGCGACCATTTTGACAATTAACTAATTTAATAATTGTCAACAGTGTGGCATACGTGTAAAAGGGTACTAAAACGGAAAGGGTTAACTGGCCTCCATGTCGGAGGTATCGGCTAGAGGTTTTTTGACAGTTATTGTTTTACCAGAGGTGAGCAACTGGATTTGACAGTTGTTAGGGAAATGTTTGAAATTGTGTGTTGGCAATGATAGTTGGCAACCCCTGACCATAAATAACTTTGACACTGTCAGATTTTTGATTAAGAAACGTCAGGTTTAAAAATGGAATTTTGCTGTATCAAAAAGTCTATGTTGGGAATTTGGAACCTTTGGTTGCACTAAAACAAAGTTATGATTGTTTTCCACAAACCAAAACTACACTTTTTTGCACTCGACGCGCGCTTCGCTAACAACGTTAGCATCATCACGAGACGATAAACAATGAACTAAATTAATCTACGCTCTATCTTATATACAATCCTTTAGTGAGCGGAGATAAGACTAATAATTTGTGATTAATCACTAAACATAATAAGATAGAGCCTAGATTAATTTAGTTCATTGTTTATCGTCTCCTGATGATGCTAACGTTGTTAGCGAAACGCGCGTCGAGTGCAAAAAAGTGTAGTTTTGGTATGTGGAAAACAATCATAACTTTGTTTTTGTATCAAAAAGTGTAAAAATACGTGCCTCGACGAATTTGTATTGTTCCTTTGTCCAACGGAGATAGAAACTCAGGAAAAGTGAAAATATAACATGCATTTACCAAGCTGGAAAATTAATAAAAATAGCCGAATTTGCGAGGTAAGTGAGCTACAAGCAGTAGTTGCATAAATAACACTTTATGTTTCCATGTAAAGAAAAAGAGTAACAAAAATATAGATCATGGGAGTCTTTATATATTACCTATTATTTACATTTTTAATATCTACCGTGTGTATTCACTGTTTGTTTTTGTTTGTCAAAGCTTGACATATTTTACTAACCAAAAAATATACCAAAAAATTATAAAAAGAGAAAATAAAACATTAGTCCATTTCATAAAATCAATTTTACATGCAAGTATGAAAAAAACTAGAAAGAGAGGACAATATGAGTTGTCCACCTCTGGTAAAAAAACAACTGTCAAATCTATAGCGGGCCTCTAGGATATGCTAGCTGCGCAAGGGTGGTCGTTAGGTGAGACTAGTTAGTACGTCGATGGGTGAGACATAGTCGCTGTTGGACGACAGTGCATGCGCACTGAGATTACGATTAAGCACTCTTTATTTCCGCAAGTTCTATCAACTGGAGCTGGCCAAACCCCGCGACAGGGTAGAGCCAAGAAAGCACAAGATAAGACACTCTTTATTTCTGTAACTTTGTCTATTGATTGTTGTACCACCCAACCAATAGGTGGTGTCACATATTAAACTAGTGATGTTTTCGGCTTGGAAATTCTACCGATTTCAACATGTTTTCAGACTTCCGGCAAAATTAGGCTTAGGCAACTTAATTTAAAGAATGTCGTGTGTTGTTTTTTTTTGCATAGGATGTTCCTGCCTTTACACTTTTTTCTTACCTATATTTTTGTACAAAGGCCTCCTTACATCTATAGGGCAGTTCTGTATTACATCGTCTACAATTTCACTAATAGGAATATTAAAATCTGGATTTGAGAATTCCGGATGGAAGAATATCTCCGGCCCCAGAAACCTACACAACAAAATAAAATTGTTTGGTAAATGAGGGCACTGCAAACCTTTGAAAACAAGAAAAAAGGTCACATGAAGTGGCGTTGTTTTCGAGATATAGGGCGTGCTGTGGGAAATAGAAATGTTGATATTATCTATAGGGTGTCTCAAGTCAGAATAATCAACTTTTTGAGAGAGCTATAGTTTCTCTTACGAAAAACTTAAAGAGATAGCTTCATTTTAGTTACAAAAAGCAATTTAAAAAAATGTATGTATGTATGTATATATTTACACCGTTAATTTTTTAATATTGTTATCCATCAGTTGACATTCAAACTTAGTAGAATTGGCTTAGCAGGTTGGTTTATATTAGATACCCTGAATTTATGACATATTTTGATGAGAAAGAGTCGCAACAACCCTATCAAAGTTTCCCCTTTTGAAAAATGGGTTTGTAGGTAAGCCTATTTATACAAAGTGTGTCCCAAGTCTGGAATAATGGATGTTTCGGGAGAACTGTGGATTAAATTTCAGAAAGTGGGCAATATTTTGTAGTTTTAGAATAGTATAACTAACTGAAAGAGGTGAAAAATGTAGTAAGAAACACTCATTTCCTGGTTTATTTGGAGGGGGGGGGGGGAGTTAGAAACAGTCTGCTTTTCAGAAAGTCGTCAAGTCATATTGCGACAATGTGTTATTGTTTTAGAATGGCATTAATAACTTAAGCAGGTGATAAATGGTTTTTTCCTTCACGAAGGTTCTTATGTCTCGAATACAGGGGTTTCCAATGTTTTACCTAAAAAAAAACCACAGTTGTTCCAAAAAAATCCTTCAGACTTTTGGGACACACGGTATATGTGTTTTGATGTAGCGGCAATGCCCTTTTGACCGGAAAATAACATAACCCAAAAAAATGTCAGTTTTAGTGACTTTGAAGAGGTTGACGCATCTGTTTTTCTTCAATAAATGTCATACATACAGGGTTCTAGTATAAGATATTTTTCTCTTGTAAACTAGAGGCCCTGTATACAATTTTTGACAATTATTGTTTTATGTTGGGAATTTGGAACCTTTGGTTGCACTAAAACAAAATTATGCTAGCCATTTCGAAATGTTGTAAGTAGGTGATCCTACAGCAGAAACTATAGGTCTAACCGATTTTCCAGGCTTGTGGATTTTCGGAAGACAATACAGTTTCGGCATAGTGGGATTGCTTACTTGTAGTTTATATTTAATATTGTCAGTAATAATATTGTTACATTTTTTAATTGTGTTTTTTACTTCGTTAATCATTTTTGGTAAGGGGTTCTTTGGGACTTTAGGAATATAGCTGGCGAAAACGGTTACGACGAAGGCTTAATAAATAAGCTGATAAATAGACATTCTTTTCAAAAGACCTTTCGGAATTCCACTTTTTTCAGACAAAAAGATACCTGCGACTCAAAATTTGTACAAAAAGTATTTAATAACACCGGTCTTAAATTAGTATATCAATCCGGTAACACAATAAGAAGCTTACTAGGAAATCCCAAGGATAAAACTACAGTTCTAGAAAAAAGTGGAATTTACGAAATTAGTTGCATGGATTGTGACAAAAAATATGTTGGCCAAACGAGACGCTCTATTCAAACACGTTTTAAAGAACACTTAGCACACTTAAAATACGGAAGAACAGAAAAGTCAAGTGTGGCCGAGCATGCTTTTGAAAACAATCATAGATTCACATTAGATAACCTAAAACTTCTAAAAAGTGTACCAAACAAAAGACTTTTGAATGCATATGAAAGTATGGAAATTATTAAATCCAGAAATAGTTTAAATAAAGATAGAGGACCCATCCCGTTTAGTACACTTTATTCTTTGGTTGAGGGGAGATAGGATTAAAAATCGTGATCAATCACAAATTATTGGTCTTATCTCCGTCCACTAAAGGATTGTATATAAGATAGAGCGTAGATTAATTTAGTTCATTGTTTATCGTCTCCTGATGATGCTAACGTTGTTAGCGAAACGCGCGTCGAGTGCAAAAGTGTAGTTTTGGTTTGTGGAAAACAATCATAATTTTGTTTTTGAATTATTGTTTTACCACTCGTAGTACAGTTGTTAGGGAAATGTTAAAAAAAAATTTGTGTGTTGGCAACTATTGGAAATAAATAATTTTGTCACAGTCACATTTTTGATTAATAAACGTAGGTACATCACATTTGGTTTAAAAATCTAATATTGCAGTATAACAAACTGTGAAAATACTCGCGACCACGACCTTGTATTGTTTCATTGTTCAATGGAAACAAAAACGCAAGAAAAATGGAAAGAGATCATGCATTTGCCATACTGGAGAATTAATAAAAATAGTCGAATTTGCAAGGTAAGTAA
Organism: Oxystoma pomonae; assembly: GCA_963921995.1. Taxonomy (NCBI): domain Eukaryota; kingdom Metazoa; phylum Arthropoda; class Insecta; order Coleoptera; family Brentidae; genus Oxystoma; species Oxystoma pomonae. Next base: position 4,114,511 of record OY998170.1, on the reverse strand, counting down.
GATTAGTTATATTTAAATATTATATATTATTATTTTTTTAAGAAAATGAGCACCTAACAAAAACATTGATCAATAAAATTTTTAGATTTTACCTACTACTAAAATTTTTAATATCTGGGTATCTACCTCATGTTTTTTTGTGAAAATTTGATTTTACTAACCAAACAAGTCATCTTTATTCAAAAACTGTCTAGGGAAATTATAAAAAGAGACAACAAAACATCAGTCCATTTCATAAAACCGGTTTTACATGCAAATGTGAAAAAACTAGAAAGAGAGGACAATATGAGCTGCCCAACTCTGTCAAATGTATAGAGGCCCTCTAGATTTAGTCAACTAAATCTATCATTAATACTGACTTGGGATAACCTGTATAATATTGGCCCTACCTTTCATAACCTACGTCGACGTTAAAATTCTGTTTGGTGACCGAGTTCATCCCTTCATACTTCTTGATCCACTTCCCCGGGTCCGAATCATATTTTGCGAACTCTTTCGCTATGTCAGGACAGATATAGCAGTACCTAATTAGAAATTAAACAGTTTATAAAGATTTAATACTTAAGCAATATTTCGAATAAAAAGACCTGTTTTCCCTGACGAATTTCAATTTCCCTGATTTTGACAAATGACTAGAGCTGCTCCAAGTACCAAGTAATATGTACTCGGTGCTCAGTCTTACTCGGTCGAGTAGAGTAATAGAAACAATCCATTTATGCATAGCAAAAAAAGAAAGAAATGAGACGCTGAGTGGTAAATAATAAAAGAAACTAAGTAATTACTTAAATTTAATAACACAATACAGTGAAATAATAATTTAACTTATAATCTAAATATATATCTGAAATAATCTTTGCTAAAAATAGTGGAGAACTATTAAAAAACCGACAATTCTACTACTCGGCAGCCGAGTACTAGGTACTCGGCCCTTACCTTTAGCCGAGTACTCGGTCAAGTTAACAAAACAGGGCTGGTCACAGGTCTACATATGACATCCTAAATTACCTTTCTTTGATTGCTTTGGCGGTTTCTAGGGACTGCTCTGGAGGAATCCCGATTTCTCTTTCCCTAAGCAGAGATTGGATGAAGTAGGTTATATTTCGGCCAGCAATTGGTATGTGTTTAATACAGCTTCCTATGACATAACCTTCGGCCTAGAACAGAAAAAAATTCAGTTTTGAATTGCCTATACAGACCGCTTCAAGCTACTACGAACATAGGGGGAATCAAGTCCAATTTACTTTCCGTGCCGTACGACCGAGGTGGATTCGAAGCACGCTGCGGTGTTATCTTTTGGAAATTCATTTTGTTTTTACTATTTTGTTTTATTTCTGCCTTGCTCGAGAAACAGATGGGTAAGTTCTTAATTGAAATAATACATTTTTAAAACTAAAAATGGATGTCTACGAGGTTGCCGAAAAAGTGCAGATGGTCAAATGGTCAAATCGTCATAACCCAACACACGTTCGATATTGGTCGAGGGAAAATTTGCATTTGTATTTTGACGTAAGAACACAGTATCCCCAAAAACTAAATGTTTGGGGGGGGGGTATTGTAGGGGAACACGTAATTGGGCCATTTTTTATTAACGGCAATTGCAATTTGAATGGTCCTAGATACTTGGATCTACTGCAGCAGCACATTATTCCAACTGCTAGGCAGTTGTTAGGTGTAAGATTTGGTGAAACATGGTTTCAACAAGATGGTTGTTCCGCTCACAATGTTGGCCTTGTTAGGGAATATCTTGATAATGTATTTCCTAATCGGGTTATAAGTACACAGGGAACTATTTATGGCCAGCTCGATCTCCCGATCTTGCTCCTAATGACTTCTATCTGTTTTTGAAGAAGCTTTTCAAATTATCACCCCTAACATGCTTGGAAACGTTAGAAGGGGTTTTTATAGTAGGCTCGGATATTGTCTAGCCGAGCAAGGAGGACTTTTCGAACATTTGCTTTAATTTTTTTTTGACTGGGAGAGTCTTTTTGGTTTTTAGAATGTATTATTTTATTTTGAGAACTTGCTTTTATTTTGTTTCTCCTTATTAGTTTCATTGTAACACGTCGTCACTGATAAATCTGAGCAGTTGACAATAAAACGCTCTTATTTATCAGTGACAAAAAATAAGAAAATTACGTTATAAAAATTTGCGTATTTATTGACCAAATTCCGGTTTCATTGACTACGCTCCACACAGCACCGTGGTTAGAGGCGTACTAAATACAAGGCGAAAGGCGGCGAAGGGCAGCGAATGGCGATCGGAAGCCTGAGTGTTGGTTGCTTCACTGATAGGCGTGCGGTGTCTCTGCATGTATGGTCACTGGCAAATTAGACTTCTTCCGCCCTATGTTTGCAGTAGCTTGAAGCAGTCTGTATAATGTTTGACCCAATTGCAAGATTTTAAAAACTATTTCGCCAAATATACAGGGTGTTTAACAACTTACATGAAAAACTTTTAGAGCATAATTGGCAAATAATAAAAAATATATATTGAAGTATGATACATATAAAGTGACAAAAACTCCTAATCGCCGAATATAAATGGTCAAATAATGACATAAAACCTCTATTAATGTCAGGCAACACAAAAATAAATTCGGTAAGCTTCCGCGGTAGGTACTTTGTTATAAATTAAAACAATATCCACTAATTCGCTGTTTAATTTTCCTAGAAATGAATAGTTGTATGTCATCTTTTTTCAACAATACACAAAACAAAATCACTGAAAAAAAATTGGTGCTAGAAAGCGTGGATTTTATGTTGAAAGGAAATGAAAATATCTCGAAAACTGTAGCTTTGAAAGATTGAACCTTATAACAAAATTTTTGGGTAATATGAACGAAAACCAAAATCTGAAAACCGCATATCAAAAGCCACTTCACTTCTAAAGTTATGATTTTTGAATATATATTTTAACGTTTTTTTGTAACGTAACGGGAAAGGCGGGAAGGTCCGGAGAGAGCGAGAGAGGCAAGAAATACATTTCCAGGGAGTGGGAGGATAAGGGTGCGAGACAGGGTATGGCAGAAAGGGCCCATGAAGAGGCCTAGTTGCCAGGCTTGCGGGCCGCCCCTTACTACTACTAATCAGTTCATGGTTAGCCGATAAGAGGATTTTTGTGTCAAATTTCGTTAAAATCGATTAAGGCGTTCTTGAGTTATTGTGTATACAGACAGACAACAGATAACTTTTTTTTTTCGTTGATTAAGGTGTTTTGGAACCTTAGTAACCTTAGTAACTCATACCATATTGGTATGGTGGACTCTAAAAATGCTTACATGTGACGAAACTGATTCAGCTAATATTTCATAGTTTGTTTACTTTCTGTGGTACGATAGGGAGATAAGAGCAGGGTGGGCAACGCACTTCACTTGCTTTGATGATAAGCTTCAATATACAGACAAAAGGTAAAGAAAAATGTTTTAGCAAATTTTTGGTTATTTTTTTGGGAAAACTTTTGAATAAATTTAAGCGAAATGAATCGTCATTTCAAAAACCGACCAGTATTAAAAATCACTTCTTTATAATATATAATTTGTGAAACACCGTGTATACAAGACACTAAAAACAAACTCTCAAAAAAAACGGGACTTTTTTGACTGTCCATTGCTTAAAAACTTTTTGTCCGATTTCAAAAAGATAAAAATACTACTCACCACAGGAATGACATGAGTCACGCCGTCCCCGCTATCGATAACGATGCCTGTCAATGTCCTGTCTTCGATACTTTTACTGGCCCAACTGGCGGCCAATGCCAAAACTGCCTGCACTGCAATATACAGTCCTGAAAAAATGTTTTAACAATTTTCGGATGCGTTGATGGACTCCAATTATTATAGGGGGGCCAGCAGTTGAAGGTAGTTTTGTTATATTTTTAATAAGACATTCTCTTGATAAATCTAATAGCCTTTTAGTAACCAAAAAGCTGATTTTTAGCCACATAGACGTGTGCAGAAATTGTGAAAATAACAAAAATTTATGACAATCCTTAAAAGCTTTTTTATTTGATGTCATAACTATTAAATCAAGGTCCTAAAAAAGCAGAAAACAGCTCCACCAACCAAAGGGGGGAGGGAGAGGTTCACAGTAATATTTATGGTTGTTTCCCAGATAAATCTGATCTGATCGAAATATTGGACCACCTATCTGGTTTTATTGCTCCCGCCCCCAACTTCAAATTAACTCTTGACCCACCCCTCCAGAGTTACATGATCTTGGTGAGGGGTCTCTCACTCTTTTTTGTGTGTACACATATGGCATAAAGCATCAAATTTTGGAGGTTAGGTTTTTGTTGTTGCACTGCTGAGAAAATGTGGAGTTAAGTTAGGCCCTACAAATCTTTGGCTTGATGTCCACCTAACAGTTAAGCCTTAGCGGTGCAACAATCATGAAGTTACCGAAGAAGCTTTAATCATGATTAATAATCAATGTTTTGAATGGATAGTTGAGACTCATAATATTATTTAAGCTAAAAGTGAGACTGGAATTTTAAACCATCTCAAAGCCATTGTTCAGTTCTTGCTTTTTTCTTCGTATAAGTAAGAGAGAAAGAGACAAAGATGCAGAAACTGCGAATTGAAGGAGACCTTAGAGTTTATAATTCCAGCTTATTCTGATTCTAACATGTGATAAATAATAATAATTATAAAAATAGCTTATGTTTGAGGCGAAACCTTAAGGAAAAAAAAATAATAAAAGAAGTAGGTGCTTAAATGGAAGCTTTATTAATAAAATAATTCAGTTCTCACTTACCTTTACAAAAAAAATTAAAGTTCAACACACAAAATACACCGAAATGCAAAAAAATGTACACATATTGCAGTAAGTGAGAGGCCCCTCAGATTTTGGCATGCAACTGGTTTGACCATAAAAAAAAACATGCAACCAATTTTACCCACCAGGCACATTAAATGATTCGAACATAATTTCAGCTGTGTATTCTCGATTTTCCGGAGTGTTTAAAGGGGGTTCTGTAAGGAGGAAATAGTGATCTTCAGGCTCTGCCCGAAGATATTTGAAGATGCATTGTTCTAGGAAGCGTTCCATCAAATCCCAGTCTTCAACCAGGCCATGTCTGACAGGGTACTAGAAATAAAAATCAAATCTAATTAAACAATGTATGTATGGACATACTAGAAAAATTCCTTAAGTAAGAGTTTTGGAAAAAAATCAAAAATTAGTTTTTTAGTAAGTATTACTAGAAATTACCTTAACCGAATAATTGGTAGCCTCAAATGCTTCATCTCCAATATAAAAATCCAAGTCTTCTACCCCTTTACCCAGCCTTCTAGAGGACTGGTCACCTACTTTGGCGCTTTCTTTCACAGCTATTGCTGAGGGAATGATAAATTGGGGTTCTTTATTGGCGGCAAAACCTAATTTTGTGTAACTAGACAAAGGAAAAAAATTATCAAGCAAAAAAGTCCACTCATTGAGTGAATAAAAAAAGGCATGGGTTAGTGCCCTTCTCATTTAGAACAAAACAATTTCTCTAGTTTCAATCTGAGCCCTAATGGTACAAATGACTCAAAATAAAGGCATACTAGAAAGATGTTTGTGTGGTCTTTACACTACATGTTTCAAGGGGTAGTTGGAAACTGTATTTAAAAATCTCTCAATACCCCAATAACTAAAAAAACTACTGTTAATAAGACTTCAATTTCACTTGATTTGTTTTGCTAGCTAAAAGCGAAGAATTTCTTACCCAGTGCCCACGTCGATGACACAAGGGGGCAGTTTGCCGTCCATTTCCTGTTGAAATTTCGACTTTTCTAAGAAAAATTGAGGATTTTTATCACAAACATAAACCGCACCTCAATAAAAACTTGGGGAGGCCGATTCACCCACTTCTTTTGCGCATGTGCGTCAGTACTCAACTTTGACAGTAGTTCAAACGCACTTCTTGCCAAAGCTGACTTCTATTTCTCTCTTTGTCCAAAAGAGTGGGTGACCATGGAAGTCACTATCAAAAAGTTGGAATGTGGACCATGCATAGGGTTGAGAAATGAACTACCACTTTCACAATCAGCTGTTTTTTGACAAGTTCATTGACACATCGTCGATAAAAAAACATCGTCCAATTTTTGCTTATTGTTCTTACGCGAATATTACCATTTTATCACATAAAAACACTTGAATTAAGCGTATAAAGTATCTTTAATATTCTGGTTAACATTAATTAATAAAATCAAGGGATGTCTTCGCGTGTATTACGCAAATTACAGGGTGACAAAGAAAAAGAGCTGGGGGACAACAGAGAAGTCTTGTCCGACGTGGAAGTGGACACTCCGGTGGGGGGCTCCAGAAGGAAGCAGCTGAACATTAACAGATACGATTTGGTAAAATATTTGCCTCAAATTTCACAATGCTTTGTAAAAATAAAAGTTATTGATTTTTTGATTTAAATTAATTTTAGGCTGTGGCTAAGGTTACGACAGTCACGTGACAGTCCTCATTTTTTTTTACATAGCCTGAAAAGCTTAGCAAAAACAGTCGCGAAAAACCCGTTTTTGCAATGCAACCCAAACTCAAAAATGTTGTAACTCTAATATGACTGTAGCAATGATAAGACACATTTTCATAGTTTACCCAGAAAATGCTGAATTCACAGTCATTATATAGTTGATTCATTCCTCTTACCATAAATGATAAAAATTTATGTTTAAGTAATGAAGGAGTTAGTATATAGTTTTCTGTATTTGTCTATCAGAGTTCATATTGAACTGTAAAAACAGGAAAAATCAGGGAATTTGACAAAAAAACAGCAAAATCAGAAAAAAATCTGATAATGCCACCTGGAAAAAATTTAAAAGCAATGCCCAATCAGAAAAAAGTTGATTTATTGGTAAAATAATCAGAAAACACAAAAATAGGTAATTGTCAGAATTAATTTTGGGTTTTTTTAAGCATTAATGGGCTTGGTTTGTATGTCCACATTTTTTACAAATAAATATATGCAACATGATAAAAACCTCCAATAAAACCCAGTCAAAAATATAATGACTAGGTATAACTAAAATCAATCAAATGCCATAAATAGCACAAAAATATCATCAAGACACTTCAATAGGTATTTTTGGGGTTCTACTATATAGGAAACTGATTTATAATTTTGTAACCCAAATGGCATAACAAAGTGGTTATATGTACCAAAAAGTATCACCAAACAGGTCTCATCACATTTATTGGCATATAAATTGTCCTTTTAGTTGCATATAAAAAAATCATCTGTTTTTGGTAATGGATATCATGCAGGTTTAGTTACAACATTTAGTCAGTGATAGTCCACACAAAGACAAATAGTTTTAGCAGTAGTACTTTATTATTGAGTAAGGTGAAACTAATATTGGTGCATGGAGCAAAAAGAGTGGAATCTCTTCCACATCGCTTAATTTTCTTTTTTATTTTTTTATTGGCAACATTTTGAATTTAAAATGATCTGTTGTTGTTGTTGAAGTGATTAAAAATTAAAAAGTAATAAATGTACTTACAAAAACGAAACTGACAATACTCGACAATATTTCAGTTCTTGACAGTAGATGTACAAATTTTTGGCCAGGTTTTCTACAATAAAAACGGAAGACCATACATTTTTGGTGAGTACAAGAAAGCAAGTAGAGAAGTCCCAAATACAACTTATTTTTCAGCTTAACCAAAACTCTCACTCGGAAAGCGAGGTTAAAGAGGATGACAATGAAACAGAAGCCAACAGGTCCTGCGAGGGTGGTGCCTTACACGAGTGTGTCAAAAAGAAGCGCAAAAAGAAAAAGAAAAAGTCAGGAAAACACGTCAGTACGCACAGGAGCAGTGAGGATAATGCAGATGTAAGGAAAAATACCTTGTAGAGTTTATAAAACCATAGTCGTGGTGTGTCTAAACGAGATAAAGTGTATACAACCATAGTCACAGTGTGCCTGAACAAGATAAAGTTAATACAACCATTAGAGTGTGCCTGAACAATCAATGTTTGATAAAATAATGTAATTTTTTTAGAATTCCATTTCATGTCCAAATAAACTCATTATTTCATTTGATAGTCTTTTGGTTAATCCTAATTTAACTACAATTTTTAGATTGATGAAGTTGAGAGAACAGTGAGAGAAGTCAACCGACTTCTGGGCGAAAATGTAGCTCCAAGGGCGGCCTCTCAAAGTAGCCACCACAGGCCAGAAAAATCCGCACAAAAGACGATCCTTTCCGTGCAAAATAAACATCTGAACCCGAGCAATGAACTTAAGAGGATCTTTGGATCAAAAATTGTACAATCAGAACAGTAGGTGGATATTTGGACCTCATTATTTTTTTGAGTTTTAAAGCAGTAGAGTTTATACTAAATTTTTCTCATTATTTTTTCTTTAATTCTAGCAAACGACGCAACAGAGGCGGCTCAAGGGCTCACATAAAGCCAACACTGATGGTAAACTGCAAAGAAAACTGGCCACAGGTCGGCAAATCTGGACTTTCCATGTCCCTACTCGAAACGAAAAATGGCATCAACTATTTCAGCTATGAACACAGTCAAAGTTACAGACAGGCTGAAAATAAGGTACAATATAAAATAATAATTCTCTCCCCTTACCATTTTCAGTTCTAGCACAGCAGCAACTGTATATAGCTTTATCAGAAAAGTTGATAAATCAATTTTTTCCTCTTTAGTTTCTCCTGGCAGTCGAGAGTCTGAACCCCGACAACATAGTGGCCATAATCAACGAACATCCCTATCATATCAACGCTCTGATTCAGCTGTCAGAATTGTGCAAGTTGAGCGAGGACCTAGGTAAGGTTTTTTTCAAAAAGTATACAGATGTAATACACAAATGGATGTCAAATAAATTTGTGAACTTCTCATGCTCTAATTTTGACCAAATTTGAAGACGAATTTTGACAGAATACAAAAACAACTGTCAGTAGAGTGCCAAAACCACTTAATTTTCGGTGGTTGCTTTGTGAGGTTAACTCTGGAGGTTACATTGCTTGTTTTTTGGTTTATAAATCTGTCAAATTGCAAACAGGGACTCCATATTACATCACAGTTTCATGATTCCGAATAAATTTTATACACCAAAAATGAATTTACCGATTTATTTAGGCATGGCCGCCGAACTAATAGAGAGGGCGTTGTACTGTTTGGAGTATGCCTTTCATCCGCTGTTTAATGTGGCGCAGGGAAACGCCCGGCTGGACTATAGAAGACAAGAGAACAGGTATATACAGGGGTTTTTTTTTTTTTGTATAATTGGAACACTCGCTATCAAAGAAAATAAAATAAATTAAAGGCAAATTTTCCAAATGCAATAAAAAATGTGTTCCCATGAAAACATAGCTCCGGCGTCTTTTCGGTACTTTTTTCACATAACACATACTTATTAGACATTTTTGTTAGTCTTAAAACAAAAATTTCAAAATAACAATTGCAAAAACCACAAAAAAATAACAAAAACCCGTCGGATCGGCCAGATCTAAGATGGCTAAATGTGCAACAGGTCAATAACTTTTATGCCCTGGTTGTGAGATTGTCGGCAGAAACTGTCCTACTCCTGATTTCAATAACTGTTTCTAGAAGGTAAAAAACAAAACAGTACAATAAATAACTTACCTCATGCATTCTAAACTGAACTTTTTATTTATTTATGCTACCTTTTGCAATATTACATAATTACAGGAAATTAAATACGGGATAATTATGGAAACTCGGCAAACCTGCGGAATCGCAGATGCTTAGCCGTCTAAATTTCCAAATTTTTATGGGGTAGTTTATTTTAATATCTGGTCGGAAGTAAATACCTTTTAATTAAATCCAAATAATTTTTTTCCAAATTTAAAAAACTACTTTTTCTTTATTTTAGAGCTCTATATATCACAATCTTCAAACACCTAACGTTCTTGGGAGGCCGGGCTTGCAGCAGGACTTCTTTGGAATTCTGCAAACTGCTCCTGTCACTCGATCCTGACAGGGACCCGATCGGGATCAAATTGATAATCGACTTTTATGCTTTGCGAGCTAAGGTACATAGAACAAAAAATGGGTCGTCACCTCGCTTCTCACCCGGCGCCTCCACCATGTCACAGTAAGATAGTGCTAAGGGGTGACTACTCGCCACCCTTCGCCTTATCCTGTTTATTTCGTTTTCACTTTTAACGGCTGGATTGGTTCAACAGAGTTGGCTCAAACCGGACGATTGCTTAGGGGATCGAGATGTACGGGATCTCCCCTAAGGTTGCAAATTGCACAAGGGTGCCCAACTAACATTTATAGTAACAGATACATGGGTAAAGGCTTCCCTACTTTCCTATAGTAGTAGTGTGGTCGTCAGAACAAAAATTTGGGACTTGTAATTTTTTTTTAGGAATACCAATGGCTAGTTGACTTTGTAACCGAATTGGACCCCGCCCACAATTTGCTACAGCTTCCAAATTTGGCGTTCAACTTAGCAGTGGCCTACTTTCATTTGGGTAATAATTTTTAATAGCGCTTTCGGTTTTCGTACTCTCAGATCGATCCGGAATAGAGTAGTGACGTCACGAATCCAGCTGCGAGTGCTCTGAATCCCAACCAGAGCGCTCGCGCAGATCAAACACGCCATTTGCTCTAAAAAATGACATTTTAATCTCACTTCTTTATTTATTTATTTCAGTTTCAATATTTTTGAAATGGGACAGCCGCACAAAGGGCGAAATGACGAAACTAGGAGGACAAAAACCCTAAAATAAAACTTTATGTCCCTGTTGTTCAACCATTATAGTAGGTCATGGCGAGACGAAAAGTCTATAAAGTTTGAGATTTTCTTATGGATTTCCAATACAAAAATTAACCGTAATGTTATGGTTAATTTAACATAATCTTAACATATTAATTTATTTCAGTTAACTCATTTTTTGGGAATATTAAAAAATGACACAAAATAAGAAGGCATTTTTTATATTGTCAAACTTTAGAAGGCATAAAAGGTAAAAAAGGTATTTTTAATTTTTTGTAAAATCAAATCCGATATTCTCTTCTTTAATGCAGCAAACTATAGTTTGCGTCTATTTGCGACTTTCGAAGTTATATAAGTATTTTTGGCACCATGTTAACATAATCATATATTGGAGTAGAAAATTTAAGAAAGAAAAAAAAATCGTTTTTTTCTTACAATGTCTATCAAATTTCAGTTAAATTTTGCTAGCTCATTTATAAAATATTTGTTCATAATTTCGTAATAAATTGGAGGCTATAAAAGTTTATACAAGGTGTCAAAACTTTCTGTGATTATTGGTTTGTAGCTTTTATTATTCGCCCTTGATTAAAAAACTAAGAACAAAGGTCGTAGGCGAAAAATTAGCGCCTATTTTCGTCTTCTTAAAATTTTATTATAGGTATAGGGTAACTTTTTATAAATCTTCCCTGTGGCAAACTTTTTATTATTGGTTCTAGAAAGATAAGAGAAAAAGAATTTGATATAAGAGTACTTTGTGCATGGCAAATGATACTGTTAAAAACATTTTTTTTGTCGGACGTTAAGGGACATCGAAAAAGTACTCTTATATCGAATGCTTTTTATTTCAACTTCCTAAACCCAAAAATAAAAAAGTTTGCCACAAGCAAGACTTATAAAAATTCAGTTAATTATCATTAAATATCATTATAAAAATAAGATTATTTACTTAATTGATGGGTAAAGCATTACTAGAAACAATGCACAACCATTTAACTAATTTTGTTTAATTTATGGTCTAATTAGCTAAATACCCGCTTTTTTTATCCTACCAATTTAATCCACCCTTTACCACCCTCTCCCACTCTTGTTCTTTACCCTTCCACCAACCCCCCTTCCTTCCCTTACCTTCCACCTAGTTAAGATATCTTCATAATATACAGATGTTTCATTTAAATATCCAAAAATAACTTAACTTAACAGCTGTCAGTAAGCGAAATGTCAAATAAAAAGTAACCTATAAGTCAATCCAGCAGGTCACACCCTATCTTCTTATTAAATTTTATTCAAATCGGTTTAGCCATTTTTGCGTGATTAAGGAACAACCACAAACACATCAACACACAAACTTTCGCATTTAGCGGCATTTATAACCTAAGTGGGATAGTAGGATTGATTTTTTCTTTAATTTATATTAGAACTTGTTTACTTGAATTAAAAATAACATAATTACGCCATAAAATCTGAACATAAACTTCCGAATATTTTTGTCCTCCCAGAAATTAAATTTTGCCCACTGTGAGCCGGTTGAAAAACACGCGACTCCATAAAGAGAAAACAAAAATAATATTAATTAAAAAAAGTAAAAGTAGTCAGGCATTTGTACCTAACCTTCAAATTATTTTTATTTCTTAAGGCAGGTTTACCCAACTCATAATTATGCTTACGCATAAATTTAGTGCTAATTCTGTGTGTCTATCTTTCTTCTTCCTTATCAAAATCAAGAGAGAGACATACAGAATTAGTGCTAAATTTATACATAATAATGGTTTGGGTAAACCTCCCATTACTTGCTCCATAATGAAATTTTTCTAGTCTTTTTATTTTAACAGAATAATTTTTGATAACGTCTCATTTTAAAGGTAATGAAACTTATTAAGTTATCTAATAATTTAGTTTTTATGTTGTTCTTCAATTGAGGCAATGATTTTAAATATTTACACACATTTTAGGTGATTCTAGAGCAGACAAGTACCTCCAAGACGCCCTTTTAATATTTCCTGGAGTTTTGATGCCCCTTTTGGAGAAGTGCGCAGTCTCGATCGACACCAGGGTGATGGGTCATCAATTTTTCGCGGGGGTAAACGACAAAAAGTGGGTAAAAGCTACCGTATTTGCTAAAATATAGTTGTAGAGTAGATCAGTATATTTTACTTGTTTTTTAGCACACCTGTATCACTTGCGCAACTGACCACTTTATACGTTGGTAGAAATTATCACATATGGAAAGACAGTGACCTACTTCCATGGCTGGAGAAAAATGTCCATGAGGTATTATGCTCCAAACTATCGTCTTGCATAAAATATTTTTATTATACTTCTCAAAGTTACAAAAAACAAACAAATTAGCTGAGAAATTGTCAGTTGACTTTTGTGACAAAATTCTGCAACAAAAATTATTTAAAAACCAAAAAATTTTGCTATTGTTTGATTTTGAAAGTTGTCTCGCCTACAAAACAGGGAAAATAGACTATATAGGGAATGGATATTCCAACCGACGAATCTAAAAAATTAGAAACGTCACTTTTTCTATGCTTTGACACAAGGGGTTGACAACGGCTTTTCAAAATGGCGTATTTTATTGTTGTTTTCATGGCAATAATTTTAGTAGTTTCTCAAGGCTCCCTCCTTCCTTCGCCATAAGAATTTACAATGCCCAAGGAAAAAGGGAGCCTTCGGAATGCCTATGAATACGGCCCTTACGCTAGCTAGTGAGTTAAGAATTAAAAATAGAGACAATATATTACAATTCGTTTATTCTGACACAAAGTTAGGAATTTAAGCTACAGACTAACCTAAAAATTGCTCCATTTTAACAAAGAATTTGAAATGGAGCACTTTAGATATTTTAGAGAAAAGACTCGGAAAAGACCCATAAATTCTAGCTTTAAAAAGTAAACAACACAAAAGAAAAAGTAAACAAAAAAGTAGGGTTATACGTGAAGACGAACCAGGGATCAAATTTACCCAGGGAATATAAATTTACCTAGCCGTTATGCCTCTTAGATTGCTCCATACGCTCGTTGAAAATTTGCCACTTTTTCTTTGCTGATATCCATTCTCTATATGTTGTATTTTCCCTGCTACAAATGGATCGTGACGAGACTCGAAATTAAGGACCTTTTCAGTCATGTGTGAAGTGTCTCTATGTCTCTTGATAGTCTTTTGCCCATCTCCTTTCAATTCCAAGTGAGAAGAGATAAGAAAGAGCCATCAAATTATATGTTTCTAGGTTTTAGATAAAGTAGACAGAAGCGACCAATTAGTCACGGTCAACAAGGAGACCAGAAATAGACGTTTCGCCGGTCCTCTGCCCTTGAGTATAGGAAGACACTTGATACTGTCGGACGATGTGAAAGGAATCACCCCTAACGTAGAGGTAAAGCATGCCTTACACAGTATTACTACATAGGTATAGGAGAGGGGACTACATAATGCTTCGTACCTGCCTCACTTTTTTTTCAATGTAAATCGCTGTTGACTTTAATATTTGTTTTTTTTTTATTTTTTGCAGTTCAGTAACAAACAAATAACATAACTTACACTTCCCGACACATAAAACGCATACAGCAGAAGTTAGGCACTAACTAAAATTTTTCTTGTTTATTGTTACCGACTTTTGTAGGTTAACACTTTTAGACAACATAAACAAATTTGGTTAAGGACACATTTTTACCAATATTTACTGGTTGTATAGTTTTAAGGTTGCTGTTAGAGGCTGCTAATAAATTTGGATTTTCTTCAATGATCTCTTCATAAGCTCTATTCTGAGGAAGAACATTAAATTTTGATAACTTTTTTGCAATGAGCCCCCATCGCGTTCTCGATGAGATTAGCGTCGGGGGTCTTTGCTGGCCATTGCAAAAGTTCAATATTATCGGTAGTACCGGGCAGTTGTCTTGTTGATACACAAAACCATCAGGATATAAAGCTGATATTTACGGAAGCATAATATTTTGCATTATGTTCAAATAAACCTTCGCTCTAAACCTTCCTTGAAGTCTGAAACGCGCACCATGCTCCCTTGCCGAAATCCAGCTCCACACGTTGACAGTACTATATAGTGGATTTGCCTCGTCCATAATGATCGGCGACCCGACGACCATTTGGGATTTATCGAATTCTGATAGCTGTCGTGGCATTTTTAAGTTGGACAAGACCAAGAAGTACGGTGTTGGGTCGGTATACTTATAGGACAAGACTGTGACAACAAAACATGACAATGAGTGGACTTTGACACTTTGTGACAGAAAAGGTTGCTAAATCGTAGTATGCGTTTTATGTGTCGCGAAGTGTACATATGAAACAAAATCTTGCACACGTCTTAGTCTCTTCCACTCCTTTACGCAGCAAGAGATCGTTTAACGGCGCAAGAACAATCCAGAGATAATATAAATTTGTCAATCGATTTCAATACGTCATCTACCACTCATTATCTATCTCTGGTTTCTTTACTGTATTCTCCTGTTCACAGATTGCGCCGCGAATCATTGGAGATTAGGGTCACTGGATCCTAAAACCTGCGGCTGGGACCGCAGGTCTCAGGATTCAGTGACCCTATAGGGGGATTGTTTATTTATCACCTAGGTGATCGAATTGAGAGCAGTGACAACTAGTCAAATGGCCATACACACAGACCACTTAAGGGTTCTAAAAAGTAGCTTTTCACCAAAGGAAAAATTATTAAATAAAACACAAAAACCAGGCCGACGAACTCCAAAACAAAACGACAAAACTAAGGTTATGAAGAATGTCAGGCAGACACACTGACATTGGTTAGTTGCAAATACAGTGAGTCGACCAATTTCGATATTTGCATGGCATAAATTTTTTTTCCTGGTAAGGGGTGTTACCTAGGTATATATGCTAGATCTCTCTTAGCCGAATACATTTAGGAAAGGAGAACACTAGAAACTATGCCTAGGGTAAGCTCACAAAAAAAAAGACGTGGGTGGTTAATTTTGATGGTGGCGGTATCTATAATATAACTATTTAAGTACTTTTTGATGCTAGGCATATAACTAATATTGATAGGTAACCAGTATAGTCCATGTTTTTACATTTCCGCATGTTTTAGCTTTAGAGGAAAATAATACTCAATTTGTTTTTTATTAGAGGAAAAGGATTACAAAGCTTATTAATACAATCTAGAGAGTTTTTGAAATTAGGTGTCCATTATTTGGAAAATTACAAATATTTCCAATTTAGTTTTACAGGTCTCTATAAAGGGTATTTATGACTGTTTCTGACGTAATATGGGCGCGCCAATTTTGAAATACCACAAAAGCTAAAACAGTTTTTTTCAAAAAATAAACAAAATTTTAAAAAAGTACCAAGATTTGATGGAAAAACATAGTCCAATAAACAATTTAGGCAAAATTTCAGGCCATTTGGAAGTCCCGTTTTCGAGAAACATGCGGAAAAAGAATTGCCTAATAAACGGACCCAACAGCGTTGCCGGTTTAACGATGTAATTGAGCCGTAGTTGTAGCATCAAAAAGTACTTAAATGGTTATATTATAGATACCGCCACCATCAAAATTAACCACACACGTCTTTTTTTTGTGAGCTTACCCTAGGCATAGTTTCTAGTGTTCTCCTTTCCTAAATGTATTCGGCTAAGAGAGATCTAGCATATATACCTAGGTAACACCCCTTACCAGGAAAAAAAAATTATGCCATGCAAACATCGAAATTGGTCGACTCACTGTATTTGCAACTAACCAATATCACTGTGTCTGCCTGGCATTCTTCATAACCTTAGTTTTGTCGTTTTGTTTTGGAGTTGGTCGGCCTGGTTTTTGTGTTTTATTTAATAATTTTTCCTTTGGTGAAAAGCTACTTTTTAGAACCCTTAAGTGGTCTGTGTGTATGGCCATTTGACTAGTTGTCACTGCTCTCAATTCGATCACCTAGGTGATAAATAAACAATCCCCCATAGGGTCACTGGATCCTGAGACCTGCGGTCCCAGCCTCAGGTTTTAGGATCCAGTGACCCTAATCCCCAATGATTCGCGGCGCAATCTGTGAACAGGAGAATACAGTAAAGAAACCAGAGATAGATAATGAGTGGTAGATGACGTATTGAAATCGATTGACAAATTTATATTATCTCTGGATTGTTCTTGCGCCGTTAAAGTCACCAACAGAACCACAGATAAAGGTTGGTTGGTTTGGTTAATGGCGATCAAAGAAGAATTTCAGGGGACGTTATCGTCAAAATGGCGGCACTCGTGGTGTTTGCTAAAATTTGTTCGCTCTAGGTTTATTTTCAAAAAGCTCTTTCTTTATAGGATTCTCCAGGACCGGTGATGGGCTTCGACCCCTACCCCCCCAAGGACGCGATCAATCTCTACACGAGGCCGATCAGGCCTACGTTGGCCAATTCCAGTACCAATCCCTTGGCTCTGTTTTTGGGCTCTCTGTGGCCCGACTTTAATCCAAATCAGGTGCAAATCGACGCGGATGCCGGGTAAGATGTTTTAGCTTAGAATTTCTATTTATTATTTGTTCTATTAAAAAGTACATCATGGAATAAGTCTGAAAGTTTGAGACAATGATGTGTTTGAAATTAACTCTGTAATTCGGACTTCCATTGTCTATATTTTATTTATACACGACGTTTCGATCGTCTTCAGGTGCAAACTACAATCTATTCCTCAGGCTAGGTGTACTTATATACTATGGAAAATCACACAACCGTGAAGTTTAAGAAGTTGGCTCCGACCAAGAAGGGGCTTCCAAATATTTGGAATTTCAACACTTGGTTTACTGAAAATAGCCTGATTCTGCCCAATAAAGGCAGCTTCAAGGAATTTTCGTTTCTTCCAGTGTGACTCCTTGTGCAAAACCTTTGCTTCTGTCCACTTCATTCGGTGGTGTTTGACCATGCATGTTCGGCGATTCCTGATTTCGTTGTTTCACCTCTTTGGGTATTCGTCTGATGTTCCTTAAGCCTAACAGATAGTGGTACTTTTATTTCGCCTATGTACGATTCACCACACTCACAAGGAATTTGGTAAATGCATTCCTTATTTTGTTTGTTCTCCGGTTTTCTTTTAGTAAGAAGGCTTCGAATTGTATTATTACATTTAAAAGCAGTTCGCTACTCTTCGAATTTTCTCTGATACTCCTTTAATGTATGTAATTGTAAGGAATGCATTTGCCTGGTTTTGGTCTTGTAATCTCTGTCCTGTTTGCTGAAAATTAGAAATAGTATCTGTTATAAGTTAAGGCTGTAACTATTATGCTGCAGATCCTTCTTAATGGTTCTTATTTCGATTTCTAAGTCATGAGAATTGTTACAAATTTGAACGGCTCTGTTATACAAAGTTCTTATTATGCCTCGTTTGGTTGTAGCAGAATATTGTCCTGTGTGAGTGGGTTACGATACGACTGTTGTTCTGATGTGGCTTTCTACTCGTTTGACAAGTACATCAAGAAAAGGAATTTGACAATTTCGCTCCAACTCCATTGTGAATTTAATGGTGGGTTTTATGTTATTTAGGTGGTGAAGAAATTCTGAAAGTTGTTGGTCATTCCCGTCCCAGAAAATAAAAGTATCATCAACATATTTTAGGCCGAGCTTAGGTTTATATGTTGCGGTATTAATCGCGTATGATGAAACCATTGGCAGACCGTCATCCTGATCATAAAACTTTCACCTGAAAGTAAGAGTTATGTAGCCAGCACTCCGAAAACTCCATTACTCCCTCCAGCGGCAGCGGAATAAGTCCATCATAAAAATCAGTTTCATAAAGTGCACAGTTTTGTGGAAAAACAAATACATCAAAATTTGTTTGAGAAAAATCGGTTGATAAATAAGGAAGATGATTTTTGAATATTGCCGCCTTGTTGACCAACTATAATCTTTAATTAAGCAAGGATATGCGTTATTTAATCAGTGAAATTGCCTATTTTTATAAGCTAGATGACATTTATTTGAGACCAGTCACAAGAAGAAACGTAATAAGGGAAAATTTATTAAGGAAAACTTAAGTAAAGTTTCTCGACTTTATTATCACACACATAATGTACAGAATCAACCATAATACATTTTTCTTTAGGTTGAAATTTTTTCTTCTGACAGTTCTCGACAAGATAGATAGAAAACATGCCTTATGGTTCGAAAAATACGTAAAATGGCGTTCTTATTGATAAAGCTGATTATTCTTAACTTAAAAAACAAAAACAAAAAAGACGTCAACTAACCAAAAGAGAGGAAGAGAATCCACCATATGATTTCATCAGGTGGTCCTAAGTAGACTATATGTATAGGGCTAATATGGATTTGTTTTTTAGAGAGCGACCGGCAAATGTCGCCGGTCAGGCCAATCCCAATCCAGAGGCACAAGGCGACTTTCGCAGAAGCGTGGCTTCACTGGTCGACGCGATGAGGGACTTGTTAAACAATATTCGACCGGAGGTACGTGTACTCTTTGTCGAATGAAGATAGAAAAACTTTTTTTGCGGGATTTTCAGTTTATACAGCACAATTCAGAAGTTGGGCACCCTTTTTTTACCCTAAAGAATGAGAAAAAAACAGTTTCAGGAATATTTTTGTTTTTTATAAATAAGAACCCAATTTAGAAAACTCTCCAGATATAATTGACTGGCTTTGTATAATTCTACTGATAAAAAAATTATTTTTATTTTCCCTAAAAGTCATCGATAAATGTAATAATATAGAGACCACCACAAGGCTTTCTCTTTTACCTTCACCTACAGACAAATAAAAAAAACGGCGATCGGTGTAATAGCCGCTCGGCGATCGGTGTAATAGCCGGTCGGCGATCTGTGTCCGAGCGGAAGTCCTTGTCTTTCTCACGGCAACAATTCGACCCACATTCGGGTTTTAGAATCGGGCCATTAGCGAATGAAACAATTCGCAGCGCCATCTGTGAACCGAGATAGACTATAAAAAAGCAGAGATAGCAAAGTGGGAAGAAGGCGTATTAATAATAATTAATACTATACTATAGATAGTAGGGTGGGTAGAGGACGGATTAAACGAGTTTAGAATATCTATGGTCAACGTAGCGAAATCTGTGATTTTAGACGTTACTATAAAAACCAGAGATAATAGGGTCATATCTCATCAAAATGTCAATTTCAGGTACCGAACGATGCCGATATCGATGAGAACGACGACTCCGCTGATGATGATTTAACTTAAGAAACGTCGAAATTTCTAACTAAATTTCACTCTTATATTTCCGAACTGACCAAAATTGCTGAAGAAACACAAATAAAAAACGTTGGCATAAAAGATAAGTTTTTTAACACAAAATTTGCTCCACACAATTTTTTTTTTTGGGGCGTTTGTTTGTTTTTGTTTTTATGTATTGATCCGAAAAATAAAAGTAAAAAACGCTTGGGCTTGACAATTTTTTGACAATACAGTAATTTTGGTCAAGAATTCCAAAAAAATGTCTCCTGGGGGATATCTATTAGATGTTGTCTTCTAACTTTGTTGATTGTGATGTTATTATAATTAAATTTAAAGTATACTATAATAATAATATTATTATTAAATAAAGGCATTACAAAAATATGAACAAATTTGGTTTTATTTCTATCTCACCTTAGAAGAAACCATAAATATCAGTGATTTACTTGGTAAGTCGATGATAACAGAGAAATTAAAATAAACTAGAAACCGCATAAAGTAGGGTTGTCGAGTTTCCATAACTATCTCGCATTTTCTTGCCTATAATTAAAACAATTAAAGTAGGTATAGTACAGGGTGTTTTTTTTTAACTGGAACACTCAGTATCTTTTTTATTAATGAAAATAAAGGGTAGATAAAACGCAAATATCTCAGAAACTACAAAAGATATTGAAATAGTGTTTGATATTTTTGTAAAGCTAATTTTTAAAAAAATTCAAAAGTGCAAAAATATAAAAAAATTGTCTTTATTATCACACACTGTATACCAGGCAGGGAATAGGAACGCAAGACCAGTAGTTTTTTAAGACTTATAAGAATGCTTAAGAAGTGTGTGTTACCTGAAAAGTAGCCGAAACTACTTTCACGGGGAAATATTGCTTCAAAATCAATCAGTACGCGACACTAAGTGTTGCCATGGATGGTATTTCCTTTAATTTGCTTACTAATTTAGACAAAATTGCTGAGTTCTGGTTTATTTTAATTTCTCTGGAAAACAATATCAGCATACGCTGCATTGATTGAATACGTTTTAACTCTTTCACTCAATTTCTGACGAATTCAGTTTGTTATTTTTTAATAGGTAGAAATGTAAAAACCAGTATTACACTCCATACAATACTCAATTAAGTCGATTTTTTTTATCACAGTAGCATCAATTTAAAATAAATGTAATAAACACATTAATATAACATTACCTACTATAAATCTCATCTGGAGATATAGGGTGACCACAAAAAACGGAACATTTTTGACCATCCACTACTTACTTGGATTAAAAAAAGAAAACATACCTGGTCCAAAAAAAAATAATAACCACTGTTTATTTACAAAAGAACCCTGCACGAAATACATTAATTAATTAAAGTATGTTTTAGTGGGATATGAGATACGAAAAATGTGTAAATATAAAATGATTTCTATGTCTAGTTCCAGAGATATAGACGGCCAAAGTTTTAAAAAACGTCATTTTGGGGTATATTGGGCACGCTCTAAAAGGCATTTCCTGACCGAAGTAAGATTAGCTATTGACGAATATGGATTACTGAGGGACCACACATCGACTTTCTTATTATGTTGGTAAAATGTTAACAGGTTGTATATAGAGGCTATTCAAAAAAATAATTTTATGACAATTTTTTATTTTTCCCGATATAATCATAAAAAAATTATTTTTGAGAAACTGACTTTGACTAGTACTCAATAGAGTACCTATATAGGAATGAGGGAGAGCAATTACCCACAATCTTAATTTGATAATTCAGCCCCACCAAAAGTGTTATTATTTAGTTTAGAGAACCTTAAGAAACCTTTAAAAAATCATAATCCCTGATGCAAAACATAAAGAAGTTGTAAAAAAATTGCACACTGTATTAGATAAAAGCATGCTAAAGGCGTACGCAAAATTAAATTAAAATCTCTCGATCAGTTTTAAAGAAATTAAAAATTGATTACTTTTTTGTAAAAATTAATGATATAGAACCTTTTGTACCTCGTAGCTACGAAAAAAAATAAAAAATTTAAATTCCTTTTAGTTAAAGTTTATTTACTTATCAGTTTAACTGAATGCAAAATAATATTTAGATTTTTAAGTTGCAAAATAATTATTTCGTAGTAGAAAACAATTTTCGTGAAGTTTTTATGGAAAAAAATTAAAAAAACAAGTAACACAAACTAACTGTTACTGGAAAGAAAAACTTATTCAGTTTATCTAGAAAAGACTAAAACATTACGGTTTGCTCAAAAATAATTTTTTTATTTTTATATTGGAGAAAATAAAAATTTGTCAAAAATAATTTTTTTGGCTAGCCCCTGTATACAACCTGTTAATATTTTACCAACATACTAATAAGAAAGTCTATGTGTGGTTCCTCATTAAACTATATTCGTCAATAACTTATTTTGTTTCGGTCAGAAAATGCCTTTTTGAGCGTGGCCAATAAACCCCAAACGACGTTTTTTTTTTTTTTAATTTTGACCGTCTATATCTCTGGAAATAGTCATAGCAATCATTTTATATTAACATATTTTTCTTATCTCACAACCCACTAAAACATACAAAAATTTTATCAAATTTCACCGAAATAATTTTTCAATGTATTTCGTGCGGGGTTCTTTGCCAACACCAGACAAAACCAAAACAATGAGTTGGAATACATTCCATATCGTTCTAAACAGTCGCGAAAACAACAAGTCCAGTTGCCAAGTCAATCTTGAATTGGGAGCGTGCATTTGACGTGCTTTGGGTGTTGAGTGATCAATTCCTCTCGCAGCTTCGAAAATTAGGTCCCAAGAGATTTCTCAGATAATAATATAACCAAAGACTCCGTAAGCGTCGGGTATCTTTAAGTTGTTCATCTAAGACTACTTAAATAGTTGCAAAAATTTAGACCATTTTCAAAAGCCAAGACTTCAAAAAAAAATTATTTCTTACCATACTCTAGAAAAATGAAGCCTCTCACTTTAAGTTTTTATCAGTGGCGCACACAAAAAATTGCAGGGGGTAAAAAATAGCTATTTTTCAAAAACGTCGGCCATGTTGTTAGCGTCAAATTTTTGGCTCTTCAAACTGGTGAAAATTTTTGAAAACGAACAAAAATGTTTTAAGTAATGCACTGTTAAAAAAGTCCCGTTTTCTTTTGGTCACCCTAGAATTTTCATGCAAATAAATAGCGGGGTTGGACTGGTTCGGCCCGTTCATTGACTTCGTAACCAAGGATAGACTAGACACTTTCAGAAAAAACCGTTTGTAATGTATTGGCAACATCGCACCGAAGCTATATCGATAAATTTAAATTACAAGCGGGTCTCGTTCAAAATATGGCATCAACATGCAAAAATGTAGTGAGCTTTGGCATTGATTTGAACGCTTTAGGTGCACTGTGTAATTATTAGCTTTAATAAGTGTCTAGCGTATCCTAAGGACCGTATGGCCTAAAAATTAAGTTCTAAAAGTACAAGAATATATTGCATTTGGCGGCCCTTAACGTAAGAAATAAGGTGCGCGAACAAATCCAGCCCCTTATAATACTTATCAATTACGTAAAATTTAATAAAAAAACTAGTCCACTCATAAAAAATTTGTACTCAGGAAATTATCAGCTGTTGAACAGGTGGTTCACACCGGCGAATTTTTTGGGAATTTCTAAAAGAAATTACTTCAAAATAAGAAAAAACTTCAGCCTGCTTTTGTTAAAGAAAGACAAAAAGGGGTTTTCCTCGACGTAACTGCAAGTTACGAGGTAATCACCGGGTTACTTTACTCTCGTTTTAAGTTTTTCTTCGCAGAGTAACCCAAGACATGACGTCACGAGTAACCAGACTAGGTTACCAGCAGTTAGTGTCCGATAATTCCCTGATGACTCAGACTCCTTTCATCACCGTAAGGAAGCCTTTGGTATGACTATACAAGGTGTTTCAAAAATCAGTATCAAGATTTCAAGGACTAGGTCAAAATAGGATTTTTTTTTATGGAGCGAAAAAGAGCTCGACCCCTGAAAAAATGTCTTCTTCTAGATTCTGGACACGCTGGATGACGAAAGCCCTAACCTATGTTTCAAATTTCATCTAAATATCTCAAAAACTGCGAGAATAAGAAAGAAAAAACCAGAAGAATCTTGAAACTTATGGCTCTGTAGATCGGACTCAAAAAATACGCCCTAAAATCTTAATACTAAATTTTTAAACACTCCGTATACCGGGCGTCCCAAGGTGAGTTACCTATTAGATTATTATGGAAACTATACAATGGAAACTATTGAAACTGTCTATTCTAACATAAGTATATATTTATAAAATCTTATAAATCTTGGCAACAACTTTGTTATTTTAAATGGAACATCCTGTAGATAAAAAAGGAACACATAAATGTGTCCTGCTGATGAATATATCGAAACGTTGAAAAGTTTTTTTAAAATTTTCGACCCCAAAAACCTACCAAATCTACGACATTTGAAATTAACTAACACAGTTAAACACCCGGTAAAAAACTGTTTTTAAAATATTGACAGTTGAAAATTGACATTTGATAACTTTGACAGCCCGTTCCTACCTTGTTTTTTCACTAGCTATCGTTTTAGACTATTTCTAGATTTAACTCAGGATTAAAATATTCCAAGGTTAATTTAACCCAGAGTTAAAAGTAGGGTAAAATGATAGCTTGTGAAAAACCAAGATAGAAATGTGAAAAACGTTTTTTTCAATTCTTCAGTTATCAAATGTCCATTTTCAGAATAGGTGAGGATAGGTATAGGACATTATATATAAAATGTACGTAGAATTTTTTATAGAATCCAAAATGCCAAAAATAACAAAGTTGTTGTCAATATTTCGTGTAAAATACGAAAATACGAAAGTATTTTATAAATATTCTTTACATGGACTTATGTTAGAATAGAAAGTTTGAAAAGTTTCTATTGCACAGTTTCCAAAATAATCTAATAGGTCGCCAAGGGACGCCCGGTATATGGCCCTTAACTTACTGACAAACCTTCAGTCGCTGCCACATAACAATTTTTCGATTTCAGACATGGTGTTTTGCACGGATCCCTTGAACTCTTTCAAGTCTTTTAGAAAGATGCAGAAGTTCAGTACCAACTTCATAAATTCATTAAACTCCTCAGAATCGTCGCAAAAAGTACCTAAAATGGATAGTAATGTTTCCTGTTCCATTGTACAGCGTAAATGGCAAGTGTGGGAGATTTTTGTGCAAAAAGTTAGAGGCATTCGAGATGTGGTATTATCGTAGAATACTAAGAATAACTTGGATGGACAGAGTAACTAATGTGGATGTTTTGCTTAGAATAAGTAAATATCTTGAAGTTTTATTTACCATCAAAAAACGAAAACTTTTGGCCATATTTTGAGAAATGACAAATATAAACTTTTAAAATTGATAATAGAAGGCAAAATTGAAGGCAGAAGAGGTCCGGGTCGTAGACGGATATCAGTGGACAGGGCGAAGAGAAGCATGGCACTTGAAGAAGAAGAAAAATACGATCTAAAGTGATCGTTTCCTATTTCAAAAATTAAATTTAAGAAGATGATGTTTTTCTAGCATGGCGCTTGGTTTTATTGATTATGAGAAATTTTTTGATCGAGGCAAAACGTGAAAAGCTTATAGAATCTATTATATGCTGCCACACTCTTATAAGTGTGTATCTATGAAAAAGTTGTCAGTACTTACTATTGTTATCCCTCATAAGCTTCAATAAGTCATCAATCGTTTTTGAGCACTGCTTGAGTAACTTCAACCTGAAGACGGCCGACCAATATTTCTGAAACCTAGTAAAAACAATTTTCAATTGCAATAAAATATTTTCAAGCGGTTGGACGGAACAAAAAGGTAACCCATTATTAGAAAAACCAGCTGTGTCAATATGATTAAAATTATGACTATATTTTCTAATAAATAATTTCCTTAAACCATACGTTATGAAATAAAATAGTATAAAACAATAAGTTGTAACCAGAGCTTAAAGGGCGAATCATGGCTTTTTAAAACTAAACTAAAGGCAATTTATGTTAAAAATTATTGTGAACCATGAACCAGTAAAGCTTTTCTTTTGGGTTGGACGGGACAAAAAATACAATAATTGAAAAAATATTTGGTTTAGGTACGAAACTGTTTGTATATTTCGGCTTTTTTACATACCAAGAAAAAGTGTTATAGTGGTTTTATGATTTAAGATTTTTAACAAAAACCAATAGATTAATTGTTAAACCGTTTTCCTTTTTTTAATAAAATTACATTTTCTTGAAATGGCCCAGTAATCCTTTAGGAATCAGAGCATTTTGCTAAAATGTTAACAATAACCTCAAAATCCAGAGCTACCTACACAGATTAATTGTTAAACCGTTTTCCTTTTTTTTAAATAAAATTACATTTTCTGGAAATGGCTCAGTAATCCTTTCTGAATCAGAGCATTTTGGATTGGCTATTGTACATATGCATTGCCTCTCTCAGTTCAGCCTGAAGAGAGACAATAGGGCTGTCTGATTTGAGAGAGATGACATTATCTACAACAACAGAGATACGGCAGAGACAGGGAGAGAAGAAATTCCCTTGTTACATAGAATTGGAACACTTCTTATCTCTTATCTTACCAGAGGTTTTGTTAATGCGCTCTCTCAAAGAAATGAAACCACATAAAAATCCTGGTTAAGCAAACCATATTTTTGATTTTTTGCCGAGTATTTTTTTATTTATTTATTTCATTTATTGAACAAGACAAGAGAGTTTTAAATAGAACAGCTTCTCCGTACCTAGGTCATAAAAAACTCATTTACAGAATAATAGCATTGTTCCAAGCTTTTTTAAACTGTCTGATTTGGTGGTGACTATGGGTGTGGCTCTAGTTGGTGACATTTTAAAGATATGGTTAAAATAATCAACCCTATATGCCAAATAAATGCAGTCTTTTTAAAGTAGAAAAAAACTTGTCGTGTTCCTAATCCTCCAGCTAATGCAACAGCTCTTTTTTTCTTCCTGGCCGTGGTTTACCTGCTTATAAAATTGGGCAACTTGTTTACCAATGGTTTAATCCAAAGATTAAACTGAAGTTTAAACTATGGTTTAATCTGGAGTTTTACCTTTGGTTGTAAAATTAGTCCTTAATAGACGAAAGTGTAAACAGACAGAAAGTCCTCAGCTAGAGTATACGATTTTTGTGACAGTTATTGTTTTACCAGAGGTGAGCAACTGGATTTGACAGTTGTTAGGGAAATGTTTGAAATTGTGTGTTGGCAATGATAGTTGGTAACCCCTGACAATAATTAACTTTGTCACTGTCAGATTTTTGATTAAGAAACGTCAGGTTTAAAAATGGAATTTAGCTGTATCAAAAACTGTAAATATAAGTGCCTCGACGAATTTGTATTGTTCCTTGGTCCAACGGAGATAGAAACTCAGGAAAAGTGAAAAGTAAACATGCATTTACCAAGCTGGAAAATTAATAAAAATAGACAAAAAAGAGTAACAAAAATATAGATCATATCAAAAGAATATCTACCGTGTCTATTTACTGTTTGTTTTTTTTTTGTCAAAGCTTGACATATTTTACTAACCAAAAAAAATCAATGGGGAAGTTATAAAAAGAGACAACAAAAAAAAACTGGAAAGGGGGGGCAATATGAGTTGCCCAGCTCTGGTAAAACAACAACTGTCAAATGGGGGCCTCTAGCTGTAGGTAAAGAGGGTCAACGCATCCTGAAGCCTATCGGTATAAAATTCAAACCTTTTGAGGCAGTCGAAAAAACTCCACGGCGGGTTTTCGAGCATGTGCATCCTCCTCCACGTCTCCCCGTAGGCGTCCTTACAGCAACGACAAATAATTTCCGTGCACAGACGACGCAGCGCGTGCAATATTTTGGCCGTTTTCGTGTTGATCGTTATTTTCGCCTTGATTTTGGCGATGACGTCGACCGGCGTGCACGCGGGGATGTTGTTGATCATTGCTTTGTTGCGCAGGTTTATGTCGTTCGACAAGAGAAACTAAAAAACAGATAAACATTTTCAAAAGCCCACACTATCTTCCAAGCATTAGAAAAAATCATAGTATCTTTAAACAACAAACAGCCACAGTTTTTGTGTAGATCATGAAACTATTCTTAAAAAGCTTGGTGGGGTGAGAGGAATAGCATGGGTGCTGCTAAAATATTATCTGGACAAGCGACTTAAATAAATTGAAGAAACATTAGAGGATGGCACCAAAATAAGGCGGCAGGAAAAAATATATATATCTATCTAAGTAGTCAATCTATGTAAATCATGATGTGAAGATGTGTCAAATACTCACCACTACTTCGTATTTTTCGGCGGCTTGCATTGCGCAAGACAGAATCTTATCGTCTGGGTCTGGCCCTATATCTTTTTGATTGCTCATATCTATCACATTTTGACCTAAAATAAAAAGTTTAAGGCCCCACTTACTCACTTGATAAGCACAAATTTAGTGCTAATTCTGCATGTCTGTCTCTTTATTTTCGGTAAGGAAAAAAAAGGACAGACATACACAATTAGCATGAAATTTATGAGTAACTCAGTCAATTAACTAAAAGTTGCCAATCAATTTTGAGCAAAGCGTTTTGCCAACACATTTTTATAATAGTCTTATTTTTACCTGGAAAATATGCCCTAAACACTCTCTGATTATCAAAATTGTCAACAAGCAGAAAAATGTATAATAAATCCTCCTTACCTATTATTTTTTTTGTCTTCCCATCTGCTTGATCAGCAAAACACGAATTAATATATCTAATTGCACCCAGAGCTATGCTTCTCAAAGGTTCTCTTGCATGGTCTTTTTGATAGTCCAGCTCACTTATCACCATCCATGGAACATAGACCAATATTTTTTTGGATCCTGCAATTTTAAGACATGTCAAATGACACCATCAGAGTAAAATAGCATACATCTTAGGGATTATTAAAAAACAAAAGTCGTCTGTAGCTTAGATATAAGATTATAAATTAAATTTGAAAGTTTGTGTGTGTGTGTTTGTCTCTCAATCACGCAAAAATGGATGAACTAATTTGGATGAAATGTGGTAAGAAGATAGGGTGTGACCTGCATTGAAACATAGGCTACTTTTTATTTGACATTTTGCTTAATAACAGCTGTCAAATGACACTGTTTTGTTTGTAATTTTTTTTTCTTCATAGGCAATGCCACAGATCGACAAATATTAAAAGAAGTTAGTTACTTGTTTTGTTCTCTATGGTTATTAGTATCTTTACTTTACTCACCTGAAAATTTACCACTAACGATATCTTTAACCTTGTTCAAATTGTGTAAAAACACATTGGTATCTGCAACAACACACACAACATTTTCTTTTGACTTTCCAACAAGCACTGGTGGATGTTCAGGAGTATCCACCCTTTCTGCCTCCTATGAAAATGAAAATAAGTAATACACAAATTCTAACAAACTAATCGTAAAATAAGTAAATCAAAAATATTGAAAACCCCTAACAACCATACAAATTTTTCTAAAAACAACCATCTTTAGCTCCTTCCCTAGTGATTTTTTTTCTTGATGGAACTAACATAAACTAGTGCCAAATCTATATCTACACACCAAATTTCATTATAATCAGTTAAACAGTTCACAAGTTACACTCAATTATATTTGTAATCATATATTAAATTCCTTGAAATCTCTAAAGAAAGTGTATTATCCCTGGAACTCATTAGTCTATTTTTATCAAACAGCTAAGAACACTCTCTAAAGAACAGGCTCCCAACATAAAAAAAACCTCATCAAAATCAGTTCACAGCTTTAAGAGCTACATGGGCACCGACAAAAAAAAATTAATCACAAAATAAAACAAAACACAGAAAAATTCTTATAAAATTTGACCTACAATACCTTTTACAGTACATTTCAAATTTTGAGCTAGGTGTTAAAGAAAATATTTTGAAACTACTAAAAAAGATAATTGATCTGTAGGGACACTTACATCCACTTCCATTGAACAGTCATCCGGATCCAGCAAATCAGACTTATTTAAGATGGTTTCATCAACATTCACCACCATAGAATCACTTATACTACAGTCAGTTTCTTGTTCTTTTGACAAACACTGATGAGTGCTGATCCATTCTGCTGTTGTACATTTTTTCAGGCAATCCATGCATTTTGGCTCTTTGGAAGAAGTTGTTTTGGGGAACTGAGATTCCATTAGGGTGTCCATTCGAGGAGAATCTTAAAAGAGAAAAAATAAAATAAAAAGTAAGTTAAATTCTTAATTTTATGCATTCTATTTTAGTCCTTGATTTAGGCAGACAATTTGTTTAAAAAACATCTTTTTAACATTGTCGCCCTAGATGTGAATGGAACTATCTACATAAAACTACTTTTGAGTAAAATAAGATGTTTGCTATAATAAAAAAGTAATAAGTAAAAAACTAAATGAAGGTTAGAGCTTTTGTCAACATAAAATTTGGACATTTTTAAAGTAGTTGCTATCATTAACTAAAAATTAAATATTTTGTGGATTAGGACCATTCACATCTACAGGTAAGCTAATCTTATCTCAGAAAATTCCACTTACCCGATCTAGCAATTGGTTTCCCACCTTCTGCTGAACTACAAGCTTCAGATTTTAAACTGTGTTCCTCATTCCTAATTTTAAACAGCCTTTGTGACACTGAAGACTTCACCGCTGTATCAACTTGGTCGGGTTGAATGCTGATTTCCAACTCTACTGGTGATGTAATTTCATCCACAATTTGAAATGAATCTGTTAAAGTCTGTGGAGTGTCAAGCTGTTGAGAGTTTCTTAAATGAGTATTTATTGGGGTTTCAGGTACATTGTTTCTTATGGTAATATTTTTGCTGCGTTTAATGGTTGATAGCCTTTCAGCCAGGGGGCTGTCCCCAACTAAAGTACTACTTGAGCTATTCAACGAGGTTGGGGTAGCATTTTTAATCTTTGCCAACCTTTGTAATAAGGCAGAGCTGGCATTTTCCTTTATTTCTGGGGTAACTAGGTCTATTACAGAAATCACCTTATTATTTGTAGGTGTATCTATGCTTGATTCACTAGAATATCTAGTTTTTAGTTTTTTTAATCGATCATTTGCTAAACTTCTTCTTGGACTTGCTGAAAAATTAGAGTGTTCTTGTTTTTCTTGGTTTCTTGCTGGTTCAGATATTTTATTGCCATTCCTTATGTTTCTTGAGTTATTGTTAACATTTTTTTCCTCTAATTCTTTTTTGAGGCTGTCCCTTAACCTGCTGAGCCTAAAATAGATAGGTAGGTACTATTTTACAAAAATTTTTCTTCAAATATTGATGTATTACTTTGAGTTTCCCAAAAAAAAAACTGTGTAGGTACGACAAAACCTGAAAATTATTCACTAAATTAAGAGCCTAACTTACCTTGAATTGGCAGAGGAGTTGACAGCACTCTGCGCGAACTTATTAGAAGGTGTAGCATTCTCTACTTTGCTTGGTACCGAACTTTTAACAGGAAGACAAACTTTTTTATATTTCTCACCCCTGTTGGCCTCACTGTCACTCAAGTGCCTCTTGTGCCCCCTGTGACGAGATGTTCCCGCGTTGCCATGGTCAGGGACTGTACCTGAACACTCTTCTAGGGTCTTTGTAGGAGTAAATTTGTTAAACCGTTTTGCTCTTAATTTTGGACGCGAGCCATTGTGCGACATTTTTCACATATGCGGGGGTTAATTAAAGCACATAAGATGGCAAAAAATGGTAAAATTAGAAACTAAAATTTTTTTTACAGAGATAACCTTAGAAAATATCGCATAGGAAATAAACTGGTTGGTTGTAGCTTGTTGATTTAAAAGAGGGTGGGGGGCATAATTTTTTTTTTTCTGGCCTGCATGTGGTTTTTGCCCTAGTGGGGGCAATAGTAGTTCATTCGCACCAGATTCACAGCTGTTTCTGTCAACAAATTTAAAAGGTATTTGAAGTTTTGTTTTTTAGGAAAAAAATTACCAAAAAATAATAATTAGAAATGCAGGACTCCTTGGAGGACTTCATAAAATTAACGCGAAATGTTAAGCAGGAAGAACCTCCTAAAATCAGGTAAGAATGAGGTTTTAAATTACACAATTTTTCTGTAAGGAAAGTACAGTTTGTTGCTGCTATTTGTTAATTACTTTCTGTGTTCATTCAAGTGTAAAATTATCTAATTGTTTATGATGGGCTTTTTGTTCATGGCTTTTGCAATATCTCTCAGGTCTGGTTTATCAATAGCAAGTTAAGCATTTAACGTAGGAGTTAACTTTCAGCTGTCATCATGACAAGAAAAACTACACGTCTTAAAATATCAGTATCAACTATAGTTCAAACATAGGTATAGATATTTCTCTGATATGACCATAATTTTGTGATAAACAGGGATATCTAGCATCAAATAAAATTATTTTTAGTCAACAAATTCAAATTACTGCCCAGTTCAAAAATGAATGTGATTCACGAGCTATGAGGATTGTTGAATTTGCAATTGAAGGAAAACTGAGACCTGAAGTATTTCTTAAATGTGTAAGTATAATACTACACCAGTTTATTTCAGAAAATATCAAGTTGAATTCAGAAATTTATCTATTTATATAAGTAGATAATTTCTGAAATAAAAATGATCCTTTCTGAAATATAAAGTTGATACAGTTGGAAATGGTGCGTAGTGTATATAAGTAGCCACTTTGTTGTTTTGACATCTAGCGGATTTTTTGACATTGCCAAACCATTTTCAGATTGTATTATAAGGTTTATGATTTTCTTTTGTAATTTTAGTTGCCATTTATAAACCAAGGCCACTACCAAGACATAGTTGAAGAGAGATCCATAACAAAACTCTGTGGCTATCCAGTCTGTGGAAAAAAAGTTCCTGACATGCCTAAGAAACAGTATTTCATATCTAGTAAAAGTAATAAGGTTTATGATATTACAGAAAGAAAGGTATATTCATATTTGTTAATTTTCAATTTTATTTTTTGCAATGATGGACTTACCACAAAAGCACCATTTTTTGGGGACATGGAGTTTTTTTTTAATGATAATTGTAATGTAGTTTTTGTGGTCCTTTATTATGATGGCTCTAAATAAAAATAATAACCTCCTTTTTATGTTTTTAGAATTTCTGTAGTAATTTTTGCTATAAGGCCAGCCTTCACATCAAGAAACAAATAGACACAAGCCCATTATGGTTAAGGAAACTTGAGGACATACCTGAGTATTCTTTGCTGCCTACTACTGAAAGGTAAGTAAAAGTCTGTATTTTTATTAATTTTAGTGTGACATTTTTATTCCTATTTTACCATCTTCTGAAAGAATAACATGCTATCTTGTATTTTCTATAATATTTGTAATATTTTTTTTTATATCTTTATCAAAAACATGATTTTAGTAACTGTCTGCAGATAACTAAAGCATGGCTTTTTTGGTTACCAATGCAAAAAAACTTTTTTTTAATACTTTCATCAAAAACATGATTTTAGTAACTGTCTGCAGATAACTAAAGCATGGCTTTTTTGGTTACCAATGCAAAAAAACTTTTTTTTAATACTTTCATCAAAAACATGATTTTAGTAACTGTCTGCAGATAACTAAAGCATGTCTTTTTTGGTTACCGATGCAAAAAAACTTTTTTTGATCACGGGTGCAAAAAAAGATTTGTGTCCGTTTTTTACCCAAAGTTAAAGAGAAATAGCGGAAAATAGTAACATCGAAAAAATCTAATTATTCTTGCCTAAGAATTAAGCCATTTCCGCCAGTTTTAACCAAGTATTTACGAAAAAATCATTTAAAAATATCGTCAAAATATGAATGAACATCACCGAGAAACTATTGTTATTTCATTTACCAGCCGCCTTGATTTGTAGTGTAAAGATGGTGTGTTGCGAGAAGTGCTCTCCGGTAAACGTTTTTATAGAGGCCCTGTATACGATTTTTGACAGTTATTGTTTTACCAGAGGTGAGCGACTGAATTTGACAGTTTGTTAGGGAAATGTTTGAAATTGTGTGTTGGCAATGATGGTTGGGAACCTCTGACAATAAATAACTTTGTCACTGTCAGATTTTTGATTAATAAATGTGTGGTTAAAAAATGGAATTTTGCTGTATCAAAAACTGTAAAAATACGTGTCTCGACGAATTTGTATTGTTTCTTTGACCAGCAGAGCAGAGCTTTTTTGAAAAAAAAAACTTGAATTTAAAAAAGTTTTTTTTTTGTTGAAAATGCAATTATTTATTTTAATCTGAAAACTGCGTGTCGCTAGCTGCTGGCAAGAGGGTAGGAGGGGGAATTAAACTTTTAAAAAAATTGTAACAAAACTTTTTGAAAAGAAAAAATCGTATGGATGGCTATATGTGCCTACTGGTGCCATTTTTTTAAAGCAATGCTGATAATAATATTAAAATTATATTGGCATGCAGTTGCATTATTTTTTATATAGGTACCCAGAACATTAGACTTTATCCAATACAAAATTAAGCATTTGTACAGTTGACCAAATAGGCTATAGGCTAAATTCGGATTTTATACCTTTCTTACAAATTACAGGAGAAAATATGTTAGCAAAAAAAAAGGTTGGGGAGGGTTTTAGAACATGGGATGATAAAAGACAGTTCTGGCCTGTTCTTGCATTTAAAAAGAATAAGATATTACGTTTTTAGGACTGTAAAATTAGTGAAGTTTTCTTACAACAATTTTTTTCTTGTTTCAACTTGATGGCCTTCTAACAGTTTAAGTGTCCTTATACTTTTTTGGGTTCTTTGTTCTTATCTAAATAATGAGCCATCACGGCAATCTTCAGTTTATTTTCAAAACCTACAAAACTCCACATAACAGAATTTGTTATTCCTTGACGTTATATATCTTCTCGCTTTTAAGGCTTTCTTTGGATACTTAACGATCACCTAAGTAATTAATCCGGTAGACAGGAATTATATTAGGATTTAAAATTATGCTGAAACCGTTACTTTGTAGTATTTATCTCGAGTTCTTATAAAAGTGAGTCGGAAATATGGGTGCTTTCGTTTAGATGTATTTATGGTAAGTTGGTTGAATAATGTTTGTTTCCGGAGTTTTTAGTGCAATACCATACATAGAAATGGTTGACAAAATTCCTGTACTAAAGGTTGAAAAAACTATAAAATTTCAGTTTCAGTGTCTATTTATTTCATGGGTAAGGGGGTTACATTTTTTTTTCGTTGTTGCTCTATATTATGTGTAAAAATACAGGGGGTTCCACCCAAAACTGTCAATGGACGTTTTTGAGCTCATTTAAAAAAAGGGGGTGTATCGTTTTTTTGAGAGGTGAGTTTCACCACCAGAATTTAGATGAACGCCTATGATTTATCAGACCGTATTTAATAAAAATTTTCATCGTAAGACCGATTCACCATAATAACGGCAATTTGTTAAAATAATTTTTTATCCGAACCTTATTACTTGATACACATTCAATAACAAATTCGAAATATATAAGACCCGTTTTTAATCAAACCATTAACCGACTCAGTAAGCATCTAACTCGCATCGGGATCGGGAATGACTCTATCTGCCAGGCCTGTAGGAGGGCGGAGGAGATATATCGGCACCTTGTTGCATACCTAAGGATGAGGCATCAGGTACTCGGACAACCGAACCTGGATGCAGATGACCTATTAGCTCTCAAGTGGGCCAAAGTACTGGACTTCGTGAAGAGAACAGGAAGGCCCGGAGAGCCCACTACCGTACAAGCCGTACAGGTGGTGAATTAGGGGGCTGGGCTGGGGTAAGGTAAAAAGGGACCGATTGGTCCTACTGGCCAGGTCTTGGGCCGCCCCCTAGTTACTACTACTACTACTACTACTACTACTACTAATTAAACCATTGTTCATCAAACTCATTCAATGACAAAGCCGGAATTCGAAAAACCCGTAATTTATCAGAACACGAACTATTGAACGCAACCTGTACAAGTATGCGCGCGTAACAGCAACAAATGCGGTTCATGTGGTATTGGCGAATGCGCAATCAATTTAGCAAAAATTTTCTGATGAATTACGGATTTTACGAATTCCGGGTTTGATATTGAATGAGTTTGATGACAATGTTTTGATTAAAAACGGGTCTTATAAATTTCGAATTTGTTATTGAATGGGTTTGAAGAAATAAGGTTCGGATAAAAATTGGTTTAACGAATTGCTGTTTCTATAGTGAATGATTTTATAGTTGAACTTTCTTTTATCTAACTAGTTTGATTTTGAACAGTCTGATAAACCGTGGGCGTCCATTTGATAGATGTCTCGTTTTAAAGATCTTTTAAATGGCTTTGCAAAGGTGTAGCGATTCGTTTTCAAAATTTATAGCAAATTCAAAAGTGTATGACTTTCGTTATAAAAGCTTTGTATATCATACATACACTTTTTTAAAACTCTCCACTCTCTTCGATTTTTAAGAGCGTTAAATTTTTAACTAAATCGGAAATGTCATAATTTTGTACTCCAAAATGCCAAAATTTTTAAAAAATATACCAACTAATTAAAAAGTGATAGGCAATTCGAAAAGTGCGAAATTTTATGATCCATCCCTTTTTCAGTGGTTTACCAGGTGAATACATAGACCAGGGCATAGTAAAGCCTGTTGCCACGGTTGAGCAAAATTTTACGCCAATTTCATCATTCGCCGAAGTTGGACTTACCGATTTAATAGACAAAGAAATAAAACCGGATCAAATAAGTAGAGATCGACCTAAGTCTTTTAAAAAGTCGTCGAAATTAAAGAACACTATGCAAACCATAAACGAAAACGAGGTTATTCAAGAGCAACAAAACAAAACGAAGGTTCAGAGTAAAACAAACAAAGCCAAGAAGGAAGTTAAAGAAAGCGTGAAAAATGAAGTGGCTACTTGTATGAAAGACGTACATAAAAAAGGTGCAGTCATAAACTTACCTGCGATCCAAGAAAATGAGGAGCAAAAAGAGAATAGTGATAAAAACAAATTGTTGGAAGAGAACGTTCAAAAACAAACCGAACTAAAAGAAAATATTAATAGCATAAATAAAATAGGTGAGATACAGACAGAAAACCCAGATAAGGTTAAAGAACCAGCAGAAGATCGACTTAAAATTATAGATTTCGTAAATAAAATCGAAGAAATATTACCGCCCAAAACAGACTTAAGTTCTACAAAGAAAGATCTTATCCATGACATTAAAAGCGTAGCGAATAATCCATTAATTAAAAATAAATCAATACAAGAAAACCAAGATACTAAAATGAGTATTATGTTTTCTAAGAAGGCAACACCTCAATCAACAGATAATGAAACAAATAAAAGTAAAACTAAATTAATAGGTCCTAAACTCGTAACTGTGAGCGAAGTAAAAGAAAACAAAGACAAAGCCGAGTGCACTAAAATAATTAGGAAAGAATCAAAAACATCTACAGCAAATCCTGATCTAAAACTCGTACTCAAAAACGTCCTGAACAGCTGGCTAACTTTGGACACTTGTATTTTTATCCACGGCGAGTCAAAAGTCAAGGAAATCCTGACCGAGCATAAGATGAGCGACTATTTTGAGGAGCTGAATGTCATTGACTTAAGGCGGGAACAGCAGATGAAGTACATGGCGATTTGTAGGAAGTTGCAGTTTCAAGAGATGGCGGACGATAAGTTTGACAAGAGTGTGACAGGTAAATGGTTACAATCATTTTTTCCGAGATTTTTCCGTATAGATATACCGGCACATGACATGACTTTTTATTGTGTATATTCAAAAACACCACCACCAACTTGTAATGTCTGACAGCATTAAATTCGGTATTACGATGACGTTATGTCATAAATTGATAAAATCTAAAATATTTTCAAAATTTAAGTTTTTCAATGTCCAGTAATTTGCAGTGTTATTAAAAAGAATGGTGCGCCCACGAATTTAATTATTTTGTATCCATCGCTTTTTTCAAAATAAGTGGTTCAACCCCAAAATAAGTGGCCGCTCTCCTTAAACACCAACCGTTTTCTGTAACTCGAGGAATAATTATTCTTTAATTTAGGCATTTTTTACATTTAGAGGGCTTTTTCCTCTTCTGTTAATAGTTGATAAGGAACCTGTGAAAATCTTTACATTAGATGCTTCAATGGATGTGACAAAAGGATTTTGTCTGAGGTGGTCGATAAGCCTTTCATCTTGTATCTCAGAATTTACAGTTTGACGCATACCGTCAGCTATTTTAAACTGGTGAATGGAATACAAAGTCACTATTAGAAAAGTAAATTTTGCAGGATAGGAAAAAAGAGTACTTTTGGTTCATAATTTCTATCTAAACAAAGAACTTTTGTCTAATTAAAGTAGTTCCAGAGATAATATTGAAAATAAAATTTGATATGATATTGTGTGTTGTGCAGATGTATATTAGGCATCAGTTTATTTTAGTTTGGTGGGGTTATTTTTTAGAAAAATGCGCAGAGGTCGTCGGGAGTTTAAAAATTTTTTAATTTTACTTGGTCTTTTTTGCAGAAAGTCGAAAACTGGAACCGTTGCCAGACTACTCGCAACTGAAGCAGGAAGCCAAAGATCTCACGTTGAAAGTAAAATGCTTCTTGCAAGGGGAAATGTATGTGGAGGAGGATAAAAATTTCCCCTCGAAAATCAACAAAAAAGAAGACGAGGAAAATGAACCGCCTGCGGTGCTGCCACCGGTCGACTCTAACAATCAAACCATGATGAGGAGAAAGATATTTTTGGGTTCTCTGAACAGGGCGTAAGTGCCATATAGCGTTTTGATTATTGCTCGAATTTTATCTGAGAAATTCTATAGATCAAGTCCGAGCACGGAAATCCCGCGCAAAAGTAACAAATTGTGTTGTGTTTTGGTTTTGTGGTTTTGCTGGAAAATGAGTAGAAAAAGGAAAATTATTGAAATAGAATCACTACGATTTACATATTATATGTATATTATTACGATTTGGACAAGAATATGGTTGTTCTCGTCAATGCGCGGATTGTCCAGCTCATCAAAAATTTGTATTATAGTTCCTGTGGTTCCGTTTTCACTCATTTTTTTTCAGAAATATACTTGAAAAAAAATCTTTCTAAACAATTCTAACCTTTAAAACGGATCAGAGAACAAATCAAACGTGTATTTGAACTAATCATTGACCGAGCGCTCGTGATCGGCTTTGAAGCTTCCTAAAACTGTTCTGTGACGTCATTGCTCTGGACGCTTATTCTTGAACGACCGTGAGATGAGGTCAGCTTTTTTCGCCACCTTTTTCCACGGGAAATTTCGCTCACCTCACCTCACGGTCGGTCAAGAATAAGCGTCCTGATCCCGGGCAATCTCCGAGCGATTTGCGAGGAGGATAATCGAAAACTAAAAATAAATCCGAAAAAAGTTCAAAACAATATATTAGAAACAAATAAAAACGCAAAACAAAAAAAATAGAAGTCGCTTTTGTGCTAAAGCTTGGATGGACGCTCACTGGCACTCTTATCTCTTACACCTGTAGAGATACGAGGGTACCTTAATTAAACCTAATTTATTTAACTATGTTGGGAATTTGGAACCTTTGGTTGCACTAAAACAAAATTATGATTGTTTTCCACAAACCAAAACTACACTTTTTTGCACTCGATGCGCGCTTCGCTAACAACGTTAGCATCATCAGGAGACGATAAACAATGAACTAAATTAATCTACGCTCCATCTTATATACAATCCTTTAGTGGGCGGAGATAAGACTAATAATTTGTGATTGATCACGATTTTTAATCCTATCTCCCCTCAACCAAAGAATAAAGTGTACTAAACGGGATGGGTCCTCTATCTTTATTTAAACTATTTCTGGATTTAATGATTTCCATACTTTCATATGCATTCAAAAGTCTTTTGTTTGGTACACTTTTTAGAAGTTTTAGGTTATCTAATGTGAATCTACGATTGTTTTCAAAAGCATGCTCGGCCACACTTGACTTTTCTGTTCTTCCGTATTTTAAGTGTGCTAAATGTTCTTTAAAACGCGTTTGAATAGAGCGTCTCGTTTGGCCAACATATTTTTGTCACAATCCATGCAACTTTTTTCTAGAACTGTAGTTTTATCCTTGGGATTTCCTAGTAAGCTTCTTATTGTGTTACCGGATTGATATACTAATTTAAGACCGGTGTTTTTAAATACTTTGTGTAATCCTTTCGTATAATTAGGATTATAAGGAATTGATAAAAATTTTGAGTCGCAGGTATCTTTTTGTCTGAAAAAGGTAGAATTCCGAAAGGTCTTTTGAAAAGAATGTCTATTTATCAGCTTATTTATTAAGCCTTCGTCGAAACCGTTTTCGCCAGCTATATTCCTAATCCTATTCTTTTCTGCTTCAAATCTAAGGGGAAATTTACTAATCTATATGTTAAAAAGTGCAAACTTGCAAGCTTATGTTGTAAGCAATGAAAAGAGTCATTTGGAATATACCTGTTGGTGGCCGTGCCTTTTCTGTATAGGTCAAAGTTCAATTTATTTTTATTTCTTATAACTAAAGTGTCTAGAAATGGCAGTGTACCGTTGTTCTCTGTTTCATAAGTAAATTTAATAGTGGGAAATTTGTTATTTATTTTTTCCATAAAATTTTCAACACTGGCTGCTGGCGAAAACGGTTACGACGAAGGCTTAATAAATAAGCTGATAAATAGACATTCTTTTCAAAAGACCTTTCGGAATTCTACCTTTTTCAGACAAAAAGATACCTGCGACTCAAAATTTTTATCGATTCCTTATAATCCTAATTATACGAAAGGATTACACAAAGTATTTAATAACACCGGTCTTAAATTAGTATATCAATCCGGTAACACAATAAGAAGCTTACTAGGAAATCCCAAGGATAAAACTACAGTTCTAGAAAAAAGTGGAATTTACGAAATTAGTTGCATGGATTGTGACAAAAAATATGTTGGTCAAACGAGACGCTCTTTTCAAACACGTTTTAAAGAACATTTAGCACACTTAAAATACGGAAGAACAGAAAAGTCAAGTGTGGCCGAGCATGCTTTTGAAAACAATCATAGAATCACATTAGATAACCTAAAACTTCTAAAAAGTGTACCAAACAAAAGACTTTTGAATGCATATGAAAGTATGTAAATCATTAAATCCAGAAATAGTTTAAATAAAGATAGAGGACCCATCCCGTTTAGTACACTTTATTCTTTGGTTGAGGGGAGATAGGATTAAAAATCGTGATCAATCACAAATTATTAGGCTTATCTCCGCCCACTAAAGGATTGTATATAAGATAGAGCGTAGATTAATTTAGTTCATTGTTTATCGTCTCCTGATGATGCTAACGTTGTTAGCGAAGCGCGCGTCGAGTGCAAAAAAGGGTAGTTTTGGTTTGTGGAAAACAATCATAATTTTGTTCTAATTTATTTATTTATTTTTGTCCCAATTGACGTAAATTTATTTTTTTGACACAGAATGCATCAACTTCTCAAGTCTCTGGGCATTTCTTACTACTCGACGGTGTTGTCAGATCTACCGGGACTGGCGAAGACGTTTACATTGAAAGCCGACAACATAACCTTCAAGCCGGCAACGTGGCACTATGTCGCGTTGGTTTTGTTGCACATGTAAGTAAATTTTGTACAGGGTGCTGCATAAACGTACGTCGTCATAACTTTTTTACTATTTGTCGTAAAAAGATGAAACAAAAACGATATTCACTCACTAGGTATGACATAGACATATATACATACATATACATATATTTTTTTTTTCAATGGAATACACTATATTTTTTAAATTGTTCGTGTCTTATTTGAGTTCTCCAACCGATTTAAGACAGTTTTTTGACATTTTGCTTTTTGTAGAGTACCTGAATGTCACATAATATAATGTCTAATGATTTTATGGCAAAAAAAAGTCGAAAAGTACGAAGAAACGCTCTGTAAATCAAATTGTTTGAAATGTTGATACTGAATTTTGAAACAACCTGTATATTATTCTGACAGTTTGTCTCTCCCGTTCTTAGGTTGGCTCTACGTGACGTCGACGTTAAAAAAGAAATTGAAGACCCCAGAGCACAGGAATACATTCGAATGTTATGCGAAGAAGTATCGCCGGACGAAAAAGACTTTATTAGTGATATTCTGAGCGACGTTCGGGATATTGAACTTTTCGTTCGAAATTACATTGAGAAAGCTGACATGTGATATATTTAAGCGACAGTTTTATATTAACTTTAAATAGAGCAAATATACGTACTTAAATGTATAAAACTTAATTTTTTACTTGTTACTGCCCATATATTCCTGGCACTGATACATATAAGATGAAATTACACAATTCAACCTCAAGTTTTGTATTTTCGAAATGTTGATAAGAGATAAAAATTTTATCAAATTTCTCTAGTGGTACAAGAGT
The DNA here is from genome assembly GCA_963921995.1 of Oxystoma pomonae. NCBI lineage: Eukaryota > Metazoa > Arthropoda > Insecta > Coleoptera > Brentidae > Oxystoma > Oxystoma pomonae. Next base: position 4,072,273 of record OY998170.1, on the reverse strand, counting down.
TTTATTAATTAGTCAAAATTACAATTTTTTGGAACCAGTTTAACTTGGGAGTTTTATTAACCCGGGGGTAATCCGCTATTGATAAACCAACCCTCAGAGAGTTAGCCGAGAAGTTAACCGGCTTTTAAGTTGGGTTGTGGCGTGACCTTCGGTCACTAATAGTAATTAGTGACCGAAGGTCACGATTGTGGCGCAAGCATGACAAAAAGTTGAATTTGTCACTGTCAGTTCTCTAATCTTTTAGTCAAAATATTTCAAAGTGCTCCGACCCTATTTAAGTCGGAAATTTGTATTTTAATAAAAAAATCAAACCAAAATGAACGCCAATAACATGCTGGCCGCTAATAAGGTCAAGCTGCACGGCATGACCTCCACGAAATGGACGACAAAAGATAAGATAACCCAATATAAGGGACTGATCAAGCTTTACAGTAAGTTAAATAGGAACAACACCGTTAGGTGGTGTTGATAGGAATAAATAAAACGATGGCGACACGACTTTATTTTTAACCTGCAAATAAGCCTGTGGTTTCACATGAGGATAACACAGGCAGAGGTTTGTCTTCATCGGTAAAACGAAGTCTTTGAGCATTGCTTTTTTCATTTTGTTGCGGCATGTTACCCGATTTCATAAAAAATTACTATTTTGTGCCCAATATTTGCTCTTTTGGCCGTCACTACTCAAAAAATTCCCGAAAGTAGGGTTAAAAGGTAAAAAAAAATGGCGAATAGTTGTCAAAAACGTAGCCACAGTCTGCGAAAGAATGCAAATCTAAGAATCAGAATCAGAAGACTGGTGCAGGCAGAACGGTCTTCCAGTAAATCCTAAAAAGACCGAGATGATCCTATTCACCAGAAAGAGAAAACTAGAGGGATTTAGAGCTCCCATACGGCAGACCCCTAACTTTGGTATCACAACTTGGGGGTGACGCTGGACAAGGGACCGTTAAAGTCCAGGTCACATTGTGGCAGTTGCGGCGAGTGGTCGGTCGAACCTGGGGCATTAGCCCGAGGATCCAACACTGGATATACACGGCCATCACAAGGCGGATCCAATACGACTCATGGTCTGGTGGCCCGCTGTAGAGAAGCTGACCATATCCAAAAATCTTGCGAGCCTGCAAGGGCTCTTCTCCAGAGGGATAACCGGCGCAATGATGATGACCCCCATCCACGCCCTGGAAACAATTTCGGGTCTCCCCTCGCTTCCAACTTGTATCAAGGATGCGATGGCGACGCACCTGCGATTAAGGGACCAGGGATTATGGAAGGGCAGCGAGGAAAGAGAGGGCCATCTGGCGGTCGAGGGACTGGCAACGAAAGAGTTGCCCCTCCTAAGACTGCCAATGAAAGCACCGCTTAAACCATGGAGGTTCGATAAAAAGTACAAGGTCACAATACCAGAACGGAATGAGTGGCAAAGGGAATAATTCCGAACGAAATTAAGCAGAAAGGCGACGGTCTGCTACATGGATGGCTCTAAACTGTCAGCCAGCGGAAAGCCTAGAAGTTCATTGGAGAACACTCTACCGGAGGTCAGGAATGGCACGAGGGACATATACATATGCTTCGAAAGCCAGGCTGCCCTCAAGGCTCTAAGTGCACCCAAAATAGTCAGTAGTCTGGTGGAGGAGTGCGCTGAAGCACTGCAAACACTGGCTCAAGACAAGAGGGTAACACTGATGTGGGTCCCAGGCCATGAGAGAATACCAGGGAACGAGAAAGCGGACGAACTTGTCAGACTAGGGGTCGAAACCCAATACATTGGACCGGAACCTTTTATGGGAATAACAAGGAAACAGGTACAGAGTGAGCTCAACACATGGGTGAACAATAAACTGAAGACGTCCTGGAGGCAAGAGTCAAAGTGCAGACGGTCCAAGCTATTTGTGGATGAACTAAATGGCTCTTAGGCAAGACCCGAAAGGACATTGGACTGCTTGCGGGCTCGAAGAGGAATCGGCGCAGCACTTGATAGCAGAGTGCGATGCATATGCCAGATCAAGGCAGCTGAAGTGGGGATTTCCCACGATAGAGGAAGAAAAGCTGCACTCGCTCAAATGGGCTGACCGACATACTGAACTTCGTAAAGAAGACAGGGACGCCCGGAGAGAGAGAGAGTTGCAGCGAAAGTAGGGGCACAGGGGTAAGGAACGGGGTATGGCAGAAAGGGCCCATGAAGAGGCCTAATTTCCAGGCCCACGGGCCGGCCCTATTTCGGCCAGACACAGTCAAGATACGGCCCAGTATAATTCCTTCACAAATAGGGACAGTCCCTTCCCTTATTAGTGTCGGCACTAAATAAGGTCGTTCTTGCGCATGCGTATCTATCACCAGCGTCAAAATAGTGCCAAGTCCTAACTGCGTTTCAATAATTCCCTATTAAGTCGACCGTCCCTATTATGATGGGTAGGTAACCCTTTTTTTATTTTGGTTTTTTAACAGTAGGTTTTATTGTTTAAATTTTTGACAGTTGATTGAGATAATAGAGATATTTTGGAACGCTTAAAATTTTGACTACTTTGAAAGCCGAACACATTAGAAACTGTCACTCGTAAAAAAATTTAGAGATAAGAAAAAACACAAAATTGGGCTTTATTTTACAAAATAAGTGTTTTATATGTTAATATTTTTCAAATTATTGTGCCAAAATTTTCTAAAATTAACCAGAAAAATAACCACAACCACAACGAACTGAATTCGTAGCTTACGGCAGTGGTAGTGGTTAATTACCACAACCGAATAACGTTTAGCTATTGCGCAGGCGTAGTAATTACCACAACCACTACGAAATGTCAAATTGACACATCCAACATACTATGATTTGTATCACATGGATTAAGGATGGAAATAAATAAATAAATAAGCATTCCAAAATATCCCTAATTCATTTTCCAAAATCATGAATTGGTGATTGTTACCTAAGTTTTGTCTTTTGGTAAGATTCTATTTTTATCACAAATAATGTTTATTTTTTTAGCTAGAGACAGAAAAATTATCTCGATGGACACAGGAGTGGCTGCCAAAAAACAAAATCACGATTTAAAAAAGTTGCAGAAAGAAATCGAGCAAGACAGGAAAGATTTGGACAACGCAATTTCGGGCGACAAGCAAAAATTAAGGAACACCTTGGCCGAGCACAGAGAGATGCAGTTGGCTTATCAGTACTCACAGCCTCAAGTATAAAAATGCAATGGAGCCACATTTCTAAATTTAAAAAAAATAGGAACATATTTTTAGAATTTGTCAATGAATTTTTGCTTCTTACTGTCTACGCCATAAAAACATGTTTTTATACAGTGCTAAAAAATTTTCTTCGTTTAAAATATAGTCCGACAATACTGTAAACAATTATTTTTTTTTAGAAAGTTATAGAAATGGTTCAACAAGTCAATTTTAATAGAAGAAAATCAAGGGATTTACTGTTATATAAGAAAAAGCAGAGGACTGAGGAACTGATTGCACTGAAAGTAAGATTTAGAACTCCTAATCACACGAAACCCTAAAAGCATAGTCGAATTTGACTACCATAGCCAAATTTTTTTGCCCAAGTTAGAAAATATCAAATATTCTTATGGTGTATTCAGTGGCTCACCAAAGAGACGAACGGTCTGTGGGAGCAAACGCCTGGACAGGCCAAACAGTTCATTAAAGAACGTTCACCAAAACTGACAGCAGAACTTCTTAGTAAGGAAAGAAAGCTTGTCAGACAAATAGTGGGGCTCCTAACAGTTCATTGCAAACTCAATAAGCACTTGTATGCAATGGGATTGGTAGAAGATGCTACATGCCGCTTCTGCAAGAAAGAGGAAGAAACCTCATCACATTAAGGACACTAATCCTAGAGCAAGCTCTAAAGGAAGCGAAGCGTGACATTACTTTGAAAGTTTGAGTTGTCATTTTTGATTTGTTTGCCTCGCTTTTGTCATGGGCGGCTCGTTCTTATTTTAAATATTTTAATGAATGATAAATACGATAAGAAATTATTTCTCGAAAGCAGTTAGTAAAGTAAAAAATATACGAAAAAATTATAAATCTAACAGATTTTACTCTTAGGCCGGGTTCTCTGTATTTTGATAAAGAAGTAAAACGACAGGCATTCAGAATTACTAAAGTTATGAATAAATTATCAATACGAAAAGTGGGGTAAACCCTCTGTAAAACCGGACAACAAAATTTTCAGGTAAGTACTATTCACAGGAACTAAAATCTGGAAACGTATATTGATATCTGCTTCTTTGCTTCAAAAGTTATGTTTAAAAAAAATATATTTTAACACCTCTTTTAAATATTTCGAAAACTAAAGCTCTTAGTAATTTGAACCAAACTGCAGAAAAATGTTTATTTTAAAGTTACAATTTTTTCAACTATTTCACACTTTTCTCTTCCTAAACTCCCATCATTCTATCCAACATTTACTTGGTGGGTGGCCAAAAAAACGCTTTGGTACCAAATTTTGGTTGAAATCATAATACATAATGCCTTCTCTATCATGTGTGCAGACCGACAGAAAATCCTTTTTTTTTGTAGATGTAGGTGTTTTAGGACCCAAATAGCAACTAAATTTTTGATGAACTACCATACCATACGTTGGTATGATGATGGTGTACTAATAACATATTTTGTGTCACTGTGTTTCAAGTAAGAATTAAAAAAGTTTTTTTCTTTCTTTTGACTATTATATTTATACGTAAAAAAATAATTATTCCGTAATAATTATAGAAAACTGATTAAAGCTATCTAAATTATTCAAATGAACTTAAAACTACATTAGATTTATAATGTTTAAAATCTTTTACCAATACAACGCATTCTTATCACAGTACCTATATGTTACTGTTAAAACCCGGTTTTTCCTAGTAAAAACTAGTTATACTGTTAACTCTATATTAGATTAGATTAGACTAAATTATATAAGATCTAATCCAACCGGACTAATCTAAACTAGTTTTTCCTAGGAAAACCAGGTTATAGCTGAAATCGGGGTTTTACGGTAACATATACAGACCGCTTCAAGCTACTACGAACATAGGGGGAATCAAGTCCAATTTACTCTCCGTGCCGTACGACCGAGGTGGATTCGAAGCACGCTGCAGTGTTATCTTTTGGAAATTCATTTTGTTTTTATTATTTTGTTTTATTTCTCTTATTTATCAGTGACAAAAAATAAGAAAATTACGTTATAAAAATTTGCGTATTTATTGACCAAATTCCGGTTTCATTGACTACGCTTCACACAGCACCGTGGTTAGAGGCGTACTAAATACAAGGCGAAAGGCGGCGAACGGCAGCGAATGGCGATCGGAAGCCTGAGTGTTGGTTGCTTCACTGATAGGCGTGCGGTGTCTCTGCATGTACGTACACTGGCAAATTAGACTTCTTCCGCCCTATGTTCGCAGTAGCTTGAAGCGGTCTGTATACAGGCGAATACTTGCCCCAAAAGAAGTACTTAAATTCTTACCATACACTAAATAACTATATACCTATATCTTTAAAAAAAAATGTTTTACCAAGAATAGTTAAACTCGACTAAAGATCAACTTTCACAACGCCGTAATAATTTTTTTACTAATTTCGGATATAAAATGGGACACGCAATTTCACACACCAGGCATTAAGGCCATTAAGCACTATCTTCGAGGCAAAAATAGTACTGTTATAAAAATTGCCTCACAAATCCTTAAATTTTCGTGCTGCTTAAAGTCTTGTCCGAATGCTTCCAGTCAAGCTCTTCTTCTATTGCTGTTTGATTTTCCTAATAAAAATACTTCTTCACTCATTATAACTTACCCTTAATAGGCACTTGAAAGAGCTGAACTCCGTCGCAGGACTATTTTTTGCAGCGTGGCACACAACAGAAATAAATAATAAAATTAAATCGTTTGATAAAAAAACTATTTACAATAATAACGAGCCGCCGATGACAAAAGCGAGGCAAACAAATCAAAAATGACAACGCACGTGTCAAAATAAATGTCAGGCTTCGCTTCCTTTAGAGCTTGCTCTAGGATTAGTGTCCTTACATTACATGTCCTATGTCAATATAAAGGCCTAGTTAGAACCAGGACCTTACTGGGGGACCTAGAATGTCCGCGGCCAGAAGGCTATATACAGGGCACACTGGCATGACAAAAACGGGGCTGCAACTTGTTTTGTAGTTCTAGCAAAGGAGGGAAGAAGAAAGGGGAACCACAATAGATCTGACAAGATCGAGGTGGACAGGTGTCTACACCACCCGATTCTAATCTAATCTATGGTGTATTCAATTGAGACATATATTGCAACACAATTTCGGGCGATATTTTTCTGTTTGGAGTCTATCCTTACGGGAGTGTTTTTAATTTTGTCCGATAAAAATAGTCTAACTAGTTCCAGAGATAATATGCTTTCTAAATACAGAGGAGAGGTTACAGAGGAAATTGACATTGACAAGAAATGTGGTCTTGTGTAGGGTGCCGAAATAGCGTGTATTGAAAAAGAAGCGCAATGGCTAGTAAAAAACCGATACGCTGTTGCCGATGTCACCCACAATTATCTAAAAGATTCCCAGGTAATATCCCGTCAAATTTAACGATAAATGTCACCTTCAAAGGGCGTAAAACAGTGATTATGAGTATTTTCTTATTTTAGTTTGAAATTAGAATCCGCTAAGTTAATTAAAATGCCCATTTATCCACAAACTTTTACCACCGATTGCCGTTGCTCTTTCAATAAAGCTGGGAAAATTCTGAGCCTGACCTCCCATAACCAGTTACGCTAAAGTCCCGACTCTACGAGACAATTTATCGTAACAGTCTCGCGTTCTCACGAAATATCTTGTTGAAATAAATTTAAAATAAAATTATACTTTTTTAAAAAATAAAGAGAATTAGCTGTTAGTAAATTTAATAACAAAGGAGTGTTTTATAAAGAAAAATTCTGTTTCTTGTAGAATTCGTTAATTTACAAAAATTGCCGAGGAAATGGGGCTCCTCTCCCCTTCCCAGATGCACAAAGTCGCGAAAAGACGCCTCTGCTCTTCAGGTCATACATAAAAAATATTTTGTGTTATTTTAGTTGCATCATTTCAGTATCAAGTAAATAAAAATAATCCCAAGATCTTCTAAGTGATTAATTGAGAAAAATTACGTGTACGATCTCTTTCACGCCCGCGTCTTCGAAAAAGTTTTCCTAAAATAGCGTTCTCACTCAGATATGCATGCATTTCGGCACCCTAGACGATAACTGTCAAACACTGTATAATGATTCTAATAAAACTAGCTTTGCCCAAGACTTCGTCGCTTTTCCTTTTTCCCATCCTGTTGACTTGCTGTTTTTTCCTTATGTTTTACTTGAAATGGTCATAACTTTTGTTTGCCTTAATTAAACTTCGGACTTCCATTGTCTATATTTTATTTATACACGACGTTTCGATCAGTATAATCTCTGATCTTCTTCAGGTGCAAACTACAATCGATTCCTAAGGCTACGTACTTATATACTATGGGAAATCACTCAACGTTGAAGTTTAAGAAGTTGGCTCCGCCCAAGGAGGGGCTTCCAAATATTTGGAATTTCAACACTTGGTTTACTGAAAAGATCTTGATTCTGCCCAATAAAGGCAGCTTCAAGGAATTTTCGCTTCTTTCAGTGTGAATTCTTGTGCAAAACCTTTGCTTCTGTCCATTTCATTCGGTGTTGTTTTGACCATGCGTGTTCGGATTCCTGATTTCGTTGTTTCACCTCTTTGGGTATTCGTTTGATGTTCTTTAAGCCTAACAGATAGTGGTATTTTTGTTTCACCTATGTATGATTCACCACACTCACAAGGAACTTGGTAAATGCATTCCTTATTTTGTTTGTTCTCCGGTTTTGTTTTACTGAGAACGCTTCGAATTATATTATTAAATTTATGACTAACAAATTTCAGAATTTCTTCACCACCTAAATAACATATGAACTATCATTAAATTCACAATGGAGTTAGAACAAAATTGTCAAATTCCTTTTCTTGATCTACCTGTCAAACGAGTAGAAAGCGACATTAGAACAACAGTATTGTAAACCCACTCACACAGGAAAATATTTAAATCAAGGTTCAAATCAATCTAATCAATAATAAAGCCGTTCAAATTTCTCATGACTTGGAAATCGAAATAAGAAACATTAAGAAAGATCTGCAGCAGAATTGTTACAGCCTTAAACTTATAACAGATTCTATTTCTAAATTTCAGCAAACAGGACAGAGATTACAAGACGAAAGCCAAGCAAATGCATTCCTTATAATTCCATACATTAAAGGAGTATCAGAGAAAATTCGAAGAGTAGCGAACAACTTTAATATTAAAACAGCTTTTAAATCTAATAATATAATTCGAAGCCTTTTTAGTAAAACAAAACCGGAGAACAAACAAAATAAGGAATGCATTTACCAATTTTCTTGTGAGTGGGGTGAATCATACATAGGTGAAACAAAAAGACCAATATCTGTTAGGCTTAAAGAACATCACACAAATACCCGAAGAGGTGAAACAACGAAATTAGGAATCGACGAACACGCATGGTCAAAACAACACCGAATGAAGTGGACAGAAGCAAAGGTTTTGCACAAGGAGTCACACTGGAAGAAGCGAAAATTCCTTGAAGCTGCCTTTATTGGGCAGAATCAGGGTGTTTTCAGTAAACCAAGTGTTGAAATTCCAAATATTTGGAAGCTCCTCCTTGGGTGGAGCCAACTTCTTAAACTTCACGGGTGAGTGATTTCCCATGGTATATAATTACGTAGCCTTAGGAATAGATTGTAGTTTGCACCTGAAGACGATCAGAGATTGTACTGATCGAAACGTCGTGTATAAATAAAATATAGACAATGGAAGTCCGAAAAAGAGTTAATTTCAAATACATCATTGTCTCAGACTTTCAAACAAATATCAATTGAGTAGTGAAACTCCCATAGAATTTAGAGATTACTTGTTATTATTTCTATCCAATTTTGTCGTTTTCTAGTTAAAATACGCAGAACTAGAGGACATCTTAAAGATGGAAGAATTCAGTTGGCAGGCCACATTCCCCGCGGAGGGCATGTCGCAAATTATCACAGGAAAAGTGCAGGATGCCATTTTGAAAAAGGAAGCAGCCATTGTTATTAGACATTCTTACAAGGAGATGATTGCCATCATGAAAAAGGTACTGGGCGCATACTTTTCTTTGTTTGTCAAAGCGCCCTTAAAAAAAAAGAGTTGTGTTTACAACCTGCGAGGTAACCAAACCAATTCTTGTTCAGTGTTTTATGCACAGTTTCACTTCATGCCGCTCACTTCCATTTTCTTCCTTGTAGAAAAAAGTGAGAGGGCAATAGAATGTAAAATAGAAGGAGTGAAACTGTAGATCAGGCATTTATGAAAACCCACAGATAACAAAATGGTTAGGATACGCTAGCTGCATACGAATGCTGCAAGGGCGGTCGTAGAGATAGGTGAGACGTAGTCGCTGTTGTACCACGTATCCGTTCTGAGGATGCGCACTATTTGTGCTAACTTAGTAGTAGTAGTAGTAGTCGAGGGGTGGTTTTATTAAGCCAGGCAAGTAGGCCTTTTTATAGACCCTTTTTACCAAACTCTCGTGCATCTCCGGCTGATGCACGTGCCCCGTAAGATGCAAGTTTTCTTTCTCTAAGAGATCTTGATTTTTGCCTGACACCTCTTTATCGAGGGCAGAGATCTTTAGACTGCGTAGCAAGTATTCACACAGTGGACCGCCGGCTTTACACCCCCTGTTGACGGTAGACTTTTTTCTTAAACAGCCCGCCGCTTGACCTGAAAATCGAAGTCCCGTTTTCCCTGGTCGAGGTCGCCGTCGGAGTCTTCAGACGCATTCCTTGAAGTCGTCCTGCTACCCGAAAGTGCTACCGCCTCTTTCAAGTCACCCTCTGTCGACTCCCGCTACCAAATCTGTGGGAGTCTAGCCGCGTCCCATAGAGTCCCGATCTCGGAGAGGTCCAGGTCTCCTTTTTTTGGGTCACCGGCTAGTCTTCTCTACCCAGTTTGGTGGGGTCCTCGGCCGTCCACCTTTGAGTCCCGCAAAGTTTTCGGTGGTGTCAACCGTGCCGCCTACTTCTACCTCGTTTGTTGTTATTCTATGCACAACGTCGACTGCAGATCTGCTGAGAAGTGAGGCCGCGCGTCGTCTCGAGTCGCATGCGGTTTTGTGTGAAGCAATGTGTACTTGCCGAGATCCGATCCTGCGATATCTGTTCTGCAGACTAAGACGCAACAATATTAAGAAACAAGCCCTCTTCATTAAGTCTATTTGTTTTTTAGGATGCCCTTTATTTTGATGCCATCCTGGAAGCCATAAAAAACGACTGCCTAAACCAAGGAAAATGCATGATCAACGCGACGAAACTCGGCCAACTGGCCACCGAATACTTGGACGACAGACGTCAAGAGTTCAAAGTGTTGGAGAAGATCGTCAAAAAGGACTTGGTCAAGCGAAAGGCGGACCTGGAAACTGTCAAACATCACGTGGAGAGTTTCAGTGCCAACGTTAAGAATTTGGTCAGGAGAGATGTGAGTAAAAAACCCTGTGTGGGGTTTTCTCATTACCTAATATTAGCTTAAATATACGTCTTAACCAGGCCAAACTTGTAAGCAACATCTATAATCTAAAACAAAGTTATGATTGTTTTCCACAAACCAAAACTACACTTTTTTGCACTCGACGCGCGTTTCGCTAACAACGTTAGCTTCATCAGGAGACGATAAACAATAAACTAAATTAACCTACGCTTTATCCTTTATACAATCTTTTAGTGGGCGGAGATAAGACTAATAATTTGTGATTGATCACGATTTATAATCCCAGCTCCCCTCAACTAAAGAATAAAGTGTACTAAACGGGATGGGTCCTCTATCTTTATTTAAACTATTTCTGGATTTAATGATTTCCATACTTTCATATGCTTTCAAAAGTCTTTTGTTTGGTACACTTTTTAGAAGTTTTGCTCGGTCACACTTGACTTTTCTGTTCTTCCGTATTTTAAGCGTGCTAAGTGTTCTATAAAACACAAAAAAGTGTAGTTTTGGTTTGTGGAAAACAATCCTAACTTTGTTTTAGTGCAACCAAAGGTTCCAAATTCCCAACATAATCTATAATCTAGCCAGCCATGGAAATACCAAAACAAAAAACATTCGCTTAGCTCGGACCTTTTGCACATGCGCAAAAATGTATCGATCCGAGAACTTTCGGTCAGTTTCGGCCAGCTTCGCCGCCTACGTCATACGTCTTCAATCGAGCCGACGCTATTTTTGTCGTTTATTTGTTTTGATTCCGTATTTTTTACTGTTAAAAATTTGAAAAAAGTAAGTTACAAGATGCCGCTGCGTAAAAAGACACGCTGTGTTTGTGGAGAACATCAGGCAACGAAAGATGAGCAATACCATTGGTGGTATCGAGTGGAGAAGGCCGAGCATGGTAGGTTTTATTGTTTTTTTCTTCGAAAAAAATACAAAAATCCTACAAATACTATCTGTCAAACAACTACGGGTCGTAGCATACGACGCTGGCGCAGCGCATGTGTAGAACAGCGTTACTAAGCCAAAGAGAGAAATAATACAGATATTATATAAATATGGTTTGTCAAATTTTACAATTTAGAACAATGCATTTATATATACACGCACAATAATATCGCCAAATTTTTGCAAGAACAAAAAAACGATAAAACAGTTGTCAGCCCCAAAAAAGAGAGAAATTTGAGGGACATATTGCTTACAATTTCGTGGAAGGGAGGTTATTTAAGCTAATAGGTATATGTTTTTTCTCCATAGATATAGGAGAGGGGAATAGATAACCGCTCCTACCTGGCGACCATTTTGACGCTAGCCAAGTCACAATCGAAAACCTAACCACACTTTTTTTAAAGTGCAAACAGCTGTTAATTTGACTTTAATATTTGTTTTTTTTCCGCAGTTCGGAACCACAGATAAAGGTTGGTTGGTTTTGTTAATGGCTATCGAAGGAGAATTTTAGATGAAACTATCATCAAAATGGCGGTGTTTGCTAAAATTTGGATGCGTACTCCCCTATAATTTCTATGGTTACAAAAATCTTATTAAACCAAAAATAAGAGATATTTTGCAAGTTTTAGAGTGACATTAACATAGGGAAAATTATCATCCAACCGTCAGAAAGTTTCGAAAACTTGAGGGGCGAAATGAAACACGTAGCGTCGCTCTTGAAGTTTCTAAGAAATGCGATTTTCGTGCCAAATTTGGAATCTATTTATCCGTGGTAAGTATATACAGTAAGAACGATATTTAATTCAGACGAACTGAAGAGAGATGCCGGCTAGGCAACGTTGTCAAGCAAACAGTTTAGGAAAACTGCTGCACTTTCTAGGTTTTATTAGCGCATTCTCATTCAGAGTGCTGGAGGACGACTTGAGTCTCTTTTGAATATAAAGTAGACATCAAATTGTGCCGAAACCGAAAGAGGAGACTCGGAAGCCAGGTTTTTAATGAATAATTAAAAAATATTGAACCCATTTCTGCATATCGCAAATTTTTTGCATTTGCAGCGCCATCTTTCCAGCATCGATGCAACCATCAAGTGCAACAATCGATAGGTATCGATCGACAATTCCGTCCGCAATCCGTTTAGTAGCGCTAGCCAGCGCTTTAGTCTGTTTTATTCGAAGACGCGAGCGTAAAGGAGATCGTATACGTAATTTTTTTTCAATTAATCACTTAGAAGATCTTAAGATTATATTTATTTGATACGGTAATGATGCAACTAAAATACTTGATTAAAGTTAAACAAGACGTTAACACGGTTACAAAAAGTTTTCTAAGTAGGAAGAGCAGAAGGTTGCATATTGAAAAACTGCGCTAGGTTGTTTTATTTTTTTTTTTATTCTGAAGTATAATTTTGATTTAAATTTATTTCAACAAGATATTAGGTGACAACGCGAGGCTGCGACGATAAATTGTATCGAAGAGTCAGGACTTTAACGTAACTGGTTATAGGAGGTCAGGCTCAGACTTTTCGCAGCTTTATTGAAATCAATCGGTAGCAAAAGTGTGTGGATAAATGGACATTTTAATTAATTTACCGGATTCCTATTTCAAACTAAAATAAGAAAATACTCTTAATCACTATTTTACGCCCTTTGAAGGTGCAACATTTATCGTTAAATTTGACGGGATCTTACTTTAGTTAATTGTGGGTGACATCGGCAACAGCGTATCAATTTCTCAAGTTTATTATCTCTTTCGCTCTCATTTACTAGCCATTGCGCTTCTTTTCCTATACACGCTATTTCGGCACCCTAAAACCCAAGAACTGTCAAACCCTGTATATGTATACAAGCGGTATGAGTGGCATCCTTCAAAAACACAACCTTGTGTCTTGTTTTATTTTAGCATACAAGAGCAGGACCGACAGAAAGTAAGACTGACCAAATTGGTGGCCAAGTGTGAAGCAAACAGAGACGAGATGCAAAAAAGGCTTAATCATTCTGGTTTAATACAGTCGGAGATGGAAAACACGATGATCGCGACGACTTTTCAGTAAGTAGTTACTTCCCAATGAGCATTTTTGTCTATATAAAAGTTACAGCAAATAATATAAAACCTTCATAAAATAACCAAAAGTTATATTATTTAGTGTTGGTGATAATTTTATAACTCTAATATATCTCTTAAATGAGTAAAAAAGACTTGAAAAACAACTGTTCAACAACAGCTTATAAAAATTTATGTTACATAGTAATGGATAGAAAAACAACATATAGATTTTATAAAACTTCCTTATGAGCCCTCAAGTATAGATATTATTATAAAAAGGTTTTACAACTGTTCTAACAACACTACATAACAAATGAAAGGTTTTTATGGATTTAGAAATATAGATTTTCCATCTTTCTTCCCTTTGCTGGTTATGTATTATTCTTTTTCTTTTTACAATAAAAAAATTTATAAAATGGTGTTTAGCAATCTTCTAAAATAAATAAAAATGAACGTGGGATAAGCTGAAGCAGGAATATGAATATTTATATACTAGTCAAATAAAAGCTGTTTTTCACGTCATCCTTCTCTAAAAATCAGCTGCGGTCCCGTGTGTACTGTATAGTTTTCGAATACACTCACGTAAATTTCATGGGCTCCAAAAATACTTGAGAAAACGTGAAAAAAAATATTCATTTAACTATCAGTTTTTTTTTTCATACGCGTTTTTTTCTTTCTTGGACAAATATTGAATTTCATATGTTGTTCTTAACCCTAACAAGCAATATTTCGATTGAAACACATGTTGAAACCCCATAAATAACGTTTTTAATTAGGCCAAAAACCTATTTTTGTAATCCAAAATGGCGAAAATTTCCGACAATTCTATAAAAAAAACAATACAACTATACCACTGTTTACCTCGTCAACACTATTTTATAACCCTTTTAAAAAATGATGCTACTTGGAACAAAGGGCTACAGATGGCGCAGTGTTGAACACTAATGGTCTGTTTCTGCGAGCTTAACATAGTTACCATTGTTCTCTTTTCCTAAATGCATTCCTCGAGAGATCCAGCATACTACACATACCAGGAAAAATACCCGCCTCCACACACTTCAAGCCCGCATAACTATCAGAGGTAACTATCTCAAGAATATAGTTAGATTGCGGGGTCGAAGGGTGTACAGGCGAGTATTTTCCGGGGTGTTCACATTTGCCGCCGACCAGCAGTATCAGCGTATGCGCTCGACGTTTCACGGTGCGTTTTTGCGACCTTTACACGGTTACTATATTGTTCTCTTTTTCTAAAACACGGTTCCCATCTATGCGTTTCTCATTCGTGGGTCCCCCGAATCAAAACACGTATCATGTGGTCTAAGCGAGATTTGCCTATACAAGTTCATCTCGAACCACGTGATGAGTTTTTTGAGTCAGGGTGAATGCGCATCGGAAACGCTGGTGGGAATCGGGTGTAAAATGCATTCGATCCCGATATCTGTCATCGGCAACTATCTCAAGAAGATTTGGATCTCTTGTCTCTCTCAGATTGATGTAATTAAAACAAGATAATAATGGTATGTTATCTCGCAAAAACGCGCCTTTTGATGTCGCAAAAACGCTCCTTTTGATTTCGCAAAAACGCGCCTCTTGTTTGTTTTGTTATTATAATTGCCAAAATAAATTAAAATTGTTTTTTTTTGTTCTAAAAACAGTTGTATTATAATCACTGTATAAAGAAATTAATAACAACATTATAGAAAAAACCTTATGGGCAAAAAAGGTTCATGAATGAGTTCATAAGAATATTACAGACACCAATTTATATAACTATTGTGTGTGAGTTCCCAAGTTTTTATAAGTGTCTCTCGAAATATTTTCAATCTTATATTATATAAATTTGTTGTTGGTTAATTAAGTTTTATAAGTTTAATTGATAGTTACTTACGGTTTTATAGGTGGGTTGACAGAAAGATTTCAAACACCAATTTATATAACTTTTGTCACTGATGACTTATATTTTTATAAATATGTTGGTGGAAACATTGTTAACACCAATTTATATAACATTTGAACCGATGACTTTAATTTTTATAAAGATGTCCGTGGAAATATTGTTAACGCCAGTTTTATGTTACTTTAGGGTACCATCAATTTAGAGCCTTTAATAAAACAAATATACAAACTCAATTCTTGTAGGAAACTTCTAAATACCCTAGGGTATCAATGGAACCCTCTTTATAATAATTATATAAATATCTGTCACCAGAAGTTTCTGAAAATGCTCATTGGGTTTGCAACAACGTGCAAGAATTGAACAGGCCAAGAAATTAAAATAAACTAGAAACTGCATAAAAAACATTAGACAAATCTAAGGTGACCAACTCCTAAAGGGGCAAAACCGGGACACTCCGGCCATTCAATGTATTGTATATCATGTATTTTTTCTTATATGCACCCCTAATAATATTAAGATGTATTTTCCAAATTACTTATTAAAGAAAAATAATTTAAGTAAGGTTTCAATTCAAATTTATAGATGGCAGAGAACATCCGCTTTTTTAATTGCAGTGATTTTAAAGTTACAAAATACAGTGGTATCAAAAACAGGGAGAATTTTTGCTGAAAAATCGGGACTATCCGGGACGGATTTTTTCCCCGGGACAAATGGTTAAACATCGGGACTGTCCCGGCTAATCTTTTCACGGGTAAACAACACATCTCTATTAAACCGCCACATTTTACATATTGCTTCAGAACGCGACTTACAATATTGCCGTAACTGTTCCTCAGCAATTTTCTTAGATTTGGTTACTGAATTTTCCATTAATATGAAAATTGCTAAAGTTTTACCTGTTTATAAAAATAACGAAAAATACAATAGCAATAACTACAGGCCAGTAATGTCAAAAATTTTACAAAAAATGATGATTAACCGAATCAAAATTACTTAGAATCTAAAAAAAATTATTATTCAAATGTCAATACGGTTTTCGCAAATTTAGAGATACTGAAATAGCAGTAGCTGATATGGTAACTAATATTCAAAATAATGTTGACCAAAATAATAAGTGCTGCATAGTATCCTTAGATTTGTGTAAAGCATTTGACACTGTTAATCACGAAATTTTATTAAATTGTCTAAACAACATCGGGATTCGAGGCAAAGCTCTTTTATGGTTTCAAAATTATTTATTAAATCGACTCCAATATGTTGAAATTTCTTGAAAGTTCTACAGGAAAAATAATTTGCGGAGTTCCACAAGGTTCATCCCTAGTTCCAATTCTGTTTTTAATATATATAAATTCAATCACAAATTTTACTCTAAAAGGTAAAATAAAATTATTTGCTGATGACACAACCATAGTTTATTTTGCAAATAATTATTCCCAAATTTATAGTGATATTCAATTTGATCTAAATATTATTCAAAAATGGCTCTACTCTTACAAACTAACAATTAACTATAATAAATCATCTTATATTTTTATTAATAAAAAGAAAATTAATCAAAAAATAGAACCAATCAAATTTAATAACAATGAAATTAAATATACAAATTTTATAAAATTTTTGGGATTATACATCGATGAAAGATTAAGCTGGGATAAACATATTGAACATTTAAGAATCTCTATTTCTCCTTTAATCGGTGTTCTTTACAAAATAAGACATTACATACCGTTAAAACACCTAAAACCTATGATAAATGAAAATTATATCTATTTGGGGGTTGGCAAATAAAACCATTAAAAAAACTACAAAATAAAGCAATCAAATGCATTCATAAATTTTTTATATATTTTAAAATTAGGCATTTTAATTCATTCAATTTACTGGGAAAAACATTTAGTTAATTACAAGTAATATTAACCACTCATATGAAACAAGAAATAACAGAAAACTTATTTGCAACGCATCAATAAGTAATTTTGGTAAAAAATCAATTATTTGTGATGGAATTAATATATACAATAGAATCCCAGACGAAATAAAAAATAAGAATATAAAAATTAAATCTAAAAAAGACTTAAAAAACATCTTTTAAAATAATGTAGTTATTGTATTCTCGGTTTTCAATAGTGTTATTATTATTATTAGTACTTTTTTATTGTATAATTATTTTTTAAATGACAATTTATTAATTTATTTATTACCATTTTTACAATTAACATAATTTAAATTTAATAATTTTTATAAATATTTACTTTACGCATGTTGTACCCAATTGCTTATAATGTTTCTACTTAAGTTGGTTAGGAATAAATACTTATTACTTTAAAAAAAAAATGGAAAATTTGTCTTCAATATATGGCGTGCGCCTTCTAGTTTATTTTAATTTCTTTGGTTTTATGTAGTCGAGATATTAATACCACTCTCCGAATTCGTGTGGTTCGTTGTCATGTTTTAGTATCTTATATTACGTTGTGGAGGCATGTACACTGATTGGAGGCATTCGAGATATGATGGGTAAAGGATCTTGAAGTCTTATTCACCATCAAAAAACTTAAACTTGAAGATTTTTAACGATTTCATGAAATGACAAATAAACTAATAATTGAAAGTACAATTTAAGTTACAAGAGGTCCGGGTCGCATATATCGTGGCTTAAATATATTAGACAATGGTTTGGCGTTAGTACTTTCAGAAAAGCAGCGGACAGGGTGCAGGTGGCGCCCAGAGCCTTAAATTAATTAGGTAAAATGGACATTTAACATAAAAACACACACTATTTTATCTTTTTAGATATAAGCAACAACAGAAGGAATATTTGACAGAAATAGAGTCCCAAAATCAACGGACAAAGGAGTTAGAAACGCTCATCAAGGATAGGTAAGGTAAATAATTCAAGGACCAAATATATGACGAATGACAGTTATACCTTCGTCGTGAATATTAGATGAAATAATGCCATGACGATTTGCTTCTTAGGTATACTCTGATGGCAAAAATAAGAATCTGCCTAAAGCACCTGCAATTACTAGCCGAATTGGTCAATGGTCAGGTGATGGGAGGCAGGACGCCTTCCGCCCATTTCAGCCACACCGCCAGAAGTGCCGTCGAATTGGAAAAACCGCACCAAGATGAAATTGAGGGTAATATACAGCGTGTCTTAAAATATATTTCCAAAAATACCTATCATGTTTATTGATAATTTACGTGGATTTAATGCAGTTTGCTTCACTCCACAATTCCTCAATTGAAAATAAAAGAAAGCTTACCGCTTTTTAGTAACGAAAATAATCCCGGAACTTATCAAACACTTCTCAAAATTGGCAACAAGTACGAAGGATCTACTAAAGGGCGTAGAAAGGGATGACGGCTACAAAATGTTTGAGGTTATGATGCACGAAACCACCAAGATCGTTGAGGAGGATCAGGTCATCAGTGAAGAATGTAAGAATAATATTAGATAGTTTTTGGTCGTGCCAAAAACGGCCGACGACTAACGCTATTTGACACTGTTGACATTGGGACGTCAAATATCGTTAAGCGCTGCTTTATTTGGAAAAGTTTTAAAATCGGCCTTATTTTGACATTATATATGAAAAATATAACTTAAAGACACAGTAATAATCAAAGCTGAATTAATTTACACCTAAAAAAGTAAAAAAATTCAAGTGATGCACAAAATATTTACGGATTTTAATTTTTGAGATATTAAAAAACTGTTACGTATTGTATTTTTAGCCTTGGTCGAAACTCAGCTGTTCTCCGACCCGAGCGTACTGACCAGGGCCGACATTAAAAAGCAAAGCGACGAGTTGGTGTTGGCCAATCAAGTTACTGACGACATAATACCAGAAATGAAACCCAAGAAAAAATTTTAGGTTATAATTATTATTATAAAAATTATGCTTGCAAAAAGGTTGCCAATAAAAGTCGAGATATATATAATGACTTGATTTTATTGGATTACAAAAAAAAAGAAAAGCAGCCATGTATAAAAGGGAAAACGGTGTTTTGTCATGTTTAACATATTCCTTTTTTTAAGTACCTTTTATCAATCTTCATCTCCCAAAGCAGCAAACTTATTTGAAGCCACCACAATTTCTTCTTCACTTTCTTCCGAAGAAGAACCATCTTCACCGTCACTGTTTTTATTTTCACCTTCATCAGCATTTTCGTCACTGTCGATCCAGCTGTCCACATCGGGACGAGCTTTATTGGCGTCTTCAACTTGAGTTAAAGCTTGAATCCATTGGACTTTTTCTATGTCTGGGTGGGTGGCCCAAAATTCTAAAAATTTGCATTCAACGTTACTACATGAAATTTTGATTTTCAGTTAGTTAACAAGAAGCTCAAAATTCGCAGGTTAAAGTTAAAATGTTATGCACTTTTAGCTCTCTCGCACTTGTGTACTTTATATATATAAGCATTGCCTTTCTCAGTTCAGCCTGTAGATCGGCCTGAAAAGAGACAATAGGGCTGTTAGATTTGAGAGAGATGTTATCTACACTGCAGAAGTGCCCTCAGTCAGAAAGGGTACCACTATACAATTATAACTGGTTTGTGACTAGATCCCTTTCTCTTTAGCCAACATTTTGGTTGAATTAAGCTCTACGTCGGAAAAATAATTCCGTTTACCCTACACACACCCTAGTGGCCATATTGAAGGAATTTATTCAGTTTATTTAAAGCTTTCAAGTACGGACATGGGGTTGCGCCATCGACTTACTGTTTTCTGTCGTTTTCTATCGAGTGCGTGTTTTAGAAATTTAGTTAATAGAAATTGAAGGTAAATTCACATTAAACTGCAAGGTAGTTGAAAAAATGGTGGAGGTGACGGTAAAAATGAGCAGAAGGCAGCAAGAACCAAGACTCAAAGGGAAGCTTCGGGGGGTCAGGCACGAGATGGCGCTGACAGAAATAAATGATTAATGAGACGTCGATTCCGCGTGTGTGAGCCCTATCTGTTTCTATTGCTGTTTTTATATATACCTTACCTTTCTTCTTGCTATATCCCTTCCTCAACAAGCGCGCGACTTTGACCATCCTCGAGCCTCTCTTAAGGACCTTAAGCGGTCATATTGAAGCGAATCATATGTTGTGTTGGATTTCCCCATTACCTACCCACAGTAAGCCGAACAAAGATTGTAAAGACACAAAAGCGTTCCTGTATTTTATTTGAAGCTTTCAAGTATGGACATGGGATGGCGCTAACCAGGCGGTTTTCTTAGGGTCACTGGATCCTGAAACCTGCGGTCCCAGGGGTAGCGACACGAAACATAACCTAATTCGTGCAAAACTCAAATTTGACACTGTCACACAGCGATTTCAAAAAAAATAATGAATTTTGACCACTTTTGACTGATGCAAACAACACATTTGTCAAAACTGACATAAAATTTTTGTAAACGTTTCCATACATTTATCCGCGCGCGTTTTCATACCTATACGTTCAACAATCCTCAAACATTAAAAAATACTTAAGGGCCCAATTACATCGTTAAACCGGCAACGCTGTTGGGTCCGTTTATTAGGCAATTCTTTTTCCGCATGTTTCTCGGAAACGGGACTTCCAAATGGCCTGAAATTTTGCCTAAATTGTTTATTGGACTATGTTTTTCCATCAAATCTTGGTACTTTTTTAAAATTTTGTTTATTTTTTGAAAAAAACTGTTTTAGCTTTTGTGGTGTTTCAAAATTGCCGCGTCCATATTACGTCAGAAACAGTCAGAAATACCCTTTATAGAGACCTGTAAAACTAAATTGGAAATATTTGTAATTTTCCAAATAATGGGCACCTAATTTCAAAAACTCTCTAGATTGTATTAATAAGCTTTGTAATCCTCTTCCTCTAATAAAAAACAAATTGAGTATTATTTTCCTCTAAAGCTAAAACATGCGGAAATGTAAAAACATGGACTATAAGGGTTACCTATCAATATTAGTTATATGCCTAGCATCAAAAATTACTTAAATGGTTATATTATAGATACCGCCACCATCAAAATTAACCACCCACGTCTTTTTTTTGTGAGCTTACCCTAGGCATAGTTTCTAGTGTTCTCCTTTCCTAAATGTATTCGGCTAAGAGAGATCTAGCATATATACCTAGGTAACACCTCTTACCAGGAAAAAAAATTTATGCCATGCAAACATCGAAATTGGTCGACTCACTGTATTTGCAACTAACCAATGTCAGTGTGTCTGCCTGACATTCTTCATAACCTTAGTTTTGTCGTTTTGTTTTGGAGTTCGTCGGCCTGGTTTTTGTGTTTTATTTAATAATTTTTCCTTTGGTGAAAAGCTACTTTTTAGAACCCTTAAGTGGTCTGTGTGTATGACCATTTGACTAGTTGTCACTGCTCTCAATTCGATCACCTAGGTGATAAATAAATAATCCCTCATAGGGTCACTGGATCCTGAGACCTGCGGTCCCAGCCGCAGGTTTTAGGATCCAGTGACCCTAATCCCCAATGATTCGCGGCGCAATCTGTGAACAGGAGAATACAGTAAAGAAACCAGAGATAGATAATGAGTGGTAGATGACGTATTGAAATCGATTGACAAATTTATATTATCTCTGGATTGTTCTTGCGCCGTTAAGTATCGCCATTCGCGTGTGTTCATCTAAGTGCCTATTTATATATTTTCGCGTCAATGCAAGACAATGCCGCTAGTATTACACAAGAATTATTGGAATAATTTCGGTATTAGGATGTTTTTACGTAGAGTTTATTATATTATAATCGTATTTTATTATATTTTATTATAATCGTACAAGCACCCAAGTACCTACTACTGAAGATTTAATGGATGTGTTATTTTGGACATTCCCGTATGTTACTAGAATATTTAACACCTCACAATTTTTCACAACAAAAAAACCTAGTGACATTTTTCAGGATCCAGTGACCCTAGGTTTTCTACCGAAAATTGATAAGCGAGTGTGACTAGCACCTGTCAATCTTAGGTGTTGTAGGTGTTGTTAATGTTTTAGCTTTTTTAATGATTTAAAATAAAAAAATGTTTGAAATAATAAATAGATTCACAGTAGTCAAGGAAATGATGGAGGCAGCGGTAAATATGAGCAAAAGGCAGCAAGGACCGAGAGTCAAAGGGAAGCTTTGGGGTACCAGGCACGAGATGCGCTGACCAAAATCAATAACTAAAGAACTACTCACCTTTCTTCTTGCTATATCCCTTGGGTCTCAAGCACAGACAAATCTTGCCGTCCAAAGCCATCCTCAGCAAATTATTCGCCGCCCTGTAGGAGTCCAAGCGCGCGGCTTTGGCCGTCCTGAAGCCTCTCTTGAGGGCCCAGCCTTCGCACACGTCCATGGCTGACCACGTGTCATCATTGTGTGGGTGGTCTATCCTTAGCATTTTCACAAGGTCCAAGCGTTCGGCTGTAAAATTATAGGTCAGTTAAAATTGCCTGCACCTGGCACTGGTACCACTAGAGCTTCGGCTATGAAATTAAATATTTTTCTCAACAAAATTTCTAAAATAAAATATAATAAATTATATAAAAAAAGAAAGACTGCTGGACTGACAAAAATATTTTTTTTGTAAGATATATGTTGGGTCTCAACTTACCCAAAAACCTGATGGTCAAATAAGGCTCCCTCAATTGAGCTATGGGAAAGCTTCCCATCAGAACTTGCATAGGCTTCGGCACCTGGGACGGGAAAACTAGACCGGGGCAGTCGCACAATCTGACGTTATGCGTTAAAAATATCGTTTGGAAATGTTTCGTGTGGCCCGGCGTGCGCGAGACGCTCACCACTTTTTTGCCCATGATGGCGTTCATGAGGGACGATTTTCCTATAATAAAAAAAACAAAATTGGTGCATGTTTTTTGCAGTACTTTTTTGGACCGCTTAAAAAACAGTCAAAACAAAAAATTACCATAATGGTAAATCCATGATGGTAATTTAACGCTTAAAATATTTTAGCATAATATAAGGGGTAACGATTTTTTAAAGCAATTTTTACTTGGTTTCCTCAAAAAATACACATGGAAAGTTTTTCAAGGACCCTAAGTTCAAAACAAAAAGGGTTCTAAAAATAGTATTCAAGAAACATATGATAAACAATATTTTGTTCAATACCTTTTTCGTCTAAAAAAAATCCTTAAAATTAACACAAAAACATGCATTTTTCACATACCTACGTTGGGTTGACCAATGCACCCGACAGTCAAGACTCCATTTTTAAATCGTTCGTACTCAAAATATCCAGTTTCGTTTTTGACACTAAGCGTTTCTCCAATTTGAACCTAAAAATAAGTTTTGCTTCATCTTCCACTTAGGCCCTAAGGTACTTATCTTGACTTTGTCTCTATTTTTAAAAACGTTGCTTTTCACAACGTTAAGTTGGAAATTTTGACGTCATTCCACTAAACCAACACCAAACGTTTTAAATATGGTGAAAAGATTTGAAAATACGTTTATATAGGCAGTTTCAGCAAGTTGAAAATAGATTCGAATTTTTATCTAACATCCTCTATGTACTTTTTTTTGTAACTATGGTTTTTTTGCTTTTGTTGTTGCGCCCTCGAAACCGCGTTTCACTTGTTTGTTATACTTGGGACGAGTTGCACTTAGTAAGAATTAAAGTGTATTGAATAAAAGGTTTTTGTTTGTAGATATGAGTTTACTTTAAAAACACAAAAAAATAAAGTGATTTATTTAAATAAAACCAAAATCAATACACAAAAGCCCATTTGTGAGTTGCAATTTTACTGCTTCCTTTTCCCTTTGTAATGTGTTGATGTGTGATGTACGTATGCAGAAATTGTTACTGGGGGCTTCAGTAATAAACTAGTATTAGATAACCGTTTTAATCTTGACTTTTGGATAAAATTCAATGTTTGAGAGTCGCTATTCAATTTTGGCCCAAAAAAGTCTCAACTATTTGCCCTATATATTAAACAATGCAAAAATCAACCTTTTCTTCTTCGTCTTCGTAATCCACGTTCATCTCTTCCTTGATTTTCGACTGCCACGAAGTTAGGTCCACTTTATCCCCTACTAAACCGTTGCAAACTTCATACAATTGCTGAGTGCCTTCTGCCGCCATTCGTGTCTTGCCTTTGCGACGTCTCACTTGTAGACCTTTCAAATCAAATCAAATCAAATCAAATTTATTGTTTCCAAAAGTTTTACATTACATGGTTGTACATTTAACACATTTTTGACACAATGGATCTTTTGATCTGTGTGTGCCTTTCATAGAACTTATTTTGAAAATAACAATCTGCCTATATGGTTACAATAAACAACATCTACCTAATAATAATAATACATTGTATATCACAATTTCGTCACAGAATACTATTAAGTTTAGTACATAATATTTTGTTTCTCTTTGTTCTATATTTTTTTTTTTTTTAAACAAATTAAACAAAACATTAAGGTCTTAGTTACACATAAAAATATAATTTACAGGTACAGTACAGTGGTCACCCAGTAAGCAATAAATTAAATTTAAATTTTAATTTAATTTTTTAATTTTAAATTTAAATGTTAAAAAAAAAATTTGGCAACGCTGTTAATTATGGGTGCCAACCAAAGACATTCAACTAAAATAGACCCATCAAGTCATTCAAAAATTGCCTTGAAACCTGATCAGTCGTTAGATTTATGGAAAACCATTGTCCTCTCCGCTCGCAACGCTGCATCAGGCAATACCAAGCATGCTCCACCTTACACATGCTCCATCCACCTTATGTTTACTAGCTCGAGTCTACTAAAGCGGCAACTCCGACGACAAATAATGAATAAGGCATCGTAGTACACGGTTATATAGGTAATTCGCTACAAGTGCGAGGTTGTCACATTGTGTAGGTTTTATTTCCAAAATATATTGGAAAATTAAAATAATTATTTTTTTGGTTAAAACATTAGATATTTATCTGATATTTCGACCGAAAAAATGAGATATATATTGTTCACTTGTGGTTAAAGAAACTGGGGCATTACGTACCCAAATGTCAAATACGTGTCCCCTTTTTTTATGAACAGATGTGTACATTATGAATTATTTATTGAATTAAAATTGTGAAGACTTGTGAATATGTGAATAAAAATTTACAGTATGGCGTTATGACGTCACGTGTGCACCGATTGAAAGTTTATCATATGATATAATAGGGATATTTTGGAACGCTTAAAATTTTGACAACTTTAACAGCCGCTGTGGTAGTGTTTAACAACCACTACCTACAGTTTTTGGAACACATTAAAAACTTTCATTTGTAAAAAAATTTAGACATGAGAAAAAATAAAAATTGGCTTAATTTTACAAAATAAGTGTTGGAACCTGATAATATTTTATTATTTTTAATATTAACTACGCCAAAATTCTCTAAAACTAACCGGAAAAATAACCACAACGACATGAAATGGATTCGTAGCTTACGGCAGTGGTAGAAAGCACGGATAGTCCACCATAAAATCAATTATTTTATGTTGAAAGGAAAAGAAAATATCTCGAAAACTGTAGCTTTGAAAGATTTGAACCTTACAACAAAGTTTGGGTTATATTTACAGAAACCAAAATCTGAAAACCACATATCAATAGCTGCCTTATTTTTAAAGTTATGATTTTTTTAAATATATTTTAACTTTTTTTCAAATAACTCGGAAACTAAAGCTCCCACGAATTTGGACTTTATAACAAAATTTGTAGTCCATACTCATAGAAACTTCAATCTGAAAACCGTATATCGCTACTTGCTTCTGTTCCAAAGTTACAATGTTTTTAAATATTTTATCCCCTTTTTCCCCCTCCAATCCCTCACCACCCTACCCAAAAGTTAATCAGTTCATGGTCAGCCGTACCAAATTTCGTTAAAAATCGATGAAGGTGTTCTTGAGTCATCGTGTATACAGACAGACGACAGACTGACAACTTTTTTTTTCGTCAATTAAGGTGTTTTGGAACCTTATTAACAAATTTTTGACAAAATTAAGAAAAGTCAAAATTTGTTTGTGTTTTGTGTGTTTCTAAAAGACAAACCAGAGAATTTGCATAATTGTAGGTAAATGATAAAAAAGTTATAAAAATAATATGTGTGTAAAAATATTACGTAGGGATACAACTTTCAGTGCAATCTGGCATCATCGCCAAATTGTTTACTTTATAAGTTTATTATAATTTCTTTGTCCTAGTACTACTTCTCACCTCCATTATCTGACCTATTTCCCACCAGGTTGTACCCAGGCAGGCTCGTAAACAAGACGACTTTCAATTTGGGAAACTTCTCTTCAAAATAGTGCTTCCAGGCCACCACCACAGGGGCTGGGGCCAGGTCTATTTTATTTAAGACCAAGATAAAGTCCTTTTTAAGGTCTTCTGTGACGTACTTGTAGAGGGAGGGGGGAAACATGGCAGCCTAAAAGTATTAAAACATAGTTTCTGAATGACTTTCTAATATTCTATCATTTAACAGAAAGAATTAAATACTCACTGCATATCGTATGTCCAGAATAAAAAGCACAACATCTGACATTTCCAAAACCCTCCATAGTTGCCTCCAAGTTTCCAAATTTAACTCAAAATAACTCAGTTCTTTTAAGTCAAAAGTGGATTCTATTTCCTTTATGTAATTTGTCATGTATCTGTTTTCTTGTGCATCTAGATAATCAATCAATCAAATAATCAATCAATAATGTAGAAAACAGTTGTTCATATGTTGGTACAGGGTTATTGTTAAAATATTGAACTACCTAAGTAATTGATTGTTTACTGCTTTTAGTTTGTTTTAAATGAAATAATATGCAGAAATTTACCTTTCAAAAAATATTTTGCATTTGCCTCAATTTCTTTAACTGTTTTTAAGATATAATCCTCCTAATAATAAACCTCAGTGTACATTGACAAAAAAAAAGTGGAATATATTCAATATAATTTTTTTTGCCTAATTTTTGTACTTGCCCAATTCTTCCTTTGTAAGATGAAAATTCCAAGGTGGTCTTTTTGGAAAGTCCAATGCTATAGTAAAAAACTGGTCAGTGTCAATCTCTAGGTCACTTTCTGGAACATGGACCAAACTATGATTGGCCTAATAGAAAAAAAAAATGGGACTAAATACCACAAATAATTCTCCATCTTGCATAAATTATTTTTTGTAATATTCAAAAAATCAATGATCCAAATCAAATATATCAAACTATTTACCTTCTCCTTCATAGACTTAATTTCTTCATTGGATTCTCTAAAAAACTGCAAAGCATATCGATTTGAACCAGATTTGGTGTCTTTTGTGGGCTGATAATTGACCTTTTGAACCGATGGACCACTTTCATCATCACTGTCTGCTCCGTAGCGTTGTAGAAAGGGAACTTTTTTGCCACCTGGAAAGGGCATAGGGGTCAGTCCATATCAAGTCAACCAGGGTATTTTACCACACCATCTCCGATGTTGATGATTTTTAGTATACATGTTTTTCCTACCAAAAAACTGGAAAATCCAAAATTTCAGACTTTTTTGACCAGTTGTTTATTTTGAATTAATTTTTGGAAATCGAAAAAGTCACTTATTTGTCCTTAACATGTGCACACAAAATTAGGAATATCCAAAGAACCACTTATAATAGAAAAGTAGGTGAAGGTTCATTTTAAAGCTCTTATAAAGACCTTTCATATGAGAATATTGCATAACATATATTGAAAAAAAAAATAAAAAAAAAATTTTTTGATTTTTTTTTTTGAAAAATTTCAAAAAGGCCATTTTTAATTTTTTTCAAAAAATTATATTATTTTCTTTAAAGTGTTATTAAACTATTCACAAAATTTTGAGATGGACAAATCATGGGTTCAATGTGAAAAAATTTATTAAAAATGTCACATGCATGAAAAATCGCCTATAAATAGACAATGCATTTTGGTAATTAGAAGAATATAATGGGGTTTAAAGCGATATTATAAAAATATTTAACAATATTTTATTTAATAAAAAATTATATCCTACGTTTCATTCTGTATCAGTAATCAGATTAACATTGCCCCCCATTGTAATATTTACTTACAAAACCTCTTTTCCACCGGAGACGTACTATTGGATGTTCCAATTCTTAGGAAAATATGCCTGTATAAACCTGCCAATACTTTTGTGAAATACTGCCTGTTTATTCCTGTTTAACATTAAGGACACACCTCCTTCATTTTATTGGTCTGTTTAGGTACATTGTGGGGATTTGCTGACATGAAAATTCCTGCATAAATTGATTTTAAATTTTTGGCAAGTATCTTCCTGATACAGCTCCAAATAATCGATACATAATAGTTCGACTGAAGGTTTATCAGAAGTCATCTCTGTGTAATTTTAAAAGTTTCAACTATGGGTGAGGCAAGTGGATGGACTAAATATAAAGTAAAGTGCTGTGATCCACTAGAGTTAAAAATCAAGCATTTTGGGAAATTAAGAAATGTTACCAAGTGGATGTGCAGTTACAAAAATGTCAAAATGGGAATGAAAATCTGTGATGGTTGTAGACTAAAGCTTTCAAAGGAGTTTAAGGCATCTGAAGAAGATGAGGCAGGGTAAGTAACAAATAGTATTTTTTAATATAAAATTAATAAACTAAACCAATTGCGTCAAGTACGGAGTGGAAAAATCTCATGGCATTATTTTGCATGGCATTATTTTGCATGGCATTTTGAGAATACAGACATTATGTACAAATTTCTTGGCATTATGTACACATTTTGGGTCAGCTGTTACCCCCTTTTTAAGTTCTTATAAAAAACTAACTTTTTAAATTTTTTTAGACCCAGTCAAGTTCCAGAAAATGATCCAGATTTTCAAGATCCTGCTGAATCATTTACTCTTTTAAACAAGTCATTGGAGCTTCTTGGTGTGTCGCCGATTAAAAGAAAAAATATATACAAAGAAAAAATTGATATTGTACAGCATACTTTTTTATAATATTATTAAAAATTTTTTTTTTTTTAATGATTAATAAAAAATTTTTTAAAAAATTTTTAAATCAAAATACCAGGACTTAACAAAATTTTTTATTTTTCGGATGGATGTGCTGCGCAGTACAAAAACAAAAAGAATTTTCTGAATATATGCCTGCATAAAAAAGATGTTGGTGTTGAAGCAGAGTGGCATTATTTTGCCACCTCGCATGGCAAAAGTGCCTGCGATGGCTTGGGAGGAACTGTTAAAAGACTTGCTGCCAAAGCCAGTTTGCAGAGGCCCTATGACAATCAAATAATGACACCTCTACAATTGTTTACTTGGTGTGAAGAAAACATATCTGGCATTGATTTTAAATATTGCACAGAAGCAGATTATACAAATCATGAAATAATTTTGAATAAAAGATTTGCGGAAGTCTTAACAATACCGGGGACACAAAAAATTCATGCTGTAATTCCTCTTACAGAAAGCACGTTTTTGGCAAAACAGTTTTCTACATGCTTAGAGGTCGAAACACATAATCTTTTTAAAGGTGGAAGCATTATTTTGCAAAATATCGAGTCAGGGTTTGTCACTATAGAATATGACAGTGCTTGGTGGCTGGCTTGTGTCTTGGGGAAAAATAATGAGAGCGGAGAACTGAAAGTAAGCTTTCTTCATCCACGAGGACCTGCCTCATCATTTTTTTACCCAACACCTCAAGATATTTTAATTATTAAACCAGAAAGTCTTATAAAAAAAGTTGAACCCAACACTGCTACTGGCAGAACTTACAATGTCAGCAAAAAAGAAATGTCAGATTCATCAGAAATTCTTAAAAGAAAGTTAAAAAAATAAATTTAAGGTATATAGTTAGTCTTAGTGTTTTCTGTCTAATTTTTATCAACGAAGTAGAAAAGTTTGTTTATTTCTTTTGCGAGTTTAAAATAAAATAATTTGTAGATAAAGCCTCTGGGTATTTTTTAAAACCTGTATCCATCCAACAAATTTATTTATTTTAATATCCAGTGCACTATTGGTGCTCCTAAAATATGTTTATTTTTTTAAATGCATGATTTTTAATGTACTTAATATTTTTGATATTTTTTTTGACATTGAACCCATCATTTCTCCATCATAAAATTTTGTGGATAATTAAGTAACACTTTGACCAAAATTATATATTTTTTTCAAAAAAATTAAAAATGGCCTTTTTGAATTTTTCAATTTTTTTTTTCAATTTTTTATTTTCAATTTTTTTTTTGTTAAAATTATGTTGTGATATTTCATAAAAAAGAGCTTCAAAATGACTTTAAAATGAGCCATTTATTACTTTCCTAGTGTAAGTGGTTCTCGAGATATTGCTAGTTTTGTACATTCTTGTTAAGGTCAAAATGCTGACTTTTTTATTTTGAAAAATTAAAAAAAAAAAAGTATGAATCAAAAAAATCTAAAAATTTGCATTTTCAACTTTTATGGTAAGAAGAAAATATATACCAAAAATCATCAAAATTGGAATTGGTCGCGTAAAATTTTTGTGATTTTTTGGTTGATTTGATATGGAATGACCCATAGTCTTAATTAATCAACTACTTCTACTCACTGAAGCTGATCCCCCTACTCAAAATTCGTCCAAATTAAAAAAGAAAAAAGTATTGGCTTTATTTGTTCACCTTTTTACACCTATAACTTTTCAGCAGTAACCGCCTTGTGGAAACTTAAGCATTTCTTTGTGCTGCACAAAAGGTTTTAATCTTAGTTGGGGGGGGGGGCTGGCGTGAAGTTGGCCCCACCCACAGAATACTTAACCTTTACATAATATAAACTATGAGTTCCAATAACTCTCCCAATCTCCCATTATAGGCCCATATAATATGGCACTATATGAAATAAGCAAATGTACCCAAATGAGTTCTGCCTTCTGTCTTGTACAGTGTTTAACTGTCCTCTTGCATACCAAGGAGTTATTTTTGCCAGACCTGACAACATAAAAATTCTGGATTTAATTTTTTTAAAAATTACCTTGAATTTTCTGCTGTTTCTTCGCCTTCATCTGCTCTTTTTTGGCCTTTCCACTAAACGGGGTCTTCCTCTTACCTTGGGGCATTTTTTCTATACTATTTTATCGAAAAATATTGAGGAAAAACTCCAGAATGTGGAAAATCTTTTGAAAAACACCGGTTTATTTACAATTTTTCTGACAGCAAATAAAGTGGGGTTAGGTGCAAAAGGTTAAACTTGGTTGGTTGGCTTTTAGCCGATTTACCGCGACTTAACCAATATCTTTGGTAACGTAATTGAACTTTGGCCCACACTGAGAAAAAAATCGGGTCTTCAATTGGTCTAACGACAACTAACTGATTGCCTGTGTTTTAGTAGACTGAGTAACACAGCTTGTTGTAAATAAGCTGGGATAATGTTTCCGCAGCAAAAAATAACAATAATGCTTTTGCTGTCTTCTGCCACAACGTTTTGAAAACGTCATGAAAATGTTGTCACAGCTATTTTGAGGAATATTAAATTTTTTGCCTGTGACAACGTCTACGGTCATTTTTGCACATGAAAGAAACGTTATTTAAAATTTAACTTCCCTGACAAAAAATGTATTTAAAAATAGCAATTAAATCAAAATTGTCCCCCAACATAAAAGACTGAAGATGAAAGATACCTAAAATAAATATTATACTGATGTTTAACAAACTCTCAATCAAAAAAACGCATTTTGTGGACTTTCCGAAAATTAAATCTTTGTGCGAAGGCCCGTTTGATGACGAAACCCATCATGATACCTCGTTAAACTGCGCGCGCTTCAAAAATTTGAGAGGTTAAGGGTTTTTTTAATCATAAAATTTTTATTTGTTTCATTATAATCCAGAATTAAAAGAAAAACATCATGTCTTGCATATTTAGTTCATTTTGAAAGATTTTCAGACAGATTTGAGCATATTTATGTAAAAGAGATT
Organism: Oxystoma pomonae; assembly: GCA_963921995.1. NCBI lineage: Eukaryota > Metazoa > Arthropoda > Insecta > Coleoptera > Brentidae > Oxystoma > Oxystoma pomonae. The sequence goes on along the minus strand of OY998170.1, from coordinate 4,039,964 downwards.
ATTTTTTCACAAATTTTTGAGAGGATATATTTTGACATACTTAATCCCTATCGCCCGTCCGTGCAACAAGGCAACTTTACATTTTTTTAAACAATAAATCTAAAACAAAAGCAAATCTTGGCCTTACTGCTGTGGGCTCACGGTCCCAGCCTAGCGGTAGAGGCCGATACTAACGTTTTTGCAGCATTGACTTGTCTTTAAAGTCTATATTGTCGAAGCTGTGTTACTTGGAATCCACAGTCAAAACTATACAGGGTTCCTAAGCAAATCCTTAGGGGGCCAAGCAGCCGTGTATAAGACGCGGACAAACGGAAAAGCACATTAGGCAGAAAAGGATGGGCATGGGGCGATGTTGTCACTACATCTTACACGTAGTAAATCCATTCCAGGTTGTTGTTTTCTAATGTTTTCCATTTTCATACCTTTAGGAGTGGAATAAAAATTGTTTTTGCTCGACTTTAATACCAAACTGATGAAAGATATCGTAAAAAAAATATTTTTCGGCTTTTCATTTTGTAACCATTGTCCTTACGCACTGTTTACAGGCTGGGGACTGAGATACATTCAAATGCCTAACCTAAAGCGTTCATACACGGCCGGAGAAATCGACTGAGATATTTCCGTAGAAACGTTATCAAGCAAATAGGACGGGTTGACGCCTTCGAACGTCCAACCCGGTTTTTGCACTTTGATTCGAAATCAAAAAGAAGGAACAGTCAGATGTGGGGCCGTGCACAAATTACGTAACGGTGATTTTACCAATTTTTGACCCCCTCCCTATGTAATGTTTTGTAACGGTTTGGCACGCCACTCCCCTAATATTACGTAACAATTTCAAGACCACTAATTTGTGCAAGGCCCCTGTAGTCCCAGTGGAGGAGGGCGAGAAAATTGATATTTTTTTCTTAAAAATTATACTCTTTAGACCTATTTCTTTGCGTTCCCGAAATTACGTAATTTTTGAAAAAAAAAACTGTAAGCGGCGCCATTTTTATTTCGTGCTTAGTTTTTCTAACATTTTTGCGTTCGCCTAATTTAATTGAAAAATTTTTGTCTGTATGACCATAGGGGAAATAATTTTGTTCTATGGTATGACGAGAAAGTTGAAAAAAAAATAAAAAAAGTGGCAGAGCTCAAGATTTTCGTAAAAAAAAACGTTTTTTGTAAAGAAACAGAGCAAAATAAATCTTTTCACCCCTTTTTGGGTGTTACAAATATTGGCAGCCCTTTATTTTTCGCTTTTACCCACCCGCTACTTTTGAAGAATTGGTTCGCTACATGTTTCGAGATCATGTCATAAAACACCTCGAAAATATCAAATGTAGTGTAGGGCCAGCTTTATTTAAAATCAATAATATCGCAAGCAAAAAGCTCTGCAGGAAAAACAGCGCCATTTATTGATTTCTTTGGCTGCTTGTGCTAGCTGCATGGTGTGGCCGGAAATTTAATTAAAAGCGAAGATATTTCTTTCTAATGTTAACAACCTCACGAGTTTATCGCTCAGTATCGTAAATAATGGACCCTGCCGCTTCCTTTAAGCAAGAAAAAGCTGTGGTTTGGACCTGAAAAAATCTAATTTTTAATTAGTTTTTCCTCGATCATCTCATGGTGTGGCCGCTATCTAGCGGAATTTGCAGACATCTTGTCAACGGTTATTATTGCAACTATGATTTATGCTCACAATGAAAGAGTGGCGACAATTTTTTCTCATGAAAGCAGTCCGGAGATAATAACAAACTGGCACCAATATACCTGTTTCTTTTGTGCGCGCAGAACTTTCTATGGCATTTCTGTTTGATTTATTGAAATCCTAATTCTAAGGAAAATCTTAGGAACCCTGTATATGCTTATACAGACCCGAAGGTGGTTTAGGAAAATACATTTAACAATTTTCTGGTTTGGATTAATACGCAAATGTGCGTATAGCTTGGGATGAATTTTTGCGTTCCAACTTGGGAACGCAAAAATTCCTCGATTAGGCTTTAATCATGATTAGGTACTAATCGGTGTTTAGAATGTGTTTTTTTTTATATTAATTAAATCTTGATACCTCGTTAAACTGCACGCGCTTCAAAAATTTGAGAGGTTAAGGGTTTTTTTAATCATAAAATTTTTATTTTTTTCATTTTTAGAATGTGTTTTTTTATATTCAAACTTTGTTTGCCAACAATTTCAAACACCGATTAGTGTTAATTATTATTAGTGTAAATTAATGCATAGTTAGGTAGGTATTAGGTATGTCTAAAAAATTTGCAAAAGAAACAAAAAAAAATATATAGGTACACTCATGCGCAAAATCAAATACCGAACTCATTTTTTTTTGTTTTCAAATCACCTCTTGTTTGTTCTTTAGTTGGTTTTACTAAAAATCGTGTTTTTTTAAAGTGTTTACTTATGTTAAGATTGACCTGTTTTCCGATATAAATAATTATTTAAAAGAAATAATAGTACCTCCATAACAATTAAACATTTCTGTAATGTAATATTTATATTCTTAGAGAACAAAAAATGTGATAGGAATGTTACATTTTGCCATTGGGAATATTACTAACACATGCCGGCAATAAGTTACGTTTTAGCTCAAACAAGTGATATAAATGTGATAGAAACGTGTCGTGAAATATGACTATAATATTATTAATAAATTATAGTAATATACCTGTGGGCACTTCCCCAAAATATGACTACAATATTTCCAGATTTTTTTTTCGGAAAATGTTGGTCAGATCACCACAATATGGATATCCCAAGATATGCAAGGATATCCACATGAATATCCAACAAATATGCATTACATTATGTTGATGTACTACGTAGTACTACTTAATAACTTTTTGGTTTCTTATACAGACCGCTTCAAGCTACTGCGAACATAGGGCGAAAGAAGTCTAATTTGCCAGTGTACGTACATGCAGAGACACCGCACCCCTATCAGTGAAGCAACCAACACTCAGGCTTCTGATCGCCATTCGCTGCCGTTCGCCGCCGTTCGCCTTCTATTTAGTAAGCCTCTAACCACGGTGCTGTGTGGAGCGTAGTCAATGAAACCGGAATTTGGTCAATAAATACGCAAATTTTTGAAATTAACTCTGTGTTTCGGACTTCCATTGTCTATATTTTATTTATACACGACGTTTCGATCAGTACAATCTCTGATCGTCTTCAGGTGCAAACTACAATCAATTCCTAAGGCTACGTACTTATATACTGTGAGAAATCACTCAACCTTGAAGTTTAAGAAGTTGGCTCCGCCCAAGGAGGGGCTTCCAAATATTTGGGATTTCAACACTTGGTTTACTGAAAATACCCTGATTCTGCCCAATAAAGGCAGCTTCAAGGAATTTTCGTTTCTTCCAGTGTGACTCCTTGTGCAAAACCTTTGCTTCTGCCCACTTCATTCGGTGTTGTTTTGACCATGCAACAACACCGAATGAAGTGGGCAGAAGCAAAGGTTTTGCACAAGGAGTCACACTGGAAGAAACGAAAATTCCTTGAAGCTGCCTTTATTGGGCAGCTTCAAGGAATTTTCGTTTCTGAAATGTTTAACAAACTCTCAATCAAAAAAACGCATTTTGTGGACTTTCCGAAAATTAAATCTTTGTGCGAAGGCCCGTTTGATGACGAAACCCATCATGATACCTCGTTAAACTGCGCGCGCTTCAAAAATTTGAGAGGTTAAGGGTTTTTTTAATCATAAAATTTTTATTTGTTTCATTATAATCCAGAATTAAAAGAAAAACATCATGTCTTGCATATTTAGTTCATTTTGAAAGATTTTCAGACAGATTTGAGCATATTTATGTAAAAGAGATTATTTTTTCACAAATTTTTGAGAGGATATATTTTGACATACTTAATCCCTATCGCCCGTCCGTGCAACAAGGCAACTTTACATTTTTTTAAACAATAAATCTAAAACAAAAGCAAATCTTGGCCTTACTGCTGTGGGCTCACGGTCCCAGCCTAGCGGTAGAGGCCGATACTAACGTTTTTGCAGCATTGACTTGTCTTTAAAGTCTATATTGTCGAAGCTGTGTTACTTGGAATCCACAGTCAAAACTATACAGGGTTCCTAAGCAAATCCTTAGGGGGCCAAGCAGCCGTGTATAAGACGCGGACAAACGGAAAAGCACATTAGGCAGAAAAGGATGGGCATGGGGCGATGTTGTCACTACATCTTACACGTAGTAAATCCATTCCAGGTTGTTGTTTTCTAATGTTTTCCATTTTCATACCTTTAGGAGTGGAATAAAAATTGTTTTTGCTCGACTTTAATACCAAACTGATGAAAGATATCGTAAAAAAAATATTTTTCGGCTTTTCATTTTGTAACCATTGTCCTTACGCACTGTTTACAGGCTGGGGACTGAGATACATTCAAATGCCTAACCTAAAGCGTTCATACACGGCCGGAGAAATCGACTGAGATATTTCCGTAGAAACGTTATCAAGCAAATAGGACGGGTTGACGCCTTCGAACGTCCAACCCGGTTTTTGCACTTTGATTCGAAATCAAAAAGAAGGAACAGTCAGATGTGGGGCCGTGCACAAATTACGTAACGGTGATTTTACCAATTTTTGACCCCCTCCCTATGTAATGTTTTGTAACGGTTTGGCACGCCACTCCCCTAATATTACGTAACAATTTCAAGACCACTAATTTGTGCAAGGCCCCTGTAGTCCCAGTGGAGGAGGGCGAGAAAATTGATATTTTTTTCTTAAAAATTATACTCTTTAGACCTATTTCTTTGCGTTCCCGAAATTACGTAATTTTTGAAAAAAAAAACTGTAAGCGGCGCCATTTTTATTTCGTGCTTAGTTTTTCTAACATTTTTGCGTTCGCCTAATTTAATTGAAAAATTTTTGTCTGTATGACCATAGGGGAAATAATTTTGTTCTATGGTATGACGAGAAAGTTGAAAAAAAAATAAAAAAAGTGGCAGAGCTCAAGATTTTCGTAAAAAAAAACGTTTTTTGTAAAGAAACAGAGCAAAATAAATCTTTTCACCCCTTTTTGGGTGTTACAAATATTGGCAGCCCTTTATTTTTCGCTTTTACCCACCCGCTACTTTTGAAGAATTGGTTCGCTACATGTTTCGAGATCATGTCATAAAACACCTCGAAAATATCAAATGTAGTGTAGGGCCAGCTTTATTTAAAATCAATAATATCGCAAGCAAAAAGCTCTGCAGGAAAAACAGCGCCATTTATTGATTTCTTTGGCTGCTTGTGCTAGCTGCATGGTGTGGCCGGAAATTTAATTAAAAGCGAAGATATTTCTTTCTAATGTTAACAACCTCACGAGTTTATCGCTCAGTATCGTAAATAATGGACCCTGCCGCTTCCTTTAAGCAAGAAAAAGCTGTGGTTTGGACCTGAAAAAATCTAATTTTTAATTAGTTTTTCCTCGATCATCTCATGGTGTGGCCGCTATCTAGCGGAATTTGCAGACATCTTGTCAACGGTTATTATTGCAACTATGATTTATGCTCACAATGAAAGAGTGGCGACAATTTTTTCTCATGAAAGCAGTCCGGAGATAATAACAAACTGGCACCAATATACCTGTTTCTTTTGTGCGCGCAGAACTTTCTATGGCATTTCTGTTTGATTTATTGAAATCCTAATTCTAAGGAAAATCTTAGGAACCCTGTATATGCTTATACAGACCCGAAGGTGGTTTAGGAAAATACATTTAACAATTTTCTGGTTTGGATTAATACGCAAATGTGCGTATAGCTTGGGATGAATTTTTGCGTTCCAACTTGGGAACGCAAAAATTAGGTACTAATCGGTGTTTAGAATGTGTTTTTTTTTATATTAATTAAATCTTGATACCTCGTTAAACTGCACGCGCTTCAAAAATTTGAGAGGTTAAGGGTTTTTTTAATCATAAAATTTTTATTTTTTTCATTTTTAGAATGTGTTTTTTTATATTCAAACTTTGTTTGCCAACAATTTCAAACACCGATTAGTGTTAATCATAATTAAAGCTTAATCGGAGAATTTTCACGTTGGTGGATATGAACATTAGCAGTGGTGCACCCAGGAATTGACTTCGGGGGGGGGGGGAGGGTAAGAATAAATAATGAAAAAAACCTAATTTAAAATAAAAATGTGACCATAACCAGGCTTCTAAGGGGGGGGGGGGTTTAACCCCCCCCCCCTCTGTGCACAACTGACATTAAGTAAAAGGAGGAGTTAGTAATAATCAATTCAATTATGCACATGCAATTTTCCGAAAAAACTAATTTTGTGAAAAAAAACTATTTTGTTGGAAACCTATACTTTTTGGGGCTATTTAAATAATTTTCATGTAAATTAATGCATAGTTAGGTAGGTATTAGGTATGTCTAAAAAATTTGCAAAAGAAACAAAAAAAAATATATAGGTACACTCATGCGCAAAATCAAATACCGAACTCATTTTTTTTTGTTTTCAAATCACCTCTTGTTTGTTCTTTAGTTGGTTTTACTAAAAATCGTGTTTTTTTAAAGTGTTTACTTATGTTAAGATTGACCTGTTTTCCGATATAAATAATTATTTAAAAGAAATAATAGTACCTCCATAACAATTAAACATTTCTGTAATGTAATATTTATATTCTTAGAGAACAAAAAATGTGATAGGAATGTTACATTTTGCCATTGGGAATATTACTAACACATGCCGGCAATAAGTTACGTTTTAGCTCAAACAAGTGATATAAATGTGATAGAAACGTGTCGTGAAATATGACTATAATATTATTAATAAATTATAGTAATATACCTGTGGGCACTTCCCCAAAATATGACTACAATATTTCCAGATTTTTTTTTCGGAAAATGTTGGTCAGATCACCACAATATGGATATCCCAAGATATGCAAGGATATCCACATGAATATCCAACAAATATGCATTACATTATGTTGATGTACTACGTAGTACTACTTAATAACTTTTTGGTTTCTTATACAGACCGCTTCAAGCTACTGCGAACATAGGGCGAAAGAAGTCTAATTTGCCAGTGTACGTACATGCAGAGACACCGCACCCCTATCAGTGAAGCAACCAACACTCAGGCTTCTGATCGCCATTCGCTGCCGTTCGCCGCCGTTCGCCTTCTATTTAGTAAGCCTCTAACCACGGTGCTGTGTGGAGCGTAGTCAATGAAACCGGAATTTGGTCAATAAATACGCAAATTTTTGAAATTAACTCTGTGTTTCGGACTTCCATTGTCTATATTTTATTTATACACGACGTTTCGATCAGTACAATCTCTGATCGTCTTCAGGTGCAAACTACAATCAATTCCTAAGGCTACGTACTTATATACTGTGAGAAATCACTCAACCTTGAAGTTTAAGAAGTTGGCTCCGCCCAAGGAGGGGCTTCCAAATATTTGGGATTTCAACACTTGGTTTACTGAAAATACCCTGATTCTGCCCAATAAAGGCAGCTTCAAGGAATTTTCGTTTCTTCCAGTGTGACTCCTTGTGCAAAACCTTTGCTTCTGCCCACTTCATTCGGTGTTGTTTTGACCATGCAACAACACCGAATGAAGTGGGCAGAAGCAAAGGTTTTGCACAAGGAGTCACACTGGAAGAAACGAAAATTCCTTGAAGCTGCCTTTATTGGGCAGAATCAGGGTATTTTCAGTAAACCAAGTGTTGAAATCCCAAATATTTGGAAGCCCCTCCTTGGGCGGAGCCAACTTCTTAAACTTCAAGGTTGAGTGATTTCTCACAGTATATAAGTACGTAGCCTTAGGAATTGATTGTAGTTTGCACCTGAAGACGATCAGAGATTGTACTGATCGAAACGTCGTGTATAAATAAAATATAGACAATGGAAGTCCGAAACACAGAGTTAATTTCAAACACATCATTGTCTCAAACTTTCAAACAAACGCAAATTTTTATAACGTAATTTTCTTATTTTTTGTCACTTGTAAATAAGAGCGTTTTATTGTCAACTGCTCAGATTTATCAGTGACGACGTGTTACAATGAAAATAATAAGGAGAAACAAAATAAAAGCAAGTTCTCAAAATAAAATAATACATTCTAAAAACCAAAAATATTCTCCCAGTCAAAAAAAATTAAAGCAAATGTTCGAAAAGTCCTCCTTGCTCGGCTAGACAATATCCGAGCCTACTATAAAAACCCCTTCCAACGTTTCCAAGCATGTTAGGGGTGATAATTTGAAAAGCTTCTTCAAAAACAGATAGAAGTCATTAGGAGCAAGATCGGGAGATCGAGCTGGCCATAAAATAGTTCCCCGTGTACTTATAACCCGATTAGGAAATACATTATCAAGATATTCCCTAACAAGGCCAACATTGTGAGCGGAACAACCATCTTGTTGAAACCATGTTTCACCAAATCTTACATCTAACAACTGCCTAGCAGTTGGAATAATGTGCTGCTGCAGTAGATCCAAGTATCTAGGACCATTCAAATTGCAATTGCCGTTAATAAAAAATGGCCCAATTACGTGTTCCCCTACAATACCCCCCCCCCCCCCAAACATTTAGTTTTTGGGGATACTGTGTTCTTACGTCAAAATACAAATGCAAATTCTCCCTCGACCAATATCGAACGTGTATTGGGTTATGACGATTTGACCATCTGCACTTTTTCGGCAACTTCGTAAACATCCATTTTTAGTTTTAAAAATGTATTATTTCAATTAAGAACTTACCCATCTGTTTCTCGAGCAAGGCAGAAATACAACAAAATAATAAAAACAAAATGAATTTCCAAAAGATAACACTGCAACGTGCTTCGAATCCACCTCGGTCGTACGGCACGGAGAGTAAATTGGACTTGATTCCCCCTATGTTCGCAGTAGCTTGAAGCGGTCTGTATGTATGATAATATTACCTGCTACATAGGGAACATATTGATTCCAGCGCCATCTACCTACAATAGATGACAATGAACTTTAATTACAATTATATATAAATCATGTAAATCGCGTTCTTTTAACAAGATAGTACTATTTTTAGCAAACATGCCAAAATCCTGACAAAAATATTCTTTTTGGAAATATTCATATAAAAAAAACTTGATTATCACGTTACGATGGGAATATTATTATCTTATTAACAAGAAATATAACTATCACAAACTCTTAAAGAATATTCAACAAAAAATAGATCTGTAACATTCCTGTCATATTCGCAATAGAATATTCCAAAAATCACTTTGAGGGAATATTCCTACAACATGAATATTCCTCAAATGTTATGTGCATGGGTATTTATTTGGCGCGCGACTGTACCCATAGGGACTGATTTCCGCGTACTTTTTTCCATTGGTACCATAGGTACCTAGAAAATGAGAACTTTGATGCCATAAGACATGATGATTACATGCTTGAAATTATTATGTTTGTAAGAGTTTATATTATTGATTTTATACCACGTGTCTCATACTAAATTTTTTAAATTCAAATTCAGTGCGCGAGCGCTTATTTTACCGCCTCTTTGGGTTTATTTAAAAACTGTATAAAAGTTTATAACTTTTATAGGATTTTACATTAAAGTGCTTTCTGCTTTATGAGATTTATGGTGGTTTTTAAAGTTTTGTTTAGATAGTGCAAAAAAAACTTTTATAAATATAATTATTAAATCTCATCTATTCTGCCAGAGATTTTATGCGGGATATTTGGCTGCTAAAGATAGCCCCTCTACGACTGGAATATTTCCTTTCTTCTCTGGCCTCTTCCTGCTTATTATAATTATATTAATACTGTAAGGTGGCGCGAAATGCTTAAACACAGAACTCATCATTGTTTTTATTGGGACCACCTATAAAGCATTACACACGTTTTACATGCATAGGTACCATGAATATGTTATACCCAGAAGTCTCGTCTTATTAAAAACGCAGAAAATGTTAATTTTATAAGGTCAATATTTAAAAATAATATTAGAGGTACCGTGTAATTATTATACCACGATAAATGAGTAAAACTGGGTATTGTACGTCCCATGATCATAACGATGATTTAGTTTGTCCAGATTCGAGCTCGCGCATTTCTGTAGGAAGTAGAACAATTTTTTCGTGAAACAACTTAGCTCATTTCTTACCCATCCATAAAACTTTGCAAACTGCGAAACTCAAGCATTTTTTAATTTTAATTTTATTCAATTTACATACACATTATAAAAGACCATAGCAAATAACAGATAAAAAATCATAAGTTTTTATAATCTATGCTCATATAAACTTGTGATATTTTATAATTTTTGACTAGTGAAAGTGAAACACAAATCCCGCATAGGAGTTCATCATATTTTATCAGCCGGTTGGCTTATAAAAGTTTACAATATTTTATGATTTTTAATATGACAATTCCTCATAAATGTTTATAATATTTTATAAGATTTTATAAGATGGACCTGTAACATTCGAAAATAAAAAATTACAGCTCAACTTTAGCAGTTGTAGTAGTAGTAAGAGTAGCAGAAGTAATGTAAGAGATTAATATACAGTAAAACTAAATTATAACCTAACCTAAACTATAAACTACCTAACCTAACCCACTATAATACAATAACACTCCTTGTGCTTGCATAATATCTACATATCTAATAGAAAATTGTTCTCGTATAAGTACTTACTTATTGCCAGAAGCTGAGAGAGATGTTACTTTGATAAATTTCTATGAGATTTCATAAGCCAAAAACTATTTTTTTGACAAGCTTTTATTTAATCTATATATGTAACGAACAAGGTACGTTTGTGCGGGTAGAATCTTGCAACTTAGTTTTGACCAACTTCCCGACATCCGATCGGCTTCAAATTTGGCATACTTATATAGTTGCGGTGACAAAACAAGAATATAGTGTGATGAAACTGACAGCTCCCCTCTTACTCGAAGGGAGTAGAGGGGGGTACAGTTGAAGAACACAAGAATATAGTGTGATGAAATTGACAGCTCCCCCCCTACTCGATGGGGGTGGAGGGGGTACAGTTGAAGTACGCCCGATTTCGTTGAAATTAGGTGTGTCGGGGCACTTGGGGATGGAGATAACGAATTTCTTATCAGATTTTGAAAATTCAGTATGGCGGATTCAAGATGGGCGATTTTTGGCAATCTTTTGCTAACCAATTTTAACTAACTTATACACATCCGATTGCTTTCAAATTTGGCATGCATTTATAGTCCGGTAACAATACAATAATATGCCATTACTAGGCGCCCCTCCCCCCTACGAAGGAAGTGCAGGGGGGAAAACACCTAAGTTATTTGTCCGATTTAAACCAAAATTGGTATACAGGAGCTTTTTAAGGAATATTAATTTTTAATCAGATTTTGAAAATTCAATATGGCGGATTCAAGATGGACGATTTTTGGTCATGTTTTGCTAACCAATTTTAACTAACTTTTCCACATCCGATTGTGTTCAAATTTGGTATGCGTTTATAGTTCCGGTGAAAATACAATAATATGGTATTCTCAGGTACCCACCTCCCTCTAACGAGGGAAGTGAAGGGAGAAAAATATTTAGTTTGTACGATTTCAATCAAAATTGGCATACAGGGGTTTTTAAGGAATGGGATTATGAATTTTTGATCAGATGGGATCATGAGTCAAAAAATATTTTTTTGTAGAAGTAAGTAAGTATACTAAATATAGCTTTTTTTAATTAGTTTTCAGGTGGTCGCAAAAACTGATAAAAATCAGGTCGTGTGTATTTTATAAAATTTAATGAGGTTTTTTGGCAGGGTGGACACATAAAAATCTATAAAGTGTTGTAAGTTCGTCTGACTATAAAATATATTTAAAGACTAGTAAAAAAAAATGTTTTTACCACTAGAAAATTATAAATATCCCAAAATCTCATGAAAAACGTTTTTTTACAAACTCTTAAAACATTATAAAAAACAAGGGTGTAATCATAGAAACCCATAAAATGTTATGAGTTGATTTGACTATAAAATTTGTCAGAAAACTATAAAAACATCGGTTTATATAATCCTATAATGGATCATAAGAAAAAAAGAATGTAATTATAGAAACCCATAAAAGTTGATGTGTCGGTTTGATTATAAAATCTCTTAGAAAATCGTGCTTTTATGAAACCATAAAATATGTTAAAAAAATGTCTGGGCTTATCAAATTTTATAAACATTTATAAGCCTGACTGATTATAGGACCAGATAAAAAACACACATATGAAACCACATAAATTCTTACCAAAATCAAAAACATACCTTATAAATTCTTACAAACTTTTATTTTGATGAGGTTTTATGCGGTTTTTTTGGCAGGGTAGGGCAACCCTAAAACCCATTTTATCATTGCATTTTTCTTCCGTGGTACCTACATTCCTACGAGAAGTGAAAGTTACCTTTACAATTTGAGTTTATTTTGAAAATTAATATCTCAAAAACGAATCTACAGACTTTCAAAATTTTTACACGGTTGTAAAGACATTTAAGAGACCTTCAAAACAAGGTATCACTCGATCCACTTTCCCTATTCAAAATGTAGGGGTAAAGTTTACCTCTCGAAGGGGGTGTATGATAACCAAAATGTGTTCCCCTCGAACAAAAGATCGACTTGTCTGCGGATTCTTCAAAATCAGGCTCTAAATACGTAAATCTTGGGTGGGACTGAACACCCTGTCAGCTACCCAGCAAACAAAAATTGATGGCTTAGTGTTGGCCCGACACTTTTTTCCCAGACTTCACGGTATAGTTAGATTGCCGGTCCGGTTGCCGGATCGGCTAGGTTCACTCCGGGCCGTTGAGAATCCCGGACCGGGCGACAGATGCTTTGCCGGCCCGGCCCGTTCATAGCTCCGTGATTACGGCCCGGAGCCATTTGGCCAGATGTTGGCCAATCCTATCTACAACAATGGCCACCTGCTGGCTCTTTACTTTTTTACAACGGCCCTAAAATTAGCCGATATACACGTTTGTTAATAATTTAGTTGGTTTAGCTAAATAACAAGTAACATATTTTGAGCTCTATACGCCAAAAAAACTAATCGAATTAATTTTTCTATATTTTATACGACCCTATAACAGTGCTATTTTTTTGATTAAATCTAAAGTGCACTAAACACTTTGAGTTTTTGTTAGGCGAGGAGGCTCTCTAAGTTGAGTTTTTAATAAAAAAAACCTGTGTAAAAATAAGTTTTACCTACTCGCGTGCGGTAAAGTGCCCTTTAATAGTACTACGTTTATTTCAGAAAATTAAAATACAGATACTTAAATTTCTTATCTGGGAATTTTTAAGGCTTGTAGGTAAAATCGTGTACCTAATTGCACATGCGTAAAGTGTCTTTACCGCCTTTGCCGTCTTGAGCGAACGAAGCGAAGCGAGTTCGGTCAACTGCCGTCGCGTGCGGTAAAGTATCACTTTCCGCACTTGTTAGGTAAATAACTATTTTACTATATTTTTTTCCAGAAATAATGTGCTTATTAGCATATAACAAGGGTGAATTATATTAGTTTGGATTCGTTTTACTAAAAAAGTTAATTCCCAATTCTTTTGTGTTTTAATAGACCCCACTCATCACACCAACTCAGCAAGTCACTTGTGTGCTTAAATCTTTTTTCGGGATCAATTAATTCAATTAAGATTATAGTCAAACCTATAAAACTCGATCTTGAAGGAGCAACCCAAACAGATCGAGTTTGGAAGTATTAAGAGAGAATTTGAATAAAAAATGTGCTTTTGCCAATTAGTTAATCACAAAAGCCGTCCAGCAAATTTGTATCAAATTTCGCACTGTGAAAGTCTCGGAACCATTCATGTAGTTTTTGACATATTTTGAATAATTTTAAAAATTTGTTGTTGACATTTAAAAAATATCGATTATTTTCAAAACCAAATAAAATCAAGAGCATATTGCGAAAGCGGAAAAAGCGTGATTTGCAGAGGGCTTCTTTTTCTATTAACTATAGGCCTATATTCTTGAAATATCTGTTTTATTTTAAAAAAGGTCGTTTTTATTTTTCTTAAAACTTTTTTATTTGTGATTAAATTTTATACTTATACTTATACCGGCGTTGAACATAAACGGCCATTACTGGCCCATCGTTCTTTATCCGGACCGGTAGCTCGTGTGTAAAGAAGCAGGGGGCCGGTATAGTTTTGCAGATACAGATGACGGCACTCGGCCGGACATAACCCGAACCACCAATGTTTGCTGGGTAACCTTACAAATCTATGTGAACAGTTTTAGTGTGAATAGTACCCACGAAAATTTTCTTACAATACTCAATTTTCATAATTTTTCGCGTACCGAGATTTACTATATGATAAATAAATATTTTAATTGCTTTATATGCAAGGTAGGTTTTAAGTGACACTATACGATAGACTGTAACATCTTAAAACTAAACAACAAATCGGTAAAGTGTCATATATAAAAGTACGAGTTGATTAATTAACTTGGAAAAATTCTCACGTTCGATTTATTGTACTATAGTTGCGTTTGAAAAATTTTAATTTTTGTTTCTGTTAGATGTTTCCTGGATATTTTTGTTTGTTGTTTTTGACGTGGTGCTGTCGTGAGGTTCCAAAAACCTAATTTTCTTTTTGAGAAATTTTTGGGTGGTGTCGTTGTAGTGGCCTTACAAATCGTACCTACTTTTGGCTTTGATAGCAGGTGAGCAGAGAATATTATTTTCGGATGTGAGGATCTGTCTGTCTGTCGTCTCCTTTTCTCAGAGTGTGATTTAGGGCCGGTTGATTTGGCTGGCTTACATTTTATTAAATTAAATAATCTATGTACGTCTTAGGTACGTCCTTAGAATATAGAAAATAATTACCACGTACGTACCAAGTACGTACTTTGTATGTCCTGCGGTGAACCAATAAAAGACGTGAGTTGGACGTAAAATGTACGATGTACGTACGGGGTACGTACAGGGGACGTTTCTGGCACGTACCTTGGAGGACGTATGACATTGGCCTTTTTAATAATTGTGACTATTAATCTTTGTGACGATACTTTATGTTCAAATCAAAATAAGATTAAACTGAATATTTTAAAAATTGAGTGTATCTCATCCAATTTTAGGTTATCGCAAATTAATTTGGCTTTATTTATTGTGTCTGTAGCTGGTAATCAAATAGATGTTTTATTAAGTGGGTTTAACTATTTGGGATTTATGCTAGACAACACGTTTTCATTGAACGCTCACTTCAGCTTTATTTATAAGAAAATTGCTAAAAAGCTTTACTTTTTTCGATAATTTCAGCTTGTCTTTCTATGTATTCTAAAGAAGGTCGGATCCAGCTTTTTAGTAAGGGGGAGGTCATATCAGTGGCGTAACGGTAAGCGAACATATTTGCCCCTCCCCCCAACACGAGAAAAAAAACACAAAAAAGCCAAAAATTTAACTTAAAAAATGGAATCAAATTACAAAATCAATTTTCCTCTTCTGTCTTCTATTGAAAGGATTAATTACTTCCTCCAATTCCATAGGAACGTTTTAGGTAATTGTATAAATAATTCAGTCGCACTCTGATTATTGTGCCAGCATGTTGTATTTCTTTGAGAAAAATAAAGTTGTTTCACTGCAAAAACTTTAAAATAGAGGAATGAGAATAATCTTCAAAGTCAACAGAAATATCTAAATATATTTCATGTATGTTGGATGCTCTTGAATGGTTATCGGTTTCGCAAAGGCTGTACATAATGTCGATGATCTTTATTTTTAAAATACTTAATAATCTACAGCCGAAATATTTTGAAGAGTTTATAACGTACAGTTTCAAGTTCAAGGGCTAGGATATGCAGTACACAAAAACTTTTGTACAAAGGTCTATCGGAATACAACAGGTTGTCACTTGATGTGAAATAATCATCTTCATTGAATTTATTTAAGAAAAGACTTACTTTGCATATTTTACAAAAACGAGTTGCCTTATTTTATACGAAAAAAATAAATTTTCAAACACCCCATATATACCTACTATGAGACTTTCTGAATATATATTTTTTTTCAGCGCAGTATGAAATCGAAGCTAGTTATATGGACAGCATTCGGCATTTTTGTTGTTGTTTGGTTCTGGAGAAGGCTAAAAAACTACGCAAGATCAGTGATATTGGCCCTACAGATGCCAGGACCCAAACCGATTCCTATTTTTGGGAATGTTTTGATGATAAAAAATGACACTCGTAAGAAAAACAAATTATTTAAAAAAAACCTCAAGAGTATACTCGCGCATGAGTTTAAGTACCTATACTTGTAGTCATTCAAAAATCTAAGCTTACTTATTACAGAAGACTTTGTTGTTATTGTTACTTAACGTAACCTTGCTTTTCCCCTGTAACGCAACGGTCACCCGTTAACCCTTCTTTATTTCCATTGTTTTTCAAGCGGAAGGGGGTATGAATTACGTGACGTAATCTCGTTCAATTTTCTAAAGTCAATACAGAACCGGCAAGTACCATCCTTTTCCGGCACCATAAACCTTGTTCTCTTTAAAGGTTTAAATTACAACATTGTCCAGTATGTCCGAAATTTATTTGAAAAAAAAAAATAAAACTGCCCAATGAAAAAATGACAAAACACAGTTATTACTTTTTTCGAAGCGTTCCATAACACGACTCCAGACTTTTTTTTCTGTCTTCGTAACAGTGTAGTTTGAACCTCCTTTCTCATTTGAGCGTTAGGTGGTTCAATTTTCTAAAGTCAATAAAAAAACGGCAAGTACCATCATTTTTCGGCACCATCACAACAGGGTTAAACCTCGGACTTTTTAAAGGTTCAACTACAACCTTTTCTAGCATGTCTCAAAGTTCTTAGAAAAAAGAATAAAACCGCCCTTTGAAAAAGGGACAAAACACAGTTATTATTTTTTTCGAAGCATTACATAACACGACTCAAGACTGCCTTCCCTTCGTAACAGTGTAGTTTGTCCCTCTTTTCCCCCTTGAGAGTTAGGGGATTTAGTGGAAGAGAATAGGAATTCTATGACGTCACCTGGTTCAAACTCCTAACGTTCATTCAAAAACAAACAACAGAGTTAGACTCCGTAACAATAAGGTTGCACTCATTTCCTACCCCCTTCTTACTCTTATCTGCATGTTTTTGGTTGAAAATTTTTAATTAATCTAAGCACATATTCATAAACTTTAAATCAAAACCTGACTACTTGTTCTATTAGTTGTTTGAAGGTAGTAGACAATGTTGAACTTGAGAATAGGGTAGAGTTTCGAACTTCCATTGTCTTTATTTTTTATTTTTTCACTACGTTTCGAATGCTAATGTATCTGCAATCGTCATCAGGTGAACTAATCTGCCTAGTCTTATTATTTATTCTATAAGGTAGTCTTAGTTTTTTGTTAGTATTCACCTGATGATGATTGCAGATACATAAGCATTAGAAACGTTCTAAAAAAATAAAGACAATGGAAGTTTCAAACTCTAACTTACTCTCATTTTCTATTAGTGCCTTATTTTTATTTTATTGAACTTTTTAAACCCACCCTTATGCGTACCTATATAGAATCTGTCATAAATGGTTTTATTTTTTCCTTTGATTGAAATTATCTGCTTGCGTATTTGCTATACTGGTTTGTTTATTTTTAAACATACATTAAAATAATTATTTATCAAAAAAAAGTAAAATAATATATTTCTAACCTGATTTTAAATATGGAATTTTTAAAAGTAAAGTATAAAAACAAAAAAATTAAAATCGATTCCAACGAATTGTACGTAGATAGGTATGTGAGCAATTAAAGTGATATTATATGGCACTTTTGAAAGAATTATTTAATTTTAAAATGTTTATTGACATCGAGTAGAAATAAACTTATGATTGACGACAGCTCTGCTAGTATTTTTATTTAGACGACGCAATTTGCCCTCATGACTTTTAAATCGATTTTTGGATAAATAAACAATTCCTCTACATTTGAGCCCAGGCCCGCGCTTGTAAGTAACTGTTTCGTTGTACCAATTATGGTCACATTTTTACTTCAAATTATTTTTTTAAATTATTTATCCTTCCCCCCTCAAAGCCAATTCCTGGATGCGCCACTGAATATTAATAAGTCTCTTTTAATTTTTCGAAATAAACCTAGTCACTTTACCGGTAAAGTACCATAACTAAGTGCGGTAAACACTTTACCGCACGCTAGTAGGTAAAATACCCAAGCCAATCTCCTGTATCATAAATCTTTTTCATTTTTAGAACTCTTAAGAATCGGCAACAACGCTACGGAAATGTACGGTCCCTTGTTTCGAGCATGGATAATGCACTTTCCAATATTTTTTTTATACCAACCGGAGCATCTGAAAATCGTTTTGGGAGGGGCAAAAGTGCAATCCGAAAAGAACTTCTTTTACTCTTTAGCCAAGACGTTTCTGGGGGAAGGATTGGTTACAAATAACGGTAGGTAAGGTTAAAAGACTAGTGAACAGCGTCTTGGACTGCGGAACGGAACATTGCGGGATCGCATCTCGTCAAGTACACATTGCTTCACAGAACATCCAAGGAGATTCTACGAGGTAGTTGGAGGCCCCCTACTTCTCAGCAGCTATGTGGTCGACGTTGTGCCTAGAGTAACAACAACGAGGTAGAAGCAGGTTGACCGGAGAAATTTTCGGATTCACATGGTGGACGGCCGGGGATCCCGAATTGAGGTCTCTTCAGCAAAGATGCCGAAAGATTTGACCTGCGCTTTCGGGCAGTGGGAATATTCCGAGGCAGAAGGCTGAGACTTCGACCAGTTTGGATGCAGAAGGTAGCCGGAATTCCGCCAAGTCTAGGGTCTCTGCAGCGCAGATGCCAAAAAGATGTGACCTCCGCTCTCGGTCAGCGAGTAACATTTCAAGGCAGAAGGCTGAGACTTCTGGCACTCTGGATAGGTGACTGGTTGTACTTTGGTCATTCTGAGTGTGGAAAAACCCCCAACAGTGAAAACCAGGGTTTCCGGGTCAACACATATGACTTCCAGCTGCTGGAAAGAAAAAATCTACCCTTTGGAGGACGTGTAAAGCCGGCGGTCCACTGTGTATACTTGCTACGCAGTCTAAAGATCCCTGCACTCGACAAAGAGGTGTCAGGCAACATTAAGTCCTCTTAGAGAAAGAAAACTTGCTCCTAAGGGGCACGTGCATCAGTCCGGGGTGCACAGGGGGTATGGCAGAAAGGGTCCATTATGCGGCCTAATTAACAGGCCTACGGCCGCCCATTTACTACTATTACTACTACTAAGGTTAAAAGTTACATATTATTTCACAAACTATATTGTTCCACTTGGTAATTATCCACTGTTTTCACCCAACATGTTTCAACAGTATAGACTGTCATCTTCAGGGGTTTACTGAAAGAACGCAAGAAGACTTATTGTAATAATTACATTCTATGAATGTAATTTTGGGCCACCCTATATATGATATTGGGTAGCATTTTAAAAAGATTTTGATTTTTGCTTGTTTAGGGTACAAATGGCGGAAGAACCGGAGACTTATTCAGCCATATTTTAGCGTGAACATTTTGGAAAATTATTTCGACATGTTTTCAAATTGCGCAGAAGAAGTCATACAAGATTTGTGCGTAGACAAGTTTGTTAATATCACAAAAATTGTTAATTCTGCCATTGTTAAGTCACTTCATAGTAAGTTTATTAAATTTTTGAAATTTCAATTAACTTAGTATATATGTACAAAAAGTTTAAGTAAAAATTCCAAATAAATTTTTAATTTTTAGGAGCAGTTTTGGGCATAACTTTGGATGACTTAACTTCATCACCATACAGAAGGTAATAATACTTACTTGTCATTTTTTGCGCTTGCTCTTCCAAAAAAAAAACATAAAAATAACCAGGAAAAATTAAATGTATTCTTTTTTTTTGACAATAAACAATATATCGTAGAAGAGCGTTCCGTGCGCTTAGTATATATTTTAAAATATTGCCTCTTCCCCCCCTTCTTGGAGGAGCTTTATTTGTCCGGTAAAAAATGAAATAATATTAAAAAAAATATATTTTAGTGGGGAAATGCTGATAATCAAAAGAGCCACCCAACCGTGGTTGTTGCTTGATACGATTTTCCAACACTCAAACATGTCAAAAAATGAATCTAAACAAAAGAATTCTCTCAGGGAATATACCAAACAGGTGAGAAAGAAAAATCTTGATTGTAAAATAAAATAAATAAAAATCAATTGTTATTGTTGATCAATTTGGTTCTCAAAAGATCTTCACAGTTTTACCGTTAAGCTCCCAGCAAACACAAATCATCGGCACTGGATCGACCCAATGTCGACAACGTCGGCAGTGTGTCGGCATCGGCGACTACACTCTGGCCCGATGTTGGTCAGATTGCGATTTTCAGTTTTCGGTCAATAATCGGCAACTGACGGAGGTCCACATTACTACAGTCGACTTTATGCCGACACCACTTTAGGACCGACGATGGTCCGATTAGAACTTTGTTTAATCGGTCGAAAATCGGCAACTGACGATGGCCCGATTTACTCTAGTCGACTTTATGCCGAAGCCCACTTTATTTGCTTTAGGGCCGACGACGATTAGAACTTTGTTTAATCGGATGAGATTCGGCAACTGACGATGGCCCGATTTACTATAGTCGACATTATGGCAACGCAAACCTTATCTGCTTTAGAGCCGATGATGGTCCGATAGGAACTTTCTTTAATCGGTCGAGAATCGGCAACTGATGATGACCCGATTTGCTATAGTCGACTTTATGCCGACGCCTACTTTATCTGATTTAGGGCCGATAATGGTCCGATAGGAACTTTCTTTAATCGGTCGAAAATTGGCAACTGACGATGGCCCGATTTACTATAGTCGACTTTATGCCGACGCCCACTTTATCTGCTTTAGTTCCGACGACCGTCCGATTGGAACTTTGTTTAATCGGACGAGAATCAGCAACTGACGATGGCCTGATTTACTATAGTCGACATTATGCCAATGCAAACCTTATCTGCTTTAGGGCCGATGATGGTCCGATTGGAACTTTGTTTAATCGGTTGAGAATCGGCAACTGACTATGGCCCGAGTTACTATAGTTGACTTTATGCCGACCAGCACTTTATCTGCTTTAGGACCGATGATGGTCCGATTACGTCACCTCAAAATTTTTAAACTGCTTAATAGTTTCTTCCTAGTATGTAGAAATGGCGCTAATGTCACTATGTTCCCTTCATAGTGGAAGATAATATTATATATATAATGAGCAAAGATATTTCAAAACTAGAATGCGGACTTGACAAGATGGTGGTACTTCTCTACAAGAATCACCTCTTCTGCCACTTAAACCAGCCCGATTGGTTAAGCACCCGCATTATCGAAACTTTGTAGTTTGCCAATGTCCAACCGCTTTAAGCTAATACCGACGGACCTCCGTCAATCGCCGACGTTGGACCGCTTTAGGAAACCAATGTCGGACTTAAATTATTTTACCGATGTCGGGCCGAGACCACCTTGCCTACGTTAGATGGAGCAAATTAAGCAGTTATGGGTGGATTTTCGGTACCCTGTAGTTAAACCATATCGGACCTTAATCGTACGGCGACGGTATGCCGATGTCATCAAAAAGTTTCCATTGGTTCGACGGCGGGCTACAGTCTAAGGCTGCGTCGGCAAACTTATATTGGGCCTACATCGCAAAGCGGAAAAAAAATACTGCTGGTCCGATGTCGTAAATCGACGTCGTGCCGATGACGACAAATTCGGCAATCGACATCGGACCGACGAAGGCCCGAGGGAACCGTGTTTGCTGGGTTATTTCATTGATTTACTGCAACTAAATTTTTGGCATTAGGATAAGTCGGGCAGCCGTAGCCTAGACAATCCATTTGACAATCCATGTATATATACCATGTATAAATACTAAGGTGATACCAATAAAGCAAAGTAAGTATAGTAAAGAAATTTCAATCAATCAATTAATTTTTTGTTTGTTATTAAAAGCTTTGTTTTACTACAGTTTTACCAAGTCATGTAGTTGTTTTAAACAGACAATTGGGCTGTAGCAATCCAACCATGGAAAATAAAAAATAGTTCTAGCCGAAGTTTGGTTTGTGTCAGCTATTTCCTGGAATTACCCCAGCTCCAGATGGGGGGCTATCAAATTCACATGAAGTTTTTGGTTAATTTGGGTCAATTCTGCAAATTTATTTCTCGTTTCTAAAAGTTTGCATTTTACGATTATTTTTTGTTTATCTCTATATATACTTTTTTACAAATACGATCGGAATCAAAAAAATTATGCATAATAATCCAGCCTAAAAATGTGGGCTGCATGGACCATTCAATTTGGTACTAGAAAAAGCAAACCTCATAATCCAGCCCCGAATTTGGGCTGCCCTAGCCCCAATTTTAGTTTGCCCCGCTCCCACTAAACATTCAACAACTCAACACGATTTCCTGGAATTACCCCAGCTCCAGATGGGGGGCTATCAAATTCATATGAAGTTTTTGGTTAATTTGGGTCAATTCTCAAAAAAAACAAAATTATGATTGTTTTCCACAAACCAAAACTACACTTTTTTGCATTCGACGCGCGTTTCGCTAACAACGTTAGCATCATCAGGAGACGCTAAACAATGAACTAAATCAATCTACGCTCTATCTTATATACAATCCTTTAGTGGGCGGAGATAAGACCAATAATTTGTGATTGATCACGATTTTTAATCCTATCTCTCCTCTACCAAAGAATAAAGTGTACTAAACGGGATGGGCCCTCTATCTTTATTTAAACTATTTCTGGATTTAATGATTTCCATACTTTCATATGCATTCAAAAGTCTTTTGTTTGGTACACTTTTTAGAAGTTTTAGGTTATCTAATGTGAATCTATGATTGTTTCCAAAAGCATGCTCGGCCACACTTGACTTTTCTGTTCTTCCGTATTTTAAGTGTGCTAAGTGTTCTTTAAAACGTGTTTGAATAGATCGTCTCGTTTTAAAGAACACTTAGCACACTTAAAATACGGAAGAACAAAAAAGTCAAGTGTGGCCGAGCATGCTTTTGAAAACAATCATAGATTCACATTAGATATCCTAAAACTTCTAAAAAGTGTACCAAACAAAAGACTTTTGAATGCATATAAAAGTATGGAAAACATTAAATCCAGAAATAGTTTAAATAAAGATAGAGGACCCATCCCGTTTAGTACACTTTATTCTTTGGTAGAGGGGAGATCGAATCGTGATCAATCACAAATTATTGGTCTTATCTCCGCCCACTAAAGGATTGTATATAAGATTAATTTAGTTCATTGTTTATCGTCTCCTGATGATGCTAACGTTGTTAGCGAAACGCGCATCGATTGCAAAAAAAGTGTAGTTTTGGTTTGTGGAAAACAATCATAATTTTGTTTTAGTGCAACCAAAGGTTCCAAATTCCCAACATGGGTCAATTCTGCAAATTTATTTCTCGTCTCTAAAATTTTGCATTTTACGATTATTTTTTGTTTATTTCTAACGCACTGTACATACTTTTTTACAAATACGATTGGAATCAAAAAAATTATGCATAATAATCCAGCTTAAAAATGTGGGCTGCATGGACCATTCAATTTGGTACTAGAAAAAGCAAACCTCATAATCCAGCCCCGAATTTGGGCTGCCCTAGCCCCAATTTTAGGTTGCCCCGCCCCCACTAAACATTCAACAACTCAACACGATTCAATGGCTCATTTACGGTCCTAGGATAATAATAAAGCTTAGACGTAAACCACAAGATGACGTGACAAGCGATGAAACTTAAATAAATCCAATATAATTTTAGTACCTAACCAAAAATAAGTCCCGTTAAATTGACCTATTACTCATTTTTAAGAGAAAAAAACCTTGTTTTAAAAAAGATATATGAAAAGTCCCTTAGTAACCTTATTTGTTTTGATGTTTTAGATAGAACGTCATTGAAACTTCAGGTGATGAAGGTTGTTGACTTAAGAGTGTTCGCGTTTGATATTTTTAATAGAGACTTAAAGTTAATTTTTAATTTTATCGAGTCGACCAATTAAGCAGGTGCACTTTTATGCGTGACAGCTCCAGCTAATTAAATGCACGAAAACCTTGTTAGGTTACGACCGTCCCGTCCCTGCGTGTTTTGGCGCATTTGATCAGCTGCAGCTGTCACGCATTCGCCATTAGTTTAAAAGTACACCTGCTCGATAGGTCGACTTGATAGAGATAAGGATGCGAATGCTGATAAACCCGAAAATTAACTTTAATTGTCTATTAATTTCTGATACTTATTTATGATGCCATTTTCATTGGTCCTAGGTAAAGTATCCCAATGAGCATTTTTGTCTATATAAAAGTTACAGCAAATAATATAAAACCTTCATAAAATAACCAAAAGTTATATTATTTAGTGTTGGTGATAATTTTATAACTCTAATATATCTCTTAAATGAGTAAAAAAGACTTGAAAAACAACAGTTCAACACCAGCTTATAAAAATTTATGTTACATAGTAATGGATAGAAAAACAATATATAGATTTTATAAAACTTCCTTATGAGCCCTCAAGTATAGAGATTATTATAAAAAGGTTTTACAACTGTTCTAACAACACTACATAACAAATGAAAGGTTTTTATGGATTTAGAAATATAGATTTTCCATCTTTCTTCCCTTTGCTGGTTATGTATTATTCTTTTTCTTTTTACAATAAAAAAATTTATAAAATGGTGTTTAGCAATCTTCTAAAATAAATAAAAATGAAAGTGAGATAAGCTGAAGCAGGAATATGAATATTTATATACTAGTCCAATAAAAGCTGTTTTTCACGTCATCCTTCTCTGAAAATCAGCTGCGGTCCCGTGTGTACTGTATAGTTTTCGAATACACTCACGTAAATTTCATGGGCTCCAAAAATACTTGAGAAAACGTGAAAAAAAAATATTCATTTAACTATCAGTTTTTTTTCATACGCGTTTTTTTCTTTCTTGGACAAATATTGAATTTCATATGTTGTTCTTAACCCTAAAAAGCAATATTTCGATTGAAACACATGTTGAAACCCCATAAATAACGTTTTTAATTAGGCCAAAAACCTATTTTTGTAATTCAAAATGGCGAAAATTTCCGACAATTCTATAAAAAAAACAATACAACTATACCACTGTTTACCTCGTCAACACTATTTTATAACCCTTTTAAAAAATGATGCTACTTGGAACAAAGGGCTACAGATGGCGCAGTGTTGAACACTGATAGTCTGTTTTTGCGAGCTTAACATAGTTACCATTGTTCTCTTTTCCTAAATGCATTCCTCGAGAGATCCAGCATACTACACATACCAGAAAAAATACCCGCCTCCACACACTTCAAGCCCGCATAACTATCAGAGGTAACTATCTCAAGAATATAGTTAGATTGCGGGGTCGAAGGGTGTACAGGCGAGTATTTTCCGGGGTGTTCACATTTGCCGCCGACCAGCAGTATCAGCGTATGCGCTCGACGTTTCACGGTGCGTTTTTGCGACCTTTACACGGTTACTATATTGTTCTCTTTTTCTAAAACACGGGACCCATCTATGCGTTTCTCATTCGTGGGTCCCCCGAATCAAAACACGTATCATGTGGTCTAAGCGAGATTTGCCTATACAAGTTCATCTCGAACCACGTGATGAGTTTTTTGAGTCAGGGTGACTGCGCATCGGAAACGCTGGTGGGAATCGGGTGTAAAATGCATTCGATCTCGATATCTGTCATCGGCAACTATCTCAAGAAGATTTGGATCTCTTGTCTCTCTCAGATTGATGTAATTAAAACAAGATAATAATGGTATGGTATCTCGCAAAAACGCGCCTTTTGATGTCGCAAAAACGCTCCTTTTGATTTCGCAAAAACGCGCCTTTTGATGTCACAAAATTAACCTTAAAAAATCTTGTTTGTTTTGTTATTATAATTGCCAAAATAAATTAAAATTGTTTTTTTTGTTCTAAAAACAGTTGTATTATAATCACTGTATAAAGAAATTAATAACAACATTATAGAAAAAACCTTATGGGCAAAAAAGGTTTATGAATGAGTTCATAAGAATATTACAGACACCAATTTATATAACTATTGTGTGTGAGTTCCCAAGTTTTTATAAGTGTCTCTCGAAATATTTTCGATCTTATCTTATATAAATTTGTTGTTGGTTAATTAAGTTTTATAAGTTTAATTGATAGTTACTTACGGTTTTATAGGTGGGTTGACAGAAAGATTTCAAACACCAATTTATATAACTTTTGTCACTGATGACTTATATTTTTATAAATATGTTGGTGGAAACATTGTTAACACCAATTTATATAACATTTGAACCGATTACTTTAATTTTTATAAAGATGTCCGTGGAAATATTGTTAACGCCAGTTTTATGTTACTTTAGGGTACCATCAATTTAGAGCCTTTAATAAAACAAATATACAAACTCAATTCTTGTAGGAAACTTCTAAATACCCTAGGGTATCAATGGAACCCTCTTTATAATAATTATATAAATATCTGTCACCAGAAGTTTCTGAAAATGCTCATTGGGATAGTACATTAACTGGCATGTTATGGTCATTACAGGCTTAGTTAAATTAAGACACTCGCCTGCGGCTCGCGTTTCAAACTTTATCTTCGCGTTTAATGACCATCATAACATGCTTGTTATGTAAACTACTATTATAGCCCCACAACGTGTATAACAAACAAAGTTATACGCATAGTGGGTTGTTGGGACACAAAAAATTAGTTGCAGTAATTCAAGCTTTGGTTTGTTCTTATATGTAACCACGGCTCTGGGGTGGATTAGCCCATATTTTGAGATACTCAGTGTACTTAAGGCCACAAAAATGGCATAGATTTGACAACACTGCTTTGCTGTTTTTGGGCCAATCTTTACAGGGCAGAATATCGGAAATGAGAAAACAGAATCTGTTAAAATTTGGCAGGAATGTTTATTTTTGAATTTCCTCACAACCGTATCCAGACAGTTTTTTGCTCGAATCTCTCATTTTCGAAATAACATAAACACGGCTAACAATAGTCAAAAATCTTACCTGGCTTTTTCGTTGGCCTCGTCGATAATACAGAAATCTGTAACAACAATTTTTGGATTTTTTTATTTTTTGAAAAAAATACAAAAAATTTTGAAAAATCCTTTGGATACGGTTGTAGATTTTTATAAATCCTATAATCTGATAACAAAAAAGTTATGTTTTTTTTTGTAAGCAATATTCTGCCGGAATTCTGAAACGCCAAGGTCACGTTATTTAGTAGTCCCAAGGAAACTGAAGTGATTTCGATTGGAGTATTAAAATTTACGTTCAGCTAGCCACTAAAAATAATAGGGATTTTTCTTTTGATTCTTTTTAATTTCGAGACATTGCAATCCATGAAGCATGAAGCCGAGCATCAAAACCTTTTAAGGAAGCATTAATAAATGGTTATGTTCCTAATAAGTTATACTTTTCTCACATATGGTGTTCGTACCGTGTTCTGAACACCGCACGATCTCACTCGAAATGGTATTAGTGATGCCATCTATTGTTGATCTTTTAAAAAATAGCAAAGCAGTGTTGTCAAATCTAGGCCGTTTTTGTGGCCTTAAATGCGCCTCTAATTGCTTCTCTATTTATCTCCCCTTCTCTCTCTATTATCTTGTTTGGCTTAGTATCGCTGTTCTGTACATGCGCCGCGCCAGCGTCATCGGTTAAGACCCGAAGTCAGGAAGGTAGTCCATCGTTGTTATTTGACTGAAAGAGTGCGGTATTTGTCATGTATTTGTTTACTTTTATCAAACATAACATAATCCCGTTGATGTCTAACTGCAGCTTTTCAAAACCAAAAAAAAACTACCAACCTCTGGACCTTCTCCACTCGCTCCTCTTTCGTTGCTGATATTCTCAATGAACACAGCATATCGTTTTTACGCAGCAGCAACTTTTAACTTACTCTTTTCTAATTTTTAACAGTGAAAAATCCTCACAGCAGAAAT
Source organism: Oxystoma pomonae (assembly GCA_963921995.1). Classification (NCBI taxonomy): domain Eukaryota; kingdom Metazoa; phylum Arthropoda; class Insecta; order Coleoptera; family Brentidae; genus Oxystoma; species Oxystoma pomonae. Next base: position 4,012,027 of record OY998170.1, on the reverse strand, counting down.
GAAAACTAGAAATCAAAACAAATCAACAACAAAAATGGCGTCGCCTCGATTGAATGCCGTGTAGGCCGCGGAGCCTACCGAAACCCCTAGGATAGATAAATTTTTGCGCATGTGCAAAAGGCCGGAGCTAAGCCAATGTCTTTTGTTTTGCTATTTCCATGGATGGCTAGATTATAGATGTTGCTTACAAGTTTAGCCTGGGCAAGGTGTATATTTAAGCTAACAGGTATTATGGTATACCCTAAGCAAATTAATATCAAATTTTAGGCCATGAGGCAGCGAATAGAATCAAGAAAAAAAGCAAAAGGTGACAATCCTTGTTTGTTAGATATGTTTATAGAAATTCTCGAAACGAATACAGAATTTACGGAAGAAGATGTGATAAATGAAACAATAACTTTTATGCTCGCTGTAAGTCTGTAAAATTATCCTTCTTTCTGACTCGCAAAAAGTAAAAAGTCTTTCTAAAATCATTAGGTACACGGTGTTTCGTTATATTTTGCACCCCCTCTTAGCTCGATTCCTTATTATAAGAGCTGGAAAAAAGTTAAAAACAGATGTTGCATATTTTTTTGAAACTTTTGAATTGACTACTAGGGGCAGCCATTGTTGGTTCGCGTAAAAGTGTTAATGCATGAGAATATCGTCAATAACGTCGTATTTCAAAATCAGAGAAAATAGAACATATAGGGATTGGATATCACCAAAGAAAAAGTGGAAAATTTTGAACGAGCGGATGGAGCAATCTGAGAGGCATAACGGTTAGGTAAATTTATATTCCCTGGGTAAATTTGATCTCTGGCCCGACTTGAAAATATATTTTCTGTGTTTTCAGAAAAATCACACCGACATTAATTGGGTAAAAGTGACGGGGTCCCACTTAATCCAAAAATATAAAAAAAGTAGATATATGTCACTTCAAAACAAAATGGCGACCAGATTTCTTAAATTTAGTTTTTCTTTGATTTTCTTTTTACTTTTTAAGTGATAATCTTTTCTGATATTAAAAATCATATTAAAGCTACTGACCGGCTTCCTAATCTTACATCAAAAAAGATTAGCGTTTATTTGCGGGTACAAAGACGGCGCTTGATATGTCAAAAATATAAGAAACCTTACTAATTTACAGACAACATTTAAAAAAAAATAGTAGAATGCAATTAGCGATGAATTCGTCTCTGCTACAATTTTAAAAAACATTTGATTTGACGTTTCATATTCAAAGTGGCGGCCAAACTATCGAGAAAAAAGTAGTTTTCCCCATTTACACTAACGTCATGCAATATATCAATTTATACTAAATCGAGGGCGCTTGTTGCAAAAATTGCAAGAAAATGACACATGTCATTCCCAAATCAAGGTGGCCGCGACTAAATTTAAGAAACGTCATTATTGTTCTGCACGTTAGCAATTTTGCACAAACCACAGCAGTTTTAGAATGAGTTAAATTAGTTTTTAAATTTTTGTTTTAAAAGAAAATAAATTTTAATGATGCAGTTAAAATGGCGGACGATTAAGTAAAAAAAGTGTTTTTTTTTGTTTGTTCCTTAAGTTAAACATAAAGCGCGTAGCAGAATATTGCGTAGCGCTAAGTAAGATATAGCCATTCCAGAAATACAAAAAAAGTGACATATGCCATTCACGAATCAAGATGGCGGCGACTAAAATAAAAAAATTACATTATTTTTCTGCCCGTTTACATTTTCTCATAAACAAAAGCGTTTTAGGATTTTGACACAAAAATTTAAAACTAGATTAAGTCATCCTAAAACTACTTTGGTTTGTGCAAAATTGCTAACGTGCTGAAAAATAATGACGTTTCTTAATTTTAGTCACGGCCATCTTGATTTGGGAACAACATGTGTCATTTTTTTTGCAATTTTTGAGACAAGCGTCCTCGATTTAGAAAAAATTGATATATTGCATGACTTTAGCGTAAATACCATACCAGAAGGAGAAAATTACTTTTTCCTCGATAGTTTGACCGCCATTTTGAATATCAAATGTCAAATCAAATGTTTTTTAAAATTGTAGTAGAGACAAACTAATCGCCAATAGTATCTACTAAAAAAAATATATATTTTTTAATGTTGTCTATACGTTAATAAGTCTCTTTTATTTTTGACATCTCAAGCGCCATCTTTATACCCGATTGTAAACTTTAATCTTTTTTATTGTGAGATTAAAAAGCCGGTCAGTAACTTTAATATGGGACATAAAAAAGATCATCACTTAAAAAGTAAAAAAAAAATCTTCGAAAAAATAATATATTTCAACTCTTGTTATATTTTTGGAGTAAGTGGGACGTCCTCACTATTACCCAATTTATTTCGATTTAATTTTTCTGAAAACTTAGAAAACACATTTTGTCCTAACTTTGACAGCCGCCATCTTGGTTTCTGGGTCCGGAAAATCGGGGATCCTCGACTGGAACGGAACTATGCCAAATATAAAAATATACCCGTTTTGCAGTTTCTTTTTAAGAAATTACTCCACTAATATTCTTCTTTATTTTTATCTAAAGTACAATAAAATACGCCATTTTGAAAACCCGTTATCAACCCCTTATGTCAAAGCATAGAAAAAGTGACGTTTCCCCAACTGTTATGCCTTTTTAGTTATGAAACTGTCAATCGCATCGTTATTTTTTAGATTGGATATGCATTCGCCATACATTCTATTTTCCCTGTTCAAAATAGACAAATGTCATCATTTATATCAAATTTCTGGACACTTTAATGTATGTTCCCCCTTCTCGTTGCTTCGTCCCTGACTGTCTGAAGATGTATTATACACGGTGTTTTAGGGTCAGGATTCAGTAGGCACAGCGCTCGCAATGTGTTTCTACTATCTCGCTAAACATCCGGAAATTCAAGAAAAAGCTCACACAGAACTGAACGATATTATTTACGAAGACCACTTGAAAACGATAAAGATCGAACAGCTCAATCAGATGCACTACTTGGAGCAGTGCGTTAAAGAATCCTTGAGACTGGGTCCCAGTATTCCATTAGTTTTTAGGGTTTTGAGGAGTGATGCAAACTTGGGTAAGTTGGTCTACATAATCCTTACCAAAACTATCATGGATTGGTATACTATACATAGCTTAAGAAAAATCGGTTTATAAATATTTTTTTCAGGAGAATATGTTATTCCCGCTGGCTCAAACGTCTGCATATCTCCATTCATAACACACCGACTCCCTCACGTGTTTCCCGATCCGGCAAAGTACGATCCAGATAGATTTTCCGCAGAAAATATCAAAAACATGCATCCCTTTGCGTTTATTCCATTTAGTGCAGGCCCACGGAATTGCATAGGTAAGCGTTAACAGCTGGATTCTTCTAATGATCTCTGAGGCTTACATATCATCCAGCATATCGAGTAATTGTAAAAACCTACAGAGAGATATTTTTTCAAGTAAAGGAAGCAACTTTGAAAAACTTACCCTATTTGTAATGTAATTAGACTCTTCCATCACTTTTTGCAAATTCGTCAATCACGCAAATTCATAAAAACGTGGATGCTCTGACAAGCTTTGAAGAAGTTTATTTTCAATGGACAAAAGCGATATTTGCTAAAGTCTGTCCTGACTATTTTTTATACGTTTAAGACTATGTTGGAAATTTGGAACCTTTGGTTGCACTAAAACAAAATTATGATTGTTTTCCACAAACCAAAACTACACTTTTTTGCACTCGACGCGCGTTTCGCTAACGATAAACATTGTTTATCGTCTCCTGATGATGCTAACATTGTTAGCGAAACGCGCGTCGAGTGCAAAAAAGTGTAGTTTTGGTTTGTGGAAAACAATCATAATTTTGTTTTTATACGTTTAAGAGTTGAAAAACCCTTTATTATTAAGAAACACACACCACACAATCTTCTTACCTAACTGGCTAATATTTTTAGCATTATTCCCGCCAGCTCCTCCATATCGCACGACGCACGTACACTTTACACACCGATAGCAGTTTTAACCTGCAATTAACCTACTCCAATGATAGCTTTCACGCCCGTCTAAAGCACGCGACCGCGACTCGATGCATTCAGCAAGTTCAATGACCTCTCGACACACACGAAAGCAGGCATGGCATACTGCTGCTGCAGGCTACAGAGAACCTAGCAGCGGGGATAGCTTCTATTGGATTTTTCTAGGGTAGTGCGAGTTTATAAATCCACCGGTGGTCCACGCACCGATGCCAAAAAAAGAGTTCATAAATTTTAGATGGATTTCACAAGTCCAACAATAGAGGTCCTACATTTTTCTATGGATTTCACCAATCCAACAAATGTTGGCACCGATCGTCACCGGCTTCGGGAGTCGGTGGAACATCTTCGTTGGATTAAACATAACCCTACTTTATGGTTATTTATTTTTTTCCAGTTTTTTATAATTTATTCAAACCAAGATATTTTTTATGCATTTTGGTTAATACAAGGTACAGTACAGGATGTTTAATGGAGTTCTGAGCCATAATAATAATGTAAGACAGTTCTAGTGAAAACTTTGATGATGAGCTGGACATCATACTAAATTGGAACAAAAAACGTACTTGCATTGAAGACTATTTTGAAAAAACTGTCCAGAAGTACAGCATAAGTGCCTTTAAGGATGATAGTCGTTCCTCAAGGCTCCTTGCTTCCTTCCTTCGCCTATAAAAAATTTACATTTTCCAAGGAAGAAGGGAGACTTGGTAGCGACTATGAAGTTGAGTTATGATTTTATTATTTTAAGTGTGGTTATTGGCACTCAGCGTTTTACACTGCAACGCGTTTTTTTTGTATTCGATGGAACAACGACATTTCATCACTGCTAGATCTCAGATGGATGTCAAACCCATCTGTCAACCGAATGTTGGCATCGATGTTCCACCGCTGTCAAAAAATGTTGAATTTACAAACTCGCCCTTAGTAAAAAAAACCGCGCGCACCCGACACGCAGGCAGACTTTCAGCTATGACTCGTTTGAGTCAAGGCCGCTTTTTTTATGGGCTTGATATTTTATAATACAATCTAAAGTACACTTCTCTTCACATAAAACTCGTATAGCAGAAGGTAGCTGTAAATCCGAGTTTTTATATGTTCCTATGTGCAACACTGACTTTTTGACTTTGTCATTTTAGGTTATATTTTTGACATATATAAACTTTTTATAAGGATACGGTTTTTTTATTTTTATCTAATTCAAAATATAAGGCCACTAAAAATAGAAACCACATTTCAAAAAAGCAAAAATGCTTTATTAACTAAACAAAATCTGTTTAATAATTGATCTATTCGACTAGCTGATTATGAAAGAAGCGATAATAATCATAATAAATCGATTCCAAGAAGAAAGAACTGTCCCTCGAAAGGAAGGCACCGGTTTGACGAAAATTACTAGCCCAAAATAACAGATCAAGATCAAGAAATAAATAAAATTTAAAAGAAAATAACAAAATGAAAACATATTAAAAAAATACTTATTTTTAATAGCACGTCATTGCACCGTTCTTCTTCTGGGCATTGAATTGAATAAATTTTCGAATAAGTTTGGATTTTCAGCAAATAACTTTCCTATATGCCCTTACGATGAGTTGAATTAGATGATGTTCGTCCCTCAGAAAATAATTTAATTTTTTTTGCCGCAATACGACACCTAAAGGCGCATTTACACAGACAAACTTTCCTTTGATGTTGAAATGCCGACAAACATTTACACGAGCCTCTTGAGCAAAATGTTCAAAAAAAAGTTCGAGCAAAATCTCGTACAAAAAGACTCACCGAAATTTTGGAGAGAATGTTAAGCAAAATTTGTTTGAAGAAATGTTGGTATAGAAATTTCTTAAAAATTTAAATTTTATAGTTTTATGGGAATTCATTGAACTTAACTGAAAATAGAAAGACTAAGTTTTAAAACAAGGTATTTTTAATTAAGTGCTTTTCGACGGAAAAACGATTTGATGTCGAAATTCACGTTTTACCTCATAAGCAACTTCGATTGATCTGATTTTTATAGGGGATATGCCAGTATACTTGTAACTTTTTTTGGGTTGTAAAAAAACGAGAATAAAAAAAATAATAATTGGCACTTATTTATTGCTGTTGCTGGGTTAAGAGAAGGTAAAAACCGTAGACTATTGAGAGGGGGTTTTGGTCAAATTTACATTGACACACAAAATTACATGACAACAAACAAGGGTTTTTATGAAAGTTTTAGAACAAATCTTTCCATAAAGAAAGAGCTCTCCGACGCAAAACAAAAAAATTTCCTTGAGTACGCTTTAATTTGTTTATTTCGTTTTATTGACGCGTCGATTTCGCATTTTGGATTTCACAGGTAGTAGGCCGGCCACCCTTTTGAATCGGAATGTTGCCCCTTTGCATATTGTTTGTTCAGTGTCAGTAATCGACCATGATTGATTGATTATTACATTAAATTGATAGAACCTTTTGCTTCTTTAAGTAACCCTTGGGGCGTTAAACTAACTAGGTAAATCTGGTGTGAGGAATTAAAAAAAACAATCAAAGCTAAGGGTGAAGTAAAGTTACAAAAATATGTTTAAAAAAAATCACCCTCCCCACCACTCCTCATAGTCGTGAGGCGCGGATTACCGCTTAAAAGTGCAATTTTTGAGTTTTTTTCCGATATTTGAAATTTTTTTGGAAAAGAAAAATTTTCCTGTTTTTTTTTTAATTTAAGAAAAAAAAGCTTGGAAATAAAAAAACTCACAAGAAAATCCCAAACAAACGCCCGGGCAAAAAAATCCGGAAAAATCCCTAAGAAACAATATTATAAGTAACCTAAATCCATGTGTTTCTCTTGCCGTCGGCTTTTTTTCAGAAAGATTTAAAATAAAAGTTGGTGTTCCATTTTTTTAAAGAATTGAGATCACTGATCACTGATGTGAAATTTTATTTATTCTTATCTTTAAAAATATGTTTCCAAAATAGATAGCAATAATTTGCTCAAAAATTTACCCGAACAAAATGTTCAAAGAAAAGCTCACAAAAATGTTCACGCAAAAAATTTTAGATCTTTTTCACGAGCTTTTGTTTGAGCATGTTCGTCTGTGTAATTGCGCCTTTAGCCTCGAACGTTTAATCCTCCTGCCTAATGTTGTTATGGATCTTGGAAAATTTGATTTAATTTTTTAGTTCTTTCGCTTTGGCAAACGAATGATTTTCCAAAAAATTGATTGCTTCTTGGTCTTCCTCTGGGCTAGTAACTTTCGTCAAACCGGTGCCTTCCTTTCGGTGGATAGTTCCCTCCTCTTGAAATCGGTTTTTTATGTTTACTATCGTAGACTTGCTTCTCCCATAATGAATTTAAATTTAAAATTTGGATGACATTTAAAACATGATGTTGTCAAGAGTCTGTGACATTGTCACTTATAGGAAGACAATGCAACACCTGCTTAACTAAAAAGCCAGTTAACTCTTTTTCGATTTAGTATCCTTTAGCCTACTACAGCGGTCATATTGACACCCAACTGACAGAAAATCCATGTTTTACCTGTCAATTTGGTTATAAAAATGGCGGCAATCTTTGGCTAAAGGGCACTGAAGAGATAAGAGTTAACTGGCTTTTTAGTTGAGACCGGTGTTGGACAATGCTGTACACTATCGGCATCATAAAAGTGGTACACAATACTTTTTGTTGTAATACCTTGGTCCATTTTTACAAACAAAGTCACCCATTATTGTATTTTTCTTAAACTGTCAAAGTATGTCATTCTGTATTTCAGTCTGACAAATAAATAAAAAATGCTTCCACAAATTTCTTTACTTGATAAAACCTAACTCCTGGCAAAACTACAACTAGGATGGTCAATTAGGGGCGTAGCTAGACATTATGGACGCAGTAAAATCACGATAATAAAAATTAAAAAACGATGGGAAGATCAGACAATAGAGAGAAAACAAGGGACTGGTTTATTAAAAGTTTCAACTGATGAACAAGATTATGACCTTATCGCTTTTATGGAAGAAAACCCTTTTGCATCTGTTGCCCAGGCAAAGAGATTAACCCAATTTCCAGGATGTGTAAGAGTGGCACGAAATCGCGTAAGGAAAGGCTCTAATTTAAGATGTCGTGTAGCTGCTAAAAAAATTAAACTTACGAATGAAAAAAAAAACAGGTCAGGTTACTTTTTGCCCTTAATTACTCTCTAAAGGAACCAGAGTTTTGGCGAAAGGTAATATTTTCCGATGAAAAAGTTTTCCAGTCCTGCAGTGATTTTCGGTAAATATGTGGGGTTGGATTTCTGCTAGAGGTCATGGTGCTCTATTTCGAATCAATGGCAGGCTCACAGCACAGCTTTACGTGGACATTTTAGAGAACACTATTCTTCCAGCAGAACTTTATCAAGAGCAGTTTATTTTTCAACAAGACAACTGCCCTGCTCATACGGCCAGAATTTGCCAAACTTGGTTTCGGGAGCAAAATATTGAAGTTCTTCCTTGACCTGCGAAAACCCCAGACGCCAATCCTATGGAAAATATTTGGGGTTTAATTTCAAAAAAGGTGGAAAGCTTTAATATTGTGCCGGGAAATCAACATCACTTGGTCCAGTTAATAGTCTATGCTTATGAAGAATTGATTGGTGAAAATGGAAACCTTTATGAAATTTTGGCTGATTCTCTACCAAGAAGGTTAAACGGTATACTTCAAGTGAATGGCGCAATGACTAGATATTAAAATTTATACATCTAATAATTTGTTTCTATTGTTTTATAATTTTCGTTACAGTTGTGTTTTTTAATTTTTGTTACAGTTGTTTTATATTCGTTAGCGTATTATTGTAATATAAAAATTATTTTTGAAAGCAATCTTTGATGTCAATATTTTCACATTTTAGTACTAGTCTGTCACCAAATATAATAGTAGTAGTTTAAAAAATACCTATGTTTATCACGTACCATTTTTATGATGCCGATAGTGTACTATAAAAATTTTAAAAATTAAACAAACTGCTAACTTCTGCTGTACCAGTTTTATGTAGAGAGAAGTGTAATTGTTTCCTACGTTTGTTTGAAAGTTTGAGACAATGATGTATTTGAAATTAACTCTGTGCTTCGGACTTCCATTGTCTATATTTTATTATACACGACGTTTCGATCAGTAGAATCTCTGATCGTCTTCAGGTGCAAACTACAATCTATTTCTAAGTTTAAGAAGTTGGCTCCGCCCAAGGAGGGGCTTCCAAATATTTGGAATTTCAACACTTGGTTTACTGAAAATACCCTGATTCTGCCCAAGCTTCAAGGAATTTTCGTTTCTTCCAGTGTGACTCCTTGTGCAAAACCTTTGCTTCTGTCCACCTCATTCGGTGTTGTTTCGACCATGCGTGTTCGGCGATTCCTGATTTCGTTGTTTCACCTCTTTGGGTATTCGTCTGATGTTCCTTAAGCCTAACAGATAGTGGTCTTTTTGTTTCACTTATGTATGATTCACCACACTCACAAGGACCTTGGTAAATGCATTCCTTATTCTTTTTGTTCTCCAGTTTTGTTTTACTAAGGATTCGAATTGTATTATTAGATTTAAAAGCCGTTTTTATATTAAAGTTGCTCGCTACTCTTCAAATTTTTTCTGATACTCCTTTAATGTATGAAATTGTAAGGAATTCATTTGCCTCTTCTAGGAACAGATTGTAATTTGCACCTGAAGACGATCAGAGATTGTACTGATCGAAACGTCGTGTATAAATAAATTATAGACAATGGAAGTCCGAAACACAGAGTTAATTTTTAATTGATTTCTGTTTCAAAAATTACATTTACGAGATAATGTTTTTCTAGGTGAAGAATTGCTTTCCTTGCTTCCATGGACCGCACGCCGCTGGTCAAGCCCTTTTTGTCCCCATAAACCTTTTGGTTGTAAGACGCTGGTGGATTTTTTGTTTTTTTAGGCTACAAGTTTGCAATACTTCAGATGAAAACCGTGCTGGCTTCAATCCTCAAAAACTACGAACTTTCCCTGCAACCGGGAAAAGAAGAGCTCAATATAGCATACAGGGTTACACTTAGGGTGAAGGGAGGTATTTGGCTCAAGGCTACCCCAAGAAATAAAAACTGTTGGCTTTGAATATATATTAACTTTTTTATAGTTCCTCATTTTTTGGATTAATTTTGTTTTGATTATGTTTTAATAATTATTGTATTGGAGTAAATAAATTTATTATTAATAATAATATGGTGATATCTATAAAGCCAAAATTGTTAAAAGTAGTAGTTAGTTCTACTTAAAAGTTAAAGTCGAACCAAAGCACGTGTAAACCCGGTAAAATTGACCTTCCGCCCCTGAAGTTTTCTTCCAAAGTTTTCAAAAAATCCAAACTTTTTCGGAAATCAAACAAAAAAAAATTATAATTTTCGTTTCGCCTATGCTTAATCTTAAAAACCACTCGATAAATAAAAACTGTGGCGCACCGAGAGGAGAGGGGGTTTGAGGTTAAACCTCCCCCTCCCCCTCCCCGAGAAGCCTGGTTATGATCACATTTTTACTTCAAATTAAGTTTTTTTATTATTTATCCTTAAAAACCTCCTCCGAAGTCAATTCCTGATGGGTGCGCCACTGATAAAAAAAATCATGTTATTTGAAGGTGGTAGATAATGTTGAACTTGAGAGTAAACTAGAGTTTTGAACTTCCATTGTCTTTATTTTTTACTTTATCGTCATACATAAGCATTCGCAACGTTGTGAAAAAGTCTCAAAAACAAACATCTCAAATTTTTTTAAATGGTAAAAAAAATTCCTAGAAAAAGCAGTGGCAAAAATCAAGAAAAAAATAGTTAGTTGAGAGCCCCCCTCCCTTCTTTTTCCATTAACCCTCCAAGCCTTTCCCTTCCCAGTAACCTCAACCCACAACTTCAAAAGGTATTTTTTATATTTTTAATATTAGCATATTTAGTTTAGCCAAAAAGTTTTTATAGTGACACTCCGTGTAAAACAAAGTTCATTTCTAGTATTGTAGAGATCATTATTTCAGTAATTGGTGAAAAACTGCGCATGAAAAATTAATAATAACATATGAATGATTAATTCATAACAAGTAGTATGTTTTCATATCGTACTCAATACCTATCGAAAATCAAGCATCTTGTTCTTTCATGTATCACGCTCTTTGTCAGAACATAGAACATGGTCTATGAAAGAAAAAGAAGAAAATCCTTTCAATACGTATTGAGTACGATTTGAAAACATACTAAAAGTATCACAAATCGATTGAATGCGAGACGAATTGGGCTTCCATCGAATTAATTTTTTTTTAAAACTTTAAAAGGTAGGTAACGTTTTTGAGGTAATTTTTGCATTTAAATTATACCGCTTGGCGATTCTAAAAAAAACTGCTTGTACACTGGACCAAAAATTAAAACAGGAGTGTATACCAGGTAATCATTTATAAACCTTCCCTGTTACTTTTTTTCGCACCTTCATCAAAAACGTGATTTTAGTAAGAGTCCGCAAATAAGCAAACCATGATTTTTTTTGTTTGTGTACCGGTTTTTACTTGCCCAAATTTGAAGAATAATAGCACAAAATCATGATTCAAAGAAAATCTAATTTTGTTTAAGAATTCACAAAAAAGTATTCATTAAAAATAACACACTGAAAAAAAAAACGCTATCATGCAAACCTTGATTTATAGTTCCTATAAAAAATACTCTTTTCGCTTTCTTGAGCGAGAAGTCTAGCTTGTAAATGATACGCTGTTGTATTTGTCACCCACAATTAAATAAAATATTCCCAAGTAAAATCCCGTCAAATTTAACGACAAATGTTGCCTTCAAAGGGCGTAAAACAGTGATTATCAGTATTTTCTTATTCTATCCTCTAAATTAATTCCAATTCCCATTTATTCACAAAATTTTACTATCGATTGACGTTGCTCTTTTAATAAAGCTTCGAAAAGTCTGAGCCTGACCTTTCATAACCAGTTAAGCTAAAGTCCCGACTTTACGAGACAATTTATCATAGTAATCTCGCATTCCACGAAATATCTTGTTGAAATAAATTTAAAACAAAATTATACTTTTTTAAAAGAATAAAAAAATTAAAACAATGTAGCGCAGTATTTCATGTGAAGCCCTCTACTCTTTCTATTTAGAACTTTCCCAGACAGCATTATTCGTACCAGGGACGTACATTTTACATCCATTTTTCGTCCCGGGACCTACTAGGTACGTACGATGTATGTGTATATTTAGGTCTTTTCTTGTACGTACTTACTACGTTATTAAGATGTCATAACTGTGACGTAGTTCATTTATGTAACATTTCTCTCACTAAAGCAAACTTTTGTATAAGTATGAATACTCATCCTCCGTCAGGAATTCTTTCCCGGAGGGTCAACCAGGAGAGAGGAGTACTGAGGAGTTTTTGGGCATAAAGAAATATTTGGAATTTTATTCATTTAAGTCCCTTTAGGTACGTACCAAAAACGTCTCCTGTACGTACCTCGTACGTACATCGTACATTTTACGTCCAATTCACGTCTTTTATTGGTCCACCGCAGGACCTACCAAGTACGTACTTGTTACGTACACAAATGTACGTACATGGTACGTATTTTCCACGTCCCAAGGACGTACCTAAGACGTACATAGCGTTGGAAGGTGCACGTATTAAGTACGTCCCTAGTACGTACAATGGAATTAGCGTACGTATTATGTACGTACTCTTCGTCCGAGCCCTAGGTACGAGGTACGTACCTGGTACGTAACTTTGCTGTTTGGATTAAAACGAATTTAATGCTGTTATTAAATTGAATAACAGAGGGGTGTTTTTTAAAAATTCTGATTCTTGTAGACTTTATATTTAAAAATTTGGCGAGGAAACGGGAATCCTCTCCTCTCCTCAGATGTAGAGTCGCGTTGCATCATTTCAGTATCAAATAAATAAATATTAAATACGATTGGATCTTGCCCTCTATTTAACGATATCTTTTTTTTTATATCTTTTTCAAACTCAGAATGGCAGGATTTTGGCCATTATAGGCAACTTACAACAACAACATCATATAATATCACAGATCCTTCCAACAGTATTTTCCATAAACTTGAAGGACTGTTTCTTATTTTAATTATTTTAAAATGGTTGGGTAACATTTTTTATCAATTTTTTCCCTTTTTTTTATTTTGTTATGAAAGTTATGTAAAAAAAGGGAAAAAATTGATAAAAAAAGTTGCCAAAGAATTTTAAAATATTTAAAATAAGAAACAGTCTTTCAAGTTTATGGAAAATAATGTTGGAAGGATCTGTGATGTCATATGTTTGTTTCCTTTTTTCCTATACCTAACCTTCTTTGTTGGAAAATTCAAAAATAACACTCACAACCTAACATTCACAGCTGATCGGCAAGTTGACAACATAAAAAATTGCGTAGTAAAAACAGGGCTTTATATTCGTATAGGTCCACTCAAAAATTAGACTAAAACAAATTGGCTTACATGTAAAAAACTACGCAACACCAACAAACTATTGTTGTTGGCAACCTATTTTTGATTCCTTGTTGTTAGCGTATTTTTGATGCGTTTGTGAAAGCGCTCTTAAAAAAAAAGTTAAAACAACGTACGACGTAACCAAACCAATTCTTGTTCAGTACTTCATGCACAGTTTTACTTCATGCCACTTCTATTTCCTTCCATGTCTAGAATGAGTGAAAACACTGGATCAGGCATTTATGAAAACCCACAGATAACAAAATGGTTAGGATACGCTCTAGCTGCGTACGAATACTGCAAAGGTGGTCGTAAAGATAAGTGAGACGTAGTCGCTGTTGTCCGTTCTGAGCATGCGCACTCTATTTGTGCAACTTTAAGTGTCTAATATTGAGCGACGGACGCAATGTTCGGAAGCAACACTAGAGCGCGAAGGAAGATGCAAAAACCCGGTTTTGGGATAGAGCAATAGAGAAAAAGTGAAGTTTGAGGAGACAGAGAAAGCAGTGGTGCAACTTTATTCTTTTATACTTTAAAAATAGTGTTCGGAAGAAGTGTTGGTGCTATACTACACATAATTTTGGTAAGTGACGTCACAGAACCCAAGGTGATAAATGATAAGCTGTCAGTGGATGTTTTTTTTTCGTGACTTTTTGATAAAGGTATAAAAAATTGTCCTGGGAATTATTCTTTTTATTATAGTCGGGGGTTTTTATATCTTTTTTCCAATGTATAGGAAGATTTTTGGTGATTTTGTTTTAACTCGATACACATTTAGGTAGGTATAACTTCGAGGTCCACCAAATGAATATTAGTTTTTTCGGCGACGGAGTACGTTAGGCCTCTACGCCCTAAACCTTTTTTAGGACTTTTGACAGCTATATCTCGGTCAAGTGACAACATTTTAAAATTTTTGTTAAAATTCATTTTGAAGTGACTGTAAGAAGGTCCTAGCTATTCGCCGATATCAAAAAAATGCAAATTCATGCCACGGAAAAATCACAAAAAAATCGGAAATTGAGGCATGTTCAGAAAATTTTGACCCCGGCTGCTTGACTTCAATTTTTTTAATTTACATTTCATTTACAGACCTGCCAATATATGTTTTTTAAAAGGCTATATAACACGCTAGAATACTAAATGTAACAAGTCACGACGTGCCCCCAAATTTTAATAAAATTAAACAACAAATATAAAAAAGATTTTTGCTAAAAACTTCAAAAATAACAAAAATCATGTCACGCTTTATATTCTGTCGTGTATTTAGAAATTTTTTCAGGGGATTTTAGAATCACCAAACGTGAATCCTGGACTCCTTCAGGATTTTTTTCTGTGAGTTATAAAATTATTTTATTCAGTTTTGAATAGGTAAGTATTTTTTATCAGTGTGGGTGCACTTAATAGGCAATACGTACATAAAAATAACATTTTTTACCGCCCCCTCTTCACTCATCTCTCCCATTTGATGGTTTAATCTATATTAATATATAGGAAGGGCCAGAAAATCTTGGACTGATTTAATTTCCTAATTACTTTTCTGTTCCTTAACCGAGTTTTATAAAGTTTGGCATATTAGAAAGTTATAAGAACAAAGTTTAATATTTTTGTACAAAAGATGTAAAGTGTCAAAAATTCAAAATGGCGAACGTAGTCAAAAATTTAGTCTGGCAAAAAAGATCTAAAAGTTTTTTTCGACCTCCCTGTAATTTTTTATTGCCAAAATAGGAAACCTTATACCTTTTCACGTCTAACGACACATAAAATTCGGTTAAGTAGTACAAAAGTTGCATTGGCTCAACAAATTATGTCTCTTTTTATTTACCAAGAACTTTCTTACTTCTCATCGGATTTTTACTGGTGTATCCTGTCTGAAAAACGACGATTCTTATACTTTTCTACTACTTAACCGAATTTTATGAGTGATATCTCGTTAAACGTGAAATGCTTTTTTAGATTTGCAATAAAAGATAACAGGAAGGTCAAAAAAGTAATTTTTTGCGATGACCGTTAGCTTGGGTTCTTGACATTTGACGTTTTGACGGAAGAGGGGGCGGTAAAAAATGTTATTTTTATGTACGTATTGCCGATTAGGTGCACCCACACCGATAAAAAATACTTACCTGCTCAAAACTGAATAAAATATCAAAAGAAGCAATGGTGCTTTAAGTAAAATTGGACGACTTGTAAAAATCTTCAGTTTGACAGCTCACAGACAAAAATCCTAAAGGCGTTCAAGATTCAAGTTTGATGTTTTAAAAGGATATTTCATTGTCTTCAAGCAGCTGTAAAAATTTCAGGAATCCCTTGAAAAAATTTCTAAATACACGACAGAATATAAAGCGTGACATAATTTTTGTTATTTTTGAAGTTTTTAGCAAAAAGCTTTTTTTATGTATATTGTTTAATTTTATTAAAACTTGGGGGCCCATCGTGCCTTGTTACATTTAATATTCTAGCGTGTTATATAGCCTTTTAAAAACATATTTGGCAGATCTGTAAAGCGAATGTGGATTAAAAAATTTGAAGTTAAGCAGCCGGGGTCAAAAAATTGAGATTTTGTAAATTTTCTGAACATGCGCGCCTAACGTACGCCGTCTATTTTTATATTGGTTTGGTGGTCCCCGGAGTCATGCCTAAGTGTGTGCCAAAGTAGAACAAAATCACCAAAAATCTCCCTATAGGTTTGAAAAAACCCCCGACTATTATAACATTTTTGATCCACCCCGAATTATTTTTACTTTTACTAATTTGAAATTATTAATTGTGTGCTATTAGTTGGTAATAATCTGCTAATTTGTGGGGGACTTTTTTATATAGCAAAAAAAATTCGACGTGTTAGGTTTATAAGTTACGATGTTTTAACTATTTTTACGGAGCGCCAATTTTTAAAAGTGTTTATATATTATATCAATGTCAATTCCTAATTTTCCAGTTTTTTTTTTAGTTGTTAATGAAAATTGTGAAAGGTAGTGGTTGTCAATTTTCTAAATAATTTTTTTGAAGAGGTGAGTATTAAGTGATTTCTTAAGAGTATATAGTACTTTTTGCAATTTTTGTCTAGTCTTGCAGACATGAGCAGGCTAAATGCGCCATTTTTGGATCCATATTTTACTAAAATGAAAGTGAAAACTCAAAAACTAGTACTAGAGAACAGCCATTTTGGACATTCATTGTACAAAAGTTTTTGCTGATACAGTGGATGACACAAAAACTCCGAAGGACTTCCAATTTTCATTCATAAAGAACTGCTTTTTTCATTTATTTTTTGGATATCCAATGGATATCGATTTTTCTTGGTCCATTGACCAAAGATATACTATATCCGGCGGACGTTCATTTTGTGTGCAGCAAAAGTGATGTACTTTATAGTTTTTTGACGGACATCCATTAGATATGTCATTTTCTTAGTCCATTGGAACTCAAATAACCATATTTGGCCCATTAATAAATGTTCTTTAGCAGACTTGTTTTGGAGGTCCACTGGACGTTCTTTTTTGTATCAGGGAAAACCTTTGTCTGATGGATGTATATATAAATGGTCCATGGACAACGGGCAAAAATGGCTGTCCGACGGAGAAAGTGTGGTCTTTGGGCATTACCTTTTTTAAGGGAATGTTCGAAATTATATATTGTTTTTGTTGTACTCATTCTATGTCCAAAATCGCTGAACCGAAATAAAATTTAACAAATTATGCTGACCAAGTGAAAAATGGTATGCTAATTAGGTGTTATAATTTATGGCAATAGGTAAGAAGTCGTAGCAAACAAAAAGATGTCTGATTTGGGTTTTAATGAAATTCAAGGTGTGTTTATCTGATTCTTTATATTTATTGTTTTGTTTAGAATCAAGATTTAGTGAAGATTGGAGCGTTTTATAAAAAGTTATATGTGTTATTAGTGTTCTCGAAGGTAATTCCTGTTTCAAGCTGTCGCGAATTTGAGGTGTCGCGCGTCAAAATAGGATAAGAAATAAAATAAAATTAGGTGTAATCTCCAGGTAAGATTCATTTTATATTTATCATTTATTGGGGTGTTTCAAGGTGGCGCGAATTTACCTTACATAAAGGATTCCTTTTTATACTTCTTCATGTTTTTATGCCCCTATATAATTTAGGCGTAGATTTCTGTATTCTATTTTGTATTCGTTTGATGTTCGTTTCTTTGCTATGTGATTTAGTTGAGTTAAATGAATAAATCAGTTATATACCGACACTCAAACGAGAACGTAATTATTGGTAATAAAAATTACCCTAGTATAATTAATTTGTGTTATTTATTATTGCCTATTGGACCGATGTGTTAAACCTGGTTTAAATACCAATTAAATTTAAACCAGGTTTAACATTGCCGTGAAATATCCAAATATATATCTAATCCACATGGCAGCTACGTGTATTAACTGTTTTTGAGTCACACGTCTTTTTTTGTAACAAACTGAGTTTGCGCCACGTAGATTTTATGAAAGTGTCACGTAACTACTACATTAAATCCACGTGTTTTCCTTGGACGTGATTCCCAGCCACGTGGAAAATTAGGAGTTATTGCCAACTTAAAAGCCACGTTGCTTAATACATATCTCAAAAACGAATCCATAGATTTTAAAAATTTTTACACGGTTGTAAAGACATTAAAAGATCTTCAAAACAAGATATCACTCGACCTACTTTCCCTATTCAAAATTTAGAGGTAATGTTTACCCCTTGAAGGAGGTGCGTGCTACAGACATTTCAAGATATGTCCCCCTCGAACAAAAAATCGACGTGTCCGCGGATTTCTTCAAAATCAAACTTTAAATAGGTAAATCTTGAGTGGGAAATATTCAAATGAACACTCTGTACATGTGCATGTTCTATTTTTTTGGCGACTATTAAATAAATTGAAGAGAAAATTTTAGCAAAGGGTGAGGGAATAAATCGGAAAAAGTTTTTCCTCGACCAGGATTTGAACCCGAGACTGGCTATTCGGAAATCCTTTCGTCCGATTCATTTGTTACTAGTGCGTGGTGCTTTAAAAACCTAGAGATGTTAGAAAGACAATTCACGATTATTAGTTGTACGAAATTTCTACTTATTCTATCAACCAACGAAACACGACATTAATAGCGTTTTACTGGAGGTGTCAGATGGCGAATTTTCCAACTAATAATTTCAGCCAAACACATTTATAAAATGAAAAGAAAATGAATCGGACGAAAGGATTTCCGGATAGCCAGTTAAAAGCTCATGTTCTCAATAGCTCAGTTGGTATTATAGAGGTCCCGGGTTCAAATCCTGGTCGAGAATTTTTTTTTCCGATTTATTTCCGCAACCTTTGCCCTCTACGCCATAAATCCTTTCACTAAATAAATTATTTGATTTTAGAAAAAAATGGGCAAAGTAGTTTCATGGTTCGAATATGGACTTCTTGGTGGGATTTTGCTCTTTTGGTTTTTCAAAACTTTCAAGAATTACATGCGATCGGCGTATTTGGCTTTCAACATGCCAGGACCACGGCCGTTGCCTGTTTTGGGGAATATTTTTTTGATCACTGACGACAAAAGTAAGTTTTTGAAAGCTTAAACGAAATATTTATTAAAACAAACTTTTAAAAGAAAAAACTTTTATTAAATGCACTCAAAAGTAGAAAATAATTTTTTGTCTCTCTTATACCATAATAAAAGCGATGGGCCCAAATTAAAAATTATTATTAAAAATAGTATAAGAGAGATAAAAAATTATTTTCTACTTTTGAGTGCATTTAATAAAAGCTTGTTCTTTAAACGATTTTTTTAATAAAAATTAATTTTTTAATTTTTAGATTTGTAATCGTCCATTTTAAGTCCGCCATATTGAAATTTTTAAATCTGATAAAAAATTCATAATCTCCCTCCTTAAAAACCCCTGTATACCAATTTTGATTGAAATCGAACAAACTAAATCTTTTTCCCCTTCAGTTCCCTCGTTAGAGGGAGGTGGGTACCTAAGAATACCATATTATTGTATTTTCACCGGAACTATAAACGCATACCAAATGTGAACACACACCCTTAGTTTTTAGATTTGTAACCTTAATCGTCCATTTTGAGTCCGCCATATTGAAATTTTCAAATCTGATAAAAAATTCATAATCCCCCTCCTTAAAAACCCCTGTATACCAATTTTGAATGAAATCGAACAAACTAAATCTTTTTCCCCTTCAGTTCCCTCGTTAGAGGGAGGTGGGTACCTAAGAATACCATATTATTGTATTTTCACCGGAACTATAAACGCATACCAAATGTGAACACACACCCTTAGTTTTTAGATTTGTAACCTTAATCGTCCATTTTGAGTCCGCCATATTGAAATTTTCAAATCTGATAAAAAATTCATAATCCCCCTCCTTAAAAACCCCTGTATACCAATTTTGATTGAAATCGAACAAACTAAATCTTTTTCCCCTTCGGTTCCCTCGTTAGAGGGAGGTGGGTACCTAAGAATACCATATTATTGTATTTTCACCGGAACTATAAACGCATACCAAATTTGAACACAATCGGATGTGGATAAGTCAGTTAAAATTGGTTAGCAAAACATGACAGAAAATCGTTCATCTTAAATCCGCCATATTGAATTTTCAAAATCTGATCAAAAATTCGTATTCCTTGTCCCCAAAAGCCCCCGTATATCAATTTTGGTTAAAATCGGGCAAACTTAGGTGTTTTCCCCCTCCACTCCCCTCGTATGGGGGAGGGGTGCCTAATAATGACATATTATTGTCACTGAAACTATAAATGCATGCCATATTTAAAGCCAAGTTAGTTAAAATTTGTTAGCAAAAGATGACCAAATATCTTGAACCGCCATATTGAATTTTCAAAATCTGATTAGAAATTCGTTATCTTCATCCCCAAGTGCCCCAATGCACCAAATTTCAACGAAATCGGGCGTACTTCAATTGTACCCCCTCCACCCCCTTCGGGTAGGGGGCAGCTGTCAATTTCGTCAGACTATATTCTTGTATTATCACCGCAACTACATAAGCATGCCAAATTTGAAGCCGATTGGATGTCGGGAACCGAGAAATATAGAAGGCAAGCGATAAACTATTCTCGTAGGCGCGTGAGGGAAACTTACATTTTAAGTACCGTGGTTAGTGAAGAAAAATAAAAAAGTAAATGTGTGAAAAGTTCTATTTACCAACTTATCCACTGTCAATGTTTTATAGTCATTTTGCAGATTATCGAATGCGCACGACTTTTATTTGTACTCGCAGTAGAAGCTATATTTTTTTACTTTCTAGATACACAAACTGCACACACTTTAAAAGTTAAAACTATATTAAAAAGCAAAGATTTGTAGTCAACTTTAATATTTCAGAGAGAATTACTCTTAATTACCTAATAAAAATAATATTTAGAACCAACCCATAAGTATAATACCAGGAAGAAACAAAAATTGCTAATAATCTAAAATTCTTAAAATCATAAAATTATATTTTTACTTAAACTTAATCCTCTAATTATGCACCTGAAACAATTATGGCATTATCTGCATATCTACGTATTATAGTGCAAAAAACAGAACACGCATAATAAACAATTTCTCTATCAGGTTAAAATATAATATATATTTTTAACTGCTTAACACCTACGCCAATAGTACACTCGAGAAAATGGGTTTTAAATCGTTTTATTACTCTCTCTTCTTTATGAATGGACTATAGTATTACTATTCACTAGTATGTTTTATATAATAAAAAGCAAGAAGTAGATTTTGCAGCAGTTTTTAGATAAAAATGAAATTGTAGCGCAGTGCGCAAACCAACTCGTAAAAATTGCGCGGTAAAAGTAAGACAAAAAATCTTTCTACGCAAAAATTGTGCTAAACACCAAATAGAGAATAAATTGCTCCTCTTTATTAAAAATGAAAATAAATAAAATAATAAATTATTGTAATGTAAAACTACACTTGAAAAATACATTTTTAAGAAAGAACAGAACAGTGTAAGGGCTGGCGCGCCTCCAAGCGATTGTATTACAAAATAGGGAAAAATATTAAGGAAAAACAGCGAATGTGCAGAAAATGTGTGTCATTCGCTCTTCCTACTTAATATTTTAACCGAAAACAGTACCAATTCGCTGAATTTCATGATTTTTTTTTAATACTTAAGATTTAAAAAAAAAATAATAAAAAATTTGTAACATTCGCTCTTCTTTATCAACACGGCAAAAAATCCATTATTTCAGAGTTTTGGGATACACTGTGTACAAATAAAATAGGTAGGTAACAAATTATAATATAATCACCAATGGAAAAGTTGGAAATTGCTTTTTACTTTTTATTATTTAGTATTATGACGTTTTCGCCTATTTAAACAGGCTCCAAATCAATCTATTTCGTTGATGGAAAATTTGGACAATTCATTAAAAAATAGCAAAAAGCCACAACAAATTCCGCCAATAAAAATAAAATTTTATTAAATTAAAACAAATCTACGTGTGCAATCTTTCAGAATTCTGAGAAAATATCGTAGAAAGTAACATTATTTATTACCTCCTCATAAAATTATAGTACTACCACAGTGTAATATAATATCATTAGTAGACTGTGGTACTACCTTAACTTTTAAAATTTTCCTCGACAATTATAATATGAGTTTGGTTTGAAATCTAATAGGTTGAAAAATTCAGACATATACAGTGTGTCCCAAATGTCTGGAATAATGGATTTTTTGGGAGAACCATGGATTTGTTCAAAAAAAACTTATATAGGATCGTTGTAGGTAAAAAAGCAGTTAAAAAAATGTATACCCTTTTATAGAGGGTGTCCCAAAAATAAAATATAGCACAAACTTATCTTTTTGTTTAATTGTACACATTTTCTCATTTTCTGAATCCTTAAAAAAAAGCTTTTCAGAAATACCAAACTCTTTGTGTCTATCTTTTATCTTCTTCAAGATATTCAAGTTTAAACTCGTATTCTAAATATAACTGCCAATAACCACCGCAAAACATCAGAAAGATCCTTATTTGCTCGGCTCTCGCTTCGTTATAATAATTTGAAAAAATGCACACCCTATATAATGTACTAATGTAGTAGTACTCACTGATTCCTGACCTCATTCTCGCTCATATAACTATGAGATACTATAAAGGCCCTGCCCTATGATAACAAGCGTAGCGGAAACCCCTGCGGAAAATGAGGTGATTCAACGCAGCCTCAGATTGCCGCTACGATTTTCTCGCATCCTGGGCCTTTATATACCTAATAGTTGTATGTGTTTACCTATCCATTATAATTTATACCATTTTGGCCGTTTTTTAGAAATACAATACATAGCCAACCATGTTAAAGACTTATATGGGCCGATGTTTCGCACGTGGATGTTGCACATGCCCCTATTTTGCGTCTACGAACCCGATCACCTAAAAGTCATTCTGAGCGGCTCCAAAGTTCAGTCTGACAAGAACTTTTTCTACTCTTTGGCGGAGACATTTATTGGCAAGGGTCTTATTACAAACAATGGTAAGAACGTTTACATTGTACATGTCACTTAATCTAATATGGTCATAATACCTACGAGGAGTACGAGGTGCCTAGGCGTAGACGTGAAATTTGTCGGAACCGGACTTTTCTGTCTTTTATATAAATTCTAGTACCAGTATTTCTATCTTGCTCTCTTTGGTTTGGCCGTTCATATACCAATCTATTAATTGTTTGGAATCTCTTCGGCAAAGCTCATTGCCTTGAGCAAACGTTAAGAAGCGTTAGTTAACGTCTATTCTGAAAGTTATACACGCCATGAACGTGACCTTGACGCAAAACCTGAACGCTAGACGGCAGAGATGGGATTCTGATATCTATATTCAAGCGGAAGTCTTTACAGATAAAAAAAGACAGACTATAGTGCCCTAAATTCTACTAAATATACAATGCCCTTAACTAGGGTTAGCGCTTGCCCAGCATACAGAATTAGCATTCCCGAAAATTTTAAGTATATTTCTAAAGAAATTATCTTTTTGCAAATGTTCTAATATCATTCCAAGTATATTTGGGTAATAAGTAATTAAATCCAGTGCTCGAGAATTGTCTTCACAATCTTTTGAGGATATGTAAAAATAAAATCTTCTTACAAAGCATAAGTATAAATAACATATTCATGGAAGGTCGACCTTATGGAACATTATTAGAATGTGTTCTTGGTATAATTCTAGATTTTTTTGAAGTTATTAATTATTATTAAATTATAATAATAATAATAATAAATACATGAAATATGGATGTTTTTTTTTTAAATATTCTGGGAGTAGAAAAAATAAAATATCCTTTTGTAGTATAAGATTCTTGGGAATATTCTATGAATGCACTGTGAAAGTCGTTGAAGTGTTGAGTGGTTTGTGTTAGTTGCATTATTAGAGTCGAGATGGCGCCTCACTTGGAATTTTAACACATTACGTAATGTTTTATTTATAGCATAAAAAGCATAACCATTTTTAGCGGTTTTCATTCTTTGTGTAAACCTTTCTCTCCTAAGGAGTTCCTTTAGAATAGGAAAGAAGAAGACGTTGTTAATAAAACGTAGGTTAAAACGAAATGTAACAAGAATATTTAGAAAAGATTCTCTGGTGACTCGAAAAATGTTCACGAAATGTTCCTAAGAAATTGACTGTGTGCTATGATTGTTCGCACATTCTCTAATAGAACAGTCTAGTCGTTTTTCTAAAAATTATTATTTTCATGTTTGAAGAATATTTATGTCCCATTTTAAGAACGTTCTAATCACGTGAAAACATCTTGCTGTAAGCTATATCTTTTACATTTTATGAATGTTCGAAAAACCTTTAAAGAATATTATAAGAATGTTTCAATTTACCCGAGAAATATTCTTAAGATGTCCTATGAATATATTTGTGTTTAGTGGATATTTTTAACGTGATTTTGTTTTGTAGGGTACGCCTGGAAGAAAAACAGAAAAGCCATTCAACCATACTTTAACATAAACATACTCGAAAACTATCTGAGTATCTTCTCTGAATGTGCCCAGTATGTGGTAAAAAATCTACCTCAAGATAAGTACACGAATATTGTGGAACTTGTTAATGTGACAGTGCTAAAGTCACTACATAGTGAGTATGCAAAAGCGTTCTGAAATAGCAAATTTAGGGAAAATTTTCTCGAATGAAGCTGGATTTCCGATAGTTGTAGGTTTACCCCAGTTTGTAAAAAAAAATTTCCCTCTAGGATTAAAAATGGCCGAAAGGGGTATTATTCAAAAAATTGTAACTTTCTTATTTAGTAACCGATTTTTCTTAAACAAATTTTGATATATTTATGATGATTCATTATTAATAGTTTATATTTTTGGTATCGAAAAAAAATTTTTGAAATCGTTACTTTTTTTACGTATTTTTTGACGTTCCCTTCGAAAGAGAGTACTTAAAAAAAAAATTTAATACAAAAAAAATGTACACATAATATATACTTTGAAAAAATGCACTAATTGGCCTATGTGTAACCGGGGTACCCCTCTAGACACAAAAAGTTAACTTTTTCACGAAAGTCATTAAGGTTCTTAAAAAAGTATGAAAATCGAAAGGTGCTGTCATCCTTTTGGACTAAAAGTCCAGTTCTGTAAGCTAAATATAACAGTTTAAAAATGGGGGGACATCTACCAAAAATCCAAAATTGGATGAGATACCCACCCAATTTTGAATTTTCGTTTTTCTACCCAATATTATATGTTTATTTAAAGGAGTTTTCACAGAACCTCCATTTTAGATAGTCTTTCCTGCCAAATCACGTTACGCTCTCCAGAAGGTACTTTGGTGCGCTTAGAGTA
Organism: Oxystoma pomonae; assembly: GCA_963921995.1. NCBI lineage: Eukaryota > Metazoa > Arthropoda > Insecta > Coleoptera > Brentidae > Oxystoma > Oxystoma pomonae. The sequence goes on along the minus strand of OY998170.1, from coordinate 3,986,800 downwards.
TCTATGCAATTTGACAGATTTGATATAAATATGCCAAATTGCATACTTACGTGACACTGGGCGGGCGAAGGGGAGGAAAGTATTGCAGGCAACACTACACTAATGTTGAGTTTATTTGTTTTGACATGTCATTTTTCACTTTTATGTTATACTGGGTGTTTAAAGTAAATTATTGTTTTAAGTATTTTTTAGAGGCAGTGCTGGGTATAAATTTGGAGGACCCAATGTCTACGCCATTTAGAAGGTAAATAAATGAAACAAAAAGATGCATTTACAAAAAGCAAATTCATCCAATTTTTAATGCACCTTGCTTACATTTTTTATAAAACAAAGGTTTGTATTTTTTTAGTGGGGAGCTCCTAGCAATCAAAAGGTTGGTCAAACCTTGGTTGATGGCTGATTTTATGTTCAAACATTCAAAAATGTCAAAAAGTGAGAGTCAACAGAGACATTCTCTAAGGGAATACGTAATAAAGGTAAAAACCTAGGTGAATGTAAAGTTTTATATATTTGCTTTAATTTTTTTTGGTTTGTACGAAAAGTTTTAGAATACAAAGTCATTTATCTTCAGGTTTTAATATGAATAACTTATGAATGCTCAAAAAATAACCCTTAAAAATTTGTTTTATTTTTTTTCATATTCAAGTACGGTCCTGTTTATTTCTAATTAGGCATCGCCATATAAGTTATATGGCCATTACATTGGCTCAACACCGTCTCAACAAAAAAGAAATTTAACTCTTACTGCTTAAGTATTTTTTAGCATACTGTTGTCGCCATTTTTATAACCAAATTGACAGGTAAAACATAGATTTTCTGTCAGTTTAGTGTCATTATGGCCGCAATACTTGGCCAAAGGATACTAAAACGTGTGACACGGCCATACCAAAATACTTTTATGGGTAAGAAAAACGCGAAATATTTAGTAAAAAAGTATTTTTATTTTAAACCACAATAGCTGTTTTATCTCAACACAGAAAGCCATAGCAGTACTTTTTTAACGTTTTTGTTTATAGATTCCCGAACTAAAATATTTTAACCATTTTTTAAGGCCATCAAGGACAGAAGGGAAGGAAAAACCAACAGAAAAACAAAATTTGAAAACGCTTGCCTCTTGGATTTGATGTTGGAAATTTCCGAAAATCAGATGGATTTCACAGAAGAAGATATCATTAACGAGGCTATCACGTTTGTCCTAGCAGTAGGTATTGATTGAAATTGCTCAACTAGTCAAAATTCATTAGATTAGATTTGTAGACAGTATAGTAGAACTCTTCTTCAAGTTCTTACAGGGATACGTACAAACTTGCACCACATCTCCCTTTTTTTACAACTTCTGTTTCACCTTCCTTTTTGCTTCGATTTTTGGAGAAAAGGTTGAACTTCTTGTAAGTTGTGGTAGGAAGGTGACATAGAAGTTGAGCTTTCTCTTAATCTTAAACGCGACTAATGTTACTAAACCTTTGCATGTTCCCGTTTTCCCTATTCAAATTAAAATCTTTCATTATTTCACCACTAACCACATTTTTCCTGTTCTCAGCTCTGCTGATCATCACGGACTGATATCGAAAGCAGCGTTGAGTGCCGGAAACGATGGTGTAATTGATCAGCACCAATCAAAAGAAAAACTTTTCCTATACAGTATAATATTTTTAAGGGTCAAGACTCTGTGGGAGCTGCTCTGGCGCTCAGTCTTTTTTACCTAGCCAGAAGCCCATCGGAAATTCAGGAAAAAGCCTATCAGGAAATAAACGAAATAATCGCCGAAAAAAGCGATATGCAGTGTATAAAGCTGGAGCAGTTGAATCAGATGCAGTATTTAAAACTGTGCGTAAAGGAGTCTCTAAGGTTGGCACCAAGCGTACCTGTGATATTTAGGATATTGAAGGAGGAGACACAACTAGGTGAGCAGCTTAAGATCGCAAAATAGTTGTCTTTTACACAAAAAATCGGAATCAGAAAATATAAAAAATTGTTATTGCATTTAGTTTCCCATAGTCTAGACACAGCTTTTGAAAAACTGTTTTGATTTGTTGGTGAGGTTTTATAATGTTTGTTTTTATTGAGCTCTCTGATTGGCTGTCAGATAACCGTACAATGACACGTTTAGCGAGAGCCAATCACAGAGCTCAAATTAAAAAAAAAGGTACAATAATCGCTCTGTTCAGTTGCAGTCATATGAGGTTCTAACTCTGGTTTGGCAAATAATTATTTTGTGTATCATATGCTCCTCTGTTATTTATAATGTTGCTTGATTTTGCTTCACAAACTAGAATGATCAGGCTCGCCACAACTTAAAAAACTTCCCGAAGGCTGGTTTTTATTATCCAAAAGTGCTATCTTGTTTTATCCAACAATAGCAAATTTTATTAATTTGTGGCCTGTTTTTTATTAATCAAAAGTTCTAAGGCATTCTGTGGAGTTTCACCTTGTGTAAAATATAACCTAATTGATAATTTTTCTATTTTCTAGGAAAATACACCATGCCAGCCGGCACCAACATCTGCATATCACCCTTTATCACTCATAGATTACCTCACATTTTCCCCGATCCTTTAAAATTCGACCCGGATAGGTTTTCTCCAGAAAACGTCAAGAAAATTCATCCATATGGCTATATTCCTTTTAGTTCTGGCCCCAGAAACTGCATAGGTAAAAATTTTATTGAATTATTTTTTAATTTTCATACATTTTGTCATTGGTTGCATTTGGTATTTACGTCAGATCGATCTTTCTAATCTGAATCGTTTGTTTATTACGTCTAGATGTAGGGGAGGTGTAATTTTTTTAACAAGGGTCAAAATTTAAGTTAAATGTAAAAAAATGCCCTGCTATTCAGTTAGATAAAGAAATACAGCGAAATTATATTCTCTTTTATTCTCAGTATATGCCTCAACGCGCGTCCTTAAGACAAAATTATGTTTTAAACAATAAACTTGAAGTAGGCAATGGATCCAGAGCGTTTATTAATTGCAATAAATCACTTGATTAAAAATCCGCCGCGTTCATGAGGTAAATACCAAATGGAGCTATAGTTTAAAAACTCTTAATAGGAAATTTATATAAACTAACTGTAAGTGTAGAGCAGGCAGTAAAGTTTCGTCTGTGATAAATTTTAGGTTCGAAATTCGCGACACTGGAAATGAAAACGATTATCGCAACAATTCTAAAACATTATAAACTATCTTTAAAACCCGGCACCGAAGAACTAAACGTGTCGTACAGGATAGCTCTGAGGGCGAAGGGAGGCATCTGGATTAAGGCAACGTCGAGAAGTTAGTCTATCTACCTATTTATTTTTTTGTATGTTTTATAAAATAAAATACTCTGTTTTTTAAGGTTCCAAAAATAAACCGAATTTAAAATAGCTTTTCGATATTTTTCATTTATATTGACCTCAAAGAAAATTTAAATAAGATAATCAGGAGGGTACATATTTTTATTTTCTTAAACTAAACTCATAATTATTTTTTTTACATAATTTAGCGTTTTTAAGGCATATTATGCAACAGTAAAAATCTAAGGACATTTGTTTACTTAACTACTTTGCATACAAATTAAAATTTTTGATTTTTTTACGATTAGGTTTTTGAAAAATTCCTAAACTTTTGCTTTATGATTTTTTAGAGATTTCCTTATCGAATTTTGTTTGAAATTATTTTTAGATTCCATCTCAGCTCTTTCTACAGGGTGTTTACTTTTGTTATAGGCGTTTGAAACCTTTTTCGCAATACAAGCTGGTGTTTTTTGTAACAAACTTGGAGAAGGACTTCTGTGTGCTAGCAGTGTTAAAAACTGCTTCTTTATTGTCAGATCTTCTAACGTCAATTTAGAGTTGGTTTTAATTTTGAAAAGTTCATTATGTTTTGTAGGGGATTGAGACCTATCAGAATTAGCAAATATTGAGTCAGCTATTAATAAAGAAATTTCCAGCCTTTTCAAAATATATTGAGGCATCAATTTTTTTTTTGATGTCACCAATTAATTTTAGAACTTCACTATCAGCTTGATGACAATACAGTCCTTTTATGTAATCGAAGACTCTCCCAAAATAATCAGGCTTTCCGAAACCCTTGCAGTTCTTTTACGAGCTCTTGGAATAGCTATTTATGCAAGTATGGTAAAATAAAATTCACTGTTTTGTAAGGTTCTAAAAATAAAACGAACTTAAAATAATTTCTTAATATTTTTTTATTTATATAGATCACAAGAAAAATTTCCATAAAATAATCAGGAGGGTACATATTTTTATCTTCTTAAACTAAAAGGATAGGTAACACAAAAATATAACAATCTTCTTTCTACACTTAATTTTTTTTTACATAATTTCGGTTCTTTAAGGCGTATTATGCAACAGTAAAAACATAAGGGCACTTGTTTACTTAATTATTTGGCATACGAATTAAAAATTTTTTTTTTTCAGTTAGGTTTTCGGAGAATTCCAAAACGCCGCAGCTTTTTGAAAAGCTTCGCTTTTTGGCTTTCTACTCAAACTAGGAGATTTCGTTATGGAGTTTTGCTTGAAATTATTTTTAGCCTCCAACTCAGCTGTTTCTACAGGGTGTTTACTTCTGTAATAGTCGTTCGACAGCTCTTTTGCAATACAAGCTTGAGTTTTTCTCAACAAACTAGGAGAAGGACTTCTTAATCTAATAGTTGGAGTAGCAGTTTTAAAAACTGCTTCTTCGTTGTCAGACCTTTCAACGTTTTTATTTTTTGACGCGGCTTTATCGTTGGTTTCAATTTTTGTACATTTATTATATTTTGTAGGAGATCGAGACCTATCAGAATTTACATTTTTTCGTAAAACATTTGGTGATAAGGGCGGTTTTGCACAGTTATTAATATTTGGAGATAATATATGGTGATGGTTTGTTTTTAGTGCGTCTTCTAATTTTATGATGGGTTTGTTTTCGGTGATGGCGGACGCTTGGTGGTCGAATTTTTTTATGGTTCCCGCGACCGTGCGTGACGTGTAGATGGGTAGTCTTTTTACGCTCTCGGTCGGCTGTTTAGCGGGCTTGCCTGTAGAATTAAAAACATTAATTAATTTAATTATATTTTTTTTTAACTTTTTAAGTTTCACAAAAAATTACCTTAATTACAAATTAATAATTAAAATTCAAAGTTGGCCTTGGATTTCTTAAATTCTATAGGATCAATGATAGATCATTGATCCTAGAATTTAAGAATTCCAGTGCTAATTTTGAATTTTTTGTATTAGCTTCTAAAATTCTTAAAGTGCAAATATCTCAAAAACTATCAACGGCATATCCAAAATCTGTGGTATTTTTATAGAAGTATTATTCTGTAAAACTTAAAAATGAAAAAAATATAAGGTGTTCTATTTAAAAAATCATAGTGGCTGCTTAAAGGAAAAAATGAGCAGTGATCCAACAATTAACCTCAGTTTTTGTTGTTCTTTCCTCAAAGAAGCATTACAGAAATTACGGCGAGGTGCGTTTATAAACATCACCCTGTACAAAGCTTTTTAATAGATTTTATTGTAAAAAACTTTCGAATAAAATGATCCATATTTTTTCCCTTATTTTAATTAAAAATTGTGGTAATTTTGTGTTTTTGCCCCGTAAAGAAATTTTTGTCAGCATTTTAATTAACTGTCAAGTTATAATAATCAAAATCAATCATTTACAGGAGTAACTTGCACCCTTAAGAACCAATAACACAACAACAACAAAAAAAACAACTTACTTTTTCCTACGACGCCATTATTGTAGCATTCAATTTTGCTGCTCAAATTCCACGACCTTCCGTTCTCTTCCCGGCCGCTACTCGACGTTTCGGATTGATCATCAGACTCACTTATCGTACTCGAAGTTATAGTCCGCGCGCTGACCACTCTTGGCTTAAAGTTCAGAGTCGTTGAAGTAATAAATGAGAGATCGTTTTGCTCTTCTGCTGTGGGACTTTCATTTTCTTCATTTATTGGGAATTTTTTACCCAGTAAAGGGGTCGAGGAGCAACTGTTGGAGGTGAATTGCGTTGAGCAATCACTGATACCACTGTCGCTACGTTCGCTGCAAGCTCGAGCTCTGAAGGTTTTGCTGGTTTTTACCTCATCTCGGGAATTTTTGCGGGTTTTTGTATAAATTTTTGTAAAGTCTTCCAGATCTTCAGTGTTGGTTATTGAGTATTGGTGTTTTGTTTGAGATTCAGTGTCTGTGTCGACTGTTTCTATTGTTTTGTTTTCTTTCAAAGTATTGTTTATTTTATTTCGACTATCAATATCTTCATCTAAATTAATTTCTCCTTTAAGTTCACACGTTAGAGATTCAGATGTGTCTTTATTGAATTGGGATTCAGTATCCAACTTGCTTTTAACACCTCTATATTCAGAACTTTTTTCTCTTATTTTGTAGTCTATTTTTTCAATAACATTATGTTCAGGTAATATCTTAGTGAGTTCATCTTCACTTTCTAGATGTATTTTGTGGTCAGCGGTACATTTAGCTGCTGTTAAACTATCTATTTCTTCGAGTTTAGTTATTTCCTCTTCTTCCTCTTCAAACGAAGTGGAAATAACCCTCATATTATCAACTTCATATCTAATTTTTGAATTTCTCCGATCCGTGTCGAAACTCGACATGCGAGGTACGGAACTTCCGCTAATAGATTGCCTTGGAGTGTTCGGATTCGAGTTTGCGCTGTTGCGTCGACTGGCCGACAGTGTTGCCATCCGTCCTAAAGCTCGGATAGCGTTCCCAGTTTTCTGCGTGGCGAGAGCAAACAAAAAAAAACAAATCGTGCAAAAATTCAAGCGGCAAAATAAAATGGGGTTAGCGGTTGTTGGTTAGAGCTTTGGGAAAGCGAAATTTTCGAATAATTTTAGACATAAGATATTTAAGAAATAATGAAAAACACGGGAGACCTTTCTTTCCCTAGTGACGTTAGATAGCGTTGTGGCCATGTACCTATTAGCTTAAATATACAGTCCCACTGAACAAAACCAGGTTTGAAAGTTGTCAGAAATCTAAACGCCTTAGATTGTTGTTGTTGTCACATTTAAAGTTTTTAGGTTAGATTTTTTCTGACAGAAATTTTGGCGGTAAAAGTAAAATTATTTAAAAATACATTACAATTGTTCCACCAGTAAACCTAGTTTGACACCAGCGGCGTATTCTGACCAGTCGTCTGAGGGGGGAGTATTTTATTGTCCGGGGTATAAGTTCCCATTTTGTTGGTCGGTCCAACTAAAAAGCAGCAAACACTTTTGCTGCGCTTTTCGTAAAAGTCAAAGTGAAACTGGAATGCAATCGTCGTATAAAGAATGTAAACTACTTGTACTAAAATCAGTGGCGTAGGCAGAAATTGTTTCTGCAGGGGGCTTGAGCTTGGGCCAAGGTAGGGGGGCATAAAGAAGGAGAGAAAATAAAATGTAAAATTATGATTAAAAAATGACACCGCAAATGAAAAAATTTTTTAAGTTTTTTTTTAAACCAATGGACAGTTGTTTTCAACAAAAATATTGAGCTTTTAGAAGCTGATATCTAAAAGTTGTACCTGGGATCTTGGGGGGGGGAGGTGATTACCCCCCATTACCCCCCCTTGTATACGCCGGTGTTTGACACGCATTCGTTTTATTTTTCATTGTTTGCCCTTTTCGACACTGACATTTTATAACAAAATGTATCGTTATTTTTGGTTAGACAAGGTTGCAAATGTGTCTAAACTTTTGTCACTAAAATTATGGATAAAAAACTGCAAAAAAAGGTTTTATGAAATTTAAATAACGATATTATCAGCACACATGATAAAATTGAAATTAAAGCAAACCATGTGGCACTGACCCAATTTTAACCGAGTTATTTTAACAAAATTCTTGTATTTTTTCATTTACATTTGCAACAAGCGGCTCTTTTTTTAAAAGTGGTTTCGACTCTTCCAAAAATCAGCGAACAAACTGCTTTTATCCACTTTCCAAAAACAAACTATTTACAAGGAAAAAGCATTTTCACCAATAGAAAAATTACGACAATCGCGAAAAATCCGTTTTTTACATTTTCAGAAGAAACCCAAATCCACCCAACACAACATAACCCCAGTAATTCCTACACAACACAGAAAAAGCAACCCAACCCCAAAAACGACTGTCGTAACTCGTTAAGTTAGTCATTAAGGTACGACACACTGTTGTTGTTTTATTTTTACTTTTTCCTTATTTTTTTTTTGTTTGGTTTAATCTTAGGTAGACTAGCACAATCATTTGTTTTTTTTCCTTTTTGCTACAAAAATTCTTGTTTTGGAATGTATTTCTAGAGAACAATAAAGAACTGTAACTGTAACTGACTGTCGTGACTCTCAAATTAACGTTGCGTCTTTTGGAAAACCCTTTGTTTGCCTTCCACCAACGCACTCAAGAAAGCTGAAAACAAAATAACAGCTCAACTGTTGAATTTGACATTTTCCGTCAAAAATCTGACCAATAGGAAACAAGTTTTATGCTAAATCTGGATTTAAGAATTTTTAAGCTTGCCGAATGAGGTGTTAACCAAACCGGGTTTAACGACCCTTAAATCCGGTTTTAAAATACGGTGGAAATGAAAATTGGCATCTTAAATTTAAATCTGGCTTTAACTCTGCGGTGCAAATGGACATTATAATCTAGCCAGCCATGGAAATAACAAAACAAAAAACATTGGCTGAGCTCCATCGATCCGAGGGGGCTTCGGTCAGTTTCGGCCGGCTTCGCGACTCACGTTGTACGTCTTCAATGAAGGCGATGTCATTTTTGTTGTTTATTTGTTTTGATTCCGTGTTTTCATTTGTGGTGCGCATATTTTTTTACGGTTGAAAATTATAAAAAAGTAAGCTGAGGAAAAAAGACATGCTGAGTTTATGGAGAACATCAGACAACAAAAGAAGAGCTATATCATCGGAGGTATCGAGTGGAGAAGGTACAGGTTGGTTTCTTTATTTTTTTTGGAAAGGTGCAGTTAAAAATCAATGAGATTATGTTTTTCCTCAGCGACACATCTTTATACATTTTTTTTCGAAAAAAATTACAAAAATCCTGGATTTTGAAGAAAACTAATACATTACAAATACTGAATTATTTCTGTCAAACAACAACGATCGGCTACCTTCGTGGCTTCGGGTCGTAGCCGAACGAGATAATAGAGGGAAAAAGGGAGATAAATAAGAGAGAAAGTAGAGGGACATCTTGCTTAGAACTTCGAGCATGCTAAAAGCATTGGAAGGGCGTATATTTAAGCTAATTGGTATATGGTTGTCGCAATGTTGTGCAACGTTATAATAAGTTTTGTAACGTTATATTAACGTTATTTAAGGTCACTTTGCTACTAGGGTTCACTTAATAAATCATCAAAATTTAGCTTTCCAACACTGCAATCCACAAAAACTAATAAATGGTATTTTAGTGCTATTACTAAAATAATTTAAAAATTAAAAAAAAAAACGAACAAAGTAGTAACATTTATTTTACATACCTGCCATTTTCTGCGAATAATAAACTTCTTGAGCTTGTCGGTGGACAGCACCACTGTCTCTTGATGGTTCTCCGGGTCCAGCCAGATGTGTTTCAGACATTGTTCAGCTGAAAGTCTTTCCCTGAAAATAAAAACAAGGTGTCGGATCAGTCCAACACGAAATTATAGCGAAAAAAAAATTATTACTACAGGAAATGAAGCTATTTATTTTGAGAGAAAAGGAATTAAGCTATTTTTTTGGGCCAATATATTTAGAAGACTTTTTGTTTTAAAAAACTGTCTCGAACTGCGCGTTTGGTATTTTATGAAATATGGCGGGTTGTAGGGGAGCAAAATCATACTTTTGCGAATATCTCAAAAACTAATGATTTTAGTGGAAAAATTAACGGAAGACATTTTAAAGAATATAAAATCATCTTTGAAATGAGTTATCACGCTATAGGATCGGATTAAAATTAATGAAGTTATCGGTCAAACCCAACACGACATACCTGTGTTTTACTCCAAAATACTAAATAGAAGTTTTTGGTACATACCTTGTATGATTCCTGCATGAAGAACAGAGAAAATCACAAATGTCAAAAAAACGGACCAGATTTCATGAAACGGATGATAACTTTTTTTTGGGAGGGGGGAGGTTAAAACTATAAATTTGGAGTAATTTTATTGCCCCTGAATTTTATGACAGCTTATAAAAATTGCTTTTTTCACTTAAATCGTTAGTTTTTGAGATATTTTCAAAAGTCTGATTTTCCCCTGTTTTACCATGAAGTATTCAACGCAGCTAACGGTTTCCTAAAATAAAAGGTCTTTTAAACATATTAGCAGAAAAAATAGCCGGTACAAATTTTTTTCTTTTTTAAAACTCTTATTGAAAGTAAAAATGGCCAAATAATCTAAACACTTACTCTTTTCTTTTCACCAATAGGGCACTGATAAAGTCTCTTGCCACTTGCGATACAGTGTCAAAAGCTTCATCTTCGAAATCGTAAACGGCTCGGGTGATGTTCGATAAGGTCTCTGAATCGTTGTCTCCCATGAACGGCGAAAGGCCCGATAGTCTAAAAATGGATTAGATAGAATTTAAAAAAAAAACTAAAAACACTACATGTAAAGGTTTTGATGAGTTGCACCAAAAAGTTCTTTAAATACTAACTTAACATCATTAAGGAAATTCCCTGACCTTCCCCGACCAAATACAACCTTTTCTGAATTTCCCTGACCAATTAAAATTTCCCTGACCATTAAAATTTCACTGACCAGTTAAAATTTCCCTGACCAATTAAAATTTCCTTGACTAGTTAAATTTTCCCTGACCAATTAAAATTTCTTTGACTTTTCCTTTTTCCTTCTCAACTTTCCGTGACTTTCCCTAACTTTCCGTTTTTTCCAGGATGTTCTAAGATACTTACAAGACGTAACATATGACGCCCAAACTCCACATATCAGATTGAACGCCGATAGGTTCGTAGCTGACAATCTCTGGCGGGATGAATTCGGGCGTCCCGAAGAGAACCCTCACCGGCTTGTCGGGATCGATTTTCTGAGCAAGTCCAAAATCGATAATCTTGATTTCGTGCGAGGTCCTCGTGTGGCACATGATATTTTCGGGTTTCAGGTCGAGATGCACGACGCTTTGCGAGTGCATGTAAGCGACGCCTTCGCAAATTTGTCGCATGAAAAGGATGCAGTCTTTTTCGGTCAGGGTAAAATCGTCGGCTACAACTCGTTCGAAGAGCTCACCGCCGGAGATGCTGAAAGGAAAAAAAACGGTTATTTAGATAGCAAGTGAGGAAAGTGTATCTTTACCTCCTTAGAGACTTTTGCTTACTTTGCCACCCGCCGAGGGTTTTGTTTATGTTACCTCCCTCTAAACTGCAGGTCTAATGATTTGTAGAGATATTGTTCAATATTTTATCAAAGGATCCTGCACCGATTAAATCATATATCTCAGTTTTTGACTTTTTCAAACTAAAGCTCCACTTTAGCTGAAAACTGAAATATGACCTCTCAAAAAGGAAAAAAAATATTTTTTTACGGAGCATACTTACTATTCCATAACCATAATCATTTCTCTCGGACTGTCAAACGCAGCCGCCATTTGCAGTAACTTCGGATGCCTCAAGAGATTCATAATGTCGATTTCTTCCTGGACCTTATCTCTGTCTTTTTGGTTTCGGCATTTTATGAATTTCGCTGCCAGTTTGAGATTGGTGCTTTTGTCCACAACCTGCAATGATTATGAGTCGTCAAAATTGTATATGTCAAGCGACATATTAGCCAGAAGAGTAGGATCTGTTTACCATTCGGAAATGGACCGGTATATGCCATCATAAATTATAAGAAGGCTTTTGATCGCGTGCAACCCGAAAAGCTCATTGAATCTACTATTCTCAACAAAACAAAAGTGAAACAGGTGTTCCTCAAAAGTCCGTTCTAGTTTCTTTTATCTCGCTGGTTCACTGCATCGTTTTTGCTGATGATACAACCTTATATAACTGCTTCCTCAGAAGAATTTGAAACCCTTATAAATAGAGTGGTTTCAGGATTTAGGGATTGGTGTTTCAAAAATATGTTAATTTTAAATGTAGAGAAAACAGAAATCATTTACTTCTCCAAAAGGCAAGAACCTATCACATTCCCAAGCGGTATGAAATTTACAAAATATGTTAAATTTCTAGGTATAGTCACTGATGCAAATCTGTGTTGGGCCAACCACACAGATCACGTTTGTAAAAAACTTGTTAGTGCAAGCTATGCTATAAACCGAAGATTTATTGAATGTTTATTACTCGCTAGGTTATCCACATTTAAGTTACAACATTTCAGCTTGGGGAAATTGTCCCACAGTACAAAGAGTATTTGTACGCCAAAAAAAAATGCTGAGAACCATTTACAATAGGGCCATTTCAATCAAATGTAATTTTATTAAAAAAAAAGAAAAACGCTTTAACAATCTACTGGTTTTTGTTAAAAATCTTGAAATAACTCCAAATCATAAAACCACTATAACACTTTAGGCTCTGGTTATTGCATAACCTATGGTTTTAGGAAGTTAATTATTAGAAAATAATTTTAACCATATAGAAGTCACAGCTGGTTTTTCTACTAATTGGTTACTTTTTTGTCCCGTCCGACCGCTTGAAATGCCGAATATTAACCCTAGGAAATCTTGCAAGGACTTTTTTATTAAGTACAAAATTTTAACTCTACATAGAATATATATTTATAAAGCACTTAAATATGCAAAACTAATTATTAACAACTTCTATGCAGTATCGGGAAATCATTCATATAATACAAGAAATGGTCACCTATTGCGTATCCCCAAACATCAGACGTTCCTTTTTAAAAAAAGTCCTCAATACGTTGCTATAAACTTCTATAACAAGCTTCCTGAAGAGTTAAAAAGTATCCAAAATAATCAACTATTTGTTAGAAACCTTAAATAGTATTTAAATAAGAAAGCGTTCTATTCATAATAAGAATTTCTTCAATAGATTGTTTAGAGTTAAGTTAATTTTATGTTTAAACCACTGATACTATAAGTACCTATAAAGACTACCTTTACTTCTTTTAATGTGTTTCTTAACTATATTTTAATCCAATCTTAAAATGTTTGTTCTGTTCTACACATTTTGTCTCACCTCTTCTATTTACAAATTGTTTGTTTATTTAATAGTTATTAATTATTTTTTCAAGAATAACTTGTATGCGGCATAATTTGGCTTTGCACAATACAGTGCAAAAAATTAATATTTTTAAACTTAGTTTAAAGATATGTTTTACTGTAGCTCTGAAAATTGGTATATATATATATATATATATATATATATATATATATATATTTGACGTTCACATCTATATAATTGTATGGCAAAGTGATGAATAAATGAATTTGAATTTGAAAGAAGTTGTTCTGGATGATTGAGATCTAAAAATAGTTTCCAAAACCTATACTAGAACCAGCTGCCTATATTATCTCCGATGTTGTTGAATATCTACAGTAATAAAATAATATATAATGCACTACACTCAGATTGAAAAAGTTATTAGTTTGAGGTACTACACAACTGCAAAGAGGGACCGAATTTGGGCTAAAATTAATACCACTCTTCGAATTCGTGTGCTCCGTTGATATGGTATTGTAGAGGTATGGACACTAACTGATGCCATGCGCAAAAAGTTGAACGTATTCGAAATGTGGCGTGTTATCGTTGAATGCTTAGGATATTGTAGATGGACAGATATGTAACGTAGTTCTTTTCAGAACGGATAAAGGATATCTTATGAACCTCCATGAACGTTCTAGTAATACTAACCTTGTAAACCACTCCAAACCTCCCTTTACCCAGTTCCTCGAAAATTTCGTAACGAGCTTTGAACTCAGGACCCGGTTCCGGGACGACTAGTCGGTGTTCAAAGCTTGAAGATTCATCTAGAACAAATTGCATTTATTTTTATTGAGACATAATTAGAAAATTTACCTATTTCATTGACATTGGCTTACATGAAAGTAAAAAATATCACCTAGTACCATTACTTCTGGTGCAATCATTGGATTGAAATATTTTTTAAGTAGGTATGTTGTTAGTTGTGTTCAAAAAAAAGTTCTCCAGCACCAGATTTTCTAATTTAGTTTATTAACGTTCTGGAAACGAGTGCAAAAAGATTAAATTTTAGTGGCGTAACCAGAAATCGGCTCTGGGGGGGTTTTCATCCTTTTATAAGATACAACTATCAACCTATGCTAAATTTTTAAAAATTAGGTAGTGCCTATTGCTCAGAATATTTAATATTGGTACAGCGCCTCAGGTGAAAAAAAAAAGAATTCCTTACAAATTTTGGATGGCCTTTTGTCAAATATTTTTGAAAAAAGGGGTGGGTTGGGGTGGTATATATAGATTTATTGCCAAACTATAAATGCGCCGCAGATGAGAATTTTAAGAAAAATTATACTAAGAATGCCATTTATTACACGTTTTGAATGCTGGTGAGAAAAATTAAACTAGGAATTAAACTAAAATTGTAACAGTTAATGACGTCATAGCACCGCAGGCAAAATTTTTAAAATTTAAGACATCACACCAAACACACGTCACAAACGGGAGTAAAGGGTCAAGAAAGTGAGTGAGCTATAGCTCTCCTTGGGCCTTTGATCATAATTAATTTATTGTAGATTGGCTTGGGCCTCCTGGGAGGGGGTTATAACCCCCAAAACCCCCTTCTGGTTACGCCACTGATTTAAGGCCTATATCTAATAAATATAAGGAACTAAATAAAAAAATATTACAAGGCAACATATCTATTATTTAAATTATTATTATTATCCAAAATTATCCTTATATTGTTAATTTTATCCAACCTTTTCATAAACAAGGACAAAAATTAGATGATAGAACTGGAAAATAAGTGAATAAACAACTCATACCTGAATTTAATTGATCCATCCTGCTAAATTCGAATCGAAAAGGTTTGATTTACAACCAGAAAAATGATTTTCTTAAAAAAAATTAACGAAATAAAAGTACAACGATTTTTTTTGCTATAGTACACAAACCACATTCACTAACTGTTGAATTTTAGTTAATCTAGGCATCAATTAAGATACGGTTAAGTCAACATTATTTTTAGTCGGGTAGTAAATTAATATCCAAAAACAGGTCTGGAGATAACAAAACTTTTTGTAATTAATTTTTGGTATAAAAACGACAGAAAACATTTTTTTATAAACACAAAAACATACAGTTCCTTTTTTTTGAAATATCAGCTTTTAAAAATACAGAGTTTACATCATAGCTCTGCCATATTAAACCTGTAATCCGATTTTTTTTGTACAGACAAAATTTTTTGTGATTATTTTTCAATACAATGACATTTCTACCTTGTTTTTACTTCAAAAGAAAGTAGTGCCCCTACTGAATTTTAAATACACTAACATTGTGATGTCAATCTTTTCTGTTATTATGCATTTTACAAAAAATAGTCTTAAACAAAAGTCCCATAACTTTAAGTAAACTATATAATTATGCATGTCAAAATTGGCCAATGTCATCGCATACAGAGCGCTTTAGGCTACTGCGAACATAGGCCGGAAGAAGTCCAATTTGCCAGTGTACGTACACGCAGGGACACCGCACACCTATCAGTGCAGCAACCAACACTCAGGCTTGCGATCATCGTTCGCGGCTTGCGTTTAGTACGCCTCTAATCACGGTGCAATGTGCAGTGTAGTCCATGAAACCGGAATTTGGTCAATAAATACGCAAATTTTGATAACGTAATTTTCTTTTTTTTTTGTCACTGATAAATTAGAGCGTTTTATTTTCAACTGCTCAGATTTATCACTAACAACGCGTTACAATGAAAATAATAAGAAGAAACAAAATAAAAGCAATTCTCAAAATAAAATAATATATTCTAAAAACCAAAGATTCTTCCAGTCAAAAAAAACTTAGAGCCAATTTTCGAAAAGTCCTTCTTGCTCGGCTGGACAATATCCGAGCCTATTACAAAAACCACTTCTAACGTTTCCAAGCATGTTAAGGGTGACAGTTTGAAAAGCTTCTTCAATTTTAATCCGAAGTTCTTCCAAATTATTAGCCCTTTCATGCCCGTAAACTTTATTTTTGATATAACTTCACAGATAGAAGTCATTAGGAGCAAGATCGGGTGATCCAGCTGGCCATAAAATAGTTCCCGGTGTACTTATAACCCAAGGCTAACGTTGTGAGCGGGACAACCATCTTGTTGAAACCATGTTTCACCAAATCTCAATACCCCCCCAAACATTTAGTTTTTGGAGATACTGTGTTCTTACGTCAAAATACAAATGCAAATCTGTAAAAATATTTCGCAAAATTCCAAACAACGATAATTGTCCTCCGGAAAAAATTCAACACTAGTTACTTTAGTGTTGAATACTGCAAACACATCGTCTACATACCTGAACCATACTCTGGGGAAATACTCAAATTCTTTACTTATATCTGATTCAAATTTTCTCATAAATAGGCACCTATACCTAGAGTATGGTTCAGGTATGTAGACGATGTGTTTGCAGTATTCCACACTAAAGTAACTAGTGTTGAAAATTTTATGGAAAAAATAAATAACAAATTTCCCACTATTAAATTTACTTATGAAACAGAGAACAACGGTACACTGCCATTTCTAGACACTTTAGTTATAAGAAATAAAAATAAATTGGACTTTGACCTATACAGAAAAGGCACGGCCACCAACAGGTATATTCCAAATGACTCTTTTCATTGCTTACAACATAAGCTTGCAAGTTTGCACTTTTTAACATATAGATTAGTAAATTTCCCCTTAAACAAAGAAAGATTTGAAGCAGAAAAGAATAGGATTAGGAATATAGCTGGCGAAAACGGTTACGACGAAGGCTTAATAAATAAGCTGATAAATAGACATTCTTTTCAAAAGACCTTGCGGAATTCTACCTTTTTCAGACAAAAAGATACCTGCGACTCAAAATTTGTATCAATTCCTTATAATCCTAATTATACGAAAGGATTACACAAAGTATTTAATAACACCGGTCTTAAATTAGTATATCAATCCGGTAAGACAATAAGAAGCTTACTAGAAAATCCCAAGGATAAAACTACAGTTCTAGAAAAAAGTGGAATTTACGAAATTAGTTGCATGGATTGTGACAAAAAATATGTTAGCCAAACGAGACGCTCTATTCAAACACGTTTTAAAGAACACTTAGCACACTTAAAATACGGAAGAACAGAAAAGTCAAGTGTGGCCGAGCATGCTTTTGAAAACAATCATAGATTCACATTAGATAACCTAAAACTTCTAAAAAGTGTACCAAACAAAAGACTTTTGAATGCATATGAAAGTATGGAAATCATTAAATCCAGAAATAGTTTAAATAAAGATAGAGGACCCATCCCGTTTAGTACACTTTATTCTTTGGTTGAGGGGAGATTAAAAACCGTGATCAATCACAATTTATTGGTCTTATCTCCGCCCACTAAAGGATTGTATATAAGCGAGTAGATTAATTTAGTTCATTGTTTATCGTCTCCTGATGATGCTAACATTGTTAGCGAAACGCGCGTCGAGTGCAAAAAAGTGTAGTTTTGGTTTGTGGAAAACAATCATAATTTTGTTTTAGTGCAACCAAAGGTTCCAAATTCCCAACACAACTTTTGTTAATAAAAATAGAGGACAGAGGGGACAACATTTACAATGGATACCCCTGTACATCGATCTTGCCCCAAACTTACTGAATTCCTCCAGTTGTACTGTCCCGCTCTCAGAACTAGGCTTGCTCATACCGTGGACATTGATCGCTCTCACTCTGAATTTGTATTTGGCGCCTAATTGAAGGCCCCTTACGACAAAACTTAGAGAGTCGCAATCGTCCTCTGCTGTTGTCCAGATGTCGCTACCGCAGAGGGTGTATTCTATGGCGTAACCTGTCAAAAAAGAAAGGATATTCATTCGAGTATTATTGGGGGTATAAAATATAAAATGGATGCATTTTTTCGTTCTTAGTTTTCTCATACAGATAATTTAATATTATCTGCTGACCAAAAATCAATTGGTACGCCTGACCTCACTCTCGCCTAAGAGTTCGGCACACCATTCTAAAGGTAGGCAATCTTTATGAATTAAGATCTCAATCACTGTTACTTAATATTTTTAACTTCAAATAAAAATTTTAATTTACAATACACCTGGTGTTAAAAAACCAATCAAAATATTACCTTAAGGCGGGCCTGCAGCAAAATTACAAGTGTGTTTATTTTGTAGTGGAAATTATCTTAAGACTACCCTATCAAAAAAGAAAGGATATTCATTCGAGTATTATTGGGGGTATAAAATATAAAATGGATGCATTTTTTCGTCCTTAGTTTTCTCATACAGATAATTTAATATTATCTGCTGACCAAAAATCAATTGGTACGCCTGACCTCACTCTCGCCTAAGAGTTCGGCACACCATTCTAAAGGTAGGCAATCTTTATGAATTAAGATCTCAATCACTGTTACTTAATATTTTTAACTTCAAATAAAAATTTTAATTTACAATACACCTGGTGTTAAAAAACCAATCAAAATATTACCTTAAGGCGGGCCTGCAGCAAAATTACAAGTGTGTTTATTTTGTAGTGGAAATTATCTTAAGACTATCCTGTCAAAAAAACCCGTCAAATCTTTTAGAAAAGTTTGAACATGTTAAAACCAAGACAAATCTCATGAAGTAGAAATTTTTTGCATAAGTTTTTCTTAGAATCTTAAAAAACCCTATAAAATGGCATAAAACCTCAGCAACTTTGATGAGATTCTATGCGGTTTTTTTACCAGGCTAGCAAAGTAATCCATTATTTATTTACCTGTTACTTTTTTGCCTCCATCATAGGGCGAGCTGCTCCAAGTCACTGTGACAGTGTCAAAATGCGTAGTAATACAAGGTCTGCCACTGGGTGGATCTGGGGGACCTAGAAATAATTAAATACATTTTACGGTTAGTTTTTAGTTCTGGTAGACGTTTTAAATCGAAGTAGGCTTCTCTGATCTTGTGTCACCCATCAGCCATGCATCCTTTATGTGTTTGGTTTGCTGTGTTCGAGTTTTTTGGAAGTATTATTTTAGCGTTTTTATTTATAAAGGTAAATAAAAAGTAGTGTTTAGAACTCGAGGCTAAACTGTACTTTTTTAGGTGCTAGTTGCAAAAAATACTTTTTTTTGTCGCAAGTGAGTACCATACCTGAGATCATATTTACACGAAACCTTTTTTGAATACCTTAATTCAAATAACGACTTAACTAAGAGATTTTAAATCAAGGTTTGATTTTAACTGGGTCTGATAAAAATTTAATTTACTACCTTTTGTTCATTTTTTGATAACTAAAGGCACGTTTACCCAACCTTTCATGTTAATAATTCATAACCTGAGCACAATTTTGTTCATAATCGTAATGTTAAATACGTTATAGTTAATAGAAGTATTTAATCAAGTAGTTATAATTCACAATTCATAAGCACAGTGCATAATTTTAAAGTTGGTCAATTTTTACTTTATGCGCTATTATACAGACCGCTTCAAGCTACTGCGAACATAGGGGGAATCAAGTCCAATTTACTCTCCGTGCCGTACGACCGAGGTGGATTCGAAGCACGCTGCAGTGTTATCTTTTGGAAATTCATTTTGTTTTTATTATTTTGTTTTATTTCTGCCTTGCTCGAGAAACAGATGGGTAAGTTCTTAATTGAAATAATACATTTTTAAAATCAAAAATGGATGTCTACGAAGTTGCCGAAAAAGTGCAGATGGTCAAATGGTCAAATCGTCATAACCCAACACACGTTCGATATTGGTCGAGGGACAATTTGCATTTGTATTTTGACGTAAGAACACAGTATCCCCAAAAACTAAATGTTTGGGGGGTATTGTAGAGGAACACGTAATTGGGCCATTTTTTATTAACGGCAATTGCAATTTGAATGGTCCTAGATACTTGGATCTACTGCAGCAGCACATTATTCCAACTGCTAGGCAGTTGTTAGGTGTAAGATTTGGTGAAACATGGTTTCAACAAGATGGTTGTTCCGCTCACAATGTTGGCCTTGTTAGGGAATATATTGATAATGTATTTCCTAATCGGGTTATAAGTACACGGGGAACTATTTTATGGCCAGCTCGATCTCCCGATCTTGCTCCTAATGACTTCTATCTGTTTTTGAAGAAGCTTTTCAAATTATCACCCCTAATATGCTTGGAAACGTTAGAAGGGGTTTTTATAGTAGGCTCGGATATTGTCTAGCCGAGCAAGGAGGACTTTTCGAACATTTGCTTTAATTTTTTTTTGACTGGGAGAATCTTTTTGGTTTTTAGAATGTATTATTTTATTTTGAGAACTTGCTTTTATTTTGTTTATCCTTATTATTTTCATTGTAACACGTCGTCACTGATAAATCTGAGCAGTTGACAATAAAACGCTCTTATTTATCAGTGACAAAAAATAAGAAAATTAAGTTATAAAAATTTGCGTATTTATTGACCAAATTCCGGTTTCATTGACTACGCTCTACACAGCACCGTGGTTAGAGGCGTACTAAATACCAAAGGAAAGTCATGCAAGTGGTGATCGCAAGCCTGAGTATTGGTTGCTTCACTGATAGGCGTGCGGTGTCTCTGCATGTACGTACACTGGCAAATTAGACTTCTTCCGCCCTATGTTCGCAGTAGCTTGAAGCGGTCTGTATATGGTAAAGCTATGATAACCCTTAAAATAATTTAGTTAAATACCCTCGTAAATACCTGTTAAATCACTTTTAGATGTGCTTAAATACACTTATAGTAGGACACGTTTTTTGGTAAATTTAAAGACTGTAAAGAACTTTGATTGAAAGAAATTAATACTACCTTATGTCTCATATACTTTAAGCTTTGAAAAATGACAATTTTTGCTGTTTTTTGTATAAAAATGGCAAAATAAAAATCATACGCACGACACCACTCAAGGTGACAGACAGATGACATAACAGAAATTTTTAGTAAACAATTGCATTACATTATTTCTTCATCTACCTCTAAAATCCTGCCCTCTCTCTCTAAATATTTTTTATTTTAACGAAGAAAAAATGTTTTTTGGCAGTACTTTTTTGAACACCTAAAAACAGTGAAAACTTGAAAAATTGTTTGAGTGTTTTATTCTAGAAATCAAAAGTTTGGAAAGAAAGCTTAAAAATCATGGCATAAAAATGTATAAAACATAGCAAAAATCGGTTAAACAAAACCGTTACCCCTTAAATTATGCTAAAATATTTTAAGCCTAAAATTACCAGCATGGCTTTACCATTAATTTGAAAAAATATCAAATTCTCAAAGTCAAACGTAAGGAAAAAATTTTGGTTGGTTATATTAGAAAACAAAAATAGGCCTACCGCGTTCATTTTTCTTCTTGCCACATTCATAGTTCTTTCAAAAATATTTTTTTTTTAAAGTAAAACTCGTGGCATATCGGACAAAGCGACCAGGCCTCCAATGCCTAATGGAGAATTCAGACACCTACAGACCTGTTTCATCCTTATTAGGAATCATCAGGGAGTCATAGGATTATACCTGGCAGTTGAAGCTACACAGTGACCATGCACACCTCTAGAATTTATAACAAAAAGTTTGTAATCCTTGGGGACGTTTGTTATAAATTCTAGAGGTGTGCATGGTCACTGTGTAGCTTCAACTGCCAGGTATAATCCTATGACTCCCTGATGATTCCTAATAAGGATGAAACAGGTCTGTAGGTGTCTGGATTCTCCATTAGACATTGGAGGCCTGGTCGTAATGAAGTGAGAAACAATAACGCTTTGTCCGATATGCCACGAGTTTTACTTTCATTTTTATTTGCGGACACGAGATTCATTTTGTTATATTTTTTTTGTTCTTTTTTTTTGATAAATGTCAATTTGGTATATCAGTTGTCAAAATTTATCCTAATGCATCATGCTTATGAACCCTAGGATAAACAGGTGCTGTCAAATTATGTATTAACACTATGAATTAAATTTAATCATACTGAAATTGAAAAGTTAGGTAAACCCGCCTTAATAAAAAAAAATTCTGTTTTCTATTTTTAATTAAATTGGACAAAATCAATAAAGTGACGTCAGATTTAATCAACACGGTAAATAATGAAGTAATACGTACAAAGCGTCCTTAAATTCACGTCCCCCACAAATCTCTTTTCATTATTCCTGGAAAAATCTTCAATACCTCAAGGCTTATTAAAATTTAGATTTTTTGACATACTGGTTTTTCTTAGAATTTTAAATTTACAATACAAAAACACTATCATCAAACAGTGGCGTAGCCAAAAATCGACTCTGGGGAGGAGGTTTCATAATTTAATAAAAATCAACTTTCTACCTATGGCAAATATTTAAAAATTAGGTAGGGGACGGGCGGTTTAATAGGTGTTAAGTTAGTGTATACGAAACATGAATATTTATTTTTCAAAGCAAATCTAATATAGTCTCATTTGCAGATTTTTTTTAACAATAACTCTTTAATGCGCCGCAGGTAAAATTTTTGAAAAAATCACACTAAAATGCTATTTTTTACGCGTTTCAAATGTTGTTGAGAAAAAAATTGTAACAATATTTAATATTAGTACGGCACCGCAGGCGAAAATTTTGACAAAAAAAATTTAATAATTTTGATCCTTTTAGTTTTTTTGTAAAATATTTCTGAAAAAGTAGATTGGGTTATATGCGGTGTTATATGCCAAGAAGGGGTGGGTTCACTGGCGTAACTAGCTTTCTCAAAACTGTTTAATATTCTCTCGAATATTATGCATTATTACCCTAACTAAAATTAACCGTATCTTTCCTTGTCTTATGTGAAAGTATTAATTAAATCATTCTGGATGTTAATAATTGACAATACTGGAAAATCGGTTTTGTTCCATTGTAGTTCCGGTTCAATTTTTATTCTACACATCGCAGAGAAGCTTCGTTAACAACTTAATAGAAAAAAGAAGAGCAATCTAAAATTATTTCTAGAGGTTGGGACAAAAGTCTTGTGTAATCGAACCTTTGGTAGTTTTTAAATTTATTTATAAATTTTGACAAGTAATCATATTTTTTTACCAAGATATCAACTTCACGCATAGATACATCCACACCTGCAATCGTGGAGTAATTTTCAATAAAATTTTGACTTTCTTCCATGTTTTACTTAAATAAAGTATTTACCCATATAGCCAATAGCAAGTTTGAAAACCTATCCCTGGAATTAGCTGTTTTCTCGCGTTGAAATTGTTTAAAATGTTTTTAAAAAGTTTGAAACATTTGTTTTCTCGCGTTGCAACGGTGACGTCACATCGAAACGGGTTAAAAATATTTTGAAACGGAATCCACTCTAGTTTCAAAACTGACGCGTGCGTAGAAGATACGTCAAAGTTCTACATTCTTGTTTTAACCGATTTTTTTTTTGTTTTTGCGTGAAAATGTATGAAAAATCTTATTCTAGATATCTTGTTAGCTATTCTTCATGGTATCCCTGTGGTCTTATATGATTTCTGGGCTTAAAAGAACAGTAAATAAAAAAACTTCACTATCCATATAGCTTCCATTGCTTGTCATCCATGCTACTAAAACGGGCCGTACACTCGAAAGTTTTGTTAGATAAACCAGTAGTTGATCCATTTTAATTTTAAACACCAAAAAAATAAACAGAAAAACGAAAAAAAGTGAGGTTACACTAAAATACGTCAGCGTTTTGAACTACTCATTTTTTCTCGGTTCTAAATGATGACGTCACATCTAAATAGTTTCAAATAATATTTCAAAATAATTTCAACGCGAGAAAACGCCTTAGGTAGTGCATGTTTATTTTCCAGTATTCTAGGCAACTTACATCTGATGTCAACTCTATCGCGTTGTCCAACAGCACTATCAACTATACGATCTTAATTTATGCAGCAATTTGCCGTTTCCGTTTTGATACGCTGTTTCTGAAGAAATATGACGTTTATCGACGAAGTCTTGGATTTCAGAATAAATATTTAAAAAATTGTTTTTAGTTTCTTCTAGAGACTGTAGCGTACCATCTATTACTAAATTTGATTTGCGGAGAGCAGCATCTTTACCCTGAAAGTACTAACTAAAAACGATGATACGTAATAACACAAAGTATGGAATGTGCAGGAAAATGCAAAACTCGGCTTTTTGAATAGATGCTAATGGTCCAACAACTTCAAGAGCATGTCTATCCTGGTTATCAGTTACTTCACTTTTTGGACCCATTTTACTCGCCCCAATTAAAGTTTAATAAATCTGCTTTCCGATTTTCAAATCGACATGCAATGCGAGTAGAGTAGTAGAAAATTTAGATACTTACAAAAATTTAATACCGAAGCTCTCTGCAACCTTTTCAGGTTTTTTATGATTTTCTGGTTGGCAAAAATGCACATACAGTGCCTTTAATGAATTAAAGAAAGAAGCTGCGGGTGCAACTTTTGTACATGCGTCAACAACAACTAAATTAAGTCTATGTGCCAAACAATGAATGTATATTGCCGAAGAATGTTCTTCTCTTATTAAACCTTTTAAGTCCTTACGTTTTCCAGACATTATACTAACCCCGTATATGACTGACAACTACTAGGCTTTATTTCCCCCCCCCCCCCTAGTTACGCCGGTGGGTAGGTTGCGTTGATATATATAGATTTGTTGCTAAATCATAAATGCGCAAAAGAAAATTTTACGAAATTATACTAAGAATGATATTTATTACACGTTTTGAATGCTGGCGATAAAAATTCCTTAGAACTAAACTAAAATTATAACAATTAATGAAGTCATAGTACCGCAGGCAAATTTTTTTAAATTTAAGACATCACACCAGACACACGTCACAAACCGGAGTAAAGGGTCAAAAAAGTGCGAGATCTACAGCTCTCCCTGGGGCCTTTGATCATGATTAATTTATTGTAGATTGAGTTGGACCTCCTGGGGGGGGGGTTTAACTCCCAAAACCTCCCTGGCTACGCCACTGCATCAAATTCGCTAGATTTTAAAAAGGAATATAAACTTTCATAAGTATAAAATAAAACAAGTAGCATTTAAACAAACTGTCTTGACATCTTAAAATACTATCTACATAAAATTACCATGCTCATCATGCTGTTTAATGTTTATACGATAATTTATTACGCTGCCATGTGTACAGACTGTCTCGTACTAATTTGTGTTTTGTATTTGTTATTTTAATTATCAAAAACAAAATCATAAAAGTAGAATTTTTGTAAAAACCACCCCATATAATCCGCTCTTAAAGTGATTTTTTACGACATTTCGTACTTATATATTATAGAAAATCGCTTAACCGTGAAGTTTAAGAAATTTCAACACATGGTTTACTGAAAATACCCTAATTCGTCCCTTTAAAAGCAGCTTCAAGGAATTTTCGTTTCTTCCAGTGTGACTCCGTGTGCAAAATCTTTGCTTCTGTCCACTACATTTGGTGTTGTTTTAACCATGCATGTTTGGCGATTCCTGATTTCGTTGTTTCACCTCTTTAGGTATTCGTCCGATGTTCACCACTATCTATTAGTCTTAAGGAACATCAGATGAATACCCAAAGAGGCAGTGGCGGTCGCAGGGAAAGGGGGCGGTGGGGGCGATCGCCACCCCTTTTTTCGAGAATTTATTTAAAAGATCGCTAGTTTTTCATAAAAAAACAGAACTTTCGCGTAACCCCCCCTCCCTTTGGGAAAGCTGCGACCGCCACTGCAAAGAGGTGAAACAACGAAATCAGGAATCGCCGAACATGCATGGTCAAAACAACACCGAATGAAGTGGACAGAAGCAAAGGTTTTGCACAAGGACTCACACTGGAAGAAACAAAAATTATTCCTTAAAGCTGCCTTTATTGGGCAGAATCAGGGTATTTCCAGTAAACCAAGTGTTGAAATTCCAAATATTTGGAAGCCCTATCTTGGGCGGAGCCAACTTCTTAAACTTCACGTTTGAGTGATTTCCCATAGTATACAGAACGCTTCAAGCTACTGCGAACATAGGCCGGAAGAAGTGCAATTTGTCAGTGTAAGTAAATGCAGGGACACCGTACACCTATCAGTGAAGCAACCAATATTCAGGCTTGCGATCACCACTTGCGTGACTTGCCTTTGGTATTTAGTACGCCTCTAACCACGGTGCTGTGTGAAGCGTAGTCAATGAAACCGGAATTTGGTCAATAAATACGCAAATTTTTATAACGTAATTTTGTTATTTTTTTGTCACTGATAAATAAGAGCGTTTTATTGTCAACTGCTCAGATTTATCATTGACAACGTGTTACAATGAAAATAATAAGGAGAAACAAAATAAAAGCAAGTTCTCAAAATAAAATAATACATTCTAAAAACCAAAAAGATTCTCCCAGTCAAAAAAAAAAAAATTAGAGCAAATGTTCGAAAAGTCCTCCTTGCTCGGCTAGACAATATCCGAGCCTATTATAAAAACCCCTTCTAATGTTTCCAAGCATGTTAGGGGTGATAGTTTGAAAAGCTTCAATTTTAATCCGAAGTTCTTCCAAATTATTAACCCTTTCATGCCCGTAAACTTTATTTTTGATATAACTCCACAGATAGGAGTCATTAGGAGCAAGATCGGGGGATCGATCTGGCCATTCCCCGTGTACTTATAGCCCGATTAGGAAATACATTATCAAGATATTCCCTAACAAGGCCAACATTGTGAGCGGGACAACCATCTTGTTGAAACCATGTTTCACCAAATCTCACACTTAACAATTGCCATCAGTTGGAATAATATGCTGCTGCAGTAGATCCAAGTATCTAGGACCATTCAAATTGCCGTTACAAATTCCCCTACAATACCCCCCCAAACATTTAATTTTTGGGGATACTGTGTTCTTACGTCAAAATACAAATGCAAAATACAAATGCAAATTTTCCCTCGACCAACGTGTGTTGGGTTATGACGATTCAATAATGGAAAAGTGCTTTCATCTGTGAAAAGAATAGATCTCAGAAAGTTTTCATCACGATTAGCCCTTTCCATCATCGTTTCACAAAATTCCATACGACGATAGTTGTCCTCCGGAAAAATTTGAGGCGTTTTTGACGCTTTGTAAGAATGATAACCATTCTTTTTGAGAACACGTAAGACAGTGGCTGAAGAGGTATCAACTACTTCGGCAATTTGGTGGCTGGTTAACTTTCGATTTTCCTTCACTGCAGCGCAAGTCATCACACGTCGTGCTTCCTGCTCGTCATTCAAAACAGTGGGTTTTTTATGGTTTCTTGGCGCTACACAACCAAACTTTTCAAAATTCTGTACAAACCTATAAATCGTTGATAAACTAGGTTCTGGGCGATTTACAAAATTCTCCAAAAAAAGTTCTTGAATAAGTCTCAATGGTCTGCCTTGATAGTACCATTTGACCATCTGCACTTTTTCGGCAACTTCGTAGACATTCATTTTTAGTTTTGAAAATGTATCATTTCACTAAAGAACTTACCAATCTGTTTCTCGAGCAAGGCAGAAATAAAACAAAATAATAAAAACAAAATAAATTTCCAAAAGATAACACTGCAGCGTGCTTCGAATCCACCTCGGTCGTACGGCACGGAGAGTAAATTGGACTTGATTCCACCTATGTTCGCAGTAGCCTGAAGCTCATTGTATAAGTACGTAGCCTTAGGAATAGATTGTAGTTTGCACCCGAAGACAACCAGAGATTGTACTGATCAAAACGTTTTGTATAAATAAATTATAGACAATGGGAGTCCGAAACACAGAGTTAATTTCAAACACATCATTGTCTCAAACTTTCAAACAGAAATAAACTTGTGGCTAATCTACATCTGCACACCAAATTTCATCCCAATCGGATCAACGGTTCAGAAGTTGTTGTAGTCTATTTTTATCGAATATAGGCAAGAACACTTCCAGAGGAATAGACTGCAAACAGAAAAAAACCGCATCGAAATCGGTTCACTGGTTCGAGAGCTACCTACACACACAGACAGACAAACATATATTTTTAATTTTTCCTTACCTTCCACTGAGACAGAAGCAAAAGAACAGTCAGCTCCGTGATCGTTTTCCACGCAGACGTCGTATTTACCGCTGTCATCTGTTGTAATGTCCTGAAGAAGGAGGCACGAAACGCCGTCGCCGAAAGAGATGCTCGTGCGCTCGTCATTTTTCAGCTCTTTTCCCTGTAAATCAAAAACATATTGTGTTAGAAACGTGGTGCCTTCTATACCACAGCCGCTAAACTACTGTTTTGGCACGTATTGCTTCCGAAAGTGCATATATACTACGTTTATATCAAGGATTAACTTCCCGGATTAAGATTAATTTTGCCTTAATCTACGGTATAAACGCTTACGATTTAAAATAATCCAATCCAATATTTTTTTTACGATTGACTTATCGTTCGACCCAGAAAGCGTTAAATCGGATTTAACGGCTTTCTGGGGCTAGTAGTGATAGCTAGCCTCGCCCAGCTGATATTTTTGAAGGTTATAAGTTGTTTTTGTGTAAATTTTTGTTTTATATAAAAATTAAATGAAATCGAAATCGTAAATCTAGGGCATAAACACTTGTGTGATTAATCTTAATCCTGGCAGTTAATCCCCGATATA
This sequence comes from Oxystoma pomonae, assembly GCA_963921995.1. Classification (NCBI taxonomy): domain Eukaryota; kingdom Metazoa; phylum Arthropoda; class Insecta; order Coleoptera; family Brentidae; genus Oxystoma; species Oxystoma pomonae. The sequence goes on along the minus strand of OY998170.1, from coordinate 3,958,168 downwards.
AACGTAGTAATAGAGAGATATCAGATAGAGTAATGACAAATACGTATGTGGAATTTATCAATATCATTCTGAGAATTTTTTTAAAATTTTTTGGGTTCCAAATTATTCCAAAAATAAATATATTTTGTGTGGTGTGTTTACATCAGATATCTACAGGCTTCTCCGTTTATTAACCAGGTTAACCGGCTCGGTTCTTGAACGCTGTAGTTTCGTTAGGAAAAATAATTGTTAAAAATAAGGCAAGTCTTTGAAAAACCGCTAGATAAAGTTGTCAGCGATTTCAAAATAATCAACAGACCGTGGAAAAATTGTAGGTACTAAATATTAGGAAAAAAAAATGGTCGCTTTAAACAGTGGCGTAGGCAGAAATTGTTCCTTGAGGGAAGGATGGATTAAGTCATAGGTCGGGTCGTTCAATAGTGTTTTAAACTTATTTTAACTTAAACTTAGTTTTTCTCAAATCCAAGTTTATTTTCAGTAAGCGGTTGTTCAAGTCGAATGAAAACCAAGTTTGGTTCAAATCATTCAAAATCAAATTTTTGTTTGATAGTGAGAGTGGCGAAATTTTTGGATATGCTTCGACAGAAAATACGAAAATTAAAAAAAATATTTTAACAAAAAATGATTTGTTTTCACAACCAAACAAACACAAGACAAAATATGACCTTTCTCCTGTAATAAAAGCATTAATAATTGATTTCTACACTTCATTTTTCTATAAAATATCATATTTTTTATTTCAAACTTGGTTTAAACCTACGAATTCGAGAGTTTTAAAAAACTGAGTTTAAACCTGCTTCCAAGAACCAAAAAATTAACCCGGGTTTAAATCGCTATTGAACAACCGGACCATAGTCTCAGATAACCATTTTATTTTTGATTTAAGATAAAAAAAACGTATTCTCATTTCTGGTCACGCACTCGCATTAATAATCCCGAATCCATGCCTTGGAATAGCTTAAAAAAAATTTGCACTTCACTTTAACCATCAAATACTGTTCTGTTTAATAACAAAATTTCAAAAATAGCAACTACGAATTTCACCCACTTCACAGTCTGACAATAAACTAAACTTCTCACAATATTTGTGCTCTACTTAAACAACAATAATGTTTATTTAAAAAATTAAAAGGAATAAATGTATGTTGTTTTTTAATGTGTTTTTCAAACCAATATTTTAAACAAACAGCTTATGGTATATTTTTTTAATGATACAAAAACTCAGAAAAGTGCCATTTTCTTTTCGATGATTTCGAATTTCCATGTGCGATTTTGAGACAATTACATTATTGTAGTAGCTTAATAGTACATTATAAACCTAGGGACTAAAGTGCCTATTTTAATCCAGCGGCGAAGTAGTCTGACCGTAGGGAGGGCTACAATTCGCCAAGGGATTAAAATACACTTTAGTCACGAGGTTTATATACTATTTTATGCACTTTAGAATGCGAGAAACTAAAAACAAAAAATCACAAAACTAACAGTAGACCACTTAACGGTACTCTAATTTCAAGATTGACAGCTCGTATTACTGATAGTTGTCATTGATTGGTGCATGGTGGATTCACTCAAAATTTATTGTGCCATGGAAGTGTTGCTATGGCAAAAAACAAATGTCAGTCAGTTGTTGTTTTTTTTTTAAATGAACATTGAAGAGGCCGCGGAAGAGGCCATCGCTAGCCTTCTTCCACAAAAATCTCGCGAGGCTTACAAGAAACAGGTTCGTGATTACCGAAAATGGTGCGCTGAACAGCATGCAGATAATTTTACGGATGAAAAGGTGCTCCTGGCATACTTCCTACAGAAGTCTAAAGGCGCATTTACACAGACAAACTTTCCTTTGATGTTGAAATGCCGACAAACATTTACACAAGCCTCTTGAGCAAAATGTTCAAAGAAATGTTCGAGCAAAATCTCGTACAAAAAAACACACGTAAATTTTGGAGAGAATCTTGAGCAAAAGTTGTTTGAAGAATTGGGGGTATAAAAATTTCTTTACAAATTTAAATTTTATAGTTTTATGGGAATTCATTGAACTTAACTGAAAATAGAAAGGTATTTTAATTAAGTGCTTTCCGACGGAAAAACGATATGATGTCGAAATTCACGTTTTACCTCATAAGCAAATTCGATTGATCTGATTTTTATGTAACTTTTTTGGGGTTGTAAAAAAAACGACAAAAAAAAAATATTATTTGGCACTTATTTATTGCTGTTGCCTGTAAAATGTAATGATAAAAATTTACGCTTAAAAGAATATCTCTTTATTTTACTTCCTAGTTTAAAACACAATACAATAATAATGAAGTCAAATTCAAAAACCTATATACATTTTATTAAATCTCAAATATATGAACAAAAGCACGTTCGGTCTAAATAATACCCGTTTATTACCCACTTTTACAACCCTACGATCCCAGACCCTTGTCTAAAAAAATATAATTTAGCAGTAATAGACTAGATTTCTGAATCGGAATGTTGCTCCTTTGCATATTGTTTGTTCAGTGTCAGTAATCGACCTTGATTATTACATTAAATTGACAGTAAATATCTATCTTCAGCATTTTCATGAACCTTTTGCTTTTTTAAGCAACCGTTGGGGCCTTAAACTAACTAGGTAAATCTGTTGTGAGGAATTAAAAAAAACAATCATAGCTAAGGGTAAAGTAAAGTCACAAAAATATGTTTAAAAAAAAATCCCCTCCCCACCACTCCTCATAGTCGTGAGACGCGGAATACCGCTTAAAACTGCAATTTTTGAGTTTTTTGCCGATATTTGAAAAACTCAAAAATTTTTTGGAAAAGAAAAATTTTCCGGGGTTTTTTTTGACTTTAGGAAAAAACCTTAGGAAATAAAAAAAAATTCGCAAGAAAATCCCAAAAAAAACCCCGGGCAAACAAATCTGGGAAAAACCGTAAGAAAAAAATATTATAAGTAACCCTAATCCATGTGACAAATCCGATAGTAGAGCCAATAATAATGTTTCGCTTGCCGTCGGCTTTTTTTCACAAAAATTTTAAATAAAAGTTGGTGTTCCATTTTTTTAAAGAATTGAGATCACTGATCACTGATGTGAAATTTTATTTATTTTTATCTTTAAAAATATGTTTCCAAAATAGATAGCAATAATTTGCTCAAAAATTTACCCGAACAAAATGTTACACAGACGAACATGCTCAAACAAAAGCTCGTGCAAAAGATCTCAAATTTTTTGCGTGAACATTTTTGTGAGCTTTTCTTTGAACATTTTGTTCGGGTAAAGTTTTAAGCAAATTATTGCTATCTGTTTCGGAAACATATTTTTAAAGATGAGAATAAATAAAATTTCACATCAGTGATCGGCGATCTCAATTCTTTAAAAAAATGGAACACCAAATTTTATTTTAAATTTTTGTGAAAAAAAGGCGACGGCAAGCGAAACATTATTCTTGGCTATCGGTTTTGTCACATGGATTAGGGTTACTTATAATATTTTTTTCTTAGAGTTTTTCCCGGATTTTTTTGCCCGGGGGTTTTTTTGGAATTTTCTTGCGAGTTTTTTTTATTTTCAAGGGTTTTTTTCCTAAATTCGAGAAACAACCCAGGATAATTTTTCTTTTCCAAAAAATATCGGCAAAAAACTCAAAAATTGCACTTTTAAGCGGTAATCCGCGCCTTACGATTATGAGGAGTGGTGGGGAGGGGATTTTTTTTTAAACATATTTTTGTAACTGTACTTTACCCTTAGCTTTGATTGTTTTTTTTTTAATTACTCATACCAGATTTACCTAGTTAGTTTAAGGCCCCAAGGGTTGCTTAAAAAAGCAAAAGGTTCATGAAAATGCTGAAGATAGATATTTACTGTCAATTTAATGTAATAATCAAAGTCGATTACTGACACTGAACAAACAATATGCAAAGGGAAAACATTCCGATTCAAAAGTCTAGTCTATTACTGCTAAATTATATTTTTTCGACAAGGGTCGTGATCTTAGGATTGTAAAAGTGGTTAATAAACGGGTATTATTTAGGCCGAACGTGCTTTTGTTCATATATTTAAGATTTAATAAAATGTATATAGGTTTTTTCATTTGCCTTAATTATTATTGTATTGTGTTTTAAACTAGGAAGTCAAATAAAGAGCTATTCTTTTAAACATAAATTTTTATCATTACATTTTACAGGTAACAGCAATAAATAAGTGCCAGTTATTATTTTTTATGATTCTCGTTTTTTTTACAACCCCAAAAAAGTTACAAGTATACTGGCATATCCCCTATAAAAATCAGATCAATCGAAGTTGCTTATGAGGTAAAACGTGAATTTCGACATCAAATCGTTTTTCCGTTGGAAAGGCCTTAATTAAAAATACCTTGTTTTAAAACTTAGTCTTTCTCTTTTCAGTTAAGTTCAATGAATTCCCATAAAACTATAAAATTTAAATTTGTAAGAAATTTGTATTACCAACATTTCTTCAAACAAATTTTGCTTAAAATTCTCTCCAAAATTTCCGTGTGTTTTTTTGTACGAGATTTTGCTCGAACTTTTCTTTGAACATTTTGCTCAAGAGGCTCGTGTAAATGTTTGTCGGCATTTCAACATCAAAGGAAAGTTTGTCTGTGTAAATGCGCCTTAAGAATCTCGAGGCATCTTCTGTATGGAGCCAATATTCCATGATCAAAGGCACGATAATATCTGAAGCAAACGTCGACATCAGCAAATATAGTAAACTCACGGCATTTTTAAAGAGACATAATGACCGAACTAGATTTAAGTAATGCATATGCTAATTATTTTTTTCGTTCATACATTTTAACAAATAAATAAAATTTCAATAAAATTATTGTTTAATTTGCAAAAATTTACTTTAAATCCCCCAGGGATTAAAAGTGTCCCTTTTATCCCTAAAATGAGGGATTAAATGTGCACTTTTAATCCCTAAAGTGAATAAATTTTTTTTAATAATGAGACATTCCATCCATTATAGGATCAATGCCCAGTTTTAGCCAAGATTTTGAAAAGATAAAGACAAACACAAAATATCCATGCGTCTAGCCGGATATTACCTGTTTTAGGAATCTTTCTACCGTGATTATAACATTATGCAGAATTTTAATTGTAGTTATTGACGGAAATTTACGACTTGCTTTGGCAAATCTCATCTAGGCAAATTGAAATTATTTTCTTTAATATACTCCTCAACCAGTGGCGTGCACAGGAGGGGTCGGGTCTTGGAGGCTCAATCCCCCCCTTCACCAGAGCTATTAAATATCGAGTCGATGCCTCCGATATTTAATAGGCCTTCCATCTACTCGCGTTTTAGTGAGCTTTGTACGTATGTGGCGGCCATTTTGACAATTAACTCATGTAATAACTGTCAACAGTGTCAAAAATGTCGGCGGCACACGTGTAAAAGGGTACTAAAACGGGAAGTGTTGGCTGGCCTCCATGTCGGAGATATCGATCGAGTCTTAAAAGTAGAGATTCTTTTTTTTTGTCAGTGACCTTAGCTCAGGAAAAGTCGAAGTGATATTCAAAACGGATCATGTGTTATCCCTACTTTTTGGACTCAAATAAACATCAGAATTGACTGAACTTTAAAAGGAAGTAACAGTAACGATTTTTTAAAATAAATAATTACAATAAAAAGTAAATAAGTATACCTACCAATAATTATGAAAATGGTCGAAAATCAGATCAGATGGTTTTCATCTTAAGCCAACTCAAGCCCCTATCCCCTCCCCCAGGAACTATATCTGCGTACGCCACTGCCTTTAGGAGTGTTTTAGGGCTTCTAGAAGATTTAAATGATGGAAAACTAATTTGTTTTTGTTGTAAGATAGAAAAACGTGGTTGTTTTTCAGTTTTGCGTCGTTTGTCTACAATTTTTTTGTGGAGATCGTAATAAAACAGTTTTCCTTATTTGGTAAAAATATGATATGTGTTTGTTTTGTCGACATAGATACTAAAAAAGAGCGGAACTTTTTCCAAATTTTTTGAATTTTTTCATGCAGAAAGTAGGTGCATATTAGTCAAAACTTAGACGAATATACGCAATTTTCTTGCGGTTTTTCCCGTTTTTCCCACTTTGGAGCTGTCCATAAATGACGTAGGCACTTTAGGGGGGAGGAGGGTAGTGCTTTACGTGATGACGTATGATAAAGAGGGGGGGGGGCAGCATGATGTCACGCAAATGGAAAAAATATTCGACTATATATTCATTAAAACTTTAATATTCATTTTTTAGTGGCTAAAATTAAATTTTTACTAAGATATCTATCCGTAATAATTTAAACCTGTTGTGAATAATTAAATTTAAATGAAACACTATATTATCGATGAAAGTAGTTATATTAAAAATTTTCCATATAGAAGTCTTAAAAAAATTGGCAAGGCACTATATTTATTTCCTCTATAGCTAAGTGCCGAACTGTATGTAGAAGAATGTATAATAAAGACTTGTGTGACTCACTTAACTGGCAACTTGTTAATTGTGGTATCTGAAATAAATAAAAAACAAATAACAGAAAAAATATTTTTGATATAAAATGTTGGCCTATTTAATATATAAACCCGCGCAAAAAACCCCATAAATTCTCATGAAAGTTGGTGAGTTTTTGTATTGTTTTATAGCTGTAAAACTGATATAGAAACAACAAAATTTATGAGATTTATCTTAGTTTTTTTTGCAAGTTTGTTCCACATACCACATAGAAAGCATATAAAACCTGATACTGATTTATGGAAATTTTTATAGGTATATCTCAATATATTTAGTTACATCATAATTTAAATAATCTAAAAATGGATAAAATCATCCCATATTAAAGTTTTTTTGTTGTTGACACGTTGACACATTATGGTGCTGATGAATTCAACATCTTTACAACTGTACAGCTGTTCGCTTTCCATACTTCCTGGCTTTTAAGTTGATACATGCATGATGACGACATTGTAAAACGGTTCATTTGCTGAATTTTTTTCAAGTGGGTTTATTTTAATGGCAGGAACCAACACACAATTGTAGTTCTTAGCCTAAAAATAAAAATAAAGTTACAGATCAAGCAGAAAAACTCTAGTGTCAGTACCCAGAGAGTATGTAAGGATATTTTGGGGCAATTAGAATAATTTACATTAATTGACAATAGGTAGGTACACAAGATTTGTCTGTTGTTAGCACCTCGGTGAAATAATTTTTTTAAATGGGCTAAAAGGATAATAGACAATATGTTTCCTCATCTCTTGTTTATTCTTTTTGAAACTATAAATCGGAAGGTTTGTCCTAGCTATAGAGCCCCAAGTCCAATCTATAAATTTAAATTAACTACAAGCTTTGGCTTAAGTACGACAGTCACCTCCACATTTCTGCATATGCCACTGGTCCGTATCTTGTTTACAAAGGCTGTTATAGCTTATTATCACAAATGCATTCACAGGAAAACCAACAAAATTGACTGACCTAATCGAAACCCAATACTAACCAAAGCAACCCAACCACATAAACGGTAAATTGTCATAACTTTTGCCACAGCCTTAATTAGCATATAAATTAATTAAGTACTTACTATGGTCTTGGATCCACATCATTTATTTCTTGTAGAAGCAGCTCTCTCAAAAACAAAAACTTTTGTAAAACAAACAAAAAAAAAAATGGAAATTTGACAAGAGAATGCCATTCTGGAAATAATTTTTAATTTAAAAAAAAAGATTCTAGTGGAAAAATAGGACATGTTCTATTTTCAATGTTGGCAAATATATTTTAAATTTTTAACACGTTTTCAAAGGATAATTCTGCAAAATAATTTATTTGCTGCACTTTCCTGGTAAAACTGTTTAAATTACTCAATTTTCTTTCATTTTATCGAAGTTTAAAAAAAATATTTTAGGTTATATTAAACGTCAAAAAGATGCACGAGACACGCACGAGGTGTTGCCAACATAGGTATTTCATGCATTTCTGGTGAGTTTCATGGAAACGCGCCGGTGTGAACAGGAAACGCCGAGTGCTCACCCCGCTTCAAAGCACCCTGCATGGGCACGCGTAGGTGTGCACAGGGCTTTAAAATAATAAATTCATACCTCAACTTCGGCTTGAGAAAATCGGAAATGCGACTTATAAGGGCCATATTCATTGCCGTTTCCAAGGCGCCCTTCTTCCTTGGGAAATGTAAATTCCTATGGGCGATAGAAGGAAGGGCCTTGAGGATGTGTGAATACCGCCCTAAGGCACTAATGCTGTACTTTTGCCTAAAATTTAGTATGAGTTAACTGGCTTTTTACTTGAGAACGGTGTTGGTCTGTTGATATGCAACAACGCAAGTCCGTCAGTCGAATTTCCGTCATAGTGTTTTTAAGTACTTATATTTTCAATCTTCTCAGGCATGAGAAGCTTCTTTCTGACGAAGTATTACTTACTGGCAAACATCCATCTTATCAACGGAAAAATATCGCCACACTTGTTCATTGCCTCGAAAACGTTTTCAGGTATGTTTTGATTTAAAAAATTAAATTAAATTTTAACTTCTGACCAATATTGTTTCCAAATACTGATTTCTCTCAATAAAAGTTTAAGAAATTGTGTTTTGGATTAATCAAACAGTTTATTTTATTTAGTTAATTTTGCGTTGATTTTTGCTTCACGTTGTGTAAAATTTGGTATGAATATGTTCAGATCAAAAATACTTTTTTATGTCCGTAATAATTTTGTCTAAAACTTGTTTATAAATAGAATCTATAACACTGTTCTGTATTTCCAATAGTTTGCGCGGTTAGTACGTCATGCGTTTGTTTATTCTTGGTGTGACGAATTGAAGGTCAAACTGTCCCAAAATATTGTGGAGGGATTCTAGAATGTCTTTAAAGGAACTGTGCAATTTCTCGTTTTTTTCCCCAAAGACATCAGGGTTACCACCAGCTTCTTTGTTGTCTACTTTTTTCTGGAGCAAAGGGGGGGACCCCCCCTGAGACCGCCACTGATACAAACAAAAATTATTTTATTTTAACCTTTCTAGTGTACTTCTTTGAAGCCCATTCAATATTTGGTTGAACAGTTTTTTCTATATTAATACCTTCAAATAAGCACACGTACAAAAGAAATACCCATGCGTTTTTCTCGCCTTGTAATCTAAAGGTCGATCTATATCTATATGAATCAAAAAAATGCACTATAATGTGTGCCGCATTATTATTTGAAAAGGGAAACAATTAATAACAACCGTTTTTTGGTCGATTATAGTTATCGGATTATTGCATTTAACAAGCCTTGATATTTTGAATTATTGGGAAATCAATTTAACTGAGTGATTTTGTCGTTTTCTATGTCATTGCATTTGTTTTCCATGGTACCCTGAATTTCTTATTTACTTCACTGCCTGGTAGGACACAAAAGTTTTTTTAGTATTTTTAATGTGAACTTTTGGTAACATTTTTATTTTTTGAGCCTTTTTGAATCCGCGTTCTAAAGTTTCGAAGAGTAAATAAAAGAAAACAATTTAGTACATCATTACCAGTTAAAAAACGCTACCCAACTACGCATTGTAAAAGAATCACAACTAAAACTGAGTGTACTGTTTAAGGTGCATTTATAGTATAGGATTGGAAATACTCCCGCCAGCCGTTACCACTGGTTTAGATCAACACATATATAAAAATCGGCTGCTGACGATGGACGAAACAGCAATATTTTATCTTGACCAGGAGCGTCAACGAGTAGCAAGATTGTTTTCAACCTCTAAATAGCGCTTTAACTGATCTGTTTTGTTAGTACAAATTATCCAAAAAGTCTCCATGTGTTTTTGAAACCGAGGTTGGGATCTAAAATCTACCCTTTACACTCCAAGTTTTCACTAGTACACTTCACATAAAATATTTTTAAGTTAAAAACAAATAAATTGATCAAAAGAAAAACAAAATTATGTGGAGTTTTGGGCGCCTAATGTGTCCATTCCAGCGAGCCAGTGAAGTTGTCTTGGTTCTTTGATAAACTCAGGGTAACACGCGGAGTGGTTTTACATATATTTCTTTAAATAATGTTTTTAAAAACACTTTTGTCAAAGATAAAACCTCAAACGGATTTCTGTCACAAAACTAAAAAATATTCTTCTGTCCCACTGTGCACTGCGGCCCAATTTAAAGTTTGTTGACGATTATCATAGAAACGGGGGGCTTTAGGATAGTTGGGGCTTTTCATTAGAGAGCGCTTTCCTTATTTTGAAGTCTAATCACCCTATTTCTAGACCGAAAAACTTTCAAAATACCCAACTATACCTTAATTTTTTTTTGAAAAAGTAAATTTTTCGTTGTAGAATTTTTTTGCAAAAAGTCGAAAGACTACCTACATCAATGACCTGAAGAGTTTTATTGATCGTGTAGTTGGAGAAACCATTTCTTCGCATTGTTAGTATTTCCCTGATGACGATTGCAGATACATAAGCATTCGAAACGTTGTGAAAAAGTAAAAAATAAAGACAATGAAAGTTCGAATCTCTAGTTTACTCTCACTAGTATATCTATAATATATTTTTGTCAATGTTAATCAAATAGAGAATGTATCAAAATTTCCTTGAGGTGATATTCACGGTAAAACACTCTGTACATATGTACACGCAGAAGACTCTATGCAAAGATCCTTGCCGATCGATAGGCGCCTTGGGATTTTTTTAAAATATTCTTTACGGCAGTTTTTCCGATAAAAACACCAATTAAAATTCTCAAAAAATCTTCAAACGTCACCACGTAGATCAAGCGGAACCCGAACGAACTTTTGTGCAAGGCCGGGCCGCGTTGAGTAACGCTCCCTGCGTAAAGCGCCGCCTTGGCGAAGGCGGCGTTGGCTTGCACGCAAGATCGCCCACGAAGTACGTGCGATAGACGAAAAAGGAAACGTACTTCGCGCAGATGTCATTTCCTATATGTCGCTGGAAAAAGATCGAAGAATCAATAAAATACTGATTTGTTATTGATCAAACGACGGAAGTGTTTATTTTGTTTAAGAATAATATCGATTATGTACAGTTGGCAGCAAAACATTTTTGCTGGGGACTGTACCGACAATTTTGTTCCCAATCTTGAATCGCTTTGAACTCATAAACCCAGGGATTAATTGGGTTCCATCTTATTGGCCCAAAACGAGAAAATGAGGCATGCTTTTGAGCCTTTTGGAGTACGTCATAAAAAAAAACGATGCTGCGCTCACCATGGAAATCATGGTTTTTTTGGTTACCTATGCAATAAAAACTTTGTTTTGTTCACAAATGCACAAAAATTTATTCAGATCAATTTTTTACCTATTTCATAAGGAAATCTAGTCTATAATAAATCATTTGTACATTAAATATATTTTCAAATAATAAATAAAAGATATAGATCCTAGGATTTTTATTAGTGCATTCCTTGGATTCCTGGGTGAGACATGGGCTTTACTTCATCAAAATCGGTTTACAAAAACTAAAGTTATGACCATTTAAGTCAAAAAATCCGAAAAAACCGCAGGCAAAGCAGAAATTCGCTGGATGGAAGAGTTTGATGAGCGGGTCGGGGCCGGGTAGGGATTTGGAGAGGGTCGTGAAAGTGGAGGGGGAGAGCTACAATTCTAAACACGCGAACTAAGTCGCGGCAATAGCTTGGTATTACAGGTAATATTTTAAAAATTGATTTAGGATTCTTTTTGGTAAGCATTTTAGTATTTTATTTAGCATTCTTTTTAAAATATTATTAATATTATTAAATAACTGATTATCATCACTACATTTTAGTCAATTTTTTTTAATATTTAAAAACCGAATTGGATCAATAATGCGTTTTAACAATATATAAACGTCATTGACCCAGGACCATGATTCACGGGAAAAAGTTTTGAAACATTTAAGCAGTTAATTTCACACGAATTCAAGGAAAGAACTTTGTATTTAATAAAAACCAAACCATTTTTAAATATTCGCTTTATTTAGCAGTGGCGTAGCCAGAAATCGGTTTTGGGGCTGGGGAAGGTTTTTGTCATTTAATAAAAATCAAGTACGTACATGTTGCAATTTTTTATTATTTATTTCCCTCATATGTAAAACTGTCCATAAGAGGTGTGGAATTATCGCTGAATTAATAAGTGATAATATCCCAGTAGGTGATAATTCCCCAGTAGGTGATAATTCCACTGCTCTGACCAACACCGTTCTCAACTAAAAAGCCAGTTAACTCTTATCTCTTCAGTGCCCTTTAGCCGAAGATTGCCGGCATTTTTATAACCAAATTGACAGGTAAAACATGGATTTTTTGGCAGTTGGGTGTCAACATGACCGCTATAGTAGGCTAAAGGATACTAAATCGAAAAAGAGTTAACTGGCTTTTTAGTTAAGCAGGTGTTGCTCTGACGCGATCTCAATAATATTTGTAGCGCTGCAGGTCACCCTCCCGCAAAGCATTATGTGTATATCGCGATTGCTATGGAATAAACAGAACGACTTATCGCCTTAGCAACGCGTACCTGGAGTAAACAAATTCGCCGACCCGCTGAGTTCCCGAGTTTTGATACAAAATGAACCGTTTCGGGTCGTTATCCGAGTCCGAAATCGACTCGCACATACAAAAAAACATACCAGAAAACACCAGAATAAATATGTTTGTCTGGAAAAAATTGCAAAAGTTTTAAAGGATTGGGCGCAAAATATGAAGAAAGGAAACGGAGTATGTAAAGAAACTATCGTAAAACAATTTGGAACGTCACAAAAAATGAATAATATGGTAAAGCCATGATGACCCTTAAAATAATTTAGTTAAATACCTGTTAAATGATTTTTAGATGTGCTTAAATACACATATAGTAGGACATATTTTTTGGTAAATTTAAAGACTGTAAACAACTTTCTTTGAAAGAAATTAATACCACATTATATCTCACACATTTTATGCTTTGAAAAATTCCAATTTTTGCTGTTTTTTGTATAAAAATGGCAAGATAAAAATCATATGCACGACACCACTCAAGATGACAGATAGATGACATAACAGAAATTTTTAGTAAACAAATGGCTTAAATTATTTTCATCGTTCTCTAAAATACTTTTTTATAGCCTGCTGTCTCTCTTCAACAACCTCAAATATTTTTGCACTTTACTAAATTATTTCTCCATCTACCTCTAATATTCTCCCTCTTTCTCTCTAAATATTTTTCATTTTAACAGAGAAGAAATGTTTTTTGGCAGTACTTTTTTTAAAATGCCTACAAAACAGTGAAAACTTGTAAAATTTGGGTGTTTATTCTAGAAATCGAAAGTTTGCAAAGAAAGCTTTAAAATGTGAGCAAAATCATGGCATCAAAATGTCAAAAACATAGTAAAAATTGCTTATTCAAAAACGTTACCCCTTAAATTATGCTAAAATATTTTAAGCCTTAAATTACCATCATGGCTTTATCATTATGAAAAATATGGCATAAAGCTTGACCCATTTCAAGATATAATTTCCAAGTCTGCAAGCGAAGCAAGACGACAAGAGAAAACTAAGCTCAACTGCCTCGAAATTTGATGAAATGCAGAAACTAGTGAGTAGCTGTGTTGAAGGGACACCAGATGGGTTGCAAAAGAAGCTGTTCTTTGTGTTATCCTATGAACTATCCTGGAGAGGAGGAGAAAGCTAGGCTAAAGAAGAAATGGACAATGCAGGTGAAAAGCCTAACACAATTGAGCACAATCCAAATTTCTGTCCGGTTCGACTTTTTCATGCACTGTTATTTATGTTATTATCGCCTGTTTCTAACGATCAATCCGTTATGGAAATTGGGACGTCAATGGTTTAAGAACATACCCGTGGGCAAGAACGAGATGGCGAAGTGGACTAAGACGCAGTCTGCATAAGTAGAACTAGACGTGAAGAAAAAAAATTACAGATCACTCACTAAGGGCAAGTGCTGTGTCTCAAAAAAGCGGAGTTGCTGAACAGGAAATTGTAAAGATGATAGGTCATGCTAGCTCCAAGTCCATCGCGAGCTATCTGCAGATGGACGAAGAGCATCATCAGGCGATCGTCGATAAAATGCGAGGAAGTCAGAGCCGCACTAGTTCAGGGGAAATTTTGAAAAATGAACATCCGAACGAATGAATGGCAGGGTCAACCAGTGTAACTTCAGTTATGGAGAAAAAAATCTTTGTGTCTGTATAACCTATAATAATGGTACGATTACGAATACCGTTCGTGCTTTGAGAATTAATTCTGAAAAAACGTGTTTTTGTTGAAAACCGCACTCGGTTATTTTTTCCGTTGTATCAAAAAATTGCCCTCCTCCTGCGGATTTATTTTTTTTTATTTAATTTCTGCTTTGACACAACGGAACAAATAAACTCGTGCAGTTTTCAAAAAACACGTTTTTTTCAGAATTATCGATAATTCTCAAAGCATTTATGGTATTACTTCCGATAATTAAATAAAACTATGTGTATGGTGAATGTTTACTTTTTAATTTTTTTTACCTACAGTACCTAAAAAATAGGACGTGATAGAAAAAAAGTACTTATGTGTTGTTATTTAGTAATGTGTATGAATAAATCGTTGTATGAAAGCTGTTCATACAACGAATAAATAAACAGGGAGAATTAAAAGTTATTTTTTCAATTTGTAAAGCAAGGTAATTAGCGTTGAATCACCCTGTATACTTGATAAATTGCGTTAATAATAATAAGTGGCTTCTTTACTCTCAACTAATGAAATATCCATCCATATTAGATAGGCAAAGTTGGCACCGATTGCCCGGGGCATTTCCATATGTGAAGCCACTATAACCTTCTTAAGAATTTTGATTACATACTTGCGTAGAACTATTTGAAGCGAGTACTCATTTTTAAATTGTATGTTTTTAATGTGGTTATGACTGAAAGCCTATTAGGTCAATTCGCGGACATGAATGAATATGAAAAAAAAAAAAATAAAAAGTAGGTAGTGTTTAAACATTATAATAAACATTACTTTTAGCTAGCTGTTAATAAAGACAATCACAACAAAAATCACTTACCGCCCTAGTCCATCTTACTCTCGGCGCCGGTCGACCCACATAAGTAGCCTTGAGTAAGACCCTATCCCCGACCAACGCAGTCGTGTCTTGAGGACCCCTAATCAACATCGCTGGCTCTTCTATATCCACCATTTTCACCCTCAAATTTGTGTAATCCTCAAAAACCTCATCGTCCAAGCACTCGATTGGAGCTGCTTTACGAAGCAACATCTGTTTTTTGTTAGTTTTTGAGGTCAGCTTCGGTGCTGCTTTGTGGCTAATGTGGTTTTTCGAATTGGCGTGTACCACACGAATTTGAGTATTTTCTTTGGAAATGTTCTTGTTTTCTTCACTCCCAAATTTTTTGGAAGGAATATCCAATGGTCTTTTTATTCTCACTTTATCAGTTATAGGATCTGAATTTGATCGAATATTTGTAGATTTTGAAGTATTTTTAGGTTTTAGGATTTTTTCCTCAACTCCCAAAACTTTGCTTTTAGGTAGTGTCTTTGTTTTATTTAGAGCTGCAACTTCTATAAGTTTATTAACTTTTGGGTTGTCCGCAGTGTCAGTATCATGAACTTGAGTTTTCCCGATCTTTAAATCACGCGCCACCGCTGTGATCTCGTCTGGCACCTCTCTAACCTTATGGATGTCCACTGAATTATCACGGATTTTATCCTGGATGTCCATAGAAGCGACGGTATTGACGAAATCGCGAGTAACGATAGTTAATCGGGCAAGCGAGCTTTTCGCGCACACTACGATCTTTCGATTCTCGCTCGCGGTGCGGGACTGGTTTGCGCTAAAGTTAAGATGATTGTTGTGTTCGTAGTAGGCCGAGCATCCGATGTGGCCGGTGGTGGTTGCGTCGAAGATGTGAAGAATGCTGACGGTGACGTCATCGGTGCGTTCTTCCTCTACCTGGAAGCGAAGAAGAAGAAGATTGAATTGATCGAAATAAGTCAGAACTTTTTAGTGCAGTCTCGGAAATACAGGCCGACAAGCGGAGCTTATGGTATAGAAAACATCCGTCATCTAGAAAAATTTGAAACCGATTTTTCTTCATTAATATTGGGGTGAAAGTGGAAGAATATAAAATGTTTTGTATAAATTTGCAACATTTTTTATCACCTGCCAGACTCTTTGATGTTAGTTCCCAAATAGATAGACTGAGATAAAGTTATAAAAATTTTTTTGAGTGAGTGTGGATACCAAACAAATAATAAGCAGGGTAGCCATTTGTCCCACATAATTTTTTAAATAAGGTGTCATTGAAAATAGTGATAGAAAATTCTTCGTTTTCGGTTTTTTGTACGCTCCTCTGTCTTAGAAACTGTAGGTATTCAAAAATCTTAGCAGATGAATGTTTTAAAATCGTGAAATTTTCACTTTTCTTAATTTTAAAACACCTTAATCGACGAAAAAAAAATTGTCTGTCGGTCTGTTGTCTGTCTGTATACACGGTAACTCAAGAACGCCTTAATCGATTTTAACGAAATTTGGTACAAAAATCCTCTATCGGCTGGCCATGAACTGATTAACTTTTGGGTAGGGTGGTGGGGGGTTGAAGCGGAAAAGGGGGGATAAAATATTTTAAAAAATTGTAACTTTAGAAGTAAAGCAGCTATTGATATGCGGTTTTCAGATTTTGGTTTCGTAAACATTACCCAAACACAGCCACAGTTTTCAAGATATTTTCATTTCCTTTCAACATAAAATAATTGATTATATGGTGGACTAACCGTGCTTTCTAGCACCAATTTTTTAATATGTTGCACTCAATTTTACCAAAAACATTATCTACAACCGATTTTTCTAAAATTTTTAGAACTGATTCGCTGATTTTTTTTTATTGTGCAGGGTTAGTCAGAAATTGTGATTCAAATTTGAAAAATGATATTTTTAGAAGCTTCTATTAATTTTTGAATATTCTAATGAGAAAAATTAAACTTTAACATTTTTGAAATAAGCGTTTGACATTGTATTTATACAAGGTAAGCCAAATAAAATAAATAAAACCGAGACGTAATTTGAATTAATAATCAACAATGTTTAGGTCCCGTTGCAGAGATTAAGGCGCAATTACACAGACGAACATGCTCAAACAAAAGCTCATGCAAAAGATCTAAAATTTTTTGTGAGCTTTTCTTTGAACGTTTTGTTCGGGTAAATTTTTGAGCAAATTATTGCTATCTGTTGTGGAAACATATTTTTAAAGATGAGAATAAATAAAATTTCACATCAGTGATCAGTGATCTCAATTCTTTAAAAAAATGGAACACCAACTTTTATTTTAAATTTTTGTGAAAAAAAGCCGACGGCAAGCAAAACATTATTCTTGACTATCAGTGTTGTCACATGGATTAGGGTTACTTATAATATTTTTTTCTTAGGGCTTTTCTCGGATTTTTTTGCCCGGGGGTTTTTTTGGGATTTTCTTGCGAGTTTCTTTTATTTCCAAAGGTGTTTTCCTAAATTCAAAAAACAACCCAGGAAAATTTTTCTTTTCCAAAAAAATTTTGAGTTTTTCAAATATCGTCAAAAAACTCAAAAATTGGACTTTTAAGCGGTAATCCGCGCCTCACGACTATGAGGAGTGGTGGGGAGGGGATTTTTTTAAAACATATTTTTGTAACTTTACTTTACCTTTAGCTTTTATTGTTGTAGGGTTGCTTAAAAAAGCAAAAGGTTCATGAAAATGCTGAAGATATAGATATTTACTGTCAATTTAATGTAATAATCAAGGTCGATTACTGACACTGAACCAACAATATGCAAAGGACAACATTGCGATTCAAAAGGGTGACCGGCCTACTACCTGCGAAATCCAAAACGCGGGGTGATAGATTAGCGACACAGTCTACTAAATTACTGCTAAATTATATTTTTTAGACAAGGATCGGGTTCGTAGGGTTGTAAAAGTGGGTAATAAACGGGTATTATTTAAACCGAACGTGCTTTTGTTCATATATTTGAGATTTAATAAAATGTATATAGGTTTTTTAATTGACTTAATTATTATTGTAAAAGACTAAACTAGGAAGTAAAATAAAGGGATATTCTTTTAAACGTAAATTTTTATCATTATATTTTACAGGCAACAACAATAAATAAGTGACAATTATTATTTTTTTTATTTTCGTTTTTTTTACAACCCAAAAAAAGTTACAATTATACTGGCATATCTCCTATAAAAATCAGATCAATCGAAGTTGCTTATGAGGTAAAATGTGAATTTCGGCATCAAATCGTTTTTCCGTCGGAAAGCACTTGATTAAAAATACCTTATTTCAAAACTTTGTTTTTCTTTTTTTAGTTTAGTTCAACGAATTCCGATAACAATATATATTTTGAATTTGTAAAGAAATTTTTATACCCCCAATTCTTCAAACAAATTTTGTTCAACATTCTCTCCAAAATTTACGTGTGTTTTTTTGTACAAGATTTTGCTCGAACATTTCTTTGAACATTTTGCTCAAGAGGATCGTGTAAATGTTTGTCGGTATTTCAACATCAAAGGAAAGTTTGTCTGTGTAAATGCGCCAATATCGG
This sequence comes from Oxystoma pomonae, assembly GCA_963921995.1. Lineage (NCBI taxonomy): Eukaryota > Metazoa > Arthropoda > Insecta > Coleoptera > Brentidae > Oxystoma > Oxystoma pomonae. The sequence goes on along the minus strand of OY998170.1, from coordinate 3,939,656 downwards.
GCAAAAGTAAGAGAAACCGATTTAAACCGAAGATTTGGACCAATGAGATGCATAGTATGGAGAGAACTTACTCCCTGGGAGCAAATTTTCTCTCGATTATAAAACCGTGAAAAAGATGATCAGCTGGTATTTCAATTTTCATTTTTAAAAATCTTATACTTTCTTCTTCGAATCGAATGGGTTTTTTGATATACATTTTTAAAAAAATTCAAGTATCGCTTTGGCTCTAGCCTAAACCGAAACCAAGTACCGTTACAGAAAATTACCGCCGCTACACTGACTGGTCCAAATGTTTTGATTTTCGGACGAACCATCGAGGAACCTGTATAAATGCGGTACCCGATTTGTACCTTTAAACGTGATGCTACAAATCGACTTATTAGCTATATGATATCGATTTTAAATTTATTTTTATGTTATGCCATCGCAGTTTTTAAATTTTTTTTTAACGTTTTTTGATGAAGCTATTTCACCTATTGGAAAATTAACTACTTGACAATTTTTAAGTTCTCTTGAAATAGGGCAAAAAAGGTACATTTTAGAGTTGTGTACGCAATATTTTATTCAGCGATCTCATAATCCAAAAATGCTCAAAAAGTTTAAAAATTTTAAAATGTGTACAAAATTCTCGAGATTTAAATTTTTTTACACTCATTTAAGTAGGTATATTTACTTTTATAACAATAACAGAATGAGAAATTAATTTTATTTTTACTTATTTTTATTTATTTTTATTCATTTTTTTGTATTTTTTTATTTATTTTTATTTTATTTATTTATTTTTATATATTTATTTTTATTTATATTTACTTTTGACAGAAATACTGTTGGTGAATCTGTGATGAAAATTTAAAAAAGACCTGATAAAAACTTTATATTTCTAGTTCTCAAAAGTTTAAACAGCTTTGATTGGAATAATAAGATAACTGTGTGACCAAATTTAGACCAATTTTCAACCAGCCACATAAGTATGACTAAAACAGTTTTAATTTTGTTTGAGTTTCATGCACAGATAGAGATCCTCAAAGATACAAAAAAAATTCCAGAGTATTTTTTCCTTGGACTTCCTTTGTGTGGTTGCAATGACATTCTATCATACATGGTCAGAAATTATTATTTGAGACATTTAGAATTCCGATTCTTATTTTAGAACATAGCTTTGGCACACCTTGGATTCTCCACCTTTATTGTATTGTGCTTGTAAAAAAATCAACATTTCAATAAGTTTCAGTTTCAATTGTTATTGTTTGACTTGTAAACATACATAAGATGGAAATGTCAGATATGGAAATAGACAAATAGGGGCTTAACCAGGCGGTACCATTGAATATTTGAATAACACTGCGTGACACGATTTCGGTACCCAAAAAATTGCTTATAGTTTTCTATTAGTTATAGTATGTAGGTAGTGGATGTATTTTGTTTTTATCGCGTATTGTTTTTGAGGTGCACACCGATGACATTTCTGTTTAGGCGACCCTCGTTTTATCCATATTAGTAAATTATTATCAGTGGCGCATCAAGGGGGAATTGGCATAATCCAATAAAAGCAGACATAAAATATATAGGGAATAAAATACAAGAGTCTGGACTTTATTTTATTAAAAATCTATAAAAATCTTAAATTGAAAAATTTCGCCTGCGGGGCTGTAACACAATCAAAATGGTCTTTTTAATGTAAATTTATTAAAACATTTTAGTGCAATTTGGTGTCAAAAATGGCATTTTAAGTGCCATTTCGTGCGGCTGCACCCCCCTTTTTGAATATATTTGTAAGATTTTTAAAAGTGGTTCAAAATTAGTTCGAAATCGGTTCGAATATCTTTCGTGGGGGGGGGGGGGTATTTGAAATAGTCATAACTTTTATTTCCGTTTAGTAGCGTTTGCGTGATACTGAACAAACAAACAGACAGGCAGATAGAGAGAGATAAAATTTGCAGATTTATTATTGAGCAAATAGGTTCATTTCACGTGGTTATTATTTTTTTGACATTCGTTAAGTAGGATGGGGAGTGATTTGTTAAGTTAAATGCATGTAAAAAGATTATCTTTTTTTCCTCCAAATTTTGGGGCTGTGAGTGAAGAACAAGGACGTTGGCACACCTTGTCGTTGGTTGTTGGCCGTTTATTTTTAATTTTTTTTTACCTACCGTCCGTGAAAACAGTACGTAATAGAAAAAAAGTACTTATTGAAAACACTACTGGGATGGCTTTTATGAAAAATTTAATTTGGGGAACGACACCGACACCCAATGTATACATATAAATATGTCATGAAAGTCGCAATAAAAACCAACAAGGTCGGCGCGCTAAGTATTTTATTTCTCACGCAGCATTTTAATGGCGCGCGACAGAGATATGAATGGGCCGCCGAAAAAATCTTTAAAATGACCATTTCTGAACGTTGAATATTTTTTTCTTTGTTTGTTTCATCATTACGCAGAAACTACTGAAATGGAAGTTTCACTAAAACATTCCTGGGTTTATTTCATCAAAATCGGTTTACGCAAACAAAAGTTATGACCTTTTAGAGAAAAAAAAACGGGAAAAGCCACCGGCCAAGCGATCAGTATTTAGCCAGTAATAATAATAATAATAATAATAAAAGTAAAAAAAAACAAAAAAAAAGGTGTAAATAATAATAATAATTCTTGGCACCTGCGGAGACAAACATCATTGTCAAGGAGGAAGAGAAACGGACGAAATATTAGGACCTTCGCCGTGTGTACCGGGGCTATACAGTCAAGCTAGTGGTTTTGGTAATTGAAGCTCTCGGAGGTGCACGGCAAACACTGCTCTCAGCTATCAAAACCTTGCCAGCCTCCGTGACAAGGAAGAACACCTTGCTGGCGCAATGCAGAAAGCGGTCATCCTCGGAGCGGTTGGTGGGGAGTAGAACGGTGAATGAAACAACTGGCCTATCTGCACCCGTGTAAGTCGGAGCCGCAGATAAGGCCAAACCCCACAAAAAAAATTATTTATGATTCTACTCCCACAAAGGAAAAAATTGGCACCAAGAGGCACCAGCTCTGACAAACTTTGACGATATGATTAATTCCTCCTAGGAAAAGAAAACTGCCTTCCTAGGGGGTGATCATCAGACCGGTGTGGTCAGTAGGGTGGGGGGGGAGGTAACCCGAAGTAAAAGGTATCTTAGGTCCTACCCCTCCATCCACGCCGGATGGGACCTGATATCAAGTGGAGGCGGACCTAGTTACACATTCCCTAAGTCGGTAGACTACGAAAGTAGTCGATGACCCGTCCAATTAAGTTATGATAAATTTCGGTGGAAATATTATTCTTAATCCAAATTCGAAAATCGCGTTTCGATAGCCTGCCATGCTTCTGAAGTTGAGTTGAGTTGATAATTATTTTTTATACCTCAAAAACTGCAGCTCTGACAAACTTTGGCGTTATTAGAAATTTTGTTTTTAATTTAAGTCCCAATTGTTGTTGATTATTTTTTTAAATTCAACTCCCTTTTCTATCCCTTACACACCCCACCTCCATCAAAAACTAATCAACTGATCCACGGATGTCATAGAATTTTTGTACTAAATTTGCTTACTTTGTGGTGTTACAGACAGACAGACAGACAAACGCCATAGTTTAGCTTACATCCTCTTAAAAATAACAAAAAGCCTAAGCCTACTTAACTAATAACTTTTTAAGAGAAGCTTTTGCGAGATTTTAAGGCGCATTTACATAGACAAACTTTCCTTTGATGTGGAAATGCCGACAAACATTTACACGAGCCTCTTGAGCAAAATGCTCAAAGAAATGTTCGAGCAAAATCTCGTACAAAAAAACACACGTAAATTTTGGAGAGAATCTTGAGCAAAATTTGTTTGAAGAATTGGGGCTATAAAAATTTCTTTACAAATTTAAAATATATATTGTTATCGGAATTCATTGAACTTAACTCAAAATAGAAAAACAAAGTTTTGAAATAAGGTACTTTTAATCAAGTGCAATCACATTTTACCTCATAAGCAACTTCGATTGATCTGATTTTTATAGGGGAAATGCCAGTATACTTGTAACTTTTTTGGGGTTGTAAAAAAAATAATAATTGGCACTTATTTATTGCTGTTGCCTGTAAAATGTAATGATAAAAATTTACGTTTAAAAGAATATCCCTTTATTTTACTTCCTAGTTTAGTCTTTTACAATAATAATTAAGTCAAATTAAAAAACCTATATACATTTTATTAAATCTCAAATATATGAACAAAAGCACGTTCGGTTTAAATAATACCCGTTTATTACCCACTTTTACAACCCTACGAACCCGACCCTTGTCTAAAAAATATAATTTAGCAGTAATTTAGTAGACTGCGTCGCCGATCTATCATCCCGAGTTTTGGATTTCGCAGGTAGTAGGCCGGACACTCTTTTGAATCGCAATGTTGCCCTTTGCATATTGTTGGTTCAGTGTCAGTAATCGACCTTGATTATTAGATTAAATTGACAATAAATATCTATATCTTCAGCATTTTGCTTTTTTAAGCAACCCTTGGGACCTTAAACTAAATAGGTAAATCTGGTGGGAGGAATTAAAAAACAACAATAAAAGCTGAAGGTAAAGTAAAGTTACAAAAATCCCCCTCCCCACCACTCCTCATAGTCGTGAGGCGCGGATTACCGCTTAAAAGTGCAATTTTTAAGTTTTTTGCCGATATTTGAAAAACTCAAAATTTTTTTGGAAAAGAATAATTTTCCTGGGTTTTTTTTGACTTTAGGAGAAAAACCCTTGGAAATAAAAAAAAACTCGCAAGAAAATCCCAAAAAAAACCACGGGCAAAAAAATCCGGGAAAAACCCTAAGAAAAAAATATTATAAGTAACCCTAATCCATGTGACAAAACTGATAGTAGAGGCAATAATAATGTTTCGCTTGCCGTCGGCTTTTTTTCATAAAAATTTTAAATAAAAGTTGGTGTTCCATTTTTTTTAAAGAATTGAGATCACTGATCATTGATGTGAAATTTTATTTATTCTCATTTTTAAAAATATGTTTCCAAAATAGATAGCAATAATTTGCTCAAAAATTTACCCGAACAAAATGTTCAAAGAAAAGCTCACAAAAATGTTCACGCAAAAAATTTTAGATATTTTGCACGAGCTTTTATTTGAGCATGTTCGTCTGTGTAATTGCGCCTTTATGTTTTAACATGAATTATTGATTATAATTCGTGTTACTGTAACTCGAAAATCACAGATCATGTAGAATTCATAACTTGAGTCTAACATTTTCAATACGCCTAAGATACTTGCACATGTTTCAAGATCTGTGAATTTTTATTTAGTGATGTGTATTAATAAATAAACAAGAAGAATTGAAGTCGGTACTTTTTTTTTAATTGTTATGCTCTGCATGCTGAGCTGGACCTCACAAACTTTAAACCAGTAAAGCAAATCCATAAATTTTCGCACTTTGGCCTGGACCTCATAAAATCCGTAAGTTATTATTTACTCTGGCTCGTTTTTAATTGGATTTGTTAATTGGTTTTTAAACAAAATTAATTACGCGCTCTTATTTTGGATTTGTTATAAATTTAATGTGTAATTGGTAAAGTGTTTTTCGCGCATTGCGGCTAATTAAAAAAATGTATTATTGCTCTCTGTATACAGGGCGATTGTATTAATCACTAAGGGCCGGTTTCTCAATAGCGGGTTAGTGTTAACTCGAGTAACCTAACCTTGTAAAAATCTTTAAAAAGCGGGTTAAAATTAACTCCAGGGTAACCAAGGCTTTAAGGTGAGGGTAAGTTACCGTACCTCAGGGTTCACCTAAAAAAAAATTAGCTTAAAACAGCAAAAAACCAAGATTTATAGCTCGAGGTAATTTAACTCTCTGGTAACTTAGAGAACCAATTTTTGTCCTTCTTTAAAAGTTTCTTGGTCATCAACTTATCTTTGTTTTATTGAAAAAATTTTATTAAAAAACTCGAAATTTAACACTAAAACACTGGCACTAGAAAAAATACATTCCTGTGGAGTAAAGTGCTTAGCATATCATTTTGTGTGAGGTAGATACAGGGTGACCCAGAATTCGTTGGAAATCACGGTAGTTCTAAAAGCCTACTTTGACGATCCCAATTATTGAATTATGATAAATCTTTGAGGGAAGTGAAGCTTAACCAGTGGCCCACCGAGTGAGTTAACCCCCCCCCCCCGAGAAGCCTGGTTATATACAATAGGCACAATCAAATTACAGCAGAAATAAAATATATACGGAAGAAAATACAAGACTTTAATTTTTAACAAAAATCTTTAAAAAAATCATAAATTGCAAAATTTTTCGCCTGCGGATTTGTTTTCAATTTGGATCATCATCAAAATATTGTTCATTTTAGCAAAAATTTTCACCTGCGGCGCATTTTGGCAAATTTACAGACAAATTAAGGGTAAATAAAGAACTGATATTCCCAAAACCCCATCAATATTTAGTTTAAGAAAAATTTAATCGCATTTTAAGCTCGATTTTAAGTGTTATTTTGTCTGCGGCGCATAGAATCATGATTTTGACATCAAATTTTTGATGAATAAACAATTTTAAATTTGGTTAACACCCCTCTCCCTTCTACTATTGATTCCAGGTCCGCGCTTGTAAGCACCTGTTTCCTTGTATCAATTATGTTCACATTTTTACTTCAAATTAAGTTTTTTTATTTTTTATCCTTAAAAACCCCCTTTGAATCCAATTCATGGGTGCGCCACTGGCTTAACATTGTTCAATTGAGAAAGTTACAGGATATTTTTACAGGATAAATTTAAAAGATCAACAGTTATAAAAAATTATTTTAAATTCAAAATCAACAATTTTGAATACAATAATGTCACTCGGTAAAATGGAGAGTAAAAAACTCCGATAACTTTTTGCGACTTCAGAATAGGGTTTTCAAAATAAAATTTTTTTAAACTTTGATCTCTATTTCAAGCTCACTCTGTACATTTCAGTGTTGTTTTTTTCGCAAAAATGCTTACTATATCATTTTGTGTGAGGTAGGTACAGGGTGACCCAGAATTCGTTGGAAATCACGGTAGTTCTAAAAGTCTACTTTGACGATCCCAATTATTGAATTATGATAAATCTTTGAGAGAAGTGAAGCTTAGCCAGTGGCGCACCGAGTGAGTTAAACCCCCCCTCCCCCGCGAAGTGTAGTTATATACAATAGGCATAATCAACTAACAGCAGAAAAGAAAAAACACAAGAGCCTAAACTTTAATTTTTAACAGAAATCTTTAAAAAATCATAAATTGCAAAATTCTTTGCCTACGGCGCTATAATACATTGCATTGTTACAATTTCGTTCGTTCATGACTTTAATTTGGATCACCATCAAAATTTTGTTCATTTTCGCAAAAATTTTTACCTGCGGCGCATTTTGGAAATTTTACAAACAAATTAAGGGTAAATAAAGAACTGATATTCCCAAAACCACATCTATATTTACGATTTTAGTTTAAGAAAAATTTAATTGCATTTTTTTGTCTGCGGCGCATTGAATCATGATTTTGACATCAAATTTTGGATAAATAAACAATTTCATATTTGGTTAACACCCCTCTCCCTTCTACATTTTTTTCCAGGTCCGCGCTTGTAAGCACCTGTTTTCTTGTATCAATTATGGTCACATTTTTACTTCAAATTAAGTTTTTTTTGTTATTTATCCTTAAAAACCCCCTTCGAAGCCAATTCCTGGGTGCGGCATTGGCTTAACATTGTTCAATTCAGAAAGTCACAGGAAATTTTTACAGGATAAATTCAAAATACTAATAGTGATAAACATTATTTTAAATTCAAAATTAACAACTTTTGGGCCATCCTGAATACAATAATGTCACTTGCTAAAATGGAGAGTAAAAAACTTTAATTCCTTTCATATTCAAAAAAATACTAGACTCCGATAACTTTTTGGGACTTCAAAATAGAGGTTTTAAAATACAAATTTTTAAACTTTGATCTCTATTTCTAGCTCACTCTATACATTTCAGTGTTGTTTTTCGCAACGTTGGCTAATTAAACATAATATTTTAATTAAACATGTGTGCAAAATGTAAAAAAAAAATGATCATCAGCTGGGATTTTAGTTAACACAGAGGAGAAGTTAAAAAAAAACAATTATTTCATGGGGTCATTTTTATGTGTCTAATTATTATTGCCCCTCTCTCCAAAAAATTATAGAAATAACCCATGCAATTTTGAACACCTATGAATATTTAACTTATGCTATAAAGTAATCTGTATTTTTCTGTAACATTTTTATATTATTCCTAAGCATAAATAGTTTACATTTCAGAATTGCTTATTCTCAAACTCCGCAAAAATCATGCAACGACGTAAAACGAAACCATATAAGGCGAGGAAGAGAAATTTTTGTCAGGAATATTATAAAACTCTTGGTGCCTGTTTCAATTAATTTAATTCATCTTTCGTGAAAAAGAAGATATAAATATAAACCTAGTAACCCGCCACACACTCAGTAGATCCCACAAAATGCACTTTTAAAATTTGGTAAGAAAAGTTTATTGATGGTGTTTCTAATGGTAGAGCAATGATGAACTTTTTGTTATATATCTGTTAAATGATATTTAGATGTGCTTAAATACACTTATAGTTGGACACGTTTCTTGGTAAATTTAAAGACTGTAAAGAACTTTGATTGAAATAGATTAATACCATCTTATGTCTTACACACTTTACGCTTTAAGCAATTACAATTTTTGCTGTTTTTTGGATTAAAAAAATGCACTCATATGCACGACACCACCAGAGATTACAAAACAGTAATTTTTTCATCTTTCTCTAAATTACTTTTTTATAGCCTGCCTTAAATATTTTTCATTTGAAAATAAATTTGTACAATTTTTTACTGAGGTTTTAGATGTTTACTCTTTAGTTTTATCAAAAAAATAATCCATGCCATTTTTGTTTTCGCGCATTTGTTTTTTTCTTTCGCAAAAATAATTGCGTACATAAATTCTTCCTACTACCTACATTCTTCCTTATTTTTATTATTTTTTGACTCGATGTCTTTTTAAATTCTGTTTATCTGTTACGGTGTTGAATTACATTGCTGCTTTCTTGTCAAAATATTTAAAATTTACGACGAGTTTTTTCAACTTTATGTGTGTGTCATTCTTTAATAATTTTTTTTCTTGTTCCTCTTTAAAATTGTAGAAGAGTCGACTTCACCAACTTACTAAAGACTTTTTTTGGTTTATATTATTATAATGTACCATTTTATGTATACAATGAGCTTCAGGCTACTGCGAATATAGGGGGAATCAAGTCCAATTTACTCTCCGTGCCGTACAACCGAGGTGGGGTCGAAGCACGCTGCAGTGTTTTCTTTTTGACATTTATTTTGTTTTTATTATTTTGTTTTATTACTGCCTTGCTCAAGAAACAGATTGGTAAGTTCTTAAGTGAAATAATACATTTTTAAAACTAAAAATGGTTGTCTACGAAGTTGTCGAAAAAGTGCAGATGGTCAAATGGTACTATAAAGGCAGACCACTGAGACTTATTTAAGAACTTTTTTTGGGGGATTTTGCTAATCGCCCAGAATCTAGTTTATCAACGATTCATAGGTTTGTGCAGAATTTTGAAAAGTTTGGTTGTGCAGCGCCAAGAAACCATAAAAAACCCACTGTTTTGAATGACGAGCAGGAAGTATGAGATGTGATGATTTGCGCTGCAGTGGAGGAAAATCGAAAGTTAACTAGCCACCAAATTGCCGAAGCAGTTGATACGTCTTCAGCCACTGTCTTACGTGTTCTCAAAAAGAATGGCAGAAAGCATCAAAAACGCATCAAATTTTTCCGTAGGACAACTATCGTCGTATGGAATTTTGCGAAACAATGGAAAGGGCTAATCGTGATGAAAACTCTCTATCTATTCTTTTCACAGATGAAAGCACTTTTCCATTATTGAATCGTCATAACCCAACACACGTTCGATATTGGTCGAGGGAAAATTTGCATTTGGGGTATTGTAGGGGAACACGTAATTGGGCCATTTTTAATTGACGGCAATTTTAATGGTTCTAGATACTTGGATCTACTGCAGCAGCACATTATTTAAACTGCTGGGCAGTTGTTAGGTGTGAGATTTGGTGAAACATGGTTTCAACAAGATGGTTGTCCCGCTCACAATGTTGGCCTTGTTAGGGAATATCTAGATAATGTATTTCCTAATCGCGTTATAAGTCCACGAGGAACTATTTTATGGCCAGCTCGATCACCCGATCTTGCTCCTAATGACTTCTATCTTTGGAGTTATATCAAAAATAAAGTTTACGGGCATGAAAGGGCCAATAATTTGGAAGAACTTCGGATTAAAATTGAAGAAGCTTTTCAAACTATCACCCCTAACATGCTCGGAAACGTTAGAAGGGGTTTTTATAATAGGCTTGGATATTTTCTAGCCGAGCAAGGAGGACTTTTCAAACATTTGCTCTAATTTTTTTTTGACTGGGAGAACCTTTTTGGTTTTTAGAATATATTATTTTATTTTGAGAACTTGGTTTTATTTTGTTTCTCCTTATTATTTTCATTGTAACACGTTGTTAGTGATAAATCTGAGCAGTTGAAAATAAAACGCTCTAATTTATCAGTGACAAAAAACAAGAAAATTACGTTATCAAAATTTGCGTATTTATTGACCAAATTCCGGTTTCATGGACTACACTTCACATTGCACCGTGATTAGAGGCGTACTAAACGCAGGCCGCGAACGATGATCGCAAGCCTGAGTGTTGGTTGCTCGACTGATAGGTGTGCGGTGTCCCTGCGTGTACGTACACTGGCAAATTGGACTTCTTTCGACCTATGTTCGCAGTAGCCTGAAGCGCTCTCTATATTTTGGGGATAAAAATAACAATTTCGGATTTTGGGACCTGTAAATAATCTAAAAAAGAAAAAAAATCTTACCTTAATGTTTTCCGAAGGAACCAGTGGTTTTCCATCCATCTCCCACACAAATTTCAACTTTTCTTCGCCAAAATGTTGCACTTTGGCGCAAAATGAGGCAATTCCCCCTTTCACCACGAATAAGCTAGTTGGATGTTTTATAAACTTCCCGGGAAAAAAATTTGTATTCTTATCTGAAATAGAAATGTATGACAGGTATTTACTGATTTTTTTTTATAATTGTTATTTGTTTTTTAACTCACCAAGCACAATCAGGTTCGTCCTACAGCTATCTTCTCCGTAAGGATTATAAACCTCACAAGTAAAATATCCAGAATCTTCAACGTTAACATCTTTAATCGTCAAAGATGACATTCCATTTTCCTCGTTAAAATCTTGTTTGAATTCTTTGCAGTCTGGTAAAAGACAACCGTCCTTCATCCAGACAATATCTATTGGCTTGGAACCTTCTACTTTAAGTACAAGTTTGACAGTTTCATTTTCTATACAGTTTGTTTCTTTGTTTAGTGTTTTGGTGATTCTGGGAGCGGAGAATAATTCTGTTTCATCTTTCAGTTGGACTATGTCTTTTTCCATGCAGTTTATGTCTTTGTTGAATGATTCTTCTTCATCTTCCTTATAGATTTCCAACTGGACGGAAGTCGAAGCCCTTCCATTTTCATTTTCTGCTTCACATGTGTAAATAGCATCATCGTCTGAGTTGACATCGCTTATTTCCAATGCTGCTACTTTTCCGTCGTAGGTGAAATTATATTTGGAACTTTGTTCTAGGGGTATGTCGTTTTTATACCACCTATTAAGAAAAATAATGGGGTTGATAATATTATTTGGTAACCCTCACCACTTATTGCAGAGATGTGATTTTTTTACGAAAAATATTTTATGTTCGTTTTTCAACACCACATTTTGTAGTTTGTTTGTTTGAAATTATAAAAATTTTCCATCTTTATAGTGGTCTGTCAAAATTCACATTTCCGCAAAAAATGGTGAGGGATACCTATCCATCATATTTTGTACAAGGTATTACTCCTTTTAATAACCTTAAATAAGGCGTCGGCCTAGCATTGATATCACAAAATAATCTCGCCGTGGACCCATATCTTGCAGAAGCGCTGAACATACTTCTAGAATAGGAGCTGGGTGCGGTTTTCGGTGACAGACTCCTTGCTCTTAACCCGCTTGAAGAATGCAATCTATGCGATATAACGTCTAGTCGGGCGTTGGCTTCCACTCTTCCTACAATAGAAATAATAGGTAATTCTATAGAATTTCAAAAAAACAGAGACAAAGCACTTGTAAAAAACAAAAGATCAAGAGATCTTGGGTAAAAATAACTTGGATGAGCGCCCTACAAGGAACATACAAAATACCAAAGCGAAAAGAGAAATGATTAAACGATGTTTCGCCCTGGGTAACCAGCGTGGGCTCATCAGTGGTTTCATTGGTCACCCTCTACCATACATCATTAAACACCATCATACACTTTGATTTCCAACTTTGAATCACTCACAAATAGGCATCGTTCCGCAATGGTACTTATCCAAGTTACCTGATACGGATTCGTCGTGGCGTTTTAATATTTCCAGTAGGATTATGCTCCTAAGGCAATTAAAACAATCATCAATAATCATTTCTCTTTTCGCTTTGGTCTTTTGTGTGTTCCTTGTGGGATGCCCATCCAAGTTTGAATTTTCTTTATTTCCACCCAAGCTCTTTTGTTTTTTAGTTTCTTTTCGGTTGAAGTAACTGATTTGGAGGTTTTTTAAATTATTTTTTTGAAAGCCCATGTAATTGGAAAAAAGTCAATGCTCACTTACCAACATCATTTTCCAAGACAATCTTGTACAACCCTGAATCACTTGGACACACTTCGCGAATTTCCAAGGTGCGCAAATCTTCCCTCTCCGAAATTTTCAGTCTGGAAGATGGCGCCACTTCGTCGCCATCTTTGTACCATTTGACCCACGGGTCTGGGTGACCAGCGATTGCGCACTGAAAACGCACAGTCTCGCCTTGTTCTGCTACCTGAATAAGGAAAAGTAAAAATTTTTAAAACGCTGACAACTATATAAGGGGAAGGGTTTTACCCGACAGAATTAAAATATAATAGTCCCCAATCTATATCTATTCATCAAGTTTCATCATAATCAGTCGTCATATATTAAATTCTTTGACATCTGTGTGCAGAAAGTGTATTATGTCTGGAACTACTGGGTCAATTTTGATCAAACGTAGCTAGGAACGATCCCTACGTATACAGATACAGATCTACGCACAGGCATAGGGTGTTAATTCTTAAATTAATATTTTCAACTGTTACGTACCCTATTGTGAGGATAGGCGTAGAACTTGGGCGCTTGCGCCCTCATGTACCGCCTTCTGGGCGTCTCCTGGACGGTCCTTTCTCGTATCCTAGGAGAGACGCTCCTGTTGGGAGTGGTTCTCGGAGTTGAAATGGGGGTGGAACCGCCCGCGAACACGCTTGGCGGGCGGATTAGTTGAGCGTTGAGGAGGTTCTCCTTTTCTTCGGGTACTGAAATAAGTTTATTAATGGTTTTAGTATAGAAATGCCAAAAAATTTGTAACCTTCACCAAATGCACAAATTTTGTTTTTTAGGTGGGTGTAATAAAATTTTCTTAATAATACTATATTGCGTTTTTTTTTTTAAATTTGGGCAAAAAATTATAGGATTTTTTTTTCTTGCACTAGTGTGTGTGTGTGTGTGTGTGGTCAAAAAATATTTCTACAGTTTTTTCTGGTTGTTTGATTTCGGAAATTTCATCAGAAATATCTAGTTTTTATACAGGATGACTCAAATAAATACTTACAGTCGACCACTAAACACGCTGACGTCACAGCCTTTCCCAAATTATTATGGGCGATACAAGAGTATTCCCCCTCGTCTTCTGGATAAACCTCCCTAATATTGAGTGTAGCGTTTTCACCGTCGAATTCCGTGGCGAAATCTCCTTCTAACTTTAGAATCTGAAAACAAAATAATACATTTTTATTGTATTAGAGTCGGTGTCAGTGCCTTTTTTCTTGCATGATTGTTATAACAAGAGACCTGATTTGGCATTCAAGCTGGCATTCAAATCTTAATTGAACAGTCTATGTCTGTTTCATAGATAATAGAATGAGACTCACCTTTCCATCTTTCTCCCACCTAACATCTAAAGGTGGATGATTCGCCTCAAAGGCACATTCGAAGGTGGCCGAATCACCGTCACAGCATCTTATGTCTTTTAAGTCCTTAGTAATTTGGGGTAGAGTTTGGACTTCCCTAAAAGCATTTAAAATATTAAGAGTAGAGATTTTTTTTTTCTGTAAGTGACCTTAGCTCAGGAAATGTGACGTTTAAAACGGGTCAATTGGAGTCAAATATAAACTTTAGAATTGGCTGAACTTTGAATGAAAGGCACATTTTGAAAAAGCTAACACACGGCTCAGCTTGATTCTTTGCCGAATAAGTAAAAATTTCTTCCTAAGGCCACCAATTCGAAATATTCAAACATTTGAATCGGTGGCCTTAAAAAGAAATTTTAGGTTATTCGGCAAGAAATCAAAAAATGCTCCGAGCTTTGTCTTAGTTTATACAAAATATGCCTTTCATTCAAAGTTCAGCCAATTCTGATTTTTATTTGACTCCAGCAAGTATTGATATCACATGACCAGCAGTTGGAATATTCCAAGGCAGAAGCCTGAGACTTCCACCAGTTTGGATGCAGAAGGTAGCCGGAATCCTGCTAAGCTTAGGGTCTCATCGACAGCGCGGATACCAAATGATTTGACCTGTGTTCTCGGGCAGCCGGACATTCCAAGCCAGAAGGCTGGGAATGGATGGGTGACTGGCTGGACTTTGACCATTCTGAGTGTGAAAAAACCCCCGAAAGTGAAACCAGGGTTGCATTCCCTTTCATTTCCGGGTCAAAACACGGTGTATACTTCACAGTGCTCCTGAATGAGGTATAGGTCAAATAAAACTGAGTCCAAAAACTAAGTGTACTTTTTGAATAAAGACTCTTCCATGACCAAACAACCGAATTTATTAAAATCCCAACTGAAGCTGTTTTTGAAATTTTGCACACAGTTTTGTGAGAAAAAATATTTTCCTGTTCAGGAGTACTGTGGCTTGCTACGCAGCCTAAAGATCCCTGCCCTCGACAAAGAGGTGTCAGGCATAAATTAAGTCCTCTTAGAGAAAGACATCTTGCATCCTAAGGGGCACGTTCATCAGTCGGGAGTGCACGGGTGGTATGGCAGAAAGGGTCCATCATACAGCCTAGTTGCGAGGCTTGCGGCCGCCCATCTATTACCACTACTACTACATGACCAGTTTTAAACGTTAATTTGACATTTCCTGATTTAATCAAATTTTTAAAAAACAGTCCATCAAATTGGTACTAAATTTTGTACAGAAAAAGTTTGAAACATTAGACACTTAAAGTAAATCAGAGAGAAACAAAGTCAAAATACGCTACATTTTTGACTTGCTCATGCCATGTTTCGAACGATGCCTGCCTGCTTCTTTGACGGGTGTGATGACAGAATCTCGTTGAGTACGGAAGGATGTACGTATCGTTAGGGACCCACGAACGTACGCAACGATTTCAGTCAGCAGTCCTGTCATCGCACCCTTCAAAAAAGCGGGCATCGTTCGAAACATCGCATAAATAAGTCAAAAATGTAGCCTATTTTGAGTTTGTTTCGAACGCGTTACGTATACCGATACGAATGCGTTGAAATATTTACTTTAAGTGTCTATTATCCGGGGTAATTTTACGTGATTTTGCATGATTTTGAGTTTTTAACATATTTTAAAAAATAAAAAAGAAGGTTTTACCAATAGAAAACTGTTGGATTTTTCGCCTTCTCCACCAGTTCTACCACTGACTGGTTTCAGACACAGTTTTCTGTTGGTAACTTAACTCCAATATGGACATTGGGAATTTATTTCTTATTCTGTTAACTTATTTTAAAAAATAACGTACAAAAACAACATATATTTGAAAATATGCGAATGGTTTCTAGGGGGATTAAAAGTTTTTGATTTTAACTTTGGTTTTTGTTGTGATTTTGTCAATAACTTACCCAATTTTAGTTCGGCCCTTTTCCATGGCGAAACTTGGAGGCTCTGCAACAACAAACCAGAACATTAATAGGACAGAAATCAAAATTATTATAAATTTGTATTCTTCTGTATTGAATTAGTAATGATAGCCCAAAAGCGGTAGATCCCAGAACAGTTTATAGGAGAAGTTCTCCCCATAAAGCTGGATTCTTACCAGATGTTAGGTTTACCCATATAACTATGAGATACTATAATGCCCCAAGTGCCGCGAAATGTGTAACAATAATAGCTTTGAAAAACAAGAAGGCAAGGCCAAAGGCGAAAACTCTACTGCGCATGCCTGACGCAGCCTTCTCGCGCCCAGAAGATTTTTTGGCTCTGGAGAGTTATTATCTCTACTGCTTTTCTTTTGGAAAATGCAAGGGCAGGGTCGTTATAGTATGTAGTATTTCATACATATATGTATGAGGTCAAATATAGGCCTTTCCCAGGCCAAACTTGTAAGCAAGATCTAAAATCTAGCAGGCCATGGAGCCGTCTTAGCTCCGGGCCTATGCACATGCGTGAAAATTTTACGAGGCGGCCGGTTTCGCGACCTTCGTCTTCGCCCTTCGCTCGAGACGCCATTTTTTTGATTTGTTTTAATCACACCGCGTTTTCGTTTATGCAAATTTTTTTATTGTGACATTTTTAATTTTTACGCGAAATTTTTTAGGAGTTATAATAGAAACTGTTTATATCTTGAAGCTTAAGATGACGCCGCATAAAAAGACGTTCTGTGTTTGTGGATGCCGCCAAACAACAAAATTGATGTTCCACAGGTTGGTAGCTATTTTTTCTTAAAATTTGATTGAAAAAAAGTGAAAATACCTAAAAATTATTTCTGTTCATATATTTATTTATTTAAAAATAGAAAATACTGATTTTCTGAAAACATAAACAAATAGAAAAATTGTGACAACTGCACAGCTGTCTTTCCGGATTTTGGTTGGTTAACCGATGACGATGGCCGCGCATGTGCAGAACCGCTAAGCTTTGACGCGAGAAGGAGACAGTAAGAGTCATAAAAGAGTAAAAGAGAAAGGTATAGGCATATATATAGGACATCCTGCTTACAAAGTTGTGCACGCCGGAAGCATTGCAAGGGCGTATATTTAAGCTCATATATATATATATGATATCATAGTTATATAGCACGCCACCTAGGATTAAAGATAGCCAAAAAGAATACTATTATACTCAAAAAACCAACCGCAAAATTGAATAATGATTGATACCTACCCCCGGAATATAACTTTACTTTTTTACGAATGTCGTAAAAATCCCTAAAAAAAGTATGGATTACATTTTAAAATAAAAAGTTGCTATGAAATCAAGAAAAAGGTGACCCTGGGGCAGTGGCGGATCCAGAAATTTCACCAGGGGGGGGGTGCAAGCAATAAAACATATGTAGGCCGGCTCGAGCGACTACGAACATATGGCAAAAAAGTCCTTTTTTATCGTCATCAATGTTTTTGGGGGTTTGGTTAGATTAGTACGTTGCTAAGTGGTGATCTGACCATCTCCACTAACCAAACAGTTTCGACCTACATATGTTCGTAGTTGCTTGAGCCGTTGGTAGTGACTAACATATACTACCTGATACAACTAATCTATTTTGGCAAGTGTTAACATTCCAACATTATTATCGAATTAAAAAACTTTTAGTTATATAATAAAATTAAGTTTTCTTTTTTGCTTTGCAAACCTATCTAATATAGATTCTAAATCCAAGTTTATTGAACGATATATATACAAAAGCGCAAAGCCTCTTTTCTCCTTCCATGGACCGAAGATAAGTTTTCACAAGTCTTAAAGTGGAGAAACTTCTTTCGGCGGTAGCAACCGAAACAGAGAGAGAAGAACCAATTTTTAAAGCTTCGTTTTTAAACAATGCTAACTCTCCCATTAACACTGTGTGAGAAGAGTTGTTTAAAATGCGCCAAAATTTTGAAGGTTCGTTGGAATGCATAAATTTAATAGAGATATATCTTGGATCTTACTCTGCTGCTCACAAGATATTCTGAACCCGATTAAGCTACCTATGATCATTTTTTTAGGCAAGACGATAATCTAATCTTAAAACATATTTTTTTATGAACTGCTTTAAGTTACTCAAGCGAAATTAAAATATTATGGCTCAAAAAAATCTTCAAACTGTCAAAATAGCTAGAAACAGAAATTCAAAAATTAACAAAAATGTCTTACTTTTGACTATCCCCCATATAAAAACTAGACATCCGCCAACAATAACAATAGACTCTTGCGTACAGCTTGTGTTCTGTTTAGTTAGCAATTTGAGCCACTTTTTTTCGTTTATTCTAGAGAGGCCCGTATTTTCTTAATTGAAACATAACAGTGACTATTTTTCTCACTTTGAGAGCGAATGTCTCAGAAACTGATCGTACAGACGAAATAAAAACTATCCATTTTCGTAACAGTTATACAACAATATTCAACAATACAATATTCAAAATTAGTTGAAATCGACCGAGGTATATTTTATAGGAGTGTTCAGTGCGTGGTTCTTTAATGTTTTTAAAACTTTGATAATGTTCAAGGGGGGGGGGCTCCCCTCTGGATCCGCCGCTGCCCTGGGGTGAGAAGTACAGCGATTTAAAGGTAAGTTTATAGTCTACAAAAAGGTATTACTAAAATGAGGACACCTTTAAGGTTCCAGATTTCGTGATTTACTTCGACTTACCTTTAACTTTTATCTGCAAAGAAATGATGGCCTTGGCGTCTCCATGGCAATTTTTGGCGTACACCGTATAAGTTCCGGTGTAGTCTAGTTTGACGTTGGGGATTTCCAGCCGGTATTCCGGACCGTTGCCAACTCTATGGAAGTGGGCGGCGTCTTTATAGTAGTCCGGCTGGAATAAAGATTTTTTTTATTAACGACTATCTGCACCAACCGAACCCTAGCATTGCTAGGTATCACCTAATTCTAGGTAGACCTTAAGGTGCCCCCTAATTCGAAATGGCTGGAGAAATATCTGACGTATCCCTAGTTTGATGTTATTGTCAAAATTTCTATTTTGAAATTTTTCGTGTGCTGAATCTTTTTTATTTAGCATCAAACTATATTGTAGAAATAAAGTTGTATAATTATGTTTTCCTCACTTAACTTCTGTTTATGACTTACAAAATAATTGCCACTATCGTCTGCGCCCACACCGTTATTAGAGAATCCATGCGTATTGGTACTACGTCTCAAAAACATAGAGTACCCGGTAAAGGGTTTAAGGTGGATTTAGAATTCCGTTATGTATGCAGTACCAGTAAGAAGCAATACCACTATCTATGAAAAATATTGTTTGTTTCTTAAGCAATCAAATGCCATTTTAAATATTCAGGGCACATTGAAAATTGAAACAACTGGCATATGAAAAAGATTTAAAAAATCTTGAACGGCAAGCACAGACGCCACCGGCGACAATATAAATCATATATTCCTGCTTACAGTATGGATATGTCCGTAAAATCCGTCACCTACAATTTCTTAATAACCAGAAGTCATCATCAAAGCCCTTCACATTGTTTAAAACGTTGATTATTACGCAAAAATATTAAGACGCCCTCAAAATTATTTTTTTTAGGTTAGGTTTAGTGTAGGGAGACGTTAGGTAAGGGTTAGGGGGACGATATCGACTCCCTAGATTCAGGGATCTGCTAGAGTGTTTAGGCGTCACCTAAACACTGAAGCAAACGAAAATTGACCCCTACCTAAATTTAGGGGAGTACTAGCTAGGGCTACCCTAAATTGGTTGGTGCAAATGGCCGTAAGAGTAGAGATTCTTCTTTTTCTGTTAGCGACCTTAGCTCAGGAAATGTCGAAGTGATGTTCAAAACAGGTCATGTGATATCGGTACTTTTTGAAGTCAAATATGGATTGCTTTTTGGATTTTTTGCCGAATAAGCTAAAATTTCTTTCTAAGCAGACCACCAATTCGAAATATTCAAACATTTGAATCGGTGGCATTAAAAAGACATTTTAGCTTATTCGGCTCCTAACCGGGTCTTAGTTTTTACAAAATGTGCCTTGTATTCAAAGTTCAGCCAACTCTGATGATTATTTGACTCCAAAAAGTATGTCACGTCAGTTCGACATTTTCTGACCTTAGGTCACTGACAGAAAAAAAAGAATCTCCACTCTTAAAGCGGTATTCTCCGTTTTTTTAAAAGAAAAAATGCTAAAGTCGGCAACACTGTTTTATCATATTTGGGTAATATACACTTTGAGCATTAAAAAATATAAAATATTATAACGATTTTTTGGAGAAAAATGGAAAATAAAAATAATATGCACCGTTTTATTTTTAATTAATTAATTAATTAATTAATTAATTAAAAATTAAAATAACAATAAACCAATTTTTTCTGGAATTCTTTATTTACCTTATTATCATAAAATATATCATTAACAAAACATATTTATTAAGTTTAGCATTTTCTGGCAAGATTATTTATAAAAACCTTTTTTTTATATATTTTCAGTAGAAAGAGGGTCAGGGACGTTGCAAGATGACTTGGGGCCCCGAGACAAGGACAACTTATGACCCCCTCCCCTCACTAATAAATGTATAAATGTAAATTTTAAATATTTTTATACAAATTAAAGACGTAATATGTACCTAAAGTTGTGTTTTATTCAAGTAAATAAAATACTACTAAACGTTCGTATTTTTTGTTTGGTAAAAATGGTAACTTAATATACTATTAGATATATAATATTGTTATTTATTAAGTTCTTCTTCTCCAAAGACATTCATAAGTTATAGCTTTATGCTTTTCTCGCTTTTTCATTGGCAAATTCTTTTATTAGAGTCGTTAAGTCCATCTTTAAATAGTTTTTTTTTTAATTTACTAAACGTCTTCTCAAGAGTTGCACTGTTATCGGTAGTGTTAAAACAATAAAAATGCGGTAAATATTGCTTTCTAGAATTCCGTGTTTAATAATTAGCTCAAAAAATCGCTAGTGGATATATTATTATTTAGATCGTCTTTTACCAGTGGTAAAAAATGTATGATTATATTCAATTACTATGGAAGGCTTTATAATTTCAGAATATTTGTTATAAAAGCGTTCACACTTTTGTAGAAGAATTTCTTCAGTAGAACTTCTAATGGTTCTGGGATTAAAAAAATTAAAATAATCGCATAACGTCATCATAACTCTGAATCAATTCTCAATTTGACCTGTAACCTGGAAAATAAAATTAACATCGGGTTTTAGATGGTTTAGTAAAATAAATAAACAATTTTATTTACTGCAAATACTGACTGGACAATAGGCCCCCTTGCAACGCCGGGCTCCAAGTCTTTGCCTCGGGTTGCTAGATGATAGCTACGCTACTCAAGAGGATATCATTCAAATTTATTTAAAAACAAAATCTCTCTAAAATAATTTGATTTCGCAACGGTAATTTTTTTATTCTAGGCGATCAATTAAAACAGATCTCCATCCTTCTCTAAAATACTTTGCACTTTACTAAATTACCTCCATCTACCTCTAAAATTCTGCCCTCTCTCTCTAAATACTTTTCATTTTAACAGAGAAACAATGTTTTTTGCTAGTACTCTTTTTGAACGCTAAAAAAACAGTGAATACTTAAAAAAAAAGTGTTTTATTCTAGAAATCAAAAGCTTAGAAAGAAAGATATAAAATGTGAGCAAAATCATGGCATAAAAATTTGAAAAACATAGAAAAAATGGTGAAACAAAAAGGTTATCCCTTAAATTATGCTAAAATTTTTTAGGCCTTAAATTACAATCATGGCTCTATAAGTTTATTTCAGTTCCATTAGATAAACAAATTCACTTTAGGGGCGGAGTGAACTGGGGAAGTTTTTAGACAAATTCGCATGGTTGTCGAGAGTTTTAAAATTTTTCTTGTTTGATCATCTGAAAAATCACTAAAACAAGATAAGTCATACACACAATACGTGGCACGATGAGGTCATTTAGAGAAGGTTTATTCGGTAATGGATTTTAATTCAATAATTCGGCAAATTAAATTTATTAATTTGAAAGCTTTCACCTTGTAAGGCGCCTGCCGAAATATGCGATGCAGCTATTATTAAAAGTATTTTATTTTTCTTTTTTTCCCTTTCGTATGTGCGGTTTACAATGATTCTCAATTGCATTTTTTATTGCGGTTTGTCCACCTTGATTACGTTTGTACGCAGTTTTCAAACTGTTCTCAGCGTCCAGCATTTTTTTTAAATAAAAAAAAACAAAAAGTTTCATTATAGTACAGTGATTTAATATGTTTTTTACCTCCCCTTTACCTTTTTTATATTGAAGCTCGAAAAAAGTTTTATGTACACAACTTGCATAATTTTCTGTAAACTTTCAAATGTCGTCCTTTAAAATTAGTCATTGTTACTGTCAAATTTTGATATTAACTTCTTTATTATAAATAGAAAACCCTGTATATTTTTTTAAATTTAGAATGGTCTCTTTTTCCTTAATTCAAAAATATGCAATACGCTGTGTTTATCTTCGACGGTTCTCGAGTAAAAAGAAAAAAGCTTTCCCATAAGTACAGTGTGGAAACATATCTTAAGTAGTTCTTTGTTCAACACACTACTCTTATGGGAAAGTATTTTTCCTTTTACTCGAGAACCATCTAATATAAATCCAATATATTACCTATATATTTTTGTAATCAGAAAAAAAAATGGTCATTCTAAATTTAAAAACTATACAGGCTGTTCTATTTGTTCAGTTGGGATGACCAATGCTAATTTTTAAGTACGTCTTTTGAAAGTTTACAAAAAATTATACAACAAATCACCCTGTACCATACCTACAAGCGTCCGGAGTATAAAATATGATGGAAAGGTTCCTAAGACACCATTTTCACATACAGTATGTCCCAAAAGTCTGGAACGGATTTAAATAATAAATTTTTCAAAAGTACCAAACGTTTTTGGTATATCTTTTATCTTCTCCAAGATATTCAGGTTTAAATTTGTGTGGAAGAGATAGAGAAGTCGAAATTAACTCCCCAATATTAATACCCATGATACTAATTTTCCTGCAATTTTTTTAGAAAAGTATTTACAAACAGTGGCGTCAATTGGGGGGGGGGGGCAGGAGGGAAGCAATTACCCACCTCTTTTTTGACCTGGACAAACTAGTTGACGAATTTGCTGGTATAAGGCATCGCCGTACCGTTGTAGAACACACAAAATAGATCATTAATTTAGTGTTTACATGTAAGTTTTTTTTGTTTTTTTTTAATGTATGTTTTACCAAAAAAATTGTTTTGTTTTTTATGTTTATTTGAGTTATTTTAGCATCAATAGAGTGTCTTTTTTTTCGTTCATATTTTTTTTTATTAGGTATGCCCCCCCAGTTTTGACTGGCTATTAGTAGTGGGGTGACTTTTAATTCTAGAGGTTCTGTTCGACTTAAATACTTTTCCTTTCGATTTATTTCCAATTCTTTTCGCCCTCGAATGAATGAAGGAATAAATGTGGAAGTGTGGGCGGGACCATTCCCATGTACGTACGCTACCTTGCTGGGCCCGTTGCACACCCACTATCCATGGTTTAGCCCTGGAAGCCTGCCTCTTTTGCAAAAGAACAGATTTTTCTGGCTGCAATCTTTTTACTCACCTGGGACCAACAGATAGTTCCCAAGGTGCGACTCTCTTGACCTGGCCAGAGCCGGACCCTCCAGCATTCATCCTCCATGTATCATCGACTTTCTGAGTCTCCGGCGATTCCCACCGTCTCTAGGTGCTTGTTGAGGCAACAGTATCCTGTTAGGAGCCCTGTTGCTGGTCTCGCATCCTTCCTGCTTGGTGGAGCAAGGATTTCGAGCAGGTGCTCTTCAGTTCGTAGGCGCCCCTGATGCGTTTGTAGAGTATTCAGTTCCCTGTCGGGCCTCTTATGTTGAAGAAGATCTACTGGGTCCTTGAATAGTTCCTTGTTGATTCTTATCTTTAGAGTTTCCTTGGGTACCTGTTCGGTTTCCTGTGTTACCTCCTGGTTGTTGGAGGGTCCTTCTGGAGTTCCCTCACAGACGAGTAAATCGGCTAGAATCACCTTCCCAGCACTTCGGGGAGGAGGCTATACAGGGTTCCTAAGATATTCCTTAGGGATAGGATTTCAATAAATCAAACAGAAGTGGCATAGAAAGTTCTGCGCGCACAAAAGAAACAGGTATATTGAGCAGCAATGGTGCCAGTTTGTTATTATCTCCGGACTGCTTTCATGAGAAAAAATTGTCGCCACTCTATCATTGTGAGCATAAATCATAGTTGCAATAATAACCGTCTGCAAATTCCGCTAGATGGCGGCCACACCATGAGATGATCGAGGAAAAACTAATTAAAAATTAGATGTTTTCAGGTCCAAACCACAGCTTTTTCTTGCTTAAAGGAGGCGGCAGGGTCCATTATTTACGATACTGAGCGATAAACTCGTGAGGTTGTTAACATTAGAAAGAAATATCTTCGCTTTTAATTAAATTTCTTTCCATTCTGTTTTACTAGTGACATCTATCCGGAAACGGCCAAACCATGCAGCTAGCACTAGCAGCCAAAGAAATCAATAAACGGCGCTGTTTTTCCTGCAGAGCTTTTTGCTTGCGATATTATTGATTTTAAATAAAGCTGGCCCTACACTACATTTGATATTTTCGAAGTGTTTTATGACATGATCTCGAAACATGTAGCGAACCAATTCTTCAAAACTAGCGGGAGGGTAAAAGCGAAAAATAAGGGGCTGCCAATATTTGTAACACCCAAAAAGGGGTGAAAAGATTTATTTTGCTCTGTTTCTTTACAAAAAACGTTTTTTTTACGAAAAACTTGAGCTCTGCCACTTTTTTTATTTTTTTCTTCAACTTTCTCGAAATTTTCGTCATACCGTAGAAAAAAATTATTTCCCCCATGGTCATACTCTACTTTTATTCGAAAAAATTTAGAAACAGAGACGGGATCAGTTTTCCTAAAACGGGAGATCTTGGTTTCGAGTGAGAAGATAAAGGGCGCCGCAGGCAAAAATTTTTCAATTAAATTAGGCGAACGCAAAAATGTTAGAAAAATAAAGTACGAAATAAAAATGGCGCCGCTTACAGTTTTTTTTTTCAAAAATTACGTAATTTCGGGAACGCAAAGAA
This sequence comes from Oxystoma pomonae, assembly GCA_963921995.1. NCBI lineage: Eukaryota > Metazoa > Arthropoda > Insecta > Coleoptera > Brentidae > Oxystoma > Oxystoma pomonae. The sequence goes on along the minus strand of OY998170.1, from coordinate 3,914,470 downwards.
ATAGGTCTAAAGAGCATAATTTTTAAGAAAAAAATATCAATTTTCTCACCCTCCTCCACTGGGACTACAGGGGCCGTGCACAAATTACGTAATAGTCATAGGGGGGAGGGGGGTTACAAAACGTTACGTAAAGGGGCAGGGGGTTTTTGACAGCGTTTGCATTTGTGTGAAACTAAGAAAATTTGGAATGAAAATAAGTGAAAAGTTTTTTTTTTTGGGGAGGGGGTAGTGGTCTTGAATTCGTTACGTAATATTAGGGGAGTGGCGTGCCAAACCGTTACAAAACATTACATAGGGAGAAGGTCAAAAATTGGTAAAATCACCGTTACGTAATTTGTGCACGGCCCCACATCTGACTGTTCCTCCTTTTTGATTTCGAATCAAAGTGCAAAACCCGGGTTGGACGTTCGAAGGCGTCAACTCGTCCTATTTGCTTGATAAAGTTTCTACGGAAATATCTCACTCGATTTCTCCGGCCGTGTATGAACGCTTTAGGTTAGGCATTTGCATGTATCTCAGTCCCCAGCCTGTAAACAGTGCGTAAGGACAATGGTTACAAAATGAAAAGCCGAAAAATATTTTTTTAACGATATCTTTCATCAGTTTGGTATTAAAGTCGAGCAAAAACAATTTTTATTCCAGTCCTAAAGGTATGAAAATGGAAAACATTAGAAAACAACAACCTGGAATGGATTTACTACGTGTTAGATGTAGTGACAACATCGCCCCATGCCCATCCTTTTCTGCCTAATGTGCTTTTCCGTTTGTCTGCGTCTTATACACGGCTGCTTGGCCCCCTAAGGATTTGCTTAGGAACCCTGTATACAACAGGGTGCGCCTGGTTTCCTGAGGAAGGTTTTTATTGTGGTGCCTCATCCACGCGACTCTGGCGTTTAAGCCAAGGCCCCCACACCCGTCCCCGATCCACCACACATTTTTCTGTATATTCACATAAGGTTAAGATTATGAAAGATGTAAACTTGGTCGATCTCAATTAATTTTCCCTTAATTAAAGGCAGCATATGGTTGCGTTCGACACGGATGCAGTGTCAAATAATATTTCAAGTCGTTAATAATATGAAATTATTGCTAAAGTGCACAATACTACATAAATTATGATAAATGGGGCATTAAGAAGCAATCTCAGAATGGTACAATCAGTTGCGATACAATAAGGAAGAATATTTTTGTATCACAAAATAGACGAAAATTGTAGATTGTACTGGTCTCCCTCGATAGTGATTCATTATTTTGTCAACTGTAGTACTTCTAACTTCACGTTATCACGAGTTGTTCAGGAGCGGTATTCTCGTAACTAAATACGCTCGGCGTTTCGTACTCGCTGACCGTATGATAACGTAATATTCGCATACCACGTGACCAAAGTAACAAAAATGGTATTCACGTATATTGAACGCAAGGCGTCGACGAAGTGCGCTCAGCGCGTGGCGACCGTTTGAGAAATACCTACCATTTGCCAGCTGTTTTGCCCTCCGCGCGTACGATTTTCCTACCCTACAATACTTTGTAGAGTGCTGCAGAAAATATAGTAGTTTTTTCAGTTTGCGTTTTTATTAATAATTAGAAAAATAAAAATCTCTTATTAGTAGCTTGGGGACGGGTGACAAACACGTACACATTAACCTTACTATTTGATGCTCGATGTAAGACAACTTTTTTTTCCAAAAAATTGCATCAAAAACTTTTCTTATCAAAATCGACATCGAAATAATTGAGCATTCGTATAATACTAGAAATAGAAGCAACCAAAATTCTGTAAAACCAAGGGTAAAAAAGCCATTGGTCAGCGGTGCTTTTTGTATCTTTCATCGGATGTGTACCAAAAAATAAATAAATAGCTTAATTAAATAATTAGCAAACAATATAGGTAACTACCTTTATTTCTGTGTTTTCGTCTGTATTTTCTTTACTTTTGTGAAATATCACATTTTTCACATTAATTACCATTACCATGTTCACTATAATTATAAGGTATAACTTACTAGATATATAAGTAACTATTGTGAAACAATTTTAACAACTATATAATAAAGTATCAATATCAATACACGACCGTGCCGGAAACACCACTTTCCCTGACAGAGTGCCGGAATAAATTTAAACTTTCCCGCACTCATGAGTGCGGAATTTCTTTGTAAGTGTGCGATTAAGTCTCGGGGTAAACTTTTTCCCGCACACTCTGCGGGAACGTGCTACTAGTTTATATCGCAGGGTCAAAGGGAGGGTTTAACTGAGCTAAACCAAGCCATCAAGTAATTTTTTAAAGGTTCAACACTTGTGCAAGTCACCATTTGATTTACCCTTTCTGAACTACGGATCGAACTCGATCACGTAATGGCCTCTATCTTACGCATAGAAAAAGAAAAGGAGCGACAAGGCTAACAAGAAATAAAAATGCAAAATTCGGTGATGCCAAGATGTGCTAAACGAATTTGATTCTGTCTGCTCGCAGGGCAGCGCGTTCGGCAGAGCGAATACGAAAAGTCGTCGGTCAGCGTGCCGCTGAGCGCGCTGTTCGCTATTCGTTTCGCTTAGCGACTTCAAAACGTTATGTATTACGAGAATACCGGTCCAGAGCTATTCGGAACTATACCGATTTGGTGTTAAATGTCCTATGTACTGACAAGACCCTTGTCAGTACGCCAAATGTCCCGATGAAAAGTTTTCAGCGAAATCGGCAATAAAAGTTTCCAATTAAAATCAGAATCCCATATCTATTGGCCAGTGGTTAAGTATAAATCCTTTCTTTTTTCTTAGCAAACATGCGACATCGTCACAAGAGACCCCGTCTTCAGCTAGCTCTCTAGCCTTCAGCTAGCGAGCTAGTTCTCACTTTCCCTCCTCCTCCAAATCCCACTTCCCTCCCCTCCCCCCCCCAACAGCAACAACAAATAGTTCTTTAGAACAGTCACGACATTTAAGCCCTTCAGGCAGCTAGTCTCCCCAAAAATCGACAAAACTTAGGCTACCTAGCGGTAGGGAGAGTTTAAGAGGTCCACTTGAAGGTCAAGTGGGGGTGGAAGGAAAGGTTTGGCAGAATAATTAGTGTCAGCGCACATAGATGTCCGCTAACACTAAGGATTCTTCCAGATCGGGCCCTCTTACCGGGTGTTGTTGTTGTTGTTGTTCTTAGCCGCGTCTGAAATATTTGGCTATTGGCAATGTATGTCTTGTATCAAAAAAGACACCCAAGTCACGCATGATAATTGCAAGGTTTCTCCAAATTGCACTTATCCAACTGATAAGTATTAACATTCATTTATTCAAGGATAAATCCTCCAAACTTCTTATAATTCTAAAGAATTTTAGATCATCAACAAGAAGTACAAAGTTACAGTTTTCTAAAGCGGAATTATAAATGCTTTAAATAACAATGGAGACAAATGTTTGCCCTAAGGGCACCTGACAAAACGTTAAACTCGGCGGAGACAGCATTCTCTATTTTTATTCCCTGACGTCTTTCAGTTGGATTAATCCGAAACCAGTTGAAAGACGAGCCATGGATACCCATGACTTTAAGTTTATCAAGTATTAGGTTATGATCGCCCCTGTCGAAAGCCTTGGAGAAATCGGTTTAGATGATATCTACCTGATACCCACTCTTCAAGGCTTCCAACAAAGTTTTCTTCATATATCAAGAGATTAGTAATTGATGATTTGAAAACCCGTGTTGTTGGTTTATAATTACGTGTTGAAAATATGGTGCAATTCTATCTGTGACTATTGATTCAAACAATTTAGGAAATACCTCTGTAGCTTTTAATGTTTCACTTATCTTCGCTTTTGAATATTGGGGTAACATAACTTAGCTTCCAAGCTGTCGGAAAATCTCCTGTAGAAAATGATCTAATAAAAATTTTAGCCAAAATACTAGACAAGAAAAATTTACAGTTTTTTATGAAAATTACCGTTAAACCATCTGGGCCACAGGTTTTCGTGTAGTTTAACTATTTTTTCCTACGACCACATATGAAAATAATGGATTTTATACAAGATTGGTTTCTCTTTTTTGCCTCAATATAAAAATTGTGATTTATCCTCACTAAACTACATTTTTAATAACCAAACAACGGCAAAATAAATGTTGTTGTTTACCCAACCTTCTTCCTCAGACATACACGCTAGACCCCCTGGACAAAAATGAATTTCCAAAATCCAAATTTGGTTTGGACCACCGGCAGTCTGCCTCTTCATGATAAAATGTCTTGTTTCTGGCCATACTTAATCTTTTGCGTCATATACGTGATACTCGCCCGGACGAAACGAATATATGGCAAATTATATGAAATATTTAAATTCTAAAACATTGTAGATACGTTTGTTGTTGTTTTTTTTGAAAGTGTAACGGGTGTGCGACTTAAATATAGCATGTATGACACAGTATTAAAAACTTCAAATTTTCTTATATTTTTGATAAAATTAAATACAACACACATTTAAATCATTAAAACAGTTTTAATTATTATTATTATTAGCATTATACGTTTATTTTATAAAAAAAAATAGAATTACAAAAAATATTGTTACAATAAATATCAATAACAACAAAATATAAAAAATTTATATCTTAACATAAAAAAAAGTAAAAACAAAATAAACGTAGAGAAAGAAAAATTATCCCTGAAGCAATGAAATTGCTTGTGCGGGATCTTTGATTCTCAAACTAGCTGTTTTACATAATTAGGTAAGGGGCCGCTTTCTCACTTTGGATTAAGTTAAAGCTTAGACTTAAGTGCTTGCAGAGGCTGTCAAAAATTGCAACTTGGACTTAAGTGTTTGCAGGTGATGTCAAATTGGCACTTAAGTACGTTTTTGTCCCTTATACTTAAGAGCTCGAATTTGAGGACTTAAGAGGCAAAAACGTTTATTTTTTTAATAAATTTTTGATTTTTTACGTAAAAAATCGTCGTACACGCGAGACCTCTAAGCAAAAATCCGATGTAATTGTTTTGTCCTTGCTTCACATTTATTTTTTGTTTTGGCACAAGGTTTTAAGGTCGATTTATAAAACTTAAAATATAGTTTTTTGTGGAAAAGGCAAAGATCGAGGCAGAAATAATTGAAGTAGATAAGTGTACAAATGATATGATAGCATCACCATGAGGTTCCTTAGCAAAAAATCCTGTTTTTGGTCTCATTTTTTGTCAACTTTTAAGCTTGATTTATACCTGCTGGCTGCCTTTATCGAGGGACCTTTTTAGTTTTTTTTTGGTAAAAATTAAACTTTTCCAAAAACAACTTTAGTAATTTTATTACTGTGCTTTTTTCCGTAATGGAAATAAAGGTCTATTTATGCTCGTAACTTAGATCAATGTACATCCAGATTTTTGACCCTAAGCCAAAGTCAAATTCTAACATCTAAAGTTACTAAATATTAAAATGTTAAAGTTTAAAGACGATTTTTCGCTCATCCGGAAGAGCCACACAAAAGTTGTAATTACCAAAAGTGCTTCTTTGGAGAAGGAGAACAACATATCAAAACATAAAAGAAATAGGTAGGTCGCCAGGATTGTATGTATCCAATGCTCTTTGTCCTAAAAGTGAATTGCGATCGATTTTTCAGTAACTTTTTATGTTTTTCTTACAAAAAAATATATTTTTTTTTGTTGGGCAACCGTTTTACAAGAAGCAATGCGTAAATTTCAACTATTTTTTAGTCTGTGGTTGGCTTAGCCAAGTTAGAACTTATTCTAACCTCTGCAAGCCAGTTACGACTCAAGTCCAAGTTAGAACTTATCTTTAAACTTAAGTTAAGCCAAAGTGAGAAAGTGGCCCAAGATGCCTTTATTCGGGATGTTGTCAAATTAGGGTTATTTTGTCAAAGTTTAGGAAAAAGCATGTCAAAACTGTTTTTTTTTGCCAAGTCAGTTTTGTGTTTAAAAAAAAAGCATTCAAATACACACAACCGTTATCACCTTAAATATTTAAGATCTATGAGATATATTTAAAAACAATCGTAAAAATTCATAAAGTTACTTTTTAACATTTCTTACTAAAACTTTTGTGTCTATACGTAAAACGACTAATAATAATTATTGTTAGTATACAAAGTATCCAAAAGAAATCTTTCTTGCAAATATATTTTCAAATTTTTGTGTGTTTGAATAAAATAAAGGTTCATGAAACATACTTTGACGACCTTATATAATGTTGGTACACTATATATATGATTCAAGTCGAAAATGTAAAACGCATGCCACAAAGTTTCAGAAAAGTTTATGTGAATATCAGCTACGAAAATTGTACCCAGTTAAACTTAGCCAAGCTGGTACATGGAAATCAAGTTTCGTACCAGGATACAAAAAAAAATCCAATTTATTTCTTAATTATGTTAAATATTTGTACAAAGTTTACTAAAAGAATTATTTCCATTTTATGTCTAGCTCACTTTTTCCTACTTGCATGCATGATTTTCTAAAGGCAAAGGGTGACGAGGGTACCTACTTATCAAGACAAAGCAGAGCAGGGTACATTTTTGGGGTAACATTAGACCAATGTGAAAGATTTTTAAATAAAATTGCGCGAAATTTAGATAAATGTACTATAACGTGATTCATGCATTTTAGCGAAGGTATCCGATTTTTTCCGCATACCATTTTGTCCTACCCACGCATTTTCAAGTGAAACCCACTCAAAACGGATTTCGACTCGTTGTGATTTAAATTTCGGTTTTTACAGGGCCAGATTTTAGAAATTTACAAAGTTCCTTCCTTCATTTTTGCTTGAGAAAAACACTTGCGCTCATTTATGATTCTTGAGTGGTGGGATGACGTCACACTTATGGAAGGTTTACCCAACTTTTCATATTGATAATTCATAACTTTAATTCATAGTGTATAAGCACAATTTTAGTGTTATTACATAATTTAATAGCACCTGTTTATCCAAGAGTTTGTGTGCATTAGGATAAATTTTGAAAATGGACATATCAAATTGACAAAAAAGAAGAACAAAAAAAATGTCTTTCTTTATCTAACGTCAACAGGTTAGGTATTCTTCCTTCTTGCTAAATTTCTGTTTTCTAATATCAGCAAAAATTAATCACTCCCATTTGGAAATCAACCAATCAAAATGTTTTCTTTGCTATTTTCATATTGATAGTGCATAAAGTTAAAATTAACCAACTTTTAAATTATGCACTGTGCTTATGAATTGCGAATTATAACTATGAAAACTTGGGTAAACACTTCTATTAAGAATAATGTATTTAACATTATAACTATGAATAAAATTGTGCTTAGGTTATAAATTATCAATATGAAAAGTTGGGTAAACCCGCCTTTACTGTTAAATTATTCCAGTGTGAAAATCGCCTTAAGGTACCTGGCTGGATATGTGTGTGTTCAAATGCGTAGATAGAGAATGCCCTAATAGTATTTTAGAATCAACGAGCGTAAAAAACCCAAATTTAATAGTTAGTAAAAACTGTCATTAAAACGTTTTAGAAAAGACCAGTTTAGCAGCGACTTGCAAACAGTATTTTTTTAATTCCTTCAAAAAAAAACAACGAGAAAAAAATATAAAAACTAGAATACAAAAACCATTTATAGTTAATATTTTATGTAAGTACTACAAATTTGTTTGCCATATGTGTGCCTAAATAGTACTTTTCACAACTAGTGGCTAAAATAGTTCTTTTTTAGCGCCGCTAGGTATTTAAAAACGGGAGAAAAAAAAAGCACAGTTTAGCCGCGAGTTGTTAGCAATATTTTTTTTAATACCTTTATCAAAAAATCCAAGAAAACTTCTTCTCGCAACACACGATGTGACTTTTTACTCGGTGATGTTCATTATTGCGACATTTTAATCTTTGACAGTTTGATATTTTGACGATGTTTTTAAATGATTTTTTCGTAAATACTTGGTGAAAACTGGCGAAAATTGCTTAATTTTTAGGCAAGAATAATTAGATTTTTTCAATATTACTATTTTCCGCTATTTCTCTCTCAAAAAAGTCATGCTTTAGTTATCTGCAGACAGTTACTAAAATCATGTTTTTGATGAAGGTATAAAAAAAATATTTTTTGCACCCCTGACCAAAGGAACTCGTTTTGCATCGGTACCTAACCGAAAAAGCTCTGTTATATGCGTACACTGAGTAAAATCCTGTTTTTGATTAAGGCTTAAAAAAAAACTTGAGAAATTAATGAAATACCACTCTGCATAAAAGTAAAAAGTAGTACGCACGGATTACGCCAATGTCCTTGCAAGGTTATAAAATACATTAAAAACAACATTGGTAAACAAGATGCAGTTATACATAATTTTCGTTTTCTTTTAAGCTAACATTAGCCGGTTGAAATCAGCACTTAACTGTAATAAAAATTGTTCGAAAGGAAAATATTATTATTAGATTAATTTTCCTATGGGAATATGTATCGTCATTAACCAGTACCCTCTCCAGATAGGCCGATCAACTCATACCGATTTAGTGTCCTTTTATCCACCTTCGCCGCCATTTTCACTCAAAAGTGACAGATAATACATTAGTTTTCTGTCAAAATGGCGGCGAAGGTGGATAAAAGGACACTAAAACGATAAGAGCTGATCGGCCTATGTGGAGAGGGTAATGCATTAACAATTAAGAGGGCTGTAAACAAATGAAGTGCCTTGTTATATCCTCACGACAACAACCGGTGATTTGTTTATTAATTTAGTCAGAATTACACATTACGCAGATTACACATTTTACGACACTTTGGTACATTTATTCTAGCCATAAAGAGATGAAAAATCCCAAATTAAAATCCTTTTCGACCAACAGCCCCTTTCTAATTAATCTTTGAATTTTTTGCGACACTTGGGTCATTATAGTATCTCATAGTTATAGGGTCATTATCGTGGCCTCAGCAGGGATTGAGGGGATGAAAAGCTTACTAAAGAAAGGTCTCTTAACAGAAATAAACAAATTGTACAATAATTAATGCATAATTAATGATAATAATTTTATTCAAGTTCTAGGCTATGTGATAAAGCAGATTTCTATTTGACATGCATTTTGATTGCATGCATATGTAACGGTTTTTAAATGCATATAAGGTCAGATATAATGGTTCCGGAACAAATAATCGTATTTTTTAAATTAAAAATAAGTTTAACAGAATATAATATTAATTAATTGGAAGAAATGGCAGACACAAAGATTTTATTTTTTTTCAAAATCTATGGTTAGAATAATAAAAGAACGGTAGTCAACACCATAGATCAACTATAAACGCACACGTCAAACTACTTGACCTACAGTTATGAAAATTTAAGGACATATTGGGTTTGTGACGTAGGCGATCGCTAAGAAAGGATGTCTAAAAATATTATCCCTAAGGGGGTAAAAATAGAGGTTGAAATTTTAACGAGGTTTTGTATATCTCGGAAACAAAAAGCCGCAGAGATCTGGAAATTGGTATGTAGATTCAACTCCTAAAATAAGTAAACACTTGTTTTGGCGTTTTCCGAAATTTCAACTGGGGTTCGAGAAATAGGGGTAATTCGATTTCGAAGGGGGTAAAGGGATCTTCTGTATCTCAGAAGTATTATAGACTCTAATATTATAGACTAATAAAATAGAGGAACAGGTGTTTAAGCGTTTTTCTACCAACCCCCTATTAAAAGGGGGGATTATCCCCCATATTTTTGGGTATCAAACTGAAGCAAATAAAGTCCGCGATCGAAAAAAGTGTTTCTCTAATAACTTTTGCAAATTTTTGTTACCCGTCCCCCCCTCCTACCTCCATATTTAATGAAAATATTGACCGACTATTGTGTGGTATCAAACTAAATGAAGTAAAGTCCGGAATCGAGAAAAGTGCTTTTCTATTATTTTTGCCATTTTTTGATACCCCTCTCCTCTAACAATAAACTATTAAAAAATAAGTGTGTTTTTTGCAAAAAAAATGCTGGAAAAGGCTTTATTTTATCAAAAAAGAGAAAAAACTTCAGGCAAAGCTGAAACTCGAGTAGATGGAAGTGTTTAATGGGCTACGGGTTTGAGGGCATGAGAGTGGGGTAAGGTAATGAAGTTGCAGGAATCTACCATTTTAAACACGCGAGCGAAGTCGCGGGCGACCAGCTACTCAAAATCAAAAATGTCCTGTGGCTCTATTAGTCTTGACTAAGAGAATTACTTTCGATCAATGTCGGGCAAAAGCATTAAAAAAGATTTAAACCGAAGATTTGGACCAATGAGATGCATAGTTGCAAGAGAATTTGACTCCGAGGGGGCTGATTCCTGAACTTCGTAAGAAAGATCGCACGGGAACGGTCCTCTCCCTGATATCGACCAATAATAGGCTTTGAAGCGATCATGAGTTATCCGAAACCTCTCCGACCACGACCGAACCACACCCGATTGGCGTGTATCGAAGAAACTTTCCTATACTTTCATAAACTTGCCCCTGGACCAGGAGAACGAGCACTCTTGAAAAACGTCAATCCGGTCAGCTTTCAAGAATAGGCCCCCTGGGAGCAAATTTTCTCTCGATTCAAGAATAAATGCACTGATGGACCGCATTGATTAGAAAATAAAGTAATAACCCATCGTAGGCTAAATTCGCCCCCGCCCGTTTTTATACGTATTCCTATCCATGGTTCGCAGATTTCACTTGTTATAATTTTCCTGTTTGCAATAACTTCAAAATTATCGTCTGATATCTAAATCACGTCGAGAAGAACTGGCGTACCTTTCAGCATTTTGGCGTTTTAATTTAAGAGATACTTAACGCCGATAAGCAGTAGCTCTCTTATCTGACTTCGGATCTTGATTAATGGGGCAAGTGGAATATTTATTAAGCTCTTTAACGGCGCAAGAACAATCCAGAGATAATATAAATTTGTCAATCGATTTCAATACGTCATCTACCACTCATTATCTATCTCTGGTTTCTTTACTGTATTCTCCTGTTCACAGATTGCGCCGCGAATCATTGGGGATTAGGGTCAGTGGATCCTAAAACCTGCGGCTGGGGCCGCAGGTCTCAGGATCCAGTGACCCTATGGGGGATTGTTTATTTATCACCTAGGTGATCGAATCGAAAACTTAAGGGTTCTAAAAAGTAGCTTTTCACCAAAGGAAAAATTATTAAATAAAACACAAAAACCAGGCCGACGAACTCCAAAACAAAACGACAAAACTAAGGTTATGAAGAATGTCAGGCAGACACACTGACATTGGTTAGTTGCAAATACAGTGAATCGACCAATTTCGATGTTTGCATGGCATAAATTTTTTTTCCTGGTAAGGGGTGTTACCTAGGTATATATGCTAGATCTCTCTTAGCCGAATACATTTAGGAAAGGAGAACACTAGAAACTATGCCTAGGGTAAGCTCACAAAAAAAAGACGTGGGTGGTTAATTTTGATGGTGGCGGTATCTATAATATAACCATTTAAGTACTTTTTGATGCTAAGCATATAACTAGTCCATGTTTTTACATTTCCGCATGTTTTAGCTTTAGAGGAAAATAATACTCAATTTGTTTTTTATTAGAGGAAGAGGATTACAAAGCTTATTAATACAATCTAGAGAGTTTTTGAAATTAGGTGTCCATTATTTGGAAAATTACAAATATTTCCAATTTAGTTTAACAGGTCTTTATAAAGGGTATTTCTGACTGTTTCTGACGTTATATGGGCGCGCCAATTTTGAAACACCACAAAAGCTAAAACAGTTTTTTTCAAAAAATAAACAAAATTTTAAAAAAGTACCAAGATTTGATGGAAAAACATAGTTCAATAAACAATTTAGGCAAAATTTCAGGCCATTTGGAAGTCCCGTTTCCGAGAAACATGCGGAAAAAGAATTGCCTAATAAACGGACCCAACAGCGTTGCCGGTTTAACGATGTAATTGGGCCGTTAAGAGTCAATTTATATTTAAAAAAGTAAATAACTTCTAATAGCAAAGTCTTTTCGCCTTGGTTTGGGTCGTCTTCAGTGCTACCCTTAGCTATTTTTTGTGAGCTTACTGTAGTTACTATTATTCTCTTCTTTTAATTGCGTCGGCCTGAAAGAGAACAAGCTTACCAGTAAATGCTCCCCCTGCAACCCTCTGCCTTAAAATAGTTATCGTTGACAGATGTACGGGCTCGAAGGGTGAAGTAGTCTTTAAAGAAAGTTAAGTAAACTATAAAAATATGCATGTCAAAATGGTTCAATGTCATCGCATATGTCAAATTGTCCCAAGTTGTTCATTAAGCAACAAAACACCTCCAATTTTGTCCAGAAAAACGCCATATTTTAAACCCGAAAAATAACATAAAAATATATTTATGAGAACACTACGAGGCAAAACAAACATAAGTGAAGGTTACTGATTATGCACGAAAAATATACCACTACTATACTACTTTATTAACTTATTTACAAACTGAAATTAAAACATTGAGGTTATCTAAAAGCCCAGTCCAGAAAACTTTCCTCACTTTCAAAGTACAAGCAGAGGTAAGAGATCCGAACTCGGTGTTTGTGATTTGAACGCAGCTAATATTTTGAAACTCACAATTCGACAGTGACAGAAATGTAAACAAAACTTGCATTTAAGTTTTTTAATACATTTCATAAATAAAAATACCTTTTAAATAAATACAAAATTATTTTACTCCTTATTTTATTATTACCCATCTAAATCGTTGTGTTAATTAGCAAGGGTAAGTGTGGGTAGTGTGACATATAATCCCAATTTTAATTTGTTCTACAGAGTGTTTACTATTTAAACCCCGTATGCGTTTAAATTTTTTAATTTTTTTTTCTTCTAAATTGAAACTTTCTTCATAAATCCAACAAAAGATTGTGATAAGATTATTATTCAATAAACAAATTTATTAAGATTCTTCTTATAAATCCAAATGTCCAAAACTCAAGAGGGTGGGTTTAAAATGCTTCAAACCAAAAATTTCATTTAAATTTAAGACCGTTCTAAAATAGAAAACCGTATTAGTAATTCCCACCGTAAGTGTCTAATATAATATACGCATTATGTTTTCGCATATAAAACCAAAACCGTGACATGCGTTAACACCTTGCTCGTAGCAAAAACCTTACAATTTTCTGAATATGGACGACACGCTGTTACAGTTGAATTACAAATGTCCCCAAAGAATGACAAGTAAGCTCGGAAAATATAAATATTAAATCGGAAATAGATTCTGTTCTCATTAAATTTTATACAGTATTAGTTTTATTGTGAGATAACAGAGTCGGTCAGTGTTTTTGACTCTTCCTTATAGTTATCGTTATTTCTGCGACTGTGCAGTACCGTAAATAAAGGTAACTTCACGAGGTTAAAAATAGAGCTTTTGAACGTAGTCAATCGTCTGGCGGTAAATATAACCTTAATTTTTTATTGACTTTTGTTGTTTTCTTCTCAAGTCTTTTTTTATTTGCTTTTCTAACCATATCATGGAGGAAAATATTAATTTAGTGATAGGACTGGGAGACGGACACCCCAGCATAAATTTAGTCAGGCAAATGATTTTGCAAGATATCTTTGGTGGAGTAATAGAAGAAATCGAGACTCTGCAAACTTATTTGTACTTACTCACCAGTTTACCAAAAAAAAAAACGGTAAAAAAGGCACCCAACTACTACTATAAACACGGTTAACAAAAAATAATATCCAAATACACAAAATTTTTGTAAAACAAAACAAACTTTTATAACCTAAAAATCGTCCACCACAGAATCACATCAAGTTTGATTGGTTGTCTTTTTAACGGTAAAGGTAGTCGCTATTCGACGCTAATTAGCGCCAGTGGTTACCTTTGATAAAGGTAACAGCGTGACAGAGCGCTACTGCGCCTGCCCAGAATAAAGGTAAGGGTAACAAACTGACAAAAAACCTGACCAAAATCTCCCTATTAACCATAACGGAGTCCGGTATTTTAGGAAGAATAACTTTATAGTAACCGTAATTTTTATTTATTTGTTTTCGCAATATTTTTGTAAAACCTCTTTAATTCGAGGAAAATCGGTAAAAAAGTAGGGTTATATTTAACAAAAATGTTAGGTTGTATTGAACGTCAACTACAAAAGTGGATCTGACCAAAAATTCTTTCTGCGAACATTTCTTTACCGTTATTAAAAATAAAAATAAGCATAACAAATATTTAGTGATTAACTCGTCGTTACTAGTACTGGCCAAAAAGACCCTAATATTAATATAACGGCCCTGGCCTTGCATTTTCCGAAAAAAAAGCCTTAGCGATAATAACTCTCTCAATCAAGTTAGCCTGGAAAAAACGCAGAGCCAAAAAATCCAATTATTATTGTTACATATTTCAGCATAATTTATACCATGAACTCTTTTTCTGTATTCGATCAAAACAGATTAATTTGCATTGGATATTGTACAGGGTGGTCCAAATTCGAGGGGCCTCTATAGCTTTGGGCTCTTGCAGCATAGTTAGATCAAAACTAATACACATGTTACGGGCTCGATTTTCAAGAGAAGTCGAAAACTAAAAACCGCATTGCGATATGTCAAAGCGTTTCTGAGCTACAGGGTGATTCTCAAAAGTGTGCTACAACTTTTTTATTTGTACAGATAGAGATTTTCATTAAAAACATTTTTTGAAGATTTTTTAAGGACAAATCTACCTGTTTCACCGATTTTGTCCTAAAGCCTTTAGTTCACGAGATATAACACAAAGTTACATTTTTATAAATGGAATACCTCAATTTAAAAAAAAAATAGTTTTGTAATAAAATTTCCTGTTAAACGATGTGTCATACACCTATTTTTATTAGGTAGTTAAACAGATATCTGCAATTTTTAATAATTACCATAGTAGGCTGCGTTTAACTCTGACCTATGCAGTTTTAGGGTATCTATCTAGGTAGCTATGATCAAATAAAAACAATTGCCATGATAAACGAGCCCAAGTGTCAAAAGTGGCGTCTTCGTCAAGATATAAAAATGTTTGAAAACTTTAAAAAGTACGACATGATAAAATGTTATATTGAAAGTATCGAAAATCGACAGACGGCGTTAAATCTATATTTCCAGAGATATCCGGAGCTCAAAAATATTCTTGAAGTTAAAACGTCATCTACAAGAATACGGATCCTTTACAAAACCGCGGCCTAGGACGTATAGAAGCCTAGCCAGAGATAGAGAGTTGGAATAACTAACGGTTTTAGGAGAAATAGAAATTAACCCGAATACTTCCACCAGGGCTATGGAGAGAAACACTGGAATTCCACGCAGCAATGCCGTTCGGGTGCTTAAAAAACACAAGTTTAGGTCCTATCGACCCCGACGGGTCACTAATTACGGCAACGAGATTTTGAGCCAATACGTGCATTTTGCAGGTGGTATCTAAATAAAAGCCTAGAAGACCCCGATTTTGCCAGAAAAGTTATTTGGACGGATGAGGCAACGATTTCGAGGGATGGAATATTCACCAGATATAACTGCTACTACTGGAAACAGCTAAATCCCCATATTATGGTGGAACAAGCGAATCAGGGAAGGTTCAGTTTTAAGGTATGGGTAGGCATGTACAGAGAACAAATTATTGGGCCATATATTTTTGGTGGAAATTTAAATGCCGAAAGATACCAACAAATTTTAGAAGAGCGGGTGATTCCGTTTATCGACAATTTGCCACTTCAGCAAAATAATGAGCTATACTTTCAACATGACGGTGCACCTCCTCACAATGCACGAGACATTACTAATTTGCTAAATTTTGTGTTTGCCGAAAACTGGATCGGAAATAAAGGTCCTATATATTGACCCCCCAGGTCTCCAGACCTGACCTCTTGCGACTTCTTTTTGTGGGGGAGAGTCAAAGACCTTGTATTTCGAAATCGCCCAACTACTAGAAGGGAATTGGAAGAGGCACTTCGTACTGCATTCAGGCAGCTTCGTGCACTAGAACTTCTTAATGCAGAAAATAGCGTCAAGAGAAGATGTAGGATATGTTTACAAGAAAATGGCCGTCAATTTGAGCTTTGTTTTAGAATTAAAGAAAATTGTTAGATGTAGATTTTAGGTGTTACATAGCATAATTAATAAAAATTTTAAATAAAAACTTTTAATAATTTTATTTTTGTTTATTATTTTAGGTTTGGTAATTATAGTAAACTAGAAGTTAAAGTTCGAGATTGCTGTGTCCCCTCGTGTCGTAGCCAACTTAATTTTGTATGAAAAAAAAACAATAAAATTTTATTTACACATTTAGGGCGCGCACAGCGCCTACTATGGTAAATATCAAAATATGCAAATATCTTTTAAACTATTTAATAAAAATAGGTGTATGGCACATCGTTCGACAGGAAATTTTATTAGAGAACTGATTTTTTAGAAAAATTGGGGGTATCCCATTTAAATAACTATAACTTTGTGTGATATTTCGGGAACTAAAGGCTTAAGAGAAAATCGGTGAAACAGGTAGAAATCTTCAAAAAATGTTTTTAATGAAAATGTCTATCTTTACAAATAAAAAAGTTGTAGAAGGCTTTTAAAATCGCACATTTTTGAGTATCACCCTGTAGCTCAGAAATGCTTTGATATATCGCAATGCGGTTTTTAGACTTCTCTTGAAAATCGAGCCCGTAACATGTATATTAGTTTTGGGCTAACTATGCTGCAAAAGCCCAAAGTTATAGAGGCCCCTCGAATTTGGACCACCCTGTACAGATGCCATTTAAGAGGCTTAAAAATACGTCAGCATTAGTTTTAGTTGGTTTCCAGTTAGGAGCAGATATTTATTTATTTACTCCTACAACATAACGAAGCGTGTCTCGATATGGGGGATTAAATTGACGTGTTCGACTATTTTATTTTGTTTAATTTTATTAAAGGTTTCGTGTATTACTTACTTTTAGGACCAAGTTTAACCGTAAACGCCACAAAAAGAAAACGGCATGGGAAGTGTGCAAAATTTAAAAATAGTTGTGCAAAATTAGGCTTCTCGAATGACATAAATTTTTTGAAAAATATTAACTGGGGGGGGGGGCAAACTTTTTTGAGAACGCTCTTGTGGGGTACTGAAGGGTGTGCAAAATTGCGCAAAATAGACTTTTCGAATGACACAAAATTTTTTGAAAAATATCGACGGTGGGGGGGGGGGGCAAACTTGATATTTTCAGAATCTTCGTGTGGGTTAGAGGGAGGTGTGCAAAATTTTAAATGGGTGTACAAAATGATGCAAAAGTAGACCTTTATAATGACTCCAAAATTTTAAAAAAAATATTGACTGGGGGGCAAACTTGATATTTTCAGAACCCTCGTGTAGGTTTCAGGGAGGTGTGCAAAATTTTAAAATGGGTGTGCAAAATTGTGCAAAATAAGACCTTTCTAACGACACCAAACTTTTTGAAAAATATTGACTGGGGGGGCAAACTTGATATTTTCAGAACCCTCGTGTGGGTTACAGGGAGGTGTGCAAAATTTTAAAATGGGTGTGCAAAATTGTGCAAAATAAGACCTTTCTAACGCCACCAAATTTTTTTTAAAATGTTGACTGGGGGTGGCAAACTTGATATTTTCAGAACCCTCTTGTGGGTTACAGGGAGGTGTGCAAAATTTTAAAATGGGTGTGCAAAATTGTGCAAAATAAGACCTTTCTAACGGCACCAAACTTTTTGAAAAATATTGACTGGGGGGGGCAAACTTGATATTTTCAGAACCCTCGTGTGGGTTACAGGGAGGTGTGCAAAATTTTAAAATGGGTGTGCAAAATTGTGCAAAATAAGACCTTTCTAACGACACCAAACTTTTTGAAAAATATTGACTGGGGGGGGGGCAAACTTGATATATTCAGAACCGTCGTGTGGGTTACAGGGAGGTGTGCAAAATTTTAAAATGGTTGTGCAAAATTGTGCAAAATAAGACCTTTCAAATGACATCATAATTTTTGAAAAATATTGACTGGGGGGGGCAACGTCAAGTTTGCCCCCCCCCACAGAAAATGGGCTGTAGTTTCTCGTAGGAAGGTGTGCAAAGTTTGATTTGTGGTGTGCAAAATTGTGCAAAATGTGTGCAAAATTTTGGCATAAAATTTTTTGAGAAAATCGATCTGGGGGGGGGGGGGCAAACTTAACTGACTATTTTTTATTTATTATCTTTACCTACTCGCATGCGGTACAAACCTCTTTTGGATGTGGAAGATTGTACTTTACCGCATACTGTGCGGTAAAGTACAATTTACAGCACAGTTTGCGGAAAAGTGAGTACGTTTATTTCAGAAAAGTAAAATACAAATATTTATATTTCTTTTTTGGGAATTTTTAAGGCTCATAGGTAAAATCTTGTACCTAACACATGCGTAAAGTGTCTTTACCGCCCTTGCCCCTTGACCGAACAAAGCAAAGTGCGGAATCTATTTACAGGTACCTCCTACGTTTTTTTTACTGGCTTTTAAGACTCTAATAATTCCTTAGATACTCCGTCTAACGCCCTTCCCCGGCTCCCTCCTCACCTTCTACCCTCTCTCTCTCTCTCTCTCTCTCTTCTCATTTGATTACCGTCACTTTTTTGAGTCCCTTAGGCACTATTAACTAAATCGGACGGGTAATCAACTACTTTCGTAGTCTACCGACTTAGGGAGTGTGTATCTAGGTCCGCCTCTACGTGATATCCGATCTCATCCGGCCTGGATATCGGCGTGAATAGAGGGGTAGGGCCTTAGATATATTTAACACTTATTTTCCCTGGGTTCCCTCCTTACCCCGTTCATCAAACCGGTCTGATGAGCACCCCCTAGGAAGGCAGTTTTCTTTTCCTAGAAGGATTTAATTAAATTAATCCTAAACCCCTTTGTCGGGGCTAGGGATCTTTAACGTGTTCCACTATCAATATATGGACGGGACCGTCCTCTTAACGTCCTCTCCGAGGGACGGTATGAAATCGAATTAGCCTGCCTTCGAGCTAACTCGGCCTACTCCGCTTCATACTGCGTTTTACCTTAATCTTAAAAAATTCTGTAATTTTATAAGAAAAAGTCCAAGTAGACCACCTGCAAGACCCGGGGCTTGAACCCGGCATCTCCTGCTTGAAAGTCGCGGCGTTAACCCCGACACCAAGCAGACAGGTTCCCCTTCTGCCCCTAAAACCCTTCCAACCAGTCGAATACTCACTTTCGTAAACCGATTTTGATAAAATAAAGCCTATGTCCTGCCCAGAAATCCAAGAATCCAAAGGATTCATTAGGAAACTCCCATTAACAGACAAAGAAATAAAGAGAGATAGAATGTAAAGATTTATTATACTCTATATCTAAAGAAAAGCTTAAAAAATGTTTGTGTTATTCTTTGCTATAGCAAATTTTATAATTTAAGTACCAATAAAATTACATACACTTGACACCAGTTTGGCTCAAAAATATTGACACCAAACTGAGAGAAAATCCTTGTTTTACCTGGCAATTTGGTTATAAAAATTGCGGCAACAGTAAGCTAAAGGGCACTGAAGAGGTAGAGGTAGGTAGGTAGGTTTTTTTTAGTTGAGAAAGGTGACGCTACATCCATTACCGATATTTCTTAAATTATCTTAATTATGTCAAAATAAAACTAGCGTTAATAAATTAAAGTAAACTAAATATCAAGAACGTAAAAACTTCTTCTAAAGCTAGGAACTATTAACGTTCCATGAGTACTTAACAAGCAAAAAACTAAACAAAAACTGGAATTAATCACCAGAAAACTAATCTTACTGGATACATGCAGACACTAAATCAATTTTATGATTTAAGTGAGGCAAGAATAATTAAATTGTTACTAGTTATAAATTTTAATAATTTTGATTAACACATTTTTGAATTTTTCTAGCGCCAGCGAGCGCTGTATCTAACAAACATTTTTTTAGCCAATAGAAATCGAGAAAAATCGGTCTCTAAATTTTTTCAAGGTAGCGGGGTTTCTGAAAAGCACAGCCTGTCTGGATTGTTTTCGATGTGCATCTTTTATTTCTGACAGTTTGACTGTAGTTTGATTGGGATCATTAACTAAACATGAAGTTTGGTTGTAGCAAGCAGCCTTAGTTTTTTTATAATTAAGACAAACTAACGACTTGTTTTGTGTTTAAAATTAATTGTGTGTTTAGGACTTCCATTGTGCGATGGTGTTGTTGGAGAGCTCTCTACATAACTCTTACTTTCAGGTGAAAGATAGGTTTTATGCTCAGGATGACGGTCTGCCAATGGGTTCTTCGCTTTCGCCAGTGGTGGCACGCGATTGATACCGCAACATATAAACCTAAGCTCTGGCTAAGATATGTTGATGATACTTTTATTGTCTAGACCGGGAATGACCAACAACTTTCAGAATTTCTTCACCACCTAAACCCACTCACACAGGACAATATTTAAATCAAGGTTCAAATCATTCTGCAACAGCAAAACGAGGCATAATAAAAACTTGGAAATTGAAATAAGAAACATTAAGAATGATACAGCCTTAAACTTATAACAGATGCCATTTCCAAATTGCAGCAAACAGGACAGAGATTACAAAAACAAAACCAGGCAAATGCATTCCTTACAATTCCATACATTAAAAGAGTATCAGGGAAAATTCGAAGAGTAGCGAACAACTTTAATATTAAAACAGCTTTTAAATTCAATAATACAATTCGAAGCCTTCTTAGTAAAACAAAACCGGAGAACAAACAAAATAAGGAATGCATTTACTGAGTTCCTTGTGAGTGTGGTGAATTATGCATAGGCGAAACCAAAAGACTACTATCTGTTAGGCTTAAGGAACATCAAACAAATACCCAAAGAGGTGAAACAATGAAATCAGGAATCGCCGAACATTCATGGTCTGAAGCTGAATCGGGTATTTTCAGTAAACTAAGTGTGGAAATTCCAAATATTTGGAGTGATTTCCCATAGTATATAAATACGTAGCCTTAGAAATAGACTGTCGTTTGCACTCGAAGACGATCAGAGATTGTACTGATCGAAACTAACTACTACTTGTATTTGAACTTGTAGTTCGGTTGAACAGCTATATGTACTTGCCCGAGGGCAGAATTTTTTTCTTTTTCTAAAAACAAACACACCTTAAAAACCAACTGGAAAGTAGATTTGACAGGCACTGCTTTTACACTTGGTTAAGTTATTTCTTTGCCGAAGTTCCCTTGTTAAGATTTTTTTAAAGCACGCACGAAAGGTTTTCTCTCACATAAAAAATCGCATAATTATACGAACTATTGTCAGTCTAACCCGCGGACAATATTTATGTTCTACAAAATGTAAGAATTATACAAAATAAAATATATAACGTTATTTTTACCTCGCGCGCGTAATACTGAAAAGAATTGGCCCGATTTTCAGACAAACAACCGACTTACTTACATGTCGATCTTCAATATAAATAATTACCTAGTTTATACGGACTTATTACAACGTTTAAATTATAAACGGTTTTCGAAAAATGCGTGTATAAACATTACATAAGCCGTTTTAAGAGGTTTAACGGGCTTTGTCTGGAAACGTGTTAAGATAACGGATTATCGTTCTGAAAACCGATTTAAGGATGCGTGTAAACGCTTAAACTGTTTTGAAGTCAATGTTGCCAACACCAAAAAAACTCCTGAAATCCGGGTTTCTTCGACCGGAGATCAGAAAGCAAAAGTAAATAATAGTAGTTTATTCTTCTTATTTCATCATAAATATCAGAAACTATTAAAAATAACAAATCTAAGCACTGTTTACAACATTCAACATGACGTTGTCGACCATAACCTCAAAACATATGAGAGAGTGGCGAACTTTTTGAATATTAATTTGAAAGTTAATTAAAAAAGTAGTTTTTTTCTAAGAAAATGCGTAATATGCCAAAAGAAGTTATTTTCGATTAGGTTCTAAAATTATATTGGATATATTTACGTTTAATAATCTTAAAAATGTAGAAAAATAATTTACATTTTTGGATCAATCAATGTTCTTATGAAAGAAAGATTCATCGCTGGAAGCGCCATCTTATAGCTTACGTCTAAGCTTCATTGTTATCCTAGGACCGTAAATGAGCCATTACAGTCGTGTTAAAACGCTTGTAAAATGAGGATTATTGGTTGATTGTAGGTAAAACACACACCAAAAAATATTTACGTTCTCTGTCTGGTTAAACAATTAGTTAGGACAAGGATTCCCAGTGGAAGCGTTTTTAATTTGAAGGATAAACGGTGGGTTAAATTGTCTGTAAACCGCATTAAAATAAAAATGTTTTACGAGCAGTGTAAACTAGGTGAGTTTCTTAAAAGCCGGTCTATACCGAACGCAGTAGCATATGGTGTTTAAAAAACATATGCCTTAAACAATTGACGTTACAGTGGCTTATTTTTGTCACCCAGTGACGTGTGACTTGCTGAAAATGAGTCTGGTTGCAAAAAAAAATTTGTATTTTGTTAAAAGTGTTTAAAGTGTATTAAATGATATTTAAGACGGTATTTTTGAATGACCAAACTTAAAACAGTTAAATCATGTAATCGGATAAAAAGTATAAAATAGAATAATTTTTTTTTGAAGTAAAAATAATTGATTTGTGTTTTATTGTTTATTCCATTTATTTTCTTCGATAAAATTAATTTACAGGAAAGTAAATTCTTTACGAAAAGCACTCCAAGTATAATAATTGACGACTTTTAGGTTTTTCCAATGATTATTTAGTGTTGTCTTGAAGGTGGAGAGAGATTTTTGAATAAAACTGTACCAAAACGAAACTGTCTGGAATCGAATAAAAAAAGAATTATGAAAATTGGTTGGGTCGTTTGACAGTTATGCTGTAGAAAAATTAACCCTTCATGGAGTACAATGGGCCCGGAGAAGCAGCCCAAGTATCCAAATTAAAGGCAGCATGTAACTTGCTTTTCATGTTACGAGTATAAATAAGATCAATGTGACGACTTTTAGGCTTTTTTTAAATTGTCTTGAAAGTGGTGGGGGAAGTATATTATTTAACACAAAAGACCAAACTGAAGCCCTCCTGAATCGAAACTAAAAAGAATTATAAAAATCTGTTTGGCCGTTTAAAAGTTATCCTAAAAATAAAACCCTCCTCGAGGTGCAATGGGCCCGGAAAAGGGACCCAGGTATCCATGCAAATTCGGCTTTGTTTTGTCTTTTTGAATCACTGATATTAGCCAAAAGTCGCAATTTCCTATATACATTTTGAACATTCTAATGATTTTTTGAGTGTTGCCGTGAAATTAGAGAAGTTTATTTTTTCACCAAAGCAGGACGAAACTGAAGGTCTCCTAAATCGAATTAAAAAAGAATTATGAAAATCGCTTAAGCCGCTTGAAAGTTATGCTAAAACATCTAAAAAAATACGCGTCGAATTTTTGGAAAAAATGTTTTTTTTAAGGTTAAAACATGCGGCTAAGCTGTACTTTTTTTTATTCGCGTCTTTAAATAACTCGCTGTGCTCGTTATTCAAAACCACGCATGGAAAAAAGTAAAAGTACCATTTTAGCCACTTGTAGAAACTACTATTTTTCTGCAAGAAATTTTATAATTTGAGATAACAACGTTTAAGTTAAAATTAATGTTAATTTTATTGACAAGATGATTGTTATTATTAAGGTGCGCTACAAAAGAGGTTTGTTTATTATCCTAGGTCATGTCACTAGAAACATGCAAATATGCCCACCCACTACCCACTTAACAAAGTTGTGTTTTGTGATAGGTCATTTATTTAAATTACTTGTATTAGTTGGCATAGAATTCTATCATTATTTATTATTTACTGTAGGGAAATAAACATGCACTTTAAACAGGCACAGACGAAGATTTTTATTTGTATAACAGCGTTTCTTTTCAATCGGCGACCTTACATTGTTGGCCATTATTATTTCTGACAGTTTAAGATAATATTTTCTTAAATATTCAAAATTATTTTTTATGTGAACACTTGGAAAAAATGGCTTTACTGTTAAGTAATTTGCACTAATTTTCTTCAAATTTGAGTGAAAAATAGATGGGAACATTTTTTTAACACCTTCATTAAAAAAAGCTTGATTCATAGGTAACCAAAAAAATCCATGGTTTGGTTATTTCCGGAGAGTTACTAAAATCATGTTTTTCGTGAAGGTATAAGAAAGATCTTTAGAACGCCAAATAATCAACGTAATAACAAATGACATCAATATCTCATTATATGCAACTAGGCGGTCAAATATACTTAAGTATATAACATTCCATGCATTAAATACAGCAACTAGAGTGGCCACAAAAATGTTAAAATTTGAAATCTATGTCTAATGCAAACCTAAATTTATCTTCGCTTTCTCCAGCAGATACAGAGCACTGTTCAAGAACTGCTCCTCTGGCTAATACCTTGACAGTTATCGATTTACAAACGTTCTGCTCATAATATAATTTCTATGCGCACAGAACGAAGTCACCCCTCTGCAGTTCAGTATTTCAAAACTATATTTTACCGTATGTCCTTTTATCTCTGTCTCTCTGTCAATTTCGAGTGAAAATGTATTAAAAATGATAAAAATTATTTTAAATATCAAGCCCATAACAAACTCACTACGAAGAATCGAATTAAATTACACATAGGATAAGTTTATAAAAGTTACTTCCCTTATTATAAAAAAATCACATGAGGATACTCTATGAGTACAGGCATCAAGGTAAGCAAAAAGCGATATGGAATACCATTACACAAATGGTAGTACTCGATTACCATAAACTACGCGGAGGGCAGCTAACCATGATATCCAACGATCTGTGTGGGATGATAATGTCGTACGCATAAATCGATGTTTATTGATTGTTAACATTTAAGATCGGAATGATTTTCAATATGTTCATGACTCTATTAATGGTTAGCAGTATTATTAGATGGAAGTTGCTTATTTAATTTTAAAGTAGGTACCTGCCCTCGCTAAAATTGTTCTTGGGGGGGGGGGCTAACTCCATCTTTAGACTGTTGTTTAAAGCTGGTAGACAATGTTAGACTTGATCGTCATCATATATTCACCTGATGACGATATGGAGATGGTTTGAGCCTCCCTAATTTAAATTTTAATAGATATTATCTTGTTATTTTCATAAAACACAATTAATCATTTTAATTCTAAAAAAAAAGTCTAAAAATTACACCAAAAGTTATAGAAACATTATTTTGTTAAGAAAAATCTTGGACTAAAATTGCCCCTGAATTAAACTGTTTTTTAATCAAACGACTACTCCTCGCTACTACTTAATGAAGGTAAATAGGATAATTTTTAAACCATTTAGATTTTTTTTAAACTTATAGAGAATTAAAAAAAAAATCATTTTAAAAATTGCGCTATATATTACAAAATATTTACAAAACAAAAAACAATGAGGTTCGCTTGGTCGTCATAATAAATTGCACAGTCCCATAAATTAAAATTAAAAATTTCCTAAAACATTTTCACAGAAAACAAAAAAACAAATTAATAACTATTAGATGGTAAAGACTAGATGAACAGGTCGATCATATACACATGCGGTTTTCAGTCTTGCTCTATCGGCATCAAGTTGGCAGTTAGTAATATTTTCCACCGTGACCTCCGGCGAGGGTTGGTCCCCAGATTTTTTTGGCGTGGACGGTACCGGATGGGCCGGAGATGATAGCGTCTACAGGGATTGGACCAGCTACAGATACTCCGTGTCCGCTGATAGCGACTCCAGCACCGGCTTCACCACCTCCATAACCGATAGCACCTCCGTCGATGATTCCAGAGCCCAAATTTCCAAAACCGATACCACCTCCGATAAGTCCGGAACCTCCGGAGATTCCTCCAATCAAAGCAGCACCTGAAATCAAGTTAAATCAGTTAATAATAACTTACACAATTTTAAAAACACGGTTGATTTCAAAGAGTTCGCTACAAAACCACAATAGGAAAGTGCCAGACTCACAAATTAATCAATCAATGAATGAAAACTCTTGCTACTTTTTGATTGAGGTATCATCCTCCCTTATCTGAAAATATAATGATGCATTTAGCTTTTGGCGGCAGTAGGCAGTAAGTAGAGTATTATTCTGTTAAAGACACAGATTTTTAGGCTGACACAATTAACCTGAAGCTTGCCCTTTGCAATATATTAAACATTGTGGAAATTTACCCACCTCCATTACGTGGTCCGACAATGTTGGCTCCTCTAGCTACTGGGCCGATGATGTTAGCTCCTCCGTTGGTGGGTCCTATCAAGGTAGCTCCTCTGTTGACTGGTCCTAAAATAATCAGGTTAACGTTAATTAGTAATTAGGCAAAGTACATTAAAGTGCTATTGGATGCGTCGCTGAACATGTTTTTATTAAAAACGCTCTTTGTTAATCTGCCCACACTTACCTACGAGAGTGGCACCATTGTCTACGGGTCCAATAAGAGTAGCGCCTTTGTTGACTGGTCCCACAAGGGTGGCACCGTTGTCGACGGGTCCTACAAGAGTGGCTCCTTTGTTGACTGGTCCTACGAGGGTTGCACCCGAGTCAATTGGTCCGGCTAAGGTGGCTCCCTTGTTGATTGGTCCTACAATACCAGGATTGACAAATATTACATATTTAATGTTGAAATTCTCTAAAATTTGTTTGAATTAAAATATTTTAGGTTCAAAGCTATATATGAAAAAAATTGATACATTACATTAAAACTTCTATGAATAACCAAAGTATTTAGGGTACTTACCTACGAGAGCAGCTCCTTGGTCTACAGGTCCAGCAAGCAAAGCTCCTTCGGCGATTCCTCCGCTTAAAGTGGCTCCTAGGGCAACGGGACCTGCAAGGTTGGCTCCTTGGGCAATACCACCGATAAGATGACTTTCACCCAGTCCTCCTCCGCCGATAAGACGGCCTTCACCAAGTCCTCCACCGAGTCCTCCTAGCAAGATGCCGTTGCCACCGTTATGTCCTCCCAGAGCGAGACCCTGGTTTCCATAACCGCCACCAAGTCCTCCGTTGATGAGGATGCCACCGGGGGCGGCGCAGGCCACTGAGGCGATAGCGGCGAATACTAAGAAACCGTTCATTGCGTACTGATAATGTTTTCTTTTTGACAACCTGTGTTGGACTGTGCCTCAGTCAACGCCCGTCGGGGTTTATATAGTAAAATGTCGTGCAGATAAACTTGACCATTGTTTCATATGGCTTGACCTTCGTGGAAAGTGGTGTTAGGGTATCAAAAGCGATTTGCGTGTGGGTTTTTACAGGGTGTCTATGGGTAGGTGGGTACATGTCTTATGCAATTAATTAGGAACTTACTTTTCGTTGATGGCGATTTTTTATTTTATATGTAGAGTCAGATGAGTTTAAAAATCGTTGAGTTTCGCTTCATTTAGCTGTCTTGAAAAAAGAGGGGTAACCACTCAATTAAATCATACTCGTGTTGAGAGAATGGGCAGATTCCTGCATATTCGATTTGATGAATTGGCAAAAACTATCTCTTAAGATCTTTCGAATTCAGAAAATATTTTTTACACCCTGTAAGAGGGGTAATAGTCTTATAATTTATAGCGTAATTAATTAAATTGTTACATATTTAGGAATTAATTTTTACACACCTGTCTGGGAACAGTTTCTGTTGTATGTGTGTTTATATGGTTAACATTTTTATTGAATTTTTAATCGTTTTACATACTGAAATAAGCAAAATATTGAAATCAGCCAATTATTTTTTTCAATAAAAAATAGAGTATGTTGGTTTTCTCGGGTGTAAGCTGCAGCCTGATGAAATAATTTCTTGAATTTCTTGCTGGCTTTTGTGTAACAATCCAATGTCTGTCCGTTGCAGCGACAAAATAGTTCCAATGTGTATCTATTTTTTTGGTTTTTGATGTCCAATGAAGTAAAAAATAGACATATTCAATGAATATCCTTAAATAATCTGCAAAATTACATAATTTTTAATAGAATTACATGGATGTTCACAGGATATAATTTTTGGTCTAAAGGAACAGAAAAAATAATTCAGTAACAAACTTTCTTTAACAAATATTAATTTTTAAAACACTGTGAACTAAAAGGAAAATAAATAAAAATGCCCATAATTTTTTCTCTTTCGAATTCGAATGATAAACATAATGCTTTCATCTAAAGAAGCTGAGAACGGGTGAGATTGCCGTGCTTGCCAAGCCTTTGAAAATATCCTTAGGTTATAAAGTAATACAACTGTTTCTTAGGTGAATCGTCGATGTATCGATATACGATATCTACAGTTTAAATTTTTAATTTGCGCCAATCGCTTCTATTATGGTATAAGAAAGATAAAAAAATTATTTTCTTCTTTTGAGTGCATGTAATAAAAGTCTTTAAAAGTTTTTTTTATAAAAATTTGTTTTTTAATTTTTAGATTTGTACCCTAAATCGACCATTTTGAATCAAAAATTCATATCCACTTCCCGGAAAACCCTTCTATGCCAATTTTTATTTAAATCGAACAAACTAAATCTTTTCCCCCCTCCACTTCCCTCGTTAGAGGGAAGTGTGTACCTAATAAGACCATATTATTGTATTGTGGCTGGAACCATAAACGCATACCCAATTTGAACACACACCCTTAATTTTTAGATTTGTGCCTTTAATCGTCCATTTTGAATCCGCCATATTGAAATTTTCAAATCTGATCAAAAATTCATAATCCCCCTTCTTAAAAACCTCTGTATGCCAATTTTGATTGAAATCGAACAAACTAAATGTTTTTTCCCCTCCACTTCCCTTGTTAGAGAAAGGTGGGTACCTGAGAATACCATATTATTGTATTTTTACCGAAACTATAAATTATATACGCTACTATAAACACATACCAAATTAGCAAAACATGACCGAAAATCGTCCATCTTGAATCCGGCATATTGAATTTTCAAAATCTGATTAGAAATTCGGCATCTCCATCCCCAAGTGCCCCACCACACCAAATTTCAACGAAATCGGGCGTACTTCAACTGTACCCCCCTCCACCCCCTTCGAGTAGGGGGAGCTGTCAATTTCATCACACTATATTCTTGTGTTGTCACCGCAACTATATAAGCATGCCAAATTTGAAGGCGATAGGATGTCGGGAAGTTGGTCAAAATAAAGTTGTAAGATTCCACCCGAACAAACATTGCCAGTTAAATAAAAGCTTGTAATAAAAAAACTGTTTTGAACTAAAAATATAAATCTTTTAGACTCGTTTTTTTTCATCCACTCTATCCAGTTAAAACTTTGTCCAATGGACAATTATTCTTTGATATCTAGTGGACTAAAAAAAAATCAGTGGGCCTCCAAAACCAGTCAGCTAAAAGACGTTCATTAATGGGTCAAAAGATATGTAAAAAAAGACATATCCAATGGATGTCCGTCAAAAAACTATAAAGTACATAATTTTTGCTGGATGCAAATTGGACGTCTGCCGGATATAGTATATTTTCGTTTCGGTCCAATGTACCAAGAAAATTCGTTATCCATTGAATATCCAAAAAATAACTGAAAAAAAGCAGTTCTTTATGGGTAAAAATTGGAAGTCCTTTGGACTTTTTTGTCATCCACTGTGTCAGCAAAAACCTTTGTCTAATGGATGACAAAAAATGTAGGACAAGGTGTGCTGTTTGGGACTCTAAAGGTAAGCAATTTTATGATTTAAGAGAATTAATTTGTCTCACTAAATGTTATTGTTTTTAACTTTAAAACATCAGGATATTTTCAATGAGATCTAACTCCCCCTCGCCCCAAGGGGGTTAATTGACTTCCTTTAGGATGGTGTGTCAAGCCATACCATGACTTCTTGCTCTATAAGTACACCTATGGAGTTCTCGAAAATACTAGGGAATTATTGAAATACGGCCGCTCTGGATAGTGCCCACTTAGCGCCGACCTTAACACAGGCCGTGCCTGGCCGTAAAAGGTGCAAATTATAAAATTATTGAACGCGCCTCTAGCGAAACGGTGACGACACGCCTTTATTTCTAACCTACAAATATATTCTGCCTGTTTTCGAAATTCTGTGTTGTGCCTTCACATTTTCATATTTAAAGGCATGTTAGAAGCAGTGGTCTTGGTGAAGAGTGTTGATGAGGACCTGGAGAGACCTGATTTTTTTAGGGTTTTGACGGAATTTTTTTAAACTACGTCTCGTAGCAAACAAATATTGTCTTCATCGGTAAAACGAAGGCTTTGAGCCTTTCTTTTTTCATTTTCTTCCAGTATATTACCCGATTTCATAAAAAAATCGCATTTATCGCACTATTTTTGGCCCAATTTTTGCTTTTTTGGCCGTCACAACACAAAAATCCTGAAAGTAGGGTTAAGGTAAAAAAATGGCGAATAGTTGTCAAATACGGCCAGACACAGCCAAGATATGGTCCAGTATAATTCCTCCACAAATAAGGGCAGGTCCTAACCTTATTAGTGTCGGCACTAAATGTGGTCGTTTTTGCGCATGCTTATCTGTCAACAGCGTCAAAATAGTGCCTGGCCTTATTAGTGCCGGGCCCTGACTGCGTTTCAATAACTCCCTACTAATTTTAAGTTTGGGCACGTGCCCGAAGTAACACCTTTTAAATTATGGCTTCTCGTAATTACCTTTTAAAGTACACCTACGTTTTTCTACCCTAGATGGGCTATACTTATATATGGTTGTAAAATTGCAAGTTCACTAAGTACCTAAATGCCAAAAAGTCCTTACAGGACGTAATTTTTTGGTTAGGCGAATTTTTACGGTTATTGCCGCCCAAATAGGGCTTAAGCATTAAGTGTTGAGGATTATCGACGTTCAAAAAAGAGGAAGTTTTTAAATGGACATTTAGACGCTTCTTGAATTTTTAAACAGTTTGTTTGAAACGTAAATTTTATAAAAAAGAAATTTCGAAACGAAAAATTATATAAAATATCTTTCTAAATAGAAAATTTCTGTTCACTCTCCTTGAACGCAACTACAAAATTTGTTGTCGACATTGGCCCGATTCAATGCAGACAAGTTGTGTTTGCTGGAAATGGTTTCTATGGCGGTGTGCCTTTTTACTCGATGAAGTTCATTTTTGCGACATTTTAATCTTTGTTTCTCAGTTTATTCGACAGGTGGCGCACACAGGTACTACGTCTCCGCGGATTACAAACTTTTTCGAGTGCATGGTGCCTGTGTAGCTTCAACTGCCAGGTACAATCCTATGACTCCCTGATGATTCCTAATAGTGATGAAACAGGTATGTAGGTGTCTGGATTCTCCATTGGACATTGGAGGCCTGGTCGTAATGAAGTGAGAAACAAAAACGCTTTGTTCGATATGTCACGAGTGTTACTTTAATTTTTATTTTTAGACCTGATTCGTAATTTTCTTTTGATGTGAGGATAATAAAATAAATCATTGTCCTTTTCGAATGAAAGAACCGACTTTTTTCGCAACGCAGAAGATCTATGACGGTGGTATATTGATGTATTACAAGAGAGATCATGAATTGCCTTATATGTCACAAATTGCATTTTGTACAACTAATACAATACCAGTGTCGTAGATCCCTTAGATGAACTACTCAACTGAGGGCAGAAAAAAAATCTTGTTTTTTTTTTTGTTGCATTAGTAGAGGACGAGCGGCTTATTTAAGTCTGGCAAGTAGGCCTTTGTAGACCCTTTTTACCAAACTCCCGTAGGTAAAGACGGACCATCCCTTGAAAGGGGAAAGAAGCCCGAGTTATGTCGCTTCTGTCAGAAAGAGGAGGTCTTGCAAATGCAGAGGCTTCACTGGGAGACCTAAAATGCACTGCACCCAAGGATCACAAGCAAAACTTTTAGGCATCCTCACTATAACTTGTTTTGTAACAGAATAAAAACAAAGGATAAATGGGGAAAAACAATTAATAGATCTGCAAAGGTCGACGTGTTGAGGGATTACCCCACTCCAATCCAAAATATCTTTTAATCAGGGGTAAAGAAAATGCATAGACCTCTACGTTTATGAGAAATCAAGTTGCGAAAAATACAAGCCGATAATAATCTTAAATTAAACAAAAGGAAATTAATTATTTATATGTTTACCCGTTAACTGCAGTATATGTGAGTCAGAATGTGTTATTTGTATTTGCCGTTTGATTCTTTTAAAAAGGCATACACCTACAAATACCTTCTATGATCCATATTTGGTTTCAAAATTGCACTTTTTTAACCTTTTGGTGCGACATTTATATTCTCTTGATAAAATCATTTAATAAGCAAGTTTATGGTTTCCTATTATATTAATTTTCTAGTGCTCAGAGGTACCTGTGCATAAAAAAATGTTTTTTTTTCAATATTTTATTTATAAAAGGTTTTCACCAGTTTTTCGTAAAATTTTTCCTAATAATCTCTACGGAGAGGACATTCTCAAAATTGTGATAGTTAATTTTGTTTTATGCACTTCCGGGAATAAATGCAGCCATTTAATCCCGCTTTTGCGGGAATAAAGTGGGTCATTTATTCCCTAGGGAAATAAAGTAAAATTTATTGACATAGCGACGCTTAAATTTCTACGTTTCGACATACTGGATATTATCGTTTGACATCAAGACAGAGCGAAGGTACATGTGGCGGTTTGTCTACAGAGAGTGCGATTTTTTGAAAAATAAATAAAAAAATATAGTTATTTTTTTTAACTTTTCTGCTTATTTTAAAGTGCATAAAATGGTATATAAACCTCAGGAATAGAGTGATGCTTAATCCCTCGACAGATTATATAAATAAACTTTTTGCCACGGTATTAAATGTACCACTTTACTCCCTAGGTTTATAATGTACTATTAACCGCAATATAAATTGGAAATAACCAAAAAAGTTTAATCTACTTAATTGAGAGGTTGTATCTGTTCAAATTGAAAAAGTATTCGATAACGGACGTGACATTGGGTAGGATTTTTGTATGTCCCACCCGTTAAGGGCTATTTTTTCAATTCTGACAGATAACACTCATAACTAATTCGTTTAAAGTTTAAACTAGCGTTGTACCTTTTGAAATTGAAAAAGTCGTCGATAACGGACGTGACATTGGGTAGGATGTCCCACCAATTACAGGTGCTAAAAAAGGTTTCTGTCCGTTTTTTATTCAAAATTAAAGAGAAGTAGCAGAAAATAGTAATATTGAAAAAAGCTAATTATTCTGGCCTAAAAATTAAGCTATTTCCGCCAGTTTTTACCAAGTATTTACGAAAAAATCATTGAAAAACATCGTCAAAATATCAAACTAACCAAGATTCAAATGTGGCAACAATGAACGTCACCGAGTAAAAAGGCACATCGCCATGGAAACCATTATTATTTCATTTACCAGCCGCCTTTATTTATAGTGTAAAGATGGTGTATTGCGAGAAGTGCTCTTTTTTGAGATTTTTAAAAGTATTTTACTGTTTTTCTTGGATTTTTTGATAAATGTATTTAAAAAAAAAGTGTTAACAACTCGCGGCTAAACTGTGCTTTTTTTTACTCGCGTTTTTAAATACCTCGCTGCGCTCGTTATTTAAACCAAAGCTTGTAAAAAAGCACTATTTTAGCCACTTGTTGTGAAAACTTCTATTAACCAACTCCCATTTGTGAATGTTCCTCCTTAGTGCGTGGAACGGCCGTACTGCTTTCCTCAAAGTACCCGAGCACAAGTCCCATTTATTTATGTCTTCATTATTTCTGACAGTTTTGCATTAAAAACGATACATAATACGCCAATTCGGGAAGCAATACCACATCAGAATCGAATGCGCTTTTTATCAACCATAAAAAACCAAAATTTATCTTATGATTTTTGACACAGATTTCTCCGCAATTTACAAGCCCGGAATCGCTTGTCCTGTCAAGACCAGAAGTGAAGTTTATTGAACGTTAACGTTAAATTTATTTTAGAAATATTTTTGAAAAAAAAAAAAAAAAATTCAAAATAAATTTTTAAGATTTCTGTGCTATAAGACAAACTTTCGTATTATAAATCATAATTACGCAATGGCTCGATCTCACTTTAAAATTTTAAAATTAGAAAAAAGAAGAACTATAACTGATATTTTAACTTTATTTAAGATTGTTAATAATTTATCTAGCACTCCAAATATTCTTCCTAAAATAAGGCTTAATGTACCTGCCCGTAAACTTCGAAACCATGAATTATTTTGTGTTCCATATTGTAGGCCAAATTATTACCAGGGAGCACCCTTAATAAGAATGGTTAAAGCTGCTAACTTGCATTGCACTGGTAGTAGTTTGGATCCCTTCGGACATAGCTTATTGTCATTTAAAAATAACCTTAAGCTTAAATTCTTGGAATTCTATTGTGATAAATAATTTTTTTCGAATTTTCTTTTTAGTTAATTTAAATATTTAAGTATTTATATATCCGTTTGTGATAAATAATTTAAAAACTATATTTTTCATTAGTTAGATATTACACTTAAAATTGTTACAACTAAGATTGAATTTATATATTTATAAACATTGTAATATCAGGATACTATTTTTGGACCTGATCCGTTTGTAGCCTAAAGACCTAAATAAATAAATAAATAAATAAATAAACACTTGTATCGCTGGGCTGACACTAATATATTTTTAAAAAAAAAAAACAACTACCGGGTTCTTAGTGAAAGAAAAACAAGTACCGGAAATATTACATTGGTTATAGCTTTACTCTCCGTCTTCAAAGAGAACTAAGTATCACATCGCCTCAGTGCCCTTTAGCCTAATGTGACTGCCATTTTTATTACAAAATGGACAGGTAAAACATGGATTTTCTGTCAGTTTGGTGTCAAAGGCCAAACGAAAATGAATTAACCACTGGCGGTCCTAACCATTTGAAGGGGGGGGGGCGGTTTCGATACGAGAAAAAACTAGAGTTAAAGCATAGCTCTTATGAGGAACATTTCAATATATGCAAACAAAACTTAGTAACTACAATCGCGGATTTGTCTTCAAATCTAGGGGGTGGGGTACTCACATTTTAAATTGTTTATTTCATATAATTTTTATTTAAAAAAATTGCACGTAGTTCCTCAAGCGCGGATTTCAGGGGAGTAGGTACGAAAATATTTAGAAAATCAACAGTATAACACCTTTGATATTTACGGTATTAGTTTCATCTTGTGTTAACAATGGCATTTGTAGTGTCACTTTATTAAACATTCTGATTTCTTAAGAAAATTGCACTAAAAATGCTTTTTTAATTTAAAATTAAATTAAATGATTTCAATGCGCAGCAGACGAAAATTTTTAAGAAAGTGACAATACAAATGCCATTGTTAAGACAAAATTAAACTAATACCGTAAAAATCAAAGGTGTTATAGCGCCGCAATTTATGCTCTACTGTTGATTTTCTAAATATTTTCGTACCTACTCCCCTGAAATCCGCGCTTGATTAATACATTACAGTAATACAGTCCAATTTTTCCAGTTATAAAAACATAGATAACAAACAAACCACAAACAAATCAATATGTCTGTTGATATGCAGCAACGCTAAGCCAGTCAGACGAAGTTCCGTCATAGCGTTTTTAAGTACTTATATTTCCAATCTTCTGAGGCAGGAGAAGCTTCTTTCTGACGAAGCATTACTTACTGACAACCATCCAAGAATGTTTTTATCAACGGAAAAATATGGCCACACTTGTTCATTGCCTCGAAAATGTTATCATATATGTTTTGGTTTAAGTTTTTGCCTACTTTTGACCAATATTGTTCCCAAATAATGACTTCTCTCAATAAAAGTTCAAGAATTTGTGTTTTGTATCAATCAAACAGTTTATGGTATTTGAAAACGACAATATGGACATAAAGCTATTTGTTACTCATCGCGGTATACGTATCCGCATCTAGCGCGAACCAAGCACATTAATTGGTCAGAAACTTGTACCACGTTCGAAAAGAGCAGATATATGCTAATCTAAGGTGTTCTTGAACGCGATAGGTGTTGAGATGCGTTAGGTATCACGTATCGTTATGGCACACGTATCGTATCTCAGCACCTATTACGTTCAGAAACACCTTAAATTAGCATATATCTGCTCTTTTCGAACGTGCTACAAGTTTCTGACCAATCAATATGCTTGGTTTTCGCTAGATGCGGATACGTATACCGCGATGAGTTACAAATAGCTTTATGTCTCTATTAATTAATTTTGCCCTGATTTTGGCTTCAAGTTGTATAAAACTTGGTATGAATATGTCCAGGTCAAAAATACTTAGAGTCTCTGAACCTTGATTTTATGTCCGAAATGATTTTTCTAAAACTTGTTTATAAATTGTAACTCTATAATACTGTTCTGTATTTCTAATATCGTGGTTTTCATCTCTTCTAAACTGTCTCAAAATACTGTGGAGGGATTCTAGAATATCTTTAAAGGAACGTTCTGCAATTTGTCTTGTATTGTTTACTTTTTTTTGAAGCAAGGGGGGGGGCATTTAAGCACTAAATCGATTTTATTTTAAAGCGATTTAAGAAATCGGTTTATCGCCGTCCTTATATAAAAGCGCTTTTAGGTGCGTATAAACGTAGTAATAGTTGGCCAAACTTGTAAGCAACATCTATAATCTAGCCAGTCATGAAAATACCAAAACAAAAGACGTTGGCTTAGCTCCGGTCTTTTGCACATTGCGGCACACGACATACGTCTTCAATCGAGGTGACGCCATTTCTGTTGTTTATTTGTTTTGATTCAGTATTTTCATTGCAAAGGTAAGTAAAAAGATGCTACTGTGTAAAAAAAACATGGTGAGTTTATGGAGAACACCAGGGGGCTGATTCTTGAATTTCATAAGAAATATCGCAAGTGAACGGTCCTCTCCCTGATATTGATCAATAATAGGCTTTGAAGTGATCAAGAGTTATCC
Source organism: Oxystoma pomonae (assembly GCA_963921995.1). Taxonomy (NCBI): domain Eukaryota; kingdom Metazoa; phylum Arthropoda; class Insecta; order Coleoptera; family Brentidae; genus Oxystoma; species Oxystoma pomonae. Next base: position 3,877,718 of record OY998170.1, on the reverse strand, counting down.
GAAACCTATCCGACCACGACCGAACCTCACCCGATTGCCGTGTATCGAAGCAGTACCCTGTCCATACAGGCCGATCAACTCCTACCGATTTAGTGTCCTTTAATTCACCTTCTAAAGTGACAGAAAATCCATTAGTTTTCTGTCAATATGACACTAAAACGGTAGGAGTTGATTGGCCTATGTGGAGAAGGTATTGATTGAAGAAACTTTCCTACACTTTCATACACCTGCCTCCGGACCAGGTGAACGAGCACTCTTGAAAAACGACAATGCGGTCAGCTTTGTGAACGTTCCCGTGCGACCTTTCCTACGAAATTCAAGAATACGCCCCCAGGAGCCCAATTTTTGAATTGTGAGAGAAGAAACGTTCTCCTAAGCGATGTGATCGCTGTATTTTTCAACCTGCCCTTGATCGTGTGCATCATGGCCATATTTACTTTGGTACAAACGAACTACTTTTTCATGTTAAAGGCCTAATCTAACCAACTAGGTATTACGTTTTCTCTGCCGCAGTGTCGAATTAACCTCATTTTCGGGAAAAACTTCTTTGGTTTTTGCAGTTCACCTCTGTGGTTGATTTTCTGGGTTTTTTTAAAAAATAAAAATGAGTGTGGAAGGAGGCTCGGGGGTTCCTTTTAAAAAAAAGGTCCCACTTAACACAATCGAAACACTCGAAACTTCGAGCTGGAACTTTTTCCAACTATTTTACCTACAAAACGGGTCAAAAATTGTGGAAGCGTCTTGTTGATTTTCTTACTTTTAATTTCTAAATTTATCCTTTTAAAAAAATGCAACAGACAAATTAAAAAAACAAAATGAGTAATAGAGGTTAGAAAATCGTGTGTTCTACGCAGGCGTCTCTCGAAAAAAGCGGTGTTCTCTCACTTGAAATCCGCCGGATCGAATCTCCCACTTTTTGCGAGAATGTGAGCAGGTTTTCATCATTCAAAAATACATCACGGGATAGATCCCTACCGACTGTTGATGATTCGCACAAAAAAACACTCGTTCCCGTTTCAAAAATTGGGATCCAGACAACTTTGGTATGTTGGTAGTTTGTTTTTGCAAAAACCACATTTACTTTGCCGTAGAAATTTTTTTTTTTAAACCAGGCCATGCATATTTATAAAACTTACCTTTAGAAAGTCTCTCAGCCAGACAACCTCAGGTTTGGGTTCACCGATGACTTCACACAAGATGATCACGTTGTCCCCCTCCAGTGCTTCCGTACTGAGCGGTTTTTTTAGGAATTTCGGTTCTTTGGAATATCTACAACAAGTAAAATTAAAAATTTAAAAACCCCTGACAACTGAAACAGTGGTGCACCGAGGAGGGGGGTTGGGGTTAAACCCCCTCCCCTTCCCGAGAAATCTGGTTATATACAATTGACACAATCAAATAACAGCAGAAATAAAATATTTAGGGAATAAAATACAAGAGCCTGGACTTTAATATTTTGTTTTCATTTATGACCGCCATAAAAATGTTTGATTTTTTTATTTTTTTTCAATTTGGATCACTATCAAAATGGTTTTTGCCTGCATTTGGTTTCAAAAATCCATTTTAAGTATAATTTTCGCAAAAATTTTCGACTGCAGCGCATTCTAGCATTTTTGCAAATAAATTAAAACAATTAAAATTCCCAAAACTCCATCAATATGTACGATTTTAAGTCAAAAACTTCCCTTTAAGTATTATTTTCTCAAAAAATTTTGCTTGCGGCCCATTGAACCATGATTTTGACATCAAATTTTCGACAAATAAAAAATTTTCAATTTGGTTAACACTCCCTCCCATCTACATTTAAGCCCAGGTCCGCGCTTGTAAGCACCTGTTGCCTTAAGTTTTTTTTTATTATCTAACCCCTCACGAAGCCAATTCCTGCCTGAAATGATTTTTTCATATTCAAATACTATCTTTGTGTATATTGTTGCACTTACGGAATGTCTTCAGAACTGCTCCTCTCTCCGTCACGTGAGTTTGCGGCGCTGCCGATATCTACGCGACTCGAAGTTTCCGCCCTCCCCACCACGTTGGTGGCCACGCACGTGTAATGGCCGCCGTCTTGCTTCGCGGTGCGACCGATGGCGAGTTCCACTCGACCGTCGTACGAGAGGGTCATGACTGTGTGTCTGGAGGGTCTCAGACGGACCTGCGCAGAAAATGTTTTTGTTAAACATGTCATAAATAAAAAAAAATTATGGAATACTTAAGCCAAAGCACTCATAATCCAAAAGTGTATATAACTTCAAATTCCCAAGCGATTTAATGAAACCAGTGGCGCACCGAGGGGGGGGGACTTTGCAGTTGAACTCCCCCCCCCCCCCGAGAAGCCTGGTTACAATTGGCACAATCAAATAACAGCAGAAATAAAATGTGTAGGGAAGAAAATACAAGATAAAATCTTTAAAAAATCATAAATTGCAAAATTTTTTGTCTGCGGCGCTATAGCACCTTTCATTTTGACTTTCTTTTTAATGTAACTTTATTAAAGCATTTTGCTTGCGATTTGGTGTTAAAAATGGCAATTTAAGTGTCATTTTCGCAAAAAGAACCACGCACTAAATACATTGAAAAAGGGTAACGGTCAAATTGCCTTATATTGTAGTATGTTGTAACCCTATGAATCCTCTTCAAATAAAAGCAAAAAAAAAATGGAGTTCAGTTGGGCCGTTTGGCAGCTACGGCCCTTTAAAGTCGCCACTGCAGGGCCCCTTTAAAATTCATAGAAAGTCAATAAGGGCGTATGTAGGAGTGTGATATATCAATTCAGGTGTTTTTAGGGATATCTAATCGAATATGGTCGCTATAGTTTAAGTTATTCTTATTTAAATATTTTCGAGTTAAGGTGATATAGCTGAGAGACAAAAGGCGATTTTTTTTGAACGCAGCTAACGTTTTTTGATAATAATCTAATAACCACATTCTTATATCAGTTTTGGGATTTGCAAAAAATAATAATAATTAGCGAATAGACTAAAAACCACATATTTTTATTAGTTTTTTGCTTTTAAAAAATTACAGAAACACGCTAGACAAAAGGCGATACCTTTTTTAAACGCAGCTAACGCTTTTTGATAATAATCTAAAAACCACATTCTTCTATCAGTTTTAGGATTTGCAAAAAATAATAATAATTAGCAAATAGGCTAAAACCACATATTTTTATCGGTTTTTTGCTTTTAAAAAATTACTGAAAGAAGTTAAGACGATACTTTTTTTGAACGCAGCTAACGTTTTTTGATAATAATCTAAAAACCACATTCTTCTATCAGTTTTGGGATTTGCAAAAAATAATATTTAGCAAATAGGCTAAAAACCACATATTTTTATCGGTTTCTTGCTTTTAACAAAATACAGAAACACGCTAGACAAAAGGCGATACTTTTTTTAAACGCAGCTAACGTTTTTTGATAATAGTCTAAAAACCACATTCTGCTATCAGTTTTGGGATTTGCAAAAAATAATAATAATTAGCGAATAGACTAAAAACCACATATTTTTATCGGTTTTTTTAAACGCAGCTAATGTTTTTTGATAATAATATAAAAACCACATTCTTCTGTCAGTTTTGGGATTTGCAAAAAATAATAATAATTAGCGAATCGGCTAAAAACCATATATTTTTATCGATTTTTTGCTTTTAACCAAATACAGAAACATGCTAGACAAAAGGCGATACTTTTTTTAAATGCATCTAACGTTTTTTGATAATAATATAAAAAACACATTCTTCTGTCAGTTTTGGGATTTGCAAATAATAATAATAATTAGCGAATAGGCTAAAAACCACATATTTTTATCATACATACAAATACAGAAACACGCTAGACAAAAGGCGATACTTTTTTAAACGCCTAACGTTTTTTGATAATAATCTAAAAACCCCATTCTTCTATCAGTTTTGGGATTTGCAAAAAATAATAATATTTTGCAAATAGGCTAAAAACCACATATTTTTATTGGTTTTTTGCTTTTAACAAGTTACAGAAACACGCTAGACAAAAGGCGATACTTTTTTTAAAACGCAGCTATCGTTTTTTGATAACAATATAAAAAGCACATTCTTTTATCAGTTTTGGGTTTTGCAAAAAATAATAATAATTAGCGAATAGACTAAAAACCACATATTATAATCGGTTTTTTGCTTTTAAAAAATTAGAGAAACACGCTAGACAAAAGGCGATACTTTTTTAAACGCAGCTAACGTTTTTTGATAATAATCTAAAAACCCCATTCTTCTATCAGTTTTGGGATTTGCAAAAAATAATAATATTTAGCAAATAGGCTAAAAACCACATATTTTTATCGGTTTCTTGCTTTTAAAAAATTAGAGAAACACGCTAGACAAAAGGCGATACTTTTTTTAAACGCAGCTAACGTTTTTTGATAATAGTCTAAAAACCACATTCTTCTATCAGTTTTGGGATTTGCAAAAAATAATAATAATTAGCGAATAGACTAAAAACCACATATTTTTATCGGTTTTTTTAAACGCAGCTAACGTTTTTTGATAATAATATAAAAACCACATTCTTATATCAGTTTTGGGATTTGCAAAAAATAATAATAATTAGCGAATAGACTATATTACATATTTTTATCGGTTTTTTGCTTTTAAAAAATTACAGAAACGCGCTAGACAAAAGGCGATACTTTCTTTAAACGCAGCTAACGTTTTTTGATAATAATATAAAAACCCCATTCTTGTATCAGTTTTGAGATTTGCAAAAAATAATAATATTTAGCAAATAGGCTAAAAACCACATATTTTTATCGGTTTTTTGCTTTTAACAAATTACAGAAACACAATAGACAAAAGGCGATACTTTTTTTAAACGCAGCTAACGTTTTTTGATAATAATCTAAAAACCACATTCTTCTATCAGTTTTGGGATTTGCAAAAAATAATAATAATTAGCGAATAGACTAAAAACCACATATTTTTATCGGTTTTTTGCTTCTAAAAAATTACAGAAACACGCTAGACAAAAGGCGATACTTTTTTTAAACGCAGCTAACGTTTTTTGATAATAATATAAAAAACACATTCTTCTGTCAGTTTTGGGATTTGCAAATAATAATAATAATTAGCGAATAGGCTAAAAACCACATATTTTTATCATACATACAAATACAGAAACACGCTAGACAAAAGGCGATACTTTTTTTAAACGCAGCTAACGTTTTTTCATAATAATCTAAAAACCACATTCTTCTATCGGTTTTGGGTTTGCAAAAAATAATAATAATAATAATAATAATAGACAAAAGGCTTTTTTTGAACGCAGCTAACGTTTTTTTATGATAATATAAAAATTATTATATAAAGATAACTGGCGGCTTAAGAAGTGTCAAATTTTTAACTAAATAGGGAAAGTGTCATAATTTGTTTTTCCTAAACGTCAAAATTCTTTCAAATAGAGCAATCAAGTCAAAAGTATAGTCAAGTCATTTAATTTAAGATTAATAATTTTACATTTATAATTTTATAGCTTTTTTATGATAGGTTTTAAGCCCTTTTGTCGTAAAAACTAAAAATAAAACCTCTTACCCCATCTTTGTACCACATTATTCCGACAGAGGGATAGGCCTGCACCCTTGCCGATAGCCTGAGCTCTTGTCCTTCTCTGAGCTCGAGATCGCTGGGTTCCAATCTTGTTGAAAACGACGGAGCTATGTAGGCCTTGATACCTTTGTCTGCCACAAGGTGGCTCCTAAAGATAAAGTTTAAAAATAAATCTGGACATACAGTCAAAAAGAGGCCAGATATTAATACCACTCTCCGAATTCGTGTGCTTAGTTGTTATGTGTTTAGCATTTTGTATCACAAAATATATTTACCTGCAAGATACAGAACCGTGTGGATTTTTGGCCGTCACTGAGTAGACCCCAGAGTCCTCTAAGTTGGCTTTGTCAATTTCCAAAGTGTAAAAATGGTCTTCTGAGGAAAATGTAAGGCGGGCTAAAAAATAAAAATTTCATAGCTTAGAGAGGATATCATCAGTGACTTCAGTTAGTTAAGTTTGTATAAAAAATTACGGACTTTTCGCGATTAAATAAATTTGATGCTTACAACTGGAAGTAATTTCTTGTCCGTCCTTAAACCACTTTACATCGGGAGCGGGAAATCCTGCAATTTGGCAGGTCAGTCTCACCGGGTACGTCATTTGGACCCTTCTGTCTCTCAGCCTCATGGTAAAGTAGGGCGGGAGGTCTTTGGAGGTGTCGAAATCCTTCAGGAACCTTAGAGGAAAAAAAGCTATATTGTGAACAGTCCAATAGTAACATAAATTTTCATTATTTACTAAAAGCACTTATTTGAATTCTAAGTCTTCGCTTTTTAAAATCGGTAAAATCTTTGAAAGTGGACAAAACTTCTTAAGTAACAGACAGTAAAAAAAGTAGTTTTTTCTTGGACCACTCTATATTTATACAAGCAAGCAAAGCATAGAGATACACTTAAAGTAAGAAAAGGACAAAGAAACTCTTATTGCGTACCAGTGCATCAAAAAGAAAATTAGCCTGTGCCAACCTAAAGAAAAATACAATGAACTTCACCTTCCTCTAGAGACCGGCAAAACATTGAGTTCTGACTAAATGGGGTCCTCATAAAACCGCAAAAGAATCCACCTCGGTGTTAACCAGAAATTCGGAAAGCATATAGAAGAAACCTCTAAAAAGGCAACTAAAAGACTCCCTGAACTACAAAGAATTATGCACAACATAAACGGGCCCAGTACGAGCAAGAGAAAATTACTATACGGTGTATAGTCCAATTTTTTGATCAGCGCACTGACGTCATATTTTTGGATCTCTATTTGATACATTGTTTTAGACAGCGACAATAAATTGGCAAATAAAAGTCAGGTCGTTGATTTCAATTGTTACTTCAAATTGACAGCAACAAATTATTTGACATGCGAACTGTTCACCACAAAGAAATACGTTTTCAAAGGCAAAAATGACGTTAGTCTGCTCATCATAAAATTGGACTATAATACATTCAATCAACATATGAAGAAGTATATGCAACTCATACATGCATTTTTTCCTATGCCACAAAATTTAGCTTTCCATTAGTGTATACTATTATAAGGCCACCACCAGCTTAGTATGCCTGACAGCTTAAAATTCAGTGTGACATCCTTAAAAATGCCACAAATATCAACATTTACAAAAGTTTAAATTATCATTAGTTTATCACCTTTTATCGCAAACCTATTTATGAGCAAATTTGAATCAGATATAAGTAAAGAATTTGAGTATTTCCCCAGAGTATGGTTCAGGTATGTAGACGATGTGTTTGCAGTATTCAACACTAAAGTAACTAGTGTTGAAAATTTTATGGAAAAAATAAATAACAAATTTCCCACTATTAAATTTACTTATGAAACAGAGAACAACGGTACACTGCCATTTCTAGACACTTTAGTTATAAGAAATAAAAATAAATTGGACTTTGACCTATACAGAAAAAGCACGGCCACCAACAGGTATATTCCAAATGACTCTTTTCATTGCTTACAACATAAGCTTGCAAGTTTGCACTTTTTAACATATAGATTAGTAAATTTCCCCTTAAACAAAGAAAGATTTGAAGCAGAAAAGAATAGGATTAGGAATATAGCTGGCGAAAACGGTTACGACGCAGGCTTAATAAATAAGCTGATAAATAGACATTCTTTTCAAAAGACCTTTCGGAATTCTACCTTTTTCAGACAAAAAGATACCTGCGACTCAAAGTTTGTATCAATTCCTTATAATCCTAATTATACGAAAGGATTACACAAAGTATTTAATAACACCGGTCTTAAATTAGTATATCAATCCGGTAACACAATAAGAAGCTTACTAGGAAATCCCAAGGATAAAACTACAGTTCTAGAAAAAAGTGGAATTTACGAAATTAGTTGCATGGATTGTGACAAAAAATATGTTGGCCAAACGAGACGCTCTATTCAAACACGTTTTAAAGAACATTTAGCACACTTAAAATACGGAAGAACAGAAAAGTCAAGTGTGGCCGAGCATGCTTTTGAAAACAATCATAGATTCACATTAGATAACCTAAAACTTCTAAAAAGTGTACCAAACAAAAGACTTTTGAATGCATATGAAAGTATGGAAATCATTAAATCGAGAAATAGTTTAAATAAAGATAGAGGACCCATCCCGTTTAGTACACTTTATTCTTTGGTTGAGGGGAGATAGGATTAAAAATCGTGATCAATCACAAATTATTAGTCTTATCTCCGCCCACTAAAGGATTGTATATAAGATAGAGCGTAGATTAATTTAGTTCATTGTTTATCGTCTCCTGATGATGCTAACGTTGTTAGCGAAACGCGCGTCGAGTGCAAAAAAGTGTAGTTTTGGTTTGTGGAAAACAATCATAATTTTGATTTGGTATCATTCGAGTAATAGAAGACGGCTGGTCTATAAGTCACCCATTTTGGAGTTGATAAAATGACGATAATGCGATGGAAAAAGCGCTGGATTGAAAAAAAATTCTACGGATAGGAAAGATGGACCAGGACGACCAAAAGTAAGTTCTGAAGTGCAAGATGAGATACTTATTGACCATCTCAGACAAAATCCTTTTTCAACGTCGGTTGAAGGAGCTAATGTAACATTATTTCCGGGTTCTTTGGCAACAGTAAATAGAAGAGTAACGAAATCAGAAGTGTCCTGTCGAGTTGCTGCTTGCCTTTTCTAACAGAAGAACAAAAACAGGCCAGAGTGATTTTTGCACTGAACAACGTTCTTCGTGATAATGACTTCTGGGAGAGGGTGGTTTTCACTGACGAAAAAATTTTTCAATCATCTTCAAGCAGCAGGAGAATTTTAGTTTATCATCCACCAAATTCTAGTTTTGAACCCGAATGTATAAACCAAATTAAAAAAGCTGGACATTTTTCTGTAAACATGTGGGGCTGGTTTAGTGCTAGAGGTTTGGGATTTTTTTGGAGAATCGAAGGAAGATTCAATAGTGAACGATACATTTAAATCCTTCAAAATGTTATGCTGCCATCTGTACAGACTTTACATGAAAATAATGACTTCGTTTATCAGCAGGACAACTGTCCAGTACACACGGCTAATGTTGTTCGCCAATGATTTCAGAATAATAATAAACACTTCCTTGGCTAGCCAACAGCCCTGACCTTAACCCAATGGAAAATATATGGGGTCAAATCGTTAAAATAATATACCAAAGGAGTTGGAGACCACGAAATGCTGAAGAGTTAAGCGATGCTGTTTATCGCGCATTAGATCAGCTCCCAGAAGACCATCAGTATTTTCAAAATTTAACCTTTTCAATGGCCAGACGTTTGCAGCTTGTAATAGAGAAAAATGGTGATCCTATTAAAATACTAAATTATTTATTTTAGTTCTTTTTTAAGTTAAAATAGTTATTATTTATTAAGTTTGCCATCGTTTTGTCGAATTGTTTTTAATCCAGCGCTGTTTCCATCGTATTATTGTTATTTTATCAACTCCAAAATGGGTTACCGCCCTCTTTATAGAACAGCCTTCGTGCGTTACACGAGTGATAATTTCACATTGTTCAATAAAGACTACTAAAACATTATTTTTGCTGATTTTTTAGTATTATGCAAAATTTAATATAAAAATAAGGTTGCCTTTAATTTAAGTAAAAAAATATTTTCAGATTTAGAGACCTTTTTTAAACAATATGACAAATTGTCGTACTTTTGAAGTTTTTAGGCATTTTAGACGAATTTTGTGACTGTATGTATGCGTTTTTTTAAAAATCAATTGTACATGCTGATAAGAAAGAACGGAAAGCCTTACTAAGAGTAGCTTGCAGCTACCGAACGATACCAACGGAAGTATTCAGGTTATAACAGGAATCTAGACCTAATTGTCGAAGAAATTGTGTATGAAGATAAAAATGGTCACAAGAAAACAAAGAAACTACAAAAGAGAAAACACTGCAATCCTGGCAAGCAAGATGGGTACGAAATACCGAAAAAGGACAACGGACGAAAATAAATATTCCCAAAATTAAAACATGGATAGACTGCAAACACAAAAAATGCATTACTATTTAACTTAACGGACGACATTTTCGATACTCTTAAAGAATAGATGATAATTTAATGTCCAAGATTTAAGAACTACCAAGAAACAACAAGACACCTCTTCAAAGAAATGATACAACACATAGATAAATGGAACCAGGGACATGATACGAGAAGAACGATTCTAAAAAACAAACACGTGGAGAGGATCAATCGAGCACATTCGGCAGACCACCAGAGGGCGCTGGCTATGAATATTTTCCGTCGCTATAAAAAAAATAACAATTAATCGTGTGATTTTACTTACAATTTTAAATTCTTATCCGCCATCAACACTTTGGAGTCCTTAACAGCACACAACCTGGCAAAAGTGGACACCCTCCCGCCCTTATTCACAGCCTCGCACATAAAGCGACCGGAATCCGCTGCCTGTACGTTAGTAATTGAAAGGCCACAGACGTTGCTGTCAAATGTCATTTCGTAACGGTCGTTGTCTTCGGGGTAGAGCTCCTTACCATCTTTGAGCCAGCGCACAGCGCGGATGGGCTCTCCTTTAACCTAACAAGAAAGCGTGTTGGTTAGAAATACATTTTTCCTCCTTTTTTTACACAAAAAACTGACACAACCGGCAACCCTTTTGAATGGGGTATCGATAATGGTTCAAATTTTGTAATACAAATTTCCAACAAATTTATGTAGTCCACACAGTACACGCACCTCACATTCTAATGCAATTTTGGATCCAATCAAGACTTTCATTTGACCCGGTAAGATTTTCGTAAATTCCGGTATTTCTACAGGTTTGCCAACCACCATAGAGCTGGATTGGATGCTTTCTCCCCATCCGTACCTACAACAGAAAAAAAAAACAACAATACAGTCACGTGTTATCATCCTGTGGCATCATGTATCAAGCCTAAATTAAGTTTTGTAGTCTGTAGGATATTTTAGTTTCCTGGGTCGTATGTGTTTAAATTGTGATCTTTATCTCAGTTGATAACTGGGCACAACAGACCTATTTAAGGCCGCAGTGCATGGTTCAGTCTTCGATAGAGAGCTGACCACCAGTTTTGAATACATACATATATACATTCACGTATTATCATACTTTATTTATTTAATTGTACTTGTTGACTTAAGTAAAGCGTTTGACACTGTTTTACACGAACTACCAATATTTTTTTTGAAAATTAGGGATTTAGAACAGACTAACCTGTTTCTTGGCGTTACCCTAAACTGATACTCCCCACCGGGCTGAAGATTGAAAGCGTCAAAACTAGTCAGCGGCGTGATACCCAGGGTGTTCCATCTGGCGCCTTCGCCATCTTTCTGCCACACATCCACCCTGTAAAGTAAGTAGTAGGCAACGTTATCTCATTTGAAGAGTAAAAAATACAACTTGGTAAAAAATTAAGGGCCCTTTAAAAAATGCTATAAGGTCACTTTGTTTGCTTATTCTTTGTTTTTTTAACCAAGGATTCGAAACAGTTTTCTAAAAGTTTCCTCAACTTCCAAAAATAAACTATATTTTAGCTGGACTGCCTTTAACAGTTAGTTAATGGTACATCTTACCTGTATGCTTGTACGGGAGCTATGCCTCTTTGGTCGGGTTTTTCCCAACTAAGAGATACCCAATTGCGACCCGAGTCCCTGACTTGTGGTTCTTGAGAGATAGGGGCCGGAACATCTACAAAAAAACGCAAAACATTAATATTAAAGAACAATATGTCTGCATGGAGACACTGGTGAGACTGATGTTACTATTGAGCCATGGGGAAAAATTACATCTAAAAATATCGCAATGTGATAGCAATTCCGTAAATGTTTACCTTGATAACCAACTAAATATTCGATAAAATCCCATACTAGAATTTTCTGATTGCACCATTTTTTTCTTAAAATTGTCAAAGCAAGGTCCATCTCACTTTCGACGATTTTACTTTCGGGTCCAATTTTCTTGTTTATTGTTATGCCCACCATACATATAACGGGGTTATTGCGCAAACAAGTCGTGAAAAAAAGTAGTTAATTTTTGATTGACAATATATATAAACTTATTTGCACTTCTAAAGATTTTCAAGACTAAATTCTGAAGTGAAAATTTATTTGGTTTATTTTTGTTTTATGGGACATTTTGGCAATTGTTTTAATTTTCGCTCAGTGCCAAGTAGAAGTAGTTAAATGAATTGGGCTCATTTACGAGGAATGCATACAATATAATTTTTGTTAATTTTAGATTTATATAGAGCGTTCACAACAGCATTTTCCATTTGTTTGTCGGCGATGCGAGAAGTAACTTGAAATATCTTTATTCTAGATCTCCATAGGATTTTTTTGTGGTGTATAAACCAAAAAAAATCAGTGTTGAGCAGTCGCAAGCAACGACTCTCCGAATGCGTGTGCTTCGTCGTTATGTGTAAGCATTTTATAGCACAGCGTAGAGGCATAGACACACATATACCTTTTTCATAAAGTCTCTCCCTATACGATGGAATGTCATTAAGTATCGTCTCCACACTCTCCCTATTTGGCGTCAGAGATCTAGCTTTTTGTCTCAGCCTCACAGTGAAAAACGCTCTATCGCAGCCGACCTTGTTCTTGGCCAAAATGCAGTAGGTGCCTGCGTCGTCTCTGGTGGCCCTTTTCAGGGTAAAACGTTGATAGTCGTCTGACGTCCACTTCATCGAACGCATGCCGTCTGTTATATCGGTAAGGCCTTTCATCCAAATTACTAAAAACAAAATTAAAAACCTGCAATATTTCAAGTCTTCTCTAGACAATAGAGAGTTTTAGCTAATAAAAGAGAGTTTTCCCAAATAATAGAAAGTTTTGGCAAATAATAGAGAGTTCCAGTTTTTCGTTAAATAATAGGGAGTTTCACCAAACAATAGCGAATATCGAATAGAGATGCCGTCATTCTCTAAAAAATGTTTTTTTTTTTGGATATTTTTTTGAATCTCAAATTCGCTATTTTCGGTTAGTATAAAAAGTGCGTGTTTTGCGCAACTGAATGTGGTGGTCTTACCTTTGGGTTTGGGATCTCCGCTAACTCTAAACGAAACGCTAATATCCTCGCCGGGGGCAATGTTCAGTAGTTTGTCGGGCCGGTGCAAAAACATTGGCGGTTTGCCTTCTCGCACTTTCGACGGATGCAAAACGTGGACGTAGGCAGACGTTTCAGTTTTTCCCTAAATAATAGAGAGTTTTAGCTAATAATAGAGAGTTTAGGCAAATAACAGAGAGTTTAAGCAAAAAAATAGAGAGTTTTAGCAAATAATAGAGAGTTTTTGCGACAAGCTTTTGTAACAAGTAAAAAAAAAGTTTGGTTATAAATGGTTAACCTGGATGTAAATATTAGTTAGGTACCTCAGCGTTAACAGCTCTGCAAGTATACTTTCCAGCCTCATATTCATTGATATTAGGAATAACTAGAGTGTGAACGCCTCTTTCTTCAAAGCTGCGGAATCTGGGGGAAGTCCGGGGTAGTTTTAGGCTCTCTTTGAACCAAGATACTTCTGCTGGACCACCTAGAATAATAAAAATGAATACAGACAAGTTATTTCTCCGCTATACATATACAATAATATAGACTATTGCAAAAGGAGCTTTTCAAAAATTTTTTAGCTGAAAAGTTTTTAAAAAAATGGAAGAGGTTTGAAAAAGATGATACTTTTAGAAATTTACAATATAAAGGGACTGTGATTTTCTATCTAATAGAGAGAGACAGTATAATTTATCAAAACAATTTAAACTTTCTACAATGATGTAAGTACAGGTACCCAGCTTGTTGACTTTACAGTCGTTTTATATCGTCAAAGTTTAGTTCACCCTAATAATAAATCTACGTTTCCAAATCTCTTGCACTTTTTTTAGCGAGCTCTCTGTACTATTTCGCACCAAATAAATATACCTCTAACTTCAAGTTGAAGAGCCATCACACCTCCATAAGGTACGAAAGTATCGGTAAGGACTCCAGAAAAGTATGGCCTTCTGGAGGTACTTAAATTCGACACGGCGCTAGAAGTTACCGATCTAGAAGATACCGTCTTAGAAACAGCAGTGCGTTCTCTTGTTTTGGCTCTAACATATTCTTCTTTTGAGGCGAATTTAAAATCATAGGATACTTGATCCGACCACGAACTATTCTCTGCCCTGCAAGTGTACCTTCCGCTGTCATCTTTACTTGGATTCCGTATGGTTAGCTTCGATATTCCTTCGGCTAAGTAACTTTGAACGTATCTGCCATTGGTGGCTACCTCTTCGCCGTCTTTGTACCATTTTATACTGGGTGGAGGTTGGCATCTTATCCTACATTCCAAAGTTGCTTCGTCCGCCGACACGCGGTATTGTTCTCTGACGGCTCGGGTAAAAGTTGGAGGGATCGGAGTTACATCCAGGGAATCGACCACTTTTAAAGCGGCCTCGGTAAAACTGACCCCGTGTTCGTTTTTGGCGATACACGTATATGCGGCGCAGTCATCCGTTGTGGTGTTAAAGATTTCTAATGTGGCAACGTTGTTCAAAAAGCTGGTTTGATAATTTGAATGGCTGTCTATTTCTTGACCTAAACAAGGTAAAAATATTCATTTCAACGGCAGAAAATAGTCTGTTCTTCAACTTGTGCATTTCTGGGGGGTTTCGAATAATTCAGGAGGTAGATTCTTGATTTTCGAGAGAATGATCGTCTGAAAACGTTCATATCCTTGATATAGACTAATAACAGGTTCTGCACGTACAGCGTAAAAGTTTGGCAGCTTCTAAGCCTTCTTATTGGTCGAAATGAAGGATGTGAACCTTGCCAGATGACCATTCTCTCGAACTTCAATTCTCAGCCCCAGGAGACACTGAAAATTTTGCTTTAGCTGTCGCTTTTTCATATACCCTTTTATAAAGACCCATAAAAATTAAGATTTTCTACTTGAGTTACACTAACCGTTTTTAAGCCATGTCAGACTCATTTCAGTTTCGCTGATCACGCTGCAAGTCATCTTAACTCTTGTGTTTGTCGCTGCGATTCTGTCGTTCAAGTTGGTCGTAAAGATGGGTTTTTTGCCCATGAGTCTTGGGCCGTGGTAAGAAGTCGGTTTGTACAGGTAGGATTTGTAGTTAAACTGTTCCTTACCGGTAAATTCAACGTTTTTTCTATCACATCTGTTGAAATCTTTTATATGCGTGTCTGTTACAATTTCCGCTTTGTAGTCGTTTGAGGTGTGCTTTCCCTCGTTAACTAATTTGTCCAAGGAAACCGTTTCGAGAATTGATTTTTGTTTATTCTTGAGTGACTTAATATCTTCTGCGCCTGATCTTTCCCTGATTTCTCCCTCTTCTCTCTCCTTTTTAGCACCTATTTCGACTTTTTCTTTTTGGACCTTCATCTCCGCTCCTTCCTTCTGTTTTCTGATCTTTGCATCAGCTTCTTCAGTAACTTTTTTGACTTTCGTTTCGGATTCTTCTTTTTTGACCTTTGCATCAGCTTCTTCCTTATCTTTGTTGGCATTTGCTTCGGCTTTTATTTTTTCTTTTTTGGCCTTTGTTTCAGCGTCACTTTTTTTTGTTTCCTTTGCCTCAGATTCTTCTCTCTCTTTTTTGGTCTTTGCCTCAACTTTTTCTTTCTCGATTTTGATCTTTGCATCAGCCTTTTCCTCATCTTTATTGGCCTTTGCTTCGGCTTCTTCTTTCTGTTTTTTGGCTTTTGTTTCAGCTTCTTCTTTTTCTTTTTTGATATTTGCATCGGCCTCCTTTTTATCTTTCTTGACTTTTGCTTCGGCTTCTTCTTTCTCCTTTTGGGCCTTTGTTTCAGCTTGTTCTTTTTCTTTTTTGATCTTTGCATCGGCCTCTTCTTTATCTCTCTTGGCCTTTGTATCGGCCCCTTCCTTATCTCTCTTAGCCTTTCCCTCAGCTTCTTCTTTCTCTTTTTTTGCTTTTGTTTCAGCATCTTCTTTTTCCTTTTTTATCTTTGCATCGGCCTCTTCTTTATCTCTCTTGGCTTTTGCTTCAGCTAATTCTTTCTCTTTACTGGCTTTTGTTTCAGCATCTTCTTTTTCTTTTGTGATCTTTACATCGGCCTCTTCCTTTTCTTTCTTGGCCTTTGCCTCAGCCTCTTCCTTATTTCTTGTGACCTTTGCTTTAGCTGCTTCTTTCTCTTTACTGGCTTTTGTTTCTGCATCTTCTTTTTCTTTTGTGATCTTTGCATCGGCCTCTTCCTCATTTTTCTTGGCCTTTTCTTCGGCTTCTTCTTTCTCTTTTTTGGTCTTCGCTTGAGCTTCTTCTTTTTCTTTTTTGATCTTTGCATCGGCCGCTTCCTTATCTTTCTTGGCCCCTGCTTCGACCTCTTCCTTTTCTTTTTTAAACTTTCTTTCGAATTCTTCTTTTTCTTTTTTGGCCTTTGTTTCGGCTTCTTCTTTTTCTTTTTTGATCTTTACATCGGCCTCTACTTTATCTTTCTTGGCTTTTGATTTGGCTTCTTCTTTCTCTTTTTTGATCTTTGTTTCAGCTTCTTCTTTTTCTTTTTTAATCTTTGCATCGGCCTCTTCCTTATCTCTCTTGGCATTTGCTTCAGCTGTTTCTTTCTCTTTACTGGCTTTTGTTTCAGCTTCATCTTTTTCTTTTTTGATCTTTGCATCGGCCTCTTCCTTATCTTTCTTGGCCCCTGCTTCGGCCTCTTTCTTCTCTTTTTTGGACTTTGCTTCGGCTTCTTCTTTCTCTTTTTTGGACTTTGTTTCGGCTTCTTCTTTTTCTTTTTTGATTTTTTCGGCCTCTTCTTTATCTTTCTTGGCCCCTGCTTCGGCCTCTTCCTTCTCTTTTTTAAACTTTGCTTCGGCTTCTTCTTTCTCTTTTTTGGCCTTTTTTTCGGCTTCTTCTTTTTCTTTTTTAGCCTTTGCATCGGCCTTTTCCTTATCTCTCTTGGTCTTTGCTTCAGCTTCTTCTTTTTCTTTTGTGGCTTTTGTTGCTTCGGTTTCTTCTTTCTCTTTTTTGGCCTTTTTTTCAGCTTCTTCTTTTTCTTTCTTAGCCTTTGCATCGGCCTCTTCCTTATCTCTCTTGGCCTTTGCTTCAGCTTCTTCTTTTTCTTTTGTGGCTTTTGTTGCTTCGGTTTCTTCTTTCTCTTTTTTGGCCTTTTTTTCAGCTTCTTCTTTTTCTTTCTTAGCCTTTGCATCGGCCTCTTCCTTATCTCTCTTGGCCTTTGCTTCAGCTTCTTCTTTCTTTTTTGTGGCCTTTGTTTCAGCTTCTTCTTTTTCTTTTTTGATTTTTTCGGTCTCTTCTTTATTTTTCTTGGCCCCTGCTTCGGCCTCTTCCTTCTCTTTCTTGGACTTTGCTTCGGCTTCTTCTTTTTCTTTTGTTGCTTTTGTTGCTTCGGTTTCTTCTTTCTCTTTTTTGGCCTTTTTTTCGACTTCTTCTTTTTCTTTTTTAGCCTTTACACCGGCCTTTTCCTTATCTCTCTTGGTCTTTGCTTCAGCTTCTTCTTTTTCTTTTGTTGCTTTTGTTGCTTCGGTTTCTTCTTTCTCTTTTTTGGCCTTTTTTTCAGCTTCTTCTTTTTCTTTCTTAGCCTTTGCATCGGCCTCTTCCTTATCTCTCTTGGCCTTTGCTTCAGCTTCTTCTTTCTTTTTTGTGGCCTTTGTTTCAGCTTCTTCTTTTTCTTTTTTGATTTTTTGGGTCTCTTCTTTATTTTTCTTGGCCCCTGCTTCGTCCTCTTCCTTCTCTTTCTTGGATTTTGCTTCGGCTTCTTCTTTCTCTTTTTTGGCCTTTTTTTCGGCTTCTTCTTTTTCTTTTTTAGCCTTTGCATCGGCCTTTTCCTTATCTCTCTTGGTCTTTGCTTCAGCTTCTTCTTTCTCTTTTGTGGCTTTTATTTCAGCTTCTTCTTTTTCTTTTTTGATCTTTGCATCTGCCTCTTTTTTATCTTTCTTGGCTTTTGCTTTGGCGTCTTCTTTCTCTTTACTGGCCTTTGTTTCAGTTTCTTCTTTTTCTTTTTTAATCTTTGCATCGGCCTCTTCCTTTTCTGACTTGGCCTTTGCCTCAGCCTCATCCTTGTTTCTCGTGGCCTTTGCTTCAGCTTCTTCTTTCTCTTTTTTGGCTTTCGTTTCAGCTTCTTCTTTTTCTTTTTTGATATTTGCATCAACCTCTTCCTTATTTTTCTTGGCCTTTGCTTCAGCCTCTTCCTTCTCTTTTTTAGACTTTGCTTCGGCCTCTTCTTTCTCTTTTTTGGCCTTTGTTTCGGCTTCTTCTTTTTCTTTTTTAGCTTTTGCATCGGCCTCTTCCTTATCTCTCTTGGCCTTTGCTTCAGCTTCTTCTTTCTCTTTTGTGGTTTTTGTTTTAGCTTCTTCTTTTTCTTTTTTGATCTTTGCATCGGCCTCTTCTGTATCTTTCTTGGCCTTTGCATCGGCCTTTTCCTTATCTTTTTTGGCTTTTGCTTCAGCGTCTTCTTTCTCGTTTTTGGCCTTTGTGTCGTCTTTTTTTTCCTTTTTGATATTTGCATCGGCTTCTTCTTTATCTCTCTTGGCTTTTGCTTCGGCTTTTTCCTTCTCTTTTTTCGACTTTGCTTCAACTTCTGTTTGCTCTTTTTCGGCCGTTGCTTGGGCTTCTTCTTTCTCGTGCTTGGCCTTTGTTTCTGCTTCCTCTTTTTCTTTTTTGATCTTTGCATCGGCCTCTTCCTTATCTTTTCTGGCCTTTGCTCTAGCGTCTTCTTTCTCTATTTTAGACTTTGCTTTGGCGTCTTCTTTCTCTTTTTTGGCCTTTGTTTCAGCTTCTTCTTTTTCTTTTTTGGTATTTGCATCGACCTCTTCCTTATCTTTCTTGGCCTTAGCCTCAGCTTCTTCTTTCTCTTTTTCGGCTTTTTTTGCTACTTTTTCTTTTTTGATCTTTGCATCGGCCTCTTTCTTATCTTTCTTGGCCTTCGCTTCGGCTTCTTCTTTCTCTTTTTTAGCCTTTGTTTCAACTTCTTCTTTTTCTTTTTTGGTATTTGCATTGACCTTTTCCTTATCTTTCTTGGCCTTTACCTCAGCCTCTTCTATATCTCTCTTGGCCTTTGCTTCAGCTTCTTCTTTCTCTTTTTGGGCTTTTTTTGCTGCTTTTTCTTTTTCTTTTTTGATCTTTGCATCGGCCTCTTCCTTATCTTTATTGGCCTTCGCTTCGGCTTCGTCTTTCTCTTTTGTGGCCTTTGTTTTAACTTCTTCTTTTTCTTTTTTGGTATTTGTATTGGCCTCTTCCTTATCTTTCTTGGCCTTTACCTCAGCCTCTTCCATATCTCTCTTGGCGTTTGCTTCAACTTCTTCTTTCTCTTTTTTGGCTTTCGTTTCAGCATCTTTTTTTTCCTTTTTGGTCTTAGCATCGGCCTCTTCCTTATCTTTCTTGGACTTTGCTTCGGCTTCTTCTTCCTCTTTTTTGACCTTTGTTTCAGCTTCCTCTTTTTCTTTTTTGATCTTTGCATCGACCTCTTTCTTATTTTTCATGGCCTTTTCTTCGGCTTCTTCTTTCTCTTCTTTGGTTTTTGCTTGAGCTTCTTCTTTTTCTTTTTTGATCTTTGCATCGACCGCTTCCTTATCTCTCTTGGCTTTTGCTTCAGCTGCTTCTTTCTCTTTACTGGCTTTTGTTTCTGGATTTTCATTTTCTTTTGTGATCTTTGCATCGGCCTCTTCCTTTTCTTTCTTGGCCTTTGCCTCAGCCTCTTCCTTATTTCTCGTGACGTTTGCTTCAGCTTCTTCTTTCTCTTTTTTGGCTTTTGTTTCAGCTTCATCTTTTTCTTTTTTAATTATTGCATCGGTCTCTTCCTTATCTTTCTTGGACTTTGCTTCGGCTTCTTCTTCCTCTTTTTTGACCTTTGTTTCAGCTTCCTCTTTTTCTTTTTTGATCTTTGCATCGGCCTCTTTCTTATCTTTCTTGGCCTTTGTTTCGGCTTCTTCCTTCTCTTTTTTGACCTTTGCTTCAGCTTTAGCTTCTTCTTTCTCTTTTTTCCCCTTTGCCTCAGTTTCTTCTTTCTTACTTTTCTGGACTTTTTCTTTCTGGACCTTTAACTCAGCTCCTTCTTTTTCTTGTTTGATCTTTGCATCAGCTTCTACCTTATCTTTATTAATCTTTGCATTAGATTCACCTTCTTCTTTCTCTTTCTTGACTTTTACTTCCCTCCTGTCTTTGGCCTTTGCGTCAGCTTCAATCTCTTTGTTAACCTGTACCTCAGATTGTTCTTCCTTTTCTTTTTTGACCTCTAATTCTGCTCCTGTTTCTTTTTCAAACATTTCCCAATCTTCTACTTTCTCTTTTTTAACTTTAGTGCCCTTATTTTCTTGGTCTTCTTTAAAATCGTTAATTAGGTCTTGGACTAATTTTTGAGTTAGTACTAATGCCTCCCTTACGTTATTTAAAATCTCAGAATGACCTAAAACATCCAGAGTTTGCTGTATTTCTTTTTCGTTATTCATAAGAGAATTTATCAATGCGCTTGGATTTGTGATATCTTTTTCAGTTCTTATGTCCTTTACTATATTTTTAAGCCCTTCCAATTCTTGTGGTAGTTTTAAAGTTTCCCAAGAATTTTCATCAATATCTGCAACATTCTCTGTATCAAATATTAACTTCGTTGTTTGTTTCAACTCTTTGGAAAGAGTATTCAACGGGTAAACCAACTTTGACATTACTGTATCTTTGCAAATATTCGACTTTAAATTATTCGCTTCTTCGTGAAGTGCTTTCATCAGTTTGACGTCATTTCTTTTTTCAATTTGGTGCTGTCTAAACTTTTGAATTACTTTATTAATACGTTCCCCAAGTAAAGTAGTCGACTGGTTTATAATTTCCATTTTTTCATTAAGAGATACCGTTTGACTTATTTCTTGCAATTTTTTAAGTATATGCTTCAGTATTTTGATCATTTCTTGTACTTTATCTTCCAAAATTTTCAAACATTGCGAGTCGTTAAGAACATCATCAAGAAATAAAGATAAGCTGCTTATTGTTTTACTTAAATTATCAACTTTATTGGCAAAATCTGGATTAAAATCACTTGAGTTATCGATCATCTCGAAAGCGAACTGTACATTTTCATAAAAGTGATTAGTATGCAAAGATAACTTATAAAAATCTAGAATACTGCTACCACCAGTAACTTTTAGTAGTTGTTCATGAGATCCAAATCGTTCAAAATTTAAATGTAAGTCCTCCAAAGCATTCGATAGTTTCAAAAGAGATTTGTAATCATTGCGCTCTTTGATGCATTCCTGCAAAACGCTATCCAGACTGATTTCGAAGTCTTTAAGACAATCTTCCAAATGCAGAACTGCGTATTTCGCTTCAAAGTTTACTTTTTCAATAAATTGTTTTACAGATCTTATAGCTTGTCCTAGATTTGGTATTTCGATGGCTAAAATATCGGGAGAAGTATGAGCTGATTCAAGTATATTGAGAGAGTCCGATAAGTTTTGTAATGATGCCTTACTTTCATTGCAAATTGATATCAACAGTTCTTCGACATGGGTATCATCCTTTGCTGCTAGTTTGCTTATAATATTCTCAGTGTTTTCCAGAGATTTTTGCACTTCTTTTAACATCAGGATTACATTACATGGCTTATTAGTTAATTTTTTTGCTCCTTGTTGTAAGTTAAAAATATTTACTTTCGCGTTGATAATTGGTTTAAGCATTTCGGACACTTTTACATTTTTTTGACCTTTTATTTGCTCTTGAGTTTTTAGCACGATTGCCGATACTTCTTGTGAAAAACTTTGTAGTGGAACTAGTAGATTTTCCACTAACTTGGTCTCAACAGGGATAAGAAGTGCTGTGTCTAGTTGTCTTTTTAGTTCGATAAACACATTTTGCAAATCTTTTTCGTTAAGTTTATTTTTCTCCATTTCAACAAGTGAGTTTAGCTTTACGTACTCTATAAGAAGAGCTTCCAACGGAGAAATTAGATTTTGCAAAACTTCAGCAGCTGAGGTGGATAAATCTTCTGAAAATTTTCCTCTTTTCACTTGATTTTCAATAAACTTAAGAGCTCTAAAAATTTCATCTAGTGGCTTCGTTAAGCTTACGATGTATGTTAAGTTTTTTGGCAATATTTCAAAGTTTAAACTGGTAAGTTTTATTTCTTCCCGTAATTGTGAAATTGGCATTCTTAGGCTCTCTACAAGATTTAAGAATTTATTGTCTTTCTGCTTGATTTCTTTTTCCCCGTTTAAGTTTTCGTCAATTCTGGATATTGTGGCTGATAAGTTTTGAAGTGGATCATTAAGGATAACTAATTGTTTCGATTCTGTAGCGACTAAAGCAGTTTGTTCCACCTGTTCTTTGAGCGTCTGCAGCGCTTGCTTTAACTCTGGCTGTTGTAGTTTTAGAATCATGGGTTTGGTGACTTGTGATTTTGTTGTGACTACAAGTGCAGTAACTTGTTGCAAGGGCTCTGCAAGTTTTTCGATTTCATTCAATATAATGTCATCCATAGTTTCAACTTGCTCCAAAGCAGTGTTTAAGTCAAGAAGGCAGGCTTGTAATTCAGTAACAGAAAGCATACCTTGTTGAGATGTAATTTTTTGTTGATCTAATTCTTTTTTTAGAGATTTTATTTCGGCATGCAGTTTTTGTAAAGGTTCTTTTATTAATAGTTGTTTTATTTCCTTCCGTCCTTCAACTTCTATTGATAGTTCTATTTCAATTTTAGTTAATGTGGCATTTAAATCTTGAAAGGAATCGTTGATAAAAGTGGGAATTTTAGATTTTTGCTGGGCAGTAGTAATGGTTTTTATTTGTTGTTTTAAAGCGGTAACTGCTTGCTTTATTTTAGATTTTTGTATTGCCAAAATATCTAACTGTGCAACATTCAGTTTGGTTTCTACCACCAAAGCAGTTAGTCTTTGCAATGGCACAGCAAGTTTTTCGATTTTTTTTTGTGTGACTTTATCAATACTTTGCACTTTTGTTAAGGTAGTATTTAAGTTCGAAATAGGTGCCTTTAGCTCAGTTATAGATAGTATGCCTTTTTGGGGAGTAACATGTTGTTGTTCTACTACCTGCTTTAGAGACATAACTTCATTACTAAGATTTTCCAAAGATTCTCTTACTGAAAGTTCAGTTAAATTTAATTCAATTATAGACAACGTTGCATTTAGCGATTGAAGAGATGTTTGTATCAATGTAGGTCGTTCGCTTTTTGGTAAGACAGCTGTGATGTTTTCTACTTGTTGTTTAAGTGATTGTATCGCCTGTTTGACCTCGGGTTTTTGAATTTCTAGCATTTCAGGTTGATTAACCTTTTCTTTAGTTTCTACCACTAAAGAAGTTAGTTTTTGTAAAGGTTCTTTAAGCTTCCGTATTTCTTCCTGTACTAATTTATCACCAGTATAATCTTGCTCTATAACTGTGCCTAAATCAAGAATAGATGATTCTAGTTCTGTTACAGATAGCACACCTTGTTCAGGTATTATATTTTGTTGCTTTATTACCAGCTTCAAAGATGAGACTTCACAACTAAAATTTTGTAAAAGTTCTTTGACTATATTTGCAGTGCTCATATCTCCAGCAGTCAAAGCTTTTTCAATTATCGATAATTTTGCATTCAAGGCATGAAGGGAACTATTGATCATGAGAGGTTTTTCGCTTTTAGTTGACAGAGATGTGACTTTTGCTACTTTTTGTTTAAGTGCTTGTACAGCTTTTTTAACCTCAGTCTTTTGGATTTCAAGAATATCGGGTTGTGTGATATGCGCTTTAGTTTCCACTACCAAAGCAGTTAATTTTTTCAATGGCTCTGTAAGCTTGTGCAGATCTTCTTGTACAGACTCATCAATCGTATCAACTTTTTCTAACGTAGTACATAGAAGAGCAAAAAGGGGTTCATCTAACTCTGTCAGAGATATAGCGCCCTGTTGTGGCGATATTTTTAAGAATTCAACTTCTTGTTTAAGTAATTTTACCTCATTGTTAAGCTGAATAATGGACTCTTTTAAATTTTCCATTGTTTTTAGCTTTTTAGGTTTGACATGAGTTATTTCAACCGTGTCGAGCGTTTCTTCAATTTTTGTTAAGGTACCTGATAAGCTTATTAGTGATGGTTTAACGATCTTTAGTGTTTGTGCATCTCCAGTGACTGTTGCAATTCTAACAATTTCTTCTTTTAGTGCTAAAATTGCTTTTCTTATGACCGGCTTCTGGATCTCGATTATCTCAGGCTTGAGAATATTGGCAGATATTTTTTCTATGATAACGGTTAGTTTTTCCAAAGGTTTAGCAAGCTTAGATACTTGTTCTGATTGCTCCTCTGAGAGTTCTTTCAATGAACATTCTAAGTTTGTGACAGATTCTTCAAGCTCCAGTATTGAGAGAACCCCCTGTTGAGGTAATAACGAGAGGTCTTCAATTTTCTGTCTGAGGATATCAATTCCTATTTTTAATTTTTTAGCCTGAAGAAATTCTATTGTCTCTTTTTTGGACTCCTTTAATTCCTGTTCAATTTGAGAAAGCACTGCTGACAAAGACTGTAGGGAACTTTGTGTTATATTGACTCCTTCAGTTTGGCTAAATAAACTTGTAACATTTTCAATATGCTGTTTAAGAATATTGACTGCCTGTTTTAACTCCGGCTTTTTTAATTCTAATGCCTTAGGTTGGTTAAGGTTTTCTTTGATTTGGATGACGATACTTCCTAATTTTTCCCAATGTTGTTTAATATCCACCAATACTTGAATTTGTGTGTCAGGTATATCGATACTTTCTGGTCGGTCTAACGCTTGATGCAGTTTAGTAACAAACTCTTCTGATTTTAAAATAGATAAAACACCTGCCGCAATCAGATCTAAGTTTTTAATTTCTGTCTTCAATGAAGATATCTCCAGCCTTAAGTCATGTATTGGTTTTTTAATTTGTGATGTTATAATATTTTCCTTATTATTTTGGATTTCTGTGTCCGTAACTGGTATTTCAATTTTTAAAATATTGGATTTTGACAGATTATCTGATATTTTTTTAAATTCACCATTTATTTTCTGTGGAAGTTCTGCATATTGGGCAATTTTTTCAGATTGGGCTGGAGCTAAGGCCTCCAGTGAACCTTCCAAGTTTGACAAAGTATGTTCAAGTTCAAGAATAGACAAAACGCCTTTCTGTGGAGTTAACCCAAGGTCTTGGGTTTCTTGATTTAGGTGCTTAATGTCGAGATTTACCTGTTGTATTTGTTCTTTAAGTGAGTCATGTTTTTTCTGTGGTGATTCTTTTTCTTCATTGTCTTGTAATATTTTAACAGATGTTTCTACGTTTGTCAAAGCTGCAGACAAGGCTTTTAAGGGCTGGACTACAATGGGTATTCTTTGAGGTTCTGATTCGGGATTCAATACTTTTTCAATTTCTTGTTTAACGGCCAATACTACTTTAATAATAACTGGTGTTACAATTTCCAAAATATTGGGTTTTGTTAGACCTTCTGTTAACTTTTTAACTTCAATGCTTAATTTTTGTAATGGTTCTGCAATTGGAGATATGATTTCAGACTCTTTTTGAACTAAATTGTCTAGTGAACCTTCAACTTTTAACAAAGTGGATTCTAGTTCAAGAATAGATAAAACGCCTTGTTGTGGAGATAAGCCAAGGTTTTGAGTTCGTTGTTTTAAATGCTTAATATCCAGATTTAACTTTTGAATTTGTTCTTTAAGTAAATTATCCTGTTGTGATTTTTCTTGTTCTTCGTTCTGTAACATTTCAAGAGATTTTTCAACATTTGCTAAACCTGCAGACAAGGCTTTTAAGGGTTTTTCTATAATTAAGATCTTTTGGGCTTCTGTTTTAGGATCTAAAATTTGATTTATTTTTTGTTTTGTGGCCAATACTGCATTTTTAATATTTGGTGTTTGAATTTCCAAAATATTAGTTGCGGTCAGACTCTCTGTTAACTTTTTAATGTCAACGCTTAATTTATGCACTGGTTCAGCAATTTGAGAAATGGTTTCTGACTCCTCTTGTGGCAAATTTTCCAGTGAATCTGCTAATTTGAACAAACTTTGTTCTAGTTGGAGAATTGAAAAAACGCCTTGCTGCGGAGTTATGCCACGATCTTTAGTTTCTTGTTTTAGTTGCCTAATTTCCAGATTTAAATGTTGTATTTTTTCTTTTAGTGACTTATCCTGTTGTGATATTTCTTGTTCATATTCCTGTAATATGTCAAAAGATTTCTCAACATTTGTTAAAGCTGCAGATAAAACTTTTAGGGGCTGTTCTACAACTAAGATCTTTTGAGCTTCTGTTTTAAGATCTAATACTGTCTCTATTTTTTGTTTTATGGCCAGTACTGCGTTTTTAATATTTGGTGCGTAAATTTTCAAAATATTAGGTTTGGCGAGACTCTCTGTTAACTTTTTAACTTCAACGCTTAATTTTTGCAATGGTTCTCCAATTTGAGAAATGGTTTCATACTCCTCTTGACCGAAATTTTCTAGTGAATCTTCTAATTTTAACAAACTATGTTCTAGTTCGAGAATAGACAGAACGCCTTGCTGTGGAGTTATGCCAAGATCATCGATTTTTTGTTTCAGTTGCTTAATCTCCAGATTTAAATGTTGTATTTTTTCTTTAAGTGCCTTATCCTGTTTTAGTTTTTCTTGTCCTTTGTTCTGTAATATTTCAAGAGAATCTTGAACATTTGTTAAAGCTGCAGACAAGGCCCTTAAGGGCTGTTCTACAATTAAGATCCTTTGGGCTTCTGTTTTAGGGCTTAAAATTTTCTCTATTTTGTGTTTGACGGCCAACACTGCGTTCTCAATATCTGGTGTTTGTACTTCCAAAATATTAGCTTTGGTCAGACCGCCTGTTAACTTTTTGACTTCAGCGCTTAATTTTTGCAATGGTTCTGCAATTTGAGATATGGTTTCACACTCCTCTTGAACTAAATTTTCTAGTGAATATTCTAATTTTAACAAACTTTGTTCTAGTTCGAGAATAGATAAAACTCCTTGCTGTGGAGTTATGTCAAGATCTTTCGTTTGTTGTTTTAGTTGTCTAATGTCGAGAGTTAGATGTTGTATTTTTTCTTTGAGTGACTTATCCTGTTGTGACTTTTCTTGTTCTTTGTCCTGTAACATTTTAAGAGATTCTTCAACATTTGCTAAAACTGCAGACAAGGTTTTTAAGGGCTCTTCTACAATTAAGATCCTTTGGGCTTCTGTTTTAAAACTTAAAATGTTTTCTACATTTTCTTTTATGGCCAACACTGCGTTCTTAATATCTGGTGCTTTTATTTCCAAAACAATAGTTTTAGTCAAATCTTCTATTACCTTTTTAATTTCAATGCTCAGTTTTTGCAATGGTTCTGCAATTTGGGATATGGTTTCAGAATCCTCTTGAGGTAAATTTTCTAGTAAACCTTCCAAGCTTAACAAACTTTGTTCTAGTTCAAGAATAGATAAAACGCCTTGCTGTGGAGATAAGCCAAGGTTTTGAGTTTGTGGTTTTAAGTGCTTAATATCCAGATTTAACTGTTGAATTTGTTCTTTAAGTGACTTATCCTGTTGTGATTTTTCTTGTTCTTTGTCCTGTAATATTTCAAGAGATTCTTCAATATTTGCTAAAGCTGCAGACAAGGCTTTTAAGGGCTGTTTTACAACTAAAATCTTTTGGGTTTCTGTTTTAAGATCTAAAATTTTCTCTATTTTTTGTTTTATGGCCAGTACTGCATTTTTAATATCTGGGTCTCTTGATTCCAGAATATTAGTTTTGGTCAGAGCATCTGTTAACTTTGTAACTTCAGCGCTTAATTTTTGTAACGGTTCTGCAATTTGAGATATGGTTTCAGACTCCTCTTGAGGTAAATTTTCTAGTAAACCTTCCAAGTTTAACAAACTTTGTTCTAGTTCGAGAATAGACAAAACGCCTCGCTGTGGAGTTATACCAAGATCTTTGGTTTGCTGTTTTAGTTGCCTAATGTCCAGATTTAAATGTTGTATTTTTTCTTTGAGTGACTTATCCTGTTTTGATTTTTCTTGTTCTGTGTCCCGTAATATTCCAAGAGATTCTTCAACATTTGCTAAAGCTGCAGACAAGGCTTTTAAAGGCTGTTCTACAATTAAGATTCTTTCGGCTTCTGTTTTCGGACTTAAAGTGTTTTCTACTTTTTCTTTTATGGCCAACACTGCGTTCTTAATATCTGGTGCTTTTATTTCCAACACATTAGTTTTCGTTAGACCATCTGTTAATTTTTTAATTTCAACGCTCAGTTTTTGTAATGGTTCTGTAATTTGGGATATGGTGTCAAACTCTTCTTGAGCTAAATTTTCTAGCGAACCTTCTAAGTTTACCAAACTGTGCTCTAGTTCGAGAATAGATAAAATGCCTTGCTGTGGAGTTATTCCAAGATCTTTGGTTACTTGCTTTAGTTGCTGAATGTCTAGATTTAAGTTTATTAGTTTTTCTCTAAATGACTTATGTTTTTCTTGTTGTGGTTTTTGTTGTTCTTGGTCCTGTATTATTTTGAAAAACTCCTCAACATTTGTTAAAGCAGCAGACAATGCTTTTAAAGGCTGTTCTACAATGGGCATCCTTTGAGATTCTGCTTTGGGACTTAATACTTTTTCAATTTCTTCTTTTACAGCCATTACTGCTTTATGTATTTTCGGTGTTTCTACATTTCTGACGCTTGTAAAAAAACTTTTGGGTAATTTTTTTACCTTAACATCTAATATTTCTAACTGTTTTTTAATAGGAGAAAGGGACTTAGACTGATCTTGAATTAAATTGTCTAAAGAATCATCCAAGCTAAGCAAACGTTGTTCTAGTTCTAAAATAGAAGAAAAACCCTGTTGGGGCTCAACATCTTCAATTTGTTGCTGAAGTAGCTTTATATTTTCAGCTAACTGTTGGATCGTCGTTTTAAAAACCTTATCTTTTTCTTCATATTCGGGCGAGCATTCTACTATATTGTCTTCAATATGTATCAGAACAGCAGATAAACTTTTAAGTGACAAATCTATTATATTTACTGGTTGTGAGGTGACAGAAGATTCAGTAATCTTTTCTATTTGCTGTTTTAACGTAGAAACAGCTGGTTTTACGTCCAGTTTTGACTGCGCCTCTACTTCATTCTTAAGGATTTCTTGTGCTCGCACCACTATATTACAAAGCTCTTGCAAAGGAGCAACCAATTGACCTATCTTTTCGGATTTGATTTGAGTAACTCCTTGATCGGCCTCACTTATTTCCGATATGTCATTCAACGTTGAGTCTAGGCTCGATATTGGTTCTTCTAGTTCGATCAGTGAAATAATTCCTTGTTGAGGAATTACAGAAAGGGCTTCTACTTGCTGTTTAAGCAGTTTCACTTCAGTTTTTAACTTTTTAACAGGCTCTCTGATTAAGTTTGTTGTAAAATCCTTACTCTCAACCGTTTTATTTTCTGTTTCTGGTAAATCTCTTGCCTGATTTTCTTCTGGTATTATCAACGCCTTACTTTCTTTTTTTAACATAATCTCAATTAGCATATTAAGTAACTTTAGAGGCTCCTTGGTATATTCTAATACTTCACTTTGAATATTTACTATTTCAGTTACTAATTGCTTTAAAATGGTAAGATCATCTCTTAATGCATGAATGACAGACTTTTTATCTTTTGTATCTATGACTAATATATTGTTGCCTAAATGTTGTAAAATATTAGTTAGTTTCATCATGTTTTCCTGCTCCTGGAGGTTAAGATTTGGCACGGTATTGTTCTCAATTAGTTTTATTAGACTGTCTTCACTCCTGCTCAAGTAATCTACTGCCTCCATTAACTCGGTGAAGATTGCACAAGATTTCAAAATATCGCATAGGTTTTGGGCTGCTTTCTGACTTGTTTCCAACAAAGATAGATCCTTAGACTCTACTATTTGAGTGTTGGTGGATTCAGAAATTTCTTCTTCCTTAAAAATTATTTTTTTCAAGCGTTCTTCTCCTGTCTCTGCTAAAACACCTTGAAGTTCCACTTTTAATGTTTCTGTGGATTTTGGAATGGTCTTTTCTATATTTTCTTTTTCTGTTGTATCCAGCCCTAGTGATCTGTCCATCTCGTTAATAGTGGCTGTTAAAAATTTAAGAGGTTCAACTATTTTTAGACCAGCCTTTAATTGAGGCTTTATCTCTATTGAATGAGAAATCTCTTTAAAAGCTGTAATTGTCTTTTTAAGCTCTACTTTTTCTACGTCAGATATGGTAGGTTTTTGCAATGTTGAATGTACAGTTACCATTATTTTATTAATTTTTTCAATAGATTCTTGGATTGTTACCATGACTTCACCTAATTCATTTTTTTCTGAATTGGGTAATTGTTTTAAACTTTCTTCCAAATACGAGGTTTGGTTTTCAAAATCTACTAGGGGTTCCCTTAATTGCAAAGTAGAAATCAGTGCTTTATTAGCTGTCGGTTTGACTAAAACGATAGACTGTTCAACTTCCTTAAGGTTTGATTTTAAGCGCTCAATAGATTCTTTAGTTAATAAAGGTAAAGTGTCTTGAGGTATGTCTAAATTTAGTAAAAGTTCTTTAAGAGAGTCTGAAAATTCGTAAAGTAAATTCATACTAAGATTATCTTCCTCCGTTTCAATAAGTTTTTCAACCGATTTTGCAAAATTTATGACAGCTGATTTTAATTTTATGTTTTTTAAAGATTCAGCGTATTTTTGTGCATTTTCTGTGGCAACTAAAAAACATTTTAGTTCATTTTGAATATTTTTAATAACATGTTTTAGCTCTTGTGGACTGGGTATTTTCTCTAATTTTATTGCAATATTATTAAAAGGTTCCGCAAGCGTTTTGCCTATAACTTTAATTTGTTCATCTTTGGAGGTCATTAAAGATGCTGATCCATATTTTCCACTTGAAATAATTTTATCGAAGGTATTCTTTAAGGTAACTCTAATGGAAAGCTCCCTTTGCATTACAATAATAGATTTTGAAATATTTTCTAGGGGTCCAACTAATATTGTTATTAGAGATTTTTCTTTGTCAGGAACAAACACTGCTTTCATGCATACACTTATTAGTTTGTTTTGTAATGTATCAAGATCATCTGAAAAATCTTCCATTTTCATACTTCGTACAGTTTTCAAACTTTCTTTTGTCATTCTCATTTTTTTAAAACATTGTAAAATATCCTGTATCAATTTTAATTCCTCGTCTTTTGCATTTATGTTGGTTTTCTGTAAAATAATTTGTAAGTTTTCAAGAGGAGCCACTAAATAGTTAAAAAGGTTCATGTTTCCTTCTGAACTATGTTTAGCCTTAACGATGAATTTCAAAAAATTGTTCAAGGAACTGTGCAAGTCTTCTAACGCGGGATCAACCTTTCTTATTTCTGGTTTAGTTACTAAATGCACAATATCAATTGCTTTTTGAAGTTCCTCCAATTCTTCGTTTATATTCTCTCCAAATGTTGGCTTGGCGTCGGGTGCTTTTAAGTCCTTTGTACATTCATTTATTGCGATTATATCTAAAATATTTTCTTGTAGCTCTTTTAGCTTGTCTGTCAAGTTATAATTAAGGTTTTCGTTTACTGCGTCCATAGATTCTGTTAAAATTTTAATACTTTCCATTTCTTGTATTGTCAAGTTTTCTAAGCTATCCTTATTTGTAATTTTTTCTTTTATTGCCGTTAAAGGTTTTGATAGCTTCTCAACCATAGTTCTTAATTCGGTACTAGCAGCAGATTGTAGTGAATCATTCAGTTTCTCTGCGGAATTGTTTAATTTCTTAAGTACGTTCTTTTTTTGAGACAGTACTTTTTCGTAGAAAGATGTAGTTCTATCCAACATCTTTTTTACACTTTTTAAAATGTCCTGAATAGGCTCTATAAAATCTTTTACGGGCGAGTCTTGATTTATACTAGCTAAAATAGTTTTTAAACTTTCTCTTGTTTTTTCTAGTATTTTTACTTGTTCTTCTGTTGGCTTGTACTCGATGTCCTCCACAATTTCCTGAAGCTGATGAGCAGCGTCATTGGTAGCGTTTAAGATGTAAATATCATCTGTGGATAGTTTGTCTTTTTTCTCTTCTAGAATAGTATTGCCTATGAACTGCAAGGTCGTAACTGGTCTTGTAATTTCAGACACCAAAACTTTGCGATTTTTGTTTTCTGGTCGAGGTTCGTTGGTGGACAAAGACTCCTGTAAATTTTGCAGAGAATTTTGTAAAAATTGCAGCGGCTTGCAAGACACTGCAGGTGGAGGCGTTTCCGGTTTGAGCAAAATTAAAATATTTTCTATTAATTTTTCAATGACTTCTTTCAAAAGAGTAACGTTGGAATCGTGGGGTACACTTTGAATGTTGACTTTAAATGTTTGTGCCGCTTCGGATATACTCTTAGATGGATTTTTACTAACTGACCTCATTGCAAATATTTCTAAATACTCTTTAGCTAGAATTAAGCACTCGTTGGTAGCCGCTACCACGTTTTGTTCAGGTTCGCTTTTAATTTTTAAATCTTGGATTATTTTTTCTAGATTATTGCAAAGAGTATCTACATTATCCAAGATTTTAGCTTTAGATTGGGTAGTCGCACAAGCTTTAGTTTTTCCTAAACTTTCGCGAACCGCTTCAAGAGAAGTTTTTAGTTTTTCTTGATAATCCTTATCCACGACAATGCTTTCCATTAAGTTTATAACATTTTTCATGGTTTTTTCCAATGGTTCAATAGTTTCTTTTAACATGGAATCTTTTGAAGTAGCTAAGACTGCCAATCTTAGATCCTCGACCATTTTCTTTGCATTTTCAATTGTCGCTGTTGTTAATTCTATATCTCGTTCGCCTTTAGTTGCTTGTTGTAGTGTCATAACTTTAACTATTTCTTGTAAAGTTTCTTCTGTAGCTGCAAAAGCGTTCTTCTCTTCTGCCTTAAGCTGAGTCACATCGATGTCATCTAGAGATTTAACAAACGTTAAGGTATCAGCCATAATTGACTTTTTGAGCTCTGTAATGGCAAATTTTTTGTCTTCGGATAGCGGTTGTTCCTCAACATTGCATATTGCGGCTTGAAGAGATTTTAAAAATGGTACTATGATAATTTCGTCTGAAGATATTTCTTTGAATTTCGATATTTTACTGGCGGTTGCTATAACTTCAAAAATTGGTTCTTTTATTTTTTCCGCTACGACTTGCTCTTCTTCTTCAGTATTATCTTTCTTTATTATAGAACTAGGTCCGCTTTGTTCTGGTTCATCCCTAACTTGATACTTTTTAAGATGTTGAATGACTTGTTTACATATACCTAAAATACTACGACATATGTTCGCTAGAGAAAAATCTTGTTGATCAATTTGCTTCTCCACATCTAATATTTCTTGGTCTATATTTAAAGCCGTTTTTTTGGAAAATGCTTCAGTGGTTTTCAGCAACAATGCTTTTGCCGCCAAAAGTAAGGCCTGTTGCTTTTGGGACATTTTACCACCGCATTCTTCGCTATATGCCTCCAAATTATTGCTTAATCCGCCCAATGAAATTTGAACAACGACGTCACTTGCTTGATCTGAAATCCAAGATTCTGTGGCTTGCCGTAAGCGAACTACAGGTTCCAGTAAAATATCTGTTAACTTTTGATCATGTTCTGCTTGTATTTCGGAAGTTATTTGAATTAACGGTTCTGTTATTGGCGGTTTTATTTGTTGCTGTATCTCCTTCTCGTGTAAGGTTAAAGGATTTTGTAAAATTTGATTATCTTCTTCTTTTTCGAGCACTATTCCTTTTTCTTTGGTATCAGGTTCTAGCAGGGGTTCAACTAAAGTTTCCAGTGGCACTTCAATTTTTTCTCCTGGTTGTTCCTTTTCCAAAATTAGGGGTTTGAATACGATATCCTCTGGTTTCAATATATCTTGTGTAGCTGATTCTTGTAAATTTTGAAGTTGTCTTTTTGGTTCAAAAATAATAGATTTTTCCGAAAGCTTGAAAACTGATTCTACTGTTGGTAATTCTTCGAATTTATCGGGTTCCTCTTCAATTTGTTTTATCTGTTTTAATTTTTCGTCAGATTTTTCTAATTGTATTTCATCTTTCGTATCTTCTTTTATTTCTTTTGATATGACTTTGGTCTCTTTTCCTAACTCTTGTAACTCTAAATTTTTTATTTTCTGCTGTGTGGTATTTTCATATACTTTTGCTGGTTTAATTTGTGTAATTTTTTCATTTTCTAGCTCAGGCTCGATTTTATTGTCTTCCTTAGATTTCTGTAGATGCTGAGCAACCCTTTTACATATTTTCATTATATTGCGTGATATGGACACTGCTGTCGATTCTTTACCTTCAATCAGTCTGTCTATAACATCGCAATCCTTTTTATTGTCAATATGTATTTTCTTACTTAAAGCAAGTTGAGTCATATTAAGTAATTCTTTGATTTTCTGAATTATTTGTTTATCTTCCTCAGAAAGATAAGTTTGACATTCCTTTTCATATTCACTTAAATTAAATACAATTTCGTTTATCGAATTAGTTAAGACCTCCTCATCTACAGTATTACTTAATAACGATTGGTGAATTTGATTAGATGGTTCAATAAGTTTGATTTGGGCCATATCTTTTTTAATTTGTAGGGAATGTCCCTTTTCTAGCTGTTCTACTACTTCGGGTAAAATATTTACTAGTGTGCTTAAGGAGCTGTTCATTTCTTGTATTGGTGAGTTAATGTCCACTGTTTTTAAAGCTTTATTCAAGATGTCCAAGTAAATCATAATTTCTTCTTTTTTGATTGGTGAACTGTATTGTTTTACCACAAGTTTTGATTTTACGTAAGCTTCAATATCATTGATAACTTTTGATATGTTTTCTAAAAATCTCATATCTCTTTCTGTAATATTTGAATCTACAAATTCGTTAATGGTCATTTGAAGAGGATACAATAATTTTTGTAATACTAGGATTTTCTCCGGGTTTATATTTTCATATTTAATGACAGCCACACTTTTTGTTAAATTTTGTAAAGAATCAGATATCAGTTGAATATTTTGTATCTTGATATTCCTTTCGTTTGCTTCTTTATTTTTTACTTCTTTTAGACCCAATTTAGCTTTATTCAAAAACAACTCGATGTGTTTAAGCAGATCTTCTTTTGATTCTGTTTTATTATTTTCTAAAAATTTTGACACCTCATTAAGCATTTGATCCGTTGATTTTTCTTGCATATGAATGTAGTCGGATAACGAATAAATTATTTTATTTGCCTTTTTTATGTACTCAACGTCCAATTTGCCCAAGTTTTGAAGTGACATTTCTTTCATATCCATCTCTAAAATCGGTAATGTAAAGCTTAAATCTTCATCAAGAATTTTTTTATTTTCTTCGATATCTTTTTTTTTGCTCGAAAAAAGTATTAGTGTGTTTCGAATTTGTTCCAAAACATTTGTTTTTATCCGTTTTTCACAAAAATCTTTGATCGATTTTTCTGTTTCTTTCAATAGAGGTCTTACTATTACTTCTTGTGCTGGTGAAAGTTGCAACAGTTCCATACAGGAAACTAGAGGTTGAAGGATCTCGTTTAAATTTGATACATCGACTTCTTCTAAAATTTTCTTGGTGCAATGTGCAAATAATATAATAAAATCACTAAAATACTTTTGGTCTTCCATAGTCTGAAACTCGATATCATTTAATACTGACTGTAAATTCTCTAAATGAATGACAAGAGTTTTTGCTTCTGCTTTCTTAAGACTACAAATGCATGTTTGGAATTTTGTGATTTTTTCTTCTGGCAATTTAAAACTGCTTTGTTCTGCTTTCTCTGGCCTACTTGCTTTATTAAAAGAAGCAAAAATTGAAGCTTTAGTTTTGGGTTTTAGTGTCATAATTTTAATTTTTTCTTTTAGCTCGTCTAAAGACTGTTTTATAGTTCTATCATCCAAATTTATAACTTCAGAGGCAATTTTTTTTGCTTCAGTAACTAAGCTATCTAATACCAAGACTTCTTCGTTAGAACATTCTGATATTTGCGCTTGTATAGTATGAATAAGGTTGCTGAGATCTTTAAAAATTGCCGATTTTTGTTGAGAATCAATTTTGCTTAAACTTGCAGGCATTTTATCCAAGTCTTGTACAGAAATATCCGAGATTGTCATTTTGGATAAAGGCTGACTAACTTTTAATTGTAATTCTTCAGGCAGCGTAAGATTCGCAACCGCGGCTTCAAGCTTTTGCAAATTTGCGCCTGAGCATTCAATTTTTTCTTGACTTACAAGTAGCAGAGATTCAGAAGCCTGTTTTAAAGATTTTTCTACAGATTGTAGCGTTGTAGTGTCGATATTCTGAACCATTTCTTCAATAGTTGTTTTAGCCTTCTGAACTTCTTCTATCAAAATTTCTTTCTTGGGGAAATCTGGTTGCTTTTTTAGTTCGATCACGCACTTTTCAATGTTCGTAATATCTTGTATAATCGATTCTTTGCATTCCGCTTGATTTGAAATTACTTCAAGTGAACTTATTAGATTTGAAGATGGTTCGTGAATTTTAACCAATTGTGACTGGGTTTGGTCAACTACTTTTAGGTCCAGTTTTAGTTTATTAAGGGTATCATTTAATTTATCAACATTTATTTTGGGTTCTAACACTTGTTGAACTGCAGATTTTAAATCCTTCAACACTGCTTTTATTACCGCTATTTCTTCTTCTGGTAAATTTTTCATTTTTACTGTTTCTATAGTCTTTAGGACGGTCTTGATTGTATCCTTGATAGGCTCTGGTAGGTTTAAACTTGCATTTATTACTTCTTGTTGTAGTTCAGATACTATCTTTTGATTAACCTCTTCATTTATAATTTTAGACAATGTTGTTATTGCTCTTTGAACAGGTACAACTAATTTTGGTACGTTTTTTATATCGGTGGTTTTTAATTTTTCCAAAACTGACTGTATTTCTCGTGTAGGGTGTTTTTTTGAATCCCTTTCGATCACGATAATTACTGCTTCTGTCAATTTTTGTAATGCGTTATCTATAACGTCGATATTTTCTTCTTTTAAAACTTCATCTACGTTTTCGACAGCTTTTAGGACCTCATTTATTTCTGTCAAAATTGCCTGTTTTTCTGGCAAGTTACTTACATCCTGCAAGCGCATTGCAATATCTTTTAGGTATTCTAAGCTCTTAAGATTTATTTCTTCCTCCGATTCAGTTATAGCTCGTTGTCTTGGTGAGGTTTCTTCTAGCAGTTTTTCTGTGCTGTTCTTCGTTTCTTCAAATTGAATACAAACCTGTTGGATAGAATCTGAAAACTCTGTTAAAACATATGCGATATGCCTAAGATTTTCGTTAGTTATATTATTCAAAATATGCGAAAGGTTGGTGTTAGATTCACTTAATCTGTTTGCTATTTGGTTAAAGTTGGCAATATTCTCTCCTAGAAAACATTGTGCTAATTGTTTCACCGCATCCCCTACCGTTTTTAATTCCTGAAGGTCTTCTTGTTGAATATCAAAATTTTGTTGCTCCATTGTTATAATCTCTATGGAATTTTGCAATGGGGTGTGTATCGTAAAAAGCTTTACTTTAAGATCTTCCTGAAGATTTTCAAAAGTTTCGGCAATTCTTATTAGAGGCTCGCGCAACCCTATAAAAGCATCTCGCCGTATTTCTTCAATTTTTTGTGCGTAATCTATGGAATTACTTAACTTTTGCAACGGCGAACATAAATTTCTAATCTCTACGATATCTTCAACTGTAATAATGGGCTCATCTCGTTCTTCGAACAAAGCAGAACTCTTTAACTTTTCAACACAACCGGTAACTTCCGAGGCGACCTCAAAAAGATCCGGAGGTATTTGATCAACCCCCTCCAACATTGCTGTTTCATACAGAGTTCCCAAGCTTCGTTCCAGTTCGCAAACATTTTTGATAATAGCTCGGCCGTTGTCGGCAGAAATTGTAAATTCACTCTGGGGCATTTCCGACATTATTGGTAAGTTTTGAATTGTTGCTATGCACTTTTTAAGATCTTCAAGGCTATGACGTGTGTCTCGCACTTCCATAACCTGAGTTTCGTCTAAAACTTGCTGATGCATGACGGCAACATTGTATTGTAAGTGCTCCAACAGAACTTTTAGTTCGTATCCCTTTGGTATGTTTGGTTGAACCATGATAAAGTCTAATGCTTCAATAATTCTATCTTCTATTATTTCTAGCGGTACAATGCAGTATTGTAATCGTGCTCTGTCTTCAAGCGTTAGTCCTTCTCGGCTCTTCACTAACAACTCTTCATTGGCAATTTCATATAGAGCAATAGCGTGGGGTAAAAGAGGTTCCAAAATCATTCTTGGTGTAGCTTCGGTTGCTAATTGTTGTAAAGCGATTAAGGCTTGACGGGTGTCTTCCAACATGGCTTCAGGAACAACTGTTACGGATGTCTCCTCTAAAATTACAACCACGTTATTTCTTGATAAAGTATCTTCAGGCAATTGTTCTAAAACTGTTTTCTGTTGAATAAATTGGCTAATGTTTTTTTTAACTTCTCTTATCTTTGATCCCAAATCTGTCATCTCTTGTATGGCTAAACCAGATTGGTCAACACCGTCTTCTAAAATGCCTAAAACCACGAGACAATCTTCTATGACTTCTGGTTTCGTAGAAGGAGTTAAATCCATAATAAAATTATTTATTAAAGTCAAACTTTCGTTTAGAGTTTCCATTGTCGATATTATCGCATCCGACTGTATTTCAGACACTTTTTCCACAGTTGTAGTCAAGTCACTTTGTAACAGTTTTAATTGTCTAAGCGTTTCTAGGACGGTCGGATCACTAATGTTTCTCTGAGCGCTCTCTATGTTAAACTGCAAGTCTCTCACAGCTTGACTGGTGTCCGTAAGAACAATTGCTCTCACTTCTCGAAACACATCTTCATATATCTCCTGGGAGCTAGTCGGCTTTTCAGGAACATTAGCTGTTTGTTCTTTTAGCTTATTTAATGATATTAAAACGTCCTCGATAGATTTTGCAAATGATTCTAAAATGTTGATACTAACTATGCCGGATTGCTGTTCACCAGCTGTTTGAATTTGAATAACGTGTAGACCTCGAGATAATTCATTCACAGGGCCAGATATTTTATCTAGAATAGCGATTCTTAGTTCTTGTTTTAAGGACCTTTCTCCAGCGTATCTAACAGTTTGTTTTTGGGCTACTTTTGTCTCCTTTACAAGCATTTTTATTGGTCCAGCAAGGTTTTCTAAAATACTTTCGCAAAGGTGAGTGTACAATTCGTCTGTTTCTTCATAAGCGATAGTTTTTTCTAAACTTTTTAAAGATTCTTTAATTTGTAAAGCTGGTGTTAGGAACTTGGTTAAAATATCCACTTCTTTTGTTTGAGATGAAGGTTCGGAGGAAGTTGAAGTACTGTTTTGCTTTTGCATATATTTGCCTTGTTCCAAAATTGCTTTCGAAGTGTTTACCTCGTTTTTAATTTCTTTAAGCGTAATGCAAACTTCTTGGATAATTTTGGAAGGTGTTATTCGACCAGACGCTTTTGTCCTATCCAGTTCTTTTTCTAGAAGTGTAATTTTCTCGACAGCATCCAGACTTTTGTGAAAATCTGTACATGTGTTCTCGATTATACTGTTACAAGTTTTTTGTATCAAAGTATGATCTCTGTCCTTAATGGCTAAGCATTTTCCCACAACCATAAGACTTTTTTGTAAGTCAAATATAGGTGGGGCTATAAGTTCTATTATTGAGACGTCTTGAGACTCAACTATGGTTTCGAACACAGTTTGGATATCTTTAATGGGTTGAACGATGCTTTTTAACACATCCAAGCTTCTGTCTGCAGCAGAGGATGAAGATTTTAATGCTGATTGTGCAAGAACGTTTTGCTGGATCGCGTTTAGCTTCTCTTGCAGTAGATATAAACCCTGTTTGAGTTCCAAAACTATTGCGGATTCTTTTTCTTTAAGTTCTTGTTGTTGTTGAGCGGCGACCTCGTAATCTATTACCAGGCCATCGCCTTCTTCACCTTGCAAGTCTCTAGACATGTCGGGAAGATCCAAACTGACAGCTTGTCTAATAGTGCCTCGTCTGAATCCGTCTTTAGACATTTCGTCAGAGCTTTGAGACGATCTACGTTTACGTTTGATTTCTTGGCTTTCGGTGATGTTGACGCGTAGGTCAGAGCCTATTTCATGTGCCGTTTTTGGTGTAAGCGGACGTCTGGTGTCTTCTGCTTCGCCTGGTAGACTGGTAGTCTCGGTAATCGCAGCCACTTGGAATGCTCTACAATTTATAAATAAATAATTAGGTTGAAATTGTTTTGATTCACGTTAATTCAACATCTTACCTCTCTTCATGCTGCCTTAGGACATTCTTGTCAGAACTAATGGCACTTTCGTAATCTCCGTAACTCTCGCTCTCTAAATCCGCAGCTCCGGCTAAACTTTCGCTTTGTGAGTCCACAGAAATGTTTTTGGTTAGGCTGTAGAAAGTGTTGTCACTTCTTAGGGAGTCGGTTTTTCTTGGGGGTCGTTTGGGCGCCTCTCCACTGCTAAAATTATGGAATAATGAAAATTAGTCTGATTTTTATAGATATCAAATAGTCAAATCCAACTCACCTGGATGTCAGGTCAATCTTTAATCTTTCCGAGGTAACCGAAGACACAAGGTGTCCTGCTTCGTCAGTGAGAGAAAAAATTTCATCCACATCCGCTTCGGTTCGTAAGTCTTCGTCCGCTGTCATGAAGTAGTCGTCTGATACATCAACTAAAACCGCTTCCATTAGGAGATTGCCAGAGGTGGAGGATTCTTTGGTAAATCTAAAAACATAAAAAAAGTGTTTTCATTTAAATGGTAGAAAAGGGATTCCTGGTTTAAAATTTATGAATAAAAAAATATGTTACAAGTTTGATTCTCTAATAACTGAATGGTTCTGTTCTTCCATTTGTAACTTACCTTAAAGGTGGCATCTCCACAACGTTATGGTCAGAAACATGTTCTGATAGCTGATCAGCATACATCTCAACAATCTGTAGTGCTTCCTCTTCTGTGAGATCCGGCGTTTCGTAGAGAGAAACCGACACTTCTTTGCCGTCGAAGGAGAAGGATACTTCGCCACCTGCTAGGGTTAAAGATACGTCACCTAAAAAATTGTGCCAACGCTATAAAAGAAGAAAATTTAAAAATGGATTACGTTCAAATTGTTATACAACAGAATCAAAACAGTTTTTCAAAAGTTACATGAAAAATAGCTTAAAAACTTTTCTCAGGCTTGATGTAGACTATAGGAAACTAAACGCAATGACAAATTTCTGTTTTTCTACAACTGTTCGGGAAAAAATAAAATTCTTTGGATACAGTTACCAATTATAATAAACCTTTTATATAATCAAAATAAAAACCAAAAAAAATGGAAAATGGCTAACTAAAGTTAAAAATTGTTTTTTTATTTGAAAGCCTGATTTTGCGAAGTGTTAAATTAAATTAATTAATGTTAAAAATTAAAAATTTTGAAACATATTGTCTACTCATACGTTAAGTGTCTTTCACACAAGTAAATAAAATGAAACTATTTCCACTAACCAGCAGTGTCATAAATCTGTGATGTTCTCTCTTCGTGAATGGTGGACAAGGACGGTTCCCTGACCAGTTCGGCGCGTTGTTGATGGCGGGTCTTTTGGTCTTCAAAGCCGAGCAATGAAGCCGAGCTGGCAACGGTGCCCATGCAGTTGCGAGCTTCACAGGTGTAAGTACCTTAAAGAAAACAAATTAAAACGTATTTTAATTTACAAAAGTATTCCTCGAATTAATCGAATCCGAAAAATATCTTTATGATGAATGGTGATCTTTTATGATTCGTATTTTTCTTTACTTATTGTCAAGAGGCTTTACATACGTAGATACATAACTAGAGACTTTACATACCTAAACAGCAAGTACCGTCTTCACCCGAAGTAATCCTGTGAATATCTCCAGGCTTTAGTTCGACGCCATCTTTGTACCATTTTAGAACCGGCTGCGGTATCCCTATGACTTTGCATTCCAAGTTTACAGCTCCTTCTTCCGAAAGGACGGCTCGCAGGCACTCTAGGAACTTGGGTTTCTTATAATGTTTCGGTATTACTAATCTGAAAAATAAATTTAAAGCACGTGTCTTAGCACCCCTACATGGTATAAGTGACGAATAATAGGTTACCCTTAACAGACAGACAGACAAAAATTATAAAAACTGAATTTTTGTAATCTGTACCGTTTGGTTAGAGGCCCACACCAAGAATTAAACAAAAAATAATGTATCATCATTCAAAAATTTTACACACACATATATTTTTATATCTTCCAAAGACTTTGACTAAACCTTTTTTAGATATATCTTTAATGTTGCTGTATCTTTAATAATTTCTCTTTCTAGCTTTTTATTATCGAACAAATTTTATTATTATTCTCTGACGTTTAAAATGTCAAAATCTAGAAATTTTTACACTTATGGTAATAATGTCTTCGATAATAAAAAGCTATAATATTTTGGAAACTAATAAAGATAAAGGGGCGTTGAAGATATTTCCAAAAAAAGTTTTAGTGAGAAGTTAAGTAAAAATATACATATTAATATGTAATTTGACAGCAGTGCCAGTCAAACGTTAGAAATATTTTCCTCTTATTGGCTGCTAATGGCAAAAAAATTTTCCCTTGTGAAAAGGGTGTAGGCTTTAAAGATCTCCCCACTACTAACAAATGAATCGGGCGAAAGGATTTCCGAATAGCCAGTTAAAACCCCAGTTCCTCGGTAGCTCAGTTGGTAGAGCATTAGACTGCTATTCTAGAGGTCCCGGGTTCAAATCCTGGTCGAGGAAAAACTTTTTTCCGATTTATTCCCTCACACTTTGCCCTCTACGCCACAAATCTTTTCTGTAAATTTATTAGGGCGCTAAATTTTCCCTTCATTTTGTAAATATGTTTGGCTGAAATTATTAGCTATATGTCGTGTATCGTTGGTTGATAGATAAATAGAAGTTTCGTACAACTAATAATAGTGAATGTGTACCTCCTTGTCTTTATCACATGTCTAGGTTTTTAAAGCCGCAGTAGGCTTCAAAGATCTGCCCACTACTAAGAAATGAATCGGACAAAAGGATTTCCGAATAGCCAGTTAAAACCCCAGTTCCTCGGTAGCTCAGTTGGTAGAATATTAGACTGGTATTCTAGAGGTCCCGGGTTCAAATCCTGGTCGAGAAAAAACTTTTTTCCGATTTATTCCCTTACCCTTTGCCCTCTACGCCACAAATCTTTTCTGTAAATTTATTAGGGCGCTAAATTTTCCCTTCATTAAAGATATTTCTAAAAAAGGTTTAGTCAAAGTCTTTGGAAAATATAAAAATATATGTGTGTGCAATCAGTTTTGTATATTTCGTAAAATATAAATGTCAAATTTAATATCCTGGCCTTATTGATTTGTTTTTAAATTAAGTTTCCAAGTTCTATAGCAAACAACTTTTCCCAAGGGAAAGGTTGTAAATGAATAATTCGCAATCCCTTGCGTGACACCTTAATATTAAACATTTTAATTAAATAAATATATTATTTTTGCACAGTGGAACTTTTTAAATTAAAAAAGTTGAGTTGCGCAGAAATGGTCTTTCTGAAGATTTATTATGTGTATAGATTCAATTTTAAAAGAACCTCGCTCACCTGGTGGGTGAACAGAGTTATCAAGATCTACTTTTGAACTTACTAAGACAGGTAATGGCTTAAACAAAAAACATTATTATGCCATTACCATGCTATCGTAGAATATGCTCAAATGAAGCTATCCCCGCTGCTAGGCTCTCTGTAGAATGCAGCTATAATACGCCGGTAGTGATGATCCGATACCCCTAAAGTATCGATACCTATTTATGTAAATATACTGGCAAATATTTTTCGATACTACTCATATGAGTACCTTTGAAGTATCGATACTTACTCATATCGATATTTTCTAAAATTACCGATTTTTTGATTTTTTATTAGATTCAACCTAGGGACCTTCATATTCATATTTAGTTTGTTTTTTGTTTGTTACAAAACAAAGTAAACACGTTAATAAAACGTAAAACATATTTTTGTTAATTATTTATTAATTATTTTTAAAGTATACTGGAGAACAAAAAAAATGCAACACAATGTATATGGATAAATATTTGAATGAAAATTATTTGTGTGTATACCTTATATCAAAAGAAATATTTGATAATTTTTTTGTCTTTCGATCT
Organism: Oxystoma pomonae; assembly: GCA_963921995.1. Classification (NCBI taxonomy): domain Eukaryota; kingdom Metazoa; phylum Arthropoda; class Insecta; order Coleoptera; family Brentidae; genus Oxystoma; species Oxystoma pomonae. The sequence continues at coordinate 3,833,533 of OY998170.1, read as the reverse complement.
TTCCTTTTTTCATACAAAACAACCAACACATAAAAGACCTTTTCTGAAAATTTTAAATAATTTTTCTGGTAGTTTTTGTTCTTTTTGGATTGCTTACAGTTTACTTAAAAAATAAAAATGCCAAGAGTTCGCGGTCCCCAAAAATTTCATCATTTAAACGACTTCGAGAAAGGACGCATCGTGGGCATGAAAGAGGCTGGTTTTGGTTTACGGGAAATTGCAAAAAGGGTTGATGCCCATCCATCAACAGTGTTAAAAGTTTGGAGAAGGTGGTCCAATGATGAGACTTGTAGACGTCGTGCGGGTTCTGGACGCCCTAGATTATTACAGACGCAACCGTATACGCCAAGTAAGAGATGTTCTAGTTACAGCTACAGGACGAGTGTTTTCAAGGATGACAGTTAATCGAAGATTGCTCGGTATGGGGCTGAGGGCTTACCGTCCGCTTTTGGTACTACCTTTAACTCCGCAACATAAAGCTTGCCGCTTGGAGTGGTGCAGAGCTCGACAAAACTGGAATGACGAATGGAATATCATAAGCTTCAGCGACGAATCCAGGTTTTGTTTAGGAGGCCATGATGGACGCATGAGGGTTAGGCGATTTCGAGGTGAGAGACGAAATGTAGAATTTGCTGTCGAACGTGATACAGCAAGACAGCAAAGTATCATAGTATGGGGTGCAACGGCAATCTGACTGCTCGGCGATATATCGATGAAGCGCTGCAGCCAGTTTTACATCCCTACCTATAAACTATCCCAAATGTGATCTTTCAACAAGATAATGCCAGACCGCATATTGCTCGTGAAACAATGGACTTCTTACATGAACTTGGCATGGAGACTTTGGAATGGCCATCAAGGTCGCCTGACTTGTCGCCTATCGAACACGTATGGGATATGATAGGGCGCAATCTTAGTCGATTACCACGTCCCCCTGTAAACTTAGATAAACTCTGGCATGCCGTAAGGAGGATTTGGATGAGTGTTCCTCAATATGATATAGACCATCTTATTTTGTCAATACCCAATAAAACAAACTAGTGCATAAATAACCATGGAGGAGCAACTCATTAATTTTTTGATGATTATCATGGAGGAATCTTCTTGGAAATCTAATCAATTACTAAGAGCATCCTAATGAATTAATATATATATATATATTACTTTCAAAGTATTTGTCCTTTCTGGTGTTGCATTTTTTTTTGGTCTCCAGTATATACAGACCGCTTCAAGCTACTGCGAACATAGGGGGAATCAAGTCCAATTTACTCTCCGTGACGTACGACCGAGGTGGATTCGAAGCACGCTGCAGTGTTATCTTTTGGAAATTCATTTTGTTTTTATTATTTTGTTTTATTTCTGCCTTGCTCGAGAAACAGATGGGTAAGTTCTTAATTGAAATAATGCAATTTAATAATTTAATTAATACATTAATAAAAATGGATGTCTACGAAGTTGCCGAAAAAGTGCAGATGGTCAAATGGTCAAATCGTCATAACCCAACACACGTTCGATATTGGTAGAGGGAAAACTAAATGTTTGGGGGGGGGTATTGTAGGGGAACACGTAATTGGGCCATTTTTTATTAACGGCAATTTCAATTTGAATGGTCCTAGATACTTGGATCTACTGCAGCAGCGCATTATTCCAACTTCTAGGCAGTTGTTAGGTGTAAGATTTGGTGAAACATGGTTTCAACAAGATGGTTGTTCCGCTCACAATGTTGGCCTTGTTAGGGAATATCTTGATAATGTATTTCCTAATCGGGTTATAAGTACACGGGGAACTATTTTATGGCCAGCTCGATCTCCCGATCTTGCTCCTAATGACTTCTATCTGTTTTTGAAGAAGCTTTTCAAATTATCACCCCTAACATGCTTGGAAACGTTGGAAGGGGTTTTTATAGTAGGCTCGGATATTGTCTAGCCGAGCAAGGAGGACTTTTCGAACATTTGCTTTAATTTTTTTTTGACTGGGAGAATCTTTTTGGTTTTTAGAATGTATTATTTTATTTTGAGAACTTGCTTTTATTTTGTTTCTCCTTATTATTTTCATTGTAACACGTCGTCACTGATAAATCTGAGTAGTTAACAATAAAACGCTCTTATTTATCAGTGACAAAAAATAAGAAAATTACGTTATAAAAATTTGCGTATTTATTCACCAAATTCCGTTTTCATTGACTACGCTCCACACAGCACCGTGGTTAGAGGCGTACTAAATACAAGGCGAACGGCAGCGAATGGCGATCGGAAGCCTGAGTGTTGGTTGCTTCACTGATAGGCGTGCGGTGTCTCTGCATGTACGTACACTGGCAAATTAGACTTCTTTCGCCCTATGTTCGCAGTAGCTTAAAGCGGTCTGTATACGAATATGGTACCTAAGAAAAAAAAGGCAAACAAAAAAGTGTTAACATGAGTACCTTAAAAATGATGAAGTTACGGAATGTCCAAAATCATTGGTTGCTACACATTTCCATTCAGCCTGATCGTTGAATTCCAGTTGACGCACGTCCAAATGACACACTCCCAGGTTTTCTCGAACAACTGTGTACTTTTCTGGCTCGTTGTCGATCGGCTGGTCATCTCTGTACCATGTTAGAGTTGGTAGGGGTGTGGTGACGCTTACTAAAAAAATAAATGTTTCATTCCTAATTCTCCGGACCAATTTAAAAATGTTGAATTGAAATGAAACCTAGAGTATTGAACTTCCATTATCTTTATTTTTTACTTTTTCTCAACGTTTTGAATGCTTATGTATTTGCAATCGTCATCAGGCAACACCGTTCTTAACTAAAAAGCCTATTAACTCCTATTGCCTCAGTGCCCTTTAGCCTATTGTGGCTGCCATTTTTATAACTAAATTGACAAGTAAAACATGGATTTTCTGTCATTTTGGTGTCAATAGGCCAAAGGATACTAAAACGAAAATGAGTTAACTGGCTTTTTAGTTGAGAACGGTGTTGCATCAGGTGAACAACAACAAAAACTAAGGCTACCTAATCTTATATACTAGCATGTGTTCAGTGAACCATAAAAAAGTAACTTGTGTTCAATGAAACATGAAGTTTACATTTGTTTAGTTCTGCTGTTGTTAATATCCTTGATGGTGAAGCTTTATTGAGAAAATAGATTCTAGTTCCTCTTTGTGAATGCTGTTCCTTTGTCCTTGGGAGAATCTCTGCCTCTTTCCATCCCATATGATGTTGATTTCAATCCAGTTGTCCCCTTGTCGAGTTTTGAATTTGTGTCGTGTAAGGCGACACTACTCGATTAATTAAACTCTTCAGACCACATCAATACAAAGGACGACAGACGTAAATACTCAAAGAAAGGCGACACTTAGAATTCCATACTTCAAAGGAATCTCAGAAAGATAAGAAGAATAGGTAACCAATACCATCTTAGGACGCTCTTCAAAACGACCACAACAATAAGAAGTCAATTAACAAAAACTGAACCCAAACATCAAGAACTGTATCGGAGACACCAGCCGATCCATGGAAGTTCGGCTCATAGAAGACAAACGCAAAACTCGACAAGTGCTCACAACTGGATCGAAAATAGCTCAATATTGCTGGGAAAATCAATATCATATGGAATGGAAAGGGGCAAAGATTGTGCCAAGAAGAAAAATCTATTCAAGCGGAAGTACAAAGAAATGGCTTTCATACAGAGGGACCAGTATGTACTCTCTGAACACAGCATCACCATCAAGGATATTTGGAAACCCATAAATTTCAGTGGAAACAGAGGAACCAACCAACTGTAAATTTTATGGTTCACTGTGGAGGTCATACTAGACGAGGGACTCACGTGGAGGCAGCATGTTGCCAAAATGACCGAAAAAGTCCAAGCAACAATGCGGCAGTTACGCCGAGTGGTCGGTCGAACCTCGAGGATCACTCCCAGGAACCTATACTGGTTATACATGGCCATCATAAGAACGAGAATCCAATATGGGTCAGTGGCCTGGTGGCCTGTAGTAGAAAAACTGCAGGAGAATAACAGGCGCAATGAGGACTACCCCCATTAGAGCCCTAGAAACCAACTTAGGTCTCCCCTCGCTTTCAACTTGGATCAAGAAGGAAGCGATGGCAACGCACCTACGACTGAGAGACAATTAAGGGTCTATGGAAGGGCAGAGGGAAAAAAGTGGGTAATCTGGCAATCGAGGAACTGGTAACAAAAGAGTTGCCTCTTCTAAAGATGCCAGTAGAGACTCCTTCGAAACCATGGAGGTTAGACACTTAAAGTAAATATTTCAACGCATCGGTATTCGCCTTCGAAACAAAGCCAAAATACACTACATTTTTGACTTGTTTATGCCATGTCTCGAAAGATGCCCGCATTTTTGATGGCTGTGATGGCATAACAGCTGATTCCACTCGTTGCGTACGGAGGGATGTACGTATCGTTACGGATCCATGAACGCGCGTAACGATTTCAATCAGCAGTTCTGTCATCGCGCCCTTCAGAAAGCGGACATCGTTCCAAACATCGCATAAACAAGTTATAAATGTAGTGTATTTTGGCTAGATTTCGAACGCGTTAGGGATACGGATACCGATGCGTTGAAATATTTACTTTAAGTGTCTAATAGCTGAAGACAAGAAGGTGACACTGACGTGGGTCTTAGGCCACGAGACAGTACCAGGGAACGAGAAGGTGGATGAAATGAGCTGGGGCCGAAACCCAATATATTGGACCGGAACCGCTCTTGGGAATTACAAAAAACAAGTGCAGAGTGAGCTCAATAAATGGGCGAGCGATCAACTGAAGTCGTCCAGGAGGGAAGAGCGAGAGTGCTGACAGGGCATAATCGGCTGCGTAAGCACTTCACATGCATCAAAGTGTTGGACGACTCCGCCTGCCCAGAATGTTGGTGGACAGAGGAATCAGCGGTGCACCTGATAAGAGAGGGCGAGTTTGTAAATCCATCGGTGGTCCACCGGTGCCAACAAAAGAGTTCATAAATTTTAGATGGTTTTCACCAGTCCAACAATAGAGTTCCTAAATTTTTCGATGGATTTCACCAATCCAACAAATGTTGGTACCGATCACCACCGGCTTCGGGAGTCGGTGAAAAATCTTCGTTGGATTAAACATAACCCTACTTTATGGTTATTTATTTTTTCCAGTTTTTTTATAACTTATTCAAACCAAGATATTTTTTTATGCATTTTGGTTAATACCAGGTACAGTACAGGATGCTTAATGGAGTGGTGAGCCATACTATTAATGCAAGACAGTTCAAGTGAAGACTCTGATGATGAGCTAGACATCATACTAAATTTGAGCAAAAAACGTAACTATTAAAAAAAAAACTGTCCAGAAGTGCCTTTAAGTCAACCGAATGTTGGCACCGATGTTCCACCGCTGTCAAAAAAATGTTGAATTTACAAACTTGCCCAGAGTGTGACGGATACGCCAGATTGAGCCAGCTGACTTGGGGTGCCTCCTCAATAGAAGAGGAGAAGCTACACTCTCTAAGATGGGCTGATGTACTGATCTTCGTAAAGAAGGCAGGAAGGCCCGGAGAAAGAGAGGAAGGACATGTAGAGGGTGTGGGGTATGGCAGAAAGGGCCCATTAAAAGGCCTAAGTGCCAGTTCACTGAACACATGCTAGTATATAAGATTGGGTAGCCTTACTTTTCGAAACCTTGTGAAAAATAAAAAATAAAGACAATGGAATTTCGAAACTATAGTTTACTCTCAATTTCAATATGGTGGCTGATATGTCAAAAAAGTAGTCCCTTGAATTTTTCAGTGTAGGGAATTATCAGAAAGCTGAGGTAATTTTTTTTGTATTAGTGACCAAAAAAGCCATTGTTTTATTATTTACGAATAGTGATAGAAACTGTGCTTTTAACATAGTTATAGAAAAAATTACCATGAACCGAAAACCTAAACTTTTCATTAATTTTTGCCTCGGTACTCTTCAGACCGTGCAAAAATTTGGGAGCCTGCGTTGCGGACATAAGCTGAGCCCTCTCTTCATCGTTCAGATGACTTTCGATGTCTTCGACTGTCAACTCTGCCGAACTTCGCGCCTCCCCCATGCAGTTTTTTGCTATGCAACAGTAGGACCCTACAAAAAAGTGCAATTAAAAAAATTTTAAATCCTATTCGAATATTTCTAGTACCCCCATTAGCTCCTGGCGGAACACCCTTCTTTTTTTTGCATTCGCGTTAAAAATTTGTCGCAATAGAAGAAAAAAAAACAATGTTTGAATCGCACACCCTGTACTTACCTAAAGAATTGGTACCAGTTAACTGATATACATCCCCGGGTTTCAGCTCTTGGCCGTCTTTGAACCACCTCAAAAGGGGAGTGGGAGAACCGACCACTTTGCATTCGAACGACACCAGCCCTTCCTCTGTTAATACTGCTTTTAGGGTGTCCAGGAATCGTGGTTTCTTAAAGTGTTTTGGAACTAAAAAAATGTGTTTATCATAAAATAATAATAATAAAGAATCTATGGGGACCCACAGAAAAGCCGAATTTACAAAAACCGAAACACAATTGAACAGAAAATAAAACATCCGAAACGAAATATTAATGAAAAATAATGAATACGGATATAATTTTATAGAATTGTAATTTACTCGATCCTTAAAAGACACGAACATAATTGAACTGGTTATAAATTTCCCGAACCGTAAAATATAAGAATTATCGAAAATAATTTTCTAGAAACGAAAAACACCCGAACGACAAATTGATAGAAAATAATATGCTCGATCCCTAAATGAGCAGAACCACAATCCATCCGAATCGTTATTGGGCATGCGTCAAATTTAAATCTCTAGAGCGCCGTAGGCCCTGGATTGCGGGGATTCTTTTTAACTTACTGATACATATTATATATAATACGTACTTATCATTTTGACGTCACTAGTCGATATCGATACGGCGCCCTCTTCATTTGTCGCAACGGCTTTCCACTCGCCTTGATCCTCGGCTTCGGTCGGTTTTACTTCGATCATATACCCTCCTAAAAAAAATATTTTAATCAAACAATGAATCAATAAAAAATTATTTATTTGTAAGTTGACAAGCATTTTGTATATAGTAATTAAAATTGGTGGTTAGCTCTCCACCGAAGGCTGAACCATGCACTGCGGCCTCAAATGGGCCTATTGTGCCCAGGTAAAATTTTATATGTTATAAATTACTTGTTTTTTACCAATAAATGTAACTTCGGGGTTAAAGGATTTTTTAAGTCAATATTTATGTTAAATTTGACCAATTTTGTTTTTAAAACTGCCCTGAGAGCAGGATTGTTTCGATTTTTTTTTGGAAAATTTTATAGGTTATAAATTGCTGGTTCTTGAGAAGAAAGAATAGTCCAGATCCCACAAGTGACTATGAGTCAGACACCTTGGAATCTACCGAAGAGTTACTGGTGAACAGCCCCGGAAAAGGGTAATAAAGAATTTAATCACGAAAAAAAGATAGTGGTTGTTAAACCCAATTTCTAAATTTTCAGGCATGATTTATTTTCTACCCTTATCCGCTTTTTTCTTGCAAGTTCAGTTATTTTCATCTCTGTTTATATAACATATATTTAATAGTTTCCTTTCTTTCTACTGACAAGAGGGTAATTCTTGGTAAAATTTTACCAAATATTTCCTACTTTTCTACCATTTATTTACCTCAGGGCCTCAATAACTTTTTTAACTGGTTTTGATGTCAGAATCACTTTGATTTTTGTCCTTAACTTCGGACAGAGGCAGGCAGTTTAAGATAAATTTTACCTCCCCTAAAGTTGGGATAGCAGTGTCACAGCATTATCGCTGACATTACTTTAGTACAAAGCTTTCGACACTATTAACCACGTTTTATTTGTTTTTCTGAACAAGCAATTTAAACAAAATATTTATTGAAAGATCTCAATATGTAAAACCTTCAGTAGAACCTAAAAACACATTTTTAAAGTTTTTGGTTAGGGGCTGATGGACTCAATTAATTGTAAATTGCAGTCCAGTGCCTTTTTGTGTTGTAAGAAGTATGATCTATGTTATTTAAAACGAATATTTATCATATTTATTGTTAATTCAAATGAAGAATGCCACTACTACAGGGAGTTTATTCCTGATGGTTCAACTAAAATTTTCGTGAACAATACTTCTACCATTTATCTCTTGATGGATTCTACTAAAATATGCTTTAAATACCTTACTCAATTATAAAGGAATTTCTCTGATATTCCCTGACCAAATGTGATTTTCCTGGCTTTCTCTGACCATTTTAACTTGATTCTTGATTTTCCAGGCTTTTCCAGAATTAACCACATTCTTGTGGTATCGCTAAAACTTGGTTTTAAGTTTCCTTACCTATTCCGTCCGCCATAATCTTGTACCTACTAGGCTGCGATTCGCCAACTGGCCGGTCGTCAACTCGACCTTGTGAGTTGTACCAGTGTATCGATTTCGGCCAGGGTGGTACCGCGACTAAAAGAGAAGCAAAAGCTGTACATAAATGTTATATAAATCGATTACAGAGGGGCTTTTTCATGGACCTACTATACAGGGTTCGAGAAGTATTGTCTAGGTTGCCGAAATAGCGTTGATTAAAAAAACTTGAGAAACCTATCGCTAAAATAATCCCAACTTAACGATAAATGTTGCCTCCATAGGGCGTAAAACAGTGATTATGAGTCTTTTCTTATTTTAGTTTGAAATTATAATCCGCTAAATTAATTAAAATGCATTAAAATCCACAAACTTTGAATTGAAACCAAAATTATATATTTTAAAATAATAAAAAAATATTAAAACAACGCAGCGTATTTTTTCTACTTGGAAACCTTGGAAAACGTTTTGTAACCGTGTTCACGTCTTGTTTAACTTTAAAACGAATTTAAAACCGTTATTAAATTTAATAGCAAAAGGATATTATTAAGAAAATTGCCGAGGAAACGAGGCTGCCCTTCCTCAGATGGACAGAGTCGCAAAGAGACGACTGCTCTCCAGGTTTTACATAAAAAATATTTTGAGGTATTTTATTAAATGAATAAAAATAATCTTAAGATCTTCTAAGTGATTAATTCAGAAAAATTACGTCTAAGATCTCCTTAACGCCCGCGTCTTCGAATAAAACCGACTAAAGTGCAGCAGTTTTCCTAAAAAAAAACTGTTTGCTTGACAACGTTGCCTAGCCGGCATCTTTGAATAGCGTTCTTACTCAGACACATGCATTTCAACACCCTACACGAGAACTGTCGAACTCTGTATATATTCCTGTAGTATGCTAACAACTTTCCTTAGGTAATAATGTATAATTTATTGTAATGTTGGTTGGGGGTTGGTAATAATTTTATTTTTTTTGTAATATATACAAAATTTTATCCAAAGATGATTTATCGATTTATATTTCATTTATATCCTCTAGAAGGAATATTCCTAGTTTATTTTTGTTCTGATGGTCAAAATATTCCGATGTTGATGTTAATGAGTTTACTGAGCAAGATGCAGTAGATGCAGTAGTTGAAAGCACAGCACTTTTAGGCAAGGACGAAACAAGAAATAAAAAAAAAGTTTGGATGACCGATGAAATCCTGGAGTTGATGGATAAAAGACGCAGCAAAAAAGGCAGCGATGAGTACCATGAAATTAACAGAGAAATAAAAAACAAGATAAGGTCAGCAAAACAAGACTGGATAACACAGCAATGTAGAAGATCTCGATGCTAAACATGACACTTTCAATTTACACAAACGCATAAAGGAAGCAGCAGGATTATTTAATAAAAGACAAGCTGGAATCCTTGTAGACAATCAGGGCAAAATAATACCGGATCTCTTACCGATAAGCGATCCGATCAGCCAGAAAAATTCTCAAACCAAGGCATATCGCGCAATATCTTTAGCTTAAAACAGAAAAGCGGTAGGGCAAGACGAAGTATAGACTAAGGTTTTAAAGCTAATAAAAAACGATTCGGTAAATACGCTGGTCAAACTTTTTAATTTGATTTATTGCAGCGGTAAAATCCCTAATAATTGGCTAAAATAAACTTTTGTTACACTCCCTAAAAATCATTCAGCAAAGAAGTGTAGTGATTACCGCCTTATCAGCCTAATGAGCCATATGTTAAAAATATTTCTAAAGATTATCCATAAAAGAATTTATGGAAAATGCGAATCCTTTATTAGACACGCAGTTTGCATTTCGTGGTGGGTTCGGGACAAGAGAGGCCCTGTTTGGCATTCAAGTCTTAGTTTAGCGATCTAGGGATGTGTCGGTCCCAGTATATGCCTGTTTCATAGATTATGAGAAAGCGTTTCATCGAGTCATGAAAAGCTCATAGAATCGCTAAAAGAAGTTGGTCTAGATGACCGAGATCTAAAGATAAGCGCTAATCTATACTGGAACCAGACTGCTCAAATAAAGGTTGATGGCTAACTGTACGATGAGGAGGTTAGTACATCGATGGGTAAAAGTAAGAACAGGTGTGCGCCAAGGTTGTATATTGTCTCCGCTGTTGGTTAATATCTATAGTAACGAAATAATAGAGAATGTACTTCAAAACTGCGAAGGGAGATACTGTCATAATAGCAGATACGTTGCATGGAAGGCCTCCAAGAGTTGTTGAATCAAATTGCTGCCAAAAGTTCGCAATTTGAGCTTAACTTAAATAAATATTTGGGAAAACAAAATGGATGGTCATATCCAAGGAAAAGAACATCAGAGGCATGTTAAAAGTAAATGGGCAGCAAGTCGAACGCGCATACAAATACTTGGGTTGCCTCCTCAATGAGACCTGGGACAACATGCAAGAAGTTCGTGCAAGAATTAAATAGGTTAGATCATCTTTTATCAAAATGAAATCAGTGTTAGAGAAATTCGAGATGTGGTGTTCTCGTAGAATACTAAGGATATCTTGTATGGATTGTAATTGATTATAGAAGGCAAAATTGAAGGCAGAAGAGGTCCGGGTCGTAGACGGATATTATGGCTTAAAAATCTTAAACAATGGGATGGTGTTAGTACTACTACAACGTTCGAAGAGAGCAGAAGAAGATGTCGATATTATAAAGGCTATATGTACTGTTCAGGAAATCAAGGAATGTAGCAGTAACATATTTCTATTAAAACCGATTTCGGATCAGTGGATTTTTAGCTAAACCCGAAACTTACAATTTAAAAGATATTCAAGGGATCATGCAGAAATGATCTCGCTAAGTATTAATTCATTCAATTTACTGTGAAAGTAAAAAATCTAACATTAAGTTAATTACAAGTAATGTTAAACACTCATATGGAACTCATTTTAATTCATTCAATTTACTGTGAAAGTAAAAAATCTAACATTAAGTTAATTACAAGTAATGTTAACCACTCATATGGAACAAGAAATAACCGAAAACTTATTTGCAATGCATCAGTAAGTAATTTTGGTGAAAAATCGATTATTTGTGATGGAATTAATATATACAATAGAATCCCAGAAGAAATAAAAAATAAGAATATAAAAATTAAATATAAAAAAGATTTAAAAAAACATCTTTTAAAATTATGTAATTCTCGATGTAATTATTGTATTCTCGGTTTTTAATAGTATTATTATTAGTACTTTTTTATTATATATTTTTTTAAATGACAATTTATTTATTAATTTATTTATTACCATTTTTACAATTAATATAATTTAAATTTAATAATATCTATAAATATTTCCTTAATGCATGTTGTACCCAAATGTTTATAATGTTTTTTTTTATTCCCTGTAATGAACTACTTAAGTTGGTTGGGAATAAATACTTATTACAAAAAAAAGAGTATTAATATATATATAATATGTTTTATAAACGCTTACCTTGGCAAGACAGTAGCAAAGGATCGCCAATTTTGATTTCTTCGTTTTGTAAATCTCGCTTGAATATCGGTGGAGGTCCAGTGGGTAAAGGACTGGAAAAAGAAAGTATCAAAATTCAGATATGTCTGGAGGACTGCGAAAAAATTAACCAAAATAAATAAGCGAAGAAAGCTAGCTGAATAACAATTATATTTAATTTACACTGAAGTTGAAATATAGTATGTTTTTAAACAGCTTCTGAAAGATTTCCAACCCATGGCACATAATTTCTGATTATTGTAATTTGGTGAATTTGACTATTAAATATATTTAACAAAAAAAATTAGTGCTAATTTTTTCATAAAAATCGCCATATTGATCAACCTATAATTTTAATTTAACTAGCAAGTGAGGAAAGTTATACCCTAAGTTAGCCAAAAAACTTATATATTGTTACTATGGCCATCCAACCACTATTGCTATGATTAAAAACAAATAAAAACTCTTTTCTCTACTACCTCCTTCGAAAATGGCATTTTCGACCCGAAAAATAGAGAAGAAAATGGCGCTTAGCCGGAGACAGGGAGGAAAATTTTTTTCCTCCCGGTCAGCAGGGGAAAATTTTTCCTCTCCGTACCGTATCTGAATATATTGAATGATAGATATGCCAGAACAACATCTTCCGTAATTATCTGGATGTGTTCTTTCTCCATCCAAATTTTAAACAATTGTTGGTATCTCTACGAGATTTATTTGTTAGTGGTTCCAGTGACACCATCTTTGCTGACTGAATAATCTTTGGTGGAATACCATCGACATCTTCCGAATTCGCCAAATCCATCCAGAAGCGGCTTGTTACTTCCGTGGATACTGATTTTTGTAAAGAGAACAGAGATTTCTGCTACCAAGCATTCTATCTTCAGACAGCTTCAGATTATTAGATAAAATTAAGGGGTTGTTTCAACAGTTTGGCAAATGAATGTCTTTCAACAGAATAAAAAATATTGTTCTAATTTTTGAAATTATTACAAAAGGCTGTGGAAAAAATTAAATACTCTATAGTAAAATACATTTCCTTCCTTGGATTTTAATCCATCCGCGGGAGGAAATGCTGCATTTTCCTCCCTTGGTATGTAAATAACTATTTTGCCAAAAACGTGCTCAAAATTGCGTACACTCGTGGAGAAAATTCTAAATCTTTTACCTGTCAGTTGGTTTAAGTCTCCTCTCACCCTCATTCTTCCCAACGACGTGGACTTTCGAACTCGAATACGATTTTCCCATACAATTGGTCGCCTCACAAACGTACGTTCCCAGCGATGTGGGATCATCGTTGGGATCGGCTGACAAGGCGAACACGTCGCCCGGACGTATTTCTTTACCATCCTAAAAGTTGACAATAAGTGACAGTAGAGGAGTAGTTAGTATATATAACTATTCTAGCATAATTTGGGACCACTTTGGTACTACCATAAAGACTCATCGTATACCGACAAAAGATCCAGCTAGAGGATATACCTACTATACACCAGCAATATAGGGATCACTCAATTTGAGATTATGCTAAGTTTGCTCAGAATTTCAGCTATCGGGATCACTCAATTCGAGATTTAGCTACAAGGATTCAAGGTTAAAAATTTGAGATTTAGCTACAAGCTAAAGACTCAGTTATTTGAGTTAATATACGACAAGACCCTTGGGATTTAAAGGAAAGTAAAGGCCGCTTTTTCTTTTCTCTTCTTCTTCCTTCTTCTTCCCGTTTTGCTTTGTTATTTATTAGGCCGAATTGCATGCAAGCTTTCAAACAAACAGCACTTACATTGGTAGTTAGTTACCTTAAACCAGCGCAGCAAGGGAGTGGGCACTCCCACCACTTTACACTCCAAGGCTATTGTTCCTTGTTCGGTTAGAAGAGCTCGCAACTCTTCAAGGAACTCTGGGGATTTGTAGGTTTTCGGAACTAAAAAGTAAACATTAAACTACTACTATATAGAAGCGTAATTGGGTTAATGTTGTTCATACCGATTCTTCTAATGCTTTTGACAGTGTAAATCATTTGTTGTTGAGAAATATATGTTTTTCTTTTCTCAGTGATAGGAAAACTACACTAGGTAATTTTTTCTCAGGAGTAAACAAATTTAATTCTGGAGTTCACCAGGGTGGATAGCAGAAGGTCATGAGGTTGAGTTCACTTCCTGAGTCTTACCGAGTACGTGGAGATGGCAACTGGATGACACTTGGCCGTGTTCGTTTTTGGCCACGCAGGTCCATCTTCCGGAGTCTTCTGACGTCACAGGGGCCACGTCGACGCAATAGAACCCGCCTTCGTTGACCAATCTATATCTCTCTCCCTCTGTCACTGTCTCTTCGTTTTTGTACCAGTTTGTCTAAAATTCGGAAAAGTGATGATCTTAATTAAGGCCACAAATTCTAAGTTCAAGTTAATGTTTGTTACAGTTTCTCCCAAGGGATTAAAATCTGTTTTATTTCTATTTAAGGAGCCAAGAAATTAGATAGGGATTATTGGGTTGTTGTCATCTATACCGACTTCTCCAAGGCGTCCGACAAAGTAAATCATTTGTTAGAAAATTGAGAACCGTATGGTTTTCTGAAGTTCCCCAGAGTGGACATTGCTCTTCTTTGCAAATTATCTTAAATAATTTATAACAGTTCTCAAGCTTCGCTTAAAACCACGTACCGTAAGGTCTGTACTACTTCTGATCTCAACCAGAAACCTGGTACGGGTCCCGACTTTGACGGACAGGTCGTTCAGTCTTCTAAGAAAGGCGGGCGGTTCATCTTCAGTACCGCACGTTTCTGCGTCGTGAGGGCGCACGCGCAACTCCAAGTCTCTGCATCCAGTACCGGTCGGGGCTTGGGCTGTTATCCTAAGGTAGCAGTGATTATGAAAGTATAGGGAAAATCTCGGCTGATAAATAAAGTAATTGTAATTGCCTCATTTAAAATAAAAACAGAGCGTCCTTAATATTTATCTTAACGTTTTAAGAGAAACTGCGTTAGGCTTTCGAATGATTTTTTAGTTTTGTGAATGCCTATCTTACAGTGGTTACATTCAATAAAAATTGCATCTTACCTATAGACACCAGCATCTTCTTGCTGGACAGTGTCCAGGGCCAACTGGACAATATTACCGGTTACCTGTAACCTTCGACGGGAGTCCGGGGTGAAGGGCGTTCCATCTTTGGAACTGAAAATAAATACATTTATCAACACTGAGGTCAGCAGTAATTCATTTAATTCTAAAGATTTAAGAGAAGAGATTATTCTTTTTCTGTCTAGTGACCTTAGCTCAGGAAATGTCGCAGTAACGTTCAATACAACAAAGTTTCTCTTTAACCTGCGTCAGGGATGCAAAAAAATGCATGTAGCTTTCGAACCAGTAAACCGATTTGAATGCGGTTTTTTTATCATATTCGCAATGTTTCCAACATCGATCCGAAAAGGACTTGGATGTTGGATTATGTACTTCTGCTCCGAGTAGCGTGTTCGTTTTTCCGAATAATCTGTTACTCCGGATTTGAAACAGATCGGTCTTTCTGCTCCAGCAAAATCGCGAGAGTAAGAAAGGGTCAAATTTATAGTCCGACGTTGAAGGAACCCTCAATTCCTCTTCGACGAAGGTGTCCTTGTGTGTGTGGCCGAAGGCATGCATCGGCGACCTCACAAAAATTTGTGCAAAACGATTGGTCAACTTCCTGGACAGCTAGAACGGAACAATGGAGGTACGCCTTAAAAAGGCCAATTTTCGACACTTTCCCATCTCAGCTACACTTTGACTTTTCCGATTTTTCTGAAAATCAATAGGCTTCATTCCCCACTAGTTATGGCGAAACACGGCCGCGCGCGTCTTCGAGGGGAGCTAGTAAGTTAGTAACGGCATATGAAAGCTGCGAGGTATCTCATAGTTATATGCTTTTTACCTTGTTGTGACTTTTAGGTTACCTAGAATTTTGTAACAAAGTAATCATGTGTTGTAAGTTTTACGTAATATTTACGTAACCGTTTTGGCTGGGATTGATTTTTTGCCGAACTTTTGAATCGATGGCCTTGGTAGAAATTTTTTTAGTTTTCACAAAATGTGCCTACCAATCAAAGTTCACAAAATTCTGATGTTTATTTGACTCCACAAATAAACATTATTTGTGGTGTATCGTTATTATTGACCATGCAGTTTTCGATGTGTATTAAGTCAATTTTTGTTCTCTAAATATAACTAGAAGCTTATAGTTAGGAAATGCATCAATACATTCTAATTTTAACCTTTGCATTAAAATAGTCGCACGGCCAAACTATTAGGAACTCGTTAAATACACGAAAATTCATTACGTCCATCAGGACGTTAAATTTAGACAATTTTCTTCAAGCTTTGAGGCATGTGGGTCATATAAATATACATGGGACATAAAGTTGATTATCGGTTGCATCTGTATTCGCATCAGTATCCGTATCCAGTCGACCAATTAACTCCGGTACATTTTCAACTTTATGGCGAAGGCGTGACACCTCCAACTGATCAAAATCCTTTGAAGAAAAAGTTCTGCGAGCAGAGACCCAAACTATGGCTAAGATACACGTACGACACATTCATCATCCAAGAAAAGGACAACAACACACTAGAACACATTTTCAATCATGTCAACAGCATAAGAAACTGCATCAAATTTACTCTGGAAAAAGAAAGAAGTTGTCAACTGCCTTTTCTCGACGTTCTAGTCACCAAAACTAATTCAACTATAATCATTTCTGTCTGTCTCAAACTAACTCTTACTGGACAATATCTTGATTTCTAATCAAACCACTCGTCGTCAACCAAACTAGGAATTGCAAAATTTTTCATAGATCGAACCACCTGCATCGGCAATACAGAAGAAGCTTTAAATAGAGAAAAGTCAAAAATTCGATCCAATCGGCGAAGGAATGCTTTCTGCAGTACTTATGGATAGATAGGGGAAATATTTAGTGGTTTAGGTAATTTCTGCTTAGACTATGGCTACCAGCTTTCTTAAAATATGGTTACGAGGTTACAAACCACTTGGCGCCTTTATTTTTTTATCACCGTGATTTAAAGGTAATTAAATCCCCGTAACCAAACTTTGTTAACAAAAACAAAAGTTACTTACTTAATATACATCAGAATTGGCTGCACTTTGAATGGAAGGCTCATTTTGTAAAAGCTAAGACATGAATGAAATTTTAGCTAATTCAAGAGAACTCTTCAGACCACAGCAACACAAAGGTCAACAGACGTAAATACTGAAAGAATAGGGCAGTCTAACAAAAATAATATGGCCGATCCAATATGGCCGCTGTAGGGTCAACAAACCGTTTTTCCATAAGATGTAATTCTAACTTAAATCAAAAGTTTGGCAAAGTGGAAAAAGACTCACATTAAGCAAAGTGATTTTTTTATAGAGTAACTCTTTCTGAATCGGAGAAAAACAAGCATTTTGCCGAAATTTTAACAATAAACTCAATATTCGCAATTAGATGTGGAAATATCCCTCTACCTTTCTGTGTCTGGCATCTTAGGATTGCCCAAATCGCCGAGAGAGAAATCCCTATGGCAGCGATTAAAACACAAAGACCAAAAAACCCCTGGAGATTCAACAAGAGGTACAATGTAGTCATCCCAGACAGGGAACTATGGCAGAGTGAAAACCTTCGCGAACAGTTCGAGGAGAACGCCGTGATTTGCTACACCGACGGGTCGAAACTGTCGGAGAGGCAAACCACAGGATCGGGGGTTTATGTGGAAGACCAGGAGGTTCGAAAGAGCTACCCGCTCGGAGAGCAAGCCACGGTCTTTCAGGCAGAGGTGTATGCCATAATAATGGCTGCAACCATGGAAGAAATAAAGAACGGTAGGGAGCAGCATGTTTGGGCGTGGTAGGCATGCTAAGGGCGCCCAAGATCAACAACACCCTGGTGGAGGAATGTGCGGATGCACTAGAATCCTTGGGAGAGGGCAAACAAGTGACCCTTATGTGGGTACCGGGACATATGGGGATGCCGGGTAACGAGATGGCCGACGAGCTCGCCAGGATCGGGGCAAGCACCCAGTATGTAGGGCCGGAACCACTTCTAGGAACAACCAAGAGGCAATTGCAAAGTCGACTCAATAAATGGGCCAACGATGCCATGACGACCGCTTGGAGAGGAGAAACAGGATGCAGACAGACCAAGGACTTCGTGAAGGGCCGGATGTAGCCAGACAAAAATGGCTTCTGGGGAGATCGCGAAGGGACACTGGTCTGCTGACAGGAATCATAACAGGTCACAACCGACTAAGGAAGCACATGACCCGGATCGCGGTGGAGAATGACTCGACCTGCCGGGCCTGCGGGCGGGCAGAAGAGACATATCGACACGTTATAGCGAACTGCGAGGCATACCAGAGGACGACATATCAGGTGTTCGGTTTCCCGACCCTGGATGAGGAGGACCTGCACATGCTCAAATGGGACAAAATACTGGACTTTGCTGCAAAAAGAACAGTGAAACCAAATGAGCAGACTGCCAGACTAGTGGTGCAGGCGGTTGATTAGGGGAGGCTCGGGGTAGGGCAGAAAGGGCCCAGGGAGGCCTACTTGCCAGGCTTCGCGCCGCCCCTTCTCTACTACTACTACTACTACTTTCTCTGTCGCACCCGTGTAATTACAGATAACGGCAGTGGCGGTCCCAGCCATTTGAAAAGGGGGGGGGCGGTTTTGATATAAAAAAAAGATAGAATAAAAGCATAGCTTTTACGAGGAACAGATCTATAAACAAAACTTAGTAACTATGAGCGCGAATTTGGTCTCAAATCTAGGGGGGGGTAACTCAGATTTTAAGAAAATTTTTGAGAAAATTACATTAAAACTGCAATTTTTGAGTCGAGTTAAACTATCAAAATTGCACTAAAAAATGCATTTTTTTATTTAAAATTAAACTAAAACTGTACATTGTAAATATATCAATGGTTTCAAAGCGCAGCAGGAGAAAAATTTTAAGAAAATGACACTACAAATGCCATTTTTAACACAAAATTAAACTAATACCGTAAATATCAAAGGTGTTATAGCGCCGCAGTTTATGCCCTACTTTTAATTTTCTAAACGTTTTCATACAAAATTTAGAGCCAGTCATCTACCCCCCTATCCCCCTGAAATACGCGCTTGAGTAACTACGTATAATTTTTTCAGCTATAAAAAACATAGATGACAAACAAACCACAAAAAAAACCTAATAGTTAAATACTTTTTTTTTTGAGGTCTAAAAAGTTTTTTTTGAAACATTACCTTGTATATCGCATATCTCAAACGTAATATGCCTATCTCAAAAAAAATCGTTTTCGCCGCTAGAGGAATTTCCGTCATAGGGTTTTTAAGTACTTATGTTTTCAATCTTTTGAGGCATGAGAAGCTTCTTTCTGACGAAGCATTACTTACTGGCAAACATTCAAGAATGTTCTTATCAATGGAAAAATATCGCCACACTTGTGTTCATTGCCTCGAAAACGTTATCAGGTATGATTTGATTTAAGGTTTTGCCTACTTCTGAGCAATATTTTTTCCAAATACTGCCTTATCCCAATAAAAGTTCAAGAATTTGTGTTTTGGATTAATCATCAATCAAACTTAAGAAACAACTTCACGTTATATAAAACTTGGTATGAATATGTTCAGGTCAAAAATACTTTTTTTTATACCTTCATCAAAATCATGTTTTTAGTAACTGTCTGCAGATAACTAAAGCATGGCTTTTTTGTTTACCGATGTAAAAAAAGCATTATTTTAGCCACTAATTGTTAAAACTACTATTAAAAATCTCGAACGAAGAGCACTTCTCGCAACACACCATCTTTACACTATAAATCAAGGCGGCTGGTAAATGAGATAACAATATGGTTTCCATAGCGATATACCTTTTTACTCGGTGACGTTAAATGTTGCGACATTTTAATCTTTGACAGTTTGATATTTTTACGATGTTTTTAAATGATTTTTTTGTAAATACTTGGTGAAAACTGGCGGAAATGGCTTAATTTTTATGCAAGAATTATTAGATTTTTTCAATATTACTATATTCCGTTAGTTCTCATTAATTTTGGGTTAAAAACGGACAGAAATCCTTTTTTGCACCCGTGATAAAAAAAAAGTTTTTTTGCATAGGTAACCAAAAAAGCCATGCTTTAGTTATCTGCAGACAGTAACTAAAATCATGTTTTTGATGAAGATATAAAAAAAAGTATTTTCCTGTTTTTCTTAATAAAGATATTAAAAAAAATAGTGTTAACAACTCGCAGCGAAACTGTGCTTTAAATCGCGTTTTTAAATACCTCGCTGCGCTCGGTATTTAAACCAACGCTTGTAAAAAAGCACTATTTTGGCCACTAGTTGTGAAAACTACTATTTCTAGATATTTATTATATGTATAGATAAAGTTTGTAAAAATTTCGTCGGTTTTAAAAATAACTAGTTATGCTTTGCATAGTTTATTTTTACAGGAAATATATTGCTTTGGCCTATTACGAAAAAATTCAATAGGTGGGTACTTAAATCTAACTAGATCGTGGACTGATTTATTCTTACTTTAACAAAACTTGACAGTTACATGCTATAAATTATTATCAGGCTGTTTTAGAGTTTTGCCTATTTATTTGTATTAGGAAATTTTTGGCTCATGGAAACCAGTGCATCAATTTATTATTTGTGGAAATATTAGGATTTGCACTGAAAAGTGAAGGTTTTGTAAGAAAAATTATGAGAAAAATTGAAATTTCTTTATGGAAATCCCATTAGCTTAAAGGTATAACTATTTAAGTGTCACTCAAGTGCCGCTTAACTGTATCTCATCCAGACCGGGGAAGTTTTTATCATGTTTTTATAACTTCTATAATATTCAATAAGAAGGCCAATATTTTTTTCTATAATATTTTATAATCTTCTAGAGGAAGAGTAGATTATATAGAAAATATATAGTATTTTATCAATTTCTAGTTTTAGAATAATTTATAAGATTGGATAAGACTAGTTACTTTCATGAGAATCAGGAATGTTTTATAAGACAGAAGTCTAGGACATTTTATAAGTTTGTATAAGGGTGTGGAAAGGAGATTTGATGGGAATGAGGTATTGAAGATGTTTGAGGAGATTCTATCAGTATCGTGATTATAGAAGATCCTATGAAGAATGATTTTGTAGAACTTTGTATAGGTTCTTGTGGGATCGGTTTCTAGAATATTTGATGATATTCTAGTAGTTTCGTAATTTCAGAAGATCTTATAACCGCAATGATTTTGGCAAATTTTTATGGGTTCTTGTGGGATAAGTTTCTAGGATATTTTTTATGGGTTCTTGTGGGATCGGATTCTAGGATATTTGATAAGATTTTATCAGTATCGTGATTTTTGAAGATCCTATGAAGAATGATTTTGGAAAAGTTTGTTGTGGGATCGGTTTCTAGGATATTTGATGAGATTCTATCAGTATGGCGATTCTAGAAGTTCCTAAGAAATGATTATGGAGAAGTTTTTATTTGATTTGATAATATTCTATCAGTATCGTGATTCTAGAAGACAGCGGCGTAAATTGGGGGGGGGGGGGGCAGGCCAAAATCGACCCAAAACCCGATAAAATCTCCTCGCCCATAGGATCTTCTGAAATCACCATAACGATAAAACCTCCTCAAATCTTCTAGAAACCAATCCCACAACAACTCGTATAATCACCTCCAAAATCATAGACCCATAGACATAATAAAATATCTCAGGATCTCATCGAAATCTGTTTCAAAACCGACTCAAATCCCGATAAAATAATTCTGTCATTTTTTTAATGAGATTTAATGGGCAGCAGGGTAGTTTCTAAATAATTTATTGTTATATCGTTGTATAAGGAAATTTTTGGCACCGAAACCTGATTTGCAATATGAAAAATCGATTCGTAGAAATCGGGGAGATATTAATTAATTTTATTTAGACGATTAGGTCATTTATTTTGGCAACTTATCAACAGCATCCGGTTAAAAAAGGGCAAAAACATGTGCAGCAATTAAAATTAGACGGACACGGTTTAGAAACTGCCGCTAAGTTCATCTAATAAAGATTTCAAGGTTTTTTTTTAATAATTTACCGATCCTGGTCGGTTGGCCGACACGATCAAAGCCATTTATCAGCGGATAACCAAAATATCTTAGTTCAACCAATTGGATATCCTTGGTTTCTCATATGGGAGATACCGATTGTGTTTCACATAAAACTCGGTTAAAAAAAATTAAGATGCTGTCAAGTTAACCAAAGGTAACCCTGCTCGGGAGCTGAGTTATTTTTGATTTGAACCAAAAGTGAAACAGCTGATTATTGATAGCAAAATATTCCCTACTTTGGTTCAAACCGTGATCGCTAATATGCTTAAGTCAAAATTGGTTATCCGCTAATAAATGGCTTACGTTAAGTTTCTTGGTTGGCCGTGTGTCGTGGTTTCAAATCCCGCGCAGTCCGTAAAAACGAAAAAACACTTTTTCTAAAAAAGTATTCGGCCTTGGATAAAACTTAATAGGCTAAAAAAATCGTCGTCGGTAGACTGCTGAAGGACAAGAAGACCAGATAAAAAAAATACCTGGTCTGAGGTTCGAAGGGAAATAAGGCGGCAAAAAAAAGTACTTACTATTTACTCCCCCTTGGATTTTTGGCGTTCTTGAAAAAACAGAAGTTTTTTGTACTTCAGGGCAAAATGAACTTCCTGAATTTTGAATGCTCACACAGAGGTAGAGATGTATGATCAGTGTGATTCGTTCACTAGGATCGAATCACTGGTGAGTATTGAATGATCGAATCATGTTTGCTCGATATGATTCAATCAGTCAAATGAGTAAAATGTCCGACAAAGACAGAAGGAATCAAACGAGTGAATCAAATCGGAATGGATCAACGACTGACTGACCTACTGTGGCGATACACTGAATCAGTTGCAAATAGGTCGATCGTTTCGTTCATTCGTTCCTTTGATTCAAACTCCTGCGCGCGGGGTAAACTGTATGAAAATATAGATTTTTTGCATAGACTTTTTTTTTGTGGTCACCATTTTCTTTAATTTAAAATGATTGATTCAATGATCGATTCAAAAGATTCG
Organism: Oxystoma pomonae; assembly: GCA_963921995.1. NCBI lineage: Eukaryota > Metazoa > Arthropoda > Insecta > Coleoptera > Brentidae > Oxystoma > Oxystoma pomonae. The sequence goes on along the minus strand of OY998170.1, from coordinate 3,810,601 downwards.
ATCATTCTAGAAACGAATAACTGATCGAGTCGTTCAGTACGAAATGATCGATTTACCCATCTCTACACAAAGGGTGGAGCCTAAGACGACGCCGTTTTGTCCTTACTAGGGACTCATCAGCTAGGTGGACCATCATGACAGATAATTTCGGACGCGCTATGTATCAAAGATTACGGCTCAAGCGGAAGAAATCTTGTCAATGGCGCCCCCTGTGTGAACGATCGAAACTAAGAAAATACCCTGCTGAAATTTTTTCCTCAAATCTCATCCAGAACGGAGAAGTTTTTTATCATGTTTTTATAAGTTCTATAAGATTCAATAAGACGGCCAATATTTTTTTCTATAATATTTTATAATCTTCTAGAAGCAAAGAAGATTATATAGGAAATATATGATATTTTATCAGCTTGTAGTTTTAGAATAATTTATAAGATTGGATAAGACTAGTTACTTTTATCAGAATCAGGGATGTTTTATAAGATTGAAGTCTAGGACATTTTATTAGTTTGTATAAGGGTGTCGGCTTGGAGAAGATTTTATGAACGCACAAATACACATTTTTAAAGGAGATTTGATGGGAATGAGTTATTGAGGATGTTTGAGAAGATTTTATCAGTATCGCGATTCTAGGAGTTCCTATAAGCAATGATTTTGGAAAAGTTTCTATGGGTTCTTGTGGGGTTGGATTCTAGGATATTTGATAAAATTCTATCAGTAGCGTTATTTTAGAAGATCCTATGAGGAATGATTTTGGAGAAGTTTTTATGGGTTCTTGTGAGATCAGTTTCTAGGATATTTGATGAGATTCTATCAGTATAACAATGATTTCAAAAGTATACTTAAGACAAGTTAATTCAAAAAACAAATTTTTCAGACCTGATAAAATCTTCTAGGATCTCATCGAAATCTGTTCCAAAACCGACCCAAACTCCGATAAAATCTCGCCCATAGGATCTTCTAAAATCACCATAACGATAAAAGATACTCAAATCTTCTAAAAACCAATCCCATAACAACTCATATAATCTTCTTCAAAATCATAGACCAATAGACCTGATAAAATCTTTTAGTATCTCATCGAAATCTGTTCCAAAACCAACCCTCCAAAACCTCCTCGCCCCTAGAATCTTCTAATATCACCGTAACGCTAAAACCTCCTAAAATCTTCTAAAAACCAATCCCATAACAACTCATAAAACCCGAAAAAATTTCGTCGCCCATAGGATCTTCTAAAATCACCATAACTATAAAACCTCCTCAAATTTTCTAAAACCAAAAAACCAATCTCCTCCAAAATTATAGACAAATAGACTTAATAAAATATCCTAGGATCTCATCGAAATTGTTCCAAAACCCACCCAAAACCCAATAAAATTTCCTCGCCCATAGGATCTTCTAAAATCACCATAACGATAAAACCTCCTCAAATCTCATAAAACCAAAAAACAATCCTATAATATTTCATATAATCTCCTCCAAAATAATAGACATCGAAATCTGTTCCAAAACCGACCCAAACTCCGATAAAATCTCGCCCATAGGATCTTCTAAAATCACCATAACGATAAAAGATACTCAAATCTTCTAAAAACCAATCCCATAACAACTCATATAATCTTCTTCAAAATCATAGACCAATAGACCTGATAATACCTTTTAGTATCTCATCGAAATCTGTTCCAAAACCGACCCAAAACCCGATAAAATTTCCTCGCCTATAGGATCTTCTAAAATCACCATAACGATAAAACCTCTTCAAATCTTTTAAAACCAAAAAACCAACCTCCTCCAAAATTATAGACAAATAGACTTAATAAAATATTCTAGGATCTCATCGAAATTGTTCCAAAACCGACCCAAAACCCAATAAAATTTCCTCGCCCATAGGATCTTCTAAAATCACCATAACGATAAAACCTCCTCAAATCTTCTAAAACCAAAAAACCAATCTCCTCCAAAATTATAGACAAATAGACTTAATAAAATATCCTAGGATCTCATCGAAATTGTTCCAAAACTGACCCAAAACCCCATAAAATCTCCTCGCCCCTAGGATCTTCTAAAATCACCATAATGATAAAAGCTCCTCAAATCTTCTAGAAAAAAATCCCTTAAGGACACCCATATAAACTTCTCCAAAATCATAGATCCATAGACCTGATAAAATCTTCTAGGATCTCATCGAAATCTATTCCAAAACCGACCCAAATCCCGTTAAAAAATCATACAAGAATTCTATCATTTTTTTATGAGATTCGATGTGAAAATTTCAGCAGGGTAGGTGGAGGTAACATCGATATTGCCAGAGACATATAATTATGCCATTTCAATGCAGGTTTCGCCTGCAAGAAGGCGATTATAAATGGCAAAACAACCGATAGTATCCTAAATATATTCACTTAAACGGTTTGTGGCATAGAGGACGAATAGTACTACTGATAAATAAATTGCCTTGATAGCTCAATTGGTAGAGCTCAAGATTTTCATCATAGAGGTTCAAGGAGGGTTCAAAGTGTCTAGGTTCAAGTCCCAGCGAAAAAACTTTTTCTTTTAATTTATTACTTAAATACACTTCCGGCCATGCACAAAACATTTTTCTGTAAATTTTGAATGACCTACCCGTCTGAGGCATTCTTACAACAGGCCGAATGCTTTCCTTTTTCAGAAGAACATTTACAACAGCTGCTAACTCTTTGGCCCATTTTCACACTACAGCTCCACGTCACGGTACATTATCACAGTCACAGTTCTTCCTTTTATCACAGGCTTTTTTTGTAATTTAGGTGACTCTTTATCACTATATCACAGTCGTTAGTTTTCGATTTTTCGTTATTTTGAAAATTAATAGTTTTTTTGTGGCCCCGTATCCTTGACACAAAAGTAATTTTTTTTAGTTACAATGTCAGGCAAAATAGTCGTCATTACATATTAGAGATATTTTTGGTTTCGTAAAACGTATTTTTATTATTTTTGAAACTGAGAAAATAGATGTTATTTTGGGAAAAACGTGTAGGAATGTCTACACTCTTATTCATAAGGGACTTCTAGCAAATAACGCTCAAGGATTAGAACATTTTTATTTGCTACGATTTACAGAGACTTACAAATACAATACAATTTAGTCAGTGAAGTAAAATAAAATATAAGGAAGTAAAAGTAAATTTAGGGAAAATATTTAAGAAACGAATGAATGAAAACAGAGACCTAAAGTGCAAAAAATAGTCTAAACACCACGTGACAAAGTCTTTTTATCCTCTGCAGCGAATTGTATTATTTTCTTCACTCAGATACAAATTTTTTGCCCCGTGATAAAATAAGTTAATTAACAAAACCGTCTATCAGACGTGGTAAATTTTGCACAGTAAAAGCTTAAAATTTTGAGTTTTTAACATACTTTTTGTTAATGTTGAATTTAAAAATGCCTTTTTTTGGCTTTAAAAATTAATGAAATTTTGGAAAATCTAGTAAATAATTATGTTGGGAATTTGGAACCTTTGGTTGCACTAAAACAAAGTTATGACTGTTTTCCACAAACCAAAACTACACTTTTTTGCACTCGACGCGCGTGCATCAGGAGGCGATAAACAACAATTGTTTATCGTCTCCTGATGATGCTAATGTTGTTAGCGAAACGCGCGTCGAGTGCACAAAAGTGTAGTTTTAGTTTGTGGAAAACAATCATAACTTTGTTCTAGTAAATAATGTCCAAGATATATAAAAAGAGTTTGCTGTGTAAAATTTGGTTAATTTTTGGTCCTAAAACGTACGGCTTATCGGTCTAAAACATTAAACTATTTTTGTTTAGCAATAGTTTCATCTGTTGTGCATTATTTGTGAATTATTTATATCTAGAAGGGATAATGACTCCGCCTTACACCCCCTTCCCCCCCATAAATTCGCACGTGTATGAGACAAAAAAGTATGCTTGCCATATAAATAGTCTGCCCATTGATGGAATTTCTCCTCCCATTATACCCCCACTCTTTTATTTTAAAAAACTGTACCTCACTGACTAAAAAAACTCTATAACCATATTTTGTTAAAAAAATTTTAATTTTTAAATAAGACCAACTAGATCTCAAATCCAGCCCATGTACCAAATTTTATCAAAACGAGCCAGTTAGTTTTTGAGTTATGAGCGCTGGTTAGAGACAGACAGACGGCGCAACAAAAAATGTTCAAAGTTGTCGTAAACGCAAGGATATTTCATTGAATTGGCTGTACAATTTGGTAAATAAAGAATTTGATAAAATGAAAAATATATAGCTTTTTGGTACGATCACCAAAGTTCATATACGTGTTAGTTACAACGATAAAAACTTATTTACTTTGTACTCGAGAAAACACGTCGGATTTTTGCGGAAAGCCCAAAAAATCGCCTCGCGCCGCGAACCGTCTCCACGACTACTGGGAAAAGCGTCGAAATTAATAAACGACGCCAGGCGTCGCTTTTGAGCTTAAGGCGACCCGACGCGAAACGCCTTTGATGTCTGGGGCCTGTGCCAAGCGGTCAGCATACTTAACCCGAAGAATTTTCTTTATTGTTTGTTTTTTGGGTGTAATCTCAAGTATTTTATTCCTCTAATTTAGGTTTTTTTTACGCCTGGTCGTCATTTCTCTCTGTTTTTAACTCTTGTTCTAATATACAGCGTGGATTCTTTAAACGGAACGGTGCTTCTAGCGGGTTAGAATTTGGTTGAAAAAAAAAATCCAAAAACACGTCAACTGAGATTTTTTATATCATTTTGTTTACTAGGTATGGCAAAAAAATATATTTTTCAAATAGGACACCCACCAGTGCCGCTTAGAAACCGCTTTCTTGCAGTAAGGCTTTATTTCATTAAAATCGGTTCAAGGGAACAAAAGTTATCATCATTTGAAACAATGAAAACGGCAAAAAAACGGGTTATATCGCAGGCGAAGCTGCAGGTTCTTGACTTAGTCATATCATATACTTCAGTGGCGTAGCCAGATATCGACTTGGCGGGGGTTATTATTTAATAAAAATCAACTACCGATATATACCTATGGCAAATTTTTAAAAATTAGGTAGGTGTTCTTGAACTGAAGGGAGGGGAGAGAGGCTGTTTATTAGGTGTTGATTTAGTGCTGTGTACGAAACAAAAATACTTATTTTTAAAATTAAGTCTCATCTATCTACTCTCATTTGCAGATTTTTTTTTTAATTAACCCTGAAATGCGCCGCAGCCATAATTTTTTTAAAAATTACACTAAAATGCTATTTTTTACGCGTTTTAAATTTTGTTGCCAAAAAAATTGCTTACATTAAACAAAAATGTAACAATATTTAATATTGGGTATATCGCCGTAGTTCTCTAAAAATTTTGATTTCAGGTTTTTCGTAAAATATTTTTGAAAAAAAAAAAGATGGGGTTAGATGCTAAGAAGGGGTGGGTTGCGGTGGTATATATAGATATATAAATGCGGCGTAGATGAAAATTTTAAGAAAAATTATTCTAAGAATGCCATTTAATACACGTTTTGAATGCTGGCGAAAATTCCTTAGAATTAAACTAAAATTGTAACAATTAATAACGTCATAACACCACAAGCAAAAATTTTAAAATTTTAAGGCGCAATTACACAGAAGAACATGCTCAAATAAAAGCTCGTGCAAAAGATCTAAAATTTTTTGCGTGAACATTTTTGTGAGCTTTTCTTTGAACATTTTGTTCGGGTAAATTTTTGAGCAAATTATTGCTATCTGTTTTGGAAACATATTTTTAAAGATGAGAATAAATAAAATTTCACATCAGTGATCAGTGATCTCAATTCTTTAAAAAAATGGAACACCAACTTTTATTTTAAATTTTTGTGAAAAAAAGCCGACGGTAAGCGAAACATTATTCTTGGCTATCAGTTTTGTCACATGGATTAGGGTTACATATAATATTTTTTTCTTAGGGTTTTTCCCGGATTTTGAGTTTTTAAAATATTGGCAAAAAACTCAAAAATTGAACTTTTAAGCGATAATCCGCGCCTCACGACTATGAGGAGTGGTGGGGAGGGGATTTTTTTTAAACATATTTTTGTAACTTTACTTTACCCTTAGCTTTGATTGTTTTTTTTTAATTCCTCACACCAGATTTACCTAGTTAGTTTAAGGCCCCACGGGTTGCTTAAAAAAGCAAAAGGTTCATGAAAATGCTGAAGATACATATTTACTGTTAATTTAATGTAATAATCAAGGTCAATTACTGACACTGAACAAACAATATGCAAAGGGGCAACATTCCGATTCAGAAGTCTAGTCTATTACTGCTAAATTATATTTTTTTAGACAAGGGTGTTGTAAAAGTAGGTAATAAACTGATATTATTTAGACCGAACGTGCTTTTGTTCATATATTTAAGATTTAATAAAATGTATATAGGTTTTTTAATTTGCCTTAATTATTATTGTATTGTGTTTTAAACTAAGAAGTAAAATAAAAAGATATTCTTTTATACATAAATTTTTATCATTACATTTTACAGGCAACAGCAATAAATAAGTGCCAATTATTATTTTTTATTCTCGTTTTCTTACAACCCCAAAAAAGTTACAAGTATACTGGCATATCCCCTATACAAATCAGGTCAATCGAAGTCGCTTATGAGGTAAAATGTGAATTTCGACATCAAATCGTTTTTCCGTGGGAAAGCACTTAATTAAAAATACCTTGTTTTAAAACTTAGTCTTTCTATTTTCAGTTAAGTTCAATGAATTCCCATAAAACTATAAAATTTAAATGTGTAAGAAATTTTGATACCAACATTTCTTGAAACAAATTTTGCTTAACATTCTCTCCAAAATTTACCTGTGTTTTTTTGTACGAGATTTTGCTCGAACATTTCTTTGAGCATTTTGCTCAAGAGGCTCGTGTAAATGTTTGTCGGCATTTCCACATAAAAGGAAAGTTTGTCTGTGTAAATGCGCCTTAAGACATCACACCAATCACACGTCAGAAATTTTTTTGTAGGGGGAGGGTTTAACCCCCAAAACCCTCCCCGGACTTCGCCACTATATACCAGCAGAAACGAACCTAGCACAATGTAAAATAACGTTATTTAGATCAGAAAATCACTGTTAATAGGTGACGTTTTCACGTTTTTTTCTCAAAAACATGAAAAATACGTTATGTGAAAAAAAAACGTTAGAATGTCACCTATTGAGCGTGATGTTCTCTATCTAAATGACGTTGTTTTGCAAGTGGGAAGCCAGGGAGCTATAGCCGAAATGCCTACATGAAAAAAAACTATCAGAACGTATTTAGAATCAATCGGGAAGAAAAAAAGTTAATATATATTTTTTTAATTAAACCATTTTTAGGCTACCAAACTCCTCCACTTTTTCAAAACTGACAGTCTAGCAAATCTAACTTAAAAACTAATTCGAAAAGTTGTTCTTATTGAAAAAACACTGCACAGAATAAAATCAATGCAGTAGTTTTTGAGTTATAAGCGGTTTAAAGTTATTATTTTAAAAGTCAATATCTCTAGAAGGAAACAGGTTTGCTTGTTCAGTGGTTGTTAGGGTTTAAAAAATTCGATTAAAATTCAGGACTTAACTAATTGATGTACGATGATCATTTTATGTTGTATACAGACCGCTTCAAGCTACTGCGAACATAGGGGGAATCAAGTCCAATTTACTCTCCGTGTCGTACGACCGAGGTGGATTCGAAGCACGCTGCAGTGTTATCTTTTGGAAATTCATTTTGTTTTTATTATTTTGTTTTATTTCTGCCTTGCTCGAGAAACAGATGAGTAAGTTCTTAATTGAAATAATACATTTTTAAAACTAAAAATGGATGTCTACGAAGTTGCCGAAAAAGTGCAGATGGTCAAATCGTCATAACCCAACACACGTTCGATATTGGTCGAGGGAAAATTTGCATTTGTATTTTGACGTAAGAACACAGTATCCCCAAAAACTAAATGTTTGTAGGGAAACACGTAATTGGGCCATTTTTTATTAATGGCAATTGCAATTTGAATGGTCCTAGGTACTTGGATCTACTGCAGCAGCACATTATTCCAACTGCTAGGCAGTTGTTAGGTGTAAGATTTAGTGAAACATGGTTTCAACAAGATGGTTGTTCCGCTCACAATGTTGGCCTTGTTAGGGAATATCTTGATAATGTATTTCCTAGTCGGGTTATAAGTACACGGGGAACTATTTTATGGCCAGCTCGATCTCCCGATCTTGCTCCTAATGACTTCTATCTGCTTTTGAAGAAGCTTTTCAAATTATCACCCCTAACATGCTTGGAAACGTTGGAAGGGGTTTTTATAGTAGGCTTGGATATTGTCTAGCCGAGTAAGGAGGACTTTTCGAACATTTGCTTTAATTTTTTTTTGACTGGGAGAATCTTTTTGGTTTTTAGAATGTATTATTTTATTTTGAGAACTTGCTTTTATTTTGTTTCTCCTTATTATTTTCATTGTAACACGTCGTCACTGATAAATCTGAGCAGTTGACAATAAAACGCTCTTATTTATCAGTGACAAAAAATAAGAAAATTACGTTATAAAAATTTGCGTATTTATTGACCAAATTCCGGTTTCATTGACTACGCTCCACACAGCACCGTGGTTAGAGGCGTACTAAATACAAGGCGAACGGCGGCGAACGGCAGCGAATGGCGATCGGAAGCCTGAGTGTTGGTTGCTTCACTGATAGGCGTGCGGTGTCTCTGCATGTACGTACACTGGCAAATTAGACTTCTTTCGCCCTATGTTCGCAGTAGCTTGAAGCGGTCTGTATATGAAATATTTAGGAGAATTTAATTGGAGTACAACTAATTCCCGATTTCACTAAGAATGTGGCCCATTTTACCCGGAGTACAATTTTAAGACGCAATACATTGAAATAAATTAAAACGGTTTATTTGTTGATTTTCTTAAAAAGCGTACAGCTCAATATTATTTTAATCTATTTAGTTAACCGATGTGTAAAAACAAAAGCAAGAAATGTCCATTTTTTGAAACAAAATTTTTATTTTAACTCTCTATATAATATACTGCTATCCCAATTTTTGGCTTAAATTTTTCAAGCAAAAACAAGAAAAAGGCCAAATCAAAACGGTTTCCCAAGGTTCCCTTTCTTCAATTTTTGCAAAAAACAGAAAATTTAGAAAAATCCCTTGGACAGGTATACGGTTGGTTTTGAAAAATCCTTTTACGTACCAAAACTGTTTCCTTTAATTTGGAAGCCTAATTTTATTTTGCATTCATTCAGAACAAAGATTCGATCCCTTAGTTTTTCGTAAAGTCGGTCAAATTCCCAAACCTTGATAACTCAGTTGGTTAGAGTGTTGAACTGGTATTCTAGAGGTTCCAGGTTCAAATCCCGGTCGAAGTAAATATTTTTTCCGATTTACTTTCTATCCTTCTCGCCCTCAACGCCATTAAAATATTTTACCTATGTCCAACGAATAATACTAATTTAACAACCATCTCAACACGATTTTCATGACTCATTTACGGTACTAGGACAGTAATAAAGCTTAGACGTAAACCACAAGATGGCGTGACAAGCGATGAAATTTTATTTTATAAGAGCAGTAATTGACTCAAAAATGTGAATTATTTTTCTATATTTTTAAGACAATAAATATTTATTAAACGTAAATAAATCCAATATAATTTTAGTACCTAACCAAAAGTAAGTCCCGTTAAATTGACATATTACGCATTTTTAAGAAAAAAAACCTTGTTTTTAAAAAGATATATGAAAAGTCCCTTAGTAACCTTATTTGTTTTTACGTTTTAGATAGAACCTCACTAAAACTTCAGGATATAAAAATTGTTGACTTAAGAGTGTTTGCCTTTGATATTTTTAATAATTTCTGATATTTTTCTAATGACTACTATTACGCACAACCGGGCGTAAAAATTCACTTTAACGCTCGCAAAAACTTTAACGCCCTAGGACGCCTTTTATTCTTTGTTTGTTGTTGTTTCAAGTGAGTTGTCAAGTTCAAGTTTTGAAGTGTTTTTGAGTAATGTCATTACAAAATCATAAATTATTCTTTTTTAAATATAAAAATGAAAATATGCTCATCGTGCACATAAAATGGTGTATTTACCACAATGAAAAACGGCTTTAATGCCCTCAGCGTGTAACAGCCTGAGGCGTTTACACAAGTTGGGCGTTAAAGCGGTACTTATTGACCAGAAGCAAAAAAGTTACTTTGTTTTGCAAAAATTGTAATATTGTGACATATCTTTCTTCCAAATCAACTTTTTGTTTGTTTTATTTTATTTTTAAACCGTAATTTGTTGGCCCGCCGATTTTTTGGCAAAATGACAACATTTGTTTTTTACAATGATTTCAATGACTTCATGGCATTAAAATGTGTTGTGCAATAAAAAGTTTGTAATTTTTTATGGCTGTAATTGAGCTAAAATTCATTCCTATCTAGAATATCAGAGAAACAGGCTTGTCTTAACTGTCACTGAGCGGCTTTGTTATTTTAAAATTCTGATGGATTTTTTAAAATTTTCAATTATGGTGTCGATAAAAAAGCCCTTTTAGAGAATTTAGATTTCGACATCTCTAATCCATCCCAGTTTTTTCGTGTCTAAAAATAAAAATAAAAATAAAAATATGACAATAAATAAAACCTCAGCTTTAAAAATTACACATGTAAATGTGCAAGGTCTTAGCAATAAAGTTGAACTTATTGATATTCTAGTTAATAATGAAAATTGCGATTTTCTATGTGTCACGGAACACTGGGCAAATGAAAACGAAATAGACATGTTGGCAATCCCAGACTTAAGACTAGTGTCAAGTCTAAGTCGATCAATAAAGAAACATGGAGGGGTTGCAATTTATTGCAATGAAGGGAAATATGGTAATTTAGTGAAAAAACTTACTTGCTTAAATAAATTTTGTGATGAAGTCCATGTTGAGGTTTGTGGTATTGTGATAAATCTGGAAGATATCCCGACCTGTATTCTGGGTGTCTATAGATCACCTGACGGACACCTTGATACATTTTTTACAAATTTGTCGACCTGCTTAGAACATGTCTCACAAAAATATAAAAATATAATTGTTTGTGGAGACCTTAATATAGATTTCCTATCACCAAGTCGGAGTAGAACTATTCTGGACGACATATTTTCCGAATACAACCTGCATTTGGGGTTTAAAAAAAGACCCACAAGAATCTCCTTTGATACAGAAAATAAAATTACAAAGAAAGGAATTGACTATATAGTAAGTTATCTACCGCAGGAATCCTGTTTTGGCTATGTATTTGACCCCAAACTTTGCAAATCTATAATATCAACACAAAAGCACCACGGGCCAAACTGACACTCCCCATTAGATCTTTTAATGAACAATTGAAAAATTATATCACTCCTTAAGCAAAGAAAATTGGTACAATATTTTTGTGGACGATCCAGAAGATGCCTGGAAAACTTTTTTTAAGGCATTGGAGATCCATCTAGATAAATGCAGCCCGGAGACAATACAAAAACAAAGTCACAAAGACTGCTACTCCAGCTCAAAAAACTGGGTAAACGAAGAAATAAAACAAAAAAGTAAAGAACTTAAAAATTTGTTTTACTTGTTAAAGTCAACAAAATTTCCAAGTTTAAAAAAAAGTTATAGAGAACAAAAGAAAAATTACAATAAGTTACTTAAAACTACAAAAAGGGAATATTTCTCAAAAAAATTAATGAAATCTAAAAACAGACAAAAAGAAATTTGGAAAATTATAAACTCGCAAATCGGTAAAAAACTAAAAAAACAAGACTTAGAGTCTTTTAGGTTACCAGATAAAGTAATCAAAACACCAGAAGATATAAGCGAACACTTTGCAAAATATTTTTCTACAGTGGCACAAGACAGTCTGGAGAAACATTATAAAGGAAAATCGTCAGCTAACTGTACCCTCTCTAATCTAGTAGAATCCTCCTTTAATATGGCACCAGTAACCCCCAAAGAAATAGAAAAAAATCTAAAATTATTAAAAAATAAATCATCCAAGGGTAAAGACGGAATTCCTATGTTTGTATTAAAACGAGTTTCAAAATATTTAATAGAACCTTTGACGTTCTTAATAAATTTAAGTATAAATAAGTGTTCGTTTCCAAGTTGTCTAAAGGTTGCGACTGTCACCCCAGTTTATAAAAATAAAGGCTCTCCGCAAGATTTTTCAAATTACAGACCCATATCAGTTCTTTCACCGTTTTCCACGCTTTTTGAAAAAATTATTACTAATAGATTGTTTAGTTTTCTAAATAAATCGACAGAAACTGCGACAAACGACACCTTAAATGTAGTTTATTCTGAGCTTGACAAAGGTAAACATGTTGCTGGAATATTTTTTGACCTAAGTAGAGTTTTTGACACTTTAAATATTAATTTTTTATTAAGTAAACTTTATAACTGTGGTGTTAGAGGAGAACTTTTAGACTTTATAGCGACGTTTCTTAAAAACAGACATTTAAGAGTAAAGATGGAAGGTAAATTTTCAAAGGAGTACAAATGCGACACGGGTGTACCTCAGGGGTCTGTTTTGGGACCGCTGTTATTTTTGTTGTACATAAATGATCTTGCTCAACATAATAAACTGGGTTTCTGCACTATTTTTGCTGATGACACAACTATAATTATATCAGCAACTTCCTTAATAGAACTTGAAAATCTAATAAGTCAAGTAGTGTCTGGTTTTTCAGATTGGTGTTTCAAAAACAAGCTTATTTTAAATGCAAGTAAAACAGAAATTGTTTATTTTTCAAAAAGGCGAGCAAGACCAGAATTTGATTTAGCCAAAAATATTAAATTTACAAAGTCTGTTAAATTCTTGGGTACATATACTGATGAGAAACTATGCTGGGATCTTCAGGTTGATTATATTTGTAAAAAACTTGTAGGTACATGCTATGCAATACGCCAACTTAAAAACTTTGTTACAACCAAAGACCTACTCACTGTTTATTACACATTAGGCTACTCATATTTAAGTTATAACATACTTGCATGGGGAGATTCCTCAACTGTAAGTAGGTTCTTCATTCTACAAAAGAGATTAGTGAGAACTATATTTAATATAAATCCTAGGGAATCCTGCAAAAACTATTTTATTCAAAATAATATCTTAGCAGTCTACGGTATATATATATATATATATATATAAAGCAATAAAATATGCTAGGTCAAAAATAAACAACTCTCCATGTCAGTTTACAAAAGTCTCTGATATCCACGAGCACAATACTCGAAATGGTCAACTTTTGCGCTTGCCAAAACATCAAAATTCGTTTTTTAAGAAGTCTCCATACTACATAGCCATTAAATATTACAATACTTTACCAAATGATTTAAAATCTATAGTTAAGGACAGTATGTTTTATAGAGAAATTAAGAAATATTTAGTGACGAAAGCTTTTTATTCATACAATGAATACTTAAAACAATAGCGCTTTTTTTCCCCTAATATTTTCGTTCTTCGTCACTTCTGCTTCTCTTGTATTTTTTTTAATAATTACTGTGTTAGTGTTTATGTAATTAAAAAAAAAACTCTTGTTATGTGTATTTAATTATACGAAAAAATAATTATGTTTCTTAAGCATGTAACTGTTAGTGCTGACTTTAAAAGTGTATTAGTCTATTTATTCATTTACAATTATGACACGGGCACCCTGTGCTTAAAATTTAAAATATAAGTTTGACATGTATATTCTATAACATTTATAGGCCAAAGTACAGAATAAATTGAATTGAATTGAAAATAGAACAAACCCGATTTTTTTAAAAATTATAGAATTATCAACAATTTCCAAACCTTCTTTGATCTAAAAGCCTGGGCACCCTAGCAAAAAAAATCAAGAATCATTGTTGTTTCCTAAGCGTTTCCAGTATAGTGAATTTGAGAAAAAAATGTGTGGTTCTGGAGTTGTAATGTAGATCTGATCTAACCAGCATGCAATGATGCTAAAAACTATTTCCCTGGATTGTATATTTAATATTAAGACGTGGTTGAGTTGCTAAAAATAAAAGAAAAGAGACACGTCATCTCTTTCTTAGCAGTCGCGGACTGACATCACCTAAAGCGGCCCAAAGAGTCTACTCTTACTTACAATGAAAATTCGGTATCTTCTGGTAAGTCGAGAAGTTCGACTTTCAAGATCGCTGTAGAGTTTTCGGGAAAAGTAAGACACTGCGACCCATCGTCTCTAAATCTTGGGGGTAGTTTTTCGGGGTGAGGTGCAACTGAAAAAAGGAAAATACAAATGATATAAAACATATTTGTAACACAGGTCAAAAAAAATCGCATTAAATCTCGTAAAAAACATACCTACCTAATTTTTATCAGTTTTTATAAGGTTTATAAGCTTTTATAAGGTAACATTTTAAGTTTATTAAGGTTTCTAATAATTTATGACTTACGTCTTTGATTTTGGTGAAATTTTGTGAGGTTTCATATATCTGTTTTTTACCTGATCCTATAATCTGACAGACTTTCTATGATTACACCCTTGTTTTTTATAATGTATTATGGGTTTGTACAAGCACATTTTTATGAGACTTTTAATAGATTTTATGCTCAACCAGACTAATACAATTTTAAAGGTTTCTATGCACATCTTTTATTTTTTTTATTTAAAAAATTTATATTTTTTATTTTATTTTTTATTTTAGAATGTTGCAGGTAGATCTTATGGAATCTTTTACATTTTTATTGGCTGGTGAAATATGATTAAATCCTTATGCGAAATTTGTGTTTCACTTTCACAAGTCAAAAATTATCAAATATCATAAATTTATGTGAGCATAAGTCATGAAACCCTATAATGTTTTATGTGTTATTATATTTGTAATCTTATATCAGGATTTTTTGGCAGGGTATGCTGTTAGTACAACGACACCTCAGAAATTAGTGACATCCAACTTTCAAAGAAACATGAATAGCACTGAAAGAAAAAAAAGTACCTACTAATGTTACTCGTCCGGAAAGTGACTTATTACAGCAAGAATTTTCTTGATGAGGCAACCGAAGAGCCTAGGCTGAACTTTTTTTTAAAGATATTTTAAGGTCCATACATTTTTAAATCAACGCCTCCTAGTATTTATTTAAAAACTCCTGTATAAAACTCGATGAACTATCTCTGGGCTATTTTTAGATGCATTGGTATTGGAAATAAACTTGATGCATTTAAGCAATTAGCAAAATAGCACATGCACATGATCAGCTACAGGGCGATTCATTATATTTTTATGAGTTGCTGTCAACCCAGCCAAGACCGTTACGTAAAATATAGAACATATGATTACTTTGTTACATACATTCTAAGTAAACTGGAAGTCCCAACAAAGGTACAAATATGTTTGAAAGTTTGAGACAATGTTGTGTTTGAAATTGACTTTTTCACAAACCTATTAAGCATACTTCTGACATAAGCAAGACAGAGGAAATCGCGTTAAAGAATCTTCAAAAGGACAAGTCCGTTAAAATCTTACCGGCAGACAAGGGCAATGCAACAGTGATTTGGGACCCGGAAATCTATGACCAGAAAGTTGAAGAGGTAGTTGCCAAAGGAAACTATAAACTTCTCCCAAAAGACCCGACACAATCAATCGAAAGTAAGGTTTATAGAGTTATAAAAAAGTATTCCAGATATATTCCGGACAACTCACGGTCTCATCTTACACCACATTATAGCAAGCCTTCTCATCTATACGAACTTAGTTCACAAAGGTGCCCTTACGCCTAATCACAAGTTACAAAAATTCTCCAACAAGCAGTCTGTCTAAATTCCTTTTGAAAATTATTCAACCTCTGGCAGGCAAGACCGTTTAATTTTTGTTAATATTCTTAAATCTTTTGCCTATACACCAATGTACCCTGATAAAGAAATCGCTAGATATTATTAGACAGAGACTGTTTGATGACGAATCCCTTTATGAACGTACCAACCTGCCGCTGGAGGCAGTGATGGAGTTGTTAGAGTGCTGTCTACATAACTCTTATTTTCAAGTGAAAGATAGGTTTTATGCTCAGGATAACGGTCTGCCAATGGGTTCATCGCTTTCGCCCGTGGTTGGCCAATATATATTGTCTGGACCGGGAATGACTAACAACTTTCTGAATTTCTTCACCACCTAAATAACATAAGACCCACCATTAAATTCATAATGGAGTTGGAGCAAAATTGTCAAATTCCTTTTCTTGATGTATTTGTCAAACGAGTAGAAAGCTTCATCAGAACAACAGTCTATCGTATACCCACTCACACAGGACAATATTTAAATGAAGGTTCAGATCCTTCTGCTGCAACCAAACAAGGCATAATAAGAACTTTGTATAACAAAGCCGTTCAAATTTGTAACAATTCTCAGGACTTGGAAATCGAAATAAGAAACATTAAGAAGGATCTGCGGCAGAATGGTTACAGCCCTAAACTTATAGCTGACACTATTCCTAAATTTCAGCAAACAGGACAGAGATTACAAGAGCAAAACCAGGCAAATGCATTCCTTACAATTCCATACATTAAAGGAGTATCAGAGAAAATTCGAAGAGTAGCAAACAACTTTAACATTAAAACAGCTTTTAAATCTAATAACACAATTCGAAGCCTTCTTAGTAAAAAAAAACCGGAAAACAAACAAAATAAGGAATTAATTTATCAAGTTTCTTGTGAGTGTGGTGAATCATACATAGGCGAAACAAAAAGACCACTAGCTGTTAGGCTTAAGGAACATCAGACGAATACCCAAAGAGGTGAAACAACGAAATCAGGAATCGCCGAACATGCATGGTGAAAACAACACCGAATGAAGTGGACAGAAGCAAAGGTTTTGTACAAGGAGTCACACTGGAGGAAACGAAAATTTCTTGAAGCTGCCTTTATTGGGCAGAATCAGAGTATTTTCAGTAAACCAAGTGTTGAAATTCCAAATATTTGGAAGCGCCCCCTTGGGCATACCTAACGTCTTAAACTTCACGGTTGAGTGATTTCCCATAGTATATACGTACGTAGCCTTAGGAAAAGATTGTAGTTTGCACCTGAAGACGATCAGAGATTGTACTGATCGAAACGTCGTGAATAAATATAATATAGACAAGGGAAGTCCGAAACACAGAGTTAATTTCAAAGGTTAAAAGTAACTTCCATATTCTGCATAATGCCATGCACAAAATTCCCTACTTTTTACGTAAATAATATGTAATTAAAATAACGTAAATAATACATGGCAAAAAAAATTGGGAAACGGCAGATATCGATTAACTAGTTACTAGAAAGTAAATCGAAAGATAAAATTTTTTTACGTAATATTTATAACCTTAAGGTAAACTTGTAGTCCCGTAAATAACGTACTCTTTATGCAACTATTATATAAATTTATAACATAAATGTTATATAAATATTACGGCGTATTGAAGTGTAACGCATTTATGTTAAATTAAAGTCATATTATGTATAATATTTATATACTTCTAATGTCATAACAAGGTAAAAATTAACTTGTATGTTCTGCATAATGCCATGCACAAAATTTCCTTCTTATTACGTAAATATAATGTACTTAAAGAAGCATAAGTTATGTTATGTAAATTTTATGTAAAATGTAAATTTTTTGAGATTTGAAACGATATGAAACAAAAAAAATTTGGTGACACACTAGCAACCGAACTCGATATTTTAGCACAAAACTTTGTTATTTAATCAACATTTACTACGTTCTTACGTGGAACTGAATACGTTTTTAATACGATTCACTTTTCGGTTTTCATGAAGCCATTTGAACGCGTTTTGAACATGATTTGATACCAGTTTTTATGTAGTTTGATCCCGATGCGATCCCAAAAAAAAGCGGTATTGCACTTGGGCTGGGCCAATGAAAAAAAAGTTCGATTCGCCGCGTTTTCATGGAGGGTTTAAATTGAATCGTAATGAAAACGTATTCAATTCCACGAGAAAACGTAGTAATTGTTTGCCTAAATGGATGCAAGCAAAATCACATTGCTAAACAAAATTTAAGTGTATTGTTATTACACTACGATCCAAGAAAAACGCCTGTTGATGTTTTTAGCCACGAAGAATAAAAACAAAAACGTTTTGGCAAGAGGACTTGCAATTCCAGAATAAAGTATTTCCCGACCTTTTAATTCAGGTGCAAGGTGGGCGCGCAGTTTAAAAATAAACCGAAAAACAGAAGTGTTCCAAATAATTATCGAAAGAGTCAATCAAGAGGTGCAGAAGAAAAAAGAAGTGAGGAACTTATGCGTAACACGTGTTCAAAGATTTATGTGTAGGGATGTAGATTTAGGCAAAAAAAATTACTAAAGCTGGGTTTATCCCTGCCAAAAAAACCGCGTCAAATATTTTAGAAAAGTATGACGATACTTTATGAGGTGTTATATGTTTTTTATGCAGTATGTGAAAAATCAAGGCAAATCTCATAAAGTATAAATTTTGTTTATCAATTTTGAAGAGAAAGACTCTCTGGCTAGTAAAATCTTATAAAGCTCTATAAAACGGCATAAAAACTAACCAACTTTCATGAGAACCCATGCGGTTTTTTACCTGCGATAGAGCAAATAAAATAACATAAAATAAAATAAAATAACAAATTAAAAATACAAGTAAACCTTTTGAGAAACCCTTGTAGTGTTTATAGAAAAAACAAGACGTAACAAATAAAAATAAAATAAAAGTTGACAAATCAGCTGACTATGACAAGGAGCTGAAGGTGATTTCTAATAGTCAATAGAGTTATTTCTTATGCTATTTTATTTGCCTCTATAAACGAAACAAGTTCAGCTCTCTCTAAACCTTCAATGACCTTGAAAATTGGCATTTGAATGCAATTTGTTAAACGTTTTCTGAAAATTTTTGCATGCAACTTTTCGAGATGCATAAAAGTGTTGCATAAAGAGAACAGGGCTTTATACAAAAGTAAAACAATTTATTGAGCGTCATCCACATACAAAGTCAAACGTCTACGGTATTTAGATCAACAATTTTAGACCTCTTGTCCGACTGCCAAATCGGATTGCAGTTGTTATCCTGTCCGAATTTAATTAGGCTAAGAAAATACAACAAAGGAAAATTAAAATTAAATTAGATTTAAAAAAAAAACATTTCCTGCTAGAAATAATTGGAGTCGTGTCTATTTGTTCCAGCATCAACCAAAAACTACTGTTTAGTTAAACGTCTTTTTATTGAACCGATGCAAGTAAAACGGTTACTTTCTTATATAAAAAGCGGTTTACGCAAACAAAAGTTATGACTATTTGAACCCAAAAGTTTTGACAAAACATTCGAAAAAAAACCGTAGGCCAAACTGCCAGTACTTTATAGCTTTTACACGCATGCACCCACATAGCAATGAAAGCACATATACATGCATAGTATATGCGTTAAACCTTCTTTTCAGGATGTCCTTTTGAGCACATCTTTAGCATATGCTTGGTACATACTATTTACGTATATGATATTAAGGATATCCATAGCAAATTCTATGAGTGTACCATTCGAGCAGGTCCTTTTGAGTTCATCTTTAACACATGCAAAGAATATATCAATTTTAAAACATATTTTGGTCCGCTAAGCGCACATGCTATTCTGGTACTATAAAGAAAAACATCAAAAGAATGAGCTTCTATGTATTCTCTTGGCATATGCTAAGGAAATACCACTAAATAATGTAAAGTATATATCACTTATTGAAATATTATTTGGTTGTTTTAGCGCACATGCTATCCTGGTACTGCAAAAAACATCAAAAGAATGCGCTTCTAATATTTCCTTGCATATGCTAAGGAAATAGTATTAATGAAGGTAACTTTTAGAACATCGTTGGAATATGCAAAGTATATATCAGTTATTGAAACATTATTTGGTCCTTTTAGGGTACAAGCTATTTTGAAACCGTAAAAGAACATCAAAAGAATGTTATTCTAGTATTTCCTTAGCATATACTAATGAAATACCATTACCGTTTTAGGACATCTTTAGCATATGCAAAGTATATACAAAAAAAAATTGATAACCGGAAACAAACTTGATAACCCTTGATTTAGAGATGCTTGTCCATATACAGACCGCTTCAAGCTACTGCGAACATAGGGCGAAAGAAGTCTAATTTGCCAGTGTACGTACATGCAGAGACACCGCACGCCTATCAGTGAAGCAACCAACACTCAGGCTTCCGATCGCCATTCGCTGCCGTTCGCCGCCGTTCGCCTTGTATTTAGTACGCCTCTAACCACGGTGCTGTGTGGAGCGTAGTCAATGAAACCGGAATTTGGTCAATAAATACGCAAATTTTTATAACGTAATTTTCTTATTTTTTGTCACTGATAAATAAGAGCGTTTTATTGTCAACTGCTCAGATTTATCAGTGACGACGTGTTACAATGAAAATAATAAGGAGAAACAAAATAAAATAATACATTCTAAAAACCAAAAAGATTCTCCCAGTCAAAAAAAAATTAAAGCAAATGTTCGAAAAGGCCTCCTTGCTCGGCTAGACAATATCCGAGCCTACTATAAAAACCCCTTCCAACGTTTCCAAGCATGTTAGGGGTGATAATTTGAAAAGCTTCTTCAAAAACAGATAGAAGTCATTAGGAGCAAGATCGGGAGATCGAGCTGGCCATAAAATAGTTCCCCGTGTACTTATAACCCGATTAGGAAATACATTATCAAGATATTCCCTAACAAGGCCAACATTGTGAGCGGAACAACCATCTTGTTGAAACCATGTTTCACCAAATCTTACACCTAACAAGTGCTGCTGCAGTAGATCCAAGTATCTAGGACCATTCAAATTGCAATTGCCGTTAATAAAAAATGGCCCAATTACGTGTGTTGGGTTATGACGATTTGACCATTTGACCATCTGCACTTTTTCGGCAACTTCGTAGACATCCATTTTTAGTTTTAAAAATGTATTATTTCAATTAAGAACTTACCCATCTGTTTCTCGAGCAAGGCAGAAATAAAACAAAATAATAAAAACAAAATGAATTTCCAAAAGATAACACTGCAGCGTGCTTCGAATCCACCTCGGTCGTACGGCACGGAGAGTAAATTGGACTTGATTTCCCCTATGTTCGCAGTAGCTTGAAGCGGTCTGTATATCCACCAAACGCGGAAATTATCTGATTAAGCTTTATATCATGATTAACATTTTTCGTCGACCTATAAAAATCCGCCAAAAGGCTTATATTCCGCGGTTTCAACCTATTTCTTTATAAGCGCATGGTGTGGTGGATAAAGCATTGGTCTGTCAACCTATAGGTTGTAGGTTCGAACCGCGTCGGCGCGTCGCACTTTTTTTTATTATTATTTGTGTTTTTTTTCTTAGGGTCTATTGAGGATATTCTATGGACATGCTAAGGATGAAAAATTGCTATGTGGGCATAATTTTGAAATATATATGTTGTTAACGCGGCGTGCAGTGCTTCCCCTAGAAAAACATCATCTTCTTAAGTGTAATTTTTGAAATAGGAAACAATTACTTTAGATCGTATTAAAAATGCTAGAAATACTCGAGAAAAAACCAATAGAAGCTATCACCGCTGCTAGGTTCTCTGTAGCCTGCAGCTATAATACGCCGGCAGCAGCAGTATGCCTGCTTTCGTGTGAGTCGAGAAGTCATTAAACCTGCGGAATGCATCAAGCATCGAGTCGCGGTCTCGTGCTTTAGGCGGGCGTGGAAGTTATCATTGGAGTAGCTTATTTGCAGGTTAACCGGCTATCGGTGTGTATATACGTGCGTCCTGCGATATGGAAGACAATACGGACTTTAGTTGACGGGAATAATGCTAAAAATGTTGGACAGTTAAGTTAGAAGATTGCGTGTGAATGTGTGCTGTCTGTCTTAATAATAAAGGGTTTTTCAACGCTTAAACATATAAAAAATATCAAAAGCATTGCATCTACGTTTCTTAGGTATTAATACTTTGTGATAGATGCAAGGCTCTTGCTGTGCCTTATCAACATCTGCATAACTAAATGAAAAATAAAGCTAAGCCAAAAATCCCAAAACAACAACAACATACTCAAACTGACCTTTAACAAACTTCATCGTTGCATAACTGGCATATTAATCACACAAAAATAACAATCCTATAACAATTTTTTTTTGGCCGCAGCTTGCTCCACACCGAGATTGATTAACTTTGATCAATTTATCAATTCAAATATCGTTTTGCTTTCTGTATAAACGATTCTAACTCTCCGGTACCCGTTTTTTCTCGTTTTTTTCTTTAAATAATTTTTTCGTTAATGTGCGTCGCGACGCTAAAGTAGCGACGTCGCTGTTTCGAGGGTTCGGGACACTGGAAAATTTCTCGGGGCGTCTCGACGCCCGGGAAGCGTCGGTCGCTTGCTCGCCTGTTGATTAAGCCGCCGTAGCCGGGAGAGCGTTTAGGAACGACGTGCGTAAACATCAGATACAGGGTGTCCCAAAAGTATGGAGTAATGGAGTTTTTGGGAGAACTATGGTGTTTTTCAAAAAAAACTTATATAAGATCATTTTGGGAAAATGTATACCCTTTATGCAGGGTGTCCCAAAAATAATATGTGACACAAACTTTTTTTAATTGGACACTCTGTATATTGAAATTAACTCCGTGTTTCGGACTTCCATTGTCTATATTTTATTTATACACGACGTTTCGATCAGTACAATCTCTGATCATCTTCAGGTGTAAACTACAATCTATTCCTAAGGCTACTTAATTATATACTATGGGAAATCACTCAACCGTGAAGTTTAAGAAGTTGGCTCCACCCAAGGAGGGGCTTCCAAATATTTGGAATTTCAACACTTGGTTTACTGAAAACACCCTGATTCTGTCCAATAAAGGCAGCTTCAAGGAATTTTCGTTTCTTCCTGTATGACTCCTCGGCGATTCCTGATTTCGTTGTTTCACCTCTTTGGGTATTCGTCTGATGTTCTTTAAGCCTAATAGATAGTGGTCTTTTTGTTTCACCTATCTATGATTCACCATACTCACAAGGTACTTGGTAAATGCTTTCCTTACTTTGTTTCTTTTCCGGTTTTGTTTTACTAAGAAGGCTTCGAATTGTATTATTAGGTTTAAAAGCTGTTTTAATATTAAAGTTGTTTGTTACTCTTCGAATTTTCTCTGATACTCCTTTATTGTATGGAATTGTAAGGAATGCATTTGCCTGGCTTTGGTCTTGTAATCTCTGTCCTGTTTGCTGAAATTTAGAAATAGTTTTTGTTATAAGTTTAAGGCTGTAACCATTCTGCTGCAGATCCTTCTTAATGTTTCTTATTTCGATTTTCAAGTCATGAGAATTATTACAGATTTGAACGACTCTATTAAACAAAGTTCTTTTTATGTCTCGTTTGGTTGTAGCTGAATAATTTGAACCTTGATTTAAATATTGTCCTGTGTGAGTGGGTTTACGATAGACTGTTGTTCTGATGTCGCTTTCTACTCGTTTGACAAGTACATCAAGAAAAGTAATTTGACAATTTTGCTTCAACTTCCATTGTGAATTTAATGGTGGGTCTTATGTTATTAAAGTATTATTAACAGCCAGAGCTGAGGCTTAT
The DNA here is from genome assembly GCA_963921995.1 of Oxystoma pomonae. NCBI lineage: Eukaryota > Metazoa > Arthropoda > Insecta > Coleoptera > Brentidae > Oxystoma > Oxystoma pomonae. The sequence continues at coordinate 3,787,030 of OY998170.1, read as the reverse complement.
ATGTTGCGGTATCAACCGCGTATGATTCGAACCACTCCATGTAAATATTAGTCACCACTGGCAACCCATGATGAACCCATTGGCAGACCGTCATAATAAGAGTTATGTAGACAGCATTCCAACAACTCCATGAGTCCCTCCAGCGGCAGGCTGGTACGTTCATGAAGGGATTCGTCATCAACCAGTCTCTCTCTAATAATATCTAGCGATTTATTTATCGGGACATTGGTGTATAGACTTTCGACATCAAAACTGACAAATCTATCCTCGGGTCCTAAGACAAAATATTTAAGAATATTAACAAAATGGTTGGAATTTTTTTCCAACTGCAAGAGGTTGAATAATTTTTAAAAGCAATTTAGATAGATTGCTGTTTCTGGAACTTTAATTGGGCGTAAGGGCATTGCATCTTTGTGCATTTTGGCGAGTCCGTATAGATGAGGAGGCTTGCTATAATGTGGTGTAAGTTGAGACCTTGTGTTGTCCAGTAATCTGGAATACTTTTTTAAAGTTCTATAAACCTTACTTTCGATTGATTGCGTCGGGTCTTTTGAGAAAAGTTTATGGTTTCCTTTGGCAAATACCTCTTCAACTTTCTGATCATAGGTTTCCGTGTCCAAAATCACTGTTGCATTGCCCTTATCTGCCGGTAAGATTTTAATTTAAATAAATATATATATAAATGTTTATATAAAATCATAATTTAATTTACAAAAATACACTTTTAGATTCTTTTATAAATAGGAAAATAAGAAGTATATTAATATTGGGTAGTTAATTTTGATTTCTCTATCTCTTCCATACAAATTTACACTCTTTTCGTACTGCCAGGCAGCCTTAGATTAAAAAACAAAAGATACCTGGTCCAACGAAAACTACTTGGCAAATGATAACCACTGTTTATTTACAAAATTTGCCAACCGTCGACAAAACCAAAGCAATGAGTTGGAATAAAATAATAAAACATCGGTTTTGCCGCGGTCATTATTGAACTGTGAGCATGCATTTGATATGCTTTGGCTGTTGAGTGATCGATTCATCTCGCGGCTTCGAAAATTAGGTCCTCAAGATTTTTCAGATAATAATATGACCATCGGGTATCTTTAAGTATTTCATCTATGAAATCAGCAATAAAAGCCTTAGCATGTCAACAAATAAATTCCAAACTAGTGTGGAACTACCTACAGCTCCTATAACAAGGTAAGACTTGAAAATGCAGATACCCTAGCTAGGAAAGGATCTGTGAAACAGTTCATAGGAACCCTGTGTTCCGTATACTAAAAATCTCAGTGCGTGGCTTTCTGTAGCGGTGGACACCAAGACAACAACCGGAAGCACCTGCACACAATAGTAATTTTACAGGAAGAACCCATTTGTAGGCTGTGTAATGAGGACGAACACGCCACTTAACTACTGGTGAACTCGGCACCACCTAGAAGAGGCATCTTCTCAGGAGGGAGGCTCTCAGAGGACCTCTCGAACATATGGTCCTTGTAAGATGGCTACTGTCATATGTCAGTTTTTTTTAGTCAGAAAATGAAATGCTTTGTGTGCGACAAAAGTTTTGTCTAAATCGGACGAAAAATAACGAAGCTCAATATGGCCGATGCAAGATGGAGATTGACATCTGTTCAGTTTTCTGTATATAACTATGAGATACTATAACGGCCCAAGTGCCGGAAAATGTGTAACGAAAATAACTTTGAAAATCAAAGAAGAAAATTCAAAATCGCGGTTGGCTTTGAAACTGTTTGGGCCACCAGGTCATAAACCAAAAATCTACTGCACATGCACTAACAAATCCATGCCTGGTTTCGTAGTGACCTTACGATAATTTAATGACAAGGTCTTAATTTGAGTGACAGTGACAACGACATCAACTGTCCAAAAACTTTGATTTTATATAAATGAATTTATTTATTATATTATGGATAAAACGTCTCCAACCGCAAATTTAACCTTACTCGAGGATTTCAATCCACAAGCTCACATAACGTTGGAGGAATATTCTCTCAAAGTGATCTTTGGAATATTCTATTGCGAATATGACAGGAATGTTCCAGACCTATTTTTTGTTGAATATTCTTTTAGAGTTTGTGAGTTATATTTTTTTAGTAATAAGATAATAATATTCCCATGATAATGTGATAATCAAGTTATTTTTATAAATATTCCCAAAAAGACTATTTTTGTCAGAATTTTGGCATGTTTGCTGAAAATATTACTATCTTGTGAAAAGAACGCGATTTATACAATTTAAAATTATAATTTAGTTTAATGTCATCTATTGTAGGTAGATGGCACTGGAATCAATATGTTCTCTATGTTGCAGGTAATATTATTATACATATAAAACAGCAAAAAGTCATTTAGGTACACTTTTGATAACTAATCTGAAGTAGTACATCAACATAATGGTGATACGTTGATATACCTATATCCGTAGGCTATTCCGTGTGGAAAACTGCTGGATATTCATATGGATACATATACACTGCATATTTTAGGATATCTCATCTCGTGGCCATCTGGACATGTATTGAATCACAAAATCATATACGTGCAGTATTCAATAGGGATATATATTTGCTATGTGGGATATTATAGTCAGTGCCCAGGCATATTACTATAATTCTTTAAAAAAAAAACGTTCTGGTCGTATTATAATCATGTTTCACATAACGTTTCTATCACATTTATATCACCTATCATATTCTTATGACTATTACATTACAGGAATGTTTAATTGTTATGTGGGACGTAAATCCGTTACACGAGGACATGACCCTAAGTGCTGAACCCACTTTCTGAGAAAACTGGGCATTGTCGAAAACTTTACATTTTTGACGAGGTATGGTTTTTTGTGTTTTAAAGTTTTGTGGCTGTATTTTCTGTGATTGCTTGCGTTATTATTACACGGGAAACACTAGACAACACTTTTTTAATTTTTTTATGCTAGTGTCCACTCTTTGAATAGATTTTCCAAAAGTAAACAAAAATATTAAATATAAACCTACATTTTTGCTGTCAAATGGTTGTCAGTTGCTTTCACTTCTTCAACGCGCCTGCCACAGACCAACACCGTTCTGAACGGTGTTGCATAGACATTCCTCGTCTATGGGGTTTTTCCAGGCCAACTTGATTGGTAGAGTTATTATCGATATGCATTTTTCTCGAGAAAAGCAAGGGCAGAGCAGTTATATAATCTCATAGTTATATGGTTTTCTGTCACAGTTAGGTGTCTTGGAAACGTTTTATAATTTAGAGAAAGTTTTGTTTAAATCAGATAAGAAATAAAAAAGTTTAACATGGCGGATCCAAGATGGCAGTGCAATTTTAACATTTAAAATTTTATTTTTAAAAAGGCAGTTATGGCAAATTCAAAAAAGGAAATTAGATTTTGATCGGTTTGCAAATAAGGTCAGTACAATAATTCAAAAAATTGCTCAAATGTGCGAAATCGACGAATTTGACGTCACTTTTCGGGTACTTTTGGAGGGGTAGAGAGTTGGCGCAATGAAACAAAAATCTTCTTAGGACGATTACTTGAACATATTAAAAAATCAGGCAATTCTACCGAACACAAATTTCCATTTAAAAAAGGAAATTAGATTTTGATCGGTTTGCAAATAAGGTCAGTACAATAATTCAAAAAATTGCTCAAATGTGCGAAATCGACGAATTTGACGTCACTTTTCGGGTACTTTTGGAGGGGTAGAGAGTTGGCGCAATGAAACAAAAATCTTCTTAGCACGATTACTTGAACATATTAAAAAATCAGGCCATTCTACCGAACACAAATTTCCATTTAAAAAGGGCTATCTCTTTTTTCTTCTTACTTCTTCATTTACCCTGGTTGTAGATAATAGTACGAGAAAACATCACCAATATCACTCTTCAACCTCCCTCGTAAATAGTTCTAAACTTCATGCGTCGGCGTCGCATCCTAATATTGCGCGTCGTCGGCGTCCAATTAAAACGATCGTCGAACATGTGTGAAACCCTGGGGCGATCTGATTGTGGTTCACTACCTTTATAAAATTTGAGCTTGACTTGCATACGCACTGACCATGAGACATCAACGAACAAATGTCAATATTTAGACACAGTTTTTTAATAGCGGTTAATTTGTGAAATAACGCTGGTAGTTTACTGTTAATAGGTAAGCCTAGCTATCGGTTTTTTTTTTAAATATATTAACGTGTAAGTGTAATAATTATTTAATTTTTTTTCTGACGACCATTACTGATGAAAAAATCCATGGTTAAAATGCATCGGACGGGAAAACGTTGCAGAATTGCATGTAGCCCGCTTGACATGGAGCAATAAAACATTGTCTAATCGCTTTACTGAGCACAACAACGTGGAATTTGAAGAGAGGGCTTGCATGCAATTCAGGTTTTATTTCTCCATGTAAAGTGGGCTTAACTCTCTCTCTAGTAGGTGCTAATAAGGGCACTTTTTGATGATTCTTAGTCAGGGAAAAAAAAATGTTATAAAGTTTTTCAATATCAAAGTGTTATTCAAAGAGTTTGGAAAAAATGTTGGTTTTGTTAACTTTGTTAATTTTATTGAGAGGAAGAAAACCAAAAAAAATAAACAATTTTATAAAATTTCATTCCATTCTATTTTACAATTTTCCCCATATAGAACAAGACTGTGGCCTCGGGCTGCGGATAAGTTTTAAGTCTAACTTCAAAATTAACTTACTTCGAGTTAAACTGATTTCAAAATACTGATGGATTTCTCAATTTTTTAAAAGTTCCAATAGGGAGATGGCAGGCTAGCGCCAGTCTCTGCTCGATATTAAAATAATGTTATTATTATAATAAGTCTTCTTGTCTTTTCGTAAAACCCTGAAGATGGCAGTCTGTACTGTTGAAACGTGTTGGGGGAATCTTTAATAAATGGAAAATTTAATGTTAAATAAACCCGTACGAAAAAGTTTTGAATAAATAAATTGTTTACACACCCTTGAAAAATAATTTAGCTCACAATCAATTTATAATTTAGATATACCTACTACTGGCGCCTTTTTCGGAGTTAGGCTGCCCCCTTCCCAGCAATGAAGCTCAACATAGCTTACCCAGCTACGGGCTGCCAGAAACTTTTTGAAATCGTCGACGACCACAAAATCAGGATCTTCTTCGACAAGAGGATGGGATCCGAAATACAGGCCGACCCCCTCGGTGACGAGTGGAAGGGGTACGTTTTCAAAATCACAGGAGGTAAGACAAGAAGTATAGTAGGTACTATAGTAGGTAGCAAGAGTGTAAATTCGGTCGATTTTTTCGAAGCAGGTCTTTTGGGCGCCGAGTGTTTTTGGTCGTGTAAAAACTCTACAAAAATGCAATTAACACTACGAAGATATTTTCATAAATAAAAAAGTTATATATCCCAAAATGCAGGCTTTTCAAAAGGCCCCCGTAGACGGGGTGACATATTGAAATGCGGTTTTTACCAAAAATTTTGTTTTGGAATTTCAGCCTCGCAAATGGGGCATAGATTAAGGAACTATAGATCCGTCACTTCACCCTTCCCGCCAATAATTATTTTTCGCGAAAAGTGCGGTTATGTTTCCGCGTGCAAAGGAACTGCCAACATAATAATATTTAGGTTGGCAATATTCTTTCTAGAAATCTGCAGCTCCTCCTCTTACCCCTTCTAGGGTTGTCCGTCAGAGGGCATATTATGACAAAAGTGACAGAATGTCGGTTATGACTCATAACTTATGAGTTCCATTTTGAAAACTGAGGTTTGCCAAGTTTTTTAAAAAGTGATTTTGTGATTATTCCTGTTCAAAAAATTGTGATTCTATCCGTCGATTACAATGGCTGAGAAACAAAGCGTTAGAGTGTGTTGTATTCAAAGCTGCGGAGACCGTGCCATGATCCCAATAGAAAAACGGGGAGACATCGTTTCCCCAAAGGCAATCCTGTAATTTTTCAGAAGTATAGTGAAGCCGTTAAACGCGAATAAACTAAGTGCTGATGAACTATATAACAGATTTTACGTGTGTGATAAATATTTTACTCCAGAGGACATTTTGCAGACTGGATGCAGAGGTCTTAGAGAGTGATGTTCCACACTTGCATTTAGATTCCATTTAACTATTTATATATAGTGTTAAAACACCCTTTCCTTATTTCATCAAGTTTAGTATGGCTAATTTTTGTGGATATCAATAATAAGTTAGAAAATGCGACACTTGTGTATTCCAAACCAGGGGTATTAATATTATTTACACCAAGACTTTTTCTAATGTGTGGGTTTACCATAAATTGCCCTACATATACAGTAAATTTTTTTTGAGATTAAGATTATTTTTTCTGTTTCACAAATTTAGTTTGGAATACAAAAGAGTGGCATTTAATGTTTTTTATGTACTAAAAACAAGATATAAACATTTTAAAGAAAATTATTTAATATTTAAAAAAGCACAGACAAGATCATATTGTAATATTTTCTTTATTGTGAAAAATATAAACTAACATGTTTCAAAATATGCCATAATCTTTTATAATAAAACAACCAGAGGTTTTGTACTACAAGTGCATTATTATGGGTAATTTGTATTTATTTCTTAAAAATATGCTTTTTTATTTTAACTTAACATAAGTAACAATTTTGTTTTGTGTCTAGTAAAAAAGCATATTTTTAAAAACTAAACACAAATTGCTTGCAAAGAAAGAACCGTACACAAATTACATTGGAAATGGCTATTGGCTAAATGTCATAATTTTTTTTATATGTTGTAGTACTCAATAAATAAAGCACAAAAATAAAAAACCGAGATACGGAACAGGATTACTTTCTGAGATATGGAGCTTTAAAGTTGACGTGTTTTAAGGCTATATCTTTGCACATGTTCTAATTTTTTTTCACAACTTTGTTGATTACCGCCAAAATAAAATAATTCGTTTCTGTATTTGTCCTGAATGAAACACCCTTTCCATCCAAGTAAAAATGTTCTTATATGGGTCCTTTGGTACCACCAACCAACCGGCGGTAATCAACAAAGTTGTGAAAAATAAACTTGTACCATGTTCAAAAATATAGCCTAAAAATACGTCAACTTTAAAGCTATATATCTCAGAAAGTAATCCTGCTCCCTATCTCTTTTTTTTGTACTTTGTTGATCGAGTACTACAAAATATAAAAAAATTATGACATTTAGCCGACAGCCATTTTCAATGTAATTTGTGCAGGGTCCTAAAAAAAGAATGGATATTTAAGCGAGCACCATCTAGTGGTCATATTACAAACTAACAAAAAATCAATAGTACGGTTATCGCGAATTTAACCGTGAGTCATCTAGTGGTCGTATTACAAATTAAAAAAGAAAAATCAATATAAAAGTATGGTTATTGGTCGCGTGCATATCTGCGCAGACTCGCTAAACTCCAAATAGTTCCGAACCGTTTAACACGTAACTGTCGTATCTATTGTAGCTCCTTAACCTATGCAAATGGGGGCTTTCTATGCGTTTTCTTTGCTGTTGCCGAAGCGTCCGGCGCCCAAATGGCTATATTTCAAGAACTTTGAGATGTTTCTAGCTTAGCATTTCAGTCAGGCTTTCAGAAAATTGAATCCCAAATATTAAATTGACATATTGCTAAGTCTGAACTTAATTAGGTTTGCTATTTTACAAATTAGACATTGCACACCCTGTAATTTTTTATTGCTCTTCCATTTTAGGAAACGACAAACAAGGATTTCCAATGAAACAGGGTGTGCTGACCACAGGAAGAGTTCGTCTGCTACTTTCAGGAACTCATTCATGTTTTAGGTAAAAAAGTCTCGCCTTCAATACCTTTATGTTCGCCTTTATTGATTTATACAGAAGGTCTTTGGTAAATCGGGAAAGAGATCTTTTATCATCTAAACACTTCTTTGGCGATCGCGTATATATTTTTGGACTGTGCCTAGCAGCTTTATAAACAGCGGACAGCCAACACACCCTAAGGTAGTAAGGACACGTCACAGGACGTCTTAATCACGTCATAATGATGTCGGGAAAGGAAAAAAGCTACAGAAGTTAAAACGTTCTGAACCAAAACCAAAAAAGTCGAAGGAAATCGCAAACATTGTAGAAAACCTATCCTCTCAAACTTTTAATAACAAAGAAATATCACTTTTAAACAAAGGTCTTAATTTTGCTCTGCCCCCACAAAAAGATAATTTAAGTGATATTATTGCAAATATTGAGAGTTCAATCTCTTATCTTTCAGAAGGCACAAAGGGCTATGTGCGAGATGCTTGCCGATATCAGATCTCTCAAAACATCATTCAAAACAATAAAAATAGTACATTAAATCACAATAAAACAATTAAAAGTTTGAGAGAAAAAGATGTTTTCTATCTAAAGGCTGACAAGGGTAATAAAGTTGTTATATTAGATAAAACAGATTATTTCGAAAGGGTAGATAACCTAATAAAAAATGGACCCTACAAACAAGTCCCAAAGAACCCCTTACCAAAAATGATTAACGAAGTAAAAAACACAATTAAAAAATGTAACAATATTATGACTGATAATATTAAATATAAACTACAAGTAAGCAATCCCACTATGCCGAAACTGTATTGTCTTCCGAAAATCCACAAGCCTGGAAAATCGGTTAGACCTATAGTTTCTGCTGTAGGATCACCTACTTACAACATTTCGAAATGGCTAGCAAACGAGTTTGAAAATTTATCGATAAAGGAAAAAGGTTTTTCAGTTCAAAATTCCCTTGAATTTATCAACAAAGTTAAAGATATTTCACTCCAAGAAGGTGAAATTTTAATCTCGTTTGATGTTAGTTCGTTGTTCCCTAGTGTGCCGATCCCCAATACCTTACAATACTTGGAGGAACTACTAAGAAAAAACAATCTAGAAGACAAACACACTTTAGAATACCTATCTTTAACAAAACTCTGCATGAATCAAAATTAATTTCAATATAAAAATAACTACTACCAGCAATTAGAAGGAACCACAATGGGTAATAGTTTATCACCTTTTATCGCAAACCTATTTATGAGCAAATCTGAATCAGATATAAGTAAAGAACTTGAGTATTTCCCCAGAGTATTGTTCAGGTATGTAGACGATGTGTTTGCAGTATTCAACACTAAAGTAACTAGTGTTGAAAATTTTATGGAAAAAATAAATAACAAATTTCCCACTATTAAATTTACTTATGAAACAGAGAACAACGGTACACTGCCATTTCTAGACACTTTAGTTATAAGAAATAAAAATAAATTGGACTTTGACCTATACAGAAAAGGCACGGCCACCAACAGGTATATTCCAAATGACTCTTTTCATTGCTTACAACATAAGCTTGCAAGTTTGCACTTTTTAACATATAGATTAGTAAATTTCCCCTTAAACAAAGAAAGATTTGAAGCAGAAAAGAATAGGATTAGGAATATAGCTGGCGAAAACGGTTACGACAAAGGCTTAATAAATAAGCTGATAAATAGACATTCTTTTCAAAACACCTTTCGGAATTCTACCTTTTTCAGACAAAAAGATACCTGCGACTCAAAATTTGTATCAATTCCTTATAATCTTAATTATACGAAAGGATTACACAAAGTATTTAATAACACCGGTCTTAAATTAGTATATCAATCCGGTAACACAATAAGAAGCTTACTAGGAAATCCCAAGGATAAAACTACAGTTCTAGAAAAAAGTGGAATTTACGAAATTAGTTGCATGGATTGTGACAAAAAATATGTTGGCCAAACGAGACGCTCTATTCAAACACGTTTTAAAGAACACTTAGCACACTTAAAATACGGAAGAACAGAAAAGTCAAGTGTGGCCGAGCATGCTTTTGAAAACAATCATAGATTCACATTAGATAACCTAAAACTTCTAAAAAGTGTACCAAACAAAAGACTTTTAAATGCATATGAAAGTATGGAAATCATTAAATCCAGAAATAGTTTAAATAAAGATAGAGGACCAATCCCGTTTAGTACACTTTATTCTTTGGTTGAGGGGAGATAGGATTAAAGATCGTGATCAATCACAATTTATTAGTCTTATCTCCGCCCACTAAAGGATTGTTCATAATATAGAGCTAGATTAATTTAGTTCATTGTTTATCGTCTCCTGATGATGCTAACGTTGTTAGCGAAACGCGCGTCGAGTGCAAAAAAGTGAAGTTTTGGTTTGTGGAAAACAATCATAATTTTGTTTTTTTGACGTCATAATTAAGTCAAATTCGACGAGGTCAAATTTTACTCATATTATGACGTTATTAAAGTGTCATGATAGAGACAAATTTGACACGTCTTATGATCTACCTAATTTGACGAATAGAACTTTAAGTTTTGGGTTTATATTTTCAAATCTTCAAATGCTATTTACTACAAAGGTTGATCAAAAAGGATGTATTTTGTTTTTTTTTTAAATTAATTGAAAGGTAATAATAACATCGGATTAATTCTTCAATTTTAAGTTTTTTAAAAAGAGAGGACTTTCTAATTAATTTTTATTATATTACTGCAATAGCGTACTTAGAATCATTTTCAGGGTGGTTGAAAAAAAAAATGAAATTGTCCGCCATTTGGACAAATTTTGTATGATTTGGATAATTATTTGCGGCATTATAAGAAACAAGTGATATTTTTTTTAACAACTTGTTTTTCTATTGTTTTTTTTTGTTGTAAAATTGCCGAAAAATCATCATCATTCATTTTGACCTTTATTTTAGACCTCGCAGAGATGGAGAACGCAGAAGAAAGTCCGTAAGAGGGTGCATTGTGGACGCAAACTTGAGTGTCTTGTCTCTGATCATCATAAAAAAAGGCGAGCATGAAATACCAGGTAAATAAAAAAATGACCATTTTATATTTTAGACATTTTCAGCCCTCGACGTGAAGGCCAAAAAAGAATGGTGTTAGGTATAACTTTGACTCATATAACTATGATACTATAACGGCCCTAAGTATCCTTGCATTTTCCGAAAAAAGCCTTAGCAATAATAGGCAATAAACATTTAAAGTTGGACAAATAGATAAGTCCTTAATCGTAATCGTATCTCAGTGCGCATGCTCACAATGGATACGTCGTACAACAGCGACTACGTCTCACCTACCTCTACGACCATCCTAACAGTATTCTCTATAAAAAAAACCGCATTAAACCTCATAAAGAAACACCTGATTTTTATAAAGTTCATAATCTTTCGTGAGGCAAAATTTTAGGATTATAAAAGTTTGTAATAATTTATGATGTATGTCTTTGATTTTGGTAAGAATTTATTTTTATATGTGTCTTTGTTATCTGATCCCATAATCAGACATACTTATGAATTTTTATAAAATTTGATTTTGATTTGAGTGCAGATATTTTTTAACATATTTTATGATTTTATAAAAGCACCATTTTCTAAGAGATTTTATAATGAAACCGACACATCAACTTTTATGGGTTTCTATAATTGCATTCTTTTTATTTTATAATGTATTATAGGATTATCTAAACCGATGTTTTTATGAGTTTTCTGAGAGATTTTACTAGTCAAAACAACTCATAACATTTTATGGGTTTCTATGATTACACCTTTTATAATGTTTTAAGAGTTTGTAAAAAACGTTTTTTTCATGAGATTTTGGAATATTTCATGATGAATTTTGACAGACCAACTTTGACAGATTTCTATGAACATTTGTAATTTTCTATGAGTTTGTAAATTTTTTTTATAAGTCATGGAATAGATTTTATAGTCAGACAAACTTACAACTTTTTATAGATTTTTATGTATCCACCCTGCCAAAAAAACCTCATTTAATCTCATAAAAACACACCTGATTTTTATCAGTTTTTGCGACCACCTGAAAACTAATTAAAAAAGCTATACTTAGTATACTGACTTACTTCTACAAAAATATATTTTTTGACTGATCCCATGCAGCACACTTCGTCCCAGGGATGTACGTTTTATGTCTATTTTACGCCGGTACGTTTCGGGACCAATTAGGGACGTACTACGTACGTACATAGTACGTAACAAAGTGTTCGTACTTACGATCGTTTTACGGTCAATTTTGGTCCTACACGGGAAATAAAATGTACGTACTGTGCCAAATCTCTAAGACCATTACCTTAACTTATATGCCCTCTGAAACAAATATATTAAGTCGTAGCCCACCGGAACTTATAAAATCTTAATAAAAAAAAGTATAATCACATCATTTGTCGTAAGTACTTTTACAACAAAAAATAGTTTTTGGCTAATGAAATCTTGTAAGATTGAAGAAACAATGCCTCAAACAATCTCATAGAAATGTATCAAAGTAACATCTCTCCCACAGCTCCTGGCGATAAATAAGTAAGGAGTGTTATTGTATTATAGTGGGTTAGGTCGTCGTAGTTTATAGTTTAGGTTATAGTTTAGTTTGACTGTATATTAATCTCTATTACCTTACTTCTACTACTACTACTACAACTGCTAAAGTTCTGCCATAATTTATTATTTTATATACCTTTATGAGGAATTGTCATAATGAAAATCATAAAATATTGTAAACTTTTATAAGCCAACTGGCTGATAAAATATGATGAACTCTTATGCGGGATTTGTGTTCCACTTTCACTAGTCTAAAATTATAAAATATCGTTAGTTTATGTGAGCATAGATTATGAAAACTTATGATGTTATTTGCTATGATCTTTTATGAGTTTTTTTTTTGGCAGGGTTCGTACGAAGCTAGCGTATCCTCTCCATTTTGTTATCTATGGCTGATCACACACAAATTTGCATAACACATAGCATAACAGTTCGACCAATCAGATACGGATTTGAAGCCGCCATATTGCATATACATAGATATATTTCCATAAGGTTGAACTTTTCGTGATCAGCTTATTTTCCATTCTATTGCCCTCTCACTTTTTTCGACAAGGAAGGAAATAGAAGCGACCGGCATGAAGTAAAACTGTGCGTCAAGCACTGAACAAGAATTGGTTTGGTTACGTCGTACGTTTTAAGCCGAACTTTAAAACTCTTTTTTTGAAGGACGACATCACAAACGCATCCAAGATACGCTAACAACAAAGAAATCAAAAATAGCTTGGTAACTTTAAGTGTCTATTACTTTACTACACTAACTTCATTTTAGTTCCTTCAAGTGAAAAAAATCACTTCAGGGACGGAGCAAAAAATTCGAATGGTTGTCGGCGGTTAAAAATTTTTCATTTTTTTTTCAGGACTTACCGACACCAATATACCACGACGTCTTGGTCCCAAGAGGGCCAACAAAATTCGTAAACTGTTCAACCTCACCAAACAGGACGACGTGCGTCAGTACGTCGTCAAACGACCTCTGGTGCCCAAGGAGGGAAACGAGGACAAGAAGCCGAGATTTAAGGCTCCGAAAATACAGAGATTGATCACACCGGACGTAAGTTTTTATATTATTTATTAGACACTTAAAGTAAATATTTCATCTGTATCGCTATATTGTTGTGGATATAGTGGAGTCAGCTGTTCTCCCATTGCATCCACCATAAAAGCAGGCCTCGTTCGAAATATGCCGTAAACAAGTGAAAAATGTAAGGTTTTTTGGCTTTGTTTTGAACGCATTAGGTATACCGATACCGATGCTGTGAAATATGTAGTTTCTATTTTCTTCTTCAGGCTTATGGCGATCTACTCTTCTCTCAGATCACTTCCAGTCACCCCCAGCCGGAAGTGATCTGAGGGTGATTGCAAATCTTAATACGAGCACTAGACTTTGCGATCGTAAATCGAACGCGTTTACGCTCTAAAATTCACTACATAACCCCAAATTTTATTTTTTTAACTTACTTTTCGAGATATATTTAGGTGGGGCCCCCAGGGAGTTCATGCAAAGAGTGTTTACTAGTGTAATAATACAACACAAAGCTTTACTGTACCACTTTGTATATTCGGGTTCCACTTTTTGCACAAAATTCATAGTTTTTGCCCCTTTTTTTTAACTGAATTTTATCTGATCACTTTTAGTTTTTGAGATATAACACAAAGTTGGTATTTTCCTTATGGAATGACTTTTTTTTTACTTTATTTTTGATATCATAAAATTTTATGTATCATACTTTATTATTTTTTTACCATTCATTTTTTCTCTATCCTAAAATACAAAATAAATAATTACAAAAATAAATTAAAAATATGAAAAGTAGTAGGAATAGGAATACAATACTTTGCGTCATATCTCAAAAATTAAAAGTAACATATATAATTTACACCAAAAATAAATTTTTACAAGTAAAAAAGTATTTTCCTTATGGAATGCCCTTTTTTTACTTTTTTTTTGATGTTATCATAAAATTTCATGTATAATACTTTATTATTTTTTTACCATTCATTTATTTTCTATTCTAATATCTACTTTTTACAAAATAATAAATTAAAAATATAAAAAGTAGCTCTAGTTGGAATAATAAATTACAAAAATAAATTAAAAATATAAAAAAAGGGACTAAAATAAATTTATGCTTTAAGACTGTCACTTTTTAGGTCTTGCAACGCAAAAGACACCGACTGGCCCTAAAGAAGAAGCGCGCTTTGAAGGGCAAAGAGGAGGTGAGCGCATACAAAAAGTTACTTGCGCAAAGACAGAAGGAGGTCAAACAGAAAAAACAGGACGCGAAGAGAAGAAGATCGGCTAGTTTGAGGGAAAGTAAAAGTAGCGCTGCGAGCAATTGAAAATGTTAAAGTACCTCTAAATAGTAGAATTTTGGTTCGCGGAAATTTTTTCCGAAAAAAAAATTATAAATTTTTTTTCGAAAACCATTTTTTTCAAATAATTTTTTTTGAAAAAAAATGTTTCGAATTATGAAAATTCGCGACCCGTGCATTTTATAGCCCTTGGAAGGAAGAAAAAATAGGGTTTTCAACCCTTGCTAACACTTTTTATCGAAACTTTTGTTTTTAGAATTTGTTTTTACTTTAAACTAAAGAGGATATTCCATGGAGGTATATCACGTGATTATTATATTTTATCAGAAACCGATATATTTAAATATATTTTAAATTTTCTACTGTATTTTCTAAAATTTAATGTTGTTGAACTTCAATTTTAATTTTAGTTAAGAGTTTTAGTCCCCTTATTTGCAAGGTACACCAAATTATCTTAAGAGCTTATTAATAACGTTTATTTTATTGTAACGCCAATGCTTTTCGGACATTTTGACATGAAAATATCACTTTCAGTGACTTTTGGGGTTGTTGAGTCTCTTTTTCTTCAATAATAGACAAAGTTAATTTTCAGTCTAATACGTCAAAACAGCATTTCGTATGCAGGGACGGTAATGTTACTACTCCCTTATCGTACCTAACGAGGTTTTCGTGCATTTAATCAGCTGGAGCTGTCATGCATTCGCCATAATTTTAAAAGTGCACCTTCTTGATTGGTCGACTCGATAGAGATAAAGATACGACTGCTGATAAAACTGAAAATTAACTTTAAGTGTCTAATATCATACATGTAGAGTCTCTAGATATAGGTAGGATGTCTCAGTGGCGCTCCTAGGAATTGACTTCGGGAAGGGGCAGGGGTTTAAGGATAAAAAACTTAATTTGAACTCAAACATGTGACCATAACCAGGCTTCTCGAGGGGGGGGTTAACCCCTCCCCCTCGGTACGCCACTGGATCTTTGATTATATAACGCCTAGAGAATAGGCATCCTACTCTCAGGCTATAGTGATATATAGGTATGTATAACTATGAGACACTACTACAGGGTGTAAACAATACCAGTAATCCTTTTAACTGATGAAAGGGGGGGGGGTCAAAACAATTCAAAAAGTTCACATGACTTATATTATAACAGATTTTTGTCTAAATGACTATAAAGTTGACAAATTTAGGTGCTTATCTACCAGAATTTCATGTCTGACTTATTTAACCATTTTACAATAGGGACAACAATAAATATTTCCTCCAGAAACTCTAAATAAAAAAAAATAACAATGATTTCTTTGAGTTAAAGATTTAAAAAACACTTGGCAACAACACAATTCGCTGTATACGCGAGTCTCTAGGGGGATTTACAATTAAGCAAGCAAGCAAGCGGATGTCAATGTTAAATTTCCCGGCTGTTCCAATTTTCTCGAAAAGTACAAATTATTTTCGAAATAGAGTTCGTTTAAAACATTTGTAGGTGTTTAGAGGTTCGAAAACATCAAAATTTTTTTGATTTTCTTGGGACAATTTTAAGAAAATAAAGAAAACCTAACCTCGCAAGTAGCGCCTCACGCAGCCTGCGAAGATGCATGTGTCGACTTTCGAGGTTAGGGTTTTCTTTATTTTTAAATTTCTCCCAAGAAAATAATTTGTACTTGTCGAGAAAATTGGAAAAGCCGGGAAAGAACGAGGCATGAATAACATTGAAAATAGGCCCCCATGAATTTTAACCAAATTTCAATATTTTAAAGGTATCATCATAATCGATTTTATTTCGAAATATAAAAGGGATCGTATGTTTGTGATAGGAGATACAGCCTGTCAAAGTACGTAGGTTCTGCTATGCATAGGAAATATTCCTACATAGATTTTCTTGAATATCTCGAAGTCTTCTAATCCATTTTTGCCATTTTTACGATCTTTCGGTAGATATTTTACTAAGCAATGTGTCCAAACTCAAATATTTTATACAGTATCGTATATTCTAATAAAATCTCGAGACCAAAATATGATATGAAATACAACAATAAACCTTTATATTTTTAACTTACGGTGAGAGCATGTTTTAAAAACTATTATACAGGTCCTAATCTAAACCTACTTTTCATTCTGTAATTAAACTATTTGGGGCAGCATGTTTTTATCAGCAGCCTCATTTACTTCATTGATAATATAATCTTGTGGACAACTAATATCTTGTTGTGTCTGGCATGTCCTAAAAACCATAATAAACTAGCCACGTGACAACAGGTACCAACCGTCCGGGCCCCAGAATAGGGAAATTTTGGAACGTTTAACATTTTGACAACTTTGACAGCCGCTGTGGTAGTGTTTAACAACCACTACCACGCATCGATTTTACCAGAGTGTTTGGAACACATTAAAAACTGTGACTTGTAAAAAAATTTAGAGATGAGAAAAAACACAACATTGGGCTTTATTTTACAAAATGAGTGTTTTCTATGTAGGAACCTGATAACATTGTATTATTTTTAAAATTAATTGTGTCAAAATTTTCTAAAATTAACCAGAAAAATAACCACAATCACAACGAAAGGATTCGTAGCTTACGGCAGTGGTAGTGGTTAATTACCACAACGGAATGATGATTAGCTATTGCGCAGACGCAGTAATTACCACAACCACTACAAACTAATAACAATATAGTTAAACATTTGGATCTTGATTTTATGTTCAATTATCTGGGTATTATTGCACATATCGTTTTGGGGCCAGAACGGTTAGTACCTATACTGTCACGTGGCTATGGTTTTTAGGATATGCCAGACACCAACAATATTAGTCATCTGCAAGATTATATTATCAATGAAGTAAATGATGCTGCTGGTAGAAACATGCTGCCCCGAATAGTTTAATTATTGAATCAAAAATAGGTTTAGATTAGGAACATCCTGTATAAAATATTTGAGTTTGGATACATTGCTTGCTAAAATACCTACCGAAAGATCGTAAAAATGTCAAAAACGGATTAGAAGTCTTTGAACCTCTAAATGCACCGTAGGCACTTGGCTATCTAATCCATTCTTTTTCTCTCTTGATCCCACATAAATGAACAAGGAGGAAGCATGGATTAGCTAAATTAATCCGAATATTTTTACGGTGCATCTGTGGGTGAGATATTCAAGGAAGTCTGCGTAGGAATATTTCCTATGCATAGCAGGACGTATTTTGACAGACTGTATCTCCTATCACAGACACACGGGGGCCTATTTTTAATGTTACCCAGTAAACACGGTTCCCTCAGGCCTTCGACAGCCCGATGTCGATTGCCGAATTTGCCGTCATCGGCATGACGTCGATTTACGACATCGGACCAGCAGTATTTTTTGTCCGCTTTGCGATGTAAGCCCAACGTATGTTTGCCGACTCAACGTTAGACTGTAGCCCGCCGTCGGACCAATGGTAAATTTTACTTTTTGCTGACATCGGCATACCGTCGCCGTACGATTAAGGTCCGATATGGTTTAACCACATGGTACCGACCATTTGCCCATAAAGCTGCTTAATTTGGTCGGTCTAACGTAGGCAAGCTTGTCTCGACCCGACATCGGTAAACTATTCAAGTCCGATATTGGTTTCCTATAAAGCGGTCCAACGTCGACGATTGACAAAGGTCCGATAATGGGACATTGGCAAACTACAAAGTTTCGATAATGCAGGTGCTTAACCAGTCGGGCTGGTTTAAGTGGCAGAAGAGGTGATTCTTGTAGAGAAGTACCACCATCTTCCACATTCTAGTTTTGAAATATCTTTGCTCATTATATATATAATATTAACTTCCACTGTACAGGGAACATAGTGACATTAGCGCCATCTCTACATACTAGGAAGAAACTATTAACCAGTTTAAAAATTTTAAGGTGACGTAAGCGGGCCATCGTCAGTTGCCGATTCTCGACCAATTAACCAAAGTTCCAATCGGACCATCGTCGACCCTAAAGCAGATAAAGTGGTCGTCAGCATAAAGTCGACTATAGTAAATCGGGCCATCGTCAGTTGCCGATTCTCGACCGATTAAACAAAGTTCCAATCGGACCATCATCGGCCTTAAAGCAGATAAGATTTGCGTTGGCATAATGTCGACTATAGTAACTCGGGCCATCGTCAGTTGCCGATTCTCGTCCGATTAAACAAAGATACAATCGGACCGTTGTCGGACCTAAAGCAGATAAAGTGAGCGTCGGCATAAAGTCGACTATAGTAAATCGGGCCATCGTCAGTTGCCGATTCTCGACCGATTAAATCGTGCCTCGTTCTTTGACATTGACATTTTTTGTCTGCTTGCTTGCTTGCTTGATTGTAAAACCGCCTTCTGACCTTCGACTCTCCGACCCACAGATAATCACTAATCTGTGGCGTAGTGCATCTTCCGCTGTTCCTTGGTAAGGTTGGCAATCGCGCGGATCTACCTGACGCCATTTTTTTCGCGAATTTTCTGCAGTTTGGTGCGAAATTAAACTGTATTAAAAATGTTCTCCAATTCGTAAACGTTGAAGCTCGCAGAAACACAAATCGCGAGTCGCGACAAATTTTCCCAGCGGCTACACCTGGACCGAAGGACATTTGTGCAACTGCACCAAAGAATTCTGGATACAGGAAACGTTCAGCCTCCAAATATTCGTATCTTGTGTGGAAAGTCTCGGGACGACATTTTGAACACCTTTCTTTAAAGTTTAAAAATAAAAAAGTCCAGTGGTTTTAAAAAATTAAAAAGATTTGCAGTATTTAAAAAAAATGCAAGTGTGTCTCCAAGTGTAGAAACAAGTTCTTAAAATAAAAAAAGGGTAATTATGCAGTATACGGTTTTCTGCCATTTTTTAAGATTTTCGAAAAATTCCTTTACAGATGGTTAATATGCCTCGCCAGAAGTACGAAACCGTTTGCGCGTCAAAAAAATTCTTTTTTTTTCAAAAGTTACAGGCATAAAAAGTTTCAAAAACAACAAACTTACGGGACAGCGGAGTGAATAGGGGTGCTGGGCGGGGCACTCCCTTCATCTAAAACACTGTAAAATATGTCAAAATGTAGGTAAAGGATCAACCTTTATGCGTCACTTTTTTGTTTTTTTTTTGAACCTCAATTTTCCGAAAAATCATCGAAAGAAAACAACACAATATTTTTGGATTTTCCAACAAAACACGCATTTAACGTCATTTCAGTGTTGCCAACCACGAAACTGCGTCATTTGCAAAGAATCATGTGTTTTGTTGGTAGGTCATCCGCACGGGCATCAACTTGCCAATTTAGGCGCGTAATTTAAATTTGAAAATTTTCTTCAATTTAAAGGAAATTTAGGCGTTTGGATTTGGAAAGGCAGGGTCGGGTTGCGTTAGGTTGGGTCCGGTTGCATAAAAGAAGGGTTGGGTTGGATTGGTTGGGTTGGTTTGGTTGGGTTGGGTTTGATTTCATAAAAGAAGGGTTGGGTTGGCTTGGGTTAAGTTTTCGAAAGAAGGGTTTGTATAGTCTTTAGCCCAGACTTTTTTTTTGTTTTTTTTTTTATAGCGAAGGAAAATCTTCAAAAGATGCCGGCCAAAATGGTCTTCCGAGCATGCCCGATTCACCCTCTCTAGAGGACTGCCTACGGACTAAAAACCCCCGCTACGTCTGGGCTAAAGTCTATACAAACCCTTCTTTCGAAAACTTAACCCAAGCCAACCCAACCCTTCTTTTATGAAATCAAACCCAACCCAACCAAACCAACCTAACCAATCCAACCCAACCCTTCTTTTATGAAATCAAACCCAACCAAACCAATCCAACCCAACCAATCCAACCCAACCCTTCTTTTATGAAATCAAACCCAACCCAACCAAACCAACCCAACCAATCCAACCCAACCCTTCTTTTATGCAACCGGACCCAACCTAACGCAACCCGACCTTGCCTTTCCAAATCCAAACGCCTAAATTTCCTTTAAATTGAAGAAAATTTTCAAATTTAAATTGCGCGCCTAAATTGGCAAGTTGATGCCCGTGCGGATGACCTACCAACAAAACACATGATTCTTTGCAAATGACGCAGTTTCGTGGTTGGCAACACTGAAATGACGTTAAATGTCGTGTTTTGTTGGAAAATCCAAAAATATTGTGTTGTTTTCTTTCGATGATTTTTCGGAAAATTGAGGTTCAAAAAAAAAACAAAAAAGTGACACATAAAGGTTGATCCTTTACCTACATTCTGACATATTTTACAGTGTTTTAGATGAAGGGAGTGCCCCGCCCAGCACCCCTATTCACTCCGCTGTCCCGTAAGTTTGTTGTTTTTGAAACTTTTGATGCCTGTAACTTTTGAAAAAAAAAGAATTTTTTTGACGCGCAAACGGTTTCGTACTTCTGGCGAGGCATATTAACCATCTGTAAAGGAATTTTTCGAAAATCTTAAAAAATGGCAGAAAACCGTATACTGCATAATTACCAAAAAAAGTGTTTTGCAAAAAAAATCTAATAAAAGAGTTTTACAAATTTTATTAAATTATTTCGATACCGAAAAAAACTTTTAAATAAACTTTTACAACCAGACGGGGCGCTTAAACCAATTTTCGGTAAGTACACATTTATGTTTTTGCTTTTTAACTATTTTTAAATAATAATTTAACCACCTTAAAGGGAATATGTTGATATTTACGCTGGGCCACTATCATCTCCTTTAATTTTCTTGCACCAAAAAGCGCGTTGTTGCCAAACTGTGTTTAACTTAAAAGTCGTATATCTCCGAAACATCGATGTACTAACCAGTTAATATTCCCCGAACATTCGCTGAATGTTCAGCTAGGATATTCGGAATATTCCTTGAATGTTCCCTCAAATCCTCTAAGCATACCAGGGATGTTCAGGGAATATTCTTTGTCCACACTCTTGATATTCCTAGAACATCCTGGTAGAACATTCATAGAGTATTTTCGCAGGATTTTCATAGCATATACTAGGTCCTTTTCATAGAACCTTGAAGGCGGGGAAAAAAACATATTTTTGATCTTGAAAAAATATAATAATAAATATCACAAAACACCCTAAAAAATTTTTAAAAAAGTTAGGTATTTAAACAGCGATGGGATTCGAACCGTCTCAACGGATTTTCATAATTCTTTTTTTATGGGATCAAAATATTACCCCCCTTCCCGAATCCTCCCAAACGGTAGTGGAAGGGAATTACGGATTTTCATAATTCTTTTTTTATTGGATGAAAATATTACCCCCCTCCCCGAATCCTCCCAAACGGTAGTGGAAGGGAATTACGTTATTTGTTCAATGCAGGATAACTCGCGAACGGCTCAACGGATTTTCATAATTCTTTTTTTATTGGATAAAAATATAACCCCCCTCCCCGAATCCTCCCAAACGGTAGTGGAAGGGAATTATATGTTATTTGTTCTATACTTCTATGCAGGATAACTCCCGGCTCAACCGATTTTCATAATTATTTTTTTATTGGAAATAAATATTAGCCTACCCCAACAAGCTTCTTGAATAAAATAAAATCTTAAATTCTGCTGCGTAAGCATGATCGTAGATCGAAAAATATTATTTCCTTCCATGGCATGATTTGATAATATTTTTTAGGCCAACAAAATGGTTTTTTCTTGTAACTAAAAATAGAGTTTTTTTTTTTAATAAAAAGAAATCTTGCACGGACACATAAAAATATCCCGAAAAAAATCTTTACCGCAGCTGTTAAAATAAAAAACGTTACAATATTGCGTCATATTTTTAAGATTTTGTTTGAACATGGGTAGATTATCCTGACTAGAACATTCGCTGAATGTATTACCCAGGATATTCCCAGAATATCTCCTAAATGTGCTATCAATGTGCAAATGTAAGGACATTTTTAGGACCTTACCAGAACATTCGTGGAATATCCTGCTTAGAATATTCTCTGAATGTAAAATCTAGGATATTCTGAGACTGTCTTTTAAACGGGCTTTCAATGTGCCAAATCATGGGACATTTTTTGGACCTTAGTAGAACATTCGTGGAATAGCCTGCTTGTAATATTTGCTGTATGTACTACCCAGGATATTTATGTGCTAAGTCAAATGTTCTTCGGGAGATATTTTCTGTACATTCTGGGAATATCCTGTGAATATGCCAGGACATTCAGACATTCATAGCACATCGATGGAATATTCCTGGAATATCGTGTGCTATTAGGGTACGTCGATGCTCCGAAACCACTAAGTTTTGACGCCCAGATGAACTTTTTTGCTTGTTTTGCCCCCCCCATATAGTTTATATCGGTATATACCCAATGGTCCAAATGTCTCAAAATATGTAACAATAATAACTTTGAAAAAATGTTAAAATAATGTTGTTAATTGATATTAAACTGCTAATAAGCATACGACAATGTGCGATCTAAAAGACAGCTATAAAATAATTAGCAAATTTGTGGTAGACTTTGGATCACAAAATAGTCTAAACGGGTAACCAATGCAATATATATATTTGCGAATCCTGCCAAAAATACCTCATAAAAGATCATAGCAAATAACAGATAAAACATCATAAGTTTTTAAAATCTATGCTCATATAAACTTATGATATTTTATAATTTTTGACTAGTGACAGTGAAACATGAATCCCGCACCGTTCATCATCTTTTATGAGCCAGTTGGCTTATAAAAGTTTATAATATTTTATGATTTTTAATATGACAATTCCTCATAAAGGCTAATAAGATTTCATAAGATCTATCTGTAACATTTGAAAATAAAAAATTACTGCTCAACTTTAGCAGTTAATTGTAGTAGTAGTAGAAGTAATGTAAGAGATTAATATACAGTTAAACTAAACTATAACCTAAACTATAAACTACGACAACCTAAAAGCCACTATAATACTATATAACACTCCTTGTGCTTGCACAATATCTACATATTTAATAGAAAATTGTTCTCGTACAAGTACTTATTTATCGCCAGGAGCTGTGGGAGAGATGTTACTTTGATAAATTTATATGAAGTCTCATATAAATAAAAAGCCAAAAACTATTTTTTTACAAGCTTTTATTTAACTAGTAATGTATCTATCTATGTAACAAACAAGATATGTTTGTTCGGGTGGAATCTTGCAACTTAATTTTGACCAACTTCCTGACATTCGATCGGCTTCAAATTTGCTTGAAATGATTGAAAAATATTTAGTTTGTTCGATTTCAATCAAAATTGGCATACAGGGGTTTTTAAGCAGGGGGATTATGAATTTTTGATCAGATGGGATCATGAGTCAAAAAATATTTTTTTGAAGAAGTAGTAAGTAAGTATACTAAGTATAGCTTTTTTTAATTAGTTTTCACGTAGGCGAAAAAACTGATAATTTTATGAGATTTAATGAGGTTTTTTTGGCAGGGTGGACACATAAAAATCTATAAAATAAAATAAAGTTTGTCTGACTATAAAATCTTATAATTTTTTTTACCAACTACTAGAAAAATCATAAAAATCGGTCAAATTGTATGAGTTGGTCTGATCATAAATTATCGCAAAATCACATGAAAAAACGTGTTTTTACAAACTCTTAAAATATTATAAAGAAAAAGGGTGTAATCATAGAAACCCATAAAATGTTATGAGTTGGTTTGACTGTAAAATCTGTCAGAAAACTATAAAAACATCGGTTTATATTATCCCATAATACATCATAAAAGAAAAAGAATGTAATTATAAAAACCCATAAAAGTTGATGTGCTTTTATAAAACCATAAAATATGTTAAAAAAATGTCTGCACTTATCAAATTTTATAAACATTTATAAGCTTGACTGATTATAGGATCAGATAAAAAACACAATGGTCTTAATCCACAAAATATTCAATTTTGAGTTAATGATAGCAACTACTTTAAAAATGGCCAAATTTTATGTTTACAAAAGCTCTAACCTTCGTTTACTTTTTTACTTATTACTTTTTTAATTATAGCGAACAAAAAAATAACCATTCTTATGCTACAAAAAATGTTAAATCTTATTTTACACAAAAGTAGTGTTATGTGGATTAGTTCCATTCACATCTAGGGCGACGACATATGAAAACACATACATTCTTACCAGAATCAAAGACATACCTCATCAATTCTTACAAACTTTTATAATCCTAATTTTGCCTCACAAAAGCTCATAGACCTTATAAAAACTGATAAAATTCAGGTGTGTTTTTTATGAGTTTTTTTAGCAGGGAATCACAATCCTTCAACACAAAATTGTATTTATGACTAGATTCTATGGATATCTAGGGGCGGTATTAATACTCGTTCCTCAAGACTCTTTCGTTCCTTGTGCCATAAGAATTTACATTTTTCAAGGAAGAAGGAAGCCTTGGGAACGACTATATATGAATACGGCCTTATGAAATCTTTGTGAAAATACGCAAATAATACAACATGATATTTGTTTATATCTCGATTTTATTTCACCAAATATAGTGGGCCAGGCCTCGGACTATGTATCTGTTTTTTTAAACTGTAAAATTTTTAATGTCATTTGTACAATCGTATTGGCGATTTTTCGTGTATTAGCGTATTTATATTTATATTTACTAAATACTAAATAGGCAAGGGGCGAATTAAAGCTGAAATCATCTCAAACACCCTGAGAACCACCGCAACCAAAAAATAATACTTGTTAGTGAGGAAATTTAAGTACCGAATAAAAGCAAGGAGAATAGTTTTTTTTGGGCAATCCTGAGAATTAATTTTGGAGTTTCTACAAGCCATAACTGTAAAAATGTTGGTTACACGTTGATGTAATTTATTTAGTAGTTTTTAGTCGGTATTCAGAACCCAAAATTTTATGGCCTAATGTTAAGAGAAAAAATGGTTTAGATAGAAAAATTTTATTAAAATATTAAAATAATATATTTTTAGTTTTGTGTTGGATTTCTTTGATATTCATAAATCGAATAAAATAAGTAATTTATACAAAACTTAAAAACTTATTATCACATTTTTAAAACTTACTTAGAATAGTGGTTTGACTCACAAATATTGTTAACAAGACAAAAGTCAAACTTTTTTATTCACTATTGTTGTAGCTGGTCTGCGTTTTTAGTATACCTATATATGGGCACTCTATATTAATTGACCCATATTCGAGTACTTACTAGGTACCTGTATTATTTTTATACATTAATATTAAAAAATCTTGAATCTAATTTGGTCGTAAATAAAATTGGTATTCTGGAAAGTGGCTGTGTCTAAATTAAGGCTAAATTTTATTTATTTTAGATTTGAATTGTTTTGAGGTTTTTCTCAATGTTATTGTTAAGGATTGTTTTCAAATGTTTAATGAAATAGTCAATAATATAATTAACAAAAAATGGGATAGGCAGTAATTTTTTTTTGTTACCTCTCTAGCTAGCTCCCTTATTTTACTTAAGCTCTGACACAGACTTGCCTTCACTGGCCTTCCCACAGGACAGCCTGCAAAGTCCAATGCAAAAGTAAGTAAATTCCCGGACAGTGAGGAGGGAGTTGGAATTCTAACTTTTGAACGTTTTTGAAAAAATGGAAAGTAGAGATAGTTTAACAAAGTTATGATTGTTTTTCGCAAACGAAAACTACACTTTTTTGCACTCGACGCGCGTTTCGCTAACAACGTTAGCATCATCAGGAGATAATAAACAATAAACTAAATTAACCTACAGTCTATCTTATATATAGTATCTTTTAGTGGGCGGAGAGAAGACTAATAGTTTGTGATTGGTCACGCTTTATAATCCTATCTCCCCTCAACTCTATATTTATTTAAACTATTTCTGGATTTAATGATTTCCATACTTTCACATGCATTCAGAAGTCTTTTGTTTGGTACACTTTTTAGAAATTTTAGGTTATCTAATGAGAATCTCGAATCATGCTCGACCACACTTGACTTTTCTGTTCTTCCATATTTTAAGTGTGCTAAGTGTTCTTTGAATCGTGTTTGAATAGAGCGTCTCGTTTGGCCAACATATTTTTTTTCACAATCGATGCAACTAATTTGGTAAATTCCACTTTTTTCTAGAACTGTAGTTTTATTCTTGGTATCTCCTAGTAAACTTCTTATTGTGTTTCCGGATTGATATACTAATTTAAGACCGGTGCTATTAAATACTTTTTGTAATCCTTTCGTATAATTAGGATTATAAGAAATACAAATTTAGAGTCGGAGTTATCATTTTGTCTGAAAAAAGTGGAATTCCGAAAGGTCTTTTGAAAAGAATGTCTATTTATCAGCTTATTTATTAAGCCTTCGTCGTAACCGTTTTCGACGGCTATATTCCTAATCCTATTCTTTTCTGCTTCAAATCTCTCTTTGTTTAAGGGGAAATTTACTAATCTATATGTTAAAAAGTGCAAACTTGCAAGCTTATGTTGTAAGCAATGAAAATAGTCATTTGGGATATATCTGTTGGTGGCCGTTCCTTTTCTGTATAGGTCAAATTCTAATTTATTTCTATTTCTTATAACTAAAGAGCCTAGAAATAGCAGTGTACCGTTGTTCTCTGTTTCATAAGTAAATTTAATTGTGGGAAATTTGTCATTTATTTTTTCCATAAAAATTTTAACACTAGTTACTAGAGATACCTCCGACTCTAAATTTGTATCAATTCCTTATAGGGTCATTCCATATCAAATCAACCAAAAAATCACAAAAATTTTACGCGACCAATTCCAATTTTGATGATTTTTGGTATATATTTTCTTCTTACCATAAAAGTTGAAAATGCAAATTTTTAGATTTTTTTGATTCGCAGTTTTTTTTTTTTATTTTTTCAAAATAAAAAAGTCAGCATTTTGACCTTAACAAGAATGTACAAAACTAGCAATATCTCGAGAACCACTTACACTAGGAAAGTAATAAATGGCTCATTTTAAAGTCATTTTGAAGCTCTTTTTTATGAAATATCACAACATAATTTTAACAAAAAAAAAATTGAAAATAAAAAATTGAAAAAAAAAAATTGAAAAATTCAAAAAGGCCATTTTTAATTTTTTTGAAAAAAATATATAATTTTGGTCAAAGTGTTACTTAATTATCCACAAAATTTTATGATGGAGAAATGATGGGTTCAATGTCAAAAAAAATATCAAAAATATTAAGTACATTAAAAATCATGCATTTAAAAAAATAAACATATTTTAGGAGCACCAATAGTGCACTGGATATTAAAATAAATAAATTTGTTGGATGGATACAGGTTTTAAAAAATACCCAGAGGCTTTATCTACAAATTATTTTATTTTAAACTCGCAAAAGAAATAAACAAACTTTTCTACTTCGTTGATAAAAATTAGACAGAAAACACTAAGACTAACTATATACCTTAAATTTATTTTTTTAACTTTCTTTTAAGAATTTCTGATGAATCTGACATTTCTTTTTTGCTGACATTGTAAGTTCTGCCAGTAGCAGTGTTGGGTTCAACTTTTTTTATAAGACTTTCTGGTTTAATAATTAAAATATCTTGAGGTGTTGGGTAAAAAAATGATGAGGCAGGTCCTCGTGGATGAAGAAAGCTTACTTTCAGTTCTCCGCTCTCATTATTTTTCCCCAAGACACAAGCCAGCCACCAAGCACTGTCATATTCTACAGTGACAAACCCTGACTCGATATTTTGCAAAATAATGCTTCCACCTTTAAAAAGATTATGTGTTTCGACCTCTAAGCATGTAGAAAACTGTTTTGCCAAAAACGTGCTTTCTGTAAGAGGAATTACAGCATTAATTTTTTGTGTCCCCGGTATTGTTAAGACTTCCGCAAATCTTTTATTCAAAATTATTTCATGATTTGTATAATCTGCTTCTGTGCAATATTTAAAATCAATGCCAGATATGTTTTCTTCACACCAAGTAAACAATTGTAGAGGTGTCATTATTTGATTGTCATAGGGCCTCTGCAAACTGGCTTTGGCAGCAAGTCTTTTAACAGTTCCTCCCAAGCCATCGCAGGCACTTTTGCCATGCGAGGTGGCAAAATAATGCCACTCTGCTTCAACACCAAAATCTTTTTTATGCAGGCATATATTCAGAAAATTCTTTTTGTTTTTGTACTGCGCAGCACATCCATCCGAAAAATAAAAAATTTTGTTAAGTCCTGGTATTTTGATTTTTAAATCAGGCATTAATTTTTTTAAAAATAAATGAAATGCAATTGTATTATGTGTCAAGCTTTCCGAAATAAACACATAATTCAGGTTGTGCAGTTTACCATCACTTAGAAAATAAATGGCAAAAGGGTGGAGGGTTGCCTGGCTGTTATTCCAATGATAAGACTGGACTTCATCTTGCATAATAAAGGAATAATTTTCCGCAAAGTCGCAAGTGATCAAAGACTCTCCAGTTTTAAGGTTAATTTTTATTTCATTGTATCTATCTTTTTGCATTTTTGCAATAAAAGAATGTGATTTAAGTTTTACAAGATCATCAGTAAATTCCTGGACAAAATCATCACTTTTCTTAACAACGGTTTCCATAGTACACCTATCTACTGAGACCCACTTTTTAAATGAGACCTCATCAATTAATTCTTCCTCAAATTTTTCTATTAACGTATTTTTAAACTGTTCTACTCCAGGACATTGCTTGCATCTATTGCTTAAAAAACAGTCCACTGAAGGTGGATTACACATTAGTTTATAAAGGCAATCATGATAAGATATTGCAAGAGGCCTGTTATTTTCATCATATAGCTTATTTAATTTGGAGCCATTGAGCATTAGTTTTATATTTTGATGTATAGTACATACACATACAGTATGAGTCCCACTTTTTCCTGCCAGTATACAGTTTTTGGGTCGCAGTTCACAAAATTTTGAAAACCCAATTTTTTCATTGGGGTACTCAGTTTTAAACAATGCATAAATTTCTTTTAAATTAGCTAAGACTAATTTTTTTTGTACATATTCTTTTTCAGCTCCATATTTTCTGATAACAACATAATCTTTTTTACCTGGCATGGTCCTGCTAATGTCATCCCTTTGGTAAAAATCTACCACTATTTGGGCCACTCTATCACTAAGGGTCTTTCCCGGTTTGGGTTTAGGAGAACATAATATCCCATTGTCCTTAACTAACTGTTTTACAGCTCTGGCCAAATATTGAGAAACTCCAAATTCTTCTTCAATCTTCTTTCTACTCCAACTTTGAGGTAAACATGATAAAACTAGTATTTTCTCACTCCTCTTTTCGGTTTTTAAAAATTTGTCCTTTAACTGCTTAATCATTTCACTTTCGTCACTCTGGCATTCCTTTACTAGCGTTGAATCTGATTCCTTTGTAAATGCTTTCGCAATTGTATGCTGTACAATATCAATTTTTTCTTTGTATACATTTTTTCTTTTAATCGGCGACACACCAAGAAGCTCCAATGACTTGTTTAAAAGAGTAAATGATTCAGCAGGATCTTGAAAATCTGGATCATTTTCTGGAACTTGACTGGGTCTAAAAAAATTTAAAAAGTTAGTTTTTTATAAGAACATAAAAAGGGGGTAACAGCTGACCCAAAATGTGTACATAATGCCAAGAAATTTGTACATAATGTCTGTATTCTCAAAATGCCATGCAAAATAATGCCATGCAAAATAATGCCATGAGATTTTTCCACTCCGTACTTGACGCAATTGGTTTAGTTTATTAATTTTATATTAAAAAATACTATTTGTTACTTACCCTGCCTCATCTTCTTCAGATGCCTTAAACTCCTTTGAAAGCTTTAGTCTACAACCATCACAGATTTTCATTCCCATTTTGACATTTTTGTAACTGCACATCCACTTGGTCACATTTCTTAATTTCCCAAAATGCTTGATTTTTAACTCTAGTGGATCACAGCACTTTACTTTATATTTAGTCCATCCACTTGCCTCACCCATAGTTGAAACTTTTAAAATTACACAGAGATGACTTCTGATAAACCTTCAGTCGAACTATTATGTATCGATTATTTGGAGCTGTATCAGGAAGATACTTGCCAAAAATTTAAAATCAATTTATGCAGGAATTTTCATGTCAGCAAATCCCCACAATGTACCTAAACAGACCAATAAAATGAAGGAGGTGTGTCCTTAATGTTAAACAGGAATAAACAGGCAGTATTTCACAAAAGTATTGGCAGGTTTATACAGGCATATTTTCCTAAGAATTGGAACATCCAATAGTACGTCTCCGGTGGAAAAGAGGTTTTGTAAGTAAATATTACAATGGGGGGCAATGTTAATCTGATTACTGATACAGAATGAAACGTAGGATATAATTTTTTATTAAATAAAATATTGTTAAATATTTTTATAATATCGCTTTAAACCCCATTATATTCTTCTAATTACCAAAATGCATTGTCTATTTATAGGCGATTTTTCATGCATGTGACATTTTTAATAAATTTTTTCACATTGAACCCATGATTTGTCCATCTCAAAATTTTGTGAATAGTTTAATAACACTTTAAAGAAAATAATATAATTTTTTGAAAAAAATTAAAAATGGCCTTTTTGAAATTTTTCAAAAAAAAAAAATCAAAAATTTTTTTTTTTATTTTTTTTTTCAATATATGTTATGCAATATTCTCATATGAAAGGTCTTTATAAGAGCTTTAAAATGAACCTTCACCTACTTTTCTATTATAAGTGGTTCTTTGGATATTCCTAATTTTGTGCGCACATGTTAAGGACAAATAAGTGACTTTTTCGATTTTCAAAAATTAATTCAAAATAAACAACTGGTCAAAAAAGTCTGAAATTTTGGATTTTCCAGTTTTTTGGTAGGAAAAACATGTATACTAAAAATCATCAACATCGGAGATGGTGTGGTAAAATACCCTGGTTGACTTGATATGGACTGACCCTATAATCCTAATGATACGAAATGGATGAGGAGGACCTGCACACGCTCAAATGGGACCAGACCAGTGGTGCAGGCGGTAGATTAGGGGCAGGCTCGGGCTAGGGCAGAAAGGGCCCAGGGAGGCCTACTTGCCAGGCTTTGCGCCGCCCCTTCTCTACTACTACTACTACTAATTATACGAAAGGATTACAAAAAGTATTTAGTAACACCGGTCTTAAATTAGTATATCAATCCGGAAACACATTAAGAAGTTTACTAGGAAATCCCAAGGAAAAAACTACAGTTCTAGAAAAAAGTGGAATTTATGAAATTAGTTGCATGGATCCCTGCCAAAAAAACCGCATCAAAACTCTTAAAATCTGTTCAAGTCTTCAACAGATATTAAGAGATTTGATTAGCTTGACGAGATTTGCCCAGCCAGATTATTTGCTTTGTTAAAACTTATGAAAACTGATCAGCTTTTACCATATTTCACGAGAAATAATTTTTCGCTCTCGAGAATTGACAAGATTTCAAGAGATGGTATGAGGGATGTTTCACAAACCGCATCAAAAACATATTAAATCTGGTAAAATCTTGTCAACTTTCTCCAAGAGATTTGATGT
The DNA here is from genome assembly GCA_963921995.1 of Oxystoma pomonae. NCBI lineage: Eukaryota > Metazoa > Arthropoda > Insecta > Coleoptera > Brentidae > Oxystoma > Oxystoma pomonae. The sequence continues at coordinate 3,754,908 of OY998170.1, read as the reverse complement.
GACAAAAATATGTTGACCAAACGAGACGCTCTATTCAAACACGATTCAAAGAGCACATTAGCATACTTAAAATACGGAAGAACAGAAAAGTCAAGTGTGGTCGAGCATGCTTTTGAAAACAATCATAGATTCACATTAGATAACCTAAAACTTCTAAAAAGTGTACCAAACAAAATACTTTTGAATGCATTTGAAAGTATAGAGATCATTAAATCCAGAAATAGTTTATTCTTTAGTTAAGGGGAGATAGGATTATAAAGCGTGACCAATCACAAATTATTAGTCTTATCTCCTCCCACTAAAAGATAGTATATAAGATAGAGTGTAGGTTAATTTAGTTTATTGTTTATCGTTTCCTGATGATGCTAACATTGTTAGAGAAACGCGCGTCGAGTGCAGAAAAGTGTAACTAATAACTTTGTTATAGTGCAACCAAAGGTTCCAAATTCCCAACATAGTAGAGATAGTTTAAGTAAACTTTTATTTCAGCCTTTTCCTAGAACATCCAAAGTTAACCAACATGCTTTTTTCTTCATTAAAAATAAGTACATATCCATTGTCACCATTTAAAAAGTACTGATGTTCTTCAGAGTTCCAGCCTACTATACAATCTGCAAATCCTTGAATGTATAATGCGATCCAGGGTTTTTTTGCTGTAGCGTTATATTCCCTGAAGTAATTTAGCATTTTTAACACATCTTCTGGTAGAAAAAAGCCTCTAAACTGAAGGATTTGCGTCGAATCACTCAAAATACAAGAAATAGGGGGTTCGTAGGTGTTTGTGTAGTTTTCAGGTTCTCCATTCATGTCTCCATCAATTGCAACCATTCCTAGCCTAGACAAAAGAAAAAGAATAAAATAAAAATAAATTTTTAAAGATAAATTTTATTGGGAATTCCTAGCCAGACAGCACAAATACAAAACCGCCCGCATTGTCCATGGACCATTTATGGACATCTATTGGACAAAGGTTTTTCCTGATACAGTGGATGAAAAAAAAAACTGAGTCCAAAGGACTTACAATTTTGATCCATAAAAACTGCTTTTTTTCAGTTAGTTTTTGGATATCCAGTGTGTAACGATTTTTCTTGACCCATCAAACCAAAAATAAACTCTGTCCGGCGGACATTCATTTTGTGTCCAGCAAATGTGAAAAATTTATGTCAATCGGGCTTGGCCTAGTTGGCACATTAATAGATATATATTTATTAATATAGTCATTTTTCCTAACTGTTTTGGATATCCAATGGATCATGTTTTTTCTTATTCATTACCAACAATAACATTTCTCTCATATCTAGCCGAATCATTTAAGTAAGTATTTTTTATTATTTTGGGTTAATTGGTATTTTTAGTGTTTTAATACCCATCCTTTGCTAGGAACTCTATCCGTAAGGATTGACAATCAGACTTATGAGGTTGGAGTGTTTCAAATATATAGGTACCTGCTATATACTTATATATTGAAAATATCGCCGCTTTTGACAAAAATGTCCACTGGATATCCATTGGAACAAATAGTATATCCAGTGCATGTACTAAGAAAATTAGACCAACAGATATACATTGTAATTATTAATTTTTTTTAACAGTGAACCATAAAGATACTTTTTGGATAGCCAATAGCCCCCCTGACAAGTACCCTCCCGACAAGCTACTAGGCAGCTCAGGGACAGTACTCCAACTGTATTTTAGTATGTAAATGACAATTTTCTAATGACAATAAATTTGAAATTTGAAATAACTTTTGGACAGAATTTCATTCCACTGGATAACCAATGAATTTAGTATAGTGGTACAATAGTCAAAATATTGAAACTTTTGGACTTTTTTGGGATGTCCAAGAGCCGTCCAACATTTTGACAATTGAATTATCCGATGGATATGCCTTGGACAAAATTTCCTACAGATTTGGTTGTCCAATGGACTGCTGTATTGTCCAGAAAACTCTCTCCACTGGACATCCTTGGGACAGTGGTGCTGTCTGGGTAAAACCAATTTAAAACAAAAAATATCCAAAAACAAGATACTAACCATTCTAAAAATTCAGCTATGGCATCATGATCATCTTTGTTAACAGATGTAAATTCGGACTTAAATAAAGGCATCATTTTGGTAAAAACCATGTGCGGTTCAAATTTTGGCGTGCAAACTGTAACTGTGTATCCTTGACTGTTGAGATATTTTGCTATTGATGAAGGACATACATCGTCAGTCGGTGGTTTCCAACAAAGAATGACCTCGAATTTTTCCAGCTTTGCAAGAACCTTGAAAAATAACAGTTGGTTATTACATGAGTATGTCAACCAAAGGTCAAAGTTTATTTAATTTATTTCAAATAAAAACTCATTGGTAGTGCTAAGTTTTTATGTTATCCGCAAACAACTCTGCATCTTAATTATTAAACTCATAAAAGGTCCTTCTGGTTTGCATCTTTGGGCAACATACAAAACAATTAATTTTAAGAGTTCATTATTTTTTATTTCCGTCTTCAAAGCTTGTAGCATGCTGTAAAATTTGTTTAATTGTAAAAAAATTAAGGGCCGGGTTACAATAAAAAATATTTTGAAGAAATTTTGTAATCTTCATTGTGTAATATTTAGTTTATTATTAAATCATTATTTTGTGAAACTCAAATCAAGAATTTGTATTCCATGATATTTCAGCGATCACATCACAATAAATACTTATCAGAGATTTGGTAAAAATAGAGGAAAAATACAAAAAACCCTTCTTTTTGTGTAACCTCTGTCATGCAAATTCACCATTTTCCTAATTTAACAATGACAGAATAAATGTAATATTTTTATTTGGTTAACTATTTAATGTAGTTTTATTACGGCCCAGTTACTCATTTGATAAGCATAAATTTAGTGCTAATTTTGTATGTCTTCCTTACCAAAAAAAAGAGACAGTCATACACAATTAGCACTAAAATTGTGCTTACGAAATGAGTAAATGGGGCTTAATCATTGCCAAATTCAGTTGAATGGTAAACATTGTTTACCTATATTTGAATTTACTTTTAAGAAAACTATATGCAAACTATAGGCATGGAAAATAGTTTTTATTTAGGGCAAAAATTAAATTAATAAAGACACTAAAAAAAAAACGTATACCTACCTACCTTTTGTAATTTTTGGACACTAGCTCGTTCTGGGTCCAAATTTCTATCTTTTAAGTTGATGGTGACAATGTAAGGTTCTCCTATTCGTGTGGAAAAATGTGACACCTTCCCTTGTAAAGGTAGTTGCTCATAAGTATCTTTATTAAGCCTAAAAATAAAGTAAGTATGTACAATTAGGCAACATATTTTCTTTGTAAATACACAAAAAAATACCTAAGAAAGAGTTTTCCACTTGGTATCACAGCTAAACAATTGTCACCATCTATCCTTGTTCCGATGGAGAATACTGCCAATCGACCAGTCCTAATGAAACCATTTAGAAATGTCTTCTCTAGCAATACCGAAATATCGAAATCAGTAACTTTATAGTACTGACAATCATTGCAAAAGGAGTCTGCGAATTTTAGGTCAGTTTTTGTTGCGTTTGGCAGGATTACCGAGATCAAGTGGTTAAATGGGAGGTTGTTTAACTTGGCTTCGGGAAAGTTAATGAATTCTTCAATATGAATCAATGGTTCTGGTTCATTAAAGGACCACACTTCAGGACATTCCATGTTTTTCACTTAATACAGTCAATTTTGCTTTAAGTTATGTTTTTAATTTAAATTTACTTTTCTTTGAGAAAATATCATGTTTACTAAAAAAAGCGAGGTTAGAATCCGTAATGAAGTTAGCCCTACACGATCCTGCTGCTAACTTCTGGTTTATTGACACGTGCATAAGTGAGGTTATGTTGACGAATTTTTGTTGAGTTTTTCAGAAACTTTTTCGAAAATTGCGAACTCTTGCTTCAAAATAAAAAAAAAAGAGAAATGTCCCATTGTAGAATACACAATGTGGGCTTCTACAGTCCCGAAGCCAGGGCTGTTTACTGCATGGCTCTGAATAAACAGGAGAAAAAGATTGCTCTTTCGCGGTAAGTAACATTTTAGGCCTGATTTATAAACTGCAGAAGGTATTCTTATTTTATGAAAATGCAGGAGTTAAGGTGGATGCATAGTTCTGTAAATTAAGCAGTATTGTATAAGGTACTATTCTTTTTTAGTTCTGATGCAAGCATAGAAATTTGGAACCTAACCCATAATGCCTTTATAGAACGCACTATAGCCCCTTCGGTAGAAAACTTTAGCGTTGAAGGCCTTGCTTGGTCCAACAACCGTCTGTTTAGTGTAGGCCTACATGGTTGCCTAATAGAATATGATTTGTACAAGCTTTGTGTTAAAGACAGATCTATTGTCACTGGAGAATCTGCAATTAGCATAGATGTTAATAAAAGTGACAACCTGATTGCTGTGGGGACTGATTTGGGGTATATAAATTTGTTCAGAATAAATGATGAAGGGGTTCAATTTGAGAAGTTCTTGGACAAACAAGAAGGCAGGATACTATCAATCAGGTTTGATACAAGTGGAGAGTTTTTGGTTACTGGTAAGCATATTAAAATTTATTCAGGGGGTAAACCACAAACAAAAAAAAGTAACTTGATTGCAGATTATGATTTTTTTTTTCTTTGGTTGTGGAGGAAATTGCTGTTTATCAAAGCAATGGTCATAACTTTTGTTTTTGTTAAAAGATGATTGCAGATGGATTTGTGACACAATTGTGACTTGAGGTTACACCCCCCCCCAAATTTATTTATATCGATTTTAAAGCTTAAAAATTAGCAATCAGTCACACAAAAAACTTCTTCAATTTCCTACTAAAAATCCTACAGTCTTGTTTGATAGAATCTCATATCAATTCTTGAGTTTTTTAAGTTCTCCTAAAATCTTCTGGATTAAAGGATCTATGTTAATTTATTAAAATATTTTAGGAAGCATAAATGCAATCAGAATTTTTAACGTAAACTCAGGTCATGCTATTCACAAAATGCAACTTGGTCGTTCTGAGGCGAAGAAAGATACAATAGTCTGGTGTTTGGAAGTGTCCAGGGATTTTACTATTTTTAGTGGGGATTCAAGAGGTAAGCATTTTACAAGTTCTGAATAATGAAGACTTTTTCTTGTCATCTGGCCGCAAAAGAAGGACACCATGCTATGATTGAGAGCCCTACTGCTTATAAAGAGGTCTACTTCTACTAGTCCTTATTACCATTAATGTACTGTTTTTTCTTTAGGTGTCTTAACGTTATGGGATGGAAAGATGGGATCCCAAATTGAAAACTATCAGTCTCACAAAGCAGACATAACTGCATTGTGTTTGTCAGAAAACGAAGACAGTTTATATTGTGCTGGAGTAGACCCTTTGATAACAAATTATGTGAGAATTAATGTCAAAGGTAAGATTGCTGTGAAACCCCCCCCAAGAGTGGAAAGTTTTCTTATTAAAGTTGGATTTTTGTCTAATATTGCTTTACACCATAGCCGTCTGAAAAAAAATGTTTCTCTTGGGAGAATATTCAAGGAATTACAATATAAAATAATTTTCTCATGAACTGATGTTTCTCAAACAAATTTTGAAGTATTTTTAATAGGGTAACAGTCTTTTCAAATCATCATTATTATTTGACTTTTATGTATTAAATATTCTTTTGTGAAATCATTACTTTTTTATGTGTTTTTTAGAGTTTTAACTGAGGTTTTTTCACAAGACTGAAAAAATAACATTTTTAATCCAAGCTGGGAAATTTGTTGACTCTTTTCATTGCTTACAACATAGGCTTGCAAGTTTGCACTTTTTAACATATAGATTAGTAAATTCCCCTTAAAAAAAGAAAGATCTGAAGTAGAAAAGAATAGGATCAGGAATATAGCTGGTGAAAACGGTTACGACCAAGGCTTAATAAATAAGCTGATAAATAGACATTCTTTTCAAAAGACCTTTCGGAATTCCACTTTTTTCAGACAAAAAGATACCTGCGACTCAAAATTTCTATCAATTCCTTTATATCCTAATTATACGAAAGGATTACAAAAAGTATTTAATAACACCGGTCTTAAATTAGTATATCAATCGGGTAGCACAATAAGAAGTTTACTAGGAAATCCCAAGGATAAAACTACAGTTCTAGAAAAAAGTGAAATTTACGAAATTAGTTGCATGGATTGTAACAAAAAATATGTTGGCCAAACGAGACGCTCTATTTAAACACGTTTTAAAGAACATTTAGCACACTTAAAATACGGAAGAACAGAAAAGTCAAGTGTGGCCGAGCATGCTTTTGAAAACAATCATAGATTCACATTAGATAACCTAAAACTTCTAAAAAGTATACCAAACAAAAGACTTTTGAATGCATATGAAACTATGGAAATCATTAAATCCAGAAATAGTTTAAATAAAGATAGAGGACCCATCCCGTTTAGTACACTTTATTCTTTAGTTGAGAGGAGATAGGATTATAAATCGTGATAAACCAACAAAAGAAATGTCTCTAAAGCCTGTTTTGAAAACTATCCAAGGGGTGAACCAATCCGGCGGTTCTGCTAGGTGCCAACTAAAAAAGATGCAGTTTTCAGGTCCTGTAGGGCCTTGACAGGACCTGGCAGGACCTTTCAGAAGGTGTACTAAATTTGGGAGTTGATTCACTGCTCCAAGCTAACACTCTTGGGCCACTTACCTAGGTGGATAGCTGAAAAGTTGTTAAGATTTTTGAAATAAATTTTAGGTGATACCAAAAAATGGGTTAAATCTATCCAAAGAAAAATCCATGACCATGATGTCAGGGCTTTGATTTTCTTCGAAAATAAGCTGTATTCAGCAGGTTTAGATAGCTACTTGGCTTGTAGCTATCATCCGCCAAAGACTTTGGTGAAGTACGCGCCAGTGATGCAAAGCCCTTGTGTTCAGCTGGCTTGTGAAGCCAGGTTGATTTTATTAAGGTAAACAACGAAAAGCAATCTATATTTTATGTGAGACCAAATGTACTGAATATTTTCTAGAAAATTTCTGATTACCCTATTTTTTAAAACCACGTTTATCTTAACTGTGATATTTTCTTGATTTAACAAACTTGACATTTTCAGGTACCCAAAACATATAGAAATCTGGTTCCTGGGTTCAACGGAACCCACAGAAAACAACTTTAGAGGCATGGTTCCTCTAAAATCGCGCCCCAAAAAATTGGTAACCATCCAAAGAACGTCTAAAAACTGGAACGACGAGGATGAGGGGGAGGGAGTAGTTTGTTCTTGTATTTCGCGAAATGGGAAATGGATTTTGGTTGGCACCACGTTGGGGTTTAGGATATATCGGTTGGTAATGGTGAGTCAGAAGATATTTTGTGGACATACCAACAATTTTAGCAAGCACCATAGTTTTGATCACTGTGCTGTTGACAGGACTCATAAATTGTTTGTTTTCTACTGAATTTCCGCAGGCATTTAAAATGAGTAAAGTAACTCCAATTTTTAAAAAAGGAGATGCTAGTGTCATCAAATCATGAAAAAAAATCTAAAAAACCAATTAACCAAGTACTTGGATAAATTTAACATATCAAATGACAATCAGTTTGGTTTGAGAGCCGATTCTGAAATAGCAGAGGGGCATTATATAAAACTAGTCGCAGTACCTATCGATGACAATCTTTGGTTGATTCCATATGTGGAGCGTCTGGCAAAAGAATTTTCTAAAACAATAACCGTTTCGGGCTATCTGAAATAAAAAAAACTTTTTTATTTATTAAAACATTTTTGACACACATTTTATTATTCAGTAGCGTTATAATTCGTTTCAGGATGACGATATACCCAAACTAATAAAAATGGATGATTTAGAACACGGCAAAAACTTATGTGTAAACGCAGTATTCAACGATAAGATGTCACAGGTGATATGTGCACTAAATGATGGCCATCTTGCTGTTTACGACATAAAAGGAGAAGAAACGTCGATATCGCAGACGATTAGTTATAAGAATGGTAAGACTTGTTATATTTATTAAACGCGTAAAAAAAATTAAATTCAAAATTAAAACCCTCGAGTTTTTCTAACTTGACACTTGACACACCATTATGTTTGTCACCATATTGAAACTGTTTTTACCCGGGTCTTGTTAAATTATGAAAATTTCACTGGCCAGGTGATACTTTCATACATCAACAACCTCGTGGGTTTTGTTAAATTATGAAAACTTCTAGGCATGACGCACACAGATGCTTTCATACATTAACTACCTTATTTTTCTTCAGATATTTATTTTAAAATTTTTTTCTCTTAAGGACGCTACGTTGTGTTTGTAGTATTACCGTCTGTCTTTCTTTTACCCAGGTTCTAAAGAGTTTGACACAGTTGATTTCCTACCGGAAGTCAAATAAAACCACACGATTTCAATTAATATTACAGTTATAATGAATAAAAAGTGTATAAAAGGGTAAATGTAAAAAAAATAGTTATACCACCTATGCTATATAAAAAGTACCACGATTAAACAGAAAAATATGATAATTAACTCATCAAAATATTAAAAGTGAATCCTAATTAGATACGGGATTCTTGATACCTTGAGTATATTGTTTATTTACCATCCAAGAATCAAGAGATTTACCCAAGCTCCCCTTTGTGATTGTTCCATCAGTCTATGTCTGCTTCGAGTTACAAGAGAGGTGAGTAATGAGCTGTTTAGTTGAAATGCCTATAATAGCCCAGTACCTTGACTAACCCACTATTATAGAAAAACATTCCGTTGTTGGCTATTTTCTACAACGAACAAAAATAAGTACGCCCTAGGTAACCTGTCCGTAGAGGGGTTAGGTAGTTATATAAGAGATAATTTGCCATGTGATAAAGACTGCTAGTTAAGCAAACGCAAGGCTCAAGACACTTAGGAAAACTTGACCTCCTATCACAGCTTTATCGTTAGCAAGCTTTACTAAATTTATTTGTTTAAAAAATACACCAACAAAAACACGGCCACGCACCAACATACACAAAATATTCATAATGTGGTTGGTTTATGGTCATACCAATACACCCTCTTTTGTCAAAGCCCATTACCAGCTTTCTTGATTTTGAATAGTAAATATCAATATACCCATTGTGAAGGGTACTTCTCGAACAAAAGATTTGTTAACAGAGACAATAAATCTCCTTGAAATCTTTCACCTGAGGAGTCTACTTTTAATATCTGTGAAATAGTATTTATAATTCGAAATTGTAACAGAACCCTTAATTAAAATAAATTTTTATAGGAAGTAAAATAAAACAAGAATAAAAAAAATCATTGTAAAAAAATAAAAGCAATACTAATTAAAATATTTAACCCTCACTGTGCAATACTGGAAAGCTAATGATGCCGTGTCAATTCAATGCCCCACTAATTTCCCCTTTCCCCTTTTAATAAATTACCTGCAAAATTTTGCTTCCGTAGTCGGACCTTCATTTCTCTGATCTTTAGATTTGAACGTGCGTTTTGTCTTAAAAATTACTGAAAAAAAATATCACCGTCACCACAATTCTTTCCTAAAGGAAAGACAACGACGGACGGCAAAGCAGCCAAACCAGCGAAGCCGTATTTCACCAAATTCGCTAATCTGACCACTCTGACGCACAGCGTCCCTCTCCAGTAGTCAAGAATCATGCTGATTTCGTAGAAAGACTGATTTGAGTCTATTGTGCCCCTTTTGATAGTAATTATTTTTTATTTGCGATTTTAATTTATTTTCTGCCAATTTAAAATTCTTCTCTTTCTCTCACTAACTTCTAAATCTGTACAAGTAAAGTCAAACAAATAATTAAATTAAAATTGGTAGAAAATCATAAAATACATTACGTCTAAATCTACGAATAAATGTACTTATGTACAGATTTAGACGTAATGTATTTTATGATTTTCTACCAATTTTAATTTAATTATTTGTTTGACTTTACTTGTACAGATTTAGAAGTTAGTGAGCTTTTAGTGACAATTTTAGTTTGTTTATTTTGAATTAAATTTCTAATTCCCTCCTCCCCGTTATCCTCCTCTATTTAGCTAGAGAGAGCCGACACTGTGCAGTGAGTGCCGTAGCAAAACATAAACAAACAAACAAAAGAAACTCTGTCTTGTTCGGTGAACCGGGCACAAGACAGAGCACCGCATCCCGGTGAACCGTTGGAGCGTCGTATATATAAAAAAAAAACAAAAAAAAGAAGAAAAAAAAGGGCTCTGTCTTGTTCGGTGAACCGGGCACAAGACAGAGCAACGCATCCCGGTGGACCGTTGGAGCGTCGTATTAAAAAGAAAAAAACAAAAGGAAAAAGAGACTTTGTCTTGTTCGGTGAACCGTGCACAAGACAAAGCAACGAATCCCGGTGAACCGTTGGAGCGTCGTAAAACAAAGAAAAATACAAGAGCCGCATCCCAATGCATAGGAGCGTTCCCTCCCCCCTAATTTAAGAAAAAATCCCCAGAGTGACCCAAACCTTCTTTGCTACATCGTGACAAAAATGAGTCTGAATGCCGTTGCATGTGTGCTTGGCCTTATATAGACGTTGCAACCCACGCCACGCCATGCTTACGTTCTTTGTTTGGTTGTTAAGACGTGCACTCATTTGCCTGTTTTTCGTCGACACTTAACTATAATCGAACTTTTCAGGAATGTAGCCACTTATACACACAGACTGCTGGCGCCTAATTTCTTGCCTGTACTGGGTACTTTTAAAATTTGTTTTCTTAAATATTTTTAAATTTTTAGCAAAAATTTTTTTTTTAACAAGCCCCGGTCTGAATTGTTTCAATATCTCAAATTCATTGACAACTGTGTGTAAAAAGTTTAATGGAACAAAGAACACTTCCTATAGGATATGCTCCAAACGAAAAAAACCGTATTAAAATCGGTTTACTGGTTCCAGAGCTACGTTCGCTCACACACACACACACACACACAGACATCCTCTTTTTACAATCACGTCAGGGGTTTTTATTGGAGACGTTCTTTTCTTTTTTTTTTAGATTTGGAAGACTCGCCCGCCTTTCTTACACTCTCGAGTTGTGGAAAATATGTTGTGTTGGGCGACGTAAAAGCAAATATCGTAGTTTATACCTACAACAGCGGAGATTTACAAAACTACACAAAATTACCGAGATATACAGAGGCAGTCACAGCATTGGCAGTGCATCCTACGACCTTGAATTTGGTGGTGGCCTATGCAGATAGTAAAGTGAGCCAGAACAAAAACATGTACAGGGTGTATCATATACAAATTGGTCCTTTTTCGTTTTATTATCACGTTTTTATTAGCTCGCTTTTCTTCTTTGCCTGTCTGTCTGTTCGGTAACTTCCCCTTAACCGATTTTAATGAAATCTGGTACACTTTTTGATGAAAAACACTACCCCCTCGGGGAGTTGAGGGTGTGAGACCCACTGTATGTATTTTTGGAGTGTCCAATTAAAAAAAATCCATGGCCCTAGATCAGTTTTTTGATCTTTCTACCAAAACCCAGATATCTTTTTTTGAAACCTATAGTTTTCTGAAAAAATACAGTGTGGTTTTTTAGGTTATAGAATACAGCATAAAAAAGAGGAAACTCACAGAATTTTCCAGAACTTTGGAAAAGGACATGCCACAATGGAAGTCGAAAGGCTGTTCCGTAAGAAGTATCACATTTGATCCCAGGAGAAAAGGGGTTATTTTGTTACATGACGATAGTAATATATTCGTTTTCAAAAAGGAAAATAAAAAGGTATCTATATATATATAAATATTTCCTGATTTCGCAATACACACACTTTTTTTCCACTGTTTTTTACAATATTTTTTTGGTATTAAACATTAAAATTATTAAAAGTAATAACTTCGGAGCAGCGGCGTAGCGTGACTTAAAGGGCGGGGGCAAGCGAATGCTCAAAAGGGCACCACAGTAGTTAGTACCTAGGTATGTAATAGTATATTCACAATTTAATAAGCTCATTCAGGTTGTCTTCAGTCATTTGTGACCTTTCACAATTTTTATTTTTTTAGTCTATTAAAAGTGCGTTTAGCTTCCGCACTGCTAGTAGTAATTGTATTCGTTACTTATTTTTTTATCAGAAATGACAAAATTTCTTCGGGTTTCCCGATTTCATTTTTTAATACGGATATCGACAAAAAAAACGATTTATATTCATCTATAGTAGTACTTTCTAGATCTGAAGTATAAAATAAAATTGTGTTAGCCAGACATTTTATATTGTTCTCTGAATCGTTTATATTAATTAAACAATCGAATTTTTGGAAAACTTTTAAAAAATCTTAAAATCTTGTTTCAAGCATTTCTATAAGGGTATCCAAAATCACATAGTACATATTTATTTGACAATTTAGATCTATGCTTCTTTACATTACGAGCATTTCCAAAAAAAAATCAATTACGTTTTTTTATTGTTTAGCCCCAACCCTTTCCAGCAACCTTTTCACGTTTATTATAGACTGCTTACAAATAATCTTTATTTGTGCGCTCCTATAAAATATAAACTGCTTAAAATAAAAATGTTTTATTACACTTTTTTTTATATTACTGTAATGTTTATTGTTTTATTACATAGCTGAGGGCAGCCAGAGGGCGCCAAGACACAGAGGAGGGGGGAGGAACCCCCTGGCCCCCCACGCTACGCCACTGCTTCGAAGAAAAATATACGGGGTTTCAATAAAAGTGTATTTTAGACAGTTTAAGCAGTTCGTCTTTTCGTTGACTTCCCTGTATAAAATTTGGTAACATTTTTAGAGAGATCCCAGTGCAAGCAAGGACACTCCGGAAAAGAGTAAAAAAGCTAAAAAACTCAAAAATGGTGAGGCAGTTAAACAAAATGGCATCGATAATGTTAAAAAGTCTGTAGAAGTCAAGCTTATTCAAAAATATAAGGTAAGAAGCCATTTACAGGGTCTCTAATTAAGGGCACTTTTTAGTTGCCGTGGCGTGGGCTTGGTAAGATTCTCATATTTGTATTCGAGCGAAGTTTATAGAACGTGTGTTGCACAACTGAAACTTTCCATTATTTTTTAAGCATTTGGTACAGCTGGACTGACTCTTGAATGAGGAATTAGCTACTTTTTACGTTAACGTGTGCTGCACAACTGAAACACTTTATTATTTTTTTAGCATTTGGTACAGTTGGGCTGGCTGTCGACCGAGGAATTGGTTGCGGTAGAAATTAATCCTCTGAGAATTTTGGAGAAATTACCGCCGGCTTATGCCCAAAAATCGTTTGGTACAAAATAGTTATGGCTTGAGGACGGAAGTTAGAGGTTAGAATTTTATCAATAAAATGTAAGTTTTCGAAACTTTGATATATTTTTTCCTTTTTTATCGTTTTAAAAACAATTAAACTTACAAGATCTTAAAATACCACAAAATATTTTTTATGACCCGAAGGGCAGGCGTCCCACAGTGGTCAAAATTTAGTTTCTGGGAGGACATAAATATTCTGAAGTTTATGTTCAGATTTTTTGGCGTAATTATGTTATTTTCAATTCAAGTAAACAAGTTCCAATATAAATTAAGGAAAAAATCAATCCTACTATCCTTCTTATTTTAGAAATGCGAAAGTTTGTGTTTGTTCTTTAATCACGCAAAAATGACTAAACCGATTTGGATAAAATTTAATAAGAATATAAGGTGTGACCTGCTGGATTCACTTATAGGTTACTTTTTATTTGACATTTCGCTTACTGCCAGCTGTAAAGGGAAATAGTTTTTGGATATTTGAATGAAAAATCTGTATATTATGAAGATATCTTAAGTGGAAGGTAAGCGAAGGAATGGGTGTGGGTGGAAGGCTAAAGAACGACGAGAGTGGGAGAGGGGCGGGTGGTAGGGGTTGGGCTAATTAACTGAAGTTTTATTGATCTTGCTTGTGGCCAACTTTTTATTTTTGGGTTTAGGAAGTTGAAATAAAAAGCATTCGATATAAGAGTACTTTTTCCATGTCTCTTATCGTTCGAGAAAAATAACGTGATTAGTTTATATATTTTTTTAAATTGAACATCCTATATATTTCCAAAATTTTCATATTCTAAAAAAATATTTTTTTAACAATATGATTTGCCATGAACAAAGTACTCTTATATCATTCTTTTTATCTCAGCTTTTTAAAACCAATAATAAAAAGTTTGCCACGGGGAAGGTTTATAAAAAGTCATCCTGTACATAAAGTTTTAAGAAGACGCAAATTTTTCGCCTACGAACTTTGTTTTTAGTTTTTTGATCAAGCGTGAATAATAAAGCTAGAAATCAATAATCACAGAAAATTTAGACACCTTGTACAAACTTTTATAGCTTCCAATTTATTATGAAATTATGAACAAATCTTTTATAAATGAGCTAGCAAAATATAACTGAAATTTGATAGACATGTATGAAAAAAATTATTTTTTTTTAGTTCTTAAATTTTCTACTCCAATATATGATTATGCAACATGGTGCCAAAAATACTTATATATAAATATATATAAATTATTATGTTAAGATTATGTTAAATTAACCAGCACACACCTCTATATCTTCCGACCATAACATTACAGTTAATTTTTGTACTGGAAATCCATAAGAAAATCTCGAATTTTATAGAATTTTACAGAAAAAAACGACTCATTGATGCAATTTAAGTTGATTTGCAAGATTGCGTTTCTTTTTCGTCTCGCCATGACCTACTATGGGAATAATAATATAATGGTTCAACAACAGGGACATACGTATACTTTACTATGTTGGGAATTTGGAACCTTTGGTTGCACTAAAACAAAATTATGATTGTTTTCCACAAACCAAAACTACACTTTTTTGCACTCGACGCGCGTTTCGCTAACAACGTTAGCATCATCAAACGACGATAAACAATGAACTAAATTAATCTACGCTCTATCTTATATACAATCCTTTAGTGGGCGGAGATAAGACTAATAATTTGTGATTGGTCACGATTTTTAATCCTATCTCCCCTCAACCAAAGAATAAAGTGTACTAAACGGGATGGGTCCTCTATCTTTATTTAAACTATTTCTGGATTTAATGATTTCCATACTTTCATATGCATTCAAAAGTCTTTTGTTTGGTACACTTTTTAGAAGTTTTAGGTTATCTAATGTGAATACTTGACTTTTCTGTTCTTCCGTATTTTAAGTGTGCTAAGTGTTCTTTAAAACGTGTTTGAATAGAGCGTCTCGTTTGGCCAACATATTTTTTGTCGCAATCCATGCAACTAATTTCGTAAATTCCACTTTTTTCTAGAACTGTAGTTTTATCCTTGGGATTTCCTAGTAAGCTTCTTATTGTGTTACCGGAATGATATACTAATTTAAGACCGGTGTTATTAAATACTTTTTGTAATTCTTTCGTATAATTAGGATTATAAGGAATTGATACAAATTTGGGTCGCAGGTATCTTTTTGTCTGAAAAAAGTAGAATTCCGAAAGGTCTTTTGAAAAGAATGTCTATTTATCAGCTTATTTATTAAGCCTTCGTCGTAACCGTTTTCGCCAGCTATATTCCTAATCCTATTCTTTTCTGCTTCAAATCTTTCTTTGTTTAAGGGGAAATTTACTAATCTATATGTTAAAAAGTGCAAACTTGCAAGCTTATGTTGTGAGCAATGAAAAGAGTCATTTGGAATATACCTGTTGGTGCCCGTTCTTTTTCTGTATAGGTCAAAGTTCAATTTATGTTTATTCCTTATAACTAAAGTGTCTAGAAATGGCAGTTTACCGTTGTTCTCTGTTTCATAAGTAAATTTAATAGTGGGAAATTTGTTATTTATTTTTTCGATAAAATTTTCAACACTAGTTACTTTAGTGTTGAATACTGCAAACACATCGTCTATATACCTGAACCATACTCTGGGGAAATACTCAAATTCTTTACTTATATCTGATTCAAATTTGCTCATACATAGGTTTGCGATAAAAGGTGATAAACTATTACCCATTATGGTTCCTTCTAATTGCTGGTAATAGTTATTTTTATATTGAAAGTAATTTTGATTCATGCAGAGTTTTGTTAAAGATAGGTATTCTAAAGTCTGTTTGTCTTTTAGATTGTTTTTTCTTAGTAGTTCCTCCAGGTATTGTAAGGTATTGGGGATTGGCACACTAGGGAACAACGAACTAACATCAAACGAGATTAAAATTTCACCTTCTTGGAGTGAAATATCTTTAACTTTGTTGATAAATTCAAGGGAATTTTGAACAGAAAAACCTTTTGCCTTTATAGGTAAATTTTCAAACTCGTTTGCTAGCCATTTCGAAATGTTGTAAGTAGGTGATCCTACAGCAGAAACTATAGGTATAACCGATTTTCCAGGCTTGTGGATTTTCGGAAGACAATACAGTTTCGGCATTTAATTTAGCGTTTTTGTCCTCCCAGTTTCGTCATTTCGCCCTCTGTGCGTCCCTTCGCGACTCTGTACATCTGAGGAGGGGACAGGAGTCCCGTTTCCTCGGCAATTTTTGTAAAATAAAGGAGTCTACAAGTATCAAAATTAAAAAAAAACACCCCTCTGTTATTAAATTTAATAACAGCTTTAAATTCGTTTTAAAGTTAAACAAGATGTGAACACGGCTACAAAAAGTGTTCTGAGTAGAAAGAGTAGAGGATTGCAGATTGAAAAACTGCGCTACGTTGTTTTGAATTTTTTTATTCTCTTAAAAAACGTATTATTTTGTTTCAAATTTATTTCAACAAGATATTTCGTGATAAGGCGAGACTGCCACGATAAATTGTCTCGTAGAGTCGAGACTTTAGCGTAACTGGTTATGGGAGGTCAGGCTCAGACTTTTCGCAGCTTTATTGAAAGAGTGACGTCAATCGGTAGTAAAAGTTTGTGGATAAATGGGTATTTTAATTAGTTTAGCAGATTATAATTTCAAACTAAAAGAAGAAAATACTCATAATTGCTGTTTTACGTCCTTTGAAGGCAACATTTATCGTTACAGAACCCCGCACGGAATACATGGCGTTTTGGTTGATTGGAGAATTTAATGAAATTTTGGTATGTTGTAGATCTCTACCTACTGATCACACTTTAAATGGACAAATAAAGATACAAGGGGTTTTCTAAAGTAGTTATTAACAAGTGAAAAAATCGTCATGTTTTATTAATAAGATTTTTGTGGGTTTTCTAACAAGATTGAGTTGAGTGTTGGCATCAGTATGTATGCGGACAACCGTTTTTAATTAGAGGTGATATTTTGATGTGCCGGGGTCATTACAAAAGTATTCACTTTGGAGAATTTATGTATATCTGTTATTATTGAACCCTGTCGAAACAGAGGCGTAGGAATGTATCCCAGAAGAAGAAATCACGGGATTTTCTGAAAAACCAAATTTTAATCTCGTGAAAACAATTTCTGCATGAGTCCGTGCAACTTTAAAATATCTCGGAAACTAACTGCTAGATTTTTAAAATTTTAATTTTTTTGTGAAGGCATTTGAAAAACCTTCACAACAAGGTATCACTCGATCCACTTTTCTCATACATGTCTCAAAAAATTCAAAAGTGTTGATAGAAAAATCTTGTGTCAAAAGTACTTTTTTCATGATCATTTCTTAAATTTTAGGAATCGTTTTGTACGTCAAAAACTACATTTTAACTAATCGTAGGCATCTGTCATCTGAGGGACAAAAACTAACTTTCTGAAAGATAAAAGAATACAAATGTCTTGCACGACCCGTAACCGAGACTCTTAAGAATTTTTCTAAGCGTTTCGAAGAAAAAGGACGCAAAAAGTGTTAAAAATTGGGAACGGTAGAGAAATTATGAAGTTGGAATGAAGGAAGAAACTGTAGCTTAAATACTATAAAATGGCTGCCGTTGTCTTGTGTCATGTTTGATTTTTTTAAATCCTATAATTGACAAATGGCAACCATCTATAAAGGAAAACAACTACAGCTCGCAACGCGTTTGTCCATAATTTTTTAAATCTTTGCCCGAGGGGTAGGATTTCACAGATTTCACATTTGATTTCACAGAATTCTCAAATATTTTTTGATAAGTAATATTTAATAAATTTCGGGATAAATTTACCTGTATAAACTAGGCGGTCCCACCTCAATAAAATCAAAAAACGATAGTGCCAGAATAAGGTTCTCTTTAGGTGCTAATTTCGTCCCCTAACTAAAAATTAAGTGCTCCTCTGGTTTTAGCAGAAAATTAAAAAAACGGTAGGACCTCTAGGTTAACGCTAAGCTAGCGTTCCCATCCATAATTCTTGGAGATAAATTTAGTATTACTATTTCTAAATTAGGTGCTATTTAAGTGCCCACCGAATATTAAATCAAAACTTAATTTTTATAAAATATTTTCGCAAAAAAATCTACAGGTATCTCTTTAGATAAACATAATTTTAATTATTTTAAAATAAAGAGCAATTTAAGTGTTAATTTGGTCCATCTAATATTAGGTGCTCTTTTCGTTGTGGCGAAAAATGGCCAAAATGATTAAAATCAAGTACTTTTGGGGCCACTCCAGGGTTCCCACTGCCCTAGAAAATCTGGAAAAGTCGGAATTTTGAGAGCTACCTGGAAAAGTCAGAGAATGACGAAAAAATTCTCAAAAGTCAGGGAATTGGCACACAAAACCTGGAATTTCTCTTTCTCAACCTATTTTTTAAACCAACCTAGTAAAAAAATGTGAGTTCTTCTCTGTTTACCTCGTATATAAACTCAACATCTGTTTTGCGCTCAATCAGTTGCAGTCCACTTAAAATCGAAGAGCAAGAGAAAAGGGAGAGGAAATCTTTTTAAAACGTGTAGGACAAGAACAGCATTATTACCCAGGGTGGCAGATTGTGTTTATTGAACATATTTGGTTTTCATTTCGAAATAATAAATATAACCCTGGTATTATTTCTCCATGTTCTAAGCACGCACATCGCGCTATCTTGTGTTACAACTTTCAAGTTCAAGGAAATTGCCTTTGTTAATCAAGAAAACTGATACACTATCAGTCTTGGCCCAAAATGACAATGGACCTACATCTACACCAACTACTGGTAGTGAAGGAACCTCCACAGCAACTGCTTCCACTGCCACTCATCTCCTTTTTTGTAATTTTTTCTTATTAAGCAAACAGTTATGAATGCAGAAATATTGCGGTGCAAGGAGTCTTTAAGATTAATCCTGCTGTTGCCAATTATGTCCACATCATCTGCGAAGGCCAGTAGTAGGTTGGGTCCTTCCTGGTGGAATATAGACGTTTGTGTCTCAATCTTGGCTTTCCTAATTGCATATTCTAATGCTATGTTGAAGAGTTGGGGTGAAAGAGAGTCACGACCCTGCTTAAGCCCATTGTTGATACCAAATAAATCAGTCTAGCTTTGTTCCACCCTTATCTTGCACCTTGTATCCTTCATACATATTTTTACTAGGGATATCAGCTTTTAAAACCCAGTTCCTGTATTTCTTCCCACAACTTTGCTCTACATAATCTGTCAAATGTCTGTTTGAAATCAATAAACATCTGGTGAAGTTCTCTGTGAAATTCCTAACATTTTTCCATTATTTGTTTAACGGTGAAAATCTGGTCTATATGCTTATGAGTGTAGTATTAGTATTTACCTTCGTTGAGTAGTTCGCAAAAGTAGTTCTTCCTTGTGGTCAGGATCTCTCTTTCGTTGTTTATCAGTTGTCCGTTATTTGTTGAGAGGAAGTTTCCGGTTCTGAGTTGGTATCATGTTTTGTGCTTTGTCATTCCCTGAAAGTATTCTTTTATCTTTTTGCCTGTTTTCCTCCATTTCTCTTATTATTTTTAGATAGTGGTCTCTCTTTTTCCTTTATATCATTCTGCGTGCTTCAGATCTTTGTTGTTTATACTCTTCTATATTAGATGCTGTTGGGTGTTGAAGCATTTTTTTCCTGGTCATATTTCGTCTTTCCTTGCTCTACTACAGTCGTCATCAAACTACTTCCTTCTTTGTTTTCTCTTTTTGTCGAGCACTTGACTAGCCACCCTAGTTACTGTTTCTTGGGTGTTCTTCCAGAGCTCGTTTACATTGTAGCCCCATTGCGATTCTTTTATTTCTTCAGTAATTGATTTCTGGTATATTTCCTGTGTTTGTTCTGTCTTGAGGTTTTGCAGTAATCCAGGTTATACTGGTCTTCTTTTTCGTGTGCATGTGCACATGTGCATATATATTAACACTTCGTACAATTTAGTTTTATAACTTGCTAGATGAACCAAAAAAACGTTGTTAGAACTAGGAAAATTAGTCTAATCTATTTTTAATACTGTTAAGTACGTGATTTGTTTCGAACAAATTCTCTCGCCTTATTTATTTTACTTTTTTATCTCGATAATATAAATACCTGCTAAATTTGAGCTTTCAAAAATTGTCATGGTAAAAGTCTACATTTACTTGGTATCCACGTAGACAAGCAATTTATATCCAAAAAATACCTGTAATTTTTTAAAAAATGGTCACGGAAAACCTGGAAAAGTCAGGAAATTTGGAAATCAGAATTTGGTGGGACCCTCCCCTAAAAGTATGTAATGTTTTCCTGCCAAGCCCACCTCTACTTTAATCATTTTATGCGTATGATCTTGAAGTGGTGTGAAATAGCACGGAAATGCAAATGCCACGGAAATTCCATTTTTTCCGTTTTTCTTCACCCCCTTGGTTTCAAAAAAAATTTTTAAGTGCTATGTAATGTTTTCGCATCTGGGGGGGGGGGGCACGATCACGATAATGTAAAAACATGCCCACTTTCCTCAGGCAATAGGTTGTAAAAATATGAATTTTCAAAGTTTGGCGAAATGGGTCTATGAAGATCCCTATACCAAAATGTCGAAAATGCATTTTTTTCTAATTTCATGTTTCCGCATCTTGAGGGACCCACGATACTGTAAAAACATGCCCACTTTCCTCAGGCAATCGGTTGTAAAAATATGTCATATTTATTAAATTATAACATATGCGAATTTTGAGTTTATTTCTAACATTTCGGCAAAATGCTCTTTACTCCCCGATTCAGAAAGGATTATTCTACGAAATATACTCACTTTGTTTAATATGCATATTTTTCCACTTTCCCAAAATTTTAACTTTTATTAGCATTACGTCTTATGGAAAATCGCTTTGTTTACCCTACAGCCACAATTTTTAAAGGGCCTTCACGTGGTTAATGGCTGACTGACCATTTCTTAGACAGCCCTATTGTGTTTTAGATTGAGAAATAAAGAAATACCTTAATTTCATACACAGTTTTTATATCGCGGAGCTAGCGTTCCTTTTTCCCAACGGGAAAGAATAGAACTCTCTAATAGAACGAAACGTCTTGATACACAATTTGTTTCTCGGCCATTTTTCAGGACGAAATGAGATAGAGTTCTTAATGAAATATCATAAGACCGCGCTGTGCTTGGAATTTGTGAAAGGTCTCTTTCTCTAAATGGCTCGGGTCATCAGTCACACCAGAGATAAAATATCATACTTTATACCGGGTGATTCGACATATTTCAGTAAAAAAGTATCTTGGGAGTCATAGAAATTAATTTCGGTTTATAGAATTATTTTTTTTTTCTTTCAGTGACCTTAGCTCAGGAAATTTGTGGTGTTCAAAACGGGTCATGTGATATCCATACTTTTTTGAGTCAAATAAACATAGAGAATTCGCTACATTTTGTAAAAACCACGGCTCGCAGCACTTTTTTGATTTTTTGCCGAATATACTAAAGTTTCTCTCTAAGGCCACCGATTCAAATGTTTCAATATTTCGAATTGGTTGCTTTAGAAAGAAATCTTAGCTTATTCGGCAAAACATGAAAAAAGTGCTCCGCGCCTTGTCTCACTTTTTACAAAATGTGCCTTCCATTCAAAGTGATGTTTATTTGACTCCAAAAAGGTCCCTGACAGAAAAAAAAGAATCTCTACTCTCGTGTCCATATCCTCCAACGTGAAAATTCTCTGATTAAGCGGGTCCCTATAAAAAACCCGAAACCAAATTTGGCAGAAACATAATTTGTCAGAATTTAAAAGAAAAGAAAATGATTGGTCCGACAACAAAGTTATGATTGTTTTCCATAAACCAAAACTACACTTTTTTTCACTCGACGCGCGTTTCGCTAACAACGTTAGCATCATCAGGAGACGATAAACAATAAACTAAATTGACCTACACTCTATCTTATATACTATCTTTTAGTTTGGCGGAGATAAGACTAATAATTTGTGATTGGTCACTCTTTATGATTCTATCTCCCCTCAACTAAAGAATAAAGTGTACTAAACGGAATGGGGCCTCATTAAATCCAGAAATAGTTTAAATAAAGATAGAAGCCCCATTCCGTTTGGTACACTTTATTCTTTAGTTGAGGCGAGATAGGATTATAAAGCGTGACCAATCACAAATTATATATTAGTCTTATCTCCAATCACAAATTATTAGTCTTATCTCCGTCCACTAAAAGATAGTTTATAAGATAGAGTGTAGGTTAATTTAGTTTATTTTTTTATCGTCTCCTGATGATGCTAACATTGTTAGCGAAACGCGTGCAAAAAGTGTAGTTTTGGTTTGTGGAAAACAATCATAACTTTGTTATAGTGCAACCAAAAAATTGTCTCGAAAATGAAATGACTGGAAAATCAAATCGCTAGAAAATATATGCATAGAATTAAATTTAAACGAAACACAAAATGTCAGAAAATATTTTTAACGAGAATAATTTCATGGAAACGTAATAATGATGAACCACAAAATTCAAGAACCCCAATCTGTCCGAAAATGATTTGAACCGATAGCCACTAATTCAATTGCTACGTTGCCAGGCTTTGGCAGGGAAGAGTCGAAGTAAGTTGTGATATTGTATTAATTTACCCCCTTTACATCCCTCAATACTTTTGTAATTCTGATATTTGAAGGTTCAGGAACATTATAATCGGTTAAATTATACTCGACTCTTATAAGGATCGAGTAAATTAAAATTCTATAAAATTATATTCGTATCCGTTATTTTCTGGGTGTTTTCCTTTCGTTCATATTTCATTGCGGAGGTTTTTTTTTCTGTTGAATTGTGTTTCGGTTTTTGTAAATTCGGCTTTTGTGGGTTCCCTGATTAAGCCTTAATCATGGTTAATTCTAATCGGAGTTTGGAATGAGTCTTGGCAAATAAAGTTTTAATGTAAAACACCACATTCTAAACACCGATTAGTAACTGATTACGATTAAAGCCTAATCGGGGAATTTTTGCGTTGGAGGATACGCGCATTAAGGACAATTATTATTAAATAGGACTATAAATAAAACACGGTTTAGTAATTTTTGAGTGATCTTTAATTTAACTTAATTGACAAATCAGGTAACGTGAAGCATAAAAATTATCTGTCTACGACTTGGAATTTCAAGCTTTTAGTTCGAGATTCTAATGGCCAATTTAATCGGTGATTAGAATGTGCTCTTACAATGATTTTAAAAGACCGAGGATTCACATTCTAAACACAATTTAAATTTAAGCTAGGTTTAGCGGTGCGATGCAATTGGCTCTTAAACAAATAAAACATCAGAGACTTAAAACTGATCGCCAGTGGTATCGGTAGTCGACCAATCAACCAGAGCCGCGTTTGAGCCTAGGTGCAACTAGAGGCCCTGTATACAGACCGCTTCAAGCTACTGCGAACATAGGGGGAATCAAGTCCAATTTACTCTCTGTGCCGTACGACCGAGGTGGATTCGAAGCACGCTGCAGTGTTATCTTTTGGAAATTCATTTTGTTTTATTTCTGCCTTGCTCGAGAAACAGATTGGTAAGTTCTTAATTGAAATAATACATTTTTAAAACTAAAAATGGATGTCTACGAAGTTGCCGAAAAAGTGCAGATGGTCAAATGGTACTATCAAGGCAGACCATTGAGACTTATTCAAGAACTTTTTTTGGAGAATTTTGTAAATCGCCCAGAACCTAGTTTATCCACGATTTATAGGTTTTGTGCAGAATTTTGAAAAGTTTGGTTGTGTAGCGCCAAGAAACCATAAAAAAACCCACTGTTTGAATGACGAGCAGGAAGTACGAGATGTGATGATTTGCGCTGCAGTGGAGAAAAATCGAAAGTTAACTAGCCACCAAATTGCCGAAGCAGTTGATACGTCTTCAGCCACTGTCTTACGTGTTCTCAAAAAGAATGGTTATCATTCTTACAAAGCGTCAAAAACGCATCAAATTTTTCCTGAGGACAACTATCGTCGTATGGAATTTTGCGAAACAATGATGGAAAGGGCTAATCGTGATGAAAACTTTCTGAGATCTATTCTTTTAACAGATGAAAGTACTTTTCCATTATTGAATCGTCATAACCCAACACACGTTCAATATTGGTCAAGGGAAAATTTGCATTTGTATTTTGACGTAGGAACACAGTATCCCCAAAAACTAAATGTTTGGGGGGGTATTGTAGGGGAACACGTAATTGGGCCATTTTTTATTAACGGCAATTTGAATGGTCCTAGATACTTGGATCTACTGCAGCAGCATATTATTCCAACTGCTAGGCAGTTGTTAGGTGTGAGATTTGGTGAAACATGGTTTCAACAAGATGGTTGTCCCGCTCACAATGTTGGCCTTGTTAGGGAATATCTTGATAATGTATTTCCTAATCGGGTTATAAGTACACGGGGAACTATTTTATGGCCAGCTCGATCACCCGATCTTGCTCCTAATGACTTCTATCTGTGGAGTTATATCAAAAATAAAGTTTACGGGCATGAAAGGGCTAATAATTTGGAAGAATTTCGGATTAAAATTGAAGAAGCTTTTCAAACTATCACCCCTAACATGCTTGGAAACGTTAAAAGGGGTTTTTATAATAGGCTCGGATATTGTCTAGCCGAGCAAGAAGGACTTTTCGAACATTTGCTCTAATTTTTTTTTGACTGGGAGAATCTTTTTGGTTTTTAGAATGTAGTATTTTATTTTGAGAACTTGCTTTTATTTTGTTTCTCCTTATTATTTTCATTGTAACACGTCGTCACTGATAAATCTGAGCAGTTGACAATAAAACGCTCTTATTTATCAGTGACAAAAAATAAGAAAATTACGTTATAAAAATTTATAAATACTAAATACCAAAGGAAAGTCATGCAAGTGGTGATCGCAAGCCTGAGTATTGGTTGATTCACTGATAGGCGTGCGGTGTCTCTGCATGTACGTACACTGGCAAATTAGACTTCTTCCGCCCTATGTTCGTAGTAGCTTGAAGCGGTCTGTATGATTTTTGACAGTTGTTGTTTTACCAGAGGTGAGCAACTGGATTTGACAGTTATTATTAGGGAAATGTTTAACAACAAATTGTGTTTGAAATTAACTCTGTGTTTCGGACTTCCATTGTCTATATTTTATTTATACACGACGTTTCGATCAGTACAATCTCTGATCGTCTTCAGGTGCAAACTACCAAGCGTTGTCAGTGTCATATTTTTGATTAAGAAACGTCCGGCTTAAAAATGGAATTTTGCTGTAAGTGAAAAGAAAACATGCATTTACCAAGCTGGAAAATTAATAAAAATAGCCGAATTTGCGGGATAATTGAGTTATGACAAAAATATCGATCAATATCTTTATATTTTTTTGTTTGTTTTTGTTTTTTTTTTGTCAAAGCTTGACTTATTTTACTAACCAAAAAAAATCAATTATTCAAAAACTGTCTGGGGAAATTATAAAACATCAGTCCATTTCATAAAATCCGTTTTACATGCAAAAAAATGAGGAAAATATGAGTTGCCCACCTCTAGTAAAACAATAACTGTCAAAAATCTTTAGACTGCCCTATTGAAGTTTGTCTTATTGTTGTATGACACAATAAAAATGTAGGAAATGTAAGAAATTGTCAATAAAAGAAAAAGAAAATATGCAAAACAGGACAAAAACAACATAATTGGCATCCCTAGACCTTGAAGAAAAATGCAATCTTTGAAGATAGAGAGAGAGAAATCATCAAGAATACTGTTAGAAAATATTTTCAAGAAATAGAGAAGGTTGATAATTACGATGAGGAGAACATCAATGGATTTCTGCAACAAGTAGTAGAACCAAAAGCGCGGAAGATTTGAACACAGAAATTGAAGAAGAAGAGAAGTTTCGTGCGGATGTCATAAAATACAAGAACAAATGCAATTTGCTGATAAATAAATTAAAGAATTCAAAAATGCAGGTTAAAAAAGAAACAACCGAAATACCAAAAAAACTGCCAAAGTTAGAAATCAAAAAGTTTGACATTTTACTCCAAAAAGTATGGATATCACATGATCCGTTTGGAACGTCAGTTCGAGATTTCCTGAGCTAAGGTCACTGACAGAAAAAAAGAATCACTACTCTAGTGTCCATATCCATCAACGTGAAAATTATCTGATTAAACTTTAATCATGGTTAACACTATTCGGAGGTTGGAATGAGTCTTGGCTAATAAAGTTTTTATGTAAAACACCACATTATAAACACCGATTAAAGCCAAATCGGGGAATTTTTGAGTTGG
Organism: Oxystoma pomonae; assembly: GCA_963921995.1. Lineage (NCBI taxonomy): Eukaryota > Metazoa > Arthropoda > Insecta > Coleoptera > Brentidae > Oxystoma > Oxystoma pomonae. The sequence goes on along the minus strand of OY998170.1, from coordinate 3,728,432 downwards.
AGGATACGCACATGAAGGACAATTATTATTAAACAGTAGTATAAATAAAACACGGTTTAGTAATTTTTGAGTGATCTTTAATTTAACTTAATTGACAAATCAGGTAACGTGAAGCATAAAAATTATCTGTCTTCGACTTGGAATTTCAAGCTTTCATTTTGGGAGGTTGCTTCTCATTGGTCGAAATCTTTGGCTTAAATCGGTTTCTCTCACTTTTGTCCGATATTTAGAGAAAGTAATTCTATGGGTTTGACTAAGAGAATTACTTTCGATCAATATCGAGCAAAAGTGAGAAAAACCCATTTAAACCGAAGATTTGGACCAATGAGATGCATTCTATCATTTGAAGAATAGGGGCCCTGGTCAGAAAGTTATAAATTTTTAAGGTGTCAGTCGACTTCATAGGGATATGGATACGGATACCATTTTGGCTAAATGTCCTTTTATTTAAAATAAAAGACGCGTAATGGTAGGTCGTCAAAGTTAGGATTTTGGATGAGCAAGAAGAAAATGAAAACTGTGTTTTGCGGTTGTTTTTCATTAAAAAACAACGCTTTACAAGATAAGTATTTTTAACGTTGTGATTTTTACAGTGGTTTTGAAGATTTTATTACAAAATAATAACTGTCAAGTTTTGTTGATAAAAGAAACTTGTTAACAAATCCAAAATTAAAAAATGAAATTGTGGTTATTGGCCTTATACTAATAATACCAAGCGGTGAGAGATGATGACAATGGCGAACACAGGGGGGAGCTTAGACAGCTTGAGACTATGCTGCCCCCTCTAGAAACAAATTCTGGGTACGCCATTGGATGATGTTTAGCTCTATTTCTAATGTTGTAATTGTTCTTAATTTTTAATGATTGAGAAGAATTAAACGAGTTGAAATCCTAACTTTTCACAATTTAATATTTGGAATCTCGTGTGCGCAGTTTACCACAACTTAAAGCTAGCAATTCAGGCATTTTTTAATGAAAAAATATTTGTGTATAAGTGTTACTTGAGATAACTTTTTTCCCATAGCCGCAGAAGAACCAAAAAAAACTGGGTGAAAGGATATTTTATAGGGACCTCAAAATCATTATTAAAAATTATTCAGTCTAAGTATACACAGGGTGTGCCCAAAAGTTTTTTTTCTTATGGGACACCCTATATATTTTGACACTGTTGAATTTTCCAGAAAATTAGCTTTTTAAAAATACAATATAGTATAGGTCTGCATTCCACAGTTTTCGAGATATTTCAATGTGAATTAGGTATTAATTAACTCGTATTTTATATTATAATAAAACCTAAGTAATTTATGAGGCTATTTTTGTTTTTCACAGCCAACTATTTGTTTGGAAAGTTAAGTAAGTTCCAGTTTGACAGCTTTTTGATTGTTGTGATTATACATATTATTATGTATGGTCTACTTTGGTTTAATTTAAAAAACTGAAATATCTCGAAAACGGCTACATGCAGACCTACACTATATGGTATTTTTAAAAAGCTAATTTTCCGGAAAATTCGAAAGTGTCAAAATATGTAGGGTGTTCCATAAGAAAGAAAAAAACTTTTTGGCACACCTTGTATGCTATTTGAACCGATTAATTTTTATTAATGATTTTGAGGTTCCTATAAAATACCCTTTCACTTAGTTTTTGTTTGGTTCTTCTGCGGCTGTTAGAAAAAAAGTTATCCCAGGGAACACTTATAACCGATCACCCTGTACAGTATTTTCCACCCGAAGTTTTAGACAGATTTAATTGAAGTCAACTCTCAGCGATAATTTTCGATCTGACATTTGGGAATTTTGTTTCTCCCTAAAAAGACAGTTTCAAATTTTTTTTATAATAACAGAGAATTAACTTTAAACGAAACATATTTTTATAGAAACGCATTAAAATGGCTAATATTAATAAAAATACAGCATTTAATTAGCATTAAATTGATGCAGGTCACTGGGATAGATTAAAGGCCCTGTATACAATTTTTGACAGTTATTGTTTTACCAGAGATGAGCAACTCGATTTGGCAGTTGTTAGGGAAATGTTGATCATTTTTGTCTCTGTTAGCAACCATTGGAAATAAATAATTTAGTCAGTGTCATATTTTTGATTAATAAACCTAGGTACATCATATTCAAAATTTGATTATTCACATGTGGTTTAAAAATGAAATGACGACTTTGTATTGTTCCATTGTCCAATGGAAAAAGAAACGCAAGAAAAATAGAATGAGAGCATGCATTCGCCAAACTGGAAAATTAATAAAAATAGTCGAATTTGCAGGTTATATTTTATTATAAATGTTATGTTTCTGTGTTTTATTTCAAGAAAAAAACAGTAACAAAAATATAGACCAATCATATTCTTTATATTTTACCTATTATCAATATTTTTATTATCTTTATTGTTTTTTTTGTCAAAGCTTAAGATTACTAACCAAAAAAATCAATCTTTCATAAATTGTCTGGGGAAATTATAAAAAGAGATAATAAAATATTACAAATTAATAAAAAAATCTAGAAGCAACACAACTGTCAAATGTGCCTCTAGTATAGATAAGCAGTGCAATTGGAGTTGAAAAAATCATATAAGAGAAATTGTACTGGCTTAAAATGACCTAGATGGAGTCTTGTATAGTTGCTATATTTATCTAATTGGAAACTGTGCACACGAAATTATTCACAAATTTAATAAATTATTTGATCAGGTTTATTCTTGTAGAGCTACAAAAATAATGTCACAACTTTGATTTGGACGATTTTATTTTCTTTTGCCGAACAAATTGTTTAACGAAAGAAGCATCATAAGCAAAGTGTTTCTTATTCTTATCATTAGTTAGTTACGATTTTTTTAATTTTGTGGACATTATTTTTGCAAGTAACGTTATTACTATTAAAAAAAAGTAGCACTTTCATGCGATATGTTATATCCATACTTTTTAGATTCAAATAAACATCACTTTGAATGGAAGGCATATTTTTTGCCGAATAAGCTAACATTTCTTTCTAAGGCTGCCGATTCAATTGTTTGAATGTGAATGAATTGGTTGCCTTAGAAATAAATATTAGCTTATTCCGCAAAAAGTCAAAAAAATGCTCCGAGCCGTGTCTTAGGTTTTACAAAATGTGCCTTCCATTCAAAGTTCAGCCAATTTTGATGTTTAATTGCTCATAAAACTAATTTGTATGCGTGTGTAGAAGAGCAAGAGTCATGAAATAAATTTATGATGGACACCTAACTCTCCACTCATACCATTTTCTGCCGAGAAGTGCGTTTTTCCTTCCTCATTTTAAACCTCAAAATTCATTCTACACTCAATGTGGGCAATTGTGGAAGCCCTGTAATGCATAAGGTACTAACCATTTTCAAATATGTAATGTGTAGAAAAACCAATGAAATCATTTTCAATGAGATGTAACCCCCCTCAAGCCAAGGAGGTCAATTGCACACCTTCAGGGAGGTGCGTCGAGCCTTTACACTGCAAAAAAAACCGCGTTGAATCGTTCAGTAAAGTTCGTATCGTATGTGAAAAAAACTTGTAAAAACCAAGTTAAATCTCATAAAGTACAGATGTTTTCTATCAGTTTTTGTAAGGAAGATAGACTAGGTCGTACAATCTTATAAGACCCTAAAAAACATTGTAAAAACTACAATTTTGAGGAGCAAGACGTTTGGTACTGAGGATGAAAAAACGCGTATCTTGGCAAAAACTGTCAAGGATTACCCATTCATCATTATTTATACCATGGTTTTTTGTTCTGTAAGCTGTGTGGGTACTCGGTGGCCTAACCGAGTATAATGCAGTTGTAGGGCGGCTCGTAGGGCAGGGTAAGTCTGCGGCTGACGTATAAAGGTCCGAATTTTTCCAGGGAGTAGTTGCTGGTTGCCCTCCAGCCGACGTAACCTGTTACAAATGCCAATTTAATTCTTTTTGGGACAGTGTCCCAATAGCGAGTTAACTTGAGCAACATAATCCGTGTAAAAATCATTAAAATGCGAGTTAAAGTTAGCTCCAGGATAACCCTGGCTTCGAGGCGAGGGTAAGTTATCTTACCCCAGGGTTAGCCTAAAAAAATAAATTGGCCTTAGGGCCGGTTTCCCAATGGCGGGCTACCAGCGAGTTAAATTAACTCGGGCTATGAATTCCAGTTTTTTTGCTGTTTTAAGCCAATATTTTTTTTGAATTAACCCTGAGGTAAGGTAACTCATCTCAAAGCTGTGGTTACCCTGGAGATAATTTTAAACCGAGTTAATTTAACTCACTGGTAACCCGCTATTGAAAAACGTTTATTTTAAAATTGAAAAAGTTCTGTTTTTATCTTTATACAGAGAGTGTTTACAAATTCGCACAGGGAACACTTTGTTGATACGGCCCTCTTAAAGTGCTTTGATATAAGGGCGGTTTGAAAATTTTGTCTAGGCCCTAAATCCATTTTATTTTAAAATACCTAAGAAAGAAGTACTTAACATCTGACATTTAATGAAGGACCTATAAACCCTTGGAGAAAGCGATTTTATCTAAAGCTGCCCTTATATAATAGTAAACCCATGATGGTACTTTAAGGCTTAAAATATTTTAGCATAATATAAGGGGTAACGTTTTTGTTTAAGCAATTTTTACTATGTTTTTCACATTTTTATGCCATGATTTTGCTCAAATTTTAAAGCTTTCTTTCCAAACTTTCGATTTCTAGAATAAAACACTCAAATTTTTTAAGTTTCAAGTGCAAAAATATTTAAGGTTGTTGAAGAGAAACAGCAGGCTATAAAAAAGTATTTTAGAGAAAGATGAAAATAATTTAAGGCAATTAAAAGTTTCTGTTATGTCATCTGTCTGTCATCTTGAGTGGTGTCGTGCATATGATTTTTATTTTGCCATTTTTTTACAAAGATCAGCAAAAATTGTAATTTTTCAAAGCATAAACTGTGTAAGACATTAATTTCTTTCAATCAAAGTTCTTTACAGTCTTTAAATTTACCAAAAAACGTGTCCCTGTATTTAAGCACATCTAAAAATCATTTAACAGGTATTTAACTAAATTATTTTAAGGATCATCATGGCTTTACCATTAAACCATTTTTAGGCGCGTACAAACGTAGGAGCTAGTATAATCTTTGTCGATTTTTAGTCCTAAATACTATTCCACTGTTTACCAAAGGGTTTAGCATATATTAATAGAATGATTTCATTCATAAAAAAAATGTCCTGTTTAACTTACTAAAAAGCTTTTCTTCCATTTTTTTTGCCACTATCTTACTCTTTTCTACAATAAGCTTTTATTTTCATCAAACTTGCATAGGACCCTTGGCAAAACTTCCGTCGATCATTGTGACGTAATAAAAATCTGTTTGTAAACGTAAATTATTTTTTTCTTGAAGTAGTTTTCAAATATGAGGTGTTGTTAAAAAAATTGTAGGAACCCTAACTAAACTAAAATTTGTTGTAGGGTTTATTTGGGCGTTTAAGGTACCTCAGACAATTTTGCCTTCATGGATTTTGTAAAGAATTCTTGGAAGTACCAAACCTCCCAACAGTGCCTATTTTAAAAGCACCCGGTATGTTTCGTCCCATTATTTGTGATTACCAGAAGATGTCTTAGGACATTCCGCCGACGGCTCGGCGTTCCAAATGTCCGGTTCCAAGTTGGCCTTGCTTTTTCTCTTTACTGTCAATGTCCGATACCGGGCCTCGGTTAGACCTCGTTTTTTGGCTTCTTCAATGCAAATCTGAAAAAAACGCTCACAATTAACACTTTCGCTGCCCAGAACTGGTGTGCATAAAAAATTTAGACGTGGTTCAAAATTACCTATTTTTTTTTAAATTGTTTTTATAATTTCTCAATTTACTAAGTCCTGTCTTTTCAAAATGGTTAAAAGTTTTGAAATCGGATCAAAGCTTTTAAAGTAATGGGCAGTCGCAAAAATCACGGTCGCCCTGTGGAATGTTAATAATCTGTAAAAATTAACCTATTTTTTGTGCTGTAACTTTTTTTGTTCGTACAGATGTGGCAAAATTTGCAACAAAATGATTAAAACTCTACTTTTAGGAGAATACTAAACATTGATTTTTCCAGCAAGCATGTTGAAGTAATTAAAAAATGACGATAAGTATGATCTAATAGCAATTATTCTAATAACAATAATTGATTGTCCATTAATAATTTCCAAGGATTGCATACTTTTACTATTCTGTATATGTAAAAGTTGTTTTAAAGCTTTACAATGCTTACATACCTTCACACATATAAATCGGTATTTTTTTTCTTGTCGAGATAAATAAAATATTTCTACAGGGAGAGAAACACAAAAAATTTCAAAGAAATGCTTGCAAAAACACTCTGTAAGTTTAAAGCAAATTATCCCTCTATTTGTATCGAACATAGGTAAGAACACTCAGTTACCTTGTTTATACGGGCTCTTGAAACGCTTTTATATAAGGACGGTTTGAAAATTTTGTCGTATAAACACCAATAAAACTGATTTAAGCGATTTACGAAATAAACACATTAAAAACGCTTTAGCTCATTTCTTCCAACCTAAAGAAATATATCAACCCTGGTTTTCCGAAATATCTGTTGTTTTTTTCTTTGAACTGACATATTTAATGACATTTAATGAAAGACGTATAAACCCTCGGAGTAAGCGATTTTAGTTAAAACCGTCCTTCCGGTTTTAGATGCGTATAAGCGTAGTAATTAGTTACGAAATCCTAATTCTATATTCTAAGTTGTTCTGTTTAAAGTTGATCCCCAAAATACAATTTAGGAGAACCCATAACCCACGTAGTGTCTGTGTGAGGTCCTTGTGATTTCGAAAATCAAGAAAAAAATGTACAATTTGAGAAAATAAAGTCAAATTACATAAGCTTCTAGTCAAAAATTATTTATTTTTCGGTAGTTATTTTTTTGCTCCACTTAAAAATAAATAGAAATCAGAAACAAATATTATCATTCTTCTGCATAAAATTCTTGCTGAAGGTGTCACACTAAAATACTCTTAATCGTTAAGTTATTCAACAATTAAAAATGACATAATACAAGAATAATAAATAAAAAAAGAAAGGTGTGACCTTCTCGTGAATTGTAAAAGACTCGTGAGTTAAAGTTAAATTTTCTTATCACTTGGATCTAGATGATAAAAACTTAAAAAATGTGTCTGTATTTCTACAAGTCAAATATTTTGAAACATCCTTTATGGTTATGTCAAGGGACACAACTCAGTTACCATAAGGAGATCTACCTATTTGGCTTGAACTTATTAGTCCTTACTGACTTCTTATTGGCTCCAAGTGAATTTACTATTTGTCTTTAATATTTACCCATTTATTAACTTCAATGTATTTGTGGTAAAAAAGTATCTCTCTGTGGTTAGCAAGTAACTCTATAACCACAAGTGATCAAATAATTGCCTAACTATTAACTCTTAACGGACGCCCACGGTTTATCAGAATGTGCAAAATCAAACCCGTTCAATAAAAGAAAGTTCAATTATAAAATCATTCATTATAGAACCTGAAATTCGTCAAACCCAATTTTTATCCGAACCTTATTTCATCAAACCCATTCAATAACAAATTCGAAATTTAACAGACCCGTTTTTAATCGAACCATTATTCATCAAACTCATTCAATGTCAAACTCGTAATTTGTAAAACCCATTTTTAATAAAATCCGGAATTTGTCAAACCATTATTTATCAAAACCGGATTTCGTCAAACTCGTGGTTTATCAGAAAATATTTGCTAAATTGATAGCGCATTCGCCAATAATACTTACATAAACCGGAGGCGTACACTCAGGTGGTGACGATATCCGGTTTGATAAATAATGGTTTGACAAATTCCGGGTTTTATTAAAAATGGGTTTCACAAATTACGAGTTTAATATTGAATGAGTTTGATGAACAATGGTTCTATTAAAAACGGGTCTGTTAAATTTCGAATTTGTTATTGAATGGGTGTGATGAAATAAGATTCGGATAAAAAATTGCTTTGACGAATTGCAGTTTCTATAGGGAATCGTTCTTACGATGAATTTTTTTTATTAAAAACCATAGGCGTTCACCCTTAACGATATTTCTATTTACTGCTAAATGATTTTTCGTTAGTAACTCTATATATAACTCCTAGTGAACGAATTATTACGAACCCCGTAGTCGCCTTCTACTTTTTTAATTTTTTGTTTTCATTTTCTTAGGTTTTTTCTATGGTTCTTAGAGCACAAAAATATATTTTTTATTTTATTTGAAGCCATATTTTAGAATTTACTTAGTTATTACCCGACTGTGTGGTTAATAGATAAATCGTTTAAGGTAAGTAGACAATGTATTAGCACCATATTAACTTTTTATTTATCATAAATGGTTTTTTTTATTAACCATAAATAGTTTTGTATTAACCATAAATAGTTTTTATTATCCATAAATACATCGGTTCTAAATAGATAGATCTTTTGTCTCGTAATTAAGTGAGGTATCTATTTGGGGTAGGTTAATTTTTATAAATGTTAAGACTTTTTCTGAGTGTAGTTCTCAGCTTCACACCTACCAAATAAAACAATATCTAAGTGAAACTGTATAGTATTTTACTTGAAGCCATATTTTAGTACTTCATTAGTTTTTATCCGACTGTGTCGTTAATAGATAAATCGTTTAACGTAAGTAGAGAATGTATTAACACCAAATTAAGTTTCTATTTATCATTAATAGTGTTTTTAATAATCATAAGTAGTTTTTCATTAATCATAAATACATGGGTCCTTTTACCCTAAATAGATAGATCTTTTGTCTCGTCTTTAAGTGAGATATCTATTTGGGGTAAGTTAATTCTTATAAATGGTTTGTCGTTCTTTTTCTGAGTGTAGTTATCAGCTCGCCTACCAAATAAAACAATATCTAAGTAAAATCGTATAGTATTTTACTTAAAGCCATATTTTAGTAATTAATTAGTTTTTACTCGACTGTGTCGTTAATAGATAAATCGTTTAAGGTAAGTAGAGAATGTATTATCACCAAATTAAGTTTCTATTTATCATTAATAGTGTTTTTAATAACCATAAATAGTTTTTCATTAACCATAAATACATGGGTCCTTTTACCCTAAATAGATAGATCTTTTGTCTCGTATTTAAGTGAGATATCTATTTGGAGTAAGTTAATTCTTATAAATGGTTTGTGGTACTTTTTCTGAGTGTACTTATCAGCTCGCCTACCAAATAAAACAATATCTAAGTAAAATCGTATAGTATTTTACTTGAAGCTATATTTTAGTATTTAATTAGTTTTTACCTGACTGTGCCGTTAATAGATAAATCGTTTAAGGTTAGTAGAGAATATATCAGTACCAAATTAAGTTTCTGTTTATCATAAATAGTTTTTTGTTAACCATAAATAGTTTTTCCTTAACCATATATACATCGGTCCTTTTACCCTAAATAGGTAGATAGAGATTATGTGAGGTACCTATTTGGGGTAAGTTAATTCTTATGGTAAGTGGGACTTTTCGAGGGACTTTTTCTGACTGTAGTTCTCAGCTTCGCCTAACAAATAAAACAATATCTAAGTAAAATTGTATAGTATTTACCTACCTACCATTTTTGCATCCTATATCTTGTCGTTATTCAATAAACCTTTTAAAACCTTACCCTTTTTTTGGTAATTTTGGGGTATCCGATCACTCCGCGCACAGGACGCGCCGCTACTTCAATTCGTGTATGTTTTTGCTTAACAGTAAATTGTTATGTGGTCCGGACAAGTGCCGAATCAACTCCGGCAGGGATTCGAATGTCAGCGGACAAAAACAGCACTTGTACCTTCCCGAGCTGCCGCTCGCGTCACCACTCGAGATAACGTTTCTATGGACCGAGCACAAATGTTTCAATAAATGGGCTTTTTGTTTGAACATGGCCACGCACAAACGACAGGCGAAGGGCTTCTCGCCCGTGTGCACTCGCAGGTGAGTCTTTAGGTTCCAGGACATTCCGAACTGCTTTCCGCAGTACTCGCAGCGGTACTCGCGCACCTGGGCCGAGGGTAAGGCCGGTTGCTTACCGCCGCCGCCTGGGGGTTGTTGGTGCTCTCGCGACGAGGATTCCGCGTTCGAGTCGCCGCCCGAGGTGAAGGAGGTGTCTTCGTGGTTGGACGAAGGGCCGGTTTCTGTAAAGAGAAATATAATTACGGTACACTCGATTCGAAAAATACGTACAAGGAGCTAGCAGTGCAGCAAACAAAAATACTAAAAATTTTACTACAAATATTATATTCTGATATAGAAAAAATTTGCCGAGGAGTAGTTTTTTTTTTCGTAAAAGTGATGTGACTCTGTAGAACGAAATGAATTGCTGAATGCTAGCTACCATAGAAGCTAGCAGCGCAGGCTCTATATTTAAAAAAAGCGAGCTCTAAATTTTTTAAGGCGTTAGGAAATTAGTGCCTTAACATATTTAAATAGTTCTTATAGTTTTAATTTAGTAAATTGGATGTCAAGAATTTTGGGATAACTAAATGAGATAACACTTAAAATCTAATAAACAAACGGAAGACGGCTGTGGCACCGTAAATCTAATGAAAAAACAAGAGTTTTTTGTACTTCAGTGCAAAATGAACTTCTTGGATTTCGATTGCTCACACAGAGGGTGAAACCTAGGACGACGCCGTTTCTTCCTTATTAGGGACTCGTCATCTAGGTGTACCACAACAACAGAAAACCTCGGTCACGCTTATGTGGCAAAGATCACGGCTCAAGCGGAGAGAATTTCTGTCGAATACCGACCATGGTTCCCTCTGTGTGAATCTCCGACAACCAAGAATAAGACCCACTGCATAAGCAGTAGGTGCATAGCGTAGCATCAATCCTGCGAGAGACATATTACAATGCCATCTGTTGTTGTGATACACCTAGCTGACGAGTCCCTAATAAGGACGAAACGGCGTCGTCCTAGGTTCCACCCTCTGTGTGAGCAATCGAAATCCAAGAAGTTCATTTTGCACTGAAGTACAAAAAACTCTTGTTTTTTCGTTAAAATCGAATGCCTACAGGAGAGTTTTGGTAAAAATGATATAACTCTGGAGCACTAAATTGGTCGTGTGATTGATGTAGCTTTTGGAGTAAAATTACATTCGCACGCGCTCTTTGTTTTTGTTTTTAATAGTTATGTTAGTGTTGAGTAATCTTATTGATTCACTGTAAAATAGAAAAAATTAATTTTTTTTATAAGAAAATGATATCTTTTTTTTTTAATTCTCTTAATTTGGCTGAAATCGCATGCGATGCTGGCTTCTCACAGAACCTAGCAGCTCATGCGTTAACTTTTAACGCAAGCTCTAATTTTTTTTTTGCGGAACGAAATGAGCACCAAATAAGCTCTTTAGTTATCTAGGTTCTAATAAAAAAATCTCAAGTCGCGCTGCTAGCTTCTTGTACATACATTCCAAAAATCTCCGTTTTGACAAAACATCTGCTGTCATCGGAAATCAGCTCCTGCAAAAAGTAGATATTATGTTTTAATTATATTATTTTGCTATAAACTTATAGGCTTTACAACAGCAAACAAAGAAGTAAAATTAGCAAGGACTAACCTCAAAATAAATGAGGCAAATGTTTTAGTTCGACGTGTAAATGTATTAATTGACGAAGGACTAAAGTTTAGTAAGCAAGTTAAATCCAGGAGATACTTTAGTAAACAGTCATTAATTTTTTGGTTAGTTGAATGCAGAAAATAAAGAAACAAACTTGCACACTGTGTGCATCTAAAAAAAGCGAGGTTAGGTTGTCGATTGTGACGTAGCTGCCATCAAAATGGTCGCCCAACGATAATAGAAAGCAATATCTATTCATCTCTCCTAACGTCTATATGTAATGTCTCATAGAATAGCTAAAAGAAGTTGGTCTAGATGACTGAGATCTAAAGATAATCGCTAATCTATACTGGAATCAGACTGCTTAAATAAAGGTTGATGGCTAACTGTTCGAAGAGGTCCAAATAAGAAGAGGAGTACGTCTAGGTTGTATATTGTGTCTGCTGTTGTTTAATATCTATAGTAAGAAAATAATAGCGAATGCACTTCATAACTGCGAAAAGGGTCTGACCGTAAACGGCATAAAAATCAACAACATACGATATGCCGACGAAACTGTCATAATACGACGCTGGAAGGCCTGCAAGAGATGGTCATTTCCAAGGAAAACAATGTTAGGCATATTAGAAGTAAATGGGCAGCAAGTCGAACGCGTGGATTCATACAAATACTTGGGTTGTCTCCTCAATGAGAACTGGGACAACATGCAAGAAGTTCGTGCAAGAATTGAAGAAGCCAGATCAAATTTTATCAAAATGAAATCGTTGTTGTGTAGTCGCGATCTTAATACCACTCTCCGAATTCGTGTGGTTCGGTGTTATGTTTTAACATCTTATATTATGGCATGGACACTGACAGAGGCCATGTGCAAAAAGTTAGAGGCATTCGAGATGTGGTGTTATCGTAGAATAATGAGGATATCTTGGATCAACACAGTAACTAATGTCGATGTTTTGCTTAAAATAAATAAACAATGAAGTTTTATTTGTCATCAAAAAATGAAAACTTCAATATTTTGAGAAATGACAAATATAAACTTTTAAAATTGATAATAGAAGGCAGAAGAGGTCCGGATCGTAGACAGATATCATGGCTTAAAAATCTTAGACAATGGGTATGGTGTTAGGACTACGACACTTCCGAAAAGCAGTGGACAGAGTACAGATCGCGCCAACGTTCGAAGAGGCACTTGAAGAAGAAAAATTTCTATACTGTGGACTTACCCTCTCTTTGACGCAACCCCCACGGTAGCCACGCCCCGTGCTCGAACGGCGAATAGCTGTCGGCTACCAAACTCTGATCGGCACCGGGTGGCGTGTCGGTGTCCGGATGGGTTCCCGGCTGGGCGCCCGGGGTGGGGGTGTGGGTTCTATCCGTCAGAAACGGCGGCGCGGATAGGGAGAGCGGATGATGCGCTGAAACAAAGAGAGTATTTCGTGAACTATTGAACCGAGACAATAAATGTTGAACTCTTTTGATTCCTGATAACTTTTTTACTTTTAACCGATTTTTGTAAAAGTAGTTGTTTTATTTATTTAGACAGAGTAAATTAAAAATTAGGTCCCTGTATTTTTTTATAAGCACAAAAAACCTGATGATACATCGCATGACGTGCTGCTTACCGCTCATTAAAATCGGTTATTTTGTGTGGTGTTTCATGGACTTTTTTTATTTGACTGATGTTGGAAAAAGTCCTTTTTTATTTTAATGATTTCTAAAAATGAACATTACAGAACAATCCACCCTCCACCGACATTCTTTTTCATTAAAATGTAAACATTGAAGTTTTCATTGTTGTAAAACAGAACCCCCAGGCAAACATTTCTTTAATATCTAATTCTGAAATCGAATTATTTGTAGAAATTCAGGCCATTTCTTGAAATAGTCACCTAGGTGATTAATAAGGATTTGAACCCGGGACTGCAAATCTTTTCTGTAAGTTTATAAGGGCGCTAAAAACTTTTAATTTAATAATATATTTATTATTATTACTAACAATACCTCAAGTAAATTTTTTTTAACATTAATCAATGCAATTTTTTGGTTTCTTTGTTACGAGAAGACCTTGAAAATTGTTGTTGATTTCTCCAAGTTATATATTAACGATGCCCAAATCTAAACAGGGTATTCAAAAAATAACTCTCGACCTATGAAAACGCGAGTAAAACACACACAAATTATAGGTTGGGAACCACCAAATCATTTTTGTTTATTTAGAAAGCTGTCGAGGTTTTCTTAGGGGCCTAAATAGAAGCGTTAAGCAAGGGAAGTAGTGCAGCCTTGAGTCAAACCGAGTCTCGAAAAATCTAATAGAAGCTATTCCCGCTGCTAGGTTCTCCCACAGTTCACTTTTTGATTGATTTTAAGAAAAAATATAGTCTTTTCGAAAGGTACCTATATTTTTCTGTAGATGACGTCCCTAAATAGTTGTTCTGATAAAAATTAAAATCTTCGATATACGTCCTACTTTTAGAACCTGTCAAAAATATGTATTTTTTTCCCAAAATGTAAAAAAAATATATTTAAAAAATAAAAAATTTGGGCTTATGGAGCATTCCATAGACAAAAAAAGTCACATCAGCATTTTTGTAGTACTAACCATTTTTTATAAACGTAATTTAAATATTTAAAAAATGGAAAAATTGTCACATTTTGAATTTTAATGCTGTTAGTTAAAAAAATATATTTTCCGAAAAAGCGATGGGGAACCTGAGAGAGAATATATTTTCGATAAAAAAACGTTACAACTTTTTTTGCATCACTTATAATTTCTGTACAAAAGTAAAATAAGTTTAAGAAAATGGTAAAATCCTGTCGATTGTATTGAACTTTTTTGCACCAAGGTTTTTCTCTAAAACTGAACTCTAAAAAAACAATTATTTGCTAAATAGTTAGTCTCATCACCTATCAAACAATAGTAAAAAAGTTTCGACTAGACATCCTTTCATATACAATAAAATAACAACAAATATTGACTATATAAGGTACTTCCCTTATTCCTGCTTCTATCTTGCCCCTTAATCCCGGTGAGTTCGAAGGGTCTTATAGAACATTTAAAAAAAATATTTTTCTTATCTTGCAGAAATTTGGTTATTTCTTGTTTTTACTTAATAAAAGAAAGTCAAAACTTTTTACTGTCGTTTGATAGGTAATAAGACTACCTACTTAGCACATAATCGTATTTTTTTTAGAAGTTTATGTTTATAGAAAAATTTTGGTGCAAAGACGTTCAATACAATCGACATGATCTTAGCATTTTCTTCTAACTATAGTGATGTAAAAAACATTGTAACGTTTTTTTAGCGAAAATATGTTCTCTTTCAGGTTTCACATCGCTTTTTCAGAAAATATATTTTTTTTAATTAACAGCATTAAAATTGAAAATGTGACAATTTTTTCCATTTTTCAAACATTTAAATGACGTTTATAAAAAAACGGTTAGTACTACAAAAATGTTTGTTTGACTTTTTTGTCTTAAGCTTGTTAGAGCAGCCACGTTTTTATGATGACGTCACTGACAATTTTGTGTATTTTTGCACGCAGCAAAAATACACGATTTTTTTTAAAAATGCAAGAGCCCCACATATGTTTTCTTATTTTAATACCGCGACATTTATTAAACTAGGTATTATTTACTCCCAACAACACAATCGTTTGTTAAGCCTTTCGTAAAGGAATAAAAAAAACTTAATGGCATTCGGTTACCTAACTCTAGGTAATATTTCTTTGCAACCGACATGAAATCCACTCGACAACAGAATAGATCTTTTTTGTATTATTAAAACAGATTTGATGAATTTTTTATGTCAAATATTTGCTTATTAAAAGGCTTGTTCACACAAAGCATATGGGTTATTCTCATAATTTTGCCAAATATGACTGATGAAATTTCAAAACCTTAAATTGCTTTTAATAAGTAATTTTGATAAGGAAATTTGGCAAAACTAGGTTGTTCTCTGCAGTGTTTATAGTGGTCAAGCCAGATAACTTTTACTTTTGCTAAAATTTGTGAAAATCTATTTGAGTGGACCACGGACGTGATAACCAGGTACCACGGACGTGATTATTTGTATACATACACTTAATAAGTTAATAATTAAATTTAACAGAAAACATAACTAATTTCTGTGCTGAGTACGGTAAAGTTACTTTACTGCACTCAGCAAAAAAGAATATCTAATTTGTTATTTTCCTACTAACCTACGTAAACGTGAACTATTACGCACGCCGTGAATGGATTTTCCCTGTGTCTTACTTTTACGTACGCTTGTTTTTACTGATTTTAGGTGCAATTCGACTTTTTTTATATAAATTTTTCAACTCAAGTGTAAAGAAAATGAAAAAAAAAACAGTTTTTTGTTATTTGCATAGTTTAATAACTAAAAATGAAAATATAATGTTGCCTAAACGGTTTTTACGCAAGTAGGAAAAATTTTGTACCTGACACGTGCGAAAAGTATCTTTTCCGTCCGTGAAGGCTTGCCCGGACTACGCTCCGCGTCGTTCGTGCAACTGCCGTCGCGGAAAAGTGTGACTTTCCGCACTTGTTGGGTAATAGTTTTTACCACACGCCATGTGGAAAAGACACAGGAAAAATCCATTCCTAAACGGCTTGCGGAAAATGGAACTTCCCGCACGCGAATGCGTGCCTATATATTTGTAATCAACGGACGTGTCGTCCACGGACGTGATGAACAATATGCTTTTAGCCGGTCAGGAATTTTGCTTTTGAGGTTGTGTTATTAATTGTTTTGTAACTAAATCTAACTTACTATTTTTTGTTTATAGTTTTCATTCAGAAGAAAAAATGTTTTTTTATTCTTACATTTTTTTGCATCCACAGACGTGATCTCAGTGCTTGACGAAATGGGTTTTTTCAAAAATGTCACTAGTTTTCAGGAAAATGCGGTCTCTAATCAAGTTAACAACACACTGACAGTGTTAAATTGTTAAATCACTGCCGGACCACCTAAAAGATATGCGTGCAATACCAGGGCGGGCGCGGGATTTTTGAATTTTAATTTCTGTCCACGGACGTGGCGATTATTTGGTAACAGCAACAAAAAACTGTAAATCTTTTTGAATTTCAAGTTAAATATTTTTGTGCATGTTTAGGGCAATTTTTAACGAAAAACCTAGTTTGTAAATCCACGCAAAATATGTGAAGTCTTTGCCAGATTTTTTCTAAGGGACACTAAACTTCAATAAGTATATTGGTAACCGTCCGTGGATGTGATATATCACGTTCTGTGGATATGAAAACATTACAAAAATATATATTTGTTTTAAATTTAATTTTTTGATTGTTTCAATTAAAGTGTAATTATAATTAATATTACGGAAAAAATAACCTGGTTTCTGTCACTGTTTGAAGAATAACCCATATAACTATATAAACAACTTAGCTATGGGCGAGTTTGTAAATTCACCGGTGGTCCACCTGTGCCAACAAAAGAGTTCATAAATTTTAGATGGATTTCACCAGTCCAACAAAAGAGTTCCTAAATTTTTCGATGGATTTCACCAATCCAAAAAATGTTGGCACCGATCGCCACCGGCTTCAAGAGTCGGTGGAAAATCTTCGTTGGATTAAACATAACCCTACTTTATGGTTATGTATTTTTTCCGGTTTTTTTATAACTTATTCAAACCAATATATTTTTGTATGCATTTTGGTTAATACAAGGTACAGTACATGATGCTTAATGGAGTCGTGACGAGTTCGAGTGAAGACTCTGATGATGAGAAAAAAAATTATTTAACTTCACAGTTTCGGGCTGTCTGACTGTCTATCAAATCTTGCGATTCATTTTTGACACACTCCCCGTGATTAATGATTTCCAAATCCAGAAATAGTTTAAATAAAGATAGAGGCCCCATTCCGTTTAGTACACTTTATTCTTTAGTTGAGGGGAGATAGAATTGTAAAGCGTGACCAATCACAAATTATTAGTCTTATCTCCGCCAAACTAAAAGATAGTATATAAGATAGAGTGTAGGTTAACTTAGTTTATTGTTTATCGTCTCCTGATGATGCTAACGTTGTTAGCGAAACGAGCGTCGAGTGCAAAAAAGTGTAGTTTTGGTTTGTGGAAAACAATCATAATTTTGTTTTAAAAACGTACTTGTAATGAAGACTATTTTGAACACTGTAGAGAAGTACAGCATAAGAGCCTTTAGGGACGATATTCATAGTCGATCCTCCTTTCTTCCTTTCTTCGCCCATAAAAAATTTACATTTCCCAAGGAAGAAGGGAGACTTGGGAGCGACTATGAGCCGAAGTTGAGGTATGATTTTATTATTTTAAGTGTGGTTACCCAACTAGCAATTTTTAGTTGTGCAAGTTGTAAAAATTAGAATTGCACTAATTTTAAACGTTGTTTTACAGATAAAGAATAGTTATCATAGCGACGGTCGACAACGTCGACTATTATACGACGCCTAAACGTTTATCACAACTTCAGTCGCCATCACAACTATTTATGATCGTCTATTATACTAACAGTAATTCCTTAGTTGTGAAGGCGCCGACTACAAACCGGTGTGTGCTAAACCAAAAATTGATCAATTTACTGCACGTTTTCTGGCCGGTTTGTTGGAGACGCGGGCGCGCCTGTTTTAATCTAACCAAGTTTTCTGTTATGTTCACAACAAGCCAATTTTGGAGCACTGCTGTCACTCATACAAACGTTACTTAATTCTGTAAAAATAACTAAGAAGTGTTTTGTAAAGTTTCTATTAGTTTTGTTTGAACATTTTGCATTATGAAAAGGAACAAATGGTATAAATATTCTTCGATATTTTGACATGTAACAACTGTCATTGAAGGTGATTCCCCAGTGTGTCGGAAAAAAAGAGGAAGGTCCTGTGTAAACAACAAGGACGGAAATTAAGTGAGCAGTAGAAAGCCAAACTGTGGAACAATTTCGATTGGGTCTTTAAGTTAGGGGATCCGTTCAAAACACAGTTAAGTAGTTACAGCATTCGAGAGACGGGACTCCTTTGGTTGTCATAGAAACTAATAAGTGCCACCATGATTGATTGTTAAAACCATTGTATGCTAATTTGTAAACAAACATTAAAAATTATTTTTTTGCTTTTTTCTACAATAAACTAAGACCTTTTTGCATATAAAAACCCGTATTTTGTTCTTAGGAATCCTAAGCAACATCTTTAGAGGATTTTCGAAGCGATTTTTAAATCATGATTTTTTTTTTAATTTCATAAAATCATCTTAATCGAGGGCGCGCTTGTTTTTTAGAGCTACGAACTGTACATTTGACAGTAAACTACCGTCTGTTTATATATTTTGGCATTGGTTCGCATGTTATGATGATGCAAAACATGAAATATGACATAGAATATCATTTTATTTTAATAATATTATGGTGTTAGAAATAGTTTAATTTGTAGTCGAATAGTGTATTTATCATTTTAGGTAATGAATAATATTTTGAACAAATAATTGTACTCCAAAACCCATTGAACTATTACTTCAACTGTAGTCGCGATCGCGACGTTGACTCAACCAAAAAATCATCCACCAAATTGGTGCAAAAGTGGGTGGTGTTTGAGTAAAAGTAAACGTTGCGACGCAACGTTGGCACGCGGTGCACAACGTTGAGACGTCGACAAATTGCTAGTTGGGTATTGGCACTCAGCTGTTTACTCCGTAACGCGTTCTTTTTGTATTCGATGAAACGACGACATTTTATCACTGCTAGATCTCAGATGGATGTCAAACACATCTGTCAACCGCATGTTGGCACCGATGTTCCACCGCTGTTGAATTTACAAACTCGCTCTATATAAGCACATTAACTTCTTTTAAATTTAACTTTTTGGAATTATTGATCTTACAAATTTTGTAATTACTTTATATCAATATAATGGCTCCTTAATATTATCTTTATTTTATTTTTACTCTCTGCAACTACTTTTAATGATATTAGACCACGGAAGTAAAATGAAAGGTGGAATGATAATACCCCTTGAGAAATTTCACAAAAATGACCGCCTTATTGAGGTGACAGTTATGAGCTTAAAAGAACGTCGAGTCGACTTGACAATTTTTTTTTATGTGCCTTTTCCAACATCAGTAAATGGTATTTTTTGCCATGATTTTTCGTAATTTTTTTTAAATTTTTGTTAATAGAAAAAGTAAAGTTCATTTTTAGATGGGTTTCAAGTTCCCCTGTAAACATGATATATATTTACCTGCTTTTTTTATTGGCCACCATTAGAACCAAACCAAAAGTTACTAGGATATTACTCCGTTGTTTTTTTAGTCAAAATAAAGTGTTTTGTTTTTTTTTGCGTGTTTTTGCTAAAAATATATACAGTGGGATTTACTAAGATCTAAAATGGTACCTCCCACAGGTCTAAATATTTACACCTGTGGGGGGTACTAAATTTTAAAACCCATTTTCAAAAAACACTTACCCATACAGAAAAGATACAAAGTTATTGATTATTTTTTATTGTTATTGAAAAATACTACAGAAAAACAGTTTTTTTTTCTCAAAATATACCATATTTTAAGAGAAAATGCCCTAAAACTATTTTTTTTTGACAGGTTTTAAAATGGCAAATTGTGAATACGCCAAAAATTTGGCACATAATAGCTTCATTATCTGTGTTTGAGGTTATAAAGTTGATGATTTTTTAGACCACCTCTGGGGGGTGGTTTAAATTTATAGCCCCCATAATGGATTGTTTTGTGGCAATTGGTAATAAGTTCCTTTATAATTTCCCTAAGCAACCATTTTTGCAAGAATTAATTTACCTTATTTAATATCCCAAGTTGTTCATTAATCAATAAAACACTTCCAATTTTGTCCAGAAAAACGCCATATTTTGAACCCGTTTGCAGCCCAAAAAATATATTTATGAGGGCACTACGAGGCAAAACAAACATAAGTGAAGGTCACTGATTAGGCATGAAAACGGTTTCCATTGAAAAAAATCCAAAACAACTGTACCTATTCATTTATTTACAAACAGAACTGAAATTAAAACATTGAGTTTATCTAAAAGCTTAATTATCAAACAAAACTTTCCACTGAGAGGTCGTACTCAAAAATCTCAACTCTGCAGTTTTCATTGGTACTTCGTTAATGGCCATTTTATCATGTTCTACCAGAGAACTAGGCACCGACCCGTTCGTTGAGCCGACATGACTCTTTTGTGAACGCATCAGTTGGATTCAGGTCTGTTTCTAGCCGCATTTTTTTTCATGATCTTTGATGAAATATTTTTATTTGTGGTTTTGCGATTGCGATGGGTTTGTGTTTGTAAAGTTTTTTCATACGTTCGATAGATAAAACCCCTTTTAAATCAATACAAAGTTAATCTAATCCTTATTTTATGATTACATATCGAAATGGTTTTGTGACAGTGAGTATTAATCGCGAAAATCAATAAACAAGGGTAAGTTTTGATAAGAGTGACTATAACGTCAATTTTAATTTGCTCAAGAAGTTGATATAAAATACCTTAAACCATCAATTTCACTTAAACTTAGGACCTGTCTAAAATAGGCTTAACACTTTTAGTAAATTCCACTGATAGTGTTTTGATTTGTTCAGTGCTGTTATATAACCGGAATGGTTAATTTTTTGCCTTTCATAAGTGCTGTGCGATAAGCCTTTTTATTATTAGCCTCAGAGTTGGGGGAATTTTGTCAATACCAACTGATTTAGTTTCACAAATGTCAAGTACATGTATCGGTCGTTTTATTTATAGGATATTATCATTCCACCTTTATTTTTATTTCCGTGTATTAGACACTTACCGTGGGATTTATTAAAAAGGTTTAGTCTATTTTAGAACGTCCTAAGATTAAGTGAAATTTTTGGTTTTAAGCATTTTAAACCAACCTTCCTTGAGTTTTGGACATAGTTTGATTTATAAGAAGAAATTTAATAAATGTGTTTATTGAATAAATCATCTTAACACAATCTTTTGTTGGATTTAAGGACATTTGCAATTTAGAAGAAAAGAAAATTAAAAAATTTAAACCCACGCGGAGTTATAGAAATAGGAAACACTAAGAATAAATTAACATATACGTCACTCTAATTAAAACTTACCCTTGTTAATTATTTTTTTCCAATTAATACTTGATGTCACAGAATGTTTTAGATGAGTAATAATAAAATAAGGAGTAGATTCATTTTGTATTTATTTAAAAGGTGTTTTTATTTATGAAATGTATTCAAAAACTTAAGGCTATAGTTTCTCCCCAGATTTTAAGTAAAAAAAAGTACAACTGGCAACGCCTTGTTCTTTAATTTTTTAATCTTGTGCCAGATTGCATTGGGAAAACTAAACATCAGAATTAGCTAAAATTTTGCAGGGGTGATCATTTTTAAATGCTTAACAAAAATATCTGAAGGATATTTCGAAATTCTCAATTATTTTTTCTTCAAAATAAAAGCTCTGGTGCTGTCATCTATCCCAAAACTCTCAAAAGATTTGCGGTTTACAACAAACCCGATTTACAAAAAAAAAAAAGAGAAATACTCACAATTTCCTCTGGATTACATTTTTCCTTTTTATATTTCCTTGCTTTAGCGAAAATAAAAACTAAGTTTCCTTTTTTCTAAAAACCTGTGCACTCCGGAAAAGAAAACCGATCAATCAATCACACTTCATTGAATATGGGAAACATACGCAGTTCAAGTGTTGGCCGATAGACCGCAGAATTTATACGATTCCATGATAACTGCAGGTGTTTTGTCAACGAACTTTAAATCGGACCGCAGTGGGACAGAAGAGTATTTTTTCTGACAGAAAACTATTCGAGGTTATGTTTATCTTTCAAAAATGTGTTTTCAATAACATTGTTCTAAAACCAATATGAAACCACTCCGCGTGTGCGTTCGCCGAAAAAGGCCTAGCGCTGCGCGGGCATTACCCCGAGTCTATCAAAGAACCAAGAGAACTTTACTGGCAAGCTGGGATTACTAGGAATTCGCATGGAAATATTCAGAGCCCATAACCCAACATAATTTTGTTTTTATTTTGATGTAACCATTTTTTTTAAAAATATTGCGGCATAGTTATGTGCAAGTGTACTAGTGAAATGGATAGATTTTAGATCCCAACCTCAGCATCAAAAAAACACGGATACTAACTAACAAAACAGGTCAGTAAAGCTCCATTTAAAGGTTGGAAAGACTCTTGTTAGTCGTTAATGCTCCTTCGTCTAGCGCCAGTAGCCGATTTTTAAATCTGCATGCTTTTAAGTTAACCTGTTGTCGGTATCAGCTAGCGGGAGTGTTTATAAATGCATCTGTAAATACAACCTTAAACATTACTCCCAGTTACTTTAATATGTAGTTGGGTAGCATTTTCTTTTATTATAGTATTTTATTTGGTTTTTTAGCGGCGCAGAACGCGAAAAGTCAAAATAAGTAACCTAACCCCAAATTTTTGACCCGGTGCTAAAAAATCTCTGGTGTCCCACTGTGGATAAACATAAATAAAGTCTCCGTGTTGCCATGGAAAACAAATTCAATGACGTAAAATTTTGCAAAAAAATCAGATCGACATAGTTAAATTGATTTCCCGTACAGTGTTGCTAAAAACAATTCCCCAGATTGTAACTACGATTTTAAATGCAAGTTTTTTTTTACATTTCTGTCACTGTCGAAATTTCAGTTTCAAAATATTAGCTGCGTTCAAATCACAAATAGCGAGATCGGATCTCTTAACTCTGCTTGCACCTTGGCTTGCACCAACCTCTACTGATGAATGCTGCAGCTTTGAAATGAGTGGACTTTGAGTAAGGAAAGTTTTCTTGACTAAGCTTTTAGATAACCTCAATGTTTTGATTTCAGTTTGAAAATAAATTGTTTTGTGTTTGTTTTGGCTCGTCGTGCCCTCATAAATATATTTTTTGTGCTGAAAACGGGTTTAAAATACGGCGTTTTCCTGGACAAAATTGGAGGTGTTTTATTGGTTAATGAACAACTTGGGATATTAAATAAGGTAAATTAATCCTTTTAAAAACGGTTACTTAGGGGAATTATAAACGAACTTATTACCAATTGCCACAAAACAATCCTTTCTGAGGGCTATAAATTTAAATCACCCCCCAGAGGTGGTCTAAAAATCACCAACCTTATAACATCAAACACAGGTAATGAAGCTATTATGTGCCAAATTTTTGGCGTATTCATCATTTTCTATTTCGAAGCTGTCAAAAAAAATTAGTTTTAGGGCATTTTCTCCTAAAACATGGTATATTTTGAGAAAAAAGGCAGTTTTGCAGTGGTATTTTGCAATAACAATACAAAATAATCAATAACTTTGTGTTTTTTTCTGTATGGGTAAGTGTTTTTTTTTTAAATTGGTTTTGAAATTTTGTACCCCCCACAGATGTAAATATTTAGACTTGTGGGGGGTACTATTTTAGATCTTTGTAAATCTCACTGTAAGTGTTTATTTATTATTTATTTATTTATAAACTTGAACCTATGTCTGTGTGTTTGCGCGCATGTAGCTATCTCGAACCAGTAAACCGATTTGGATGCGACTTTTTTTTTGTTTGGAGCCTATCTTTCAGCAAGTGTTTTCAGCTATGTTCGATACAGCTAGGCTAAGTAGTTACCGAGATAATACGCTATAATAAGGCGCATTTACACAGACAAACTTTCCTTTGATGTTGAAATGCCGACAAACATTTACACAAGCCTCTTGAGCAAAATGTTCAAAGAAATGTTCGAGCAAAATCTCGTACAAAAAAACACACGTAAATTTTGGAGAGAATGTTGAGCAAAATTTGTTTGAAGAATTGGGGGTATAAAAATTTCTTTACAAATTTAAATTTTATAGTTTTAAAACAAGGTATTTTAATAAAGTGCTTTCCGACGGAAAAACGATATGATGTCGAAATTCACGTTTTACCTCATAAGCAACTTCGATTGATCTGATTTTTATAGGGGATATCCCAGTATACTTGTAACTTTTTTGAGGTTGTAAAAAAAACGACAATAAAAAAAATATTATTTGGCAATTATTTATTGCTGTTGCCTGTAAAATGTAATGATAAAAATTTACGTTTAAAAGAATATCTCTTTATTTTACTTCCTAGTTTAAAACACAATACAATAATAATTAAGTCAAATTCAAAAACCTATATACATTTTATTAAATCTCAAATATATGAACAAAAGCACGTTCGGTCTAAATAATACCCGTTTATTACCCACTTTTACAACCCTACGATCTCAGACCCTTGTCTAAAAAAATATAATTTAGCAGTAATAGACTAGATTTCTGAATCGGAATGTTGCTCCTTTGCATATTGTTTGTTCAGTGTCAGTAATCGACCTTGATTATTACATTAAATTGACAGTAAATATCTATCTTCAGCATTTTCATGAACCTTTTGCTTTTTAAGCAACCGTTGGGGCCTTAAACTAACTAGGTAAATCTGGTATGAGGAATGAAAAAAAAACAATCGAAGCTAAGGGTAAAGTCAAGTTACAAAAATATGTTTAAAAAAAAATCCCCTCCCCACCACTCCTCATAGTCGTGAGGCGCGGATTACCGCTTAAAAGTGCAATTTTTGAGTTTTTTGGCGATATTTGAAAAACTCAAAATCTTTTTGGAAAAGAAAAATTTTCCTGGGTTGTTTTTTGAATTTAGGAAAAAACCCTTGGAAATAAAAAAAAACTCGCAGGAATATCCCAAAAAAACCTCCGGGAAAAAAAATCCGGGAAAAACCCTAAGAAAAAAAATATTATAAGTAACCCTAATCCATGTGACAAAACTGATAGTCAAGAATAATGTTTCGCTTGCCGTCGGCTTTTTTTCACAAAAATGTAAAATAAAAGTTGGTGTTCCATTTTTTTAAAGAATTGAAATCACTGATAACTGATGTAAAATTTTATTTATTCTCATCTTTAAAAATATGTTTCCAAAACGGATAGCAATAATTTGCTCAAAAATTTACCCGAACAAAATGTTCAAAGAAAAGCTCACAAAAATGTTCACGCAAAAAATTTTAGATCTTTTGCACGAGCTTTTGTTTGAGCATGTTCGTCTGTGTAATTGCGCCTATAGATGTCAAGGAATTTGAGATATGACGAAAAATATATAATTGACTGTAACTTCTGAACCGTTCATACGACTAAGATGAAATTTGTTGTGTAGATGTAGAAGAGGCACTAGTTTATTTTAGTTCGGACGGAGCAAATGGGGACAGTTTAAAAAAAAATCGTATTTTATTTCGGGTTTTATTTTTTTTTAAATTTTACTTGTATTATTATGACACTTGACTGGACCTAAAAAAGTGCAAAATAATGAAAGGAGTGTTTGACTTTATTATTACAATTGCACAAACAACCCAATTGGCTGCGGTCTTATACAACTTTTTACACTCTCGGAATGAATGCGTATTGTTACTAAGCGAAGTCTCAAAATTTTAGACAAAGAAATTTTTCGTTAATATGTGCGTGTGAAAAATGTATAATAAAGTTGTTATTTAATCGTAGAAATAAATTACTGTCAAATTAAGAAGCATTGTTACATAGCTCAATTTGTGTGAATGTTAAAACACTAATAGGTAGTCATTGGTAGAGTAGTTAATAAATGGAACCCACAAAAAAGCCGACTTTACAAAAACCGAAACACAATTGAACAGAAAATAAAAAGTCCGAAATATATATTTAAAGAAATTTAATTTACTCGATCTTTAAAAGACGCTAATATAATTTCACCGATTATAATTATCCCGAACCCTAAAACATCAGAATTACAAGAGTATCGAAAATAATTGTCTAGAAAGGAAAAACATCCGACCCACAAATTGATAGAAAATAATATGCCCGATCCTTCAATGAGCAGGACCGGTATTCTCGTAACTAAATACGCTCGGCGTTTCGTACTCGCTGACCGTATGATAACGTAATATTCGCATACCACGTGACCAAAGTAACAAAAATGGTATTCACGTATATTGAACGCAAGGCGTCGACGAAGTGCGCTCAGCGCGTGGCGACCGTTTGAGAAACACCTACCATTTGCCAGCTGTTTTGCCCTCCGTGCGTACGATTTTCCTACCCTACAATACTTTGTAGAGTGCTGCAGAAAATATAGTAGTTTTTTCAGTTTGCGTTTTTATTAATAATTAGAAAAATAAAAATCTCTTATTAGTAGCTTGGAGACGGGTGACAAACACGTACACATCAACCTTACTATTGATGCTCGATGTAAGACAACTTTTTTTTTCCAAAAAATTGCAACAAAAACTTTTCTTATCAAAATCGACATCGAAATAATGGAGCATCCGTATAATACTAGAAATAGAAGCAATCAAAATTCTGTAAAAGCAAGGGTAAAAAAAGACATTGGTCAGCGGTGCTTTTTGTATCTTTCATCGGATGTGTACCAAAAAATATCTAGTTTTGTTAGGCTCCTGCCCACATTAATTGTTTTCTTTCAAAAATAAACTAAAAGCTTTCATGAAATATGAAATTAGCAAACATGAAATAAATAGCTTAATTGATATAAAAAATAATTAGCAAACAATATAGGTAACTACCTTTATTTCTGTGTTTTCGTCTGTATTTTCTTTACTTTTCTGAAATATCACATTTTTCACATTAATTACCATTTTTATGTTTTTTATCTTTTGGCATTTTATTTATTCATAAATGTACTAAAAATTATTATTTTCTTTTTTTAATTTAACACTTCCATGAAAATATAAATTTTTCCACGCGCGAGGTTTCTCTTGTGGATGTATGAATTCTGTGTTTGTTGTTAAATTGGTTAGGTTATTTTTTGGGTAACAAATACCTTAGAGTTTTATTTTCTGTTTCTTAAAATGTAGAATACGCATGTTTACTATAATTATAAGGTATAACTTACTAGATATATAAGTAACTATTGTGAAACCATTTTAACAATAAATGCTATATAATAAAGTATCAATATCAATATACGACCGTACCGGAAACACCACTTTCCCTGACTGAGTGCCGGAATAAATTTAAACTTTTCCGCACTGAGTGCGGAATTTTTTTGTAAGTGTGCGGTTAAGTCTCGGGGTAAACTTTTTCCCGCACACTGGGCGGGAACGTGCTACGAGTTTATATCACAGGGTCAAAGGGCGGGTTTAACTGAGCTAAACCAAACCATCAAGTAATTTTTTAAAGGATCAACACTTGTACAAGTCACATTTGATTTACCCTTTCTGAAATACGGCTCGAAATCGATCACACAATGGCCTCTTTCTTACACATAGAAAAAGAAAAGGAGCGACAAGGCTAACAAGAAATAAAAATGCAAAATTCGATGATGCCAAGATGTGCTAGGCGAATTTGATTCTGTCTGCTCGCAGGGCAGCGCGTTCGGCAGAGAGAATACGAAAAGTCGTCGGTCAGCGTGCCGCTGAGCGCGCTGTTCGCTATTCGTTTAGGCGCTGTAGGCCGTGGATTGCGGCGTTGACAAGTTTCTCTATTTGGAAGATGACACGGGGATTTTTTTTATTAAACGATTTTATTGTAATGTAGATCCGATGACAATACAATATTATGAAGAAATTTGGGGGTAGGGGGTGGTTGAAGAATGTAAAGGGGGTAAATTAATACCATACCACAACTTACTTCGACACTTTCCTGCCGTAAGTGTGGCAACGTAGCAATTGAATTCGTGGCTATCGGTTCAAATAATTTTTTTTGAATTTTGTGTGTCTATAAAAATATGTTTCGTTTAAACTTAATTCTATGCATCCATTTTCTAGCGATTTGATTTTTCCGTCATTTCATTTTCGAGACAATTTTTTTCGGACCAATTATTTTCTTTTCTCTTAAGTTCTGACAAATTATGTTTCTGCCAAATTTGGTTTCGGTTTTTTTAAAGGGACTAATAAATAGCAAAAAAAGTAATGAACAATGCAGTTTTTAGATTTTCCTTTTCAATTTTTTTAAAAATATTTAATACTAGCGGTTGACCAGCGGCATTGCCCGCGATATCTAACAGTACGTTCGTGTTCAAACTTTCAACGTAAAAGTTTCAGAATCACTTCAAATCATTGAACAGAAGTTACTCGAGGACAACCACCTCTGATAGAACCAATCTTTTAATCAATGCCCCTATGGAAGAATTCTTACTTCCAGGAAAAGGACAGGTATTTTCGACAAGAAGATGTTCTACCCATGGGATCTCCACTTTCGCCAGTAGTGGCTAACATCTTTATGGAATCGTTTGAAGAAGAAGAACTGCGAATATCATGACTGACACCTAAACTATGGCTAAGATACATGGACGACATACTTATTATCTGAAAAAAGGACAACAATACTCTAGAACAATTCTTCAATTATGTTAATAGCATAAGAAACTGCATCACACTAACTCTGGAAAAAGAAGAAAATTGTCAGCACCCTGTGCTCGACCTTCCAGCAACCAAAAAGAATTCAACCATATCCGCTTTTGTATATCGCAAACCTATTCATACTGGACAATATTTAAACTTGAAATCAAACCACTCCACATACACAAACTGGGAATTGCCAAATCTCTTATAGATCGAGACACCTACATCTGCAATACAGAAGAAGCTTCAAATAAAGAAAAAGCAAAAATTCGGTCCGATCTGCGAAGAAACGGTTTCTGCAACTACACGATCAATAAATCTTTTCCGACCAGGGCCTGAATTCTTGAGCAGAGAACGACATAAATTTGTGTCGAATGATCCCACGTCGAACGCAGTTCGTATTCTTGAGCGGGGATCGCTCATTCCATTCTATCAAAAATTGAGTGTTCGCGCTCCCCGAGTCCAAAGCCGGGGATCGATCCCATTTCTCAGACACGCATGCGTGTAAATTCTATCTTATTGGACCTAAAATTAAGAAGAGTTTCCAAGAAAAATCATGTTTTTTTGGGGGATGGGATCATTCCCCGGGGTTGATCCCTTCGCTTGAGGGATCGCTCCTTCTATTGAAATTCAAGAATTAGGGCTCTATTCTGGGCGTAATAGAACGATAATACCCATCAATTGATTGGTTTCGGAAAACGCGGACATAAATGGAAAAATTTAAAAATTCAAAATGTATCTAAATTTGCCCCTATATGGTTGTCAAGATACTAGGCGAATAGTTGGCCAAAGAATAAACTATGCTTTTTACGATTCTGACATTACGTATCAGTATTCAACATCAAATTTCAAATAGAAGACCCAGAGTATGACAGTATTCAACTGTTAATATCTCGAAAACAGTTGAAGATCGACATAGGGTACGTTATATAAAAATGCTTAGAATTTCAAAACATAATGCAAAAATGTAATAATATACTGGGTGTTTCATTTGAAAGTTTCGGTTGCCATTCTTTTTAATATACCTTATATACATAAAAATATTCTAGTATTCTATTCTATTCAAGTAAATTTGATTGTTCTAAACTAACATTTTTAGTTTAATTTTGTAAAGTGAGCTTAAAATTAAAATATCATGTGACTTTAACTGTAACCAAACTTATCACGTGACTGGACACGTTTAAATAGTCACGTGACCATCAGTGCTATATTCAAACTGTATTTGACATATCAACATTTTTGGCTAAATAAAACCCATTCATAGATTAAGGAACTATAGATCCGTCACATCACCCTTCCCGCCAATAATTATTTTTCGCGAAAAGTGCGGTTATGTTTCCGCATGCAAAGGAACTGCCAACATAATAATATTTAGGTTGGCAATATTCTCTCTAGAAATCTGCAGCTCCTCCTCTTACCCCTTCTAGGGTTCTCCGTCAGAGGGCACATTATGACAAAAGTGACAGAATGTCGGTTATGACTCATAACTTATGAGTTCCATTTTTAAAACTGAGGTTTGCCAAGGTTTTTAAAAAGTGATTTTGTGATTATTCCTGTTCAAAAAATTGTGATTTTATCCTTCGATTACAATGGCTGAGAAACAAAGAGTTAGAGTGTGTTGTATTCAAAGCTGCGGAGACCGTGCCATGATCCCAATAAAAAAACGGGGAGACATCGTTTCCCCAAAGGCAATCCTGTAATTTTTCAGAAGTATAGTGAAGCCGTTAAACGCGAATAAACTAAGTGCTGATGAAATATATAACAGATTTTACGTGTGTGATAAATATTTTGCTCCAGAGGACATTTTGCAGACTGAACGCAGAGGTCTTAGAGAGTGATGTCCCACACTTGTATTTGGACTCCATTTAACTATTTATACCTATGTGTTAAAACACCCTTTCCTTATTTGATCAAGTTTAGTATGGCTAATTTTTGTGGATATCAATAATAAGTTAGAAAATGCGACACTTGTGTATTCCAAACCAGGGGTATTAATATTATTTACACCAAGACTTTTTCTAATGTGTGGGTTTACCATAAATTGTCCCACATATACAGTAAAATTTTTTTGAGATTAAAATTATTTTTTTCTGTTCCACAAATTTAGTTTGGAATACAAAAGAGTGGCATTTATTGTTTTTTATGTACTAAAAACAAGATATAAACATTTTAAAGAAAATTATTTAATATTTAAAAAAGCACAGACAAGATCATATTCTAATATTTTCATTATTGTGAAAAATATAAACTAACATGTTTCGAAATATGCCATAATCTTTTATAATAAAACAACCGGAGGTTTTGTACTACAAGTGCATTATTATGGGTAATTTGTATTGTATTTCTTAAAAATATGCTTTTTTATTTTAACTTAACATAAGTAACAATTTTGTTTTGTGCTTAGTAAAAAAGCATATTTTTAAAAACTAAACATAAATTGCTTCCAAAGAAAGAACCCTACACAAATTACATTCGAAATGGCTATTGGCTAAATGTCATAATTTTTTTATATGTTGTAGTACTCAATAAACAAAGCACAAAAATAAAAAACCGAGATACGGAGCAGCTTTCTGAGATATGGAGCTTTAAAGTTGACGTGTTTTAAGGCTATATCTTTGGACATGTTCTAATTTTTTTTTTCACAACTTTGTAGATTACCGCCAAAATAAAATAATTCGTTTCTGTATTTGTCCTGAATGAAACACCCTTTCCATCCAAGTAAAAATGTTCTTATATGGGTCCTTTGGTACCACCAACCAACCGGCGGTAATCAACAAAGTTGTGAAAAAAAAACTTGTACCATGTCCAAAAATATAGCGTAAAAACACGTCAACTTTAAAGCTATATATCTCAGAAAGTAATCCTGCTCCCTATCTCGTTTTTATTTTTGTGCTTTGTTGATCGAGTACTACAAAATATGAAAAAATTATGACATTTAGCCGACAGCCATTTTCAATGTAATTTGTGCAGGGTCCTTAAAAAAAAAGCGAAAATTTAAGCGAGCACCATCTAGTGGTCATATTACAAACTAACAAAAAATCGATAGTACGGTTATCGCGAATTTAACCGTGAGTCATCTAGTGGTCGTATTACAAATTAAAAAAGAAAAATCAATATAAAAGTATGGTTATTGGTCGCGTGCATATCTGCGCAGACTCGCCAAACTCCAAATGGTTCCGAACCGTTTAACACGTAACTGTCGTATCTATTGTAGCTCCTTAACCTATGAACCCATTCAAGCTCCAATCGTCTTTCAATCTAGATGTCCTTCGTAGAACCCCCCCACACTACCATCATAAATTTAACTAATTAATAAATATATATATTTTACCTCTTAAGAATGTCTCAAGATAAATTTGAATATTCACTCGATCATCCTGTGTATCAGCTAAATAAGAATAAATTTATCTTTTTATTAAAACTAAATATTTTGTAAGATTAAATTACAACGTGGAAGTTTTTTTGGGGGTAGGGGGTGGTTGAAGAATGTAAAGGGGGTAAATTAATACCATACCACAACTCCGCGTTTTTACAAAAATCGACCACTGTGCGAGCCCTACTCTAAAAGACGGTCAAGTTTGCCGTAGCATGCGCATTAGCGAGTTCGGTCACGTGATGGTTTCGTCCAATAGCGTGCTCTGAAATAATACGTTTTTCACACGAGCTTTCCTACAACTCCCAACTACTGGGTCTAGTCGAGAGAACGGCTTCGCTCAAAAATTGTTGTTCGAGGCAGCTCTGCGCGTGCCCATAATAGTTTGGTGATTATTCGATCGTCTCGTCACTGCTTTTACGCGCGGTTATTGGTTGAAATTACTTTTCTTCTCTCAGGCGAACGATCACTTCCTATGAATTTCAGAATCGGATCAGACGTAAATACTGAAAGGAAGGCGATACTTATAATTCCATACATCAAAGGAATCTCAGAAAAGATGAGAAGAATAGGCAACCAATACCATCTTCGGACTGTCTTCGAAACGACCACAACAATAAGAAGTCGGTTAACAAAATCTAAACCATATCGCCGCAACACCAAGAACTGCATCTATCAAGTACCATGAGTGTGGGGATATCTACATCGAAGAAACCAGCCGACCCATGGAAGTTCGCGTTACAGAACAGAAACGTAAAACTCGAGAAGGGGACACAACTGGATCAAAAATAGCTCAACATGGCTGGGAAAATCAACATCATATGGAATGGGAAGAGGCAAAGATCGTCGCCAGGGTGCCTATTCTTGAATTTCGGGGAAATTTTACTCCCCAGGGAGATTCTGAGATTTCTATTCCCAAAAAATTTCACTCCTTTTCGAAAAGCGGTATTCTTCAAACCAGGGAATGGAAATGATAGAGTGAAAACGGAAACAATGTTGCCAAATCAATCAGAATAATTTCCACAAATCAAAATTAAGATAATTTTGACAGACAACCAACCAAATGTGTATTTACGATGCCCTAACCTCATTTTTCAAAATAAATATTAAATTTTTGTTTTGCGATGGCGAGGGGTTTTGCAAAATGGGTTATTTTGAGCCCTCCCTGGAAATTTTTTATGTGTGCTGAGATGTGCACTAAATAGCCTTATTATTTCTATGTGTTTCCATATAACGTTTGTTTAAATCGGTTAATAAATAATAAAATTTGCAGTTTTACATTTGATGTATCTTTCTGACGCCGGAATACAGTTTTATCAAAAATTTAAAACTTTCTGACAAGCTACAAGTCTAATTTTTATGTGATTGTTGTCAAAATGACCTCTCTTTAAAATTCAAGATGCGGACTCCTCCATGGATAACGTCTTATCACACAAAGAGCATCAAATATAAAACTGCAGAACTTTCTTATTTCTTAACCGATTTAAGGAAAGTGCTCGTGTATGTGTACGTTAAAAGAATAAGGCTATTTCGCACATCTCAGTTTTATTACAGTGGAGCACATACACATTTTCCAGGGGGGGGGGGCTCAAAAATTGCCTATTTTTCAAAACCGTCCGCCATCTTGGAGTTTCAAGAAATGTCAATTTTGACAATAAATGCATATAATTGTTTTCTTCTTCAGAAAAACGTTAAATTTCGAATTTCGGATAATTAATGCGGAAGTTATAAGAAATCCAAAGTCCGGTTTTTTTGGAACACCCTATATTTATTAAAAATAAGCCATAAGGATCTTGTGATTTTGATTATAAAGATTTGTGGTATTTTCTGTGCATAATAGATGTACTTATTATAAGTAGGTTTAGTTGAAAATATTGTTACCCATGTTTAACTTGATGTTGTAGAACTTTTTACAGTGTTAGGTATCTTTATACCTATATGTTGCCTTGTTTTTAGTAAAAAAACTGTTCTAGTTAAAAGGTTTGGACTGAATTTAGTAAGTAAGATTTTTTTATTAGGTTTTGTAAAATGTTAAATGTTCTCGGAATGATTTTATATAGTAGGTAGCTTGTTTTTAGTAAAAAAACTCTTCTAGTTTCAAGTTTTTGGACTGATTTTAGTAAGTAAGATTTTTTTTTATTAGATAAAATAATGCTAATAAACAAGTCGATTATAATCATCCATGTTTTTTGAATTTTAAGTCCAAAAAATAAAAAACCTAACAAAACATTGAAGAAAGACTAAAGAAAACACTAGTTTTTGCCTTAAAAAACTTCGAATAAAGTCCAACTAACAGAAAACATGTTTTTAGAGTCCAAAAATTTTAAAGAAATTTTAAAAAACGCAAAAATCTACAGACAACAGTATATGTTTACTCAAAATATCACAATTCCGCCTATTTTTTTCCCATTTCTCTCACTAATGGCCAATATAATAAAAATTTCTCTAGGGAGTAGAAATTTCCCTTATTTTTTGAGAGAGATTTTTCAAGAATAGTGCATTTTTCATTTTGGGGGAATCACGCCCATTTTGGAACGGTTAGCCAACGGATTTCTATTCCCTGGACAATACCCTCTCCACATAGGCCATTTTGACAGAAAACTAATGGATTATCTGTCACTTTTGAGTGAAAATGGCGGCGAAGGTGGAGAAAAGGACACTAAATCGGTATGAGTTGATCGGCCTATCTGGAGAGGGTACTACCCTGGAACTCAAGAATAGGCACCCAGGGAGGAAAATCTATTCAGAGGAAGTTTAAGGAAACAGCATTCATACAGAGGAACCAGAATGTATTGTCTCAACAGAGCGTCGCCATCAAGAATATGTGGAAACCCATACTTTTTGGAGGTAACCGATTTCAATTGTGAAAGGGCGGAACAGATTCTAATATATAAGATTAGTTAGTCTTAATTTTGTTAGTATTCACCTGATGACGATTGCAGATACATAAGCAATACTCTCAAGTTGAACATGGTGTACCACCTTCAAACAAGTAAAGTCAAATTCACAAATAAGTATATTTTATTTCATACTGTATTGTAATGTTCCCTCTTACGGAATTAATTTGAGTCCGGGAAATGACCTATTACATCACTAGTCCGGTAAAATAACATTACCGCACTCAAAGTAAATTTCTGAATTTTTATATATTTTTATAAGCTTGAACAAATCTTTATTATTAATGAAAAAAAAATATTTTATACAATAAACTACTAAAAATTGTGCAATTGGAATTATTTGAAATTACATGAGCAGCAGCCGAGCAATCTTTTTCGGGATTACCTTTTCGAGGAAGAGTAACTTTGGTTTTGGTGTTGTTGGTGTAGAACTTGAACAAAGTTTTCTCCTCCTTGGATTATTCTAGCTACTTTTGTTTTTTGTCTCTAAAGACTCCTCGACATATTTTTCGGCCACATCTGCTCCCGCGTTTGCTAATAGCGTGGCAGACGTTCTGTGGAAGCATTGTCCCGTGTACCTTTCGGGATTGGACAAATTCAAATATTCCGCAATTTTTCGAGGCGCTCCCCCAATTGTATGGATGCCCACTCTTTGGCTAATACATTTTCTACGGAATATGCTTAAAAATGATTCTTCAATGATTGTAAACACTCTTTTGATGTAAGTTTTTGTTTGGTTTATGCTTACAATCAACGTCATTTAGGTTGTAGAGCTCCTCCCTTCGACGCCCTCCGGAAATATCTAGTAGCGCCACAACCTGAAACAATAGAAAAAATAATAATTTAAAAAAGGCAGAAAAGTATATATACTAAATCCCCCTATTTTTATTTAATGGAAACCAAAAAACTTACCTTAATTAACAAAAATTTATCGGCTGGAGATGTTTTCATGAATGACTTCACTTCATCTCTGGTCAAAATTTTTGATTGGGTCGGTTGGTGGCCTACAGATTCTTTCTTTAAAAATGCTATTAGTTTAGGAAATCTGGATATATCCACGTTCTCATTTACTACCGACATAGATTTCACCATCGAATATTTTTGCCCATAGCGTTGAACTGCTGGATTTTTGTGACTGAAAAAGTAAGGAAATTAAAAATTACGAAAATACGACGTATTTTTACAAAGTAGGTATTTAACACATTTTTTTAAATAAAACTAATTTAACACTTACCACATCTAAGAAGTAGGCCAACATAACATTTTCGTTGACGGTATTTTCTACATTAAAAGTCTTTCTCCATTCGCAGAATGTTTCATATTCTTTTTTCTATCTTACTGAAGATTTGGCTGGAATCAGTTTTTCTGTTGCGGCTGAACTTTTTTCAAAATTGCATCCATTTTCACTGCTCTACGTGAAACAAATAAACTTTATGTTGTTTCTTTTAGCAACCAATTCAAAGATAACTGGACTTCAAAATTTTGCAATAATTTGATGGAAAATTGTAAAGTAATTGTTGAAACAAATATAGATGACATGACATTTTTTTGTTATATTGATTGTCGCTGTGTTCTCAAAAAAAATTATTTTAATTTTAAATTAAATAAAACAGTATGAAATAAAACGTTGTACGATACACGGCCGTGAAATGTCATTAAAGTACTCGTCTGGATATTCCGTAAACATCTAGACTTGTACTTTAATATTACTATACATAAACATAAACAGTCTTTGTGGCAGTGTTGCCAACTGTCCCAAGTTAAAAATATCTACATTTTAAGAAATTTTTCCCTAGAATCCCCTAGACTTTAAAATTTAAAAAAATATGTAAAACAAAAATTGGGAAGAAGAGAAATAAAAACTAAAACATATAATTACATACAATATTTATTAAAAAAATACAAAACTTCATTTATTGGGCGCATACAACGGTTGGGTTGACATTAATTTTATGTGATCATTTGTGACATTAAAATCAATAATGTATTTTGAAACATGAACGATGCGCCGCCCAATAGAGGTCACTACATTTCTGTACATTTCGGTAGACGTTTAACAAATCAAAGGCGGCGTGCAAAAACTAAAAATGCTGTCTTAAAAATAACGTGACGTTAGCTACGTCACAACGCGTTATTAAGCGATAAAGTCACTTAACGGGGATTTTTTATAAGAGGTGTCTATTCACTGTTCAGCTGAACCTATGTTATGGTTTGGTTTTAGAAGAAAGATTGCACAAGGAGGACAAAAAAGTCCTATAATACCTCGATTTTCCTAGCAAAAAAGTGCGCACAAAAAAGAAGAGAAGATCCCTAGAATTTCCACATTTCCCTAGTAAACAAAAATTTACTCAATTGTCCCTAGAACTAGCGACAATTCCCTAGAGTTGGCATCACTGCTTTGTGGAAAAGGCGGAAACACAAAAATAAAGACGCTAAGAGTTGATGAGAAGTTAGCCACAAAATTTGACGTAACTAATGTCTAGTCTACAGTCCAACGTCTTGCCAATGATTTCTATTTCTCTCTTTGTCGAAAAGAGTGAGAAGCAATAGAAGGAAGCGGCAAAAAGTTTCAATGTGGAAACGAACAAAAAGCTCATTTCGAAACCATTCAAATTGGTGGAATTATAAATAATGAAAAAAACAAAACATTTTCAACTTTAAGCGGATTTTACTTAATTGTTGGTAAGAAATAGATAATTTACTGGGTTGTAAATGGTTTTAGAGCATTAATAACACGATGTGAAGAAATTACGAATATTATACTCTTAATTTTTTAAATTAATGAAAAAAATTGTAATATATCTGAGAACATACTTATAGGTAAAAAACTTTTATTATATTAGTAACCAAAATTTTAGTAATGAAATGCAAATAAAGAGAGTATGTCTCATGAACAAATTAGTAATGACAAAATTACAAGCAAGGTTGCCCAAAAAAATTAAATATTTAATATTCCTTTCTTAAAGTGACCTTTAGAGAACAAACAAGGACTGAAAGCTAAAAATAATGTTAAGTGTGTAAAATTTTAATTAAGGAGACCTTGCAAGAAGGTAGACTTTGATTTTGGACCTCGTTGTGAACGTCGTTAAAATACATACATAGATATACCATTTTGGAAATATAAATTTTGATACAGGTTATATGTTTGTTTTTCTTTTTCAGAAGATTTTCCTTTAAGAGTTTATGGCATAAAGTGGGTGCAAATACCTACTCTTCTTATAGAATGCTTACCCAAAAAATTGCACACTTATATTTTCTATTATATTATATACTTTAGTCTATAAGAAGCAAAAAACACGTAAAAAAAACATGAAGTTGCAGGATATATGTTTTGTCACATAGAAACATCCAAAATGCAAATGATTGATGATTTTTCCTAAAGTGCAGTATAAAAAATTAGTTTTCAAAAAATTATCCGTGTTTGAGCCGCCAGTTTGCATTAACACGCAAAAAATACAGAGGCTTCCCAGCGAATATATAGGGTCATTCCATATCAAATCAACCAAAAAATCACAAAAATTTTACGCGACCAATTCCAATTTTGATGATTTTTGGTATATATTTTCTTCTTACCATAAAAGTTGAAAATGCAAATTTTGAGATTTTTTTGATTCGTAGTTTTTTTTTTTAATTTTTCAAAATAAAAAAGTCAGCATTTTGACCTTAACAAGAATGTACAAAACTAGCAATATCTCGAGAACCACTTACACTAGGAAAGTAATAAATGGCTCATTTTAAAGTCATTTTGAAGCTCTTTTTTATGAAATATCACAACATAATTAAAAAAAAAAAAAATTGAAAATAAAAAATTGAAAAAAAAAAAATTGAAAAATTCAAAAAGGCCATTTTTAATTTTTTTGAAAAAAATATATAATTTTGGTCAAAGTGTTACTTAATTATCCACAAAATTTTATGATGGAGAAATGATGGGTTCAATGTCAAAAAAATTATCAAAAATATTAAGTACATTAAAAATCATGCATTTAAAAAAATAAACATATTTTAGGAGCACCAATAGTGCACTGGATATTAAAATAAATAAATTTGTTGGATGGATACAGGTTTTAAAAAATACCCAGAGGCTTTATCTACAAATTATTTTATTTTAAACTCGCAAAAGAAATAAACAAACTTTTCTACTTCGTTGATAAAAATTAGACAGAAAACACTAAGACTAACTATATACCTTAAATTTATTTTTTTAACTTTCTTTTAAGAATTTCTGATGAATCTGACATTTCGTTTTTGCTGACATTGTAAGTTCTGCCAGTAGCAGTGTTGGGTTCAACTTTTTTTATAAGACTTTCTGGTTTAATAATTAAAATATCTTGAGGTGTTGGGTAAAAAAATGATGAGGCAGGTCCTCGTGGATGAAGAAAGCTTACTTTCAGTTCTCCGCTCTCATTATTTTTCCCCAAGACACAAGCCAGCCACCAAGCACTGTCATATTCTACAGTGACAAACCCTGACTCGATATTTTGCAAAATAATGCTTCCACCTTTAAAAAGATTATGTGTTTCGACCTCTAAGCATGTAGAAAACTGTTTTGCCAAAAACGTGCTTTCTGTAAGAGGAATTACAGCATGAATTTTTTGTGTCCCCGGTTTTGTTAAGACTTCCGCAAATCTTTTATTCAAAATTATTTCATGATTTGTATAATCTGCTTCTGTGCAATATTTAAAATCAATGCCAGATATATTTTCTTCACACCAAGTAAACAATTGTAGAGGTGTCATTATTTGATTGTCATAGGGCCTCTGCAAACTGGCTTTGGCAGCAAGTCTTTTAACAGTTCCTCCCAAGCCATCGCAGGCACTTTTGCCATGCGAGGTGGCAAAATAATGCCACTCTGCTTCAACACCAAAATCTTTTTTATGCAGGCATATATTCAGAAAATTCTTTTTGTTTTTGTACTGCGCAGCACATCCATCCGAAAAATAAAAAATTTTGTTAAGTCCTGGTATTTTGATTTTTAAATCAGGCATTAATTTTTTTAAAAATAAATGAAATGCAATTGTATTATGTGTCAAGCTTTCCGAAATAAACACATAATTCAGGTTGTGCAGTTTACCATCACTTAGAAAATAAATGGCAAAAGGGTGGAGGGTTGCCTGGCTGTTATTCCAATGATAAGACTGGACTTCATCTTGCATAACAAAGGAATAATTTTTCGCAAAGTCGCAAGTGATCAAAGACTCTCCAGGTTTAAGGTTAATTTTTATTTCATTGTATCTATCTTTTTGCATTTTTGCAATAAAAGAATGTGATTTAAGTTTTACAAGATCATCAGTAAATTCCTGGACAAAATCATCACTTTTCTTAACAACGGTTTCCATAGTACACCTATCTACTGAGACCCACTTTTTAAATGAGACCTCATCAATTAATTCTTCCTCAAATTTTTCTATTAACGTATTTTTAAACTGTTCTACTCCAGGACATTGCTTGCATCTATTGCTTAAAAAACAGTCCACTGAAGGTGGATTACACATTAGTTTATAAAGGCAATCATGATAAGATATTGCAAGAGGCCTGTTATTTTCATCATATAGCTTATTTAATTTGGAGCCATTGAGCATTAGTTTTATATTTTGATGTATAGTACATACACATACAGTATGAGTCCCATTTTTTCCTGCCAGTATACAGTTTTTGGGTCGCAGTTCACAAAATTTTGAAAACCCAATTTTTTCATTGGGGTACTCAGTTTTAAACAATGCATAAATTTCTTTTAAATTAGCTAAGACTAATTTTTTTTGTACATATTCTTTTTCAGCTCCATATTTTCTGATAACAACATAATCTTTTTTACCTGGCATGGTCCTGCTAATGTCATCCCTTTGGTAAAAATCTACCACTATTTGGGCCACTCTATCACTAAGGGTCTTTCCCGGTTTGGGGTTAGGAGAACATAATATCCCATTGTCCTTAACTAACTGTTTTACAGCTCTGGCCAAATATTGAGAAACTCCAAATTCTTCTTCAATCTTCTTTCTACTCCAACTTTGAGGTAAACATGATAAAACTAGTATTTTCTCACTCCTCTTTTCGGTTTTTAAAAATTTGTCCTTTAACTGCTTAATCATTTCACTTTCGTCACTCTGGCATTCCTTTACTAGCGTTGAATCTGATTCCTTTGTAAATGCTTTCGCAATTGTATGCTGTACAATATCAATTTTTTCTTTGTATACATTTTTTCTTTTAATCGGCGACACACCAAGAAGCTCCAATGACTTGTTTAAAAGAGTAAATGATTCAGCAGGATCTTGAAAATCTGGATCATTTTCTGGAACTTGACTGGGTCTAAAAAAATTTAAAAAGTTAGTTTTTTATAAGAACTTAAAATGGGGGTAACAGCTGACCCAAAATGTGTACCTAATGCCAAGAAATTTGTACATAATGTCTGTATTCTCAAAATGCCATGCAAAATAATGCCATGCAAAATAATGCCTTGAGATTTTCCACTCTGTACTTGACGCAATTGGTTTTTGGTTTGGTTTTTGGCAAAAATACTATTTGTTACTTACCCTGCCTCATCTTCTTCAGATGCCTTAAACTCCTTTGAAAGCTTTAGTCTACAACCATCACAGATTTTCATTCCCATTTTGACATTTTTGTAACTGCACATCCACTTGGTCACATTTCTTAATTTCCCAAAATGCTTGATTTTTAACTCTAGTGGATCACAGCACTTTACTTTATATTTAGTCCATCCACTTGCCTCACCCATAGTTGAAACTTTTAAAATTACACAGAGATGACTTCTGATAAACCTTCAGTCGAACTATTATGTATCGATTATTTGGAGCTGTATCAGGAAGATACTTGCCAAAAATTTAAAATCAATTTATGAATTTTCATGTCAGCAAATCCCCACAATGTACCTAAACAGACCAATAAAATGAAGGAGGTGTGTCCTTAATGTTAAACAGGAATAAACAGGCAGTATTTCACAAAAGTATTGGCAGGTTTATACAGGCATATTTTCCTAAGAATTGGAACATCTAATAGTACGTCTCCGGTGGAAAAGAGGTTTTGTAAGTAAATATTACAATGGGGGGCAATGTTAATCTGATTACTGATACAGAATGAAACGTAGGATATAATTTTTTATTAAATAAAATATTGTTAAATATTTTTATAATATCGCTTTAAACCCCATTATATTCTTCTAATTACCAAAATGCATTGTCTATTTATAGGCGATTTTTCATGCATGTGACATTTTTAATAAATTTTTTCACATTGAACCCATGATTTGTCCATCTCAAAATTTTGTGAATAGTTTAATAACACTTTAAAGAAAATAATATAATTTTTTGAAAAAAATTAAAAATGGCCTTTTTGAAATTTTTCAAAAAAAAAAATCAAAAATTTTTTTTTTTATTTTTTTTTTCAATATATGTTATGCAATATTCTCATATGAAAGGTCTTTATAAGAGCTTTAAAATGAACCTTCACCTACTTTTCTATTATAAGTGGTTCTTTGGATATTCCTAATTTTGTGCGCACATGTTAAGGACAAATAAGTGACTTTTTCGATTTTCAAAAATTAATTCAAAATAAACAACTGGTCAAAAAAGTCTGAAATTTTGGATTTTCCAGTTTTTTGGTAGGAAAAACATGTATACTAAAAATCATTAACATCGGAGATGGTGTGGTAAAATACCCTGGTTGACTTGATATGGACTGACCCTATACTAATAAATCAGAGAAATTACATTCTAAGGTGTTTTTTGCTAGGATCGATGTAATAGATTATAATTTTTCCCTTACCTAAAAAGGGAACTAACTAGCTTTCGAAAAATATATTAAAAAAATGTATAGGGTGGGCCAAAAAATCTTGCACACTTTTAAATTTGCTACAACTTTTGATTGAATAGCTTGATTTCAAATCTTTTTAACTTTTTTGAAAGACAAGACATGGGACTTTTCCGATCCGGTTCAAAATTTGACATTTCGCAAAAATCCAAGATGGGGGACCGTTTTGAATATTGGGTAATTTTCACCTCCCCTGCAAATAAAATACGTGCGGCACTGGAGAAAATCTAAGTCATTGCGACAAAAGCCTTATGTATGCTTTTGATACCAAGGCATTACTTAATTAAATCGGCTGAGAGATAAGAAAACTATAAACCTCTGAAATAAGTGGTTTTGGACTCGGATTTGTCATTTGCAAAAAAAATCGCAGTTTTTGCATTTGCTTTAACTTTTGATCGGATTACTTGATTTTAAACATTTTTATATTTTTGGGTGAACAAAGCTTGCGGCTTGGACATTTTTTGAACATCCAAGATGGCGGACAGCTTTAACACGCTTTAATCACTGGGTAATTTCAATTTCCTAAAAAAATAGCAAAACAAAATCAAGGCCATTCTACCTCCCATCTCTGATAGGTATATGGAGGTATCACTTGCTTAAATCAGTTAAGAAGTAAAAAGGCTAGTGTCATCGTTTTCAGTGTTTTCCATAAAAATTCTAATTTGTAATAAAATTAAAAAATTTGCTGTAGTTTTAAACTACTGATTTTTTAGCTAGAGTAGCATGTATTGGTTATTTGGCCGAGCCTAAGCTGAGTTTACTTTGTTATTAATCATCAAACGCTTATATTTTGTATCAATCTTTTTGCGTGCGTGCGTGAAAATTTCCCGTTATTTAAAACGGTCCGCCATCATGGATTTTTAGGAAATGTCAAATGGACCGGATCGGACAAGTCTTATGTCTTGTCTTTCCAAAAAGTCAAAACATTTTAAAATCGACCGATTCGATCAAAAGTTATAGCAAATTCAAAAGTGTGAAAGATTTTTTGGCGCACCCTTTATATTTTAAATGTGTGTGATGATGAAGATGAGCAGTTATCTTTCTTAAGAAGAGCCTGTCGATGGGGATGACCATGTTAATTTATTTATTATTACAAGTAAGCACATATATCTGGTTACACCATCTTGTGTTACTGTTGATTCACGCTGGTTTTATACTGGAAATAAGATAAGAAATAAGCAAATGAGAAACCAGATCGCTTCCATCATGGGCTCTTTTGATGTTTTACTTCCTTTTAAAGTGTTTAAAGTGTCATTTGGGAGTTGTGTGATTTGAAATCAATCTCCGTAAAAATATGACATCTCCAAAGCCCGGAACACACTTTTTTTTGGCTTACCATAAAATTACTTCAAAAAATCTGTTATCAAACCGTGCTTTTCATATTCCATTTGCAATGCTCTAATCATGCACCGGTGCAATTTTCTGACAGCACCAGGTCAGTTTTAATTTTGCC
Organism: Oxystoma pomonae; assembly: GCA_963921995.1. Classification (NCBI taxonomy): domain Eukaryota; kingdom Metazoa; phylum Arthropoda; class Insecta; order Coleoptera; family Brentidae; genus Oxystoma; species Oxystoma pomonae. Next base: position 3,683,990 of record OY998170.1, on the reverse strand, counting down.
CCAGCGCATCAGAAGGAAAACGCTTTTAGGCGCAATTTTACAACTCATAGTTAAACGTCAAGGATCGGGGCAAGCATCCAGTATGTAGGGCCGGAACCACTCCTAGGAACAACCAAGAGGCAATTGCAAAGTCGACTCAATAAATGGGCCAACGATGCCATGGCGACCGCTTGGAGAGGAGGAACAGGATGCAGACAGACCAGGGACTTCGTGAAGGGCCCGGATGTAGCCAGACAAAAATGGCTTCTGGGGAGATCACGAAGGGACGCTGGTCTGCTGACAGGAATCATAACAGGTCACAACCAACTAAGGAAGCACATGACCCAGATCGCGGTGGAAAATGACTCGACCTGCCGGGCCTGCGGGCGGGCAGAAGAGACATCTCGACATGTTATAGCGAACCGCGAGGTATACCAGAGGACGAGATACCAGGTATTCGGTTTCCCGACCCTGGATGAGGAGGACCTGCACATGCTCAAATGGGATAAAATACTGGACTTTGCAAAAAGAACAGTGAAACCAGATGAGCAGACTGCCAGACCAGTGGTGCAGGCGGCGGATTAGGGGCAGGCGTACTTGCCAGGCTTCGCGCCGCCCCTTCTCTACTACTACTAAACGTCAAACCTCAGTTTAACCACGGATGTCGACTTTTTTACGTTTTATAGGTGCAGTTTACCAAAAAACTTCGTTTTAACCGTTACCGGCGCGGCGGTCTGGGTGTGGGTTAAACTTTAGTTTAAAAGTTACCGAAAGATTGTAACCTCAAAATAGTTATTAAAAATTTATAAAATCTGTATGTATTTAGTGAAATTGCTATGATCGATGACTTTGAATTTATTTTTGATAAACTGGATGAAGATGATGACGGAATTATTGACATTGTGGGAGCACTAAGAAGACCAAAAATTATTCGTACTAGAACAAATCCTTTGGAGGAGTACGAGGACGTAGATTTTAAAAGGAGGTTTGGATTATCTAAAGAGACATGCGAAATTCTGCACGAGGAAATTCGACAAGAATTGGAATATCCCACAGACCAGTAAGTTTTATTTTCAGACCGAGCTCACACGTATATATATACTATGTATCTTTCTGACAATTTTGAACATTTTTTGATGTGGCAACGGGCTGTATGTCTGTCCGTAACCAAGGCTGATATCTCAAAAACTACTTCACTGTTTTTTTATCAAATTTGGTGACTATATATGCTAGGTTTGGCTCTAGTTGGTGCCATTTTAAAGACATGGTTAAAATAATCAACCCTATGTGCCAAGAAAATGTAGTCTTTTTAAACTAGAGAAAAACCTGTGCTTCTAATCCTACAGCTAATCCAACAGCTCTTCTTTTCTTCCTAGCCGTGGTTTAACTGCGATTTAGAAAATTGAGCAACTTGTTTACCAATGGTTTAATCCATCAAAGATTAAAATTAAGTTTAAACTATTTTAATCTGGAGTTTTACCTTTGGTTGTAAAATTAGCCCTTAGTGGAGATTGTATTGCTCTGCTAATTGAAGGTTCCAATAAAATAGTTTTGGTGCTGTGTGTGCCTAATAATTTTAAATTGGCTACAAATGGGTTTACAGTCACTTTTGTCCCATACGCCGCAAGCAACCGATATTAACCAACTTTGGTCCAAAATTTGAACGCAATTTAGAACTTTTCAACATTTAACAAACTATCCTTTCACTTTGCCGGTTGCTTTATTAGACATTCGATACGTTTACTTTTCGTTTAAAAGTCTGCAATTTTAAACGGGTTTCATAACGTGGGTGGAGGCAATCTAAATGAATAGCGAATTCTTTTGATAAAAAAGTGCACCGCTGGTGCAATTTTTGTATTCTTTTGGGAAATCTAATGCAAGTTTTTACGTTCTTTTGAGGAACATACAAATCCAGTGTTGCCTTCAGTGCACATTTTTCCGCTCGAATTATAAGAGCTCGTGGTCCATTCGATTTTTAGATTTTTGAGGCAGTTTGACGAGATTTTAAGGCCAATCTTTACCGGGCAGAATATCGGAAACGAGAAAACGGAATCTGTTGAAATTTGGCAGGAATTTTTATTTTTGAATTCCTCACAACCGTATCCAGACAGTTTTTAGCTGGACTCTCTCATTTTCGAAATAAAATAAATATGGGTAACAATAGTAAAAATTGTTACCTGGCTTTTTTCTTAGCGTCGTCGATAATACAGAAATCTGTAACAGCAATTTTTGGATTTTTTTATTTTTTGAAAAACATACACCAAATTTTAAAAAATCCTTCGGATACGATTGTAGATTTTTATAAATCCTATTATCTGATAACAAAAAAGTTATGTTTTTTTTCTTTGTAAGCAATATTCTGCCGGAATTCTGAAACGCCAAGGTCACGTAATTTAGTAGGTCTAAGGAAACTGAAGTGAGTTCGATTGGAATATTGGAATTCAGGTTCCGCATAGCCATTGGCCACTTGTCTAATAAAACATGCGTCCAATAAATTGATACATGTCAAGTGATAAAAATAATACGGAAATTTATTATTTTTTAGATGTTGAATAATGGTTTTTCTTTTGATTCTTTTTAATTTCGAGACCTTGCAATCCATGAAGCATGAAGCCGAGCATCAAAACCTTTTAAAGAAGCATTAATAAATGGTTACGTTCCTAATAAGTTATACTTTTCTCACATATGCTGTTCGTACCGTGTTCTGAACACTGCATGATCTCACTCGAAATGGTATTAGTGATGCCACCTATTGTTGATCTTTCAAAAAAATACTAAAGCAGTGTTGTCAAATCTATGTGGTTTTTGTGGCCTTAAGTAGCTGCGACGAGGACAATAAGGAGGAATTTTGTGCTTTTGTGACACAGAGAAGGCATTTTATTAAAGATGTCGTAAGCAAGATTAAATGGTCTTTTTATTTTACTTGTTGTACACAAGTCGTACGAATTTTTTGTTGAAAAAAATAGTAAATCCTTTCCTGTAAGTAAATTAAATGGAAAATTGTTTCCCGTGATATTTGGATGCGGTTTAAGTATGTTATATAGAACACACTAAGAAACATTTTTTACCATGGTCACAACCTTGGATCTATGACAGGGTGTCAATTCCCACCAAGTGCTAACCATTTTGACAGCTGTCAATTCCTATCGAAATGACGGCACCAATTTTTTTAGTTTTTGATATTTTGTGACATGTGAACCTTCTGTACTTTTGTCGAAACCCTGAGTCCAAAAATTGAATTAAAAGTGACAGCTGTGGAAACATGTCATTTGTTTTAACTAACAAGTATCCAATTTGACTTTTATTTAACATACAAATAGTTCATTAGCAGTAAATGCAAGTAAAAATCTATTTACAAGTGACAGATTTTGACATCTGCCAATGCCTGTCAAAATGAGAGCACCCATTTTTTTAGTTTTTGATATTTTGTGACAAGTCATATGACATTTTTCCATAGGGTTAATGGGAATAAGGACACCAATTCTGATTACACAACTTTATTTCTTTGCGACGTTTCGACGATTCATTTTCGTCTTCCTCAGGTCAAGAAATGTATGGTGTGAGCCATGGCCTCAGGAAGACGAAAATGAATCGTCGAAAAGTCGCAAAGAATGAAGTTGTGGGATCATAATTGGTGTCCTTATTCCCATTAACCCTATGGAAATATTGATGAGCAGGACGTGAAACCTATAAATTATGTCATTTTAGCTTCTTTCTTTATTTAAAAACAGTTTACTAATAAAACGAATACAAGTAACAATCAATTTACAAGTGACATTTTTTGGAAGATGTCAAAATCTGCCACTTGTAAATGGATTGTTACTTGTATTAGTTATTAATGAACTGTTTTAAAATTAAAGAAAAACTAAAGTGGACACTTTTTTTTGATTAAAACAAATGACAGGCTCCCACAGCTGTCACTCTTTTTTCAACTTTTGGACTCAGGGTTCCGACAAAAGCATTAAAAATCATATGACATGTCACAAAATATCAAAAACTAAAAAAATGGGTCCTGTCATTTTGACAGGCATTGACAGATGTCAAAATATGTTACTTGTAAATAGATTTTCACTTGTATTTATTGCCAATAAACTATTTGAATATTCAATAAAAGCTAAATTGGACATTTTTTTTAGTTAAAACAAATGACAGGTCCCCAAGCTGTCACTTTTAATTCAATTTTTGGACTCAGGGTTCCGACAATTAGTGAAGTTAAATATAAATAAAAAAGAGTTTTACTAACAAAAAACTATTGGCTTTTTGGCCTTCTCCACCAGTAGTTCTACCACTGACTGGTTTCGGACACAGTCCATCCAATCGATAGCAAAAAAACGAACTTTACGAAATACACCGGAGTACCGCAAGAATACATACCGGGTGCGACTTGGAGACTAGACGCAGCCACGTGTTTTACCCTTGTTAGGGTTCATCAGTTCATTATAAGTTTTTATAGTCGAATAATATATATATATATATATATATATATATCAAATCAACAAGTCATGAACAAATGCTCGGAAAACATTAGAGCTAATTTTTGCCGCAAGGTCCTCTATAGCCTGCAGCTATAATATAAATACGAACGTGTCGAGAGGTCATTGAACCTGCTGAATGCATGGAGCATAGAGCCGTGGTTGCGTGCTTTAGGCGACCGTGGAAGCTATCATTAGAGTAGGTTATTTGCAGGTTGAAACGGATATTGGTGTGTACAGTGTACGTGCGTCGTGCGATATGGAAGACAATACGGACTCGGCCATGTAAATACCGTCAACTTCAGATAACGGGAATAATGCTAAAAATGTTAGACAGTTAAATAAGAAGGTGTGTGAATGTGTGGTGTGTGTCTTAACAATAAAGGTTTTTTCAACGTTTAAAAGCATAAAAAATTTCGTGAGATATTCAACAGGACTGGAGAGACTTCCGAAAATATCGCTTTTGTTCATTAAAAATAAACTTCTCCAAAGCTTCAAAGCAATCAGGTTTTTATGATGACGTCATTAAATTACACATTACGAAGAAATGCTAGAGCTTTTGTTTGGAAATACATCACATTTTTTACACCTAGAAATATGATTTTTCTTCAGGGGGTGAAAATAATCTAATCAAAATGTTTTTAAAAAATATGTTAAAAACCACTGCGTAAAACCCTAAAGAAAAATATTTGTTGGTTGGTAAGTGGTTTTTAACCTTTGGAATAAAAATAAATAATGACTACACACTCGCAAATCCTAACTAGAATCTAAAGATAAATATCTTAATTATAATAAGTCTTCTTGGGTTCTTTTAGTATACCCCTGAAGATGACAGTCTATAATGTCGAAACATGTTGGGTAAATCTTTAATAAACAGTGAAGAATAACCAAAGCTTTTTCATTTATTTGAAATCCCTCCACCAATGGACTACTTCTTTAATTAGAATCTAAGGATTTATCTGACGTTTCCGCAGAAACTCTAATGAAAGAAATTTGTCTCTCAAAAACTTTTTTTTAAATATCTATCTCAAACTCAAAAAAGTAGTTTCTCTATCTTGGATATTTGATATATGGCAAAATATGGACGAAAATGGGTATTTGGGCTTTTCGGAAAACATAAAATTTTTAAAATCAGACTTGTAGTTCAAAAGTTATGTTTGTGCCAATGAACTAGCTCTTTTTAAAAACAATGCTCAACAGACACAAAACATCATCTAATATAAAGACTCAAACTTTTTTATCTGATAAACGATTGAGATAAATGGTACCTACTTTAAACTCAGTCGCAATCATTTAGTTTTGACCCAGAGTGGCATATACAAAGTTTTCAGGGGAGTGAATGTTCCCATTTAAGAAGTCTTTAGTAAATTTTTGACCAACATTTTGTTTTTCCCGTCCAAAAGAAACTTACATTCACTAAAATCGGTTAAAAAATAAAACATTTATAACATGGAAACTTACCTAGCCTATATCGATGACTGGGCAAATGATGATCTTCAATATAGGAAGAGGCAAACGGCACAAAAGCTGGATTCTGCGCAGGAGCGTTGTGGAACCCAGGCCTTCTTTTCCTATGAGGCGTCACTACATAATTATCCGGACTTTGGACCATCGAAATAAACCTATGATCTTCCAGTGGAATTTTAATAACTTCGGAATGATGTTTGAGCTCAAAGGGCTCGGTATATACGCTTTTACGTGTCATTTTTAAATGCGAGGAAGACTCGTGAACTTTTGGAATAATCTTAACCTTTGTATGACCTATCTTCAACGCGTCAGAAGACTTTTCTTGGTCCGAAATCTCCGAATGGTTTTCCTGATTTTGTTCGCTGTTTTTCGTGCCCAAAGATAAGTTAACTGGGTTAGGCGAATCGCCGGCGGGTTCCTCATTGGACGTATCGTAGTTGTTATCACTTGAATTGTCATCTTTGACGTCGCTGTCATTGCCACGTTCTTTTGTACAGTCGTCGTCGTTGAATGACGATTCACGTTTGATCACAATTTTATCGGATTTCTCTTCCATCCATTCTTCGTTTTGGGTTTGTACTTCATCAGCACTTGCGGTACTCTGCCACATATCTGACTTGATCTGGAACAACTGGAACAATTCCTGTATGTTGCCCAAATCAGACTGTTTTATACACGCTTGTCCATTATAAAGAAAATCCAAGAGGTATCTTAGGTGTAGACTTTTAACTCCTGGCAAAAGAATGACGCAAGGTGCCTGGGAATGTGTTAGATCTCTCAAAATTTTTCTCACCAAAGGACTTGCCGTGGCCATGATGATTTTGTGCGCGTTTAGGGTGATTTTGTCTTCGCATATAAACGTCATGTCGGCAAAATTTTCCGACGTTAAGCACGTTTTTATTTCGTTCGTTATCGTAGCATGATGCTTGCCGTAGTGCAAAGTTAGGAGGTCGTGGTGCTCAGTCTCTTCGGAATACATGATTGTTTCTTTTTATTGCGTTTTTCTAGGCCCAAACAGAACAATGATTGACAACAAAATTTTGGCCACCGGTAGAGTGTTGTTGATATGTCTTTTTGCGTTTCTTCATGCAACAGGGTCCTCTTTGGAATGTCATGTTGATAATTTTTATTTTGGAATGTTTATCTCGGGTATTAATAATTTCTACAACGAAATCGTCTGAGTTAAATAATTTTTTGTACAGCTTAATTGTCTAATTGAACACATGTAGTGAGAGATTCTCCTATACGTACATTCACTGGCAGTTGATGAGTATTTTGTTTGTGCGAAATGAAAATTAGTTTGTTGCTTAATTACTAAAATCACAATGAAGACTTTTTATTAAAAATTGTGGAGTTGTAGACAGTGGGTTTCGAAGGTTGGGTTAGATCACAAGTCTTTGAACGAGTCACTTAGATTAGGTTAAAAGATCACTCCTGATTTACGTTGGAAACTAAGGTCACTTAAGTCTAATAAAGTAATCCGATAAGAAGCACAGAAAAAATGTTGCACTTTAAAAAAAATCACAGGTAACGACACGAAATCGTCAGTGGAAGAGTTACGATACGATAAAGAAAATTCCCTTTCATAGAAAGTAGATCCGGACCTGTTTTCCTTGGGATTACTCAAGCCAGGCAGTAGTACGTCTCTGCTTCTGCTCGACTATCCCCACCACCATCGTCGTCGGGTGATGTCAAATGGCGTCTGTCAAATTCGTTAGGTCGTGCGTACTATGGTCGGTTTGGTTGGTTCGTCTCTGCGTCGTTGGTGTCGATTCGCGATAAGGGCTGTAGGGCGGGCGTTGTTGGGGCGGAAGGTTAGGTCCATAGTGCGCACTCTAGTTGGCCGCAACGATGACGTAACCGACCATAAGGTATATTACCGCACCAGAAACGAACACAACCATGGTATACCGACGGGCAGACTGAATAGGAGCGCGCGTTTCTAGCACAGCCAGCCTTTCACTTTCGCTTTGGCAAGCACAGCCTTCTTTGTGTGTGTGTGCGACTAAATTGTATAATATTTTTGGGGCCACCAGTTTTCAGCATTGCATAACAAATGAAAGTAAAAGTAAAACGAGCGCGTTGGGCCTTCGACTCGGCATAGAGCTCGGCGGGGAGTAGAACGATTTGTTCGACGAGTGCGGGCATCTAAATTTTAGCAAGCGTCATGACTGCCGCCATTTTTATGGTAACTTCCCTTGAAATCTGCTTCGATCGCCGTTAACTAAACCAACCAACCTCTATCTGTGGTATTTGGTTTTTCTTGCCCTTTTACCTGTCTTTTTGAACTTTTTGGCTTTATTTTTATTAAACACGGGTTTAGGATCCGTGAGACGTCTGTGTTGTATAAGTTCTGTAATTTTTTGTTAGAGAATTGCAGGACATGAAAACGGTTATTTTCACTTTAAAAAAAGTGATTTTAGTTTTTCGATAGGTACCATCAAAATGGTCGCCCGACAAATGTTAACGTTCGGGCCGGTAGGAGGCGTCATCTACCCCCCTCTCTTATATCTATGGTCTACGGCCTGCTTGATGTTGTTTGGCGCAACAGTTGTTGTTGCTGCAATTTTAGCGAGATCACCAATAAGAAACGTGCCGTCTCTTTTCGGTTGCAGGAATTAGAAACAGAGAAACGATTGGTCTAGTCGGTTAAGATTTTGGTTTCTTTTATTTTTTTTTCGTTGTGAGAAATGTGGGACGTCTTGATATTTGGCATACTTTTCACGAAAGAAGTTTTTCGATTTTTGGATGAAAGGAATTGGAAGAAGATGAATGATGACCTTCTCTAGCGGGCTACTGAACGCTAAAATTTTAGTTTTTGGTGATTTTTTTGTTTGTTTAATATTTGAATAATTTTTAAAAAAGAGTTTGTCAATTTTCAGTTGAAATTAGAAAACCAACTTATTTTTGTAATTAAAGTTGTTTGTAAATTTTTCAGTAATAAGGGCATATTTGAAAAGGATACATAAAAAATTGGACGTGTTATGTTTTTTCTGAATTACTCCATTTACTACTATATTTCTTTTTAGGTTTTTTTTTAGAAACCCTGCTGAAAGATCTTGGTTTTAAATGGTTTTTATTTCAATAAATTAGTTGGAGAATGACCATAGTTGTTTTGTTTTGACTTAAATAGGATTAGTTTAAATTTAAAAAATTGGTACTAGAAAGCACGGATAGTCCACCATACAATCAATTATTTTATTTGAAAGGAAAATATCTCGAAAACTGTAGCTTTGAAAGATTTGAACCTCATAAAAAAAATTTTCGGTAATATTTACGAAAACCAAAATCTGAAAACCGCATATCAATAGCTGCTCTACTTCTAAAGTTATGATTTTTTAAATATATTTTCACGTTTTTTCAAATATTTCGGAAACTAAAGCTCCCACGAATTTGAAGTTAATAACAAAATTTGCAGTCCATATTCATGGAAACTACGCTACTTGCTTTTGTTCCAAAATTACAATTTTTTTTAAATATTTTATCCCCCTTTTCCCCCTTCAACCCTCCCCCCACCACCCTACCCAAAAGTTAATCAGTTCATGGTCAGCCGATAGAGCATTTTTATACCAACTTTCGTTAAAATAGATTCTTGAGTTATCGTGTGACAACTTTTTTTTTTCGTCGATTAATGTGTTTTGGAACCTTAGTAACTTGTTTTTGATAAAATTAAGAAAAGTCAAAATTTCACGATTTTAATAGTCCCCCATACCATATTGGTATGTCAATGGTAACCGTAGATCCGGATGCGAACAACACTTTAAAGAACTTTTATTCTACTTACAGTGGTACCGAGAGTGTGAGGTTATAATGCCCAACGGATAGCAGTTACTGGGGAGGGGGGAGGGCTCGAGTAACAGCATTATAGTCCCAGATAACCATTTTATTTAAGGGATTTGGGAAGGGAGGGCTTGAGCCCCCTGCGTACACAGAAAAAAAGAATTACTTCAGTCAGCAGCACGAAGACAATATTTTCTTTAAAAAAAATAATTGTTTTGAACTAGTCATTTTCCTTGAAAATAAAGATTGCATTACCCGAAGAAAATCCATTTGTCTTGAATGAAAGCGGCAACCTTCTTGTTATACATAGACAATAGTTTTAAAAAATATCTAGGTTTAAAACAATAGGCTAGCGATAATATTTTGCGCTAAAAACATTATATTCTTGTTTTGATATAGTCTTTCTCATCTAAAGAAAAAATACGATTTCTTGATTAAATTAAATTCTGTTTCGCACCAAAAACATAATTTTCTCGTTTTGAAATATATTTTTTCATCTGAAGAAAATTTAAATAAATAAGTTTTCTTGATCTAATTAAAATTTGTTTTGCTTTAATTAATTTTATCTCTCTTAAGGGTGAATTTGTATAAAAAATGCGCTTCTTCCAGCTAGTTAATCGAAAAAAACTGTTTTTTGTATCAAATTTTGTACGGTGGAAGTTTAAAGCATTGTCCCGGTACCATTGCAAGTGATTTTGCATAATTTTAAGTTTTTCACATAATTTTAAGTATCTTAAAAATGTTTAATTCACTGAAATAACTATCGATTATTTTAAAAATGGTCTGTGGGAGATACCAGAAGCCTCCGCTGTGCAAAATTTTGTTAATTTTTATTGTGTGGTTTATGTGTTTAACTAAACGAACTGTTTTTCGGATTCAAATTCACCCTTAAGAAACTAAAAATTTTCGTGACATCGACACGCGACCCGCAAAATTTGAAATGCCGAAAGGTCTGAACTTGTCTTCTCGTTTGAGAAAAAAAATAATTTGTTATTTCTATTTAAGAAAATATGGATGTAATTGGCTTGTTTTAAAATTAAATTGTCATTTTTGTTTCGAGAACTTCCGCTATTTTGAGTTAAAAAAGTATAGTTCTTGATGGAAGTAAAGCTTTTTTTGTGCTAAGAAGATACAAGTAAGAAATTGTATGTCTTATTTCAAAATCACTTTTTCTTCTCTAAAGACAGTTTGTTTTAAATCAAAACAATTTTTCAAGACAATTGTTTTTTTTTTCACAAAACAAGCGGTTTTCTTACATGAAAAAAATTATTTTGGGCGAATTCTTTCGCTTTTGGGTCAAGACAATATTTTCAAGAACAGTACTTTTCTCCAGGGAAGATTTTCTTTTTTTCTGTGTACGCCACTGTTTTAAAAGTCCCAAAAAGTTAAATAGTCGCAAACATTGGTGCACAAAAAAACAAATTACGATCTAATTATCATTTTTAAATGGTACTTTAAAATTAAAGATTAAAAATGCAATAGGTAATTGATACTGACTTTCGTTTGTTATTGCTAGCGATTATTTATTTAAATTTGGGCCATAGATTAAATAACACCATGTTTAATCAGTGGAGTAAAATTGTTCCTCGGGAGGTTCGACTATAATGAGCGATTATTATTGATTTTTATTGTGGAAAATTTAATTTTTAGTCTATATTTGATGATGAGACCTTAACAGCCCTCTTTCCTTGCGTGCGCCACTGGATTTGTTTGTTGTGCTTAGTTCGAAACTTGTGAAAAAAATGACAGCACCTGTCCCTTTTTTATTAACAAACATAAATTAAATATCTCTAATTTATCCCTGAGCACACTGGCAAATATTTAAAGAACTTAAATAACGGTTACAAGTTGTAGTTTTTTTTCTGCTGCTCTATGCAACAACCATTAAAGGCTGTGGGCCCCTTGGTAAATAAGTATGTATCACATAGTACACTATTTGGCCTATATATTTTGCCCATTAAAATCAATTTAACCCTAACAAAATAGCTATTAAAATGGTCCCCCTAGGTTAATCAACGTCAATGATACAATTTCTTTAATATTTTAATTTGAAATTTCTAAAAAAGTGTGGAGATTTCGAAAATAAGAAAATACACAGGATCTTCCAAAAGAAAAAACATACTGGCACACTCAATAGGGATATTTTGGAACGCTTATTTGACACTTCGTAGCGGTTGTGGTAATTACTGCGTCTGCGCACTAGCTAAACGTCATTCCCTTGTGGTAATTAACCACTATCACTGCCGTAAGCTACGAATTCATTTCGTTGTGGTTGTGGTTATTTTTCTAGTTAATTTTAGAGAATTTTGGCGCAATTAATTTTAAAAATAATAAAATATTATCACGTTCCAACATATAAAACACTTATTTTGTAAAATTAAGTCCAATTTTTTGTTTTTCTCGTCTCTAAATTTTTTTACAAGTGACAGTTTTTAATGTGTTCCAAAAACTCTGGTAAAATCGATGCGAGGTAGTGGTAGTGGTTGTTAAACACTACTACAGCGGCTGTCAAAGTTGTCAAAATGTAAAGCGTTCCAAAATATCCCTATTATGTTATTTGTATAAAGGTATAAGTTAAATGTCTTTTTAGATCTCTGTAAAATGTTCTTGCAGTTTTTGTTTGTTCCCTCTGCTGCCGCTCACTCCAGGGAAAAGTTATAACCGATCACCCTGTACAACGAAAAAATTGCAGCACGTTTCTGAAGAAATCAAGCAAATAAGACACCTGCCACACAAGTTTTATTTATATTTTTAAAATTCCTAATTATTGTGCATTATTTAAAACAAAATCAGCATCTAAAAATAAGCACATTCTCTCGTAGGTACACCGACAAAATAGTGTTTAAATTTTTCAAGGTCCGAAAGCGAAAGCCAGGCAGGATACCGATGTACATGGTGTTAGATAAATGGTGAGCATAAAAGTTAAGATATTCGTGAATTTCGCCAAAACATAAAAAGGCGTTTGCAGCCGCTGTTTTTGACAATGGTAACTGTTATTATAACGGAACACCAACGAAGCACACGAATTCGAAGAATGGTATTAAAGTCCTTTCCATGGATGTAAAGTGACGTGAGCAGTTAGCAGGAATCTGAATCTGACATTGATGTTATGAACGTCAGTCCGATATTTTTTGGTTATTATTATTTTATGAAATAATACCAGCGAGTGAAGATGTCTCCTACGTTTCATGTTAAGCCAGTTAGCATAGGCAAACACTTTTCTATTCCGAGAGGCATATGCACGCCGTAAATTTATCTTTATAGGATCATGGAAAAAGAGACCAATGTTTGATGATTTGCATTTGATTTTGAAATATACTTTTATCTTTACCAAATTAGAGAACTATCGATTTATCAGTGCTTATTTTTAAATTGTGTTTTTAAGAATATCGCACAAGATTTTGTAGATCTTCCTCTGTCAGAATATTTGCACGTTCTCAATCTTTTGGTGAAAATGTGAAAATTGTCATCCGTAAATTGCTGTGCAATCGAAAACAAAATGGGTCCCAAAATAGAGCCCTGTGGTATACCGTTCTTTATTTTACTCTCATGAGATCGCCAATTTCACGTTTTAACATATTAAACTCTGAAATTAACTCTGTGTTTCGGACTTCTATTGTCTATATTTTATTTATACACGACGTTTCGATCAGTACAAACTCTGATCGTCTTCAGATGCAAACTACAATCAATTGCATATGCATATTCCAATGCATTCCTTATTTTGTTTGTTCTCCGGTTTTGTTTTACTATGAAGGCTTCGAATTATATTACTAGATTTAAAAGCTGTTTTAATATTAAAGTTTTTCGCTACTCTTCGAATTTTCTCTGATACTCCTTTAACGTATGGAATTTTAGAGAAAATTCGAAGAGTAGCGAAAAACTTTAATATTAAAACAGCTTTTAAATCTAGTAATACAATTCCAAGCCTTCTTAGTAAAACAAAACCGGAGAACAAAGAAAATAAGGAATGCATTTCCCAAGTTCCTTGTGAGTGTAGTGAATCATATATAGGCGAAACTAAAAGACCACTATCTGTTAGGCTTAAGGAACATCAGACGAATACCCCAAAAGGTGAAACAACGAAATCAGGAATCGCCGAACATGCATGGTAAAAACAATACCGAATGAAGTGGGCAGAAGCAAAGGTTTTGCACATGGAGTCACACTGGAAGAAACGAAAATTCCTTGAAGCTGCCTTTATTGGGCAGAATTAGGGTATTTTCAGTAAAACAAGTGTAGAAATCCCAAATATTTGGAAGCCCCTCCTTGGGCGGAGCCAACTTCTAAAACTTCAAGGTTGAGTGATTTCTCACAGTATATAAGTACGTAGCCTTAGGAATTGATTGTAGTTTGCACCTGAAGACGATCAGAGATTGTACTGATCGAAACGTCGTGTATAAATAAAATATAGACACTGGAAGTCCGAAACACAGAGTTAGTTTCAAACACATCATTGTCTCAAACTTTCAAACAAATATTGAACTCTCCCATTCAAAAAGTAGTACATTGTGTTATTTATTTCAGAACACCTTGTATATTTGGCAATAATTTATTGTGAAAGAAATAAAGAAAAAACGAAAGTTATAATGCCAAAACCAACCTATGAAACAAGGGAAGTAAAAAATCGAGAGTAGTGTTCTGAAGGTCTGATATCGTATGTGAAAGGAGATATCCTATGGTGCTGTAGGAAATGCAAAGGCGAAAATTTTAATAAAAATAGGGAAAGGCGGGGCTGGAATTTCGATTTGTTTCGATTGAGAAACAAGTCAAAGCAAAAAATTTACAATATTATCTATGATTTTAGGTCAAATTCAAGATTTTTCTCCGGAACTACTAGGTACCCGCAGCAAATCAAGAGCATTTCTTTATCCCAAAACAATTTGCAGTGGCAGATCCAGCAATTTCACCAGGGGGGGGGGCGCAAGCAATAAAACTTATGTAGGTCGGCTCAAGCGACTATATACGAACATAGGACAAAAAAGTCATGGTGATCATTTGCTATGTTTTCATGGGTATTGAGTTCGTTTTCAAAACTCATTCTATCTTTTTCTTTTATATAGCGTGTTCTTGGTCTTGATAAAGAACACGCTATATAAAAGAAAAAGATACAATGAGTTTTGAAAACGAACTCAATACCCATGAAAACATAGCAATTGTTTTTGGGGATTTGGTTGGATTGATATGTTGGGTAGTGGTGACCTGACTCTCCTCACTAACCAAACAGTTTCGACCTACATATGTTCGTAGTTGCTTGAGCTAAAGTCAAAAACAAAAAGGATGTTCAAGCATCCGCGGACGCTGATGGCGTTTTCTCGACGCTCTCGTTGGTCTCAAAAAATGTGTAGGTATATGTATGTATGTATGTATAGTAGTGCTAGTGGTAACAATGATGTTACAGGTTGTGAGGGGCACGTACATCAATTCTTGAGGCATGGACCTTAATGTGTTACATAGTGTAAAACCACCCATAGTGTCGGGGCAGCGTCGCAGTCTTTTTGCTCAGATCATATTTGTACCTATTTTCATATCTAGTCATAGAAAGTTAATTACATTTTGACGTGTAATAGAAAATAGTTTTGGCACTACTTTTGTGAAAAATGATCAAAAAAGTAAAGATATAAAAATTATTGATTTTAAAGATATCTTGGATCGCCCCTGTATGCAATTCAAATGTGACATTTGGCAGACACTTGCATAAAGGCGTCAAATTACGATATTTAAGTGATTTGTCTCGACTTTATTTTTCTTACCGACAAATAATTGAAATTATAATATTATGGCTCAAAAAAACCTTCAGATTGTCTTATTTTTGACTGTCCCCCGTATAAAAACTAAGCATTCGCCAACAATAACAATAGACTCTTGTGTACAGCTTGTGTTCTGTGTAGCAATTTTTGCCTCTTCTTTTTCATTTGTTGAAACATAACAATGTATGGCTACTTTTTTCACTTCGATAGCAGATATCTCAGGTCATAGAAACGAAATAAAAAATACCCATCTTTTTAACCAGCATTAGTTATACAACATATTAAAAATTAGTTTAAACCGACCGAGATATGTTTTATAGGAGTGTCCTGTGCGTGGTTCTTTAATGTTTTTAAGACTTTGATAATGTTCAAGGGGGGCGCACGCCCCCCTGGATCCGCCACTGATTTTTTTTTCCTAAATTGCATTAATTTAACACATGTTTGCTTTTTTTGGGCAAAAAAAGGTAAAAAATATTCTTTTGTAACTCATATTTTAAAAAAATTTACCGCATATCGCCTAAAATAAACTTTTAAAAACAATTCATTTAACCATACCTAAGCAAGAAGTACATGTTAATAATAATAATTCCATTCGTACTGGTCTCGGCCTAAATTTATAAAAGTAAGTATGCCAAATTTCGAAATCTTTTCTTTATGCTCGCCGCCAAACTCGCATTCTTTTAGAACAAAATCCTTCAATTGCCAAATTCAGAAAGGATGGACAATGTAATGATAGTTTAATGTGTAGTAATGGTCCAAGAGCTCGCGGAATAAAGTATTTATTTATTTAGCTAAGTAATAATATATTTTAAAATATCTATTAATTTATACACCCAAATTAACGTCCATTTAGGTGAAGTATGTGGTCATTGGTCAGAAAGTTGTGGTTTGCTATAGTACTTAAGATTAGATATATAATAAATTAAGATATATAATTAATATAAATAGTATAAATAAATGACAAAATCCTGATAGATTAAACCACACTAGATTTTTGGTTATAGTTTCATAGTCATGGCGTCGATAAGGGGGGGGAGGGTAATGGGGGTAATTACCTCCCCAAGATAGACTTTTGACAAAAAAAAAAGTTTTTTGCCTGCACTTGACGAAAGAAAACAAAAGTGTATTATCACCAATTTTATGAGGTAAATTTACCCGATTGTGCATTTTCTGCTTTAGAAGCCTGTGATGTTAATATATTTCCAAATATTTATATGGCTCTATATTTAGTATGCGTTATGCCAGTTTCTGTTGCATCAACCGAACGCAGAAAGACTGGTAGGATTGGCATTGCTACATGTACATAGGGATGTAGAAATAAATATTGAAAAAGTTTTAGATAACTTTGCAAAAATGAAAAAAAGACATTCTGATTTTATAATTTGATTAGTATTAAGATGTTCGTATGTTATTGTTTGGTTGTGCAACTTATTTATAAATAAATAATAAATGGTATAAGTTAAATTTTAATAATTATAATATACATTTTAAAGATTTTTTAAAAAAGGTTACTTTAGGAAGAATACAAGAATTATGTTTATTTTTATTAAATATTATTTAAGTATTGTTAACTTATAATTCTTTTCCTCAATATGTCAAGGGGCAAAGGCCCTTGTTCATAGTTAACTAAGATCCTTTTTTTAATTTCATTTTTAGTTGTTTTATTTAAAGATTTATTCTTTAGGTTAAAGGGTAAAATATTTAATAGTCTTAACCCAGTAAATAAAACACTTTCTCTGTGTAAAAGAAAAGTGTTGCAGACTAGTTGTATATTTTTGGTTAGTCACAGCTCTATATTGTACTACTATATGATTAACTAGGTTTGTAAATATTTTAAATTTTCATGAAAATGTATAACCCTGCTACAGTACATAATCTTTAAAATATATTTTTGGGCTATATTTAGTGTTAATAAGACTGACTCTCAAGCTGATCCCCACGAAAGAATACCAAAATTTTAAATTGATTCTGCTAATGCCTAAGTTGAACCTGAATATCGTGGAGAAGGTAAGAGATAATAGATAGACCTAAAGTGTTTGGTATTTTTTAAAAGCTTATTTTTTAAGGATTCAGAAAATGAGAGAAAAGGACCGTAGAGTCAGCAAGCTGTGTATGGGGACACCTAACACTGGGTACACTAGACACGAAGTCAGCATCACTTTATAACTTTATGCCAAGTCAACCTCGCTCATTACGTTTTTGCATTTTTGGTTTCTGCGCAGCTTTTCTGGGTACGTCTACCTTTTAGTTAGCGTTTGTGTCAATTAAAATATTTTGCTGCTGGGTAATACCTTCGAAAATAATTTAGCTTTTGGCTAGAGGACACATTACGTAACTTAACGTATTGTAACAATTGGAACTCTACGTTATTTCAACTATCTTTGATTTTAAAATAATTTCGGCTTTATTTTTTCAAGAGAAATGTGTAAGTCGCAAACTTTTGTCATTGCAGAATCATGATTTGTTTTCATAATTTTAAAAGCTTTCTATGTGTTTTTTTCCTAAGGGTTGACATTATAGAGCCATAAATATTATCCCAACTGCAAATGTTTAGTATCTTTAAAGAAAACAATAGAGCCCTTTGTGTTCGATGTAGAAAAATAACCGATTTTCACAATTTTCGTTATACTTAAGAATTTTCCATAGAAAACTTCAATTTTGATTTCTGTTATGTATCTTTTTGAAGTCAAATTGGTCTTACCCTACAGGTGTAAGAATTTTGTAAATTAATAAACTGAGAAGTTTTTCAGTATTGTCAAAGAGTTCTTCTTTTGTTCGGATATCTGTGTTTGTAAGTTTTTTAATCATTTTCAGCAAAAACTCTTATTTCTGACTTTTGCGTTTAAATAATATTTTAAATAAATATTCTTACATAATTTTGCAAATGAAGTTAGCCTTTAATTCAATTTTTATTATTTTAGTCAATCGGTGGTCAAGTAATTATTTTATAGGGTAATTTCATTTTTCAATTGCAACTGGCATTATTTGATTACTTCTTTTGTTCCATTTTTAAAACGAGATCACCTCATCTGTTCTATCTTTTTTTTGGTATACTTAAAGCAAATTGGAGGGGTGATGTGTTTAGTAATTTACAAACGAAGAAATGTTTGCGAAATTTCGTAATAGCTGCATTTCATATTTTTATATGTTCTTCTGTCTTCTTCAATAATATGATATGTTTTCCTTTTTTATTTTAAAGTTCGATTACTGGCTGGTTGTAACTATGATAGGCTGTACAATTTTTGGTAGGAAATTTCTATACACACGCCTTTTCGAAAACCTAGAAGAAGCTTTTCAAAAATTAAGTTAATTGGGTAGTCGATTTCTTTAAGATAAGTCAAATTCAAGGTAAGTTTTTGGAATTTTTAAATGACTTCGTTTGCTTCTTTTTTAAAATAAAGCTCTTCTAGGTCTAGAAATAATTAGTATTTTCTGTAATTTGTGAATAATTTTGGATCTTATTTCGTAAATTTTATCTAGAGAATTTCTTTAAATTTTAGCTAATTTGAAGTTGGTAAATAATCGCGTTCAATAAACTTGGAAATTAGTCATCATAGTTTTAGGATCCAATTGCAATTTTTCTCATTTTCACTCCAGAGGTGAAGGTTTACCGAGAAAAGTATTGTTTTTGCTAAGGACTGAAAATCTAGTTACTTAGTTTTCTTTTGTTACTTTCTTTTATTATTTTTCACATTTTTGGTTTTATAAAGTTTTCAGTAATATGTTTTGTACTTGACCACTATTTCCTAAATTCTGTTATTTCATTTTATTTGTTCTACATACTATATTACATAAAGTTAACATTAAAATCTCTTACGTTGCCACAACTTCTAATTTTTATATAAACTTAAAACTTAACATATTCCCTTTAAGCATGAAATCAAATTATCAAATCAAATTGAATAAGGACTGATGTTATAAAAAAACACTTTAGAAAGTTATATTTATAGAAAAGGTAAAGTAATTCGTTAACAGCCGTTTATCAGTCTTGGTCTAAGTTATTACCAATAAAATCTGAATTAAGAAAAACAATAATTTGTTAATCAGAAATATTTAAGTAATATTAAAGGAAGAAAACTAACTACTTCAGTGACCTATAAGTAATTTCAATATTAAAAATAAAATCAAACAAAAGTATATAAAGTAAATATTGATTAGTTTGAAATTAAACTAGTTATAAAATGATACAAATTTAAGAAGCACATTTAGTTTAAGAAAAAAACATAAAATAAAGTGAAAATAATAAAGTCAAATTGTAAAGGTACGTATAGATTTTATTATTAACAAAATGTTTCAAACCATCAAGAACCTTAGATCGCTCCCTTCGAAATTTGGGTTCCTGGGATTGTCGACAGGAGTTATTGTTTTCATTCTTGCCTCATCTCATTTACTCAGATTTATGCCCCGTTCAAACAACCGCCAACAGTCGTTGGGTTTTGGTTATTCATAATAATTAAGAGCAATGAACTACTGACATCAAAATAATTATTATAAATATAAAAAAATAATCATAATAAATAAATCTTATTGACAAAGCATGAAAATTTAAACAACTAAATTTTGACAAATCTTATATCTTAATAAAAACTTAAATATATCACAGAGAGTTTCACTAATTTTCATAAAATAAGGTATAGAAGAAATTGAACAAGAGTACTAGTATAACCGAGAGTATAACCTAATAAAAATCTTTATTACAAGTTAACAAATAAAGCATATTTATCTTCGCATAAGTCTCTTGGAAAAATTCGTCATCACTGTAGAATGCTCTTGACAGTAGCTTGGCTTTTAATTTGTTGCGAAATAATTTAAGGTTTTGGCTGTATCTTATTTCCAAGCTCAGGTGGTTATATATCTTTATTTTATTATAAATGAAGGAGTCTCTAATGAGGCTCAGCCGAGGAATTGGTAAAGGTATATTGCCTATCCTTGTGAAATGAATGATGATTCGGAAAATGAATTTTGGGATCCAAGATAAATGAGCATGCAAGTGTAAGTATTTTATTATCAATAAAAGGTGGCGTGCAGTGAGCTCTAGGGTGAGTATTGCATAAGTTCCTTACAGCTCTTTTTTGAAGACTGAAAACAGATTGGAAAAGATACTGTTCGCAAACTCCCCAGAATGGAAGGGCATATCTCAGGTGGGTTTCAACGCTACAGTTTTCCAGATATTTTCATTTCCTCTCAAGATAAAATAATTGATTGTATGGTGGATTATCCGTGCTTTGCAGCACCAATTTTTTAATTTTAGAGAGGTCAGCCAGGAGTTGGTTTTCGTCTTGATTACCCCATGCTACAGATGCATCATCTGCGAAAGCCGAGAAGGAGCCAGATATGTCAAGTTGAAGAAGATCATTGATGTAAATTATAAACAAAGTTGAACATAATACTGAGCCTTGAGGAACGCCACAGGAAATAGGATGTTTGCTAGAAAAGACAGAATCCACCTAGAAGCAATATATTAACTTTTAGTATACAGGGTGCTCAAACAATACCTGTTTATTGAAAACAGTTGTCTCTATGTTCAGCTTGCTGACTCTACAGTTCTTTTTATCCTAAAAGTATCAGGCTTTCCAAAACGCCTACCCTTTTTTTTCGCGAGCTCTTTGAGTATATACGGATTTATATTCCCAAGCATCACACGTGACAACCAAAATGGTCACGAGAAGAATGAAACAATAATTTGAAATGGCTCGGGATCCTTGGAACATAGGTATACCTTCAACGTGTTGGCCATGTCCCAAGTGTGAAATTTATATCGTGAAATGAAATTTGTGTAGATATTTTTAAAGCCAAATTTTAATTTTTTTGGTGGTAACTTTTATAATGGAGACGAATTATCTGCTGTAAAAAAACCGGGCAGCCTGAGCTTTTGGTATCTTGTTTGGGAGGGTCTGAAGATGAAATATTCAAGTTTATGTTTGGCCCACCCCTCGGGAACCATCCGCCATTTTGAAAAAAAAATCGAGACCGGATTTTTTGTCACGGGCCCCAAATAGATAAAAGGCGCCAAAACTTGCCAAAAATCATTTTTATTGTATTTTAACCATTAAAAAGTGATTTGTGCCAAAAAGTCTTAAAGTAGTGGATCTAATAAAATGCAATAAGGTCTCTATTTGCCTTTTGAGTAGATTCTTATTTTGTTTTTTTTTGTAGCAAGACAAGTTGAAAACCTTGAATGTAAAAGCATAAATAAGTGTTTTTTTGCAACAATATTCATCGAGCACATTTTTTCTTAGAGGTGGTTATTCACAAAAAATTCGACGTAATTATACCCATCGCGAAACGTGCAAAATAAATACCTAATAAAAAAACGTGGTTGTTTGTTGTTTGCAAATGAATATTATGTAGGTATATAATAAGTCGTTCCAAGGTCAATCCCGCTGGATCACATTTCTCTCTCTTTAACCACTTTCCCCTCTTTTCTTCCCTTCTTCTCCTCTCGTCTCTCGCTCATTGTCAGTCGCGCGGCCTGCTTGTTTATGTTGCCCAGATCAACAATAAACAATAGATTTTTTTTAATCACGTTTTACGTACATTCCCGTCACACTACTGCGAGAAAACAAGTATACCTTTTGCAGGTGAGTCAACTTTGTACTGTAGCAAAATTTAGTTTCTAAAACAACAAATTTTTCGTTGCAGATTTTTCTCACAAAAAATAGAAAAACTACTTATTCCAATGATCTGCAAATACTACGTCATAGTTTGACAAGGCGCTTGTGGCTCGAATAAACTAATGTTTCATCGGCTACATCTCCGAAAACGAAAAATATAGAAGGAATCTTTTCACAAATATATTTATATAAAAAATCTTTGTGGAGAAGATGGAAAAATAAAAATAATGACGCTAAGGGTTGACGAGAAGTTAGCCACAGTATTTGACGTAGCTAATGCCTAGTCCACAGTCCAACGTCTTGCCACAGATTTCTATTTCTTTCTTTGTCGAAAAGAGTGAGAAGCAATAGAAGGCAGCCGGCAAAAAGTTTCAATGTGGAGTCTAGGCAAAATACGCATGCGCTAGTAATTGGTAAAAAAGTAATTTCATTGATAACGAGGGGGCAAAATTCATATATAAATAATTAAAAACACAAAACCTCTTCAACTCTATGCGGATTTTACTAAATTGTCGGAAATAAATACAGAATTTGCTGGGTTGTAAATAGTTTTCGAGCATTAATAACACAAGATTTCAGAGTTGTGACGTCACTAATCAATAATTATTGAAAAAGTTTTTTAAAACTGGTTCAATGGGAGAAATCGTCTCTTGTTATACACCAACAACTATTTTTTTAAAAAAAGTATTTGGGCGTTAGGAACACTTAACTCGAATCGGCATAGACTAAATCCTGAATATTTTGACTCTAGAATTTGAACAAAGGGCTCTGATTAAGTGCAGACAAAAAGCCAGCATACACCGGCGATCCCTTGGGGGGAAATGGGGGGGGGGGGCTCACTACTGATGTTGCTTGCAGTTGGAAAATATGAAGGTTCAGTTGGGAAATTTAAACATTTTGTATTTCTAATTTTTTCAAACAACAATAAAAAAAATTTGAAGTTTCAGAGAACTTGGGAATCGCTTTTAATATTACTTGGGGAAATGGCCTTTATCCCCCCCCAATCAAATGCGTTCGGATAGCCGGTGACAGCATAAATCATTCCAAAGGTAAGGTTGCATGGCCTAAAATAGTAGGCTGCGTTTTGGCGTTTTGGCATTTCAACTTATTATGCTAAAAACCAACAGAAAATTTCTCGCCTATTTACTAACTTCAAGTGGCTGCTGTCAAGGCAAATTGCTACATTCATCGCTTTTTTCGTTTTCAGTTTTTTGTCTTAAAAAGTACCCTACGTGCCTACAATTGCGATGTGAATCAGTGTTGTTACTATCAATAGTGAAAGGACAAGAAGTAGAAGATAAATAAGTACTTTCCAACAGTAGCGGAACCCTAGGTAACAAATAAGCGTTCTTCGCGTAATTTCTAATATTTTGACCATAATTCCTGAGAAAATTTAAAATTTAATAAAAATAAATAAAGAACATAACCTCACAACGTCGAAACGCCGCTTTTTGACGGAAAAATATTGGCATAAAAATTTTAATTTAGCGGAAACGTCAAAATGTTTGAATGGACCAATCGCACTACGATTCGATTTTACGATTATACGAAGTTGTAGGCAAGGCGTCCCTCTACGTTCTCTCTTATTTATCTCTATTTCTCTTTCTCTCTATTGTCTCGTTTGATTTATTGATGCTGTTATGCACATGCGCCGAGCCAGAGTCATCGGCTAAGACCTGAAGCCACGGAGACAGCAAAAGTTTGGTATTTGTTATATATTTGTTGCGTTGCGTTGGCGTTTTTTTTTTGTTTTGTTGTTTGGCATTAAATTTTATGTAGATAAAAAAGATAAGAGGTATGTCCGAGAGTTAGGGAAAGTCGTTGTTATTTTCATTTTGTCTCTTTTTTGTCAAGCTATTGGTAAAGGAAAGTAGCATTTCTCGACCAAAACTTTAATTTGCGGACATACTCTAGCATTGAATATTTCCATCAGTTCTTAATTAAAGTCGTTGGCGTTGCGAAAATTTTTTGGTTAGAATTTTCTGTTTTCTGCAATACCTTATGTGGCCAAAATGGTTCATCATCTTGCTCTTTAGAAGATTTTCATTCTAACATTGATTTTTTATCAAAGGATCCCAAAAATTAAAAAGGAACACATCACAAAGAGAACACGGGGCAGTGTTACATAAATAAATCACTTTATTTTTTTACGTTTTTTAATAAGTAAACTCATATCTGCAAACAAACACCTTTTATTCAATTTTTTTAAATATTAGACCTTAATCCTAATCAAGCACAACTCGTCTCAACTATTTCCATATGACAAAGATAGCTATGCTTAAGAAAAAACAAGTCAAACAAAGATAACAATACACAAACAAGCACTAACCGCCGCCTTTTGCGGTTTTGAGGGCGCAACAATAAAAGCAATAAACCATAATTAGAAAAAACAACTACATCGATAATACCGTTTGCAACGTTTGGTGTTGGTTTGGTGAAATACGCACACAGGGATCTCAGTAGCCCTAAATTTGTATGACATGTAAGTCATCAGTCGCTGTAACATCATAGAGAAAGTAATATAATATGTTGTCTCTGCCACATTTAACAATTACAGCAAATTATCAGTGAATACAAAATTACAAAAAAAACCTACTTTTTCATCTCATTTCCTTCATCTTTATTCAATTTATCACCTCATAAACATTTTCCATGGCCATCGTCCGCAATGTCCTAAAGCCAGGAACGGGAATTGTCAGAAGCCTGCCCCCAGAGAGCACCTTCGCTGGTGAATTTGCGAAAAGAGTGGGAAATATTTCCACAAATTATATCACTAAAGTTAGCGAAGATAAAACAGTAAAATCAAAACAGGTAGATAAATGGGGGAATAGGTATGCTCTGCGGGATAGAACACCCTTAATGAAGAAAGTCGATGATCTTGTTAATGTAAGAAAAGAAGTTGTTTAAAAAAAATTAAACAAAGCAGATGAAGTATTTGAAGAAGCCTAGAGGTACGTTATACAAGATAGAGGACTCTCAAACGGACTGTGGGCAAAAATACGCCGCATTTTTGACCATAAATAAATTATACAATTATTTTAAAAATATATATACAATAGCTTGATAATTGTTTCATTATTATGAGCAGCAGTAGGCAATCAAAGGGCGTTCTGAAGTTTGGTGACTCTGTAAGTGGACTCTTGGGCCTCTCTGTTCCCTTACCACTAGCTTGGCCCAATTGAGAATTTGCAAGTGCTCCATATCCAGAATCGGTGCATTTTTTCTTAGGCATGACAGATGTTGTAGTTGATAATCTCTTTTATAAAGACAAAAAGGAGAATCTTAAGGTCATCATTGGTAAAAGTTAAGGTGCTTACATCATCATCATAATTATTATCTTAGTAATCAAATCTACTCTCTATATGTATCTCTTCTTCTATTGTTTGTTATTCATCTGAGTTTCTTTCTGTTGAATTATTTCAAGGTCGCGCGCGGCTGCCTGTTTAATAACACTTTTATAACAAAGTTTAATTCGCATTGGCGTATGAATAGGTCTATTCTGACAGGCTATGAGCAAAGATAGTTTTATAGAAAAAGGCGTAATAACTGTGTAAAATTCAAAGAAACGTTTTAATTTTTTGAAGTTTCCAACTTCTATGTGATTAATAAATTTGGTTTCTTATTTTACCTACTACTATTTTATCCAAGAACGTGTGTTATGCATCTTTGATGACTTTTTTGTTTTTTGACAAACTGTTTTTTGAAAAAACTAGCTGTGTGTTGATTACCAGATCCTCTAAATCGTCATCATCATATTTTTGATCCGCATCAAAGGGTGAAGTATTTCTGTATCTAATTGTAATCTGTATTTGAGCCAAATACAGGTGAAAAGTTACTAGGCAGTTTATTTGTTGGATAGGACGTTTCTGTTTTTACATTTTAGTATCAGTATTTCGAACTTGCTTTCTTTGATTCGGCCGTTCGTATTACCAATCTATCGACTTTTTGGAATCTCTTCAACAACGTAATACTTTGAAAGTTTGAGACAATGATGTGTTTGAAATTAACTCTGTGTTTCGGACTTCCATTGTCTATATTTTATTTATACACGACGTTTCGATCAGTACAATCTCTGATCGTCTTCAGGTGCAAACTGTTTGTTTTTTTGTTTTGCACCTGAAGACGATCAGAGATTGTACTGATCGAAACGTCGTGTATAAATAAAATATAGACAATGGAAGTCCGAAACACAGAGTTAATTTCAACGTAATACTTGCTGTAAACGTGGCCTTGATGAAAAAGAAAATACAGAATATTGTGCTATATTCCATGTATACTCGTGCGTAGGTTCTATGAGCTATCTGCCTAGTATCTTTAAGACTAGAGATTCTTTTTTTTTCTGCTAAAATTTCTTTCTAAGGCTACCGATTTAAATGTTTGAGTATTTCGAATTAGTGGCCTTGTTCCATTCCTTCCATTCAAAGTTTTGACTCCAAAAAGTGTGGATATCACATGGTAAGATCACTGATAGAAAAAAAAGAATCTTTACTCTTAGCGTAAGGTCGTGAAGGTATGTCTCCCAACCGATCGAATAAACTGATCTATAGTAAGAGTGTGTTGCATGAATGTGTATGTATGTGTGGCAGGGCCCCCTTTTATTTCAATTCTCTAATTAACGTTGTTATTTGCGGACGGCTGCACATTCCTGATTTAGATGCCCATGTGGAGAAGTGTATTTATTTTCTATGGTGTTTTCTTGGAATTTACAAAACTGTCAAAAATAGATGTTAATGAAAACTCTTCAATATTCTTCCAAGGCATTCTTTGATAATATAATTTTAAAGAATGAATAAATTTAGGATTCTGTGGTGGTAGTTTTTAATTTTTTTTACAAGCTTTTATTTAACTTCGCATGCGAAAAGATACTTTTTTGTAAACCATCTAATTATGTGAAATTTTGCTTCTCTGTCTCTTTTGGTTCTGGAGATATTAGGGTGGACTCGGAATTTTAGGACACCCTGTATCTATGAGTTAGTCAGTATGTTTGGCAGTAGATATAAATTTTGAATTTTACTATTAGAGCAGTAGTCAAATAATAATTATAAAGGCGCTTATTCTGAATTTGCTACCGAGTCTGGTACTTACTAAACTTAAGAAGCACCCGCTTTTATTCGCTAAAAATTTCTAAAGTTATTAAAAAGCATATTTTACTTAAATTTATTTTCGTTTTTTTTTATGGAATATTGTTATAAATATGACACATTTGGACCGTTTTCGGTGGCCTACCCCTCTAGCTGGAACGAAAATGTATGCCCAGTGCGTCTAAGCTTCGTCTAGCAAATAAAGCAATATTTTTTTCTTTGTTTTCCAGGGACACTTCTTAAGGAACGTAAAAATTAACAAAATTTAAAACCTGAGATCAGCGGATCATGGTTAACTTGACTGAAAATGAGAGCGTCAACGCAACCACTGCCCGGCAGAGTAAAAGACAGTGGCGTGCGGTCCATGGACGCAATGGAAGCAGTGCTTCCCCTAGAAAAACATCATCTTAATTATTTATTATTTTATATGCTGTGACAAAAAAAACCGCTCTTTTTTAAATGATTATAACTTTGCGGGAAATTGTCCGATTTTAATAACATTTAGCTTTTTAGAAAGCCAAAGCTTAAAAATTTATAGGACCAATGTCAAACTTGACATTTCCTAAAAATCCAAGATGGTGAATATATTTAAAAATAGGCATTTTTAACCCCCCTAGATATTTTTTGGTGTGCGACACTGTAATAAATCGGTTACGAAGCCACATTCTTTCGAATCACATCGATGTAACATCTTAAAAATTAGGACAAGAAATAAGGAACTTTGAAACTTACCAGAGTTTACCTGCAAAATCAAGTATATTAAGAAAAAATCTACTTGCAATAACTTTTTCAAAAATTGATCGATTTTAATAAGTTAAAATTTTTTAAAAGACAGAAGCTTCTAAATTTATAGAACTAATGATAAAACTGAGATTTACTAAAAATCCCAAATTTCCAAATGTTGAAAAAAACATCTAACCTTTGTTTACTTTTTTGCTTATTACTTCTTCTATAATAACGAACAAGGAATAACCATCTTTATGCTAAAAAAAGATGTTTCATCTTATTTTACTCAAAAGTACTGTCATGTGGTTTAGTTCCATTCACATCCCACATAACATTGGAGAAATATTCATGTTGTAGGAATATTCCCTCAAAGTGATATTTGGAATATTCTGTTGCGAATATGACAGGAATATTACAGACCTTGAATATTCTTCAAGAGTTTGTGATAGTTATATTTATTTGGTAATAAGATAATAATATTCCCATGGTAACGTGATAATCAAGTTATTTTTAGGAATATTCCCAAAAAGAATATTTTTGGCAGAATTTTGCCATGTTTGCTGAAAATATTACTATCTTGTTAAAAGAACGCGATTTACATGATTTATAATTGTAATTTAGTTCAGTGTCATCTATTGTAGGTAGATGGCACTGGAATCAATATTTCCCTATGTAGCAGGTAATATCATCATACATATAAGACAGCAAAAATTTATTAAGGTAATCTTTTGATAACTAATCTCAGGTAGTACATCAACATAATGGTGATACATTGATATACCTACCATGAATTTTCACCTATATTCTTGCACTTTAGTGAAAGAATAATACATATTTGGTTTATATTCATGTGGATATGCACTGCATATTTTAGGATATCCAACTTGTGGTCATCTGACTTGTTTTGAATCACAAAATCATAACCATACAATATATTACCATCATTTTCCGAAAAAGAAATCTGGGATTATAGTCATATTTTGGGGAAGTGCCCACAAGTATATTGCTATAATTTTCTACTAATATTATAGTCATGTTTCACGTCACGTTTCTATTAGATTTATATCACCCGTATGAGCTAAAATGTAACTTATTGCCGGCATGTTTTAGTAATATTCCCAGTGGTAAAATGTAACATTTCTATCACATTCTTTATTCTCTAAGAATATGACTATTATATTACAGAAATGTTTAATTGTTATGTGGGATGTAGGGCGACGATTTATTACAGTGTCGCACACAAAAAAATATCTAGGGGGGTTAAAAATGCCTATTTTGCAAATATCACTGCCATCTTGGATTTTTAGGGAAGGTCAAGCTTAACATTGGTCCTATAAATTTTGGAGCTTTGGCTTTCTAAAAAGCTAAATATTATGAAAATCGGACAATTTCCCGCTAAGTTATAATCATTTGAAAAAGTCTCTTTTTTTTGCTAAACCCTATAAATATCAAGCCCATAACAAATGCGCCTTGACTCAAACCGAGTCACGGCAGAAAGTCTGTCCGCTCGTTGTGTGCGCGAGGCTTTTCACTACTCTAGAAAAATCCAATAGAAGCTATATTTTTTGATGAGCAGACTGGCGTCATTTTTGACTTTGAAAACGTATTTCTTTGTTGTCAATAGTTTGCATGTCAGATAATTTGTTGTTGTCAGTTTGAAGTAACATTGGAAACAATCAACGACATGACTTTTTTTTACATATTTATTGTCGCTGTCCATAACAATGTGTCAAATAGAGATCCAAAAAAATGACATCAGTCCGCTCATCAAAAAATTGGACTATATCCCCCCGCTGCTAGGTTCTTTGTGCGTCGAGAGGTCATTGCACCTGCTGAATTCATCGAGTCGCGGTCGCGTGCTTTGGGCGGACGTGGAAGTAATCCTTGGATTAGGTTATTTGCAGGTTTAAGCGGCTATCGGTGTGTACAGGGTGTCCCATTTTCGATGGGTCCTTATGGAAAACTCCGTTAATATTGAAGATATCAAGATGCCCTTTGCACATTACTACTTTTTCGAGAATTGAAAAATGGTGTTATCAGATTTTGGATGGCCCTTGTAGTTTCTGAGCTACGGGGGGAAATCGAAAATTTGTCAATTTTATTAATTGGCCATATCTTCCTTAATATGCAAGATATTTTGGGACAGCCCTGGAATTGTTTTGCAGGTTAAGTTTGTTTCTGTTTTTTTCTTCATATTTCAATTATTGTATAGATCTTTATTAATGATAAAACTAAACAAACAAATATATCCGTGGTGGGTAGTTGAATTATTACATGAAGTTCAAAGCATCCAAAACAATAAGTTTAAAATAAAAAACAGATTCAATTTTCCAGGGCCGTCCCTATTACTAAAACTCAAATTATAGCACTGATGATGATTTTTTGAGTCGAAACAACGTAAAATTAAAATACAAGTTATACCAGTTAAGAAAGCACTACAAACTATACAAAATTACGCAAAAAAAATCAGGTCCGTATTTAATTTTTCGGTCCTCATGATGGTCAGTTAGAAACGAAACGTTGCATTAAAATTTTGAATGCGCCATTTTGTTTCCGTTAAAAAGTTGCGATGAAGAAGTTTCTACAGAATCAAAATATCTTGCATACTAAGGAAGATATGGCAAATTATTAAAACTGCCAAATTTTCGATTTCCCCCCGTAGCTTAGAAACTACAAGAGCCATCCGAAATCTGATAACATCATTTTTCAAGTCTCGAAAAAGTAGGGCAGTACCCTCCAAATCAGTTACTTCAACCAAAAAGAAACTAAAAAACAAAAGATCAAAAGATCTTGGGTGGAAATAACGAAAATTCAAACTTGGATGAGCATCCCACAAGGACCACACAAAAGATCAAAGCGAAAAGAGTGTTTAATGATGTATAGTGGAGGGTGACCAGTGAAACTACTGATGAGCCCACGCTAGTTACCCAGGGCGAAACATCGTTTCATCATTTCTCTTTTCGCTTTGATCTTTTGTGTGTTCCTGGTGGGATGCTCATCCAAGTTTGAATTTTCGTTATTTCCACCCAAGATCTTTTGATCTTTTGTTTTTTAGTTTCTTTTTGGTTGAAGTAACTGATTTGGAGGTTTTTTAACTTCTTTTTTGTTTTAATTGCCTTAGGAGCATAATCCGACTGGAAATATTAACACGCCAGGAAGAATTCGTATCAGGTAACTTGGATAACTACCAGTGCGAAACGATGCCTATTGGTGAGTGGTTCAAGGTTGGAAATCAAAGTGTATGATGGTGTTTAATGATGTATAGTGGAGGGTGATCAGTGAAACTACTGATGAGCCCACGCTGGTTACCCAGGGCGAAACATCGTTTAGTCATTGCTTTTCTCGGTTTGATCTTTTGTGTGTTCCTTGTGGGATGCTCATCCAAGTTTGAATTTTCGTTATTTCCACCCAAGATCTTTTGATCTTTTGATCTTTTGTTTTTTAGTTATCTTCAATAATAACGGAGGTTTCCATAAGCACCCATCGAAAATGGGACACCCTGTATACTGTACGTGCGTCGTGTGATATGGAAGAAAATACGGACTTCGACATGCAAATACCGTTAACTTCAGCTGACGCGATTAATGCTAAAAATGTGGGGCAGTTAAGTAAGAAGACTGT